>CM042848.1:9202787-10590287 GCA_023653725.1 Bungarus multicinctus | reverse complement strand
TCCTTGCTGAATGATCACTCATTCAGCAATTGTCTGAACTTTCAACAGTGTTGAACAAGTGATCATTATAACTGGACCAAGCCTTTGAGGTATCCCCAACAGTCACAGAATCATGATTTGTAATGTTCCCTTCTGGCTTCCAATAAACAAAGTCAAGGGGAAACTGGTAGGAAGTTGGAAGTCATGATCATACAAGGTCCTCAATTAATGACCTTGCAACCCTCATTTAACAACCTGAACTGAAATTGCTGAAACTGCTATCAGTAAGCAACATCATCACATGATTTTTAGACTTATACCATGTCACTTCACAATGTAATTTCCAGTCCCAATTAGCACTATATAAAAACAGAGATATTTATGTCAGCACTATAATTAAGATAAATGCAAGACCCCAACATTCCAAACTTGAGAATTTCATCAATATCTCTGTTTTCTTGAAGAACATTAACAAGAGCAACGTTTAGTTTTCATCCAATTAAAGAAGGATTTTGGTATAGTATTAGGGTGGGATTTTCTCCCCCCTCCAAATTTTAAGTGAATAAATAGGTGTTTGTTTTACAGCCAAAACAAAAATGAAAACCTTTTTGTGAATATAATATTTCAAAGCTTAATGGGCAAGGGTATTTCCTTTTGATATCAATGGGTTGCTGTCTTTGAGCTTCAATATCCAAAAAATATATGTGTAACCACATAGAAAACATAAAAGATAATATCACAGTCAACAGCCAACACACTGTTACTTAGCACACTGTTACATTACTTAACACATGGCTCAAAGCACACCTAACATCAAAAACACCATCAAAAAAAGCACAACAAAGAATGTTCTTTCTGCACCAACTCAGAAAGCTCAAATTGCCCAGGTCTACAGAGGAATTATTGAATCTGTCATCTGCACCTCTATAACTGTCTGGTTTGGTTCTGCAACCCAACAGGACAGACACAGACTTCAGAGGATAATTAGGACTGCAGAAAAAACAATTACTACCAACCTGCCTTCAATTGAGGACCTGTGTACTACAAGAGTCAAAAAGAGGGCTGTGAAAATATTTATGGACCCTTCACATCCTGGACATAAACTGTTTCAACTCCTTCCCTCAAAATGATGCTATAGAGTACTGCACACCTGAACAATGAGACGCAAGAATAGTTTTTTCCCGAACACCATCACTCTGCTAAACAAATAATTCCCTCAACACTGTCCAACTATTTACAAAGTCTGCACTACTATTACTATTAATCTTCTCATCACTCCTTATCACCCATTCCCTCCCACTTGTGACTGTATGACTGTAACTTCGTTGCTTGTATCCTTACAATTTATATGGACTGTTTCCTAGTATGATTTGATTGCTTATTGTACCCTATGACTATTATTAAGTGTTGTACCTTATGATTCTTGACTCTTGACAAATGTATCTTTTCTTTTATGTATACAGAGAGCATTTGCACCAAGACAAATTCCTTGTGTGTCCAATCACACTTGGCCAATAAAAGAATTCTATTCTGTTCTGTTCTGTTCTGTTCTGTTCTACTCTACTCTACTCTACTCTACTCTACTCTACTCTACTCTACTCTACTCTACTCTACTCTACTCTATTCTATCTTCTTTCCAGGTGTTTATGATTTGCTAATCTGTAGGAAATTATTACTGATCATTGATTTCTTTCTATTATCAAGCTGCTAAATGTTCATTATGTCATCAAGATATCTTGGTTACAAAAGGTGCCCTTGTCAGAGAATTAAACACTGAATTCACACTGGTAGTAGTAATGTACATTAGTAATAAACATAAGTGCTTATTGTATCATTAAGATTTTGGGTACCTTCTGAATGGGAAGATATCATTTGACATCTGCTGGGAACAATTCAGAGAGATTTATTTCCATGTTACTTTAGAATGTGACAGACTCATTATGGATAATGGATTCCAGTTTTATTTCAACTGCAGTTTTATTCACAATGTAGGTGAATGCAGATCTGATCTACTGGAATATTTTTTTATAGTCAATACAGTAGTGAAACATCAAGCTAGGTGGTTAATTATTGATGTTCTGTTCTTCCAGGACTGACTGGAATGATGGTTAAAAAAAAGAGTCTAGATGGCGATGTGATGATACTACACATGGGGATGGGTTTAGAAGGCAGAGGGACAAAAAACAGAGCAGACAAATGGTCAGAGAGAAGGTAGCTGATTCTGCAAAAGAAATGTGGGTGTGAAAAACATCTCCTAGTTTCTTGGGCTGTAAAGCCAGTTGGGGAGGGGAGAGAAATGTATTTTGAGATTTGCAAGATTGTTGTCAATCTTGCAAGGTAGCCCAGACAAGAAACATGCAAAGGAGAATTATGAGTACATTGCTTCAAAACACAATTCTGGGAACATTGAGGATGCCCTGTTATTGGGATAACATATTCCCATGAACTTAATTTTGCTTCCACTGGCTAAATAACCTTCAACAACCTATTTCTCCTGTCCAAGATTCAAGTAGTTTTTAATCTTCCTTCCTTCCTTCCTTCCTTCCTTCCTTCCTTCCTTCCTTCCTTCCTTCCTTCCTTATTTATTTATTTTTCAAACAATAAGATGGATTTGTTTGGTTGATCATGTTTCACAAGTTTTACTAGTTCTCTTTCTACCAATCTAAAAATAGCATTGTTCTTTAACAATCCACACAATGCTGACCTTGTGTGAGAGCATTCCTGTTTCTTTCATTTGTTTAAATTTCACTGTTAGATTGACAAGGGCGAGACATAGGCTAGACAGTAAAATGTTTCAATTAAACAAACTAGAGTTCTTTCAGGGGTAGGATTCAACTGGCATTATTACCAATTCGGTAATTATGTTTTACCAACCTTGGAAGAATAGAAGACTGAGTCAACCTTGAGTTGGTGAGAATCAAACTGCCAAACTGCTGGCAGCTGGCAGCCAGCAGAAGTAGCCTGCAATACTGCATTCTAACCACTGCGCCACCATGGCTCATAATAATTAACATTCATGAACATAATAACCCCCATTTAAATTAAACTGAAAAAATTGTATATGCATAGATATAATTCTTTGATTTTAGCATTAAAACATTTTATTCGAGAAAAAGACTGGATGATAAGTTGTTTAAGTTATAATTAAAATTTTCAATTCATCTTAAAGATCCTGATGGGCATTGGATATCTTTTAACAGGAACAATTGCTTACTACATTAAATTAGTACGTACATTGATTGCTCTTCTTAATGCTCTTCTTTAGAAACAGAATATTATGGGAACTTGGAAAATACAAAATTTTAAAGAATGCTAGCAATTTTTTTCCTACGGAAGTATTGGTTATTCTTTTCTAAAATGTTTTTTGTTTAATTTCCAGATCTCCTATGTTCTGGATAAAAGACACTTGGCTACTTTCTATAGATATCCTCCAACATATTTTTGGCATTTAATTTTTATTAATGGTGATTAAATGACATTATAAGTCCAAGTACTTCCTCCCACTAATGATTTAGCACAATAGCATGATTTTCAAAAAGAGATAAATACAAATACTAAAAGATGTTATAATAACCAGTACATACAATATACAGATTTATCTCTGTAGTTAAAGTATTTTCTTTTATCATTATGGGATGTTCTGTTCATATTTTATATTTTTTTCTCATTAATTTTATTATTATTTCGATGTTGATGCATTTTTATGCTTTTAACTGATTATCCCTATGCTCCTTATGGCTGGTCTTTGATCATAATCAAGATTTGATTTGTCTTATAATTTCTCTAAATAACTTTGTTACAGCTGATGATCTTTCCTTTCTCTTTCCATAATCTACATTTGCTGTTGTTTCCAAGTTTTTTTTAGGTTTTATTGTATGAACTTGTTCTTGTGCCGCAAATAAAAAACCTTCTTTTTTGTTTTGATGGATCTAATCTAATCTGAACCCTATTGCCAAGTTTCATTATTATTCCCTTGTCCTTCAATTTCTTTCTAGTATTGACTATTTAGAGGCTTATGTCCCCTCTTTTTACATTTGCTGTTGCAACTGTTCATTCCATTTGTGGTTCTGTCAGATTCAGGATGTTTTCCTTGCAGATGTTTCTTAACATGCTCCCCTTGCTTGCTTTTGTGTAAACGTTTAGACCTCTGAGTTCATCCTCCATTGTCTGCTTGCCTTGTGACAATTTAAATCCACCAATTTTCCTTGGATAATACTGTCATGCGCTACACCCAAAACGCAACAGAGAAAGCATCTATTTCCACTTGTGTCCATGCAACAATACCGATTGGATTGCTTATTACAGGGACAGATTATTATTAATGGATTTGACTGAACTACCACCAGTCAGTTTCAATTTTAAAAGTTTTGTAACTTATTTTACATACTTGGCATTTGGGTTTTGTTTGTTTTGTTTTCTTGGGCGTGCAAAATATTGTTTCAGAACTTCATATTTTTTTCCATTGAGTTTTCTTTCTATTTTATTTACCCCTTAATTATAAAAATAGGAAAAAAGCAAATATTAAAATATGAAGAAAGTAAAAAATACTAATATAAAAAAGCTCAATTATATTTGAATACATAAAATAGTGACAAAAGGAAAAAGTAAATTATAGCCTCCCCTTCTCTTCCATTTGTTACTCCAACCATGTGCCTTGGTTTGACATTTGAATATTGCATCCAATATTGATAATTGTTACTAGTAATCTAACTCCTAAAGGCATATTCCATATATTTTATTCTGGGATATATTATAACTATAAGGGAGCCAACTTTCTCCATTGTCAATGCTTTGATTTTAGTGCTATTGCAGAATTCAATTTCATCTAAGTATTAATTTTTTCCCTTTTTATCATCGGTGTTACATACTTATCCTGTCCAAATTACATTTTATGTCATCACTAAACTGTATCTAAAAGTGACTGAATTTCTAATTATGTGATCTGACCCAAACCTGGTTCCAAGAGAGCAGACACAAGACAAAGGCAGCAGTATAACCTTTTTATATTTCAGCTAAGAATCCTGTTTCTTCACAGATGAAAGGCTGCTTTCAACTAATTAGCTCCGACAAGAAAGAGCCTTGCCAAGTTTTTTCAAGTCTGACAAAAAACAACAGATTAGAAATAGTTTACAAGAGTCTTTAAATACCAACTGCAATGTCCATGAGACTGAGTTTCAAAACATCTTTGCCTTCTGCAAACTATGTTCGTTCACAGCTGGCTTTTATCTTCTTAAAGGAGGGGCCATTACCTTTCAGCCTTACTCCCGAGTCGTCCATGCTGGTGTAACTATTCTTTCCTCTGAGCAATCCTGCACGCATGCACACTTGGCTCCTCGGGAACCTCCTCATCACTACTGCCAGTCCACACAATCTCTGAAGCTAACAGTCCACTCCCTAATGGTCCTGGTCCTTCATCTGAGTCCTCGCCCTCTTCAGTCATCTGTACCTGCTGCCGGCTAACCACAACATTATGATTTTCATATAGTTTCAAATTGTCCTCATAGAACATCTTTTGTCCTTTGCTTAGGTAATTCATAATCTGATTATATTTTATTCAAAACCACTGCCTTATTAGAACTACATATTTGGACTATTACCAAGTTCTGGATGCTTTCCATTTTTTTCTTCAAGTATTTCCAAACATTTGTTAAAAAACCTAACTGTAGGATAGTTAGTCACATGCTGTTTAGTAATTTATACAAGTCTCACAAATGTTTGCTTAATGACTTTTAGAAGTTGTTTCATCAATCAAAAGTTCATCTTTTTATCTGCAAAATTTTTGAAATCTCCCTTGTGCTGTTCAGAATGCAGTGATTCTGAGATCAGGTGTTAAGATGTTTGTAGATGTGAATGAAAATTATTCTTGTTCACTGCTTGAATGCTGTAGGCAGACAATTGATTGGGTAGTTATTGTTAGATGTGTCCCTTTTGTCTTTTATGATCAGAAACATTTTGCCTGCAATGAGCCAATCATCTTTTGCTATACATTGCAATTTTTCACCTTCTTAGTTTGTTTGTTTGTTTCTGCTTTTATACAATATTTTTTTTAAATTTCTTTAGCCTTGTTCTTCTCTATCAATATTGATGTGGCCATTTCATCTTATTTGGTTGTTTTAAATGTTTTTCAAAAATTCTAATATTTTTTCTTTATTTTGGGAGGAATATAGTTGGTCTGTTTGTCCAGTTAGGCTCAGACAATGTTAATTTATATGAAATAGCCTATGTTGCCTGATTCTATTTTCATGTTTCAGTTTTCTTACAAATTTCCACAACTCTTTGTTTTAATTCTTCCATTCTTGTGCAATTATTTTATTGTGCAGTGTGTATTGTTTTTGCAATCTTGTTTTATTTTTTTCATTCTCATTGATTTAAATATTGTTAGTAGCTAATGCCTTTTCAAAACTGATTTTTATTTTCCCATATAATTTTCCCCTTTGACATTTGATTTTTGGTTTGGCTGCTGGCTTTTGATATTTAACCCAGCTCTACTGTTAGCATTTTTCAAAGGCTGAGTTACATTTTTGATAGGTTCTGTCATAATTAATTGGGCAAACATATTTGCATAATTGCACAATCTTATTTCAATGTGTCTTTTGAACATTTTGAATGAGGCAATCTTATATTTTTCTTCATGCATTCCGAAACCTTTGCTCTATTTGATATTCAGACAATTATAGTTCTAATCCAGCATATAAAAGATGTAGTAAATAAAATCAACCTATACATATACACATAAATGCAAAACGGGTGGTTTTCAGTTCTTGCAAAATGGGTGGCTTTACTATTCAATCTGGTAGAGCTCTGAAGATCACAAAAACAGGGCAGGGGTATTTAAGGAAACAGTATATTGTTTTACACCATTTCCCATTTAGATCAATATATAACAGCGAACAGCAGTGGAAATCCAGGAGAGAAATATTTGTGTGTGTGTGTGTGTATATTTTGTTTCCAAGATGGCGGCCAGAGGGCGTCCCCAGGATGAGCTCCGTTGGGATAACCAGTTTTTGGGGTGAGCCTCTATCCCCCTGGGTCCCCCACCAGTGGCAGAGGTGGGGGAAGGACCAGGGAGGGTTGGTGAAGCCACGGAGTGCTGGAGCTGTCGACAGAACTGGAGCCGCCCGGGTGCTTTGCAGGCGGCAAGTGGCGGAGGTTCGGCCGCGGCCGCATCTGGCATTGGGTGGCTGCGTTCGGTGTTGGGCAGCAGCGGCATTTCCGGATGGCTGGCGGAGCGGCGGACGATGCCTCCTTTCCCCTTAGGCCCCCACCGGTGGCAGAGGTGGTCAGGCCTGGGGGGGAGGGTTAGTGGCTCCAAAGGGACTGGGAGACATCACTACCGCAGGTTCCATGGTCGCCCAGAGGGCCCTCCGATGGCTGCAAGACCAGGATGTGATCCTGCATTTGGCGTTCGGTGGCGGTGAGGCTGTATGAGGAGTGAGGCCTCGTTTGAGACTTTCTTCCCCCCTAAGTCCCCACCGGTGGCAGAGGTGGTTAGACCGGAGTGGGGGGGTCATAGGCCCCGAAGTAGCTGGAATGTGTCGAAGTCGCTGGAGGTTTTGGAGTCACCCGGGTGGCTCTCAGGCGGCGGAGGCCCTGCCGCAACTGGGTTTTGTGCCCAGCGTTCGGTGGCAACAGCTCCGGAGGACTGATGGGACTGCAGATGATGCCTCCTTCCCCCTTGGGTCCCCACTGGTGGCAGAGGTGGTTGGAACGGGGAGGGGTCGGTGGCCCCGAAGGGCCTGGAAGGTGCTGGAGTCGCCGGAAGCCCCAGAGTTACCCGGGTGAAGCTGCGGTTGGAGTTTCCTTCCCCCCTAGGCCCCCACCGGTGGCAGAGGTGGTTAAAGGGCTGGGGGGGATGGGGGCCCTGGAGCAGCAGCGGAGTAGCAGAGGTGGCAGAGGAACTGTGGATAATATCAAAGTCACTGGAGGGCGTCGTCGGACGGCTAGGATATTTTCATTGGAGCCTTTAAAGTACTCTATGAAAGACCTCTGGGCCTTGAGGGATGTCCCCCTTTCCCTCAAGTGACCCTCAAAAACTTTCTAAAACCTATCTTAATGATGGATCCTGGGATCCCGAGAGATAGAGCAGCCGCAGGAAACATGTTGGGCAAAGTTCTGGGGTTTGTAAATTTTTAACAAGGTTTTTAGTGGGGTTAGGGAAATCCGAACTGGGTTTGGGGGACAACTCGCAGGGATTTGGAGATAGCCAGGCTGGCACGCACGTCTGGGAGGACTCAGAGAGTCGTGCGTTGAGGGGGCAGACAGGGGGTGTGTAACCGGGGGGCGGCTCTATTGGCACAGTAAGTGGGACGAGCAGATATGGCGGGGGTAGAGGGCCATATCAGGTTATGGGATCGCGCAGTTGCTGTCTTCAAGTGGTGGCGCACTCCGACCCTCTTCACCCATCCTGCAGGCCTGGTTGTGCAGAGTCTCAGGCCCTGAGTACCCGGCTGATGCTGTGCAATGCCAGGTCTGTTGTTAATAAGGCCCCCCTGATTTACGATCTTATTAAGGAATAGGGCGTGGACCTGGTAGGTATTACCGAAACCTGGTTGGGCCGAGAGGGTGGTATTCCTCTGAAGGAGATGTTTCTTAGCATTTCATCAGCCTAGGTCTCAGGGAAGGGGTGGTGGGGTGGCAGTGCTTATTAGAGAGGTCTTTTGTCCTAGGGAGGCCACTGTTCCTCAGACAGCTGGTTGTGAGTCTCTCTTTGTGAAGTGGGAGCAGGGGGTTCAGATGGGCCTTTTGATAGCATACTTGGCTCCCTGCCATGTATCATTGGCCCTGCCCGGACTCCTCGAGGTGATAGCCGGGGCGGTTGAGACCCCTAGGCTTTTAGTCATGGGGGATTTCAACCTGCCTTCACTCGGGGAAACCTCTGGAGTGGTTCGGGAGTTCATGGCTTCCATGATGCCATGGACCTGACCAAATTAGTTTCTGGCCCCACTCATATGGGGGGACACACGCTGGACCTGATTTTTTTCTCTGGTCAGTGGTTGAATGTTTGTAGCTTTGGGGACTTAGTTATCAAACCCTTATCATGGTCTGATCATTCTCTTCTTAGACTTGACTTCTGTACCGCCACCCCCCACCGCAGGGAGGTGGAGCCATGTAGATGGTTCCACCCCAGGTGCCTGATGGACCCTGAGCGGTTCCAGAGGGAGCTTGGGCCATTTCCATTTATGAGATTCTGGCTCATAACTCGTCTGGAGACTTGGTGGCCACCTGGGATAGGTTGGCTGCCGAGGCTCTGGACCGAGTTGTGCCTTTGTGACCTCTGACCCGGCACAGATCCCAACCAGCTCTGTGGTTTACGGAGGAGCTGAGGGAGATGAAGTGCTGGAAAAGATGTCTGGAGAGTGTTTGGAGGGCTAGCCACGCCGAGTCTGACCGGACACAGGTGAGGTCCTATATTAGGACCTACCTTGTGGTGATAGAGGCAGCGAAGCGTTCGCATTTTGCCGTCCTTATTGCGTCGGCAGAAAATCGGTCTGCCACTCTGTTTAGAGTGACCCGCTCCCTGCTTGAGCTGAAAGCGTGGGAGGACCTCTTGCAGGGCAGGGCAGAGGAGTTTTCCCGATTTCTGTACGACAAAATCGCTCGGATTCGGGGTGGGCTGGACTCCAATTGGGTGGTCCTGGGGGAGGTGTCCGGGGCAAGTCTTGAAACTATTATCTGGGAAGAGTTTGACCCTGTGCCGCTGAGGGTGTGGACAGGTTGCTGGGGGGGGGGCTGAATACCACCACATGTTTGTTGGACCCGTGTCCCTCCTGGTTGGTTTCGACCGCCAGGGAGGTGACACGAGGCTGGCTCCAGGGGATTATCAACACTTCATTGAGAGAGGGGTCGCTCCCTACTGCCTTGAAAATGGCGGTGGTGCGACTCCTCCTCAAGAAGCCTGCCCTGGACCTGGCTGTTTTAAATAACTATCGTCCAGTCTCCAACCTTCCCTTTTTAGCAAAGGTTGTTGAGAGTGTGGTGGCGCGTCGGCTCACTCAGTACCTGGAGGAAGCGACTTACTTGATCCTTTCCAATCGGGCTTCAGGCCCGGGCATAGTACTGAAACAGCATTGGTCGCATTGGTTGATGATCTCTGGAGGGCCCGTGACAGGGGGTATTCCTCTGTCCTGGTCCTGTTAGATCTCTCGGTGGCTTTTGATACTATCGACCATAGTATTGCGGCGGTTGGAGGGGTTGGGGATTGGGGGATGTCCTACTATGGCTCTCCTCCTTCCTCTCCAACCGCTCACATATTGACGGGGGGGAGAGGTCCACCTCTAGGCCCCTCATTTGTGGGGTGCCTCAGGGGTCGGTCCTTTCCCCTCTTTTGTTCAACATTTATGTGGAGCTGCTGGGGTAGATCATCTGTGGTTTTGGGGTGCAGTGTCATCTGTATGCTGATGATACTCAGCTTTACATCTCCACCCCAAACCACCCCAACAATGCTGTGGAGGCTATGTCCCGGTGCCTGGAGGCCGTGCGGATTTGGATGGGCGGGAACAGGCTCCAGCTCAACCCTTCCAAGACTGAGTGGCTGTGGTTTCCAGCGCCCTGATATAGTCAGCTGACTCCGTCACTGGCTATTGAGAGATTTTAGCCCCCACAGAGAGGGCTCGCAATTTGGGCGTCCTCCTGGATGCACGGCTGTCTTTAGAAGAACATATTACGGCCATCTCCAGGGGAGCTTTTTATCAGGTTTGCCTGATTCACCAGTTGCGGCCCTTTCTGGATCGGGACGCCTTATGCACAGTCACTCATGCCCTTATCACTTCTCGCTTGGATTACTGTAATGCTCTCTACATGGGGCTCCCTGAAGGAAGCACCCGGAGACTTCAACTGGTACAAAATGCAGCCGCCCGGGTGGTTATGGGGGTATCACGAAACGCCCATGTGACGCCTCTCCTGCGCGAGCTGTATTGGTTGCCGGTGGTTTTCCGGGTTCGCTTTAAGGTTCTGGTTTTGACCTTTAAAGCGATCCATGGCATTGGACCAGGTTATCTGCATGACCGCGTTCTGCCGGTAATCTCCCACCGACCAAAGTGTTCCCACAGAGAGGCCCTTCTTCGGGTGCCAACGGCTTCCATGTGCCGTCTGGCGACTCCTAGAGGTAAGGCCTTCTCTGTGGGGGCTCCCGCCCTCTGGAATGGTCTGCCTCTGGAGTTACACAATAACACCGACCTGAGAGCTTTCAGACGTGCATTAAAAACCTGGCTCTTTGAGCAGGCCGCCCTAGGCTGAAATGGGATTTTTAATTTAGTATTTGAGTTTTAAATGAGATTTTAAAATTTGGAGTTTTATTAATTTATTGGGGGAGGGTATAATTTTAGGCAGCCTTAAGATATTTAATTCTCTTTTAACTTTTATAATTGTAAAAAGTTTTATGGTTGGCTGTACACCGCCCTGAGTCCTTCGGGAGAAGGGCGATATATAAATATATTAAATAAATAAATAAATAAATAAATACACACACACACACGTGTGCATATGTGTGTATGTGTATGTGGAGTTACGCAATAACACCAAAAATATTTCCAGGGTCATATGGCATGATTATATATCAAGTCATAAGGAAAGTGGTTACCTTCCCACTGAAGGTATTTATCTGTTTGCATTTGCATGCTTTCAAACTTTTAAATGGGCAGAGCTAGGGCAAGTAAACAGGAGCTCACCCCATTATGCAGCACTAAAGTATCAAACCTGGGCTGTCAATTTTCCAGTTGACAGCCTCAGAGTCTTTAACAAACCCACCCCCTTTTTTTAAAAAAAAATAAAACACTGAATCTGTGATCTCCTATGGACAAAACATGAGTTCTCTAACAAATTAAAATTCCTCACTGACTTCCATTAGGAATATACAACAAATTAAAATGTTTATGTAGATATGTGGTGCCTGTCCTTCCCTTCTTACAGCACAGCCAGTAAAATGTAACCAATGAAAATAACATTCTAAATCTGTCCAAGATAGAAATCAATGAACCTAGACATACCTATCTCTGCATAAGATTGAACTGTAGAAATAGCTGACACTTAATAGCAGAAAGGGCATTTGTGTTTTTGTTATGTGTATATTAAAGGAATCAAATCTATTTATAAAAAGAACAATATGACACAAGTTATTATAAAACAAACAATCAACAAGCAGTAATCAAGGAAGAGCCTTTGGCAATAAGTAATTTTGGAGCAAGTCAACCAGTGAAAAATTAAGCATGATCTCAAGAGTTTTCCTCTTTTTACTTGCAAAGTGTTGGAGAATAAGTTGCCTCTGGATCAAGTAAAAAAAATTGCATGCAGACCATCGTGTTCTTCTTCATTTATTAAATTCAGCTAACTATTAATCACCATTCTTACCATTACAAAAGTACTAACTGTACACATGAATAATACTAAAGTCAGATACCTCTACCTAGTCAATTAATGAAGGGCATTAACCTTTTACTTTAAGACATGAATCTGAGTAAATCACATTAAGATTTTACAGAGGAGGTTTTAATCTCATCTTTTCCAAATGATTGGCTTCCCTAAAGTTGATAGAGATTGTTGAAGAAATCAGAGTTCCAATGTTTTCAAGTGAATGGTTTTAAGTTATATAAAACACAAGGGAGTAATACTTTTCAATTGGATTCTATAATTAATGTTCATCATATTCTGGAGCTACGGAAGTCCTCATTTGTAGTTCTCCTAGTTTCAATAATCTACTCTTATGTCACGCAGATAGCATGCATTTGACTGACAAGGGAGGATGTGTCTAATCTGCATGCAGGTAATTCAGCTTGCCAGCACAATTTTAAAGCATTTCTTAATAAAAAGGAATTGCTTAAAAATAATAAGCAATTGGTCTTTCAAAACTTTCCAAAACAAGTGGAAAGCCTCTGACATATCTGCTGAAAATATTTATAAGGAAATGGAGGAGGAGGAGGAAGAAGAGAAGGAAAGCAAATTTAAAGCAACCCCTATTCAACTATAGTAACAATAATACCAATACATTACAAATGAGTGAAACATGGCTGATAACCTATCTGTAACCTATCTGTGTTATTTAGCATTTGATCATTAAACTTGTTTTAATACATCCATGTACCAAATTCATTATTCTTAATTATAGCTGGGCCATACGATCCTGAAAGCCACAGGGTTGCATTCATCATATATAGCTTTTAGAACATAATATACACTTTTAGAACAGGAACATATTTATGGCTCATTAAAATTCAGATTAGGAATTAACTTGATGATGGACTCTATAATAAAAAACAAATGTCATCATTTTAAATATTTATGTATATGAAATATCACATATGTAGTCCATAAGGAGGGTGGAATAATTTTAATTTCCCCAATTAAATGGACTAATCCATACATATTAATGTTAAAAATTTATAGCACTTGATTTTTTTGCCTTCCTACACTAGCATTAGGTGATGTCTTACAGTGGAATACTGACTGCTTAATGAAACAACAAAAATTTCTTGCAAATGTTACATTCTTTTATACAGGTTGCATATGTTGACTGTTTTATTTCCTGATTTTTCTTAAAGTCACTGGAGTACAGTTTAAAATCTGCAATTAGCACTGCCCTGAGAAGTATCCTTGACAATATTAAAGTACTCAGATACAAAATAACATCAACTAGAATCCTGCTAAATTATTGTGTTAAATGTGACACTGTAAAGCTATTACAGCACAATAATAGTAATGGTGTTTTCAAATGCTAGAAAGAAATCTATTATTGCTACAGCTCCAAACTTGATAAAAATCCAATTTAATCATAACTCAGAAAGAGCTTTGTCCTTCAAGATTTCAATCTATCTACAAATGTCAACAGTAGCTTGAATCGGATATATGTAGCTATGGAAGATAGAATTTTGTGACGTAACATTTGTTTTGAAAATTAAACATATTTATTTTTAAGTTTTGTAAACCTTATATCAAAAACAGAGGGAGTGGATTGAGTGCAGGAAAAATGTTATAAAACCCCAATTTTATATGTTTACTACAAAAATTTTGTAATCTAGTGGAAGAATTGAACAGGCCACAGTGTAAACTCAGCAAAAGGCAATTGGGGCTTGTAATCCATAGTCATGCCTGCAGTAATAAGTCATTAACTTGAAAACTGAAAGGGGGATCATAATAATGCAAATTAATGTCTTAGAGCATTAGAATCTGTGGCAGGTTTTTCAGATAGCAGGGAAAAAAACAACTTAAAGGCAGATTCAAAAATCCGTTGTTTTACTAAAGATTTACTGTAGAAGCATCTTATCAAAACAACCCATCATAGACTCAATCAATAAAGAAACTCAGCTTCATCAATAAAGGAAATCATATGACACTGTATCAATGATAATGAACTACTATACTGTTGCTGATGATAATTGTAACCAAAGAAAATGATTGATTTGCAGGTATCAATAAGAACCTGTAAGCCCACCTCTCTCCAACATTTAATCATTGGCCTTTTGTATAATACTGTTATTAAATCAATTTATATTTTGGCATAATTGGGTCCGGTGTCTGGTTTAAATCCACTTTAATGAGGGATTGTTTCAAGGTAAACAATTTTATCACAAAGCTCAGAAAAGGAGCAAGAATTAATACACCAAAGAAATTGGTAGATTTGCAGTTCAATCACCATCTAGTATCTCTGTAGGAGAAACAATCCGTTGTGCTTATTTATCACCAATGGTCTTTTACTTTTGTATTCAGTTCTCCTTCATTCTGAAACCAGCTCAATCTTCTTGTTTAACCGTACTTATGTCTTAGTGTTATGCTATTCCCATTATATTCAACTTACATTTCTCCGGACATATCTATCTCTTGCTGTCAGATTAATAAAGTGGGTGGCCATTTTTGCTTCTTTTGAGAAATATTCATGCCTTACAACAGACAGTATATTGCTACAAATTATCAGTAGCTTTCTACCAGCATTTGCAAATTTTAACTGATATTTTTATGCATAACTTGCAATAGCTCACTATCATTTTCTCTGTTATATATAGCTATATATAGTCTCTAAACTAGGCTTCAGATCTGTAGTCTGCTTTTTATAACCTATCTTACATACGAATCATACAGGTTCCCAGCCAAAAAGATAGCATAATCTGCATGCCACATACATTCACAACAAAGAAATAACAAACATTACTGTAACCATTCGATATATATATATTTATCAATGATTCACTAAGCATTCAATTTATTGTCACAGAGGGTTCCACTCACCTTAGATACCATCTTACCATACCCACCAACCAACTTTCAGATCCATACCTCTAAAAATATTTCTTCTTCGATTCCCCATAAATTTTGTCCCAAATCATTTCATTCCATTTATTTTTAATTCCATTCTCTCTGCTGGAGCCTCTCTTTTCATATACTTCTAAAACATTTCCATTTCCATCAAAACTATTTTGCAAAACTATTTATCTTCCTTCCAATATTAACTCCTCATTGCTCTCTTTGACAATATTCTTTTTAATTATCTTCTTTTCTCCATATGTAATATGCAATTCCTTTCTCAGTTTTGTACCTTTCTATGCTAGAATTTTTTCCTCATCCATGGTATTTGCCACCAAGCACTATGTTTCATAGCCCAATTAGCATAACTTCACACAGTCTTTTAGCATTAATATTTAGTATTTTCACTCATTTATTTCCACTTTCTCTTTCACTCATTTCCACTTTTTGTTTCCTTATAGCCCTGTTTCATGCATTCTGTTTGATGATGATGCAGTCTAACTTATAATATGCTTAATAAAGGACTAATTAACTGAATTCATTCTAATTTGTTATATTTCTTCATTCTGACTTAATGACAACCACTAGAATCACTGTTTCTCAGCCATAACAACTTTAAAATATATGGACTTCAACTTCCAGAATTCTCCAGCCAGCATGTTTTAATAATTTTTGTTAAAATTAGATCAAATGTTACATGTTACTTAGACTGAAATTACAGATGTGATTTCATAAATGTCAGGATAGCAGCTACATTTATTTTTCACATGGGAAGAGGTGTCATACCAACTTTTTTGTCTTTTCCCATGGAAGTAATACAGTAATACTTTACATTAATGTTTCTACATTTTCTTCTTTATTTGACATCTGCCAGATTTCTAATTATTCTAGTCATTCATGCTACTATACCTGCATATAATGCCAAATAATATATATTTGGAGCTTTAAACCAGAATATGGAGAGCTTGGACATCCTTGGATAGTTAATAGATCGCTATTCATTTCCACTGTTATTGATAACCTTATCACCTGCTGCTCTAGTTATAGGTAGTTCTCTTCAGCAGTATTGGTTCTGTGCATTTGGACCTACAAGCCTGCTGCAGTGGCATATATTTCTACTTGAGTGAGCTAGATTTTGATACTATTAATTCTTTTAGAAAATGTCTTCTACCAAACAATTGATTACTTTCCAGTTTAAATTCCCAATTTCTCCCCTCAGTTACTAGTGATCTTTTAATTAACTCAGTATTATTATTCCCTCTTGTTTCTATGCCAAGTTTGCAAAAAACATTTATTATTACAAATTATGATACTACCTTTATATCAGTTCTCTTCCTTTTCTTAATAATTTGCTGGAGCCAATTTTGTAAGATTGTTCTTAATTTTAAACACTCTCTCCTCCATAGCTTAACTCCTTAGGTGATTAATTTGTAATACAGGGTGTCACCTTCCAGTCTTGTGTTTTGTGTCACTTTGTATGACTTTCTAGAAGAGGCATTGGATGTATTCATAGCATTTACTGCTTTGAACAAATGTCAGAGGCATATATCTTCATTGGCTAATTCTTCATTTACATATGCCAATATATTCTTTTTATGATCTTCAAGCAGAAATGTGAAGTCACCATATCAGTAATCTTGGAAAACACTTCATTCAGGAATACTTAGGTAAGGTCTTGTTCCTTTTAAATAGAACAGGACTTTTACAGAGAAAACATGGGAATTTATTTACTGCCACCTAATGGTCAAGGTGCATCAAGTGGAAACTACTTCTGATTAGTTATAATTTAATAGAATAGAATAGAATAGAATAGAATAGAATAGAATAGAATAGAATAGAATTCTTTAATGGGCAAGTGTGATTGGACACACAAGAAATTTGTCTCTGGTACATAAGCTTTTAATGTACATACAAACAACAAAAGTGATAGGTCATAGATCATAAATCATATTTACGATCATTAATCATAAGATACAAACAGCAAATGATAATCATAAGATACCAATAGGAGAAGGCAGTAGAAAAGATAAAATAAGAAAAAAAGAGAGATGAGAAGATGAGAAGGATAAGAACAATACAGCCTACTATATGGGTAAATATCTTTAGACCTTTCTCCCTTTTTTTCACTCTGTGGCTTTGCCCTCAGTTCTCATACTGAGAAAAACCTGGATTTCACTACTATGATAGTTAAGTTTTAAAAAAAATCCACAATCCTAGACATGAAAGGAGATCAAAATAACTTAGTCTAACCCAATATAGGAACCTTCCAGAGTTGTATAAAAGTTAACATGAACTGAAACTTGGATTGTTAATTGAAGCATTTTCTAGGCCTGGCATACCTGGGTTGCAAAAATCCAGGTGACCAAAGAATACATTTAAGTGGGGAACATCTATTTGGCTAGTCTGGTAAACTAAGTATAGCCACTTTTCCTACAGAGTCTGATGGGTATAGTTACAAGCAGTCTGTCAGCTGCCTGAAATTGGTTGATTGAAGAAATACAGAAACAAACAAACAAATCATTCGTTTCTGGGCTAGGTGGATCCAGATACTGTGCTCCTAGTTGTTAGGCCTAATGGCAGAGCTAGTCCCAATCTAAATACTGATTGAAGTATCACAGACACTGCTGTATGCAATTAAGGGCTTTCTACTCTATGAAATTATGTCCTCAGATATATTAAAATACTGAAGATTTTTAGTCCTCTCAGCAAAATAAAATAAAAACGTTATGGTCTTTTTAGCTTTAGCTAACCCATGCTGGCAATTAGTGACAGACCATTTCCTTCTCTAATTACTATTGTTGTTGGTGGAAAAAAAACCCACAGTTTGTTCCATACTCACCAAACTATTGTCTACAGTATTAAAATGGTACTTTAGTCTCTTTTTCCTTTATTAACAACGGATAATGATTTTCTCTTTGATTATTTATTGATACTGTTGAACCTGTCCTGATATTTACTTGTTTATTTTACATTCTTCATTTAGTGAGAAGTCTGACTATACTTTGCATTGCAAGTATCACTTTTTGCCCAGCATGTAGTAGATAGATGACCAGATTTCTTATACTCAAGAACGAATACTACTGTGTCATTCCTGTTAGGTGACATTAATCTTATCAAACTATTGGTGATTGGAGAATCACAAATACTCTTTTCTCAAAGCAAAATGCTGTGGCATCCCAATATGCATATGTTTTTGTGACAGCGTTCCCCCATGAAAACAAACTTACTATTAAGTGAAGCTGTAAAATTCCACACCATCTGGAATTTGCACTGAAACATGCTGTTCCTTCTTGTTACAGAGAACCTATCAATATTCACATGCAAGGAAACTTCTGGAAGATCATGATATTGCCATCATGCTGTATTATTGTGCTTTGCACTTAAAACTTTTTGTTGCTACCGTATGTTGAACATATTGTACTGGGGAGTCCAGAGAAACATATTGTAGTATACAAAAGGGATATTAGCTATCATGAACTTCTCTAGTGTAGTCGGGGATCCATGACATGGTAATATACAGGGGTGTCAAATTCAAGGCCAGGGGGCCAGATCTGGCCTGTGGGGTTGCCATAGAAACAGCAGGCGACAGGCCCACGGTGCCTCTGCCAGCAAAAATGGAGATCGGGGTTAGGGCCCTCCCAAACTCTGTTTTCACTGGCAGAGGGTTGCAGGAAGCTGTCACAGCCAAAAATGGAATTTGGGAGCCTGCTTTTGTTGATGGAGTGGTCAGGCTGCCACAGGCACCCCCAACATGAGTGATGTCAAGCTGGCCATGCCCACCCTAGCCACACCCACCCCAGCCCCCAGAGATCAAATACAAATCTGATGTGGCCCTAAATGAAATCGAATTTGACACCCTGGAAATATATAAAGCTTAGTACAAATAGCTGGTTGAGATTCTCACCAACTTTATATCAGAAAAAAATGGTGGGAATGTTCTCTCATTTCCTCCTTTCTTTCCCCCACCCTGGAAAAGATTTTTCCCCCAATATTTTTTAAAGAGAGCCCCCTTCCTTCACAATGTATAGCAGCACTATATCTAAAAAAATGCCTACTGTAAAAGGTTGCCTTTTGATGGTTTCTCTTGAGTTTTAATTAAAGTCAGGAAGCTAAGAAAGCTGCAGGCCATTATAAGATGATGGTACAATGAAAAGCAGGACATATTCTTTCTACATTCACCTTGTAACAGAACAAATGGAAGAATGCCACATTTCAAACCATGAGAAATTATTTCAAATGTTCTTTGCCTTTAAAGAACTTCAAAGGAAATTTTCTTTCATAACATTGAAGAATGGTGGCCATTTTTGGAGTCCAGCATTAGTATTAGACCTTATAACATGCAATGCCCAATAGGTGTTACTTATAATGTACCCTACCCTACCTGATATTCAGAGGTCAGATTTCTGATTCAGTCACATTTCTACAATGACACTTGGTGTTCAAGGGATTCCCCATACTGCCATCTGAAGCAATAGTGAAGCTGGTCTTGCCCTTTTCTGCTGTTTCCTCTATTGCTTTGTTCTATCATTCAGTTATCATTGTTATAAATGCAAGACCTATTCTTCCCCAGTTGTGATTTTTCTTCTTTCTCTTCCTTACTTCCTCTCAGCTCTGACTGTTCTTCACAAGTGTGCACAGATTCATTTATCAAATGTATATGCCACTCATGTCACAGTTTGTCCCCACAAGATCTCATTTAACAAGCACTTATCACAATAAGCATATAACTCTTTCTTTCCTTCCTTCTTATTCCAAATAAACAAAGTACTCATCCTTTTGCTAATAGACTGGCTTCATATAAATGGATGATGGATGGTTAGACCTTCACAAGGGATATATTTGATAGGATGTAGTGATAGAAGTTCAGGTCCCAATTGTCATCATAAATCCAGGGTGGTGTTTTTTTTTTGAAATATTTTTTTTAATTCTTATCCATCATTTTAAAGACCTGATATTTGCAAGAGATTGGGTGTCAACTGAGCAATGTAAATAAAAGTAGTCAAAAAAGGCAAGAGAGGGAAATAGGAAGGGAGGGAGGGAGGGAGGAAGGAAGGGAGGGAGGGAGGGAGGGAGGAAGGAAGGAAGGAAGGAAGGAAGGAAGGAAGGAAGGAAGGAAGGAAGGAAGGAAGGAAGGAAGGAAGGAAGGAAGGAAGGAATCCATCTGCTTCTGAGCAAGGCCGTTTTGAATCATTTACTAATAGTCTGGAGGCCTGATAGATTGTTTTAGAAATTATTATCCAGTGACAGATAACAAGATTTCCCTGTTCTAACAATGCGAAGTACTTTCGCTGATCAAGGAGACAGATCCAATTCAGCATTCTGTCAATATTTATAGCCTTTTATGCAAGAAGATGCTTTACAGTTGATTTCCAAGAAAGCTTAGGAAAAAAAATGCTAGAATTGATTAGGACTTTTTTCCCCTTAGTTTTTCTGAAATAGTTCCCAAATTGTTGCTGGTTCCATGTAAGGAGCTGGAAGATTGAGGATCCTACTTGGAAATAATGCACGATTGTTAAATGTGCTTAGAACATTTCATTGGAAGGTTCCTAAATGCCTAACTAACTTCTTGTGGTATAAATTTTGGCAAAATCCATCTTCCCTCCTTGTTGTGTGCATTTTATTTTATTCTATAGAAAGCCTTTCCAATTTCCTTTAGTAATCTATGAATAGAATTTGTTTGATCTGTGCAGAGAAAATATGTCACATTTTTCACTATCAAGGTGACATTTGCATGCAGAATCGAAATGATGTGAAGTATATATCAAAGGCAAATGAGAAATGGCCTTATTGATGTGAATCCCCCCTAAAACAACCTACCCCTGCTATGTATGTGGTAATAAGAATATTAATAGTTGAAGCTTTAACCAGATTGTTCTTTGTGAAAAGACAATTCAAGATTCAGCCAAAAAATAATATGGATGCATGATAGCACAGACTCCTCAAAGATAGAAAATCTAGGCAGCCATTCACATTCCAGATAAATTTCCATTTTTTTTAGATGCCAAATAAAACCCAATCCTGGGAGGGTAGGGGGGATTGTTAGTATAGAAGGACAAACCTATCTCACTTTTTTCAAATCTTGTTTTTCCAATTTAACTCCAGTTCATTTTGTTTTAATGGTTTATTAAAATTCACAAAAAATGCATTATTAACTATTTATATTTATGAATACTTTTAAGAGGTTGATCTTTCCATCAGTTTGCTGGATATACCTGGTTTTACAAATAATTTTATTTAAATAAGGAACTGGATCTGGACTGGGTGGGAGGAAGCGAAGTTTTTTTTTTTTTAAGATTTCCCAGTCTAAATTTCCTCATGGTCTCTTGTCCATTAACTAACTTTCAAATTACATCTTATCCTGCTCTGATATTTTGGATAGGAGCCAAGACTTATTGCTTCCTGCTATTGTAATAAAATTCCTGTTGCCACCTGCTGGTCTATATTATTCAGAAATAGGCGATAATAAATGGATCAAGAAAAACTGTGTCATAGAAATAAAGAAATGTTTGTGGCTATAAGCTTTTTCCAAGGTAGAAAATTAATTATAATTTTTCCTAAAGGTAAGTAATTTTCCAAAGAGTATTAACACATAATCTCATTTTAGTTGTAAAAAAAAACTTGTAAAACATTTCAGATTTATTCACAGTGAGAACTAGCAAGCTGCAAGGTTTGGTAGCAAACTTTAGTAGCCTTAAGTTTCATTTAGATAATTGCTTTTTATGTTCTTAGGCTAGTTTTAAATATGAAGATTTAAAACAACAACAACAACAAACATCACTGATCTCTGAAAAACTTCTTGAAAACTCAGGCCTCATAAAATTAAGAAATTTATATCAAACCCCTCGAAGTTAGGTTTACTTTATAGTGGTAGCCTTCGAATTGAAAAAAAAAAAAAATTTCTAAATGTGATAACGTAGAATCCAGAATTGTCAAACTAGAAATCTGTTCAAAATCTCACACTTCATTTCAAAATCCATAGACTCCTAGCAGTAGGGTACACATTTTCTTTTTAAATTTGACTCTTTACCTAGTCTCTTCTATAAGTAGGAGAAATTCTTTTTTTTTTCATGAACTCTGTAGGTCCATCATAGATTCTTCACTGTCGTAAAAGGAAAATTCTTCTGGGCTGCAAATTGTCTTGCAAATTTAGATACCATTCTCATCCAGGGATTACAGTTTTGATTCACACATTAGGATAAAAAAAAATGCAGATATCTTTAGTTTACTACAAAAAGCAGATTATTCAAAACTTAAGCCCTGAGAATCATCCGTTGTGGAACTTTTTCCACCAAATCAATCAACCAGGTAGTGAAGAAAAATGAAGATGAGATACTGTATCAAAATACTTTAGGTTTCATAGAAATTAACAGATTTAACTATGATAATGTCAGTGTGACTATGCAAATGTTGCCCTCTTGTAAATGAGTTGCTATGTTTATATATAACTGAATGTTTTTGTTAAAGAAATCACATTGTTCCAGAACATTTGTTCTTATCTATGAATTGTTTTGATTGGGAACTAAATAATAACTTAAAAATATTTTGATATTTTCCCTGCCCTTTTTCTCACTCATTAAAGATGAATTTGAAGGAATTGCTCATTTTTTCAACTGTATGTTTTTGTAGAGCTGCTTACGTGTTATATGATCTGGATCATTTATTTTGGATAAAGTCTGCATTTTTCTACATCAAATGTAGAGTATTACAGATAAAAGTAGATTACTCTAGTGAACATGTTTTTTTTTTAAGTAAAAGATAACCGAGTGCCAAGGCCTTTTTCACTGAAATGTAGCAGATCAATACTTCTAAACAATAGGCTAAATCAGAACAATCCTGATAACATGAAAGTGAATCTTTCTTGTGGAGGGCAGGAGAATTCTTAATAGAAATCCTGTACTTTTATAATCATAGATATTTTGTGTTCTCTGAGATGGATCAGGCATTTCAATATGCTAAAAAAAGAATTGTAATGTATTTGAATATATTCAAACATGGATAAGAAATTACTGCAAAGTCAACCCATGATATTTGTTCTTTACATGCCTATATCCTGCAATTGTGTGACACATATATAAAGAACAAACTGGAAAATCTAGTTCTGAATTATTTCTGTACATTGTACAATTAATCTTTTTTAAAAGGATTAGGCTATTTTAAAAATATTTTTATTTATTTTATTTGCATCCTGCCTTTATTATTTTTATCAACCACTCAAGGTGGAAAACATTTAATACATTCTTCCTCCATATTCACAAGTATAGAAACACACTGTTATAAATTAATCTTCAGAACAGTCAGAATGGGAAAAATAGGAGGAAGAATGTATTAAATGTTTTCCACCTTGAGCGGTTGATAAAAATAATAAAGGCAGGATGCAAATAAAATAAATAAAAATATTTTTAAAATAGCCTAATCCTTTTAAAAAAGATTAATTTAAT
Organism: Bungarus multicinctus; assembly: GCA_023653725.1. Lineage (NCBI taxonomy): Eukaryota > Metazoa > Chordata > Lepidosauria > Squamata > Elapidae > Bungarus > Bungarus multicinctus. Next base: position 10,566,642 of record CM042848.1, on the reverse strand, counting down.
AGAATAGAATACTTTACTAGCCAAGTGTGATTGGACACACAAGGAATTTGTCTTGGTGTAAATACTCTCAGTATACATAAAAAAAAGGTACATTCGTTAAGAATCAAGAATCATAAGGTACAACACTTAATGATAGTCATAGTCATAATCAACAATCAAATCATACTAGGAAACAGTCAATATAAATTGTAAGGATACAAGGGATAAAGTTACAGTCCTACAATCACAAGTGGGAGGGGATGGGTGATAAGGAGTGATGAGAAGATTAGTAGTGCAGACTTTGTAATAGTTGAACATATATGAATTCTCTTATCACACTCTTGAGAAAAACTTATAGGACACAGTATTTTTCTCTTAAGTGTTCATTTATAGTGTTAGAGAATTTATCTAATGGTTCATTCGTTGCATTAGTCAATGCATTCCAGGCAACATCTGATGGTTCAAAAATTCCTTTATTTAGCAAAAATACACAAAGATTGTATGGGTGAAACCGGCCCAGAAGGACAATTCTGTTCTCTTTTATTAGCATGAACAATATGTTTACAGTACACATGTCTACTTCACAGTTTCAGGCAAGCAAAACTCCTTTTGACAATAATACTTAGCAATAGCAATAACAATAGTACTTAGCCTTATATACCACCCCATGGCGCTTTACACTGCTTTACTCTGAGTGGTTTACAATGTAAGCATATTGCCCCCAACAATCTGGATTCTCATTTTACTGACCTCAGAAGGATGGAAGCCTGAATCAACTCTGAGCCATGTCAGGATCGAATTCCAGGCTGTGGGCAGAGTCACCAAGTCTCGTTTTAAAACAAGGACTACTTTGGCCTTCAATAATTGGTAAAATATAACTTTCCCTTTATTATATCACCATGATTAATCACATTCTTATATACCCACTGACTATCCAATCAGGAGTGGGATTCAAATTTTTTAACAACCGGTTCTGTGGGCATGGCTTAGATGGTGGGTGTTGCTTGGTGGTCATGTTATTGGCTGGGTGTGGCCAACTTAATATCACTCACATCGAGGCACACATCTCCTCGCATGGCTTTTCATGACTGTGGGGATGCTACAACAGTCGTAAGTATGAAAAATGGTCATAAGTCACTTTTTTCAGTGCCATTGTAACTTTGAATGGTCATTCCACACAAGCAAAATACCAGCAAAGGATGAGAAAAAAACTCCAGAGAAGTTCCTGAGACAGGAAGTCTAGTCCTGCCAAGAATGTAAAAAGGATTAATGGAGAGGCAGTTTCTGTAAGCAACCTCAGAATATTTCCTTCCTGCCTTCCTTACAGGATTAGGCCAGTAATTTCTTCTAACAACCGGTTCTCCGAACTGCTTAGAATGTTAACAACCGGTTCTAGCGAATAAGTGCGAACTGGTAGAATCCCACCCCTGTATCCAATTTGTTTATCTGTAATGGTAAAGTATGAACTTCCTCTTTAAAATAGCATTATACTGACTTTGGTCAAATGAAGCATTAATTTTCAACAATGCTGAATTCATCATATAACCAAAGCTTAATTGAAATAACATTTTAATGTGATTTCTGAACTTTCATATGAAGAAATATTCTTTTTTTCTTTTTTACAATTTTAGTTCATTTCATTAAGTACAGGTCACCTGCTATCATTCTCAACAATATTTCTGTTTTTAGTCTTCTGTTCCTCCTGACATGAAATCCTGTTCACTTGATAGATAGTGTTCATTCCAAAGGCATGAAAATAAAGCCTTCTGAATTTTTCATGACCTCAATTTTTTCCTCATTCATCCTTTATTTGAAATTAAGAAATCGAGAATGGATGTGCAGTCCAAATAGCTGAGTTGTTGGAATAACTGATTTAAAGGGATATGCACAAAACACTCTATAGTTTACTATTATATTTAATTATACAATCTAATTTTGAAGATTTCCACTCATTCTACTAATCTTATCCATTAGCAATGCATATGTAGGTAGAAATTCCAAGAAAATGCTATAATAAGAACAAGAATAGTAACAAGAGTAATAAGTACATTACTCCAACAGTTGCACAATATCTTTAGATCATTTAGAAGCATTAAAAAAACATATATTTTGAGACAAGTTAACTAGAAGGTTTTTCAGTGTTATATGAACTAAAACTTTTGCAAGATTAAAGAAAAATTAAGCTACCTGTTGAAATCTGTACATATCAATATTATCCAAGGATTGCACAATAATGAATATAGTTTAATATGTGTATAACAACGAATAGAAAAAACCTAATTCCAAAGGTGCTTTTTCATGAGGCAACTGGGCCTTCTTGTATTTTCCTTGAAGATGTTTCCCTTCTCATCCAAGAAGCTTCTTCAGCTCTGACTGGATGGTGGAGAATGGAAGGATTTTTATTCCTTGCAGACAGCAGGGCATTTATTTATTTAATTTATATACCGTCTCCTCTCCCAATCGGGACTCGGGGTGATGTACAGCCAGATAAAAACTACATACACAGATAGACAATATTAACAAGGAATTAAAATGAATTAAATTAATGGCTGAAATGTTAATAAAACTAAAAGATACATATTAAAAAGTAAAACTAAAAGCCAATTAAAAACTCAACCAGTAAAAATCTAGGACAAACCCACTTATTGAAACAGAGGGTCTTGAGCGCGCGCCGGAAGGTCTGGAGGTCAGGGATGGTCCTCATCTCCAGGGGGTAGTTCGTTCCAGAGGAAGGGTGCTCCCACAGAGAAGGCCCACACCCTCGGGGCCTCCAGCCGGCATCGCCCAGCTGGCGGTATCCCGAGGAGGCCCACCCTGTGAGAGCGCACTAGGCGACGGGAGACCGAAGTTGGCAGCAGGCGGTCCCGTAAGTACCCAGGTCCCAAGCCATGGAGCATTCTTTTAGAGGGTTGTTGAAGCCCTTTGGAGGTTTATCTGTATCCTCAGGATCACTTGAATAGGGCTCCTGGTTCCTGTAGTCTGCAATTTTTCTCCCTCTGGAAATCCATTCCTATTCCCACACCATTCGAAGAGTGTTCATCCCAAATTGTATAGCTAAAAATCTGTAGAGATTCTCAGTCATCCAGGTTGTCCCAAAGGTGTTTTTTCAGGAAGCAACGGGACTTTCTTGTTTTATTTTTGAAGATATTTAGCATTCTATCCAAGAAGCTTCTTCAGCTCTAGGGAAACCTAGCATACAAGAATGCATATACATATAGTAGGTAAAATTGTGCCTTAAAATATGTAAATTAGGCAAAATTTACATTGAATGCAAAGGATATTATATATACATATATAAGGATATGATGTATGTGTATATACAGTATAATAACACATTTGGACAAAATGAACTTAAAGCTCCCCAAAAATAAGTATGTAAGAGAAACTAACATGAGTTTCACTTGAATTATGTAGAAATTGCTTGTCCCCCACCAGGGTCAACTAATTTCAAAAAGATAGTGTGCATTTTTCTGCTGAATTCTTATGCTGCATACTATTTTTCAATCAAAATATAAGATCTTGTGTATCATATTCTTCTATCTGGAGATAATGGGCTATTTCAAGTATTGCATACCAAGGCAATGAACTTTGCTTTGTACCAATCTAGTCATATTCATTCTCTCCATTCCCCATTACATGACTGCTTAACTCCCAGCTTCTTAAATAACAATCTATAATAAAATCCAAATAATCAAACAATGGATTATGAGCTTCTCAAAATCAGCTTTGCAAATGAGAAATAAAAATACCACAGTTTTGAATAGTGGCTTGTAAGTTTTCTGCAGGTTTCCAGTTCAATTTATATATACTGGTTCACATATGTAGAAAAAGAAAGTTCAACAAATCAGGCACTACTGGATAGGAAATGCATCATTTGTATATCTACCCTTAGTTATTACCATTTATTTCATTGTTATGTTTCCAAACATATACCATAACTAACTGAAACTTTTCCTTTGCTTGACTTCTTCTGTATGTTTATGGATAAGGCTTGAGGCCACTAGGGCTGAGATGATTGACTAAATGTGTATTAATATTTTACAGAGAGAAATAGGCATACCTTCTCAGTTATCAGCAGAGTTCTTTCTTTAGGAAACAATTGAACTCTGCAGTAACCTTCATTTTTCAAAGGTTGTTAAATGCCAGCAAACATCTTAGAACCAATTTGCATCTTTGTAGTGCTTTCAACGTGGTCCAGGAAGAGCACAAGTAAGTTTCTGGGTTTTGTAGATAAAGTCAGATATCTTGCTAAAGACAGAAGTGGTAGAAAATTATAGTTACTGGAGATGCTAGTTATTGTACAGCAGGAAATGTAAGAAGACATTTTCTTAGTATTCAAACTCCATATCATTCAGATAAAACTGAAAAATACTATTAGTTGCCATTTGCTATGTTAGAAAGGCTAGCTAAAGTTGAGTAGGCACTTCCTAAGATACTACTGTTCCTTCTGAAAACAAAGGCTATTCTAAAAATGCAATCACCATCAATCAATGTGACCAAGGGGTGCTATATACTCTTGAGTTGGCACTGCATGTTACTATACAATTAATGCAAAATCAGAAATTCTGATATCTGAGTTTCATGATAGGTAAGAAATCCTGGCTACTACAAGACAATGCCTCTTAGTTATTTCTATTCAAAGCATGGGAAAACAACCCTTTGGGGCTGGATGTCACATTTTCTTTTATACTTTTTTCAGCACCTGGGAGTAGAAAGGATAAAGAGGTAACATGGTGATTTTACAAGAGTGGGCAAATCTTTGGCCTTGTTCTATCAATTCTGAGAGATGGATTTTGGTTTTTAGTTAAGTAGACATACTATCATATTTTCTTTTTTAGTTAAGTAGATATGCTAACATAATTTCTTTTTCATAATAAAAATGGTACTCAGAGCTCAAATTCTTGGGGAATTTTAGAGGCCTGAAAAAATATAGTGTATGTATATAACTGAATTCTGCTTCTAGCCACCTTTGCGATCAATTATTGTGATGGTTGGGAACCATTCAAGTCATTGTGAGACCTCTTCCCTTTCTGGCAATCAGATTGAAGTAGGTGAGTGGTACCTGCTGTCTGTCCCTATAATTCTTCCTCACTTCAGCAAGCTATTGCATCAACACATCTAGAGGGCATCAAGCCATTGACTTAGATACTTTAGGTACATTTCATTGATTCTAGATGATTACACACATTTTGTTCTATCGCCAGAAGCTATTTCCAAGGAAGAAATAATTCAATGAGTCATGCATATTCCATATCAGTTGAAACTCTTTGGGGCTGTCAAAACATTTCCTGTTGTAATTTGTACTAATAACATCATGCCAAGGTTGTTCTCAGGGTACTAGTGTCTCCTTCTACAGGACACCCCATCTTACTTTAGAGGACACTTGCATGTGTTTTATACTTACTCATTACTTCAATAAATCATCTTGCTATTGCTGCTGTTCTAGGACTATTTATATAACATGATATGGAGTAAAGAAACAGTACAGACATGATAAAAAAGAAATTTAGTATTGTTGAAAAGAAATGGAAAAAAGTCCTTCACATGGTTGCATTCTTCCAGAAAAAAAAACATGTGGGAATGAAAGCTGGCCCTAGATATTTGAGGTCTCCCATGGATGGATGTAATCCATGTAATCATACTGAGTCAATTTGCCTTGGGTCCCATTAATCAAGCAATGGGAAATTTATGGGGGTCATTCTGGGGAATAAAATTATTTCTATAATGTAATACTTGCCCACAACACAATTTTCTATTTAATTGTGACAGACAAACAGATGATAGAGAATAGTGATCTGATGGGTGCCACACTGATGTGTAAAAGTTCTAACGTACCAATTCTTGGAACAAACATATAAAATCTAGCTTAAAAGTATGCAATGGCACCATATTGTTTTATCTACCCTTTTTAGTAGCAACATCAATCTTATCCATATTAGTAAAATATCACCAAAGCAATAGATGATGATACTATAAATTGCTAGAGTGGAAATGCTCTTATTATTCACTATTGTGAAAAGGGTTTATACTGTATTTATGTCAGTATAAGTATGAGGGTGTTCAGGCGTGATTTGAAGACCTGGCTCTTTGAGCAGGCCAGCCAGGGCTGATCTTAAATTAATTTTAATGGGGTTTAAGTAATGAATTTTAAGGTTGGGATTTTAGATTCAGTAGCAGCCCTTATTTCATTCTATTTTAACTTTTGTATATGTGTTGTTTTAGTAGGCTGTGCACCGCCCTGAGTCCTTCAGGAGAAGGACGGTATATAAATTGAATAAAATAAATAAATAAATAAAATGTCATAACCGTCATTTTATTTCAGGTGATAAATGAAAGCTGGGACAATCAAGTTGAATCTTTCATGGAAGATTGGGATTCTGACTAGGAATTTAAGCAGAAGAATTTAAATAAAGACAGAAGAAAGTTGACAAATAAGTTAAAGGCATACATAAAAGGAACTGGAGGATTCCGCAGACTCATGCTTTCTTAGCTTTACTTTCCACACCAAAACTGCATCCTGATTTTTGTAGAACTTTAGAACAACTTTATCATAGTTATTATAACTTATCTCAAGTGTCTTATTAGTTTGCTAGAAATAATCCAAACTCTTTCTGCTAAAAACAAACAAACTGGAATGCGTATGTGTAGTCTTTCACCACAAATTAGCTACACACATATTCATCTGGTTATCAAACTTTTTCAAAGAACTGAAATGCTTTATTAAGATAAATGCTACCTAACTTCTATACACTGCCATTGATCAAAAATGGTCCATTAAAAATAGCTTTTTAAATACTATCTGTGGAAACCAGTTTAAGATAAAATTAAGATAAATGTTAAATAAAATACATCAACAATGGCTAAGCAGTAATCCAAAATAATTTACTGCCTAAGGTAAAAGGCAGTAACTTCTAGTCTTTCTCCTGGGCTTTCCTCTCCATATCTTGTCCCAATATTTTTTTCAGAATGAAGTATTGTGGGTAAGTAGCCAGATATCTCTATCTTGCACCGTGGAACAATTTCATCTACACTTGCTCTAAGGAAAACCCTCTAAGAATGAAGAATTTGGGACCTGGTAGGCATTCAGATTCAAAAAATCTGAGTTTTCCATGAGAGAAAACTCACGGAATTTATCTAAGCAATCTTCAAGAATCAGACACGATTCAATGGAGGAAAGAAAAAGGCATTGAGATATCTTGGTCTGAGTTCACCTCACTATTGATAGTCACTTTCCAACGCACCAGCAATGAACATCTACATACTCCAGTGCTTCATTAAGGGCTCTTGAAGGACTAAATGACCCATTGGAGCAGATGTGAGTGGTCAACCTTGCTTTCTGTGTGCCACTTTTAAGTTAATTGTTGCACCAGAAGAGTATTTAAAAAGTGAAAATAATATAGCAATTTAACACAAATAGCAGTTTATTTGCTTGATGCAAATATTAATTATCTCATTCATCTAATATATTTTTCTGAAGACATGTTCTCAAACCAACGCATTGCGGCATGTTGTTGACGGTAGACGAATAGAAGTGGCTGGGAGATCCAACTGATCCTTAGGAAAGGAACGAAAGGTGATGGACCCAGCATTCCATCAGCCCTATTCCTCTATTTTTCTGGTGCCAACATCGGGGCCCATTATTGATGGAACCTCAGTATTGTTGAGTGGATTTTATAAAGCGTCCCTTGTTTCATTTATAGTGCTAAGTTGGCTACATGGGATTTTAAGTTGGCTACATGGGATTTTAATAGTGTAGATATTGCGGTATTTAACAGGCCTCCTTTCTCCCAAATATTTCAGCAAGATTTTAACTTGGAAAACCTTTGGTAGTTGTATTATTTATGGATCAGCGGTGTTTTATATATGCTTGCTATGGTGCTATGATAGATGATAAAGTTATCCCATTGTGGAATGCTTTAACGCTGCATATAGTTAATAGGTCAGTTATTCTGAAATCATGGAACTGTGAATTCAGACATTTCCTATAGCATGATGAAAGTGGGTTGAAGACTCCTTCATTCTCCAAGGTAAAAAAGAACTAGAAGAAGAGGGAAAATTATTATTCAGATAAAATCCCTGTGGTTTTTGGAGAGAAAGCTAAAATGTTCTAAGTGATTAGCAATGCATAATGTCATAAAAGGTCTATATAGTTACATTTTTATAAGTCAAAATTTTCTCATTCAAATTTTCTTCTTCCTCTGAGGAACAAGAATTAGGGCTTCCATATTCTGTACTGCTAACTAAATTTACAAATTCTATTTAAACTTCTTTTATTAGGAACAGTTCAATAAAGCATTCATTCTTTCGCTTTTAAATGTCATTGAAGCATCTATCATTTACGGCCCAGAATTTTGCAGCCAAAATGTTAGTCTGTAATTACAGCAATAGCTGTAATAGAGTAGTTTTCTATCACTCAGTCTTAACCGGTAACCTGCTTTAACCAGTTATCTTTTTAAATGACCAGCAATGTTATTGTTGACCCTAGGATGGGCAAAGACTAGGAAGATTCCATTTCTAAATTGTGCTGTAAAGTCATTGATTTGCCTTGGGCCAATCCTATATCTAAACTTAATCTATTTCAAACATTGTTCTAATTAGTATTATTTTGAATTTTGGAAGAAATGTAAAATGTGGATATCAACTGATATGAAATAAATATATAAAAATACCTTAGTAAATTGCAAACAGATGAATTTGAGTAAAATGTACATAAAGCATTGATCAAGAATATGTTATTTGTACTCATGGAACCTTGATTAATTAAATTATTAAAGCTATGTGATGCAAATGAAGGCAAATATTCATGTCCCAGGATAATGTTGCAGGATCCACTTTGGGTTGATCACCAGAACCAGAGATTTAGTCTTCTGAGCTTTTGGATTCATGCTGAAGTCAATCCTCAGAAAACTTTTCTCTCACCACAATGTGGAAGATTAAACATCTGGTCCTGGTGACCAATTCAGATTGGAACCTGCACTATGTGGTACTTTCATATTTTTAAGTGTTAGCAAGTTTTACTAATCTCCAGGCATCTGAATAATAAAGATATCATTTTCTTTTCTTAATATAAATTTTATTTGGGTTTTCACAAAGACATACAAATAAAACATCTTTTTTTGAGAATAGCATGATCCCGGGTTATCACTTCTTCATACTGACACAAACTCAATTTCATATTCATCTTTGTGTTCTATTCCATATCTCATTACTATTTTAACATTTTCACCATAATTTTTCCCCTCCCATGGTTTTCTCAACTTTATTTTTAATTATCTCATATCTAGATTCAATTATATGTCTTTTTCTAAGTTTCAATGTTTTTCTAATCATTATATTTATACTTTTGTCTGTCCTGTTTCAATTTCATAGTATCTTTTCTCATTAAACAAATTTTCCCCTGTAGTTACTAATTGGAGTATGACACCTTTATATCTTTTAATTTTATTCATTCAACTCTTATTTAAGCTTCAATTTATGGCTTTAGAATTATAACATTTAATATAGTACATAACTTCCAATCGAATTCTGCTTGGTACATTCTTAAAATACACACTATGTTTTTTAGAATATATGTATGTATGTATGTATGTATGTGTGCTGAACAGGATAGAACCAGTGGTCTAATGGCAATTACAACTGCCTCGCGTGTAATACTTCCCTGTTTCGAATCCCAGTAAGGGTATGGCTAGCTGAAGAGAGCTAACAAGCTCGAAATAGATCTATCCTAGTCTCCCTTATTTAATTATTTATCAGCTCAAAACCTAACACACACACACACACACACATATATGAAGGAATATATATAGGGAGGAAATAAACACCAGACCAAAACCTACGAAAAGCTAGGTTAAAAGAGCAACAATATTCTGTGACCACAAATTCCTGCGCAGTTGCAGACAACAATATCACACCAATCTGCTTCAAAATAATATTTCATCACAACACAACAGCCACCAAACGTATCCTAAAAGGAACTGAAATGGCTCTACTCAGAAATGAGCTCCACAACAAAAGATTTCAACTTGACCAGTTAAATAAAGACCTCCTAACCCTACATCTCAAATTGAGCAACAAAATCCACCCTCTACTTTGGAATAAGATAAAACAACTTACAACTTGGAGAGCTGAAACGGAAACCACTTACAAGAATGATAAACTCCTAAAGAAATTAGAACATGACAAGAAAGCCCCAACAACCAACAACAACACTTAAAACAATTAGTACACAACCTTTCCAATAGAGAACTCACTAAAACTGAAACAGATGTCCTAACCAAAGGATTCAACTATGCAATAGCACCCAAAAAAATCCCCATAGAATCCATCATATGCAGAGTATAAGCTATAATAAAAGCACAAATATTACTTGGGAAAATACCCGAAGAAACCTAAATACTATAGATATAAATACTTCCTTGGGAACACTTATAAACTTTCCATAATTAATTCTTTTTTTCATATTTCTCTTCACTTATATTTTTATAAATCATTAATAATAAATAACATGTTCCCATCCTTTCCTAATTTCATTCTCTCATTCTCTTTATTTCATTTATTTATTAACAAACATTTCATTGCATTACAATAAGTAAGTATTTTATTCATCATTTTAATCATACATTGTTTCAAATTTTCTAAAATTTCTATTTCTAATATAACAATACTATCTTATATACCTTTGCAGAAATCCCTTTTTCAATTAAATGTTCACCCATTGTCTCTAAATAGGCTTATACTTTCATTCCTTATACATTTTCCCTGTTTCTCTATATCTTGTTTCTGTCTTTTATAACTTCTTTTCCTTTCCTTCTTCCCATTCTTCTTCTCCCTCCTCTTTTTGTCCCCTTGTCTCTCTACTTCTAATTCTCTCTTCTGTAATCCTCTCTTCTGTTGCTTCCTAATATTGTAATTATTTTTCAAATTATTCTTTTTTTGTTTGTTTTTTCAAATCTTAAACTTTCCACTCTCTTTCCCCCCTTTCCTTTCTTTTTCCTACAAAAGGTTACTTGATCATTAAAGATGGCTTCTTCTTTGTCCTGACTTTCTTGTTCTACAAGTGTTTCTTGTTGTTTCTCATTTTTCCAGATCTCCACTTCTAAAACTTGAAATACAAAGCCAAAAGAACCTCTTCTTTCTTGTGCATCTTCTTTGTATTTTTAAAGTTCCATTTTCAGTTCTTCCGATTGATTTTAGTCATTTAAATCCAATAGCCAAAAATCCAAAAATCACCAAGTAATCCAAATAATCCAAACCTGTTTCTTCTTGCTTCTTTTTTCCACTTTCTCTTCCTGGGTTTCTTACGTTGTTTCTTTTTCAGTTCAGCCCTGTCAACCAAAACTTTCTCTTTTTATTTTCGTCCTGCACATTCTTTTCCAGTCGAGTTCTTCTTTGAGGTGGCCATTTCTGACCACCACTACAACCGCCTTCGGGAAAGAGAGTAAGGCCAGCTGGGGAGGAGAGATGCGGCTCTCCTTGACCCTGTTGGCAGTCTCCCCCCTCTTCACCACCTCTACGGGGTGTCTTAGCCCCAAAACCAGCTGGCACTCCAGCGGCGAGCACAGATTGAAACCGCGCACAATCACAGATTTCTGTCTGTTGCCGAAGAATCTCAAACCTGAAGTCCCATTTTCCTTTCTAAAGTTTGTTATTTCCTTATTTTTCAAGAGATGAACAAAATACCTCAAAACCTAGAAACATTATTTGCAGACTGAATACAACCTCATTAATAGATCACCATTCCACCCTTCTTCCTCAGAGCAGTTACACTGAGAGCTTCTCATTATTTACAAAGCCTCTTTCCATGCATTTGTTAATTGCTTACTCAGGAGAAATAAGACAGAAAGGGGAAAGAATGTCCAAGAGGTGATGTGTCTGTGGTGGCTTATTAATATATAGCTTAAACCTATAATGATGATGAAGCCACTGTTTCAGGAAACGATTCTGTTGCTCAGTTCAAACACCTACCAGCTGCATTTCTGAATCATTATTTTTATTTTTCAGTATTTGTTTGGTTAATTAACTCACTACATGATCACCTTTCATGAATTCTAGCTACCATTTTATAATCACGTCCTTCATCTGTAAAGACTTAACTTTATTTTCCCCTCTTTTTTTGCTTCTTTCCTACCAATTTAGCCACATTTTAAAGTCGTGAGCATTTCACAATAGAAACGCAATAAGCCAAATATGCAGTATATGGGAGTAGATTTATAATAACCAGGGTTTGGGGTCTTTGAGCAGGTTTGAAGTTTTAGATTTGATTTGTAGCTAATAGGGTTTATTTGTTCTTTGCTGAAAATCAGGAAGAAAGTACTAGCTAACACATTTAAGGAATAAAATTTATTGAGGCTCAGGAAACCCCAAAGGAATTCCAAGGCTATCCATTCCTGATTTAAATTATAAGTAGCTCTAATAAATGCATAAATGTGTAACCATCTACCAAATGAGCTGGCTTTAAATGCAATTTTAGTATACGCTATTTAGTTTGAATTTCTTCAATCCAAACAAATGGATTCTTTTCACTGCTGTAGACAGTATCCTGTGTTTGGCAGATCACGGATTTCAGTTTTAAAGAAATCTAAAATGGATTTTTTTTATACCCCTATCATAAAGCCCAGATTTTCTACTGTAAAGAAGATGACAGGGGTGACCTTGAATAAGAAATCCAACTGTTAGAAAAACACGATTTAAATCCAAGGAAAAAAAGGAATTTGGGAAAAGAAATTAAATTGACTCCAGCTTAAAGAGGAGAGGAAACACTGTCAGGTTTTCAAGTTTTTGGTACTATAGCCTATATCAACAAAGTAATTTTAATTGGTTTTATATATGCTCAATGACCTGCATAGTAGTTACCACACTAAAAACAGCAACACATAAAACTAGGCTCAAATATATTAAGAGCAGTAAAACCAGCATACACTATAGACATACCAGTTAAAATTTAAATGTATAGGAAGTAAACAAAAGAAAAGGAAATAAAACATTGCAAAAGGAAATAAATAAACATATGCTTAAAGAATTAGTTAGTTTCATCTTTTAGCAATATCTGTTGGTAAGAACTTGGCTACTTGGTTGTAATGACAGGGTTCTAGTCTGAGACTAGACAAAAAGAAATTATATCTTATTCCTAGGAAGCTTGATCTCTACCAGCCCAAATGATATGGTTATACTAATTTCGTAGGTTTTCATAGAAGGGACAGCAAAGAAACCCATGTACTAAGGTCTAATGTCATTCTGGCTGCAGGCACAATTTCTCTCATTAAATGGGATTTTATGAAATTTCCCATTCAATACTGCTAAGGACAGAATGTAGAAGCATACCTTGCTCTAAAAAAAAAAACTCTATAGAATGCTGAGCCAGACTGAGAATTCAAATAGAATTCTAATATTTATGGTGAATCTGCTTCCTAATCTGGCCTTCCTATTGTCAGTATTACAAGATAAACCAGGTCAGAAAATGACTTCAAAGAAAAATTAGAGCTATTTTTTTTTATTGAGATAGGTGATAGCACAATAGATTGTGCTTTCTTTCCCCACCTTGCCTTATATCTTAATAAATGTGTGTGGTATTTGCCTAAAGTTCTTCCAGTTTACTATTGTGATTCCCAGGATTTAAGAAATGTTTGCTTATACGTCAGTTCTTGACCATTTCTCTCAAGGTCATCTCCCTGATTCTCCATACCTGCTAGGCTGAAATCTGAAAACAATCTGTTGCTGTTTCATTCCAAATAGCTTAGGATATTCCTTTTGCAAATGTAACTTCAGGAGTGTCCAAGAGAAGTAAAAAAAAAAAAGTCAATATGCCCAGTAAAATAGTACATTCACATTGTGATCTTTTCTTTTCTTTTTGTTCAATTGCACATACTATTTTAGATTTTATTTATTTTTTTTGGAAATGCTTTCTTGACGATGACTCTGAAGATTTAATGGCTGTAGATAGTTCTTCTAACTTTCTTCCTTCAGAAATCATTAATGCAGATATGGAGTACTACATGTTGTATGTTTTATGGCAAACTCATCAATAAGTGTGATGGTAAACTATTTTTGGGGTATTATTCTTGGTTAGCTAGTTTTATTGAGATCCATCTAACTTATGGGGTACTCCAGGGCTCTCCTTGTTCTTGTTTCACATACACAACTTAAGGTGTTGGTTCTTCAAGGTATTGGTTACCTGAAGAATTGCTTATCTCTAGTTGTTTCTGACTATCCAGTGTGTTCCAGCAGGGTGGGTGCACTCCAACTCCCCTCCATTAAATGTTATCACCTTAGGAAACTAATACGAATGTTTTCTCTATTTTTATTTTTATTTATTTATTTATTTGTCAATGGTTTACAAGATAATAGGCATAAGTAAAAAAATAGTTATGAATACCTGGATACATATAAGAAAAATAAAAGAAAACAATAGGACAGGGACAGTAGGCACGTTGGTGCGCTTATGCACGCCCCCTACAGGCCTCTTAGGAAAGGGGTGAGGTCAATAGTAGACAGTCTAAGGTTAAAGTTTTTGGGGTTTGGGGAAGAAACCACAGAGTCAGGTAGAGAATTCCAGACATTAACCACTCTGTTGCTGAAATCATATTTCCTGCAATCAAGTTTGGTGCAATTAACCTTGAGTTTGTATCTATTGTTTGCTCTTGCGTTATTATGGTTGAAGCTGAAGTATTCATTGACAGGTAGGACATTGAAATGTATGATTTTATATACCATACTTAGATCGGACCGAAGGCGGCGTAGTTCTAGGTTTTCTAAGTCTAGAATTTCAAGTCTGGTGGCATAAGGTATTTTGTAAGTAGAGGAGTGGAGAACTCTTCTTGTGAAATATTTCTGGACTTTCTCAACTGTGTTAATATCAGATACGTAATGTGGGTTCCAGACTGATGAGCTGTATTTGAGTATTGGTCTAGCAAAGGTATTGTATGCTCTAGTTAGTAGTGTAATATTACCAGAGAAAAAGGTACCTAGGATTAGGATAACAACTCTTAATGCCTATTAATTCCTATTGCTATCCCTGTCCATTCTCCCAGAGATACATATACAGTAGTATCCATTCTCCTGGGTTTCCAGAAGACCCTGCTATTAATGTCTCTATGGGTATCTATCATGATTTCATTGATATACTTGCTTTCATTTGGGGCTGCCATCTCTTATGTTTGCTGTTCAAAACCATTTTAACAATATATTTGGTTATTTTAAGCTGCTCAGATTCTCCTGAATTTAGTTTCCTAAACTGATTGATTTAGTTTAATAAAATTTAATAAAAATTGATCAATTTAATACAATTATTATCATCATCTCATATTCAAATCTTAGAAAACTGTAATTGCTGCCAATTTGCAAGCAAAATCTAGTAAACAAGGATGATACTTATTTTTGAACATACCTGAAATAGTAAAGAAGTGTTTATTAAGGAGTTTCAGGCAACAAAATTACAGAAAAAAATGTAAATATGGTTTCTATTATTTTACTATTCTCCAATAATTTCTAGTTTTACTCTCTTGCTACATTCAGTTATTTCCTTTGTCCTGTCTAGTAAGATTACCCAATTTTGCTTTCAAAATTTAGATTGGTTCTCATGGTATATTTAGATATCAACAAGTTAAGAAGTTGAAGTGAATTGTGTCTAATACTTCCTGCATTTATTACTTAAAAGGGGAACGTATTTTTATTAGGATCTGAGCTTTTGACTAAGCTTGGTTTAGACATGTTAATGCTATTTCCAGCAGATGTACATTTTAATGGTATCTCATGGCAGAACCAGGCAAATAAATGTTTATTTGTTTAGTATTTAATCAATGACTGGAAATGTGCATCACAGTATTTATGACACAAAGTATATGTTTTGACTTCAGTACACTGAAGCCCTATGTGGTTATCAAACTCAGGAAACCAAAACCACCTGGATTTCTGGAAAAAACTTTAATGCTAACATAATAGTGAAAGCCTACCAAAATATTTTCTGAACAATGTATATCTAGTGTATCAATCAATCAATCAATCAATCAATCAATTAACTTAGTTATTTTCTCATGCTTCCCTCCCTTCTCTAGACCCAATAATCTCTTCCCTAGTAGCCCATTTTTCTGTATTCCCAAGGTATAATAGGCATCCCATCACAAGGATGAGTTATAGGATGCAGAATAACCAGAATTATAACATCAATCTTAATGTTTAAATGGTTTCTTGATATCATTAGCTAAGGAGCAGAAAAATACAAGTACAATTATATGAAGAAAAATAATGAATATAGGTAGTTTTCAACTTAGAATCACAACTGGGACCAGAATTTCCATTGCTAAGCAAGATAGTTGCAGTTGTTAAGTGAATCTTGCGGCTATTAAGCAAATTTGTCTTTCCCCATTGACTTTGCTTTTCAGAAGATCACAAATGGCAATTATATGACCCTGTGACATTGCAATCATCATAAATACATGCAAGTTGCCAAATTTCTGAATTTTGATCACATGGTTGTGGAGATGCTGCAATGGTTGCATGTTTACTGGATATAAGTTACTTTTTTCAGTACTGTTGTAACTTCAAGTGGTCATTAAACAAATGGTTGTAAGTCAAGGACCTCCCACAATGTTGTATGGTCATTAATCTGCAAGTATTTTGAAAACTAACCAAAATGCATTTTTGGTCTTTAAGTTAAGCGAATGCTTTTATTACATTTTTTATTATGTCTATCTGTCTGGGTGACTTTGTTGTACCAACCAGAATTTGTTAGCCTTGATGACACTAAATATATTATATTTCCCAAAGTTCAGAGTCAAGACTTTCCCAGAATTCCAGAGTGGAAAGATGAATTACAATGCTCTGGAGATATACTTTCTGTTCAGAACACATGATATTACTACATTCTTGTCAAGGACACCAAAGCACTTCTGGGTTGAAAGGATTCAATGTTGACATCATCATTGCCCAAGGTAAGCCCAGTTGTGGGTCCTTTTATGTTCCTGTTAAGTTACCCATCAAAGTGGTACCCAAGCTATTTCCTCACAATTGTCCTCTGGGTCAGCAGCAATTCCATGTGTCAGGGCATATAATCATACTGACCACATGACCATAGGAAGTGTCTTTGGACAAATGTGGTTGCCTCAGCCAAGAAATGGAGATGAGCCCTCTAGGAATAGAAACCACTAGACATAGAAAACCTTTACCTTAAACACAGATGCAAATAATATATTAAGCAGTCCCAGTTTCTTTTTGCTGCTTGTCACCTTCTTACCATTTTCTCCCATTAATGGACCAATCATTTCTTTGACATTTTTTCTGGTTTTTTTACATGTTGAAAGAAACTTCTTTTTTAAAAAAAAAATATTTTTGTCATTTGTTGCAAGTCTTAGTTCATTCAGAGCCTTATCTTTATTGAGCTATATGCTGGGCTATATGCTGATATTCTGCTATATGCTGATATTCTGCCCAAACAAGACTGCTTTATTAACAAGTGAAATATCAGCATTTCGAGTTCATATTTTAAAACCAAGATCACCATTACAAGTGCTAATTTTCCTACGGATATTTTACTTACCATCATTTTACCATCAGTTCTCCTTAGCTTATTCTTATTATTAGCTTATTTTTATCTTTAGTTATTCTGAGCAAAACTAGTATATGACCCAGTTTTTTCATGAGGTGTTTAAGTAGGACAGAGGAAGCCTGAAGAAGGCTTATATGTCACTGAATGTGAAAGTTCATAAAAATCTCATTGCCATGATTATGCAAAATTGCTTGTAGAAGACAGAGCTAAGAAGTTAATTAATTCTGCCTTTCTGTAAACGATGATAAAAATAAAAATTAAACTGTTTTAAGTTGATATTAAGCAAATTAATTCAGGAAACCTTTGTTTTGTACAAATATATTATTATTCTCTGTACCTTCATAAAGTATAAATCAGGGAAAAATATTTATTTACCCCAAAATATTTATACAAACAAGACTGCTTTATTAACAAGTGAAATATCAGCATTTCGAGTTCATATTTTAAAACCAAGATCACCATTACAAGTGCTAATTTTCCTACGGATATTTTACTTACCATCATTTTTCCATTTCTTTCTTGTCTTAAATCAGAAATTAAGAATTGAGGAAAAAGTTAGATTTTCCTGAACTATTTCGATAAGCAGCTCTCATTACTAGCCATGTCTTTATATGAGAAATATTGAGCTACATTTTCAGGTCATCACAAAGAAGAAAACTTAAAAGTTGAGAAATATTGATCATTCAATATTTCTTCAAACTTTGTTTTTCTTGGTCCCTTTCTTTGAAGTTCAATAACTGCTTCTTTCTCTCTTTTTTTCTTCTGGGGAAAACTGGCAACATCTTTACAGCCAAATGTCTATAAAAATACATGGATAAAACTCATTACAATGAAAAAATAGGTCTTGCTTTAGGACACCTTATAATAAATTTAAAAATAAAATTGGTGATTGGTGATCCATCACTGGAGGGTTTTATGAAGAACTAGACAGTGGTTTGTCTGAAATGGCATAGATCTCCTGCTTGAACAGGAAGTTGGACTAAAAAACTTCCAAGGTCCCTTCCAACTCTGTTATTCTGTTCTGAAAAAGGAGAAAGAACAATTAGTTATGAACAAATTTCTTTCCTATTCACAGAAACAATAAGAGAATAGGTTGGTGGTCAACTTTAGCATAAGGCAACAATTTCTGTGCCAATATAGCAGTAAAAAAGTTGTTGTATTTTTAATTGGCTGTACACCGCCCTGAGTCCTGTCAGGGAAAGAGGGCGGTATGTAAGTTTAATAAAATAAATAAAATAAAATAAAATTTGTCAGCTTGGTTTAGTGATGAAGGTGCTGGCCTAGAAACCAAGAGGCTGCAACTTCTAGTCCCACCTTAAGCATGAAAAATAGGCTGGATGACTTTGGAGCAGGCGCTCCCTCTCAACCCAACTCATCTCACAGAGTTATTGTTGGGAAAATATGAGGGAAAAGGAGTATTAGGTATGTTTATCACCTTCAGTTATTTATAAAAAAAATAAAGTTGGGATAAATAAATAAAAAGAAAAACGGTAGCTCCAAGTTACTGCAAATCACAAATTAAAATTGCCTTTATCTCCAATACAACAAAATGGAAAATTAAATACACCCCTAACATATTCTATTTCAGTACAGAAATAGAAAATTATTTAGAAGAATTGCTTTGGACCTGACTTCAGTTATTCATTGAAGCAGAGTCTTTTATTTCAAGCTTTGGGATGAAAAAAAAAAAAAAGACAGGGGAGCATTAACTTAATTTCAGGATGCCTTAAAGAAACCATACTATTTCTTTCAGAGTCATGTAGAAGTCTGGACACAGAAGGCCTCTGTTAACACAGTAAATAATTCAAATGAGCTATATTTGTACAAAAGTCTGGATCATTTCTTCCAAATCATTTTCCAAGAGCTTGAAGAACCTAAAGAACCTTCTAGCAATACAGAGTGCTTTGCTAAGAAAAATGAATGGCAGTATTGACTTGCTGGATTTCTCAGCTCCACATATCTGTTCCAAATAATATCCTATTTTAGTCTGTGGTTGACTTAGGACACCATGTCTTGGTTCCAGATAAAGTAAAGTAATCAACTACCTACCTACCTATATCTTCTTCTTCTTGTTGTGCCATATCCGTCATCGGACGTTGGCAATCATGTTGGCAATCCTATATATCCCACTTTTATAAATTTTAGAAGTAACGCAGGGTAGCAAACACATCTTCCTCCTCCTATTTTCCTCATAAGAAAAACTCTGTGAAGTGGGTTGGGCTGAGAGAGAGTGATAGGCAAAGGTCACTCAGATGGCTTTCATGACCTGGGCAGGACTTGAACTCATGACCTTCTACTTTCTAGCCCAATGCCTTAATCACTAGACCAGACTGGCTGACATCTACTGGTTGTTTGGATTTTTGGAGTTTCAATACAGATAGTCCTCATTTTATAAACATTCGTGTAATGATCATTCAAATTTGTGACAGTCTTGGAAAAAGTGACTTGCAACCTGGACTTCAGCGTATGGTCATCACATCATCCCAAACAATCACGTGATTGCAATTTGGGTGCTTGGCAACTGGATCACATTTACAACCAGTTTCAGCATCCTTCAGTAACCTTTCTTGTCAATTTCTGGCAAAAACATGCCCATTGGAGATGTTGAGTTTAAAGACCATATGATTTGCTAAATTACCATCATCAAATTGTGTCAGACTTTATGATTGCACTGGTTTACAATGGAAATTCCAGTCCCAATTGTGGTCATAAGTCAAGGACTACAATCTTAATTCTTAAGGTTCTTAATCTTTTATTTATATAAAACATCTCTCACACACAAAATTCCTTGAAGAAAGATAATGGTTGGGGCCATCATCACTGAAAGAAAAGAAAAGACAATCACAGTTGGAACCATAGATTTAAGTATTGGCAGCCACACATAGTAGCTTTTAAAAGGGAGGAAGATATATACATAGACAACATTCCTTTATGTGCAAGATTTCATTGCAGCAGACTGCAATTAGTTAGCTAGAGCTTATGTTAACAGGAGAACTCAGATTGTGTAAAATCCATCTTTCTATGCCAATCTTAAAAATACATAGTAATTTCAGAATCTGCTCCAGGCTATTGTAACAGTGAATAAGAAGATTGAGTCTTCCACAGGGATTGATTGCCTGTGGAGATAGATGGTTTGTTTTCTGTTTAGCAGATGCACAGAGAAAAGACACTCTGAACCTCTTAAAATGTTGGGATCATATTTAACTATATATAACCTGTGAGCAAAAACAGAAAAATTCTTTGAATTGGAGTCAACCATAATAAAAAAAAATTTCTTTATTTGTAGTATGCAAACAGGCATCTGAGCTGACAACTTATTTGATGCAAAGCTCTGGGATTAAAAATCCAGGTTTTGTCTATTTATTTTTATTCACAACAACAACAACTTAAGGCATGGTGGCACTTTTCTAGCACAAGCTGTTGACACCTATGGCTATGTTTATAGAGAACTAACTATACTATGAAGTGTTTTATATTCTTTTTAAAAATGTGCTAATTTCAAAAGGAAGCATGTGAAAATCCATAGTTCTATATGGAAGAAAGGTGTTTAATTTTGTTCCTCTGATTCCTAGTATTTTGTACTTGTTGGGAAAAATTTTCCAGCATATGCTTTCTTCCTAATAAAGCTAATACTCTCTGGAATTTAGGAATAGTTTTTGAAGGCATAAACAAAATGTTCTGTTTGCATTTTTACTACCAAAATCTTGCCTCTTCTCTCAATCTCATTTAGTCTCATACCCATAAACACAAATGTCAATTCTGGTTAAAGAGCATTAGTTCAACCAAAGAGCTTCAGCACACCTGATTAAAAACAGGACGGCACTAAGCAGATGTCTAATTAAATATAGTGAGTTGTAAAGGTTAAGGTTGCACAATGTTTCCAATTCGATCTCCAAATCTGCTTTGGAGAGTATAAGACCACTCACATAGTAACTATCTGCAAACGCTTAATGCAGCCATGGGAGTGCACTGCTGATCTCAGGAATAGACACAGCTGTGGCCTGCATCAAGAAGTGTCCTCTTCCAGATGGAATTCAAAGCCCTTCCCAACTCTATGAAATTGCAGTGTTGAATTCCGAATTATTGTATTTCAGTCCAATGCTTTTAATTGATTAGTGACTTTTGTAAATAATTATCACAATGCTGTATTTTAAATGACTGAGTGATAATATCTCATGGGGGAAAAAAACTGCAGAATGCAGAGAGCTCATTAGAAAATCCAGGCAAATTCAAAAAGAGTAGTTATTGGACAGGTTATCTGATCAGTCATGTGTATTTAATGAATTCCTAACTGCTTTGCATATTTCATTAACCAAATTCAATGTTTATTCTTTAATTAATGAGAACTCTCACCAAAATGGGCAATAAGAAGTATATGAACCAAGATATCATATTAACTAGTTCATAACTGAAGAGAAAAAAATTAGGCGGAACAAAAACTAATGGTTTTAACCAAGACTGTGTTCTTATTTTGATCGCACCAATTCAGAACTATAATTCCTGAAACATGACATGGTGGTTTTTTTTTTTCTAGGCTGTTCACCTGAGACAATGTGGAATAAAGTGGTGTTACTAATTAACAGATTAAAATCTCATTTGATGCAACAGTGGCATTTCTTCTATTGAATGTCATCCATATAGAAAGAAGTATTGAATATAACCCCACTGAAACTTAAGTAAAGATTTAATAATGCAAACCTTAAGTCTTTTGCATTTCCAACTTTAAAAATGCTCAGGTAGCCAGCGAGGAAAATATGAATACTGAAATTCTTCATCATATGCAATTTCTTTTCCTTTTTCATAAATGAATATTAGGTTGCAATTATTATCTTTCTTCTCCCTGACCTGTTTATACAAGACACTAAGCAGAAAAATGAATCAAGACTCCCTAACCAAGTAATATTCTGCTTAGTTTGTCTGCAATGGAAAATTAAAACTTCTTGGAGTTGTTTGGTCCCCACCATCTGTTGATTATAAATCCCTGCTTCTCAGGGGAAAGTATTAAAATGACAATAAATATGGAAAGGAGAGATAACAAAATGAATTAAAATATGGTGATAGAAAGAGAAGATATTTCAAATATACCATTGAATGCCATTTATCCAAACTCTTGGGTAAAAGTTAATCTGAGCAGAGCAATCACTTTAAATGAGCAGCATATGGAATATATGAAGCATATGAAATTCCTCCAGCAAAGTTAAAGCTGAGGAAAGAAATAACTGCCTGGATCCAGCTAAAGAAGTTTCAAAAGTATCTTACAATTTTAGGGCCACCTAAGCTAGTCTTCTTTTTCAAATATGTTTTGGTGGTTACTGTTTTGTTTACTCCTGTCTCATGGAAGAAGGAGGAGATGCTATTTTCTTTCCTGTTATCATAAGTGCTAAAATCTTTTTTCAGTCAATTGCCAACCTATTGCTTGTATAACTGAGAAATGGTTGGAACTGCCTGCAATTATTCAATTTGTTTTTTATTTTGTTTAGATATGCAATCACACCTGAGTATACCTAGTGATCACATTAATTTGTATGGATGATCAAAACTGGAAGGGAGGATATCAAATGTAAAAACTGCCTCCTTTTTTTACATCTGGTCATTACCATTTCTCTGATTCACTTGTGACGATAATAACATATTTAAAAGTCTGGCCTCATTACATTATTATCTAGTTTCTGTAAATATTCAAAACATGTCACATTAAAATCCAGATAAAGTAATTACTCCATTCAATGTGTTATAATCATCTTTTGATTTGTCGCAGCTTTATACAATAAAGATGAACAAAGCAATCAGGAAGATAATCTGGTTTTTGTAATCAAGCGACATAAAAAGTGTATTACTTATCAGTCACAGATTTTAGCCCTGAATCTGAAGGTCTGCATATATCAAACTCTGAATGAAAGAATTTAGCCTTTTTTTTTACTACTTTAGATCTCTTACAAAATATAATTACTTGAGACCTTGAATGCACTGTAATAATTTTTAAACAAACATATTCTCTCTTATCTTTTAAGGACAATCCTCCAAACCATAGACTTACAAGGGAGTTCTGAAAATTATTTTCTGTTTCACCACTCTTTTTCTTCGTCTCAGCCAGTGGTGGGATTCAATTTTTTTTTAATACCAGTTCTGTGGGCGTGGCTTGGTGAGCATAGCAGGGGAAGGATACTGTAAAATCTCCAGTCATAGGTGGTATTTGCTAGTTCTCCAAACTACTCAAAATTTCTGCTACCGGTTCTCCAGAACTGGTCAGAACCTGCTGAATGCCACCTCTGTTCTCAGCCCCAATTTTCTTCAGTGCATCCCAACTCCTGTCTTGAAGGTTCACTGTCATGCATTTATATTGCTATGCTCTATTGTACTTTGACAGCAGCCTGCATCTCCTCTACAAACATTTATTTCATTTACTGAAATTCTATGCCATTAAGTCCTCCATGTTGGCTGACAGTCATAAATAAGATTTTTAAAAGTAGGCAGAAATCCACAGGCAATCTCAGAACAATAAAAGTACTTCCAGATGAGAAACAAGCTGGAAAGCATTTCCCAAATGTTTCTTAAAAGGCCATGCATATATATCAGTGAGAAAGGTATATGAGGAAATGATGCTCCAAAATGTCTGGGAACCAGCTATTTCATAGAGGAGTGGCTGGGGGAGACACCATTAAGAAGGCTCAACACTAGTAG
Organism: Bungarus multicinctus; assembly: GCA_023653725.1. Lineage (NCBI taxonomy): Eukaryota > Metazoa > Chordata > Lepidosauria > Squamata > Elapidae > Bungarus > Bungarus multicinctus. The sequence goes on along the minus strand of CM042848.1, from coordinate 10,542,443 downwards.
GTAAGACTTTAAAGGTGACAACCAGCACCTTTCATAGAAAATAGCTTTGTGCAGTTCCTGGAGTTAGGTGCTATAAGGCAAAACTTGGTGAAGCCATAACGATCTGGGCAGTTGCATGCTGTACCAGTTGCAGTGGTCAAATTCTTTAAAGGGGAGCCCTACAGAGGGTGTATCAGAATATTTCATAGAAGCTTATTTATGTTTGTCTGGAAAACAAAATTGAAAATTAACCCTTCAGGAGGGAGTGGTTGCAAAAAAGCAGATTCAATTTGAGATGCATAAAATGAGTAGAATGCCAGCATCACAGAGAAGTAATTTCACGTTATTTTGGATTAGTATAATGTTAATGATTGGCAAGGGAGAATTGGATAATGGTATGGACCTCTTTCCCTTAGGTGACTAATGCATAGAACATTATATCCTTATTTAATAGTTGGTATTTGTGTGTTCTTGAATTCTTTCGCTGTATTATTTCCTTATACTGCCTTAGAATAAAGCCTTAAATACTCCTGGTGTGGTCACTGTTTCCAAGTCCAAAAGAAACTATGATCCCATCTTGCTGAACTCAAAGCAGAGCAACACAATTAATCAGACTCATGATACTATATTTTAAGAATGATGTGGACAAACTGGAACAGATTAAGATAAGGATGACAAAGGTCTTGAGGGGATTAGGACTTAAATCCTATAAAGAATTATTAAAAGAACTGGGAATGTTTAGCTCTGAGCAAAGCTGACTGATGCAGGATGTGATTGAACTATTCAAACCCTTTAAAGGATGTCACACAAAAGAAGAATGAGATCTACTCTACATCATTCCACAAAGTAATGGATTTCAGTTACAGGAAAAGCAGAACAAGATTGAATGTTAGAAAATAATATCCTAACGTAACAACAGTTCAACAGTGGAACCAATATATAGACAACTGATGGACTTCTTTTAGCTGAAGTTCAAGGCAAGACTAGACAGCCATCTGTCAAGCAAGCTTTAATTTGAATTCCTACGCTAAGTATAGGATGAAACTCAATGACCTAAGTTATATCTTACAAATCTATTACTTTATTGTCATTACTATTAGACATGTACCTTTCATCCCCAGACATGATGAAAATATTTTTTAATAAATTTTATTAATTTTTCAAATTTTAAAAAACATAAAATAAAAATGTATACATTGTTATCAACACCAAGACATCTTTTGTATCTCCTTACATTTTTCAGTATATGTATTTACTTATTCCTTTACCATTACATCTTATTCCTGCTATAAATCAATATCCTTTATCCTTACACATCAATCTTCTCTATGGTATATTTACATATTTACATATTCCCTCATTCATAATCCAGAAACTTTGTTATTAGGTATCATAATACAAAAATGCAATAAAACAGATAGATATATCATGTTACGCATATTAACAGCTGCCAGGATTTTGTACACACAACTCTGGAAAGAAAATGGGGTACCACCAGAAGCCATGGTTATAAAAAAAATAATAGATTGTATAGAGATGGACAGGCTAACGATGAAAATAAAAGACAGAGAAGATTCAATTTAATATAGGGCCTGGGATGCCTGGTATGAGTGGTTTAGAAATAAAAACAAAATAAAATGGCATTTAGGATGAAAATTTAATATAAAATGAAATATAGTCTATGAAACATTGGTGAGTGAACTTGCAGTTGATTGTTGACTGACTTTAAAAGAACTTTCTTTTTTTTCCCATGATACAATGTTCATTGATAATTTGTTCTTCCTTCTTCCAAGAAACTAAGTTTGCATTAATTACAAAAGTTAATGTAATAAAAATGGTGAAAATCTGGTATTTGTCTTCCTCAGCCAACTTTGGACAAAATCATTCCACATTAAAATGCTAGTAAAATGTATGAGCCATAAAATACAGGCCAAGAAGTTGACTTTCTTACATTTTCCATGAAGGAAATATAGTGTGAAAACCTGATAAAAGATTCCTTTCAGCCAAGCATTCAGGTATTTCTGTGATTCACGACTTCCCATATGTTGACTGACAATTCAAGAAGGATGAGCACTTAACACCTCATGAAAATGAGCTATTTCAAAGTGGCTCAGCTGGAACAGAATTTAGAATATGTTATTAATAGTGAGTAGCAAAATTAATTGTTCCTTTTCTTTGCAGGGGGAAAAGTACTTAACTACACAATATAATGGTATCCTCCTCCAATACTCCTTGGCCAATTGCTGGATTAAGTTACTTAAATATGTAAGTTCCATATTATTTTGAAGATCTTGGGTTTTGTTAATATTATTCCAAGGTTCTTTTTAATAGTTCTTTTTTTTTCTTTCGGTTCCAATGTGTATAATTTTATAGGAAGAACTTATAAAGTATGCAAAAAGTTTCAATCCCTTCAAGGCTAAAATATGGCACTTTCGTAGAAAGCAATCTGTCTGAGAAATTATCTACATATATTATCATGATATAAACCAAGAAAGGTCATTGGAAAATGCCACTACCCCATTAATTGTTTTTCTTTATTTCAGAATGTCATTTTTAAAAGAATCGGTGGAAAAATATAACATTTAGCAATAGCATTGTGTACTAACTGTGATAAAGCTTTAGTTTCTGGTATAGTATAACAGTGTGCCCTAAACTATTATTTATGTATACTGAAAGTATTTACACCAAGACAAATTCCTTGTGTGTCCAATCACACTTGGCCAATAAAGTATTCTATTCTAAACTATCTAATAAAGTGATTCCATGCTGAGAATTTTCAGGAGGTGGAATTCATATTTTGTTTCTCAAAAAAGGTGATCCTGTGAACAATGGTGAAAGTAGACTGCATCTCTCTCATTTTATCGAAGGTCATGAGGAAGGTGAATTTAACTTTCTGGTTTGCTAGATTATTCCCAAGATAACAGAGATGGAGCATTTCTTTTTTTGATGGAGCAAAGCAACAGTCAACCTTTTCAAAAGGCTGGTATTCTATGTTCTATAGAAGGAAGGAAGGAAAAAAGGAAGGAAGGAAGGAAGCAAGCAAACAAGCAAGGAAGGAAATGTCTAAGCAGGAGACCCAAATTAACTTACTCCAAGCATCTCTGCAATATGTTTTGAACATGTTCTGAAACTGAGATCTCAGAGAAGCAAGTTTTAAATAACAAGCCGAGTTAGATATCTGTCTATATTGATTTTATCCAAAATTCTTTGAGATTAATTGTTGTCTTTTTGTGTTTTCTATAGTTCCATTTTCCCAATAAATCTTTTTTTTTTAAATCTAGAGATTCTTCATTGGCTTAATAGGGGAATTTCTCATTAAAGCCTTCTCTGTGTGCCATGCTGCATGATTACAGCTTCTTCCTAGGTGTCCAAATTGCTGTATTTTGGGGTCATGGACAGAAAAATCCAAAGGCCTTCCTTTTCTTTTTCCTAGCACTGGACTGAAAGAACATATCCTTAATAGAGCTTCCAGATATACTAAAGGAATTAACAAGTTTAGCCAGACTAGGATAGCCCATTCTAAATATCTTACACTTGGCAAAAAGGAATTTGCCAGCAATGTTCTAAATTATAGTCTCTCCCAGCATTCTGAAAAGTATGTTAATGTTTGGAATGTAAAGTTCAATTGTGTATTCCTCCCACTTAGTTCCTACCCATTAAAGATATCTATCAATTGAGTTAAGTGAACCAGAGACCACTCCCAAAAGATTTATTTCAGCCAAAATCTGATACAGAAAATTCTTAGCTAGCCATATTTTTAAGATCATGTTAATTACTGTTCCAAAAAATAGAAGTTTGAATATTGAAACATAGGTACTAGAATTCTTGACTTGACTTTATAAATTGGTCTTGGGCATGGGTGGGATGCAAGTATTTTTACTACCGTTTCTGTGGGTGTGGCTAGATGGGTGTCACCATGTGACTGGGTGGGCGTGGCTTCTTCTTTTGTGCAGCCACCCCCCCCCCCCCATGCTCTGTTTTTTGGCCTCTTGGGTGAAGCAGTAAGACAGCAAGGGGGATCCCAGCACAGCTGATATTTGGAACAGCTGATGGTTGGGAGGGAAAAAAAGAAATACCAGTTCGGTTGAACTGATAGTTGTTTTTTTACTACCAGTTCGGCCGAACAGTAGCATTTTTCACTCCCGGTTTGACCAAAATGGGCTGAAATGGTAGAATCCTACCCTTGGATTAATTTTCCATCTAACATGGGACTTAGGGTGCGTAGTTTCTTTTTAGAGAAAACTAAAAACTTACTTTTGGAACAGTTGATTTCAGAAAGTTCCCCAGAACAATAAGAACACTAATTCACTAGTCATCTACAAAGATCTATTTGAGTTATGGATAAGAAGCCTCCTTCATCTGCATACAAAAAGTGTTGGGGGCGGAATTAAGGTTTAGAAAGAACTGCAGTGACGTCATTTACACAGCAATTAAACTGTAAGGGGGCAAGGATATAGCCCTATTTGCTTTCAAGTTAGTGATGGGGTGGTTAAATTGACATTACAATTGCTACTCTACATTGTATTTTGTTGTAGGAAAATTATCAATTTAAGAAGATGAAGTTTAATGGATATTGCAGATGCCATAAAATATTGAGACAAATTGATGAAAGGTCTGTGAAAGTGAGAGTGGGAAGATATACTACTACTTTAACTTTATTCACCAAAACATGGCAAAGAAATTAATGCTCTTGTAGACAAATCGTTTTCAATCTAGAATAACTAGCTACCGTTTTTTGGGAAGTCACTGGTCTTCTTTGATTGCTGTCTCTATTTTAATCAGCTCCTCCTTCAACCTGAATATCATATTGAATTACTGAACTAATTCCAGAGGCATACCTGACATCTCTTAGTTGTTATTTCTTGGATCTTGGCCAGTTTATTTGAGAATTCAGAAAGCTGTTGGAGAAGCATGGGCATTGGGCCCAAACTAAGTTCCTCCCTTGCTCATTCTGAGTTCCTAAATTGGCTGCTTCTAAAGAAAAAGTCCCATCTTGAGTATCCAAGATGTAATTATATTTGATGGTGCAAATACATAAAACACCAGATGAAGCATATAGCCATCAGGCAAATTGTATGCATGTGGGAAACTATAATTGATATTATAAAAAAAAACCCAGTTGTATCAGCTTATTGGGGTGTTCTTGTTCTTAATACACAATGATCTTGGTTATTTTATTGTTTTGGTTAAATTTGACTAAAGACTGCTTTGAAGTTAATGGATCCAAACAACAAAATAAAAATAAATCACTCATAAGTAAAATTTAGAAACAATAGAACTTCTTTCATAATGAAACTAATCAATCCCTTTCTAAATAGCACATCATGCAAATTATTGGAATGAATCAAAGGTTTCTTGTTTTGTCAACAAATGTAACTTTTAGTGCTGTGGGTCTTCTAAGCATAATTAATTACCAGCTATAACAACATTCAATTTATGGAACTGATACTTCCATAAAACTACCCTGCATCAATGGTGGGATTCAAATTTTTTTACTACTGGTTCTGTGGGCGTGGCTTGGTGGGCATGGCAGGGGAAGGATACTGTAAAATCTCCAGTCAGAGGTGGGATTGGTCGGTTCTCTGAACTACTCAAAATTTCCGCTACTGGTTCTCCAGAACTAGTCAGAACCAACTAAATATCACCTCTGCCCTGCATGTTGTTAATATGGAAAGCTGCCAATATTTTTGTTGTTCAGAAAAGTATGTATATTTATAAAACCGTCAGCGGAACAGTAAGTGGAGGGAACAATAATTATATAATCCTCTAAAGTTCACTTTGAAGAACTAAGAAAAAATGCTCGAAATTGTTGTGTAACAGAAATCACAAATTCCCTAGCAAAATCAAAATTTCACTTTAGAGTTCTAAGAAAATATTATTTCCAGATTATTCTTCTGTCTTCTGTTCTACCTGAGTCAGTAGATGTGAATAAGGTGGGCATTATCACTGATATCTTTTTTGGAACTGTGTTGTAGGGGAGTTCTGATTTTTTAAAGATTACATTACAGGTAGTCCTTGACTTACAACAGTTCATTTGGTGATCTTTCAAAGCAACAACAACATTGAAAAAACTGACTTATGGCCAGGGGTGGGATTCTACCAGTTCGCACTTATTCGGTAGAACCGGTTATTAACATTGTAAGCAGTTCAGAGAACTGGTTGTTAGAAGAAATTACTGGCCTAATCCTCTAAGGAAGGCAGGAAGGAAACATTCTGGTGTTGCTTACAGAAACTGCCTCTTCTTTAACCCTTATTACATTCTTGGCAGAACTAGACTTCCTGTCTCAGGAACTTTTCTGGAGTTTTTTTCCCCTCCTTTGCTGGTACTTTGCTTGTGTGGAGTGACTATTCAGAGTTACAATGGCACTGAAAAAAGTGACTTATGACTATTTTTCACACTTACGACTGTTGCAGCATCCGCACAGTCATGAGAGGCCAGGCGAGGAGATGCGTGCCTCAATGTGAGTGATATTGAGTTGCCAACACCCAGCCAATAAAATGACCACCAAGCCACATCCACCCAGTCACATGACCATCAAGCCACGCCCACCAACTAAGCTACGCCCACAGAACCGGTTGTTAAAAAAATTGAATCCCACCCCTGCTTATGACCATTTTCACACTTATGACCATTGTAGCATCCCTATGATAATGTGATTTACATTTGGATCACTGACAACTGGTTCATATTTATTTATTTATTTGTTTGTCAAGCAAGTACTAGATAACAGGTACAAGTACAAATATGGTTATGAATACATAAAATGGATATGAATAAAAAGGAACATTAAGTCAGGAACAGTAGGCATGTTGGTGTGCTTATGCACATCCCCTACAGATCTCTTAGGAAAGGGATGAGGTCTATAGTAGACAGTCTAAGGTTAAAGTTTTTGGGGTTTACAGAAGAAACCACAGAGTCAGGTAGAATATTCCAGACATTGACCACTCTGTTGCTGAAGTCGTATTTCGGCAATCAAGCTTGGTGCCTTGAGTTTGTATCTATTGTGTACTCTTGTATCGTTGTGATTGAAGTATTCACTGATGGGTAGGACATTGCAGTAGATAATTTTATGTACCACACTTAGGTTGGACCGAAGGCAGTGTAGTTCTAGATTGTCTAGGTCCAAAATTTCAAGTCTGGTGCATAAGGTATTATGCTATGAGTAGAGGAGTGGAGAACTTTTCTCATGAAATATTTCTTTCTTGACTGTATTAATATCCTATATGTAATGCAGGTTCCAGACTGATGAGTTGTATTTAAGTATTGGTCTAGCAAATGTTTTGTACACTCTAGTTAGTAGTGTAATATTACCAGAGAAAAAGCTACATAAGATTAGGTTAACAATATAGCCTTTTTGGCTATGTAGTTATAGTGAGCTCTAGCACTTAGAACATGAGTACTCCAAGGTCCTTGACAAAGTTTGGATCATCAACAAGGTCTTGATTATTCAGCTTCTATTTTATTTTCTGATTTATTTTGACAATATGTAATACAGAGCATTTGTTTGTTGAGATTTGAAGTTACTGCTTTTTTGACATTCTGACACATAGTCGAGGTCTTTTTGAAGGGTAGCAGTATTGTCAGTGGTGTTCAATAGCTTTACATTGTCAACTAAAAGAATGAAAGTTGCTCTTCATATGATCACAGAAACCATCTATGTAGACTATAAAGAGAGTTGGTCCTAGAACACTGCCTTGGGGGATACCACTGTTGACAGGTACAGAATTTGATAGGACACTCCCAATTTTGACCATTTGTTGTCTGTCTGACAGGAATGCAGCTATCCAGTTAAGCAGGAGATACCATAAGATTTTCGTTTTAGAAGTAGTTTGTTGTGTACCACTGAATCAAAGGCTTTATAAAGTCTACGTAAATGCGTCTATTGCTTTGCCCTGATCGAGTTGTGTAGTCCATATGTTTTTGCAGTGTATTTATGATGGTTGCAGTGTCCCCGAATCCTGTGTTCATCTTTTGCGACTTTCTGCCAAGCAAAGTCAAGAGAAACCAGATTCGCAAAAAGGAACTATAGCTCAACCCACCAAAAACATAACTGTAAAAGACAGACCAGAAATAAAAGTTAAAATAAGTAAAAAAAAATAGTAAGAGAACACCAGTCTGATCTTGATGAACACAAATCACCAGCGCCTGATGGATTACATCCCAAAAGGAGCTGGCAGAGGTCATCTCAGAACCACTGCACCATATCTTTCAAAAATCCTGGAGCACCGGGGAACTACCAGAGGACTGGAAAAGAGCTGATGTGCTTCCCATCTTCAAAAGAGGAAAAAGACAGACCCAGGAAGCTATAGATCAATCAACCAAACATCAATACCCAGGAACATACTGGAAAAGATAATGAAAAAACAGATCTGCCAACATCTAGAAACAAGTAAAGTCATAATTAGCAGTCAGCACAGGTTTGTTAAGAACAGATCATGCCAAACCAATCTTATTTCATTCTTTAACACAGTGACTAAATTAGTAGACCAGCAAAATACTGTGGACATAATATATTTAGATTTCAGCAAGGTATTCAACAAAGTAGATCACGACCTATTTCTTAGTAAGCTAGAAAAAAGTGGAATGAATAGCACCACCACTAGATGGACTTGCAACTGCCTGACAAACCATACTCAACAGTCCTTAATGGATCTAAGTCTACATGGAGGGAAGTAAACAGTGGGGTGCCTGGTTTCACCCAGTACTCTTCAATATCTTCATTAACGACTTAGATGAGGGAATAGAAGGGGAACTTACCAAATTTGCAGATGATACTAAGCTGGCAGGAATAGCTAACACCCAAGAAGACAGGCTCAAGATCCACATGGATCTTGACAGACTAGAACATTAGACGTATCTAACAAAATGAAATTCGATGTAGAGAAAAGTAGTCCTAGGCAAGAAAAACCAAAAGTACACACATAGACTGGATGAAACCAGGCTCAATAGCAGTAACTGTGAAAGGGATCTTGGAGTCTTAGTGGATAACCAGCTAAATCTGAGCCAGCAGCATGTAGCAGCAGCCAAAAAAGCTAACGCAATCCTAAATTGTATTAACAGAGTGATACAATGAAAATCAAGTGAGGTACTAATACGATTCTATAAAGCCTTTGTAAGACTACACCTAGAGTACTGCATCTAGTTTTGGTCACCACACTATAAAAAAGATGTTGAGACTCTAGAAAAAGTACAGAGTATTTTAAAAGTACCAGGATGATTAGGGGATTGGAGACTAAGGCATATGAAGAATGATTACAGGAACTGGGCTTGGCTAGTCTAGTAAAGAGAAGGACCAGGGGATACATGATAGCAGTCTTCCAATGTTTGAGGGGCTGCCACAGAGAGGAAGAGATCAAGCTACTTTCTAAAGTGCCTGTATGGATGGGAACTGAACAAGGAGAGATTTAACCTGGAAATAAGGAGAAACTTTCTGACAGTGAGAAGAATCAACCAATGGAACAGCTTGCCCTCGGAAGTTGTGGGAGCGCCATCACTTAGACTTTCGAGAAGAGATTGGACTGCCATTTATCAGAAATGATGTAGGGTCTCCCGCTTCGGCACGGGGTTGGATTAGATTACCTATGAGGTCCTTTCCAACTCTGATTACCTGTTATCTGTTATTCACTTAACAACTGTGTTACTAATTTAATAACTGCATTTAACAAATGTGGCAAGAAAAGTTGTAACACGGGGCAAAACTCCCTTAACAAATTTCTAACTTAGTAACCTAAATTCTTGGCTCAATTGTGGTCATAAGTTGAGAACTACCTGTACAACTTCTCCTTTCGTTAAATAAGATATGATGGAATAAATGGACCAACAATAGTTCCTAAATGGTAAGAATTCAGAAGAAGAATTCTTTTGTTAATAACTGTTTGCAAGTTCCACTATTAAAGACAAACAGTTGGCAGTTCACAGGAAAGAGATTAAAAAAAAAAAGTCCATCCTCAAGTATGTTGAGAATAAATTGGTAGCATATCGGAAAATAGTTCAGATGCTGAAATTCTTATAAACACATCTTTTGCCAGAGAGCTTAAGTGAGAATTGGGCTTGGAAAAGAAGTTTTTGTTTTAGTCAAAAATCAAGAGTGTGACGTTAATTCTGGCCCCTCCTCTATGTGGAACTCAATTTTATTTTGAATTCTTTAGGCTTTGATCAGTAAAGGGCCACAGCTTATTAACCTAGAAAAATTAGTAACTAAGTATGGGAAAAGCAGATCAGATTTCATTGTAGACCTCTACATTTCAAGGGAGAATTGCTACAGTTTTAGATTATATCACAACTTTCCCCCCTGCTCTTAAAGAAAAATACTGCTGCTACTGAATGTCTCATATGGGAAACTTATATTGCGTCAGAATATAAAAACAGTCAATTTGCAGATACAAATAACGAATGACTTTGCTCAGCTTGCAGTCCAAAGTCTAAATTAGTAATTACAGAATTAAAATCTGGATCATAACAAAAAAGATGTCCAAATTTTGCAGTACATATTAATTTATCTCAAAAAAACAATATATTTTAAAAAATTGCTGATAAGCCCAGGAAAGAGACAGAATAGATTTATGAATAAATATATATACATCTTACATTGATGAGAAATAAACTGTTCTATCTATTCATAGCTATAGCTTGTTCTGTCTATTCATAGCTATTCCTTGCCTATCCCCCACATGTACATAAACGTAAATGTTTTTTAAACAACTGGTTATGTGGGTGTGGCTTAATTGGTGGGTGTGGCTTGCTGGTAATATGACTGGCTGGGCGTAGGCCAACTCAACATCACTCACATCAAGGCATGCATCTCCTCACCTGGCCTCTCGTGACTGTAGGGATGCTGCAACAGTCGTAAGTGTGAAAAATGGTCATCGGTCACTTTTTTCAGTGCCATTGTAACTTTGAATGGTCACTCCACACAAGCAAAGTACCAGCAAAGGAGGGGAAAAAAACTCCAGAGAAGTTCCTGAGACAGGAAGTCTAGTCCTGCCAAGAATGTAATAAGGGTTAAAGGAGAGGCAGTTTCTGTAAGCAATACCAGAATGTTTGCTTCCTGCCTTCCTTACAGGATTAGGCCAGTAATTTTTTCTAACAACTGGTTCTCTGAACTGCTTAGAATGTTAACAACCGGTTCTAGCGAATAGGTGCGAACCCCACCTGGTTAGAATCCCACCCCTGGTTACATCATCTTAGCAACAATAATTATTTTTCAAGAAATCTAAGTGGTTCTTGCTTTCTGATTTTGCCAGCATTGCATTAGAAGGCAGAGGGAATGACCCCAAAATACAGAAGGAAGAGTGGCTACCAAGGCAATGGTCAGATAAAGGGGCGTGAGCCAGGGCAAAAATTATACCTATTATCCTGTAAGCGATTGACAAATCAAATAAATAAATAAATAAATAAATAAATAAATAAATAAATAAATAAATAAATAAATAAATAAATAAATAAATGTAACATGAGTAAACATCTCAGACAAGCCTGTTCCTAGTTCCCAGGAAGATAAAGGCAGAGGGGACACTATCAGTCTCGTAAGATTCTGCTATTATAGCCGTTATTATGCATTTGCAATACATGGCATTGGTTTCATACTATGTATTTATGAATAAATATATATAAATCATGCCAACATACATGGCGTTGGTTTCTTCATCTATGTGGTCTGTGAAGAAAGGCTCACATTTTCAGGGCTTGACAATGGCAGAAAAAAAAAATACTTCCACTATCCATTTAAGCAAAATATCCAGCCTGAAAATGCATCCATTTTTCTTGCCCACCATATGAAAGTGGTTTATCATTGCCTCCTTCTGAGATGTCTTTCAATTTCCACGCTGGATTTTCCCAATCAATTTCTAACACATCTAATCCTGTTTATCTTTTTTCAAGATAATACCCTGCCATCCCCAAATATTCCTATTCAATGACTAACTTTGTATAAGCACAGTATGTATTATGTGGGAAAGAAAAAGAAGGAAAAAATATGCTTTATAAAATTGTCTCCTGTTTTACTGGCTTACTGAGGAAAAGATTATATTGGCTAGGATCTGTTGCCTAACATCTTCTACACACTGTGTTTGCATCGCCATCCCACTATCTCTGTGACATCAATGATTTATCAAGCTGTGAGGATCACACCAGCATTAGGATTCTTTACAGGCAACAACTTGTCCTAAACATGGCTGCTAAAGTGCTAATGGCAGCTGGCTGGAGAGAAATTTATACTACTTATTCTTAAGAAGCTGCTCTAAACTTCTATTATTTTCTGGGCATAATTCCATCAATTTTATCTGTCTTCATAAATAGAGATGTTTGATGGATGTGATCAGTGTTGCTTCAAAACAAGCAGAAAACAGATCTTCTGGAAACTCTAAGTTGCTGCACTTGATTTTAGCTAAAAGTCAAGAAGCTGTGAATTTTTCTGCAAGTAGTTATAATAATGGCAGCCAAGTAGATTGGTTTGAAAGGGAACGAGTCACATTCCTGGTAAGGTCAGGTTATCAAAGGTGGGATTGTAACGGTTCAGACTGGTTCTGTAGAACTGGTTGTTATGATTCTGTGCAATTCAGAGAACCAGCAAATTGTGCCCCTGGCTGGCCCCGCCACTCTCCGCCCGCCCTACTCCTCACCTCCCCGCCCAGTCAGTCCTTATGATGCATGCGCAACATCGAGTGCATTCCCGACATTGCTGACTGCATCACCCCCACCCAGTTATTCCTTAAGGTATTTTCCCCTCCAGACAATCAGCTGTTCTGATGATCAGCTGTGCTGGGATCCTCCTCGCTGTCTTACTGCTTTGCCCAGGAGACTTCCTGAGGCCCAGGAGGCAAAAAGTGTCTTCACACACACTCTGCATTCATTCTTTCCCCTTCCTAGGCCCCAGGAAAGCTTCCTGGGAGCAAAAATGCCCCCCCCAAAGGCTTCCCAGAGGCCCAGAAGGCCTAAAAATGGAGCGCGAGTGGTGGTGGTGCTGCATTCTCCTTTGCGCTCAGTTTTTTTCCCTTCCTGGGACTGAGACAAGCTTCCTGGGAGCAAAAAGTCCCCCCTCAGGAGGATTCCCTAAGGCCCAGGAGGCAACAAAATCCAGGGGGGGTGCCGCAAAAAAGAAGAAGAAGCCATGCCCACCCAGTCATATGGCCATGCCCACTTAGCCAGGGATGGGACTCAAATTTATTAACAATCGGTTCTGAGGGCATGGCCTAATTTGTGGGTGTGGCTTGGTGGTCATGTGACTGGGTAGGCATGGCTTGCTGACTGGTCATGGCTGGGTGGTCATGTGACTGGCTGGGCGTGGCTTGTATGTAAATATAAATATTTATGTAAATGTTGAATTTTTTATAAAAAAGGGGGAGGGGCAGGTGGAGAGGGCCAACCAGGCAGCATGATTTGCTGGTTCTCCAAACTTCGCAGAATCATAACAACCGATTCTATAGAACTGGTCCGAACTGATAGAATCCCACCCCTGCACTTAGCCATGCCCACTTAGCCATGCCCACTTAGCTACACCCATAGAACCGGTTGTTAAAATATTTGAATCCCATCCCTGCAGGTTATCCATGGTGACTAATATGAATAGATGTTTATTACTTTCTGTGTCAATAGCAGAATGCCTATAGTGTCTGAGATATAAGTCTGGAAGGGGAATGTATCAACCATAAGCAGTCATCACCTCTTAGATCAGAGGTATCCAAACTTGGCAACTTTAAGACTTGTGGACTTCAATTCCCAAAATTCTCCAGCCAGCTGCTGCCTGGAGAATTCTGGGAATTGAAGTCCATAAGTCTTAAAGTTGCCAAATTTAGGCACCCATCTTCAATTATTGCAAAATGTTCTACGGGGTTTTCTGTCTGAATAGCACTCACATTTCAATTAGTCCATGATTCAGTAGTGAAATACTAGCTTGTATCTATTACTATGAGTATAGTATACCTGGGCTTTCAATAGCCCACAACCTTCTTAGAAATTAAATATCTTTGGAGAGTCTCATTCATCCAGGTCATAGTTGTCCCAAATGTGTTTTTTTTTTCAAGAGGCAACTGGACTTTTTGGTTTTACTTTAAAGACATTTTGCTTCTCATTCAAGAAACTTCTTCATCTCTGACTGGATGATGGGGAATGACCACGATCCAGTCAGAGCTGAAGAAGCTTCTTGGATAAAAAGTGAAACGTTTTCAAAGAAAAATGAGAAAGTCCAGTTACCTCTTGGGAAAAAAAGCACCTTTTGGACTTCTAAGAAGTCTCTAAGTACAGTTGCAAATACCAGTCATTATATGTGAGGTCCTAAATTGCTTGGCACCAAGATATTCATAGGACCTCCTACTTCAACTGGAAACAACCTGCGTCTGGGGAAAAGAACTCCTTGTGACCTCACATTTCCATGAGGGAAAAGAGAAAGAGGCTCATATGTACTGGTGGTAAGTTAGCACAGGATATAGAAGTTGTTTCATTTTGTTACACAGTGAATCAACTTCCCTCTAGAAGTTGGCTCCTACTTTTTGGTCTTCCAAAAACTTTTGAAGATTGAGTTGTTCTATAGGGTCTATGATGAACGATAGGGTGCCTGATTTGATTTTACTTTAACTTTAACTTTAACCTTAGACTGTCTACTATTGACCTCACTCCTTTCCTAAGAGGTCTGTAAGGAGCGTGCATAAGCACACCAACGTGCCTACCATCCCTGTCCTATTGTTTCTTTTATATTTTATTTTTCTTATATGTATCCATGTATTCATAACTATGTTTTACTTATACCTATTATCTTGTAAGCAATTGATAAATAAATAAATAAATAAAAATAAATGATTGCACTGATGTTTATGGTTTTATAATTTTATACTATTTGATACTACCTCAAACATTCCTTTGCTAAATTGCAATACCTATTTTTCTAGGAAAGTTATCTGAAGAAATTATAGGTTACAAGAAGATAGAGATGCCCAGTTGAGCTATAAGTTACCTTAATATAGTATATCTAGGTATGCATGCATTGTCCTGATATTGATGAATGCTCAGCACCTACAGATAAAGGCATATGGATGAGATTTTAGAGAAATTCCAGAATATAAAAAAGTACTCTGTTAACTGCTGAGATTTTCAAAGTACATGTCTTTGAACAAAATGATGGATACTTGCAGGAATGAAACTTAACTAAAAGATTGATAAATGCTTCCTGGATGTTAAATGTTTTCTACTTTCGTTTGAACATTGTCAAAGCAGTAGAATATATATTCTATGAAACAGAACAATGATCTGCAAGCATGGAACACAACAAAGGAAGAAATAAATAAAATGAACACATTTAAAGTACTAATTTATAAGGCTGTTAAAGTTTCAAGATTATGCTTCACAATGATAAATGTTGGTGTAAAACTGTGCTGTGAATATCCAATTCCCTCCACCTGTCCAGTTCTACAGGCGAAGCAAAGGTTTGTGTTGCTCCAAGACCTCATCCAACAATTCTTTAAAAAAGACTCTGTTCAACTGATTGTCTACAGGCAGCTTTCCTTTGACTGTAGGAGACCTCAGAGCAACAGAAGCAAAACAGTATGTATGGCAGGAGGCTGGGTTGCTCCGTGATGCAGCTTCAAAAGGAGGCTTCATATAAACTTTGTCAAAGGAAACCTCCTTTCTGCCAATTGTTTCCCCTTCCTGCTTTGACAAGGTGAAACATCACTTCTGTGGTGCAAAATACTTCACTTAAGTGAAAAACAGCCATCTCACATAAAAAACATAGGCTGGCTTAGTCAGACAAAAGAAGAAACAAAACATACAAAATGCTTTTAGGTGGCTTTTAGCTGTTGCTGAAGGTTTCCTTGGAAGAATGAAATTCGTTCCTAGGGATTCACACTTACAAGATAATTTGACATTGTGCAAGATGGAATGCAACCTTAGATTGCCAGGAAAAGTTTAAAGTTGACTATCTCTGCTTGGAAGCCCTTCGCCTCTTCCCCACCTCTAGCTCTTAACTCACAAAGAGCAGAGATGACCCTTCTGTATCCTTCAAAATTGGCATTAGGAAAGTTTGTGTAGTAAACCTGGCCTCTTCTCCTCCAGACTTGATTCTCTTATCTTTATTTGTATTCTCCAGGGAAACTAGTCTATAACGTGCCTCATTTCACAATATTCTGTGCATAAAATTTAAGCGACATTCTTGAACAGCCTACTTGTTTATTTGTTTGGTTTAAATATTGCATTGTGATAGGGTTATTTGAGACAACATGTACTCTAAAAATGTCCAAGTACAGTTGGATGAATTTTACGCAAAAAGAATGGAAGTTCCCAAGAAATGATGACACCCATTCATGATTCCTGGGAAATTAGCTAACTGTGCTTTATTTATCAATTAATTAAATTTAAGATCTCATAATACAAATCAGATTAGGTCAGCTAATCTAATCATCACAAAGGTTCTGTAGTGAGACACTTCAAATAAGATAAAGAGAATTGTAAACCACAGATCTTTGTCAATTCTCAAGATTTTTATATCCTTCAAAGATTGAGGAATAACTCTGTATAACAAGTAGCTCTGAATTGAGGACTTTGTTGAAGCCTACAACTTGCTCCACACCATAGTGTCATACCTAAGACAGTTTTTATTCTTTTTTTGTGACATCTCTCTTCATAATATCACAGGAATTCAAAGAAATATACTAGGAATGAATTTATGGAGGCACAGAATCAGCATGGAGTTGACTTAAATTATATAAGGGTAAATGTAAAGGTTTTACCTATCAGTTGTGTCTGATTCTAGGGTGTGATGCTCGTGTCCATTTCTTAGCCAAGGGAGCCAATGTTGTCTGAAAACACTTCCATGGTCATATAGCCAGAATGACTATATGCCAATGCAAACAGAACACCTAACAGATAATCAGAGTTGGAAGAGACCTTGTAGGTCATCTAGTCCAATCCCCCCCAAGTGGGAGACCCTACACCATTTCTGACAAATGGCAGTCCAATCTCTTCTCAAAAGTCTCAAGTGATGGCGCTCCACAACTTCCGAGGGCAAAGTGTTCCATTGGTTGATTGTTCTCACTGTCAGAAAGTTTCTCCTTATTTCCAGATTAAATTTCTCCTTGTTCAATTTCCATACATTATTCCTTGTCTGGCCTACAGGTGCTTTAGAAAATAGCTTGACCCCCCCTCCTCTCTGTGGCAGCCCCTCAAATATTGGAAGACTACTATCATGTCTCCCCTGGTCCTTCTCTTTACTAGACCAGACAAGCCCAGTTCCTGCAACCATTCATTGCAAATTGTTATTAAAATTGCATCAGTTTTTCACAATATTTTTTTTTATTTCTGTGAATATGTTTTAGCCTCCAGTCCCCTAATCATCCTGGTAGCTCTTCTCTGTCCTTTTTCTGGCATCTCAACATCGTTTTTATAATGTAGTGACCAAAACTGGATGCAGTATTCTAGGTGTGGTCTTACTAAGGCTTTATAGAGTGGTATTAGTACCTCACTTGATCTTGATTGTATCCCTCTGTTAATAAAATTTAGGATTGCATTAGCTTTTTTGGCTGCTGCTGCACACTGCTGGCTCATATTTAGCTGGTTGTCCACTAAGACTCCAAGATTCCTCTCACAGTTACTGCTATTGAGCCTGGTTTCACCCAGTCTATATGTGTACTTTTGGTTTTTCTTGCCTAAGTGTAAGACTTTACTTTTCTCTACATTGAATTTCATTTTGTTAGATACAGCCCCCCCCCCCTCCATGTAGGCTTAGACCCATTAAGGACTACTTATTGAGTACGGTTTGTCAACCAGTTGCAAGATACTCATTGAGTATGGTTTGTCAGCCAGTTGAGAATCACCTATTTATCTATTTGTATTTGCATGCTTTCAAACTGCTAGGAGCGCAAGAGCTGGGACAAATAAGGGAGTTCACTCCATCACATTGTACTCGGTTCTTGACCCCAGGCTGTCAACTTTCCAGTTAACAAGTTCAGCATCTTTTACTGCTGAGCCATCAGCCCCCCTTAAACTATATACCATAGGTTAAACTACTATAGTAGACAAACTATACCCATGATGGCGAACCTATGGCACACCTGCTAGAAGTGGCACACAGAGCCATTTCTGCTGGCATGCAATAATTCTCCCAGAAGAGCCCCACTGCACATGCGTGCATGCCCCCCACCAGCCAGCTGATAGTTGGATATTTGCCGTGCATGCCTGGGGGGAGATCAGGGGTGGGATTCAATTTTTTTAACAACCGGTTCTGTGGGTAGGGCATAGTTGGTGGGTGTGGCTTGGTGGTCATGTGACTGGCTGGGCATGGCCAACTCAATATCACTCACATCGAGGCACGCATCTCCTCGCCTGGCCTCTCATGACTGTGGGGATGCTGCAACAGTTGTAAGTGTGAAAAATGCTCATAAGTCACTTTTTTCAGTGCCATTGTAACTTTGGATGGTCACTCCACACATGCAAGGGAGGGGAAAAGAATCTCCAGAGCCTTTCCAGAGGCAGGAAGTCTAGTCCTGCCAAGAATGTAATAAGGGTTAACAGAGAGGCAGTTTCTGTAAGCAACACCAGAATGTTTCCTTCCTGCCTTCCTTACAGGATTAGGCTAGTAATTTCTTCCCACAACCGGTTCTCCGAACTGCTTAGAATGTTAACAACCGATTCTAGTGAATAGGTGCAAACTGGTAGAATCCCACCCCTGGGGGAGATGCATATGTGGGAGACATGTGCGCATGGGGCTGGGTGCACATGGGGGCTGGGTGCATATGTGGGGTTGCACAATCATACACAGAGTTGCATGGGAGGTCACATATGCATGTGCAGAGGCGTGTAATGTGCACACAGGGGGTCGTGTGTGCATGCACTGGGGCAGTGGAGTTGCAAGTACATTGCATCATCCGTGCAGGCATGCGAGTGCCTGCACTCACTTTCGGTACATGTTGTGGAAAAGGTTAGCCATCACTGAACTATACAGTTTTCCCAGGTTAGTGAAAAATCTCTTTTGCTTCATGAACTGGGTTTCTTCCAAATTTGTTACATATCCTTAAAGTAAATAATATAAAGCGGAGGGGCTTATTACAAAAATAGTCTTCTGACTTCAATATTCCTATATGTGTTTCTCCTGAGTAAAAAAATCTCCATTATCACTTTGAAGTTCGTTCTTCGGGGATATTGGTGACAACTCGAAGACAGAGTAGTTACATTTTAAACTGTATTGTGTTGGCGCAGTGGGGCTGCAGGGGATGCTTGTGTTGTATTATCTTGGTTTAAAAAGTGACTCCACTACAGTTCTTTTACTTTGCTACATCAAAAGAACATAATGATGGATGGGATAAAATTGTGTCCCTCACAATTTTCTTTTGCAGTGATTTAGTGATGGTGTTCACTTCAATCTAAGAAAAGAATCACACCAGCCTTTGGAATGTTTCCTAAGCTCCAGTGCATAAAATTAAAATTTACAACACAATGCATCCATTCACTTCTTTAACTAACTCAATCTTTCTCAACATTATATTGTATCATAAATGTCCCCAAGGTTAGCTTTGAAAAACGAGTAATTGTAAACCAGGACTATTAGCTTAATGTTGCATACAAAAATTGAGAGGTCCTTTAAAAGGAACAGCACATGGTTACAACATCACGAACAAAAAATGACGCTCAGAAGCAACAATCACAGACTCTTGTGACAAGGTGCAGCCATGTGGTAAGATTATTTTAAGTTTCAGAGATAATTGCTCGTGACAATGTTGGCAAAAAGGCAGCAGGCCAAAGAATGCAAGCCTTTAAGACTGGATTTTTAAGAATACCTTCATGTGTGTTTTATTAATGGTTTGCTATTTGAGAGGAATTGTTGTTTGCTGTTGTTCATGTTTAGGAATTATAAATATGGTGTCAGATCACGGTTTCTCTGCAGAGGAGAAAATGCAAGATATTCTTCTTATTTTATTTTTCTGCCATTCTGTACATACCTTTTGTTACCCATCTAAAACATCTAGATAGGATTGTGTACCAATTGACATAGTGATTCTCTGTTGACTCTCATGAAATATTAATACATCTCCTGATGACTAAGGATAAACTTTTACTGGTTTAATGTTGGCTAAGATGTAATAATAGAGCCAATCCTTGGTTATGGAGATTGCCTAGCACAAATGAAAGTGAGAGAAAGCCATCAGTGTTCTCCAAAGCAGCAACAAGGACATGAAGTTCTTAATGTATGTTCAATTTCAAGTGAATAAACATTTGAATATTTAAAATTGCAACTGATTGACTTGACTTCTGCATACAACTAATCAACAGTTTGGCTTGAAAAGAGAAAACATGAGACCACAATTATAATTAGTAGACGATTATAAAACAAGGGTCTTTAAACTTTGCAAGTTTAAGACTTGTGGACTTCAACTCCCAGAATTCCTGAGCTAACATGACTGAAGTAGGAAATTCTGGGAGTTGAAATCCACAAGTCTTAAAGCTGTCAAATTTGAAGAACCCTGCTATAAAAGAAGAAGGCCTCTGAACACCATAGATGCTTCTTTCTTTTTCTTTTTTTAAACAAGTTTTATTCAATTTTTCCAAAACAACATTAAAAAAAGCTCTTTTCAGTGTACAACATAATTCCGAGTCACCACTTTTACATGCAGATATGACAGTAATTATATATTCATTTTTACATTCAACATTCTGTCCTGTCCATTTTTAACTTAATTCTTTTATTACTTCTCCATTTCAACTTTTACATAAGAAAAGAAACAAATATATTATTTCTGTTGAGTGATATTACTTTCATTCTAAGCATCTTCTTAATTCATTTCAATTTATTTCAAATATATTTCTTAAACATTAACATTTCTTTTAAGCATGGCCTTTTTCAAAGTACTCTTTTCTCATTTTACCTCTCAACTTTTATATAAGAAGCGGAACAAGCAAATTAATCCTATTCATTAATATTACTCTCATTCTAAACACATAGATGTTCCTGTAATATCTTTACAGAACTGGTTTGAGATCCAATTCAGAGAAATTTAAAAGAAAAACTAGGGGTTTAATTTTTGCACTTACCAACACTCCGAATTATTTACCTCAGGAGTTCTCGAATAACTTTATAGCCCAAAATGTGATGAGGTGAGAACATCAAAAACAGTCAATCTTAACCCCACCCATCAGACATAAAATGGAAGGGCTGATTGTACATTCAATCAACTGACCTTTTTTAAAATCTCTCACTCTACTCCCAGACTAGCTAATTATATACTTTCAAATTACTGCCAGTTTGACTATTGTCATGTTTTACTGACACAAGATATGGAGAATGCAGAAGGTTTAAAGAAATACGGCTTTCCCTTATACATAGATGAGGAAAATACCGATACTTTATTTAACTAATTTTTTCATGTCACTATTAAAGGCCCAACACCAGTGGGAAGATAGAGGAACAAAACCTTATAGATAAAAAAAAAAGAGAAAGGAAAAGAGAAACATTTCAGAATTGCTTCCAACTCATATAAGTGCTACTGTACAAAATTATACCTATTTTTAAGAGTAAAAGATAACAAGAGATGAACCTATAGCTTCTTGTTCCTTTCTTTTGTTGAGTGCTAGCCCCTTTTTTCTGTTTACCAGTTTGCAGTGGAATTAAATCATGCAAAATAGCCATTTTCAGTCCAATGGAGGCATTCCTTGGAAATCAAAGAAAAGAGAAGAAATCCAAATAAGCATAGATGCAGAGACATAGACTGTTCAGTGGTGGAATTCAAATTTTTTTACTACCGGTTCTGTGGGCGTAGCTTATTTGGTGGGTGTGGCTTAGTGGTCATGTGACTGGGTGGGCATGGCCAACTCAATGTCACTCACATCAAGGGATGCGTCACCTGGCCCCTCCCCTCCCAGCCATTCCTTGTCACCCAGCCTCAACTTATCTATAGTTCTGTAAAAATGTTGTTCACCTATTTTGACTTTATTATTTACATAATATAGATGTGCTTTCATGGATCACTGAAAGGAGAAAATGGCTCACATGCTTTGCCCAAGAGTGTGGTAGGCAACAGACTTTTAAGGGCTGCCACAAAGAAGTGGGGGCAATATATTTTCCAAAGAAGCAGAACACAAAGAACAAGCAATGGATGTAAACTGAACAAAGAGAGAAACAACCTAAAACTAAGGAGAAACTTCCTGACAGTGAGAACAATTAACCATTGTCTCCAAGAAGTTCTGGGTGCTCAATCACTGGAAGTTTTTCAGAAAAGACTGAACAGCCATTTCTCTGAAATGGTATAGGGTTCCCACAAGGTCCCTCTGTTATTCTATTATTCTGACACTTTCTCAGGATCTCTATTCAAATTTATTTCGTAATTTCACCTATAAAATAGCCAGGTTGTAATACAACCTGCATATTGTTCAAAACAGTAATTATTATGGCTGATGCTTGACAGCAAGCCTAAGTGAGCTTCTTTCTCTGCATGTATACAAAATACCTCATAGGAGGAATAGCATATTAAGCTGGACTTATGCAACCTGATGTACAAAATAAACACACACATATTTATGCTCTGGACTAGACATTGATGCAAATACCTGAAAAATATGTGGTAGCCCTGGGCAAAACAAAAGCAGTAAAATCACTCTAGATGTAGTGTAGGGAGAGTGTAAAATATTAACACACGATAAATAATGAAGCTGTCGGGCTCCGCGGAATCCTTGCCCGACAGCAGCACGATTGTGGACGGAAGTGATAGCCTCGTCAAAAGAAAAACGTCAACAATGTCAGCCGAGTCATTTACAGGCTGAATAGTTTAGAAGAGAGTTTAATCTGAAGAGAGGGGGAGGGAGCACTCTAACCAGCCATCTTGTTTATCAGGGACGGACTGAGGCAACGACGAAAGGAGCTGTGGAAAGGAGTTGCAACAGAATGCGAGGGGAATTTCTTTCACATGCATACAAATGCAGAAATACAAACACACTCACAAAGATAAAGCCACCATCCTGATTTTTTTTTTACCATCCAATTTCCATAGTTTGTAGGGAAAGGAACCGTAATATTTTTTCCCGAAAAGAAGAAAAGAAGCATCTACCAGCAGAGGGAAGAAGAACTAGGCGGAAACATGATAGCATTGTTACACACACATGCACGGGGGGGGGGGGGGGGGGGGGGGGGGGGGGAGGAAGAAACATTCCAGTTCTCTCTCTCTCTCTCTCATGCACACACATACACACATACACACGCGCACACACACATGCTAGCTAGGCTGCGCCAGCAGCAAAGTGAGCCAAGCAATCCTGGGAATGGTGGGGGGCTTGGCAAGCTCAGGGGATGGTAGGGAAGGGGAAGGCAAGTTCCGGGGATGTTGGGGGTGGGCTAGCGCAACTCACAGGCTTACCTTTAGCAGGAAGATCAGAGCTCAATTGGGACATAGGGCCAGGCACCATGTGGGAAAGCAGGTTAAGCCACGAGGAGCCAGTGTGGAGTGAGGAGTGACTGGGCAGGGCGAGTGTAGGGCGGGGCAAGTGAGCAAGCTGTGACCGGGAACCGGTTCGGGGGCGTGGCCAGCCAGAGGTTGCTACCTGTTCGGTGACCCATGCCAAATTATCACTACCGGTTCTCCCGAATAGGTGAGAACCGGCTGAATACCACCTCTGAGACTGTTCATCTGGCATGAGTGGTGTCACAGTTAAGCTTCCTTGGCCCAGCAGGGAGGGCTGTCAATATCAGATCGAGTTCCTCAATCCTCAGGGGTTGCAGCTGATTGTCACCTGACTGATTGAAATTCTGTGCATTGCTGGCTGCTGTTGAGAAGCCTGACATCATTCGTGCCTTTTCTATCAAGCTAGCAGTAGATACTATACTGCAAATGCAGCCACAGTAAGTCGTTACAAGACTCATTCCTACAACACCTGAAGGATTTAAAGTGCTGAAGTCAAAAAGGGCATTAATCTTTTTTTCCCCTCTTTGTTTCTCATCAAGGACCGCCTGCATGTCAGAGTGCAAGAAGTCTCCTTTGTGACTGCGAGGTGCAACTGTCATTGTGATGCCTCTTTTTCCACAGGGGAGAGTTTATCTTGCACATTCAATCACAGCAGAAGAGAGGAAGCAACCATATTTTATGTAAAATGCTTCTTTGAATTTGATTTAGAAATATCAGTCAACAAGAAACTGGGGAGAAGTCCATCACTGAGAATTCATTCAGAAACAAATATGCAATCTTCAATACCAGTGATACAGGTATAAATCTCCGGAAAGAAGTTGGAACTTGTCTGTTATTTATTTTTATTCTATCTCCTTTTGCTGAAAGTTGTTGTGTTGTGTGCTATTAAAAACAAACAAACACAGAGACACTCGGTCCACCATCAGCTTCTGTTCAAATATGATATTGGTTTAAATCAAGGAATCTATAAAAAAAACATGAATGGTTGCAGATTTTTACTTGTCCAGGATTCTCACCAAGTCACACAGAAACACACAATAAAGGGGCAGCGCCAAAAACAAAAAAGCAAGGACATTTTATGGGCTTCACCAAGATCTATAGAGGCCCCATGCCATCTTATTGCCAGCTTGGCTGGTTCACCAGCTGCAACTATTTTTGAACAGTCATAAAGTATTCACCATGATCTACATTCTGAAAACTTCCAGGCTGATTTAATGCAATACATTATGCATCAGGCTACTTTTGATGATGACTCAGGAGCTTCTCTTGATGTGGAATCAAGCATATTGCAGCAATTTTGGAAGGACTTTGTAGAGGGATTGGAACACTTGAAAGCATTATACACATCTTAAGAAAATCACTATTTGTACTTTAGGGCTGCAGATTGATAGATAAACTGGTGTTATGATCCTACAGTGAATGCTTTGAAGTGTAAAATTCACCAATAAATCTGGCATTGCTGCTGGCAACAGTTAAAATTTTCTTCCCCTTGGCTCTTCCAGACTTTCCAAAGAGAGTTTATCCATGTTGGAAATTGTTAATGTTTGTGCTTTCTCCCATGTACTTGTAATGTACATATACTTGTAATGTACATTTCCTAAGAGGTCTGTAGGGGGCGTGCATAAGCGCACCAACGTGCCTATCGTCCCTGTCCTACTGTTTCTTTTATTCTTCTTATATGTACCCATTTCGTGTATTCATAACTATGTATATACTTATATCTATTATCTTGTAAGTGATTGACGAATCAAATAAATTGAAATTCAAAATTCAAATGTACTTACCTCTAGTCCTTAAACAAATGCATACCACTTTGAACAACTTTTGATCCAACACAATTCTTACCACACACACAAACCAGGCAAGGAAACCTGCTCCTCTTGCATGATGGTGAGACTGTGGTTGTCAAAGGATATCATGGGAAGAAATATAGAGATAATGGCAGGGTTGGGAAAGGAAGAGATGTGGGAAGGAAGGAAGGAAGGAAGGAAGGAAGGAAGGAAGGAAGGAAGGAAGGAAGGAAGGAAGGAAGGAAGGTTCTTGAAAAGAAGAACCTAAGGAAATAACATCAGGTCTGCTAAATTGAAACAAAAAAATCAGAGGCTGCTATTTATTGAAAACATAGAAGATGATTTGATGGAAATACTGTATATAAGAACCATTATTTAGGCAACAGGGGCTGAAACATTTTTTAACTTGTGAGAAATGAGATAAATATTTGGAAGTAGCTCAGGCGGACTCTCTCCTCAAATTCATTGAAGTATAAGAGGTACAGCACAATCAGACTTGCAATATTCTATTATGCTTAATCTCTATAAAAGAAATTGTAGCCTTCCTGTAGACATGATTACATGGTCTGATCTATCTACTATGGATGACACTAGTAGGGATAGAAACTATATGGAATACCTTTCAGAAGGGCACTATTCCAACTTCAACATAAAAACAAACAGAAATAAACTATTGGTTGCCGGGTGATTTTGTTTTTTCCAGCAACCTAAGACGAAATAAACAAATATGCTCAGAGCTGCATGAGAAGATGAGAAAGGTGGCCTTTCAATGGACCAATTGGAGCAATGCTGATAATCTTTCTCATGCCTCCCTTCCAGATCAATAGAAATACTTGCATAGGAGGTTATATTCTATTTTTCAGTGGAAAATATACTTTGATCCAGCTTCAGCCTGACTCAGGAACTGAGGTGGAGGCTTTGCTGTGAGGATAACAAGGGTTGCAAGTTTAGTAGGGTTCTTGGCCCAGACTAGAAAAGGTATGTGATTGAGGCCTTAAAATTTTACAGGAATAGGGCTAGCAGGGTTTTTTTTTTTTTATCTTTCAAATTTTGGATTCATTTCTTTCAATTCACTGGGGTAAATCTGAAGAATCTGAAATCTTAGGTTCCATAGTCCTGAACCTATCACAGAGTCTAATCCCCAGAAAAATAAGGAAAAGATGCTTCTGAATTGCGCTGGGGAATGTGATGTTATTGTTCATGTGTATTTACTTTGTTATTTTACTTATAAAAATTTGGGCTTTCATCTT
Source organism: Bungarus multicinctus (assembly GCA_023653725.1). NCBI lineage: Eukaryota > Metazoa > Chordata > Lepidosauria > Squamata > Elapidae > Bungarus > Bungarus multicinctus. Next base: position 10,516,051 of record CM042848.1, on the reverse strand, counting down.
CTAGTCATTTTTATAAACCAAGAAATCCTGGCCTCAGAGTCAGACCATTTTTTTTCCTTTTACTATGAATCTCTCCTTCCAGCCAGTTCATCAATCTATGTTACAGGGCTTCAAAATGCAGCTCACTTTTCTCACTTAACATATTGTTAGCACCGGTCAAATGGACCAATTATTTGACTCCATACAATTTACAAACAGCAATTTACAAGGGAATGAAATGATCTCTATTTCTCTCTAGCCATTAATGTGGGTTTCAATAGCGAAAAAAAATTAATGAAGGAGGAGAGAGCCACCTCTCCAAGCTCATATTTATACCTTCATTTTTGAGATCATAAAAAGATGGAGAAAGATATGGCAAAAATGGATTACAAGGTTAATTCTTGGACCAGGAAAGGATGGAAAGTATGAGCACCGTATCTCATTCACAAGTTCACATTCTCTGTAAAATATTTTGAATTACCTGGGACATGGTTGTTCCTCTTTTAATTCTTAGATGTAGATCTAAGGAAGAAGAATCCAGAATTTCTGTTCCTTAGATGTACATCTACAGATCCACAAATCTTTCTTATAGAATACAAGATAAAGTCTAGATTTCTGTTTTCAAAGTTGTTACTGAAAGTTCTGCCTTGTTATTTTGGAAGTCCTACCTTGAATCTAACAAGCTACTCCTCACATTTATCCATTAGGTGATTTATTTGGCAGATGACCAAAGGCTGTATTTTTTAGGTTCTCTCTGCTTCTTCTCTTTCTCTCCTGGAAAACAGGACCTTAAGCTATGTACTCTTGCCTCTGTCTGCCATTGGACTATGTATCATATAACTACAGTATAGTTCTAACAGATTGAATAGTTTTTGAAATGGAAGAGGCAATCTCTTGCTTTGATTGTATTTAGTTAAACAAGAAGGAGGGTTTTTTTTTGCAGTTTGGACAGGATAAATAATAGAAGGAGTATCCTGTGGTAACTTTAGAGTAAGAAATATATTTATAATTGTATTTACTGTTGATAACTTATCAGTTCAACATTTTACCTTAACATTTACAACTGCAGGAAAAAAGATTGGAAACCATACTTTTACATCTTTTTTCCTTTCTATTTTTTATTTTCTTTTTTTTTTTCACTTTTAGCTTTCTCATGGATTTCTTTTCCCTTTTCTTTTTCTCACCTTATATTAATTTGTATTAGTTTTTAATCCCTCTTTTCAAAACTTTGACTAAAATTATATACAAAATGGCTGAGCTTCAGACAACACTTTGAAATCACTTATTTGAAGTCAGGATAGAAAAGCTGTCAGAATCTCAAAGAAAACAAACTGGAACTTGTGGCAATATTATTTTACTTCACTTCACTTCACTTCACTTCACTTCACTTTACTTTATTGTTATTGCACCTCGTACAATGAAATCAAACACCATCTTCAGTGCACAACATGACCATGACCATGAAAATAAACACAAACACACATCCTTCACCCTGCACATATTGAACTGAAAAACCCCGACACCACACCAACCCTGCACTATATAGCAGAATTCAAAAGAGCTACTGCCCTGGGATAGAAACTGTTTTTCAGCCTATTTGTCCTTGTTTTTATTATTCTGTACTGTCTGCCCAATGGTAATAGTTCAAAAAAGGATTCTCAGGATGAGATGGATCTTTGAGAATGTTTTGAACTTTCTTAAGGCAGCGGGAGCTATAAAGCTCTTCCAAAGAGGAGAGAGGGTAACCAATAATCTTCTGGGCAATGACGTTAACCTTCTAGAGTGCTTTCCTATCTGCCACTGAGCAATTGGCAAACCATATTTATTTATTTATTATTCAAACTTCTATACCGCTCCCTCTCCCAAAAAGGGACTCGGGGCGGTGTACAGCCTACTAAAAACACATAGCATACATCTAGAATAAATACAATTTAAATACAATTTAAAAAATATATTAAATAAACGAGTCCGGCTGTATCCCATCCAATTAAGAAATTTAGACATTTAAAATCAGGGATTAATTAAAAATTAAAAATATAAAATTTAGCAATTAAAACTCAATTTCGATTTAAAACCCAAGGACCCATTACTGGGCCAGGCCGGCCTGTTTGAAAAATAGGGTTTTAACTGCGCGCCGGAAGGTCAGGATATCCGTCATGGCCCGTATCTCCGGGGGGAGATCATTCCACAGGGAGGGGGCTCCCACAGAGAAAGCCCGCACCCTTGGGGCCGCCAGCCGACAACGATCAGGCGGCGGCACCCCAAGCAGGGCAACCCTGTGAACTATATAGAGGTGCAGTAAGTTAAGACACTCTCTATGGTGCAGCGGTAGAAGATCACCAGCAGTTTTTCATTCAGTTGTTTTCTGAGAAGTCTCAGGTAGTATAATCTCTGCTGGGCCCTTTTGACCAGTGCTGCAATGTGAGCACCCCAGGTCAGGTCCTCTTTTATGGTAACACCCAGAAACTTAAAACTGGCCACTTGCTCCACTCGGTCTCCCTTGATAAGCAATGGCTGGATTCTGATCTGTTCCTTCTATAATCCATTCTAAGCTCCTTGGTCTTGTAAAATACTTCTGGACTTGTTCAATTGTATTAATGTCTGATACTGTATACAATGCGGATTCCAGACAGTGGAGCTATATTCAAGTATTGGTCTAGTAAAGGTTATGTATGCCCTAGTTTGCAAATCAATATTACCAGAGGAGAAGCTTTGTAAGATCCGATTTACAACTCTTAAAGCCTTTTTTGCAATGTTGTTGCAGTGAGGTCTGGTGCTTAGGTCATTCAATATGAGAACCCAAGGATTTTGACAGAGTGAGGATAGTCAATGAGCTCATATCCGCCTAGATTGTATTTGGTATATAGATTTTTTTTTTTACCAATGTGTAGAACAGAGCATTTGTTGGTCGATATTTGGAGTTGCCAATTGTTTGACCATTCAGATACATAATCAAGGTCGCTTTGAAGGACGGTAGCATTGTTGGTGGTGTTGAATAGTTTTACATCATCAGCGAAGAGGACACAGTTACTTACAGTATAAGGTGATCACAAAGCTCATTTATATAGAGAGTGTAAAGAATGCGGGTCCTAGAATGCTCCCTTGGGGGACACTGCTGTTAACTGGTGCAGGGTTTGATAAGGTGTTTTCTTAATGTTCTCAATGTTTCCCACTCAGCAAAACCAACCAATAACTTGCTTGCCTAGAATCAACGCAGAAGAGAGGTGAATGATATCATGAGATACTCCAGCCCTGTTTTTGCAGCTTTATCCCTCTCAAATAAATGTTAACTTGCTAGTTTTTATATTGTAGTAGGCTTCAGAAAAAAGATTAAACCATTAAATTTTAGACCACTGCTACACAACAGTAAAAGATGCTTATAGGTCTTTACCACAAGCAGCTGTGGGACACTTTGACCATTGTATGATTCACCTTGTACCTGCCTACAGACAAAGACTTAAAACTATTAAACCAACAATTAAATCAATGAGGACTTGGTCGGATGAGGCAAAGCTGAAACTCCAGGCCTGCCTTGATTGCACTGATTGGAATGTTTTTGAAGATGCCTCTGCAGACCTAGATAAGCTCACAGATACTATAACATCATATGTTAGCTTCTGCGAAGACTTATGTGTATCAACAAGGAACCTGAAAATATATAGTAACAATAAACCTTGGTTCACAGCTAAACTTAAGCAGCTACATCATTCCAAAGAGGAAGCTTACAGAAAAGGTGGCAGAATGCTATACAACCAGGTCAGAAACATATTAACAAAAGAGATCAGAGCAGCAAAAAGAAGCTACTCTGAAAAGTTAAAGAACCAATTCTCAACAAATGAACCAGCAAACATGTGGAAAACTCTTAAAAATATCACTGGCTTCAGCAAACCTTCTTCCCAGGCAGAAGGAAATCAACAACAAGCAGATGACCTGAACGTGTTCTACTGCAGGTTTGAAAAGAAACTACAGCCATCTAACTCCACAACACACATCTCAAACACACCAACCATAGCCAAGCCTCCTACAACTGGCCCCAATCCATTGGGTTCACAACCTCTGGAGATCACAGAAAAAGAAGTGCAAGATCTATTACACAGACAAAAGCCAGGAAAAGCACCAGAGCCAGACAAGATAACTCTTTCTTGCTTAAAAGTCTGTGCTGAGCAATTGGCCCCCATCTTCACCCGAATCTTCAATAGATCACTAGAGATGTGCTATGTTCCTTCCTGCTTCAAACGTTCTACCATCATCCCAGTCCAAAGAAGCCCTCCATCAAGGAACTGAATGACTACAGACCAGTTGCTCTAACATCTGTGGTTATGAAAATCTTTGAAAGGCTTGTGCTGTCCCACCTGAAAACCATCATGGATCTGCTGTTAGATCCCATGCAGTTTGCATACCGAGCAAATAGATCAACAGATGATACTGTTAACATGGCTCTGTACTATATCCTACAACACCTTGAATCTCCAAATACCTATGCAAGGGTCCTCTTTGTAGACTTCAGTTCAGCATTCAATACCATCATTCCAGACACTCTTCTAATCAAACTAAACCAACTAGCAGTACCTGAATACACTTGTAAGTGGATCATAAGCTTCCTAACAGACAGGAAGCAGCAGGTGAAGCTAGGCGAAATCACATCCGATATCTGTACAATCAGCACAGGGGCCCCCCAAGGCTGTGTGCTATCTCCACTTCTCTTCTCCCTATATACCAATGACTGCATCTCAAATGATCCATCTGTTAAAATACTGAAGTTTGCTGATGACACAACAGTGATTGGTCTCATTCGAGACAACGATGAATCTGCATACAGACAGGAGGTTATACAACTTGCCTCGTGGTGTAACCGGAACAATCTGGAACTGAACATACTCAAAACCATAGAAATGGTGGTAGACTTTAGAAGAAACCCTCCCATACTACCACCTCTTACAATACTAGACAACACAGTATCAACAGTAGAGACCTTCAAATTTCTAGGTTCTACTATATCACATGACCTAAAATGGACACCTAACATCAAAAACGTCATCAAAAAAGCACAACAAAGAATGTTCTTTCTGCGGCAACTCAGAAAGCTCAAAGTGCCCAAGGACCTGCTGATCCAGTTCTACAGATGAATTATTGAGTCTATCATCTGCACCTCTATAACTGCCTGGTTTGGTTCTGCAACCCAACAGGACAGATACAGACTTCAGAGGATAATTAGGACTGCAGAAAAAACAATTACTACCTTCAATCGAGGACCTGTATACTGCATGAGTCAAAAAGAGGGCTGTGAAAATATTTACAGACCCCTCACATCCTGGACATAAACTGTTTCAACTCCTTCCCTCAAAACAACTCTATAGAGCACTGCACACCAGAACAACTAGACACAAGGATAGTTTTTTTCCTGAAAGCTATCACTCTGCTAAACAAATAATTCCCTCAACACTGTTCAACTATTTACAAAGTGTACACTACTATTACTGTTAATCTTCTTATCACTCCTTATCACCCATCCCCTCCCACTTGTGACTGTAACTTTGTTGCTTGTGTCCTCACGATTTATACTGACTGTTTCCTAGTATGATTTGATGTTGATTGTACCCTATGACTATCATTAAGTGTTGTACATTATGATTTTTGATTCTTAATGAATGTTCCTTTTCTTTATGCATACTGAGAGTATTTATACCAAGACAAATTCCTTGTGTGTCCAATCACACTTGGACAATAAAGTATTCTATTCTATTCTATTCTATTCTAAAATACTGAAATATTCCCTCCAAATTTAAAACAGGATCTTCAGGAATTTGCACAATTATATGAAGTGGCTTTAGCATCTGTATAATATAGTCCTCAAGGGACCTTCTTAGCCTCCCCCAAGTAAACCACAAACAAAACAACAAAATGCATGTAAAATGTATTGATATTTTAAAGAATATTCTGTGGTTTGCCCTAAAATGGACATCTTTTCACAAGCAACAGCTTAAAGAGTTATAAACATGAATCTGTAACTCATAGGGTTTTTAAATCTTGCTTAACAAATAGCCTCTGAAAAAAATACTTTCAAGTGGGAAAGTCCAGGAAACAATCTTCAAAGAAGTAAAGCATCTTCTGGCAAGGCATGATTTTGTAAATTATGAATCATGAAGTGTAAAGTTTACATTTCTTCCAAGTTTTCAGAGTATTGCTAATAATGTCTGCAGACTTGAAATAAATAGGAATATCTCACTTTGCAAATAATTTAGTTTCAATTGTTTAGAAAGCCCAGTCAGGATTGCTACTGAACTCAAATTCATAATATGTTCTCTTATTAAACCATGTGTTTCATTTGCATAAGAAAGCAATGGAAGAAGAAGTGATATGAATCTTCTCAACAGCTGTAGTTTATTTATTTATTTATTTATTTATTTATCAATTGCTTACAAGATAATAGGTATAAGTAAAACATAGTTATGAATACATGGATACATATAAGAAAAATAAAATATAAAAGAAACAATAGGAAAGGGACGGTAGGTACGTTGGTGCGCTTATGCACGCCCCCTACAGACCTCTTAGGAAAGGGGTGAGGTTAATAGTTAGACAGTCTAAGGTTAAAGTTTTGGGGGTTTGGGGAAGAAACCACAGAGTCAGGTAGAGTATTCCAGACATTGACCACTTTGTTGCTGAAGTTGTATTTCCTGCAATCAAGTTTGGTGCGATTAACCTTGAGTTTGTATCTATTGCGTGCTCTTGTATTGTTATGGTTGAAGCTGAAGTATTCATTGACAGGTAGGACATTGCAATGCATGATTTTATATAGTATACTTAGATAGGACCAAAGGCGGCATAGTTCTACGTTTTCAAGGTCTAGAATTTTGAGTCTGGTGGCATAAGGCATTGTGCAATGAGTAGAAAAGTGAAGAACTCTATAAGTTCTATATTGTTGCTGTTGATATTCATTTTGGAAAGACTGACATACGTATATATTTGCAATCTATGAAAAGCTCCTAGAGATACAGCTGTTCTGCAGAGTCCAGTAGTACTGATACTTCTGGGTCTCAGAGATTAGCTATTCTCAAACAGAGGACCATTGATTTAGAACTGCAAGCAGACTTTCTAGTTGTACCCATTAACATCTTTTGGAGTCCTCTCCACACCTTCTACCAGTTAGCCATATAACAATCCCAAATTCAGAAAGCTATATCCTTAGCCATATTCAATACCCTCCAAACAGCCATAACTGTTACCAAAGATCCCATTGGAATAGAGACGTTTTCAATAGAAACATTTGAATAGAGACATTTGAATAGAGACATCCCATTTGAATAGAGAGAGTCCGTGCACTGAATGAATACGTAAAAATGATTCTGTTATTCTGATAGAACAAGTTATTTCATATTGCTTCCTCAATGCAGGTACTTGCCAGGCATTATTTCTATTCTTTATTAGAAATGCTGGCCATTCTGACTTGTTTTATTTTAGAATACAGGCTAACAGAATTCCAACTCAGATTAAGACAGGAAGAACAGGTATTAAAATCACAAAAATTGCTAAGAATCTGCCCTCCCTCACAAAAAGACAAAAGTTTGCAGATTTTCTAAAAACAGAGAGGATAACAGAATAACAGAATTTGAATTGACCTTGTAGGTCTTCTAGTCAATTCCGTACTAAGGCAAGAAACCCTATATCATTTTAGACAAAATCCAATCTCTTCTTAAAATTCTCCAGTATTGGAGCACCCACAATTTCTGGAGGCAAATTGTTTCACTGATTAATTGTTCTGTCAGGACTCCTTAGTTCTGGTTTCTTTCTTTCCTTGATTAATTTCCATCTATTGCTTCTTGTCCTTCTTTCAGGTGCATGGGAGAATAGGTTGACTTTCTCTTCCTTGTGGTAGCCCCTTAAGTTATTATTATATTAATCTGATTTTATTTCCTTGATCACTGTCAAGTACTATTCTATAACTTGTACAGTACTGCTGGAAGAAATATCCTTCTGGATTCATTTCCAAGTGGTGGGGAAAAAGACACTGGATTCATGGAAGTTGCTTGGAAAGAAGATTTAATGGTGGACAGGACCACATGCCTTGGAGGGAAGAGGGAAGAGATGCTGAGAGTCCTTGGTTTATACCCTCTGTTGGGCTCCACCTTAGTGTTTCCTGTTCCTGTGTAAGAAATGTATACCCTTGGCTTTCAGACTCCCAGGGGCAGGGGTCTTAGCTAACTTTATAGACTTTGTCTGGACCACATGGTTTCACCTGAGTGCTGGCTGATGCAATCTTCCCAGGTGCCATGTGGTGAGAAGGGTAGAGGACTAATCCTATCATGTTCTGAGGGCCATGTCTTAATCCCATCACCCTGGAGTTGAAGGTGGAGCAGGGAGCTGCAAGAAGCTGCTTTGTCTTTAAAACATATTTCTCCTTTTCTTCATCCAGGGAAATATAATATTCTGCCTTTTTAATATTTCCTAGAATATTTCATTCTTCTAGAGAGGGCTAGGTGCTAACTTTCTACATTACAATGAATTTTCTCTAACATTTCTTAGCTATTTTAGAACAGGGCTCCCAAACTCACGGCCTACGGGTCGGATGTGTCACATGCTGGCTACACATATGTCTGGTTTAGCGAAGGGGATAAAAGTCCCGATATGTCATGTGACACTGCCATAATGATGTGAGTTCAGCACCCCTGTTTTAGAACAATTATATTTCCCTTTTTATCCTTATTAGTTCCACCTTTTGTGTTTTATCTTCTGGTCTATGACCAAATAAAGATTGAAAAATTATTTTCAGAATGTTAATAGGAAATATTGTGTTTTTCTAAGTCTGGATGATAAATTTGCCTAATCTGTACATGCATATTTGAGACTCATGAAACAGAGTAAGAGAGATACAAGTTTTCAAATTAATATAAAAGATGAAGAAACAAACATTAGTTGAAGTTTATTTAATCCATTCCCTACGCCAAATTGGGCAATATATGTGATTTTACAGGTACTATTGCATGCAACTTCCAAGATCCTTAGCATACAGATTAGGACAGATAAGCATTTAAATTGGAATTTAATATAATCCTGAAATAAGTTGCTTGCATGTTCTGTGCATGGAAAACAACTAGTAATTGATCTTAAAAATCCTCAGAATTTCCAATATAACTGCTTGTTACAGAGGTAGCATTTATTTTTTTAATCTGTGAAAAATGCAACAAACCAAAATGAATAAGACTCTGCAAAGTCTAAAGTAAATGGTACAATATGATTGCACAGATTAATTCAAATTTAAAAATACGTACAATTTCTCAAAAGACGTTAGGGAGAATCAGAGGCTATGCCAATATTGTTGGCCTCCAAAATTATTCCATTGTTAATTGCTTCTTTTTAATTAACGTATGGGACACATTTATAGGCTTATAGAATGCAGTTGTCTGATGAAAGATAAACTTTTTTCCCTCTAAGGCTGCATGAAAGTTGAGTTTGTCCAGATATTGCTGATCTTTATAATGTCAATTATTTATAGAAAGAAGAGTGGACATAACTGAAAGTACACAGCAGAGAGAAAATTCTGTTGACGAGTATTTTCAGATGAAAAAATTCCTGGTATTACTAATAGTGAAGTATTCTTGAAAATATACTATATATAAATCTAAGTCCCCTCCATGAATAATATTCATTTCTTTGTCATTCACCCCTATCCATCAGAGTTCCTATCCCTGTAGACATGTCCATTGTTGCAGGCATATGTAGGTATTTGTTCAAAAATGTCAGAATGATCATGGTAAGATCATGTTTTGCATTTTGTGTGGACAATACATAACAAGGGGGCAGGTCTTTAACTCTGCTGTCATGGCCAGTATCTTAATTTTTGTTTTCTGACCGAAAGCAAAAGAAAACTAATAGCTAATATTTATCATGGTTGCTCATTAACGTGAAGGGTTGCCTTTGAAAATGATCTAGAAGCGTCAACTGGCCCCAAAGGCAGCTCCTTGTCTTCTCCCTGAAAGCATAATCTCTACTCAACATGCATTGCGTTCAGTTCATTTTCTTCCAAATCCAGTTCATCTATCCATATTTGACTTGCCCCAGGTGATCCCTAAAGAAGGCTGTTCAGAGAATCCCTAACCCAGGAAAAATGAAGAGGGTTTGGTCAGAGGTTGTGCTTCAAAAAGTTTAGCAAAATTTGCTAAAACAAATCCACCTGATTACTGGGTGGGTGTGGCCATAGTGGGCATGGCCTAGTCAGCTTCCTGCACCATGGCGGTGGGAGTGTTTTGCTCTCCCCAGGTTCGAAGGAGGGCAAAAATGGCCATCCCAGCTCCGGTGGTTCTCTGGAAGTCAGAAAAAAAGCCCATTTCTGGCCTTTTCAAACTTCCTGGAGGCCCATTTTCACCCTTCCCGAGCCTCCCTGTGCCCTGCACTTACCTGCACCCAAAATGGGATGCAGGTAAGTGGAGACTCCTGGGAGGGGCAAGGCAGGATGGGTGGGGACAGCCAGGAGTGGGATTTGGGGGTTCTCCCAGGGGTGAGATTCTACCAGTTCGTACCTATTCACTAGAACCGGTTGTTAACATTCTAAGCAGTTCGGAGAACCGGTTGTTAGAAGAAATTACTGGTCTAATCCTGTAAGGAAGGCAGGAAGGAAACATTCTGGTGTTGCTTACAGAAACTGCCTCTCCGTTAACCCTTATTACATTCTTGGCAGGACTAGACTTCCTGTCTCAGGAACTTCTCTGGAGTTTTTTTTCCCCCTTCCTTTGCTGGTACTTTGCTTGTGTGGAGTGATCATTCAAACTTACAATGGCACTGAAAAAAGTGACTTATGACCATTTTTCACACTTACGACTGTTGCAGCGTCCCCACAGTCATGAGAGGCCAGGTGAGGAAATGCATGCCTCGATGTGATATTGAACTGGCCACACCCAGCCAATAACATGACCACCAAGCCACATCCACCCAGTCACATGACCACCAAGCCATGCCCACCACCTAAGCCATGCCCACAGAACTGGTTGTTAAAAATTTGAATCCCACCCCTGAGTTCTCCAAACGGCACAGAATCTTAGATAGGGATTCTCCTGAACCCCCAACCCCCCACTTCTGAGTTTGGTGGTTTCTACCCTTTTGAACACCCAGCTAGTCAAGACCAGAAATGTCCTGAACTTCCTAGACTTTAAGAAGGCTTTAAATTTTTTATTCCTCTAGAGGATGGTAGTGATATATTGCCTGCCTGTATTAGGTAGATTAGATGTGTTTTTGTTACAGTTTTGGTTGATTGTAAACTACCTGATTAAAAAGTATGTTTATAAACACAGATATAAATAAATATAATGAACAAGATAAATCAAGTGTAGTGAGTTTAATGCATGTGTCTATGTGCTGTGTATTCATATAGGGCAGTTAACTTTTTATGCTACTCTTTGATGCATTCAGATAAGATCAGAATGCATACAGGTAAGTCAAGTACAAAAGTAAAAACAGAAAATCACGTACAACAATATATACAGATTTTTCTGATGACTGACACAAATTAGCTGCAATCTATAGCAGCATTTATAGCTATAGCATGAACTGACTTGAGTTTATTCCACACACTGTTAGAAGTTTATAAAGGAGTGTTTTTAAATAGTATTATCCTTCATGCTTTGCAGGTAATAACTATTCTAAGCATAAAATATGTCCATAACATTAATAAAACTTAAGGGTATTATAAATGCCATTCTGATGGTTTGCCCTGTCCAGACGTAGGGCTGGTGCTCATTTCCATTTATTAGCTCATATATATAGAATGACACAGTTGGAAGGGACCTTGGAGGTCATCTAGTCCAACCCCTACTCGAGCAGGAGAGTCTATTCCAAATATTAGCCTCTACCTAGGATCGAACTCACAGCCTTCTGATTGTGAGGCAAGAGCTCCACCTCTCAGGGAGCTAGCATTGTTCAAAGACATTTTTGTGGTCATGTGGCCAAAATGGCTCTACGCTGAAGCATACAGAACGCTGTTATCATCCCACTGAAGTGGTACCTATTTATCTACTTGCATTTGCATACTTTAGTGGGCAGGAGCTGGGCCAATTAATGGGCGATCACCCCATCACAGAACACTCGCATCTTAAACCCGGGCTATCAGCTTTCCAACTGATAAGCTCAGAGTCTTTAACTGCTGAACCACAATGGGCCCCCACGCCTCCATCCTCTGCTCAGGATGCTTTCCAGGGTCCCAAAGACTCTTTTCTGGTGGAGTTTGGGGGAGAGAAAGAAAGACTTTTGCTGCTTTCCTTGCGTGCAGCCAAAAGCAGAAGAAGCAGAAAGAAGCAGCCTGGTGGCCAAGCCAGGCCAGGCGCATGGGGTGAGTGGGGCAAGATTCCCACCTACCCTTTTCCCCCTCCCCTCACTACCTCTTGTTATTTGCAATGCAAGTGACACCTGCGGGACATGTGGGAGGCGCAGCCTTATGTTCCCCCACAGCCTGGATTAATTGCTTTGGGGGATGCTTTGAGGTGACATTTTGAGTGGTCTCTGCGGACCACCAAAATTTTCTCGTGGACCACCAGTGGTCCTTGGCCCACTGGTTGGCGACCACTGATTTAGACGTCTTTATTCCATGGACTGCCTATTTACATACAGCTCTACTGCAACTGATTCCAGGTGCCTTACTAGGCCTATATACTCATACAACAGTCATTTATTTTTATCCTTTTATTATTTTTTGTAAATAACTCAAGACAGCCAATACATCTAATATTCCATCCTCTTCCTATTTTCCCCACAAAAACAACTTTATGGGAAGGCAGGGCTGAGAAGGAATGAGTGGTCCAAAGTTACCCAGCTGGCTTTCATGCCTATGGTGGCTTAATCTCCTAGTTTCCAGCCTGTGTTTTAATTATTAGACCAAACCAACTCATATAACACTCTTTGACTGTTTAGTGAATTAAACATATGTTCTGACTTCTGATAACACATTGCAAAATAATCTAATCAACCCCAGCATACTAAGCCACAAAAGCCCTAATTCACATTATCAGCAACCAAATTATGTGATCTTAATATATTTGCTAGCCTTTACTTTACCAAGACAAACAAGCTGAATAAATATAGACATTGGCCCGAAACAGATAACAGTAAGGTACTATTTCTTTTTTATTTCACATATGTTCCCCATTAAATGAGGATAAGGGAAGTTTGATGATGTCATAGTTAGGAGTGGCCCTCCAGGACAAAATATAGTCTCTCATAATCAAATGATGAATAAATAATCACCAAAAAGTTAGTAGTGATAGGAACAATAACAAAATATCTTGTTATGAGTACTTGGACTGACAGGAACATAACACTGCAGCTTTTTAATTTTATTTTAAATTATAGATAGTATTAATACCTAGTCATGTACATAGTTACAGATGCTCATTATATTATATTTACTCTGAAAATATATTTAGACTGCAGCAGATTGATGCTTATTTCCAAGTAAGTCATGTGGCTTTCTCAGAGAAAGAGTTGGGAAGAATTGTTAATTGCAGATTGATTGATTATATTATCTATAGTTTGGAAGAAGATTTCTGTACAGAGAAATCTAAACAAACTAAACCCTAATGTATAATAATTAATGAACATTAATTCACTCCTGAGTAGGCATAATTAGCTAATTTAGTGAAACTGCTATGAGCAAAAGCTTTAAACTTTCATTATAATGTAGAGTACATTCAATTAAACTGTTTTTATGTCAGTTTAAAGAAATCATACCATACCTAACAATAACTTTGAAGGTCATCTAGAGCTTCAGCAACCTTTACTATGTGAACTTTAAGTTAAAAGTTCCAAACAACTTTGTGTTTTGTACATTTGACCAGCAAAATAAGTTCTGTAGCTGTTTAATCCATGTATCATCGTCTATCATCTTAATCTTTTTCTATCGTGGTTTCAGAAGAACATCTTACTGTGGAAAGGAAATACTTTTATGACAGGTCATAAGCTCAAGTTTTTATCTTGTGTTCCCAAGATTTTGTCAAGCTGGCTTTGCATTCATTCAATAAAGGAAGATGTATGAAATGCTTAAAGGAAGAAAATTATATTCCCCAATTGACTTGGTTGCCTGTCCTATTGCTTCCACCCCAATGTATAGTTAATGCATATTTATCTGTTATTTATTTTTTACTCTATACTGAAAAAAAATCCTATATCAGTTTACCAGTGAAATAATCCATCTCAGTTCTGTGATCTAAAGCATGATATGGAATGAAATATGGAACTGGGAGAAGAGAGCAAGAAAAGCAGAAATAATCAATTCTCACATCTACCTGGGAAGGAAACAGCTCAGAAGTCTGGTGCTAATTAGCTGATAATTAGAAAAAGCCAAAGGTGTCTGGTTTCTAAATAGAAACAACTCTGTTTATATTCTCTTCTTTTTCTTAATCGCCCAATGGAAGAGCTGCTGATTACAGTGTTTCCCTTCAACTTTTCTGGAAACTAAAAATTAGTGACTGGACCAAATTTGCAATAATTTATGAGTTGGCTGCTGAGTATCAGATCTAATGTTACAGCAACAAAAGTCATTGATCACTATGTCATTACTTTGAATATTTATATATTATAGGCCCATGTCAGGACAATGAGGGTTATTACTGAAGGTGAAGCCAATGTTTTTCATGATATGGGTTGCTCCCTCTGATGTGTTGCAAGTTGGCAGATGGAGAGATTCCAGACATGTTTTCTTCGCAATTTCCTTCTGGGTATGTTTTCCTATTTTCAATTTATATAGCAACCCATCTCACTTTTATACGTCTCTTAGTGGCTTACAATAAAACAAATAAAAAAACACAGCAGCTGGACATAGACTAACCTTTTGTCCCGAGATCCAGAACTATATCACCACCTTGCTTACACCCTGTCGGGAGATCTAAACCTAAACTGTGGCCATTATTCGTTCCTCCTCCAACCCCTGTCAAGATCTTAGGTCCATCATTTGACCCGCCTACTCCAGCACAAACTCAGAGTCATACCCCCCATATATTATCATATTCTTCAACTGAACTGCGGGCCTTGAGATATGTCCCCCTATCTCAAATCTGGCCCCCTTGTCTCTCCAAATCCCATCTCAAGGACGGATCCTGGGATCCAGAGAGATGGTGGAGTCGTCGTCGGAAGCGTGGGAGGGAGGGTTTCTTAAAATTTCTAATCAAATTCCTTAACAAATTGGGACAACCCACCTGGGGCTCCGACCTGTTCACAGTTAGAGCGCAGCCGGAATGGTCAGGATTCCGACATGGCTCAATTGAGGATGGGAGGTTATCCAGAAGAGGGTGTCATCAAATCCATTAAAACGGTGAGCGGGAGAGGCAGATTTGGCGTTTATAAGGGGCCACATTCTGTTTCGGGAGCGCGTCTCCGCTCTCTATCTGCTGTGACGCGCTCCGACCCCATTATCACTTCCCGTTCTCCAGGTGGTCTGAGTGTTCGGGCCCTGGGCCTTCGACTGATGTTGTGTAACGCCAGGTCCGTCATGAACAAAGCCCCTCTCATTCATGACTTGATCTTAGAAGGGGGGGCGGACCTGGTGGGTATCACCGAGACCTGGCTGGGCCCAGAGGGGGGTGTCCCTCTGGTCGATATGTGCCCGGCTGGGTTTCGGGCTTTTCATCAGCCGAGGACCCAGGGAAGGGGTGGAGGTGTTGCGTTAGTTATCAAGGAAGATCTTTGTCCGAGGGAGTCCACTGTTTCTCAGACGTCTGGATGTGAATCTCTTTTCGTGAAGTTTGGTTCCAAGGTTCAGAAGGGCTTGTTGATCGCTTACCTGGCTCCCTGCTATGCATCATCTGCCCTGCTTGAGCTTCTTGAGGTTATTGCTGGCATGGCGGTTGAGACCCCTAGGCTTATGGTCATGGGTGATTTCAACCTTCCCTCTGCCGGCGGTGCCTTGGGACCTGCTCAGGAGTTCATGGCTTCCATGACAGCCATGGGCCTAACCCAATTAATCCGGGACCCTACTCACATCGGAGGTCATACCCTAGACTTAGTTTTTGTCTCTGATCAGTGGCAGAGTGATCTGGGTGTAGGGAATATAGTCATAGAACCCCTGTCATGGTCAGACCACTCACTCCTAAAGCTTGACTTCCGTTCCACACCTCTTGACTGCAGGGAGGCGGGGCCATTAAAATGGTACCGCCCCAGGCGCCTGATGGACCCTGAAAGGTTCCTGATGGAGCTTGGGCCACTCCCCGAAACTCACACACACAACTCGGTCGAGGACTTGGTTGTCGCCTGGTATTTGGCGGCTGCTAAAGCACTTGATCGGGTTGTGCCCTTGCGGCCTCTGACCCGGCGCCGCTCCCAGATAGCCCCTTGGTTCTCTGAGGAGCTGAGGGAGATGAAACGCCGGAAAAGACGCCTAGAGAGTAGTTGGAGATCCACCCGTTCTGATTCTGACCGAACACTACTACGTGCTTATATTAAGACGTATTTAGTGGCGATAAGGATGGCGAGGAGAACTTACCTCTCCACCCTTATTGCATCCGCAGAAAACCGCCCAGCTGCCTTGTTTAAGGTGACTCGCTCCCTCTTAAAAGTGGAGTCACAGGATGACCCTTTACAAGGTCGAGCTGAGGAATTTTCCATATTTCTCCAGGATAAAATCGCTCAGATTCGGAACGATTTGGACTCCGACTGGTCCTCTCCAGACGAGAGGGCGGGATCAGATATCGGTGAGGTCAACTGGGTTGAGTTCGACTCTGTTACCAAAGAACACGTTGACAGAATACTGAGGGGACTGAATGCTACCACTTGTTTATTAGACCCGTGTCCCTCCTGGCTGGTTCTAGCCACTCGGGAGGTAACACGAGGCTGGTTCCAAGGCATTATAAACGCTTCCTTGAGAGAGGGGTTTCTACCCACTGCTTTGAAAGAAGCGGTGGTTCGTCCCCTCCTCAAGAAACCGTCCTTGGACCCAGCATTACTATCCAATTATCGTCCTGTCTCCAACCTTCGTTTTGTAGCGAAGGTTATAGAGACCGTGGTGGCACGTCAGTTCCCGCAGTACCTGGATGAAGCGAATTATCTTGACCCCCTCCAATCGGGCTTCAGGCCCGGGCACAGCACTGAGACGGCGTTGGTCGCGTTGATGGATGAACTTTGGAGGGCACGGGACAGAGGCCATTCCTCTGTTCTGGTCCTCCTCGATTTATCGGCGGCTTTTGATACTGTCGACCACAGTATCCTGTTGCATCGGTTGGAGGGGCTAGGGATTGGAGGCACCGTGCGTCAATGGTTCTCCTCCTTCCTCTCCGACCGTTCGCAATTTGTGTTGACAGGGGGACAGAGATCGACCCTGAGACCCCTACTCTGTGGGGTGCCTCAGGGGTCGATGCTCTCTCCCCTGCTGTTTAACATTTATATGAAGCCGCTAGGTAATATCATCCGTGGCTTTGGAGTGGAATTCCACCAGTACGCTGATGATACTCAGCTGTACATCTCCACTCCAGACCACCCCAACGAAGCCGTCGAGGTGATGACCCGGTGCCTGGAGGCTGTATGAAATTGGATGGGTCAAAACAGACTCTGTCTCAACCCGACCAAAACCGAATGGCTGTGGTTTCCTGCTCCCAGATTCAGTCAGCTTATTCCATCGCTGACCATAGGAGGAGAGACACTATCCTCTGTGGAAAGGGCACGCAACTTGGGTGTCCTCCTGGATGTGCGACTGTCTTTGGAAGACCATATTGCAGCCGCCACCAGGAGTGCTTTTTATCAGATTCGTCTGATCTACCAATTGCGACCCTTCCTGGATCTGGGCGCACTTCACACAGTCACCTCTGCTCTCGTCATCTCCCGTTTGGACTACTGTAATGCTCTCTACATGGGGCTTCCCTTGAAGACTCTCCGTAGGCTACAGTTAGTTCAGAATGCTGCCGCGCGGATGATCATCGGCGCCCCTCGGGATGCCCACATAACACTTCTTCTCCGCCGGCTGCACTGGCTTCCTGTGGCCTTCCGGATTCGATTCAAGGTGGTACTAATAGTATTCAAAGTGCTCCATGGCTCGGGACCTGGATACTTACAGGACCGCCTTCTGCCACCAACAACCTCCCGCCGCCCAGTACGCTCCCACAGAGTCGCCATGCTCGGGGTCCCACCACTAAATCACTGCCGACTGGCAGCCCCGAGACTACGTGCTTTCTCTGTGGGAGCCCCATCCCTCTGGAATTGTCTCCCCTCGGAGACACGAGCCATGTCGGATATCCTCACCTTCCAGCGCGCAGTTAAGACCTTGTTGTTCAAGCAGGCCGGTCTAGCCAATTGAATCATTCGGGTTAAATTAAATTTTAGATAATCTTTCTGTTGGGTGTTGTTCTTAACCATTTTAGATTTTTATTTATTTCATCTCCGTTACCTGTACTGTTTTCGTTGTTGAATGTGCACCGCCCCGAGTCCCGTTTTGGGAGAGGGAGCGGTATAGAAGCATGAACAAATAAATAAATAAATAAATATAACCAAGCCCCCAGGCCAGAGCTCAAAGCCAAGTTTTCAAGGTTTTATGAAAAGCCAAGAGGGACAGTGCCAAATTAATCTTGGGACAACGATGTTCCAAAAGATGGTTGCAGAAAAGGCTCTTCTTTGGAGCCCCATTAGTCAATACTCCCAAGTAATATCCTTATCCAGAGTATGTCGATTCTGCCCAATTGAATAAGATGAGTAGAAACAATTGAGAAGAGATGGTCACAAGTAACCTGGCTTGAAGCCATGAAGCTCTTTAAACATGTAACAAGCTGCATTTCAAATTGCACCTAGCAGCACAATGAAAGCAATGCAACTTGCTGAGCTTTGGTGTCATACGTGCTGAGTAACTGTACACCCTGAGCATTTTGTGCAAGTTAAGCCTTCTGAATACTCTTCAAAGACAGCTCCACCCAAAGCACATTGTAGTAGTCCAATCAGAAGGTCATGAGAACATGACTAACCATGATTATTTGATGCAATTAAAAACCAAGTCACTACTCCAAAGTCTTGTTATGAAACATAACATGCCCTATTAATTTTTTTGAACATGCAAAATACCATGCTGAAAGAGGAATAATCATACTAGGAAGTTCTGAGGCTTTTGTGCAATGCTTTAATTACGTGACTTGATCCTCATTCTGCATATGGAATTTCAAGGGAATGTGGGATACTTATATGGTTGTAGGAAAGAAGAAACTACAGGACTTGGGAACAGGATCTACAAACACCAGGCTGAAAGGAAGGAGAAGATGGGCTGTGAGGTCAGCTGTGATGGAAATCAAAACACTGAAATCAACTTATAGCCAGCCCCACAGTGTTTTGAAAACTACAGCATTTAAGAGGAATTTAAGAGAAACTGATTTAAGGCAAGCAAACACTTCCTCCCACCTTTCCTTTGAGAACACCTGTCTTCAAAATATATCTACATTCCAGAAATTATGGAAAAGATTTCCTCATATTTCCTAATAAACAAACATGGATTTATTTCATTTATTTCATTTTAATATGATTATTTCCACTGAAACATTTGCATAAACTTCTAAGATTCCCTCATTGTTTATTTGATATCTTACATTTTAATTATTAAAATTAAGTAGCATATTTGTCTTATCTAATGAAATAATTGGTTTAATTCACAGGAGAGTAAAATAAATCATTTGTCATTTTGGAAAATGGAAAATCATAAAGTTTGGGAATGTCTGGATTAAACAGCTGATAGTTCTATGGATTGATATCCCTAACTGCTTGAAAATTGCTTTGAAGAAAATCAATTAAAGCATTAAAATATAGTTATTCTACTCACAGACACTGCAAACCAAACTTTTCATTTTGTTCAAAAACGAACAATCTTCCAATCAATATTTGAGCATGCACAAAAATAATCACGTTTGGTTGCTTAGTCATGCAGGTACAGAAAATGTAAATGCACCCCAAATCAATCACAGTCCGAATAAGAAAAATAAAATTCAGTGATTTGTTACATGTTCAAGAATGTAACAAACATTTATGAACTGGAATTTCATGGTCTTGCTTTGATTTTAAATCAACTCACCATCTGCAATAGGATCTTATCTTATCTAGAAAGTTTTTATGAAGTTCTTTGTCATATCATAATACTGATGTATGTATTCTGATATATCTGCTTACATCCTCTGTATGATCAGTTCAATATAGTCCTAAAAGAAGGAAAAATCTGAGGATTCACCCACTCTCTGAGTCTTATTCCCAACCATTCCTTAAACTTAGTCCAATTCATAATCAGTATAAATTTACTCCATCTTATATGCAATTTTTGTGGTGCTCTGGGGACTGTGACCTGTTCTTGCTTAGCACTGCCATTCAAGTTCATTTTGATTTCTCTGTAGAAGAGATGATTGCACCCATGGTGCCTGGGATGTTGTCTACCTGTAAAATGTTTGACTGACACATGTCAACATTTCAAAGGCTTGTCAAAATTAATATAGCTTTGCTACTCTTTTGAAGGAGTAGTACACCAGGTTTTTTATATAAAAAAAGAATAACAACAAACCAAGATCACAATATTCTCTTAGAAATATTGTGTTGAGTTGTTTTAGTATTTTTTAGTATTTATTTGATTTGTCAATCACTTACAAGATACAGATATAAGAATAAATGTAGTTTTGAATACATGATATAGATACTTATAAGAAAAATAAAAAAAAACAATAGGACAGGGACAGGGACACGATTGGTATGCTTATGCACACCCCCTACAGGCCTCTTAGGAAGGGGGTGAGGTCAATAGTAGACAGCCTAAGGTTAAAGTTTTTGGGGTTTGGGGAAGAAACCACAGAGTCAGGTAGAGTATTCCAGACATTGACCACTCTGTTGCTGAAGTCGTATTTTCTGCAATCAAGTTTGGTGCAGTTAACCTTGAGTTTGTATCTATTGTGTGCTCTTGTATTGTTATGATTGAAGCTGAAGTATTCATTTGCAGGTAGGACATTGCAATATATGATTTTATATACTATATTTAGATTGGACCGGAGACGGCGTAATTCTAGGTTTTCTAGGTCTAGAGTTTCAAGTCTGGTGGCATAAGGTATTTTGCAATGAGTAGAGGAGCGGAGAACTCTTCTTGTGAAATATTTTTGGACTTTTTCAATTGTGTTAATATCAGATACATGATATGGGTTCCAGACTGATGAGCTGTATTCGAGTATTGGTCCAGCAAATGTTTTGTATGCTCTAGTTAGTAGTGTGATATTACCAGAGAAGAAGCTATGTAGGATTAGATTAACAACTCTTAATGCCTTTTTGGCTATGTAGTTACAGTGGGCTCTAGCACTTAGATCATTTGAGATGAGTACTTCAAGATCCTTGACAAAGTTTCGATCATCAACAAGGTCTTGACTATTTAGCTTGTATTTTATTTTCTGATTTAAGACAGAGACATTTAAGACAGAGCATTTATTTGTTGAGATTTGAAGTTGCCATTTGTTTGACCATTATGATACATAGTCGAGGTCTTTTTGAAGGGTAGCAGCATTGTCAGTGGTGTTGAATAGCTTTACATCATCAGCGAAAAGAATGCGGTTGCTCTTAATATAATCACAGAGGTCATTAATATAGAGTATGAAAAGAGTTGGTCCTAGAACACTGCCTTGGGGGACACCACTGTTGACAGGTACTGAATATGATAGGACGCTCCAAATTTTGACCATTTGTTGTCTGTTTGACAGGAATGCTTCTATCCAGTTATGTAGGTATCTAGAGAAACCTAGATTTTAAAATCTAGAGATTTTAGTTTTAGGAGTAGTTTGTCATGTACCACTGAATCAAAGGCTTTACAGAAGTCTATGTAGATTGCGTCTATTGCTTTGCCCTGATTGAGTTTTGTAGTCCATATGTTTTTGCAGTGTAAGAGTTGTAGATTACAGGATAGTTTTTTTCTGAAACCAAATTGTTTATTAGAGAGTAGGTTGTTTGTCTCTAAGTGGAGGATAATGGATTGGTTAATAATTGATTCCATGACTTTACAGGTGACACAGTATAAGGAGATTGGTCTGTAATTTTCAACTAGGCTGGGGTCTCCCTTTTTGAAGATGGGAATGACCGTGGCTTGTGACCATAGTTTTTGCAAGGAGCTGGTCCTGAAAGATTTTTCAAAGATTATTATGCTTAGAGGTTCGGCTATGGCAGTGGACAACTTTTTTAAGAAGTAGGCACGTATTTCATCCAGTCCAATAGATAAAGATGGTTTTAGATTGCGCAGTGCTTTTCCAACAATGTCTTCTGTAAAATCGATATGTATTAGATCATTGTAGTTGTCTGTGGTTCGAATAGGAAGTACTGGGCTTGATCCATTGCTGTTTACAAATACTGAGCCAAATAATGTGTTAAAGAGGTTTGCTTTGATGGTGTCATTGTTGTAGTCTTTGCCATTAGGTCCTTTCAGGAGTGGGATTGACCTTGAGTCTTTTAGTTTGTTGTTTACAAAATTGTAGAAAGCAAGGTGGAATTGGTGTGTAGAATTTTTCTTCTTGTTTAATGTGATAATTGGTGCATTCGGTTATTATCTGGTGGCATAGATTTTTGTATTGGCTTTTGAAGTTGGCAATGTGACCAGATTTCTTTTTTCGACAAAATGATCTCTTTTTGGATTGAAGCTTCCTTATTGTTATGGGTAATCTGTTTGACAAAGCAGTTGAGGTCCTGGGTAAGAGAAGGTTGTTCCCAATCAAGTTTGCTCCCAGATTTCTCTACTTTCCCCCGTTAAAACATACTGCTCCCTTCAACATCTCTGACTTCATAGGAGACAAAGAAGAGTTTATACATTTAAAACCAGAGGAAGAATGCACACACCTCACACATAGTCAATATTTGTCAATATTATGGAGTCTCATTCTTTGTTACCATTTATAATACAGCCTAAGGATTTTAGCCCATGAAATTTATTAGGAAGACTCCCCCACCCTACCTCCTCAATTCATGCCTCTTTCTCTTGGATCAAAACAATTAGAGGCAGCCTCTAGCTAAGATAACATAGACAGTCAATGTGTCAAGATTAGTTCAAAGACCTTTTAGGCATATGGGGATGCTGAATTGAGATGTAAAAAAGAAAAGAAAAGGGCAGCATTGGTATAAAGAAGCTCACAAACATGGGTAGATAAGGGGGAATAGAGTTCAGAAACTGATCAATTGCTCAGATAATAAGAAAAAAAATATCACAGTGAATCAAATTAAATGGCCATGGGAGGGGGGGAGTAGAAAATGATTTAAAACAAAAATAAATTCCAGATCTGGGCAATGTTTATTTGTATAGTTAGTATAGCTAAAATAGGAACTGTCTTTAAGAAAAGCCTTCTATACATGAAACCAAACCAAACAGTTTTGCCTACTATAGGGTTTGGCAATAAAATTTTCTACCTACTTTGTTGATGAAGATTCTCAGTCATCCAGGTAGAGTTGTCTGGAAGTTGAGTCATGGCAACTTTTTTGTGCTCAAACCTGTAACTCCTTATCCAAATAGCTTCTTTAATCTGAGTAAGTGGGTTGGGTGGATTATTTATTTATTTAAATTTATATACCACTCCCCTCTCCCAAAGGGACTCAGAGTGGTGAACAGCCAAGATAAAATACACATATAAAAATACATATACAATATTAAAAGTTAAAAGAATTAAATATGTTGGCCATATCAAAAGATTAAAAATAAGGGAATTAAGAAAGTTAAAACCAGATTAAAAGCTCTAAAAACCCCTAGGCCAGACCGGCTTGCTGAAATAAATGAGTTTTCAACGCACAGCGGAAGATCAGGAGATCAGGGATGGTCCTCATCTCCAGGGGCAATTCGTTCCACAGGGAGGGTGCCCCCAATGAGAAGGCTTCTGAGAAGCACAAGGCCAAAGACACAAGCCTGAAGATGATGAATGAGACTTCATCGAAATGTCGCCTAGATACTTCCAATTCTACGCGGGAGAAAACCCGAAGAATCAAAGATCCACATACAAATACCCGCGAAAACCTCCGAAAACATATGTGTGTGTGTGTGTGTGTGTGTGTGTGTGTGTGTGTATGTGTGTGTGTAAGGTTTTGAGCCGATAATTTAAATAATAAATAAGGGAGACTAGGATAGATCTATCCTAGTCTCCCTTATTTATTATTTAAATTATCAGCTCAAAACCTTACACACGTGTAAACAAAAGACAACGAAACAAATAGCTTTCTGTCGGTATGGTCTCTAGTGATGAGCCAAAAGACAGAAAAGAAAGCAGTATGCTTTCTCCCTTAATTGAGGCTTAACAGGGTGTTGTAACACAAAGTATATATATATATATATCTGTGTGTGTGTGTGTTAGGTTTTTGAGCTGATAAATAATTAAACAAGGGAGACTAGGATAGATCTATTTCGAACTACTTAGCTCTCGTCAGCTAGCCATACCCTTACTGGGATTCGAACCTGGGAAGTATTACATGTGAGGCAGTTGTAATTGCCATTAGTTTAATTATTTGTCAGCTCAAAAACCTAACACACATATAAACAAAAGACAACGAAACAAATAGCTTTCTGTCTGGATGGTCTCTGGTGATGAGCCGAAAGACAGAAAAGGACAGCAGTATGCTTCCTCCCTTGATTGGGTGTTGTAACACAAGTATATATACTCATTCCCCTGTATCGCTGATCTGGATGAGAACCTGTGGCCTAATGGCAATTACAATTGCCTCACATGTAATACTTC
This sequence comes from Bungarus multicinctus, assembly GCA_023653725.1. Taxonomy (NCBI): domain Eukaryota; kingdom Metazoa; phylum Chordata; class Lepidosauria; order Squamata; family Elapidae; genus Bungarus; species Bungarus multicinctus. Next base: position 10,491,410 of record CM042848.1, on the reverse strand, counting down.
CCAGGTTCGAATCCCAGTATGGGTATGGCTAGCTGACGAGAGCTAAGTAGTTCGAAATAGATCTATCCTAGTCTCCCTTGTTTAATTATTTATCAGCTCAAAAACCTAACACACATATAAACAAAAGACAACGAAACAAATAGCTTTCTGTCTGGATGGTCTCTGGTGATGAGCAGGCCAATGCCAATAATAAAGAGAGAGAGAGAGAGATTCAAGATGGTTTTAAAATATATGGCTATTGATAGGAATGCCATAGGTTGGTACTAATCAATAAACAACAACCTGTAGATGTGTTACGCTCCACTATGAAATTTGTGCTTGCCTGTGCTTACTGTAAATACAGAGGCTTAATCTGTATTACATGTGCTATTAAAAATATTCATTACATATCCCCAATTGTAATCAAAATTCATATTCCCAATTAGCAGTTATTTCAATTGCTCCTGTGATTATGAGCTTACTGCTTTTCTTTTATGTGATCAATCATCAGAGACATCTTAAGAAATAGCAACTAATTTGTCAAATTCCTTTATCAAGGTTTTAGCAGTTCACTAACTGTATCTGGAGAATACAAAGTTCTCTATTTACTTCTTCCACGCCTGGTGTCTCATGCATTCTGCTTCAAAATTATGCAGAAAGGCTTCATAACATCAGCAGCCACCCTTCTATTGATCAATCAAGTAGTAGTGAGCATGAGAGAGAAAAAATGAAGCTAAGAGAAAAATAAGAAAAAACAAGAAAGGGGCTTTTGGGCTCCCACAACTGCCTTCCCCCAAAGTCCAACATACATATTTCACTTTGTTGAACCCTGTTGTGATGACCGAGGGCGTGGCACAAAGTCAAACAAGAAGTGTCCCTTTCCCAAGGACAGTCTTTTAAGTGGAGGAAATTCAGTCCAAAAACAAAGTACATACAAACTGTAAATAAAAATCCACACAAACCATGCTGCAGTAATTAACTTGACAGGGCAGGAGAAGGAATTGCAGACTTGAAAGCCCAGCAAAATACAAGGAAGAAGCTTGTTGCCCAGCAAAATACACACAATTGGGAAGATGCTAGGAACCCAGATAAACCAGATAATTCACGATTTGCTCTCAACAACTTTGCTCTGCACATCTTCCCTTTTTAAACACTGTGTTCCCAGCTGCATTTAATGAAGGGAATCAGGGCCCTTTCCTCCCTCCATAAGCCATGCAACTCATGTTGCTCCCTTCTCCGTTCCTCTCTGCGTGCCCTAGGATGAAGAGGGGACAGGCCTGGGTCTTCCTCCAAATTCCCTCTCCCTTGGTCTACCTCTCCCCTGCTCTACCCAGCTGGCCTTTGCCCTTCCCCAGTTTCTTCCACAGCCAATGGAGCCACACTCCCACTGCTGCTTGACCTCTCCTCCGAATCAGATTCCGACAGGGGCATGACACCTGTTCAATAACACCTTTGCTCCAACTTTTCCATTCCCTTCTCTGGCACCTTCTCTGAAATGTCCAATAGAAGAAAAATGCTATCATATTTCTATAGGGGGGTGGGGAAACGGCAAATGAGGTGCATGTATCCAAACGTGACAGATTCCAAAAGGACCATAATAAGAAGTCTAAAGTCAGAAATAGGGGGAAAACAAAGTAACTCAAATGCAGTTCTAGTTGGAGGGACCAGAAAAACAGGGCAAACGACTCAGGGATTTTTGGATTAAGATTGCAATATGTTAAGGGTTTTTTTTTGCAGGTAGTCTTCAATTTATGACAGTTCATTTAGTGACTGAAATAGTAATGAAAAAAGAGACTTATAGCCATTTTTCACACAGATGATCATTGCAGTATCTCCGTGGTCACATGATCAAAATTAAGACGCTTAGCAACTGACACATATTTATGACAGTTCAGCTTCCTGATGTCATGTGATCCCCTTTTGCAGTCACTGGGGAAACGAGATTCACTTAACAGTCATGATATTAACTTAACAACTGCAGTGAGTCACTTAACAACTACGGCAAGAAGGGTTGTAAAATGGGGCAAAACTCCCTTAACAAATGTTTCACTTAGCAACAGAAATTTTGGGCTCAATTGTTGTCATATGACTACCTGCAATTTATTTTTAAATTTTATTTATTTATTTTAAAAACATATATAAGAGTCTAACCTACCAGGCCTGAACCAAAAATATATCTTGGATTAGGTGGCAGTGCAGAATATAAAAAAAAGTGCACTAACTTTTTAGAAATAGTTTTTTCATTTAGAAATTTGCAGGCTCATGACCTCTAGACCTGAGAGCAAGGAAGAAGCTTGTTGCTTATAAAAACATTATGAGATATATGCCTCTCACAGAAGGAATAAGCTGATAAAGCTGTAGATTGCTATCTGGATTTCGATAGGGACAGTTGAACCACACGTGGCACAGGATTGAAGAATGAAATAAAGAGTGAGATTTGAGGTGGAGATTGTACCCTGACTTCTTAATGCCTAGTAAGGCTGAGTATGGCTTGAAAACCCTGTGCTTTAGGTCTCAGTGGTAAAACTGAGTGGAAAACATTGGAGGGATATGGGAGATAGAACAGATTTGTTTCAGATGATATTGATTACAATAACCTTGCTCAATTTATTGATGCCCAGATGAACTGCATGGCTCTTTAGTTAAGCAGACTAAGGAATCATTCCAATGCACTTGGACAATATGAGGAAGCGTAAAAATATTTTACATTAGGAAAAATGACACACCTCACTAATGAGTCATAGCACTAATGCTGCATATGCTCTAACACATCTCTTCTTTATTTTTATCCTTAGACAAACATCAATCCATAACAAGCTTTTCTTTTAGCCTGTAAATAATTCTAATCCACAATACTGCTTCCCTCAAAGTATACCTCGAATTTCCACTGCTGATCTGAAACATTTCTAAAAACTATCTGCAGCAAGTGAGTAAGAAATGAAAGAACAGACCAGGATTCAAAGGGAAGGGCAATATATCAAATAGACAATTTCATAGAATTTATTAATTTCAGTTGTACAATTAGGCCCACAAATATGGCTCCTTTTTGACAGCTGAAGCCCCAGAAATTTTTATATGTTGAAAGCATAGCAGAATTGTTTCATAAATTACCTTAAATTTTGCTGCCTATGGATAGGAATTACAGTGTGCTTCTGGCACTCACAACAATGTTTATTTCCTTACTTTTCTATGCATTATCTATTCATTCATTTCACCATATAAGAGTTTTGAGAACATAAGGGAAGACAACAGGTATACCTAACTATAGCTTACCTGTACTCTCTGTTCCTGAATTTGCTTGGACTTGGAACAGTAATTTCTATATTTCTGGAAGAAAATACAGCAGCAGCTGAATCACTGCATTTGCATTCAGGATTTCTCACATTTGGAAAAGATGTTAATTATGTTTTTGTCTCTTCCTAAGTAAAATGCAGACTGAAAAGTCAACATTATGTGTCATTTTTTTCACCAAAGGTACAGTAGCTCATCTTGTTCACACATCAGGAGGAGGAGAAGGAGGAAGAGAAAGTTATTTCATGAGGATTTGCTTATAAGTATCTGAGTATATGTAAATGCAGTAAAGAGATGAAAATAAGAAGCACAGGATTTGATGTGTATATATAAAAACACACAATATAAATAAATTTTACAGAATAAAACTAAAATTGTATCTGCATAGTACTACTATTATCTATACACAACATTTCACATAATTTAAGTATTTTGTCTACCACACTTCGTAAAGCGATTAAGCCTATAGTCACCTTTTCATACCAATGTATCTAGATTTCATATTGCCAGGGTTCATTAGATGTTAGCAAGGTATAGAAAGTTAATGTAATAAATCAACATGACTAAAGCTTTGTCTATTCAAAATACACTTTATTGAACTGAATGGCTCTTAAGATCTTCGAGGAAGGCCCTATTGAAAATGTCTGTGTGGTTAGATCTATCTGATCTGTGCAGGTGGGTCTTCTCCTCCTCCTTGCTCCAAGTTATGGAACTCACTTCTTGTGGAGTTGGAAATGGCTCACACTCTCCAGGAAAATACAGACCTATCAGTATGGTATCAATACCTGGGAAGATTCTGGAAAAAATAATCAAGCAATGAATCTGCAAACGCCTAGATGCAAACAAGGCCATAAACAAAAGTCAACATGGGTTTGTCAAAAATAGATCATGCCAGACAAATCTCATTGTATTCTTTGATAAAGTGACAAAATCCATGGACCAGACAAATGCTGTGGATATAATTTACTTGGACTTCAGTAAGGCATTTGATAAAGTAGTCCACAACCTACTGCTTGATACAATAGAAACATGTGGGTTACATAGCATTACTACCAGATAGATTCATAACTGGCTGACCTCAACATATAATCCTCAGTGGAACGGTATTTATATGGATAGAATATGCAGTGTGGTATCCCAAGGCTCTGTCTTAGGCCTAATACTTTTCAATATCAAGAGCAACTTTTACCCAAAATCAGGCAAAGCAAGCAGGCAGATTGAGTTGCTCACAGAATCACAGATTCATTCAGAAATCTATCTATCTGCCATTGGCTAGCTCAGTCTGTCACATAAAATTTGCTTGCAAGCAAACTCATAAAATTTGCTAGCTAACAAACTCACAAAATTAACTCACAACATACCATGTATGTAAATATTGATTTTTTTTTATTTTAAAAAAGCAACTTTTATCCAAAATCAGGCAAAGCAGGCAGCTTGAGTTGCTCACAGAATCATTCAGTGATCTATCTATCTACCATCAGCTAGCTCAGTCTCTCAAATTTGCTTGTCGTGAGACTGCACGGAATTTGCTTGCAAGCAAACCTTCAGTCTTAAGGGAGGTTCGGCTGTGCTTAGCTAGAAAGCAAGAAATCCAACCATTTCCTGCTTCCTAGCTAATCTAAATCTCCTGGTGCAGCAGAACAGATGATCGTCGGAAAAAGGAAAAATAGCAACTTAGCAGACAAGTTTGCCGGGTAAGGAGTGAGTGGGGAGGGTTCCCATGGGCCATGTGGGTGGCGCATCCTTGTGTTTCTGCGCAGCCTGGATTAATTGCTTTGGGGGGGTCCTCTGGGGGGTGAGATTTATCTGCGGCCCACCAAAATTTTCTCACGGCATACCAGTGGGCCATGGCCCACCGGTTGGCGACTGCTGCTCCAGAAGATAGGCTTAAGATATAGAAGGATCTTGACAGACTTGAACGTGGGTGCTATCTAACAAAGTGAAATTCAGTGGCAAAAAAAAATAAGGTTTTACATTTAGTCAAGAAAAACCAAATGCACAGGGATAGTATAGGTCAGTGGTAGGGAACCTTGGCTCTTTTATCACTTATGGACTTCAACTCCCAGAATTCCTGAATGAGCTATAAAAAGTTCCCCATCCCTGGCCTACTGGTTTTTCAGTTGTGAGGGAAATCAATTTTTGATTTGAATGGGATTGTTCAATATACAAATGTCCTAATTTTTGACTTGAATGATCAATATTCTTTATATGTCCTACATTTGTATATTAAACAGTCCCATTCAAGTCAAAAATTGATTTCCCTCACAACTGAAAAACCACTAGGCCAGGGATGGGGAAACTTTTATGGCTCACTCAGGAATTCTGGGAGTTGAAGTCCATCGGTGATAAAAGAGCCAAGGTTCCCTACTGCTGGTATAGGTGGTTTCTAGTTCAATAATAGTAACTGTGAGAGGAACCTTGTAGTCTTAATGGACAATCATTAAAATATGATCCAGTAGTGTGCTACCAGTGAGCCAACACTATCCTAGGCTGCATTAACAGAGGGACAGAATCAAGATCATGTAAAGTGTTAATACCACTTTATAATGCCTTGGTAAAACCACACTTAAAATATTGCATCCAGTTCTGGTCGCCACAATATAAAAAAGACATAGAGACTCTAGAAATGTGTAGAGAAGAGCAACAAAGATTAGGGGACAGGAGGCTAAAACATATAAAGATCAGTTGCTGGAAGTGGGTATGTCTAGTTTAATGAAAAGAAGGATTAAGAGAGACATGATAGCAGTGTTCCAATATCTCAGGGGTTGCCACGAAGAAGGAGTCAATTTATTCTCCAAAGCATCTGAAGGCAGCATAGGAAGCAAACTGATTAGGGAGAAAACCAACCTAGAACTAAGGAGAAATTTCCTGACAGAACAATTAACCAGTGGAACAACTTGCCTCCAGAAATTGTGAATGCTCCAACGTTGGAAGTTTAAGAAGTTTAAGAAGAGATTGGACAACCATTTGTTTGAAATGTTTTCTGCCGCCCAGGGAGTCAGATCAGAAGTCCACCAAAGTCCATTCCAACTCTGTTATTCTGCTATTCTCTCAGTCTTTAGAAAATCTGCAAACTTATATCTTTTTATAAGGGAGGGCAGATTCTTAACAATCTCATGATTTTAATACTTATTCCTTCTCACTTAATCTGAGTTGTAAACCTGTACTATGCATTTTTTCTTTTCTAAATCTTTTTTAACTGCATAGTAATAAGAATATACAATTTTCTCTTTTCTCAAACAACTATTTTTCCCATAGGAGTATTCCAAATTAAGTATTTTACAAGTCTTAAGTTCAATGTATAGGAGAATTATTTTTTAGAATAGATGAATATATAAATCAATACTAGCTTTTCCCTGATATAGGAAGTGATAGCATATTTTATAATGGTGTTAAATTAATTGAATTGTCTGGATTCACATAACACAATGAATCATTAATTAATGATGCTAGCTACTGTGACTAGCCACAAACTACTCAACCAATTTATTGTATTATGCAAGAGCAACCAGAAAGAATTAAGTGTTGTTTAGTTATGGATGAATGGAAGATTTGTTAGAAATTTCATTAAACACTCTAAAAAGAGATACAGGAATGAATACTGAAAATGCCATGACTTTTATTTGTATGTTAGTCAAATAAACAGTTTGCAAGAAGTAAAAAGTCATCCTATGAATATTTAACCGAATACCTGATGAGTTTGTCTATAGAAATAATTATATAAAGTCCTTTCTCGAGATGCTTAATTATAGATAATTTTTGAAGATTTTTGAATTTGGCAACCTTTGGGAACAAGAGACGTACTAAATTTTTTGCTGAGTTGAGAATTGTAAAACAGACGGAATCACAACACTTATTCACACATGAACCATTTGTGGGGACAGTTTGTTTTTTAACCATGGTGTACCACTTTATAACTTAGGCTATAGTCCTTTATTTTTATTTTTCAATTTACAAAACTATATTCTCACTTCTCTTCAATCATGGTCAGGATAGCTAGGGGTTGTCTGTGACTTTTGTGGTAATTATCCATCACTGTGTGCATCTGATAATGAAGATGAGGAGTTATCAAATCCATGCAAAACGTAACAAAATCCAATCTAATGCTTTATTTGCTTATACCTTACAGACAGAATCTTTCCAGACTAAAACTATAATTGTCCAAGTTACTTCTGTCCTGAGACACTCTGGGATATGGCTACCCTGAATCTCTTTCCCATTCCCCCATCCAGTTCAGACTGCAGGGTCTCTTACTCTGGACCTCTGTCTGGGAAAGTTCGGTGTTGCCAAAACTCTTGTCCACTGATTCTCCAGGTGTATATTCCATCTATAAGAAGGTTAGTGCATGAGTAAGGACACATGCAGGGATGTGGTGGCTCAGTGGCTAAGACTTGTCGATCAGAAGGTTGGCAGTTTGGTGATTCGAATCCCTAGCACCGCATAACGGAGTGAGCTCCCATTACTTGTCCCAGCTTCTGCCAACCTAGCAGTTCCAAAGCATGGTAAAAATGCTAGTAGAAAAATAGGGACCATTTTGGTGGGAAGGTAACAACATTCTGTGCACCTTCTCCATTTAGTCATGTTGGTCACATGACCACGGAGATGTCTACGGACAGCGTTGGCTTTTCGGCTTTGTAACAGAGATGAGCACTGCCCCCTAGAGCTGGAAATGATTAGCGCTTATGTGCAAGGGGAACCTTTACCTTAAAGGACACGTGTGCCCATAGGAGTATTTTTCCTTCAAAGAATATGACACATGTATCTAATGGAACTTTTCCAACATTAATCATATCATAGTAGAAGTAAGTACTATAAATGGCTAATGATATCCTTGAGTGGAATAAGAAACTTAATTGGCATTTTGAATAAATTAGATAGGAGAAAATATATGTATATATGAATATATATAATCAAAATGAATATGGCCCACAAAAAAAAAACCCCTAACACCTATTGCTATTAGTTTTAAACCAAAGATGTTCAAGTGAACAATCAGGATCATTTTTAAAATCACTCATAGAATTTTTTTTCGATTAATGGGGAAAAGAAAGTATTCACCAATTCCTAGAATTCCCTTATGTTATTTTCCTAGAAACATTTTAGTTCTTTTGACTGAAACATAAATACAAGACATTTTATATCTGAAATGCAATCCACAGGTTTCAACCAAAGGTTATTATGTTTTATAGAATTACTGAGTTATGTTGAAAACTTGAGTTTGGAATATCGATTCCCTAGCAGATATATTTGAAAAATACCCTTTACACCACTGGAGCAAAGGATCATTTATTGAATCAAAAGCTTGCTGCCACAATTCATCACTAAATATGCTTTTAGATTCCAGATATTGAAATGAGGAGAGCTTTTATTTGTTTTCATTTTAAACCACCTTAAATCAGTGTCACGACTCATCTCAAAGAGACCTATTATCTCTAGGTGTTTCTGCAATTCATTTTTAAATAGAAGCTTATGCGTCTTTTTAAAATCCCACTGCTAGCTCACTGAATCTTTCCACATTTTTTGGAGAAAAGAAATATGCATTTTCTTAATAGAACAAAGGGGTGATTCTCTTGGTGTCGGAAATGACATTTATTCCAATATATAGCACAATGCTAATCGCTTTTTATATTTGGCGTTACATCTATGATGGATTCTTTTTGATGCAAATAAGGAAACTTTCCTTCAAGGTATTTCTAGTGTTTACGAATATACTTTAAACAGTGGTAGGATTCAAAAAAAATTACTACTGGTTCTGTGGGCGTGGCTTGTTTGGTGGGTGTGGCTTGGTGGTCATGTGACTGGGTGGGCGTGGTCAACTCGGAAAGGTGGTGCGGCATCTTGCCGCATGTGATATCGAGTTGGGATGCCCACTCAGTCACATGACCGATGCTGCAGAGACAAGGTGATTTCCTACCTACCTTCCCCCACCTCCTCCGCCCTTGGGCTGACCCAAAAGAAGCCCAACTAAAGATCACGACTGCCTGCTGAGTTTGCTTGTTGAATAGGTTTTGTTTTGGGGTGGTTTTTATTTTGTTGTTTGCCAGAAGCGCCTTGGAGATAAATTTGCACTGCCAAATCATACTGCACCTCGTGGCGGTGCTGCCTATGGCTGCTGTGGGCGCTGTTGCGGCCATCTGGCTGCCCAAGTAAAGAACCGCACCAGCTCAGGGTGACTGTGAGGAGCAAGAGGGGAAGCCAAGGTGCTTGCCCCATAGGAGCCAACTTCACTCTCTCTTGCTCCGGTTAGGCGCTCCCGGCTTGCACAAGGAGCGTGAAGGGAGGGCGACTGCCCCCTCGGAGCATGCTTTCTTCCTTCTCCTGGTGGACACGCCTCTTCCAGCCCAGTCCAGCCCGGCCTGGCCAGCCAGCCAGGGACTTCTCATCCCACTTGTTGTGAAATGCCTGCAGCTTCTGCATGCTTTTTTCGATGAGACTGGAGTCCAGCAGCCACACCAAAAAAAAGCACGTCCTGTTCTATGTGCCTGGCCCGGCAAATACGAGCAACCGGTGCCTAGAACAGGGCAGTGCCAGATCATTGGAGAAGCAGAGAGAAGCCAGAGATCAGTAATTTTCACAGCAAGAAGCCTGCGACTGCCACGTGTTCTCCAGCCTCACTGAAAAAAGCACAATATGTGGCGGCCCGTTGGAGAAGCAGAACGGCAGCTATAGGGTTCTCATACTGAAAAAGGGGTGGATGGCTGACTCTTTTTCTTCACAGCAGAAGATGTTTCCCCCAACTGAGTGGCTGTTCTCCTCCTTCTCTGCCTGTTCGTCCTGTACGATCAAGGAAGAGGAGGAGAGCAGCCAGCCAATTTGGGGAGGCTTTTTCCATTGTGAAAGAGGTGGCTGGAGACCAAAAAGGAATTGGCTCTAGCTGCCCCTTTTTCGGTGCGAGAACCCTGTAATTTGCCGTTCCACTTCTCCAACGGGATGGCGCATGTTGTGCTTTTTTTGGTGGGGCTGGAGAACACGCGGTAGTCGCAGGCTTCTTGCTGTGAAAATTACTGATCTCCAGCTTCGTTCCACTTCTCCAATGGTCCGGCACTGTCCTGTTCTATGCGCTGGCTGCTCGGACTTGCCGGCCCCGGCACATAGAACAGGACATGCTGGGTTTTTTTAATGCAGCTGCTGGACTCCAGCTGCACCAAAAAAAGCATGCAGCAGCTGCAGGCATCTCGCGACAAGGGGGACAAGAAGCTCCAGGACATCTGCCCACTCACTTGCTGGCTGGCCGGGCCGAGCTGGGCTGGAAGAGGCATGTCTGCCAGGAGAAGGAAGAAAGTGTGCTTTGGGATGGCAGGCAGGTGGGCGGATGTCCCAGGGCTGCTGCATATGTGCACTGCATGTGCAGCAGCCACGGGCCATCTGCCTGAGCTGTGCCACAGCCGCCCATGGTAAGGAAAGCTAGGAGAGTGACCGGGAAAGTGAGCGACCGGATGACCAGGCAACCAGGGTGTGGGCATGGCCATCCAGGGATCACCACCAGTTTAGCGACCCATACCAAACACCATTACTGGCTCACCTGAATCGGTGTGAACCGGTTGAATACCACCTCTGACTTCAAACTGAAATATGTGCAGTTCTTTTCCATATTGCTTAGACCTTGTTTAATTGCTTGGGAAGAGGGAAATTTCAATGTTTTTGTCTAGGCATTCAATGCAACATCAACCCCACCAACCAAGACCAAGAATCAACTCCATAGAAATGAGGTAGCCACATGCTAAAAGTTCTCTTGTTGAACGTCTAGTTACAATTCCTTTCTATATCCAAAAGGAGATGGAAAAAACAAGAGGTCTGTAATGCCTTACCTGGGGGTGGGGAAGTGCACAGGGCTCAACCATTTTGTTATACATCTACATGAAACCAATATAAGCAATATGATTAAAGGGATTATTAATATTGCCTATAATTAATAGGCCTATGAGCTATATCTTGAATATATTTATTTATTTATTTATTTTGTCAAACAATTATTAGATAACAGGTATAAGCATAAACATGGTTATAAATACATGAAATGGATACGAATAAGAAAAAACAAACAATAGGACAGGGAGGGTAGGCACGTTTTGGTGCACTTATGTACGCCCCTACAGACCTCTTAGGAAAGGGTTGAGGTCAATAGTAGATAGTCTAATGTTGAAGATTTTGGGGCTTGAGGAAGAAACCACAGAGTCAAGTACAGTATTCCAGACATTGGCCACTCTGTTGCTGAAGTCGTATTTCCTGCAATCAAGTTTGGTGCGGTTTATCCTTAGTTAATATCTATTTTGTGCTCTTATATTGTTTTGGTTGAAGCTGAAATATTCATTGATAGGTAGGACATTGCAATATATATTTTTATGTACTATACTTAGATCAAACTGACGGCGGCGTAGTTCTAGGTTGTCTAGGTCTAAAATTTCAAGTCTGGTGGCATAAGGTTTTCTGCAACGAGTAGAGGAGTGGAGGACTCTTCTCGTAAAATATTTCTGGACTTTCTCAATTGTATTAATATCAGATATGTAATGCAGGTTACAGACTGATAAGCTGTATCCAAGTATTGGTCTAGCAAATGTTTTATATGCTCTAGTTAGTAGAGTGATATTACCGGAGAAAAAGCTACACAGAATTAGGTTAACAACTCTTAATGCCTTTTTGGCTATGTAGTTACAGATATATATCTTGCAAGTGGTCTGCTCAAATTTTGATCAATTTTGGAATTAGTAAAATTCAGACAGCTTTATTCAGTGGTGTCACCTCTGAATACTATAACTTCCCAGGGCACTCACCATAATAGTTGAGATCCCCACATTAAATGTATCAGATTCCACTGACTACCTTGTTTGGAAGAAGAAATCTTGTCTCATGTGTTTTCCAATCTAATGAATTCTTCACCTATTGGTTAATGCTTGGAATACAGATGGGCATCTTTTCAAAAATTTCTTAGATCAAATAATCATTTCAACTGGTCTTTTGTCATAGCCTAAGGAAGTGGAATGTTTCTAAAGTCATATGTATAGCGAAGTAAAGTATATGTATAGCAATTTTTGAGAGAAAAATGAGAATGATTTGTATACCCCAGACTTTTCATTTCTAATCATTATTTAAATATACTCTGAAAGAACATTATCCATATTTAATAAACCTTCAACAATATTTTCTCGTTCAAAAACCTAAGAGATGAATGCCAATTTGAATTCGTCTGAAATTTTCATTTTTAACTAAAACTTAATTAATTGCCTCATTTCTATATCGGTTTCAGATTTTAAAATAATACAAAAACTTGTGAATATTTGGTTCCCATTTCAATTGTTCTATACAATTCTATTTCCTATACATATTTAATGCAATCCCTTCTTAAATAATGCATTATACTTACTCATATATTTTGCTGAAAAAACTGAAGTACAAAACGCACTTTAAGGATAATTTTAAAATATATTGTTTCAAATGTACAAAATTTTAAGTCTGCAAAGAAAAAGGCAAATTAATTTATTTCCCAGCCCTAAACTCAAATCAAGAAGAAAGTTAAAAAAAATATCCTAATTTCTATTAATGCAATTTTCTGTTGAGAAAAGTTGCAAAGCTTTGTGCAAAAATATCTACAAACCTAAATGTGGTCCTGTTTTGAATCAACAAATCAAAACGCTCTTGGTGCTCATATTCATTGGCTTTATTGCTGCTTTGGGGGTTGTTACAGGTTTAAAAAAGGTGTTTCAGCTTCAATCTTGCAGAGACTGACTGGTATTGTTCCAACCCAGCCTTAGTAGAACCAAGAAACAGACTCCCTGTCCCGAAAAATCTCTATTTAGTTACTGTGAATTCATGGCATTCAGCCACAGAAAATTCCAGGCAATAATCCTACCAATGATTAATTGGAAGAACAGACCTTATCAGTCCTTGGATAATTTCCAGGTGAACTTCCAGTTGCAAAGCTGTAAATTAATTCCTAGTAAGGAGTCTCTGAGGAACGAACCATGATAAGCAAATCTTCCAAAAGAAATATGAACTATTGTCTCCTGCAACCACCATTCCCCTTTTGCTTGTATTTATTCCTCATGGAAGGGCTATTCAGCATCCATGTGGGCCTTTCTTCCTGAGCCGGCCCCTGTTCTCTCCTGACAGTTCTGTGCATACATGCATCTGGAACATGCACCAGCTGTTCATCTTCCCCACTTATCTCCGACTCAGAAGGCAATTGGGAAATGTCGGACGGTCCTGGCCCTTAGTTCAAATCTTATTTAAATTGTTAAATTTTGTGTCACTGGATCAGATTTATGTTTCTTGACAAATGAAGAAAGGGTACCAAGTTAACAACAAATGTAGGTCAAACATTATTTGTAAAATTAGAGTAATGATTAGGCTATGAACAGTGGTGGGATTCAGGTGAACCCCGTCCACCCAACCTTGTGCTATGCTTTCCTTAAATATCTAACTTTTCCGCTGCCCAGGTGAGTTCTGCGCTATTCTGCTGTACTCACCGGAGCTGCCTTAATTGATTTGCTGCCTGTTTGAAGCTGCGTTTCAGCCCCAAAGCAGTGCGTGTGAGCGAAGTGTGCTCACAATCAACAAACCCCTTGTCAATGAAAGTGCATCCCACCTCTGGCTATGATATCCCTTTCTTTTTAAGACTGTGTTTCCCAATGGCATTGAATCTTATTGTGCCAAACTGCCTCTGCTGCCTTTGCTAATAAATTAATATGACTTAAAGTTTGCAGGCTAGAGCTCTGAGACTGTTAGGTCCTGGTAGTGAGGTAACTCTCCCAGGAGAATTCAAGCTCATTAATCTGCCATACCAACCTCTCTCCAATTCCAGAAAATCCAATGGTAGCAAATAGGTAAAGCAATCATCATCCTTGTTGTACTAAGAAGATGACAAGCTTTGATAATTTGCATTGCTAAGCCTTTTATCTCATCAAACCAGTAATGAGGGAGGTCTCCCCACCCCCCAAAAATAAATGAGCGATGGCAGAGGTATACTATCTCAAAAGGGCAACTCAACAATCATTTTTATGAATTTGTTCAGAAAAAGCAAGCTTTGCTAGAGCTACAGTATGCCAAGTTTTCTTGAGTCCCAGAAAACGGAATGATAAAAGTTAGCAAAAGAAAAGTCAATTGATCATCCATTAATTTCTTTATTTTGCCAGTGTTTATTTATTTTTTGCTATGCTAAGAAAGATCAAACACTATTCTGTATTAATAGAAATAATATTTTGGGCCTGTATGAGCTTGGATTAACACTAAACGGGCAACATTTTTTTTCTTTATTTAATTGCAATCCCTCTTTCAGTCTGTATATACAAATTATTCTTGATGAAATCCTGAACCATGATCAAAGGTGGATTCAAAGGTGGATTATTTCCATTACTTTGCTTTGCTACTGAAAGACTTGTTCATGTTGTTATTTATTCCCTTTAATTCCACCTTACTTTGCTGCTCATATTTATTTTCCTTCAATCCTTTTGATTAAAAGTATTTGAATCTAATTAACATTTAATAAATTAAATCAACAAATGCATAAACCAGGGTCCTCTGGCAGTGACTGGTCAAATGCCTTCAAATCCGATGTTTTAAAAAGAAGGAAAATATACCATTTAAAAGATTTCCAATTACTATCTTGTGACTATTACATTTATCCCAAAGTGTGTAATTAACATCTTTCAATATTTTTTTAAACTGTAGCAGATATTTAGAGGCTGTTTACAAATCAGGGGTGTGTGTGTGTATGTGTGTATGTGTGTGTGTGTGTGTGTGTGTGTGTGTGTACTAACCAGTGGTTCCCAAACTTTTTCGGTCCACCGCCCCCTTGGTGCTACAAACTCATCCTTGGTTCTCGCCACCCAGGGGTGGGATTTAAATTTCTGTGGGCGTGGCCTAATTTGAGGGTGTGGCTTGCTGGTCATGTGACTATTCTAATTTATGACTGGCCTCCCCGGAGCTACTTGACCTGTTTTTGGAGTTTTGATAGCTGGCAAAGATGTTTTAATGTGGAAAAGGGCCTCAGTCTAAACTAGGCCTCATTCAATCTGATGGATCAGGTCTCCCACTCTTTCTCTCTCTCTCTCTCCCTTCCTCCTTCCCTCCCTCTCAAACTGGCTTTTCTTTTCTTTCCTGATGTGACTGTGGGGCCGGCACTTCAAACATGGATGGATGGATAGATAGAGAGAGAGAGACAGAAAGACAGACAGATAGGCAGGAAGACAGGAAGGCAGGCAGGCAAACAGACAGACCTTTTGGATGGACGGATGGACGGACAGACAAACAGACAGAATGCGACAGCGGCGGCACATTGGAAAAGCGATGGCGGCGGCTTTTCCCAACGTGCTGCCGCATTTGAGATGCCGGTTCTGGAGCATTACTACTGTCAATGAATGAACCTGCAGGGCCAGTGCCTCGAACGCCCCCCTGCCACCTCTTAGCATCCCCAAGGGGACTGGCAGAGGGGTGCTAAGAGGCGGTAGGAGGGCATTTGAGGTGCCAGCTGACCCTGCAGGCCCACCCATTGACTAGCACCGCTCTGGAACCGGCGCCTCGATGGGTGAACCTGCAGGGCTGACTGGCTCCTCAAACACCCCACTGCCACCTCTTAGTATCCCCAAGGGGACCAGCAGAGGGGCACTAAGAGGCGGCAGGGGTGTGGCGCATCGAACGCGGCCGCAGCAGCACGTAACGTGCCACTGCTTCTGCATTGGAGGCGCCAGCTCCGGAGCAGTGCTACAGTCAACGAGTGAACCTGCAGGGTCGGCACCTCAAATGCCCCCATGCCATCTCTTAGCGCCCCTCTGCCGGCCCCCTTGCTTCTTAGCACCCTCCCAAAGGCACCCCACTTACCCCACTTTGGAAACCACTATACTAAACTAAAGCAATGAGATGATTTGTCAGGTTTTGCTGAAATTTGGTGAGAACTGAATAAAGGAATTTGGAGGTGTACTGAAAACCCCAGATGGAGGAAGACACCTTATCCATGGACCATGATCTAAACTAGTGGTTTTCAAACTTGGCAACTTAAAAAAAAATCATTCAACATTCTGCAAGTAGAAATCCCCACTCTTAAAGTTACCAAGTTTGAAAAACACTGGTCTAAATTATCTTTTAGGTTCTCTGTCCACCAGTTTCCTTTTGCAAGGAAGTAACCATTTTCACTTATGGAGGGAGGTTCTATTCAAGAGGGAAAAATAATGATACCCAAGGCTGCCAAGTGATAAGTAGCTTGCATCATTTATGAAAGGAAGTGCTGATAATTTCTCCTTTGCAAAAGAACTGAATCTATTCTCACCCCGACGCAATTAAAAGAGGAGATATATCATGAATTCTGATTAGAATTATAATCTAAAAGCTAAAACAACCCAAAAGGGAAAAAGGATAAGGAAGAATGAGATAAGATTTAAACTTCTGCACCAATGCTTTACATTTCAGTTTCAAAAGAAAACAAAAGATTATATTCAGAGAAGAAATTCCTGCCTCCTGAAGTATGTAGGAAATATAATTTTTCTCAGCACTAATTAATGATAAAAAAATCATTTGAATTCATCTCAAGGTATAACCTATGTAAGTTTCCCTAAATAGAGCTGACTAATTTATGTATATAGCGTTTTTGTCTGTTCAACATTTACATTTATGCTGAGAACTGGAATTATATGCAGGTTACACTGAGAATTTAGAAGTCTAACCTGTTGCTGTATGAGTCATTTTATGTGCCTATAAAGCAAATATTTGCCCCAAAAGAGAACAGAAGAGAAAACATAGTAATTACACGCTGTACTACCTTTTGGCTGCTGACTCAACAATTATGTATTACTAATAGAATCTGCTGTGGGAGTTATATATATATATCTGATCTGAGCTGCTGTCTCCCTATATTTACTGGTGGGGAGGTTGGCTGTGTTGTCATTTCTTGATTGGTTGATGGAGTTGATGTTTGCAGATTGGCTGGCTTTTTCTTAAGAACATGTGTGGCTGGGGTATTGGCTGTGTGTCTATTTTGGGTCAAGTGTTAGTTTTTGTGGCTGGGACTCATTTGTTGATAAGGGCTAGTTTCCAAATATCTGGTAGACAGGAGGCATCGTTCCGTTTGTTCATGTTATGGGGGTGTTTCTCTATTTCGATGGCTTCCCTGATTATTCTCTTGTTGAAGTGTTCAGTATTGGAGATTAATTTGGTTCCCTCAAAATTAATTTCATGTCCTGTGGTTTTAAGGTGCTGGAAAAGGGAGGAAGACACATACACACACACACACATATATTGGAGATCACATTATTAGGATAATGGAATAAAATTCAAATTAGAGAATATATTTCAAAGTAAGGAGATTTCACAGAAGGGAAGTGAAAATAAGCTATCATTGTAATCAGCATCTTCGTGACATGAGCTTCATACAAATCAACCATTTTAATTACAGCTCTACTTGGGCAGCCAAAATTTGATTTGGGAAAGCTGCTACTTTTGCATTTATAAGGTGATCTCACTGGATGAACCTAGTGTAGTAAAATCCAGTATAAAAACCCTCAAATTCAAGCCACTAATGAATGATTCATTTAATTCCAATTAATATTTGCCTAACTAGGTAACCACTATCATTATTTCTTTTTCTTATGGATGCATTACAAAGAAGGATCATAATTGAGAATACTGATGAGAACTGGAAAGATGTTAAGGGGTGCATATGATACTTATGTGCGCCCTATACGTCTTTAGCTTCATTCCCTGAATTTATCTTGTTCAGTGTGCAACACTAAAGAGGAATTGTACCTGCCTTTCATCTAATGCAAATGTATGAGGCTCTGCTTTACCTTCATTTATTGCTGGGCAAGAAAGATGGTGAGCCAGAAAACAAAGAGAACAGGAGATTTACATGCAGAGTCCTTGTCTCCTATGGAGCTTAACCAGGGGTGGGCTTCAACCGGTGTAACAACCACTCACAGTGTTTGCAACTCACCTTCTGCTGCAAGCCGTGTGTGCAAAAGAGCTGATGTGTGAATCAGTTGAGCTTGAAAACTCTGAAATAAAGCACAAACTAGAGGGATGGGCTGATGGTTCCAACAGCCGATCGTCGGAGTGAACCAGTTCTCTCAAAGCTGATCTTCGGAGCTATTGGTTCACCCAAATGAGGCCAAACCGATAGAATCCCACCCCCGAGCTTAGAAGTCTTTACTTCTTTGCTAACATAGAGAAAGCGGCCTTAGAGGGAGATACACCAAGTATGATCATGGTAAATTTTAACTCAATTCACTATAACTCAATTCTACTAGCATCTCTCTTTTTCACACATAAGCACACACGCACAGACACCAAAAGTGAAACAATTCTCTATCCTCCCTCTCTCTCACACACACCATCCAGGTCACACTGAATTAGAAGCCAGGGCAGCAACTCTGAGGCTAGGTCTGAAGGCCTGAGTCTCAAGAAAGTTCATCCGTAGTACCATGGTTGCTACTCATAGGGTCATCTCACACCATCCCCCAAAATGTTTGAGACTTGGGGAATGATATGATTGCCCTGCACAGCCCAGTGCTCTCCAAGACCTGCTACATGCTGCTTACCTTGGGGTATAGTCTCTTTCTGTCAACAGGCCTTTTGTAGTCTTTCCAAAGCTGCTCCAAATGCCATGAAATCTTCACTCTTAATACTCTTCTGCAACCTCTCTAAATCATACAAGAAAAAGGGGTACTTTTGACAACAGTTGTTGAATTTTAGTGAGTACTGGTATAAATGATGGCATGTCACCCAAAATGCCATGGCATGTCTGCTTTGACATGCATGTCATTGGTTCTCCGTCACTGAACCAGTGCTACTTAAGATAAACTAGGCCCAATACTTGAAGCGGCTTGAATTGAAGCTTTAGATGTCATTTCTGTCCAAAACAGGGGAGCAAGATTCTGTCACAGGATATTTATTGCAAATTGAGGCCCGTGAAGACATTTTGCATTGTATTCACCATCCATATGCATCACCAAAATGTTGAAGGGGGAAAGATATTTGGACTTTTCCAGAGCCTTCTCTGAGGATAAGGAAAGGAACAAGAACTTTCCAAACATGTACACACTGTTCTTCAAACTGTGTTGAAAAGTATAATTTTTGAGTGTTTGTTTCTGTTATGTAGAGTGGGCTCAACTTAATAACCTGTAACTACATTTTATACATAGCTTTTACAGTTTTTAACTGCTTTGTTACCTCTGTCTCTGATTCATATAGGTGTTCCTAATCACAACTCTGTTATTCTCACTCTGCTAGACAGCTTCAATATTTTCACTTGTCACACTTGCTTTTAGCCTACAGGGGGAAAAAATAAACTTTCTTTTTGAACTTTTTGGAATTTAAGCACCTTAAATACAAGCTTTCCTCAATTATATCTGCTATGTCCTTTTCAAGTTCTGCGATCTTTTCCATCAGCCAGCTTGCTCTGCAAATCTCTCTGATCCTGTTTGCTCTTGCTGAGTTCTCCAGCTCTGTCTCCAGTGCACAAATTATAAATACAACTGCAACAACCTCCTCCATGGGCTTTATAAATTGTTACCAAAAGGCACAGGTCCCTGATACTTAGTCCGATACAGGCCTACTAATGTTGAGCAATCAATTTCATATCCTGTTCTTGGTGAAGAAAAGTAGAGAGAAATGATAACAACAAAGAACCTCAAAGCAATATCAAGAGACTATAAGCAGCTCAAGCATGAAAGCCATAGATCAGCAAGTACAGATAGAGAGCACAGATAAGTGGTATTTAGCAGGTTCTGACCAGTTCTGGAGAAATTTTGAGTACTTCGGAGAACCGGCAAATACACCTCTGACTGGCCCTGCCTCCATGTATTCTCTGCCTCCCGAGTCCCAGCTGATTGTCTGGTTCTTCTTTTGTTGCCCTGCACAGGAGAACAGAGCTGGAAAGCAGGTTAGTGAAGTGGGGAGGGAATGGAGATTTTGCAGTATCCTTTCCCTGCCATGCCCACCAAGCCATGCCACACCCACCAACCCATGCCCACAGAACCGGTAGTAAAAAAAATTGAATCCCACCACTGTTTGAAGGGAATCGGTCCACACTCGAGTCTTTAGGGTAATGTTGGTATGCTAAGAAACATGGAAGAAATTAAAAGAGAAATTAAAGGAATGTACAAAATTAAAGCAGCAAAATATATAATAGAAAGGTAGATGGAGGGCATCCATGAGAAAAAGTAAATGGGCGGTTAATGTGCAGGACTGAGCATGTGCCAAGATGGCGGCCAGATGTGAAAAGGTGAGCTCTGTCGGCCGTTCCGTGTCCTAGGCTGGGCTTTCGCCCCACCCGGGGGTGTGGTGAAGGTGAGAGTGACTTTCCCCTACCAAGTCATACTAAGCCACACCACACCCATCAAGCCACGGCCACAGAGGCGGTAATAAAAATTTTTGAATCCTACCGCATAATTAATCAGTGGAATGGCTTGTCTGCAGCACTGGAAGTTATGAAGAAAGGATTGGACAGCCATTTATCCGGAATCAGAGGTGGTATTCAGCAGGTTCTGGCCAGTTCTGGAAAACTGGTAGCGGAAATTTTGAAATTTTTAGTTTGGAAAACCTGGCAAATACCACCTCTGACTGGCCCACCACGCCACGCCCACAGAACCGATAGTAAAAAAAAATTGAATCCCACCATTGTCCGGAATGATATAATATCTCAAACCATGAATAAGGGGTTGGACTAGACAACTTTCAGCGTCTCTTCCAACATCTATTTTTTTATGTTCTATGTCCTCTGAGATGTCTTAATATGCCAGGAAACCAATTCACAACCAATCAGGGCATCTCAACCAATCAGGGCATCAGACCTTTCAAACTGCTCAGGTTGGTGAGAAATTCATGAACGTTTCATTTGAAGGCATTTTTTTTTTTTTGTATTTCACACTTCTAAACAAATATTTGTTTGAACATTGCACTTCAGTTTTGTAAAAAAACAAAAAAAACAAAGATGGGTCTGTTGGTATATAAAAAAGGTATATTTACCAAAAATATGTATACCAGACAAACCATACACAAATGTGTACTTTAATAATAATAGACATGTAACTTGTTTATTTTTTTTTTAAAGCAAACTGGTGAAGAAAGAGAACAAATGTACCTTGTCCAACATTTTCTCCTTCATATTTTATCAATACCAGTGGGGATACCTACTGGACAATCTTGTATTGGTTTAATTAACAAAAAACTGAACTTTACGATTTTCTTTTTAAGTACTTTCCTGCTAACACTGTCCTGTTCAATTAACATGGAGATTGATAAAGTCTCCATTCATTTCTCTCTCTTTAGGACTCGGATAGAAAATCTTTACTGAGTGTCAAAATCTGGCATTGAGATGAATAAATTGTTATTTCAACTCTAAAAAAGTTATTTTTGGAAGTACGTGGCTATATAAAGCTGGGAGATAAATCCTGTTCAACATTGCCGTGTGATGAATGTTATCATGTCACTACATAGCTGAAAATGAAGCATACTTGGAAATAAAGGTGCCAAAATGGAAAAGCCATTATAGATGAATGAAACACATTACTAATAAAAATGAAATCTGGCAGCATTTAGTATAATGTATTTGTAATGATTTAATGATAAAATTCCCTTTATGAGACTTTAACTATGCCCATTGGGGTTTTAGCTGCAGCTAGTTGAATGAAAATTCATAAAAAGCGGTTGGAATAAATTCTTGTGGGGGGTTGACCCAGGAGAACTTTTCATTTGGCATGCTTTTATACCAGATACAAAATGACAGAAATCTTACCATTATTGCAAAATGAATGGATTTCACTGTTCCATGGAATTTTTGACATGCTGATGCTTACCAATTCACATTCAAGCCAGCTCTTTGTGGTAGGCCCAGGACTCTTCAATATCTTCATTAGCGACTTAGATGAGGAAATAGAAGGGGAACTTACCAAATTTGCAGATGATACTAAGCTGGCAGGAATAGCTAACACCCAAGAAGATAGGCTCAAGATCCAGATGGATCTTGACAGACTAGAACACTGGGCCATATCTAACAAAATGAAATTCAATGTAGAAAAAAGTAAAGTCCTCCACTTAGGCAAGAAAAACCAAAAGTATACATATAGACTGGGTGAAACCAGGCTCAATAGCAGTAACTGAGGGATCTTGGAGTCTTAGTGGACAACCGGCTAAATATGAGCCAGCAGTGTGCAGCGGCAGCCAAAAAAGCTAATGCAATCCTAAGTTGTATTAACAGAGGGATACTATCAAGATCAAGGGAAGTACTAATACCATTCTATAAAGCCTTAGTAAGACGGCACCTAAAGTACTGCATCCAGTTTTGTTCACCACATTATAAAAAGATGTTGAGACTCTAGAAAAAGTGCAGAGAAGAGCAACCAGGATGATTAGGGGACTGGAGGCTAAAACATACAATAAACGGTTGCAGGAACTGGGCTTGGCTAGTCTAGTAGAGAGAAGGACCAGGGGAGACATGATAGCGGTCTTCCAATATTTGAGGGGCTGCCACAGGGAGGAAGGGGTCAAGCTATTTTCTAAAGCGCCTGTAGGCCAGACAAGGAATAATGGATGGAAACTGAACAAAGAGAGATTTAACCTGGAAATTTAGATTTAACCTTGGAGATTTAACCACGGAGACGGCGTTGGTCGCGTTGGTGGATGATCTCTGGAGGGCTCGGGACAGGGGTTGTTCCTCTGTCCTGGTCCTGTTAGATCTCTCAGCGGCTTTTGATACTGTCGACCACAGTATCTTATTGCGGCAGTTGGAGGGGTTGGGGTGGGAGGCACCGTGTTACGGTGGTTCGCCTTCTTCCTCTCCGACCGTTCGCAATTTGTGTTGGCGGGGGCAGAGATCGGCCCCGAGGCCCCTACTGTGTGGGGTGCCCAGGGGTCGGTGCTCTCGCCCCTGCTGTTCAACATTTATGTGAAGCCGCTGGGTAAGATCATCCGTGGCTTCGGGGTGGAGTTCCATCAGTACGCTGATGATACTCAGCTGTACATC
Source organism: Bungarus multicinctus (assembly GCA_023653725.1). Lineage (NCBI taxonomy): Eukaryota > Metazoa > Chordata > Lepidosauria > Squamata > Elapidae > Bungarus > Bungarus multicinctus. Next base: position 10,468,195 of record CM042848.1, on the reverse strand, counting down.
TCCACCCTGGGCCACCCCAATGAAGCCGTCGAAGTGATGACCTGGTGCCTGGAGGCCGTGCGGAGTTGGATGGGTCGTAACAGGCTTCATCTCAACCCGACCAAAACCGAGTGGCTGTGGTTTCCTGCACCCAGATACAGCCGGCTTGTTCCTTCGCTGGCCGTGGGGGGAGAGGTTTTGACCCCCGTGGAAAGGGCGCGCAATCTGGGTGTCCTCCTGGATGTACGGCTGTCTTTGGAAGAACATATTGCAGCCGTCGCCAGGGGGGCTTTTTGTCAGATTCGTCTGATTCACCAGTTGCGGCCCTTTCTGGATCTGGGCGCACTTCGCACAGTCACTTCCGCCCTCGTTATCTCCCGCTTGGACTATTGCAATGCTCTCTACATGGGGCTCCCCTTGAAGAGTCTCCGGAGGTTGCAGCTGGTTCAGAATGCAGCCGCGCGGGTGATCGTGGGTACCCCTTGGGGCTCCCACATAACACCGCTTCTCCGCAGGCTGCACTGGCTTCCTGTGGCCTTCCGGATTCGATTCAAGGTGGTACTGATGGTATTTAAAGTGCTCCATGGCTCGAGACCTGGGTACTTACGGGACCGCCTGCTGCCATCAACCTCCCGCCACCCAGTACGCTCTCACAGGGTTGCCCTGCTTGGGGTGCCGCCGCCTGATCGTTGTCGGCTGGCGACCCCAAGGGTGCGGGCTTTCTCTGTGGGAGCCCCCTCCCTGTGGAATGATCTCCCCCCAGAGATACGGGCCATGACGGACATCCTGACCTTCCGGCGCGCAATTAAGACCCTATTTTTCAAGCAGGCCGGCCTGGCCCAGTAAATGGTTTTTGGGTTTTAAACTTAATTTGGGTTTTAATTGTTAAATTTTATACTTTTTAAATTTTTAGTCAATCCCGGATTTTAATGTTTGAATTGTAGTTGGATGGGATACAGCCGGATTTGTTTATTTAATCTAGTTTTAAATTGTATTTAAATTGTATTTATTCTGTGTGTTTTTAGTAGGCTGTACACCGCCCTGAGTCCCTTTTTGGGAGAGGGAGCGGTATAGAAATTTGAATAATAAATAAATAAGGAGAAACTTTCTGACATTGAGAACAATCAACCAATGGAACAGCTTTGCCCTTGGAAGTTTAAATTATCTGGACAAGAAACCTACACTATGAGTAATAACACTACTTTTATTTTAAAGTTACAGTGATAGTATCTTGCAATTCTGCAAGCCCATATTGTATGTCCCCTCTCTTGCCTTTACTCTCCAGGAAACTAGAGAGAATCCCTTCTGAAATGTTTTCTATGCCTTTCTTTGTGGCTTGTCCAACCACTGCCCTGAATGTAATTCTTCCTCCTCCTGTATCTTGAAGATATTCCCATACAAGACACACTTTTTGATACTTTGCAGGCTCTGATTTTGGGGTCATGGTAGCTAACAGAAGCATCAGTCCTGGCATCTTGCAAATGAAGTGTGCCTCATTTCAGACATACAAATGCCATCTTGTTTATAAGTGGTTTACTGATGAATAATGAACAGTCCATTATAAAGAGAGGTAGAGAGACAACTGTGCAAGCAAACTCATACACCAGAAAAGATATAAAAGTGCAAGAATATATAAAAGATATAAAAGCTATCAAATTGAACTCAGACCAGAAACTTTTCTCTTAGGAATTATTAAAGACCAAATTCCCAAAAAAGTAAAATATTTAATGTTACATATCTTAACAGCCACCAGAATAGCTTACGCACAAGTATGGAAAACTTCTAATATTCCTAGTGAAGAATTGATACAACAAAAAATAATGGAAAGTGCTGAAATGAATATGCTTACATTGAAATTGAAAGAGAAAGAAGACTGAATATTTTTTAATTTGGAACAAATGGTACGCTTGGATAACAAAGAGAAATAAGAATTAAGATAGGAAACTTGTAAGAGACCTCAAGAAAATGAATGATAAATATGTAGAATATATAAAAATATAAGAATAATAATTATGGATAAAGTTATTAATTAATGCTAGATAAATGTAAATGTAATGTGTTAAGACATAGATAAGATAAGAATTTGTAGAGATGCCAAAAATGTTGTTGAAATTATGATGTTCTGAGTTGTAATAATGGAAATACAATAAAAACATATTTTTTTAAAAAAGTGCAAGATATTGTCTGAGAGTTCAGTTCACTGTCAGATGGAGCATGGCTTCCAAAAAGAAAATGTAGTTCACTACAATCCAAGAGTTAAATGACAAGGAGGTCATTCAAAATAGTCTGAGTTTGTCAAAGCGAAAAATTCAGCTGCATAAATTAGAGGAAATTAATCGTGTTTTTCTGTTGCCAGTATACTTTATTTACACATAACTAGGAAGAAGCAAAGAAAAAGCAGTACATTCTGAGAAGCAAGCAAAAGAAAGAGATGAAGTAAAAGTAAAATGAAGTAAAACTCCACCCCTGCACACATGCGCAGTAAATCATACATCACAAGACACTCATATCTTGGTTGCTATAGTAACGTGATAACCATTCTGGTATTCTCTGAGAGCTCACCAGACAAACACAAAATAACGCAGTGACAGAGTTAAATAGACAAGAGTCAAGAAGCAGAAATAAGAGCATAAATCTGAACATAAATCTGAGATTGGCAAATAATTTCCAATAAGCTGATAGCCTACTTTTAAATAGATAAAGGTGTAGCTCAATAATGGCTATTAGCACTCTTGCTTCTCAAGAAGCAGAACACCTTTGCTTACCTCTCTGAAGTTGCCAATGCTTTCTTGGGCTAGGGCTCTGCCAGAACTGGGACCATCTCATCTGACTCATCCCGATGCTTTTCTTCTGAGTCAACTGCAGTGGCTGATTGCCTGCTGACTTTTGAAGCTGACAGCTTGACAGATCAGACCATTCAGACTCAGCCTCTGATTCCAAGGAGTCTAAATCCATACCCAAGTGTAAGATGTGATTTCCCAGCAGGTGAAGGTGTTGGATGAATTTACATAAATGCCAACTGCAAACATTTTTATTATTAGTGAAGATACCTGCCTTCTCATGGTATCATTCAGTTAGAAAATCAAAATGGAGGAGTGAAATGTTCAAGACAAATGTAATGAGTACAGAGGGTAGTCTTGAAAGGCAGAGGGAAGATCTGTGATCAAGGCAACAATCAGTTAAATGAAACTTGGGCCCAGACAGGGAAGGGATAGGCACTTTAAGACTTACCAGATTTTTCTATAGCAACCCTTTAATGTACTACAAGTACGCATAACTTTGATTTCCTAGTCTGATCTGCCTCCAAGGGATGACACATTCACCAATGTGTCTTGCTTACAAGACTTTGTTACTATAGCTACTGGAATAAAAGTTGCTGTAGGACTACAGCTACTTTTATTCCAAGGACCAATTTTTAGTCTGATCTACCTTATATGACTGACAATATGTTAGTTCTAAGGAAAATTCTTGTGATCTCATCACTGTTCTCTCAAAAAATCTTGCTAAAGAGAAATCCATGAGAATCTTGCTTGAACAAGAATAGCTGTCAGTTTCAGAAAGCTGTCAAAGAACCTTAAATGAAGCTTTATTTATGTGATATTGTTTATTTATTTTATTTGTATTTTATTTATTTTGTCAAACAATTATTAGATAACAGGTATAAGTATAAACATGGTTATAAATACATGAAATGGATACGAATAAGAAAAAAAAGAAACAATAGGACAGGGACGGTAGGCACATTTTGGTGCGCTTATGCACGCCCCCTACAGACCTCTTAGGAAAGGGGTGAGGTCAATAGTAGACAGTCTAATGTTGAAGATTTTGGGGTTTGGGGAAGAAACCACAGAGTCAGGTAGAGTATTCCAGACATTGACTACTCTGTTGCTGAAGTTGTATTTCCTGTAATCAAGTTTGGTGCGGTTTATCTTTAATTAATATTTATTGTGTGCTCTTGTATTGTTTTGGTTGAAGCTGAAGTATTCATTGATAGGTAGGACATTGCAATATATAATTTTATGTACTATACTTAGATCAAAATAAAGACGGCGTAGTTCTAGGTTGTCTAGGTCTAAAATTTCAAATCTGGTGGCATAAGGTATTCTGCTACGAGTAGAGGAGTGGAGGACTCTTCTTGTAAAATATTTTTGGACTTTCTCAATTGTATTAATATCAGATATGTAATGCGGATTCCAGACTGATGAGCTGTATTCAAGTATTGGTCTAGCAAATGTTTTATATGCTCTAGTTAGTAGAGTGATATTACCGGAGAAAAAGCTACATAGGATTAGGTTAACAACTCTTAATGCCTTTTGGCTATTTAGTTACAGTGGGCTCTAGCACTTAGATCATTAGAGATGAGTACTCCAAGGTCCTTGATAAAGTTTGTGTCATCAACAAGGTCTTGACTATTCAGCTTGTATTTTATTTTTTTGATTCTTTTTGCCAATATGCAAGACAGAGCATTTATTTGTTGAGATCTGAAGTTGCCATTTGTTTGACCATTCTGACACATAGTTGAGGTCTTTTTGAAGGGTAGCAGCATTGTCAGTGGTGTTGAATAGCTTTACATCATCAGCGAAAAGAACACAGTTGCTCTTAATATAATCACAGAGGTCATTTATGTAGAGTATGAAGAGAGTTGTCCTCGAACACTGCCTTGGGGGACACCACTGTTGACAGGTACAGAATTTGATAGGACGCTCCCAATTTTGACCATTTGTTGACTGTTTGATAGGAATGCTTCTATCCAGTTATGCAGGTATCCAGAGATACCATAAGACCTTAATTTTAGGAGTAGTTTGTCATGTACCACTGAATTAAAGGCTTTACAGAAGTCTATGTAAATTGCGTCAATTGCTTTGCCCTGATCAAGTTGTGTAGTCCATATGTTTTTACAGTGCAAGAGTTGCAGATTACTGGACAGTTTTCTTCTGAAGCCAAACTGTTTGCTAGAGAGTAGGTTGTTTGTCTCTAAGTGGAGGATAATGGATTGGTTAATAATTGATTCCATGACTTTACAGGTGATGCAGCATAAAGAGATTGGTCTGTAATTTTCAACTAGGCTTGGGTCTCTCTTTTTGAAGATGGGAATGACTGTGGCTAGTGACCATTGATTTGGCAAGGAGCTGGTCCTAAAAGATTTTTCAAAGATTATACTTAGATGTTCTGCTATGGCAGTGGATAGCTTTTTTAAGAAGTAGGCACAAACTCCATCTGGTCCAATAGATAAAGATGGTTTTAGATTGCATAGTGCTTTTTCAACATTGTCTTCTGTAAAATTGATACGTATTAGATCATTGTAGTTGTCTGTGGTTCGACTAGGAAATATTGGGCATGATCCATTACTGTTTACAAATACTGAGCCAAAGAATGTGTTAAAGAGGTTGGCTTTAATGGTATCATTGTTGCAGTCTTTACCACTTGGTTCTTTTAGGGGTGGGATGGACCTTGAGTCTTTTAGTTTGTTGTTTACAAAATTGAAGAAAACGCAGGTGGAATTTGTGCGTAGAAGGTTTTCCTCTTGTTTAGTGTGATAATTGGTACATTCAGTCTTTATCTAGTGGCATAAATTTTTATATCAGCTTTTAAAGTTGGTAACATGACCAGATTTGTTTTTCCACCAAAGGGATTTCTTTTCGGATTGGAGCTTCCTTATTGTTATGGCTAATTTGTTTTTTCTGCTTTTGGGAGTTGTTATTGGTACATACAGTATAGTTTGATGTCTCTTTTGACTTCAAGTAAAAATATGTTATTATGATCTTCAACAGTATTGCATCCAGTGAATAGAATTTGCCAATCAAGAGATGAGAGATCATTGTCTATAAGATCATAGTTGCCTTTTTTGAAGTTATAATTGGGATCCTGTTATTATGGTGATTATGGTGAGAACATATGTTGAGACAAAAGTCAATCATGCTGTGGTCACTGTTGGAAAAGGGTTCATTAATTTGTATTCCATAAATTGAATTCAAACTGTTGCAGAAGATGAGATCGAGGCAGTTGTTAAGTTTAGTATTGTTGATTACTAGTTGTTCCAGTCCTAGTGTGGTAATGGCATTGTACAGGGTTGTATGAATGGGTTCAGATGTACATTCATTTAGTGTCCAATTTATAAGAGATAAGTTGAGGTTACCAAGAAAAATGAGAGGGTGTGGGCAGGAGGTAGCCCATGTCAGTAATGAAGTTAGCTTGTTTGTATTATATCATAGGTAGGGGCACGATAGCAAAGTAAGAAGCGGATTGAGAAGTTTAAGGACAGTTCACAGATGATGGTCTCAAGAAGAGCAAGCTCTTGTATAATTTGGATCTTTTTTAGGTTTAGAGATTTTTTAAAGAATATAGCAACTCCATCACCTCTACGGATTTTGCGATCTGACCGAAAAACTTGATATTCTTTTGTAGTGGTAATGGAGTCTGGAAAAGATGCACGTCTCACAGACAAATATAATGTCAAATGTGGCTGAGCTCAGAAGGATGAGGAATTCATACATTTTATTTGTGGGCTTCTTGCATTATGTAGTTTGCATTTAAGATATAAAGTATCTAACATTGGATGTTTGGGTGATGGATATTTTGACATGGTTTGAGGCTCTTGCTTTTGATTCAGTCAGCACGGTAATCAATGTATAGATTTGTATTACCTAATTCATGTAATCTTTTGATCTCAGAACGTAGCTTCCAGGATCGTACATGTTGCTGTAAGGTTAGATAAGGGTGAGAACGAAGATTCTTATGGTTGTTGTTGTTCTTTGCGAGTGAATTTATTGAGAAAATGAATTTGTGTTTGCTTGTTTCATTTTTGCAAACAACCCTGCATAGGCATAGGATCATCAAGCTGTCTTTGTTTTTAAGCTCAGGACTGACACGAGAAATATCAAGTATTTCTTCAGGGGAGATGGTTGATGCTTGATTTTCTCTGATGATGTTTCGAACATTAGAGATGTCATCATTGATGACATCTAATTGACTTCTAGACCAAATAAGATGGCATTTGGTCGCTTCCATTCACACTCAACAACTTCTTTGATGAGGTTGGGGATATCAATATTTGTAGGATTTGTTGTTTTTTGTGGATTGGGTTTTGGTTGCGGTTGTTGAGTAGAGATATGGTCTGTAGATGTTTGATATTCATTTTTTAGTGCTGTCTCTTTTTTTTCAAGGTTTGCCAATCTAGTTTGTATAGCGTCCAGGGATGCTACAATGGTATCAAGGATGTTACACGTGTTTCAATGGTATCGACTCTTTCAAACAGGATAATGTATTTTTCTAGTTTGGGTCTGCATGGCGGACAGAAATGTGAAAAGGCATTGACGGATGTTTTTAGGAATAGAGCCATTTGCTTGGGTAATCCTAAGCAATTATGGTGAGCGTAGCTGTTACAAAGAGAACATTTGATGTAATCTTCATTCTCCTTTAAAGATTCCTTACAAATAAGGCAAGAGCAAGAGTCTTGTGGTTCTTTAGTAGGGTTTTTTTTCTTTTTAGGTTGAGGTTTGACATTGGATTGTTTTCCTGGCATGGTGGGTTTGTTGAGATGGTTTGTTGATTAGGTTGTTCAATCAAACAAGGTATTATGGTAATCAATAAAGAAATATTGTGCCAAACAGTCTATTATACTAATCACACTAGTCAATTAATTTCACTAATCAATAATCACTCTAATAATTAATTACACTGATCAATAAACACACTAGTCAATCAATTGTCCTAATCATTAATTTGCACTAAACATACTAATCATACTAATATTCAAAATGGTTAACCAAACTAATCAATAACCCACTAGTCTATGATAATCTATAATAATATATTACTAATGATAAATAATTGTAAAAATTAATTAATCATTTACTAAGATCACTTAATCAATTAAACAGAGTTATATTGGAAAAATTGGGGCAGGAAGAGAATAGGAGGAAGAGGAAAAGATTTGGTGGATGCGGGGGTATAGGAAGATGGCATATATTAGGTTGGAAGTATAGATGAAAGTCTTATGGCAGAAGGTTACTCTTTACTCGTTTCTTTGGATCTTCAGTTAGTGATTTTTGGGAACCAGATCTGTCTTCACACGGATCTTCTTGTCATCAGGCATATATTAGACTGTAGGTTAATCTTCACTCATTACTTCAGATCATCAGCTAGCGAACATAAGGATTAGGTCTGTCTTCTCACGGATCCCCTTGTCTTTAGTCAGCAATCTTAGAAATTAGGCTACTGCATGAATTAGCAGGGCTGCACTCTGAGATCAGGACCTCCGATGTGGGATTTGACGATTGCAGATGATCGATGATGTAGGCGGAAGTTTGGGCAGCATTTTTACTGGAAAGTTTACGCTCCGGGATATGGCCCTCAGCTGTTGGAAGTTTAGACAAGAAGATTGTCTTGTCACTGAACTAAAAATGGGGCTTGTTCCTACCCAGCTGCTTAATTAATTGGACCTAGCATTGTTAGAATAGTTCAATACAAAGGGTGGCAGGGAGCTAGCTGTGCAAGCACACCTATATTCCAGAAAAGATATGGGAGTGCAAGATTGTTATACTGAAGTCAGTGTGAGATTGTCTTTGATGGCAGTTCAGAAACTATAGTTGATCTTGTTTGTGGTTATTAATGTCATAACGACAAAGGTTCCTCTTGCACATATTGCACATATGGCTCTAGGAGGCAGTGCTCATTTCTGTTACAAAGCTGAAGAGCCAGCGCTGTCTCAAGATATCTCCATGGTCATGTGGCCAGCATGACTAAACCCTGAAGGCACATGGAACACTGTTCCTTCTCACGAAAGTGGTCCCTATTTTTCTACTTGCATTTTTACATGCTTTCGAACTGCTAGGATGGCAGAAGCTGGGACAAGTAATGGGAGCTCACTCCGTTACGTGGTGCTAGGGATTCGAACCACTGTACTGCTGGCCTTTCTAATCGACAAGCTCAGAGTCTTAGCTACTGAACTACCACGACCTCCTGACAAAGGTGATGGTCAACAGTTAATTCTGATTGTCCGTGATCTGAACTGATTATCAGATTGTTTCTTCATATCAGAAACAGACCAATTATCTGAACAAATGATCCCCATTTTAGAGATTGTTTCCATATACCATTTCTAAGGAAAATGCTCCAAGGAAGGATTTTTTATGTGAATAATGCCAAGTAACAAACAGAATGCATTGCTTTTGGAAGTTTGTATGACATTTCTTAGCCTGATTTTTGATTTTGTGAGTGGATTGTGTGTGCAGCATGTACAATTTTAAAATTGCTTCTTTAATTATTGTTCTGATTTTGATTGATGCCTGTTCCTGGTTTTCTGAGTTTTTATAAAGGATTCTATTTCAATTATGTTGTTTAATATTACTGTGTTCCCCATCACTCTGAATGTGTTTTGCAAAAGAGTGGGATGAATTTTTTCATAATGAACGAATGAGTGCTGCTTAATAAAATGTAAAAGAACTAATATGAATAAGATGGGGATACCATGCATATTTATCTTTCATATTTTATAACTTTATACTTCTGAAAAGTAACTAAGGAAACTCTGTTTTGGATCACCATTGTTCTTCTGTGGCTTTATTATGAAATATAAGTTAATATCTCTATTTTCCTGTTTAGAACTAATGTGCATAAAGGTTTTTAAGACACAGCTCCAATTTGTAACACCATGATCCCAATCCAAATTTTACTGACATCAATGTCCATAGACAAAGAGGGAGCTACAGCTTTGTAAAAGCAGACAACTCACTTCCCTCCTTGTTTTGTTAATTCAATACAAGATTGAGGAATATAAAATGAGTTATCACTTTTCATATTAAACAGAGCACTCAGCTAGAGTTGTCTGCTGTTTCAAAGGAAGAAATATGAGATTTTTAAAGCTAAATTTAATCACTTTGAAAAATACTGCTCCTTTCTTTATCAGATTATGTTTTTGGCAACTCTTTAAGAGGTAACTTAATTGATGTCTTTGTCCTGCACTGTTCACAGTTCTGCCGAAGCTTCACACAGTTTACTATTTTGCTGTTACTGTTATTCTTCTGCCACTTAATTGTTTCCTTCCTCCAACACCTTCCTGCATGTATTTTCCTGTCCAAGTTCCATGTTCACTTCTTGAGTGTGTGACAGGTTGTTTTACTTATGATGAATTAATTGAATTGAATGCCTATGTAAAATCAATAGGATTATTGAGAAATGATACATCAAGGATTTGGGTTTTTTAATTCTTTAGCCTGCTTGCTTTATTTATTTACTTATTGCCAAGGAGCAACAATAAAATTCACTAGACACTAGTTGAATTGATAGGTTAAGTAACATCTGTGTAGCTTCTATGTGTCAATATTTTGTCTCAATTTATCAAGAGGAAATCCTCTCTCTCTTTCACACACACACAGACACACACATTTTAGCAGATCTATTTGGAAATCCAAACATTTTTTATGTGATCTATTACTACTCACAGCAGTAGCAGTTATTACTACTGCTACTAATATTTTGAATCAATCCACTACAAAATGAAAGCATTTTCATTGAAGGCCATAGACCATAATCTGTCACAATATTACAATGCTGATCTATAGAATGGATATTGAGTTCCTACTCTAGGAAGGATTGACTATTTCAAGTCACCCATCCAACTTCATGTTAGTTCCCAAGTCACATCACTTCTAGTGCTGCTCCCTTCACCAGAAGGCCTCTAAATGGCAGATAGGTGTTCTTTACAATGTGATCAGGCTAACATGAATTCAGACTGTCAAAACATTCGTATTAATGTTCTGCCTTCTCTGTTGTTAGGCAATAATTCCCCATTAGTATGTGCCAATATTACTTAAATGAATGTTTTAATTTCAATTTTAGAAGAACAGCAAAAGATGGTTTGTAACTTTACAGTTATAGTGAGGAGCTTATTTAGTGGACATCAGTTGACTATTAAATCAGCAGCAAAATGATAGCAACTTCAGACTTGCTGTTTATATGGATTATTGCAGACCAGTTTTGGTAGCCTAATAGAAAAACTCTATTGCTGTATTTGGAAGAAAAAAACTGACAACCTTTACAAGAAATAACCATTCCCATGCCCTCCATTCTAACAATGTCATTGGCGTAATGTAATTCATGTCCTAGTATTATGACTAGAATGGAATTGTTATTGTAGGAATAAATGGCAGAAACAACATTAACCACAATAAGGAACTAAAGCTATTGCCACCCACTAGTGAGCCATTATTTCTGAAATTTACAAATACTCCCCACTAGAAAACAATTGACAATGCTCATAAACTTACCTATTCTTTTTGGAAGTATTGGAGAAAGGAGTCATTTGTGGCTTAAAATATTGGTATCTGACGTGATCATTAATTAAAGTAGTAATTAATTAAAGGTACCAATTCATTAAAATTCATTAAAATAGGTGGAACAGCCTGTCTTCCTTAGCTTCCTCTTAGATAAAATGTGTGATTGTTCCAGAAAAAAGTCAAAATGTTGTGTCTTTGGCTTAACGAAACAAGTTTTGAGATTCTATTCTAAAAACTTTAAAATTAGAAATATCATTTTGAAATTCCTTCACTGGGATCACACATACGAGAAGCTTATTCTCATTCATTAAACTTCTCTTAAAATATGTCATACAATGGACTTCAAAATGTTAAACCTTCTTGTCTGAATTTCTGATATATCAACTTCATGATTACATTAATATTCTCCACCTGAACAATAGGGCTATGTATGCGAGGGACATTTTATTTTTAAGCTGAATTTACTGCATGTTAGAATTTAACCCAGGCTGTTCCAATGACCTGCCAATTCTCTAAATAGCTAAGGGGCAAATGCTCTTCAGGTTTTGCACTAATTGTAAACATCCAGAAAATCTGTCCCAAATCTTATTTCTTCATTGACTTTATTACCTGTGTGATATGATATTCCCCTTCCATGACAAATTAACAAATACATTTTGTACCTGAGATCCTAAATGGAAAACGTTGTTAGTAAAACATGAACACTTTAGATGGTAACAGATTTATGAGTCTTGACAGTCTAATTTACAGCTTGACTGTTTGTACATTCAGTCTCTGGCCTTTGTCTATCAGGAGTGCCTATTAATTATCACATAAAATAAAGTCACGGGTTTTCTAACTCAGCCCCAGAGCACCTAGCAAAACAGCAAAGTAAAGCGGGGAAAACACAACGCACAAATTAAGTTGTTAACTTTTTCATAAGTGAAAGTTATTGGAGGCATTTGATAATGATACATCCTGGCTTTGATTTGACTACTCTAGGGAAAAAGTGGTTTGTAATTTAAGCAAAGTAAAAAACAAAACAAAATTAAAGTCACAGTTGACTGAAGTTAAGCATGTCCGCCATAAGGTCCATTGAATTAAATGGAATTGTTAAGCTTATCAATAGAACTTAAAATGTTTAGTTTTTGAAAGATCAAAGAAGAGAACTGCAATCATTGTATTGCTAGACATTTGACTTTTGGATAGCAAGAAGCTTAGAAATAGCATTCAAGTGAAAGGTCTTTCAAAAGACACAGTTACTTTCACATTTATTCAGGAATTTTCTGGCTATTTTCTTGTATTTGATTCAGGTTTGTATAAATAAATTCTCTAAAAGACACTAGAAATCCCTGGTGATCTTTTATGATGGTGTTCTTCTAAAGTGAGTGCAAAATAGCAACAAGAGTTCTTCAGGCAGTAAAATAATGCTAGGTAGAGCAGCACCTGTTCTTCCCAATTGAGCACTAGATAAGCATTCATGGGTCTACTGGATAACATTTCTTTATCTCCTTGACGCTTACATATATTTCTTTCCTCATTCAGGCTGGTAGTAGCTACCAGATCTTTACTGAATACCTTCCTAGCATAAGCATCTATGGGAAAGCCTCTTTCAACTTGAAGCTAATCAGAAGTCTAGGTAAAATGTTATATTATCATTTAACACCACACAATTGGGAACAACTCAATCATTTGATAAGTGTGGATGCTGCCTTTAGCAACACATCTAAAGCATAGAAGTGTAATTGTACTATCTTTTCCCTGCCATTTGCATGAACAATGTTAGTCACCATGAATTTGTTTCCCTGTGCCATAAATTTAGAGTGATAATTTGACAGCAAAATTATGAAAGGTTTTTGAGAAACTGCATTGACCGTAATTGTACCTCCTGAGGAATGGAAAGATTCTGCATTACAATATAGGACAGAGAGATGCTGAAATCATGCAACATAAAGAGAATCATGCTTCTTCCCAGTAGTATTCTGTTGGTTGAATGCAAACTAATACCACAACTATTCATTCCAGCATTTCTTTGCATGGGTAGGTCCATTTGTATTAAAAAAGAAAAAGCAGACAAAAATTACACAGATTTTTGTTTGCTTGCAAGACTTCAGTAAGACTTGGAAGCAAACATCTGTCAGATGTACAATATTCTCCCCTCCTGCTAGAGCTGAAATTTTCTGCTGAAATACAGACAAGATCTGCCATTTAATGTGACCTTTTGATATGAATATGAAACAGGGGAGAGGGTGGGGAAGTGTCAGACTAAACTGTCAGACTAAGCTCTCTCATAGTTTGATAAACTGAAAACTCCTTCAGTGTTTCTCAGCCTGGATGACTTGAAGATATATGGACTTCAACTCCCAGAAATCCCCAGCCAGTAAGGCTATCTGGGGAATACTGGGAATCAAAGTCCATATATCTTCAAGTCAGCAAACACTATTTCATGTAGTTCTAGCTCAAGCATGTGCAGAAGTGGACCAGTAAGGAAGCATTTCTGCATTTCTTATTACTGAATTGAAGGAATGTTAAAAAAAGAAAAAAGGTCAAGGATAGTGTTAAGTATTTAGCAGAGTATCCTTGGTGTCAAGGATTAATACAGCAGACGGAAGTAATGTTCAGATTGTAGCAGTGAGTATAGAACCACACAAGCACAGCAGTTGAAGTGCAAAGTCTTTATATACAGTGATGTAAACACAGTCCAAGTTCCATTCCAATATCATACACATTTCATCCATCAGTAGATTAGCTTACTAACCATTCTTGTTCAGTAGATATAACAGCAATACATCATCTTCAATACATCCATGCATCAATGGAGAAATATAGTTACAGTGTTGAAGATACTTGCCAAGTAGTAGAGTAGCATAGTAGAAGCCTAGCAAACCAGTAGCAGCTTTCCAACAGCACAAACAGACATTCTAACAGTACTAGCCATGTGCTCTCTGGCTTCTTACTATATAGCACTCCTGCTTCCTGTAGCCAATCAGCATCGTGGCTACAAGGTAGTGCTGAGTCATTTCTGACTTGCAGCCATATATGGTAAACCAATACAGTTAAGTTTCTTAAAGAAACCTAACAGCTAGGATTTCAATCACATCACCATGACTGACATCTTGTTTTTTTGACATATGTCCATAGACACTTCTGACAGTGGCTAGGTACAATTATCCATTTCAATGCATTTCTAGCAAAAAAAAAAAAAGGAAATCTTGATGGATGTTTCATATTTAATTATTAAGTATGAATTTCTGAGATCAGCTGAGTGTTTTTATAAATAAGACAACTCAAAATGCAGACCTGCATTGTTATAAATCTATATGCTCTCTCCCCACAAGCATGACTCATATTTCCTTATTTTTTTCTCGGATAATGATATTACAACCCTTGATTCAAGCAAATTAGTATAAGCAGAATTTGGACACTATGGGATAGTGTTGTAAATAATTGAATTTTTTTTTTTATATTCTACTTAAGTATAGTATTTTAAGCAATAGCATGGCTTTGTTATTTTTTTTTAATCTTCACTAATTCAGAATAAAAGTACAATCTGGTCAGATGAATGAATGCAGTCAGCAATTGAATAAAATTGGGTCCATCACAAGCAACCCTTTTGCTACTGGGCCCATTCTTAAGTTGGCATTTTATATCTGCTCCTTAATCTCAATCCTTTTTCAAAAATGTATGTAGATACAAATAATAGCAATAGCACTTAGACTTATATACCATTTCAAAGTGCTATACAGCCCTCTCTAAGTGGTTTACAGAATCAACATATTGCTTCCAACAATTTGGGTCCTCATTTTACTGACCCTGGAAGGATGGAAGACTGAATCAACCTTGAGCCTGGTGAGATTGAACTACCAAACTGCAGGCAGCTGACAAGCAGCAGAAATAGCCTGCAATACTGCACTCTAACCAATGTGCCACCGTGGCTCATTCAGTAAGCATAGCAATTAGAAGTTTTAGAATACTTTGATGTGTATGTTAGCTCTTTTTTAAAGTCATATAAAACAATTGAAAAAAGAGGCAGTTCAGAGATCAAAAGCATGCCTTTTAGTAGCCTGTGCATATCAGGAGAGAAACTACTAGTAGAAGAGTTAATGTAGCTGCTTACATTGACAAATCAAGTTCATTGTGACCGATTAGTCTTATAATTTGCTACCAGTACCAATTGCCACATTGCACACTATAGAATTCTGAACATCCTAGTCTTGTTCCTTCAGAGTTTCGCAAATGATGCCTTAGGAATACAAATAACTGCTGGACCTTTCCTAGAGTAATCATTTTGAGGAGCTCTTCAGATCAATGTTTATAGGAAAGCCAATTGTTGCTTCCAGAGCATAAGTAAGAGAAAGCATTGAATATAGAACCATAGGGCTGGAAGGGATGTCAGGGGTCTTCTATTCCAACATCTTGCTTATACCATCCCAGTCAAATGGTTGTCCAATCAATTTTGAAAACCTCTAATGATGAGCACCACAATTCCGAGAAACAGTAACAGTGTTGAGATTAATGCTTTAGGCCAGGGGTCACCCACCTTTTGGACCTCAGGGACCACCAAACTCATAATTTTGAATCCCAGGGACCACTAACCGGTTCTAAGGGACGTGGCCTAATTTATGGATATGGCTTGGTGGTCATGTGACTGGCTGGGCATGGCTTGTATGTAAATATTATAAATATTTACATAAATATTGAATTTTTTATTAAAAAAGAGCAACTTTTACCCAAAAGCAGGCAAAGCAGGCAGGCAGATTGAGTTGCTCATAGAATCACAGATTCATTCAGAGATCTATCTATTTGTCATCAGCTAGCTCAGTCTATCACAAAATTTGCTTGCCGTGAGTCTGCGCTGAATAATAGAACCTTCAGTCCTAAGGGAGGTTCGGCTGTGCTTAAAAGCAGAGCCGAAGATCTAAAGACTAACTAGAAAGCAAGAAATCCAACCATTTCCTACTTCCTAGCTAATTTAATCTCCCAGCACAGCAAAACAGCTGATGGTCAGAAAGAAAAAAAAATAGCAATTTAGCAGGCAAGTTTGCTGGGTAAGGAATGAGTGGGCGGGGAGGGTTCCCATGGGCCATGTGGGCAGTGTAGCCTTGTGTTTCTGAGCAGCCTGGATTAATTGCTTTGGGGGGGCGGGTTGCTCTGCGGTAATATTTCTCTGCGGGCCCACCAAAATTTTCTCGAGGCCCACCACGGCCCACTGGTTGGCGACCGCTGCTTTAGGCCCTTGGATATTCCTAAGAATTATTAATGAAATATCTCTAAATAAGGTCCCATATCCTATTTTTTATATTAATTTCAAAGTTTCACGCCAGAGTTATTATAGCCCCTACCAAATGAGCCATACCACTCAAATTACCAGCTTTCATTTTTTAAAGACAACTTGTGTCTTGCCTTAAGGTTAGTAACCTTTTTGGGCTAGTGAGATTATTTGGCATTCTGGGAGCATGTCAAAAAACAGCTGTGACAATAGAATAGCCAAGTATAAGATTCACATTTTGATGACATTCTGTCGAGTAACCTGAGAATCAAACCTCGGCTTATCTTGGCCCTTTCAGAAGGTGAGCATATTTTACAAAGTACTAGCCTGTGCTATTCACTAATCTTTGTTTGCTAAGAATCTCTAGGACACGGTGATACAGACATGGGATAATAATTCTTAGTTGTATTTATATTTTGTACACATATGGCACGACTGTTATTCATGTGTAAACTGCTTAGAGTACTTTTAGACTGAAATGATTTATTTATTTAAATTTATATGTCTCTGGTCTCATTGTTCAGAGAATAAATGAATGAATGATGTTGATGTTTAAAGACCCTGCACTGTAAGTTCTGATTCTGTTTCCTACTCCTTCCAGAAATGAAAATACAAATGCAAAACACAGATCCAGTATATTTCCTTTTATTTGGGTATGTCTTGTTTGGGTTGTCTTACTTTTTAGGATTTCTGCCAACGAATGAATGAATGAATGCTCATAGCAAAGACTGACATATAAAATAGAAAAGGAAGAGTTTTTCAAAATCCTAGCAGGAAGTACTGTCTCAAAGGAGAATTCATAAATCCAGGTTTGTTGATAGATCTGTGACCTGGCAGCAATATGTGACTTCCAAAAACAAAAGACAAACTTTTATGACCTTTCCAACTCGGGTCTTATTTGAAGAAAGAAAACAAAACAAAATGGATGATAAAAAATATATATATCTTGCCACTGAACTCAAATAAAGTGCATCCTAGAACTATAGCTTTTGCAAAATGACAATCACTCCTGCAAAGTAACCCAATGTTGTCATAGCCATTTGGGACTGGGGAAAGTCATGTAGGACAATCCTGAGCCAAATACAGTAGCAATGCAGTTTATCATGGGCTGAAGACGTTTGTCATGTATGTGCAGGTTTAGGCAATGTTGAATGAGCCACAGTTGGCACTGTGGTTAGAGTGCAATCCTGTAGGCTACTTCTGCCAACTGCCGACAGCCTGCAATTTGGCAGTTCTAATCTCAGCAGGCTCAGGGTTGACTCAGTCTTCCATCCTTCTGAGGTGGGTAAAATGAAGACCCAGATTGTTGGGGGCAATGTGCAGTGACTCTGTAAACCGCTTAGAAAGGACTGAAAAGCGCTATAAAGTGGTATATAACTCTAAGTGCTTTTGCTATTGCTATTTTTCCTAGATACAATACATGAATGTTGACCTCTTGGCAATGGTGGAATGTCACAACACATGCACTAAAGGATATTATTATTATTATTATTATTAAATTATATGCCTACCCTCTCACTGATAAGGTGATTTTTGGCATCTTAGAGAGGGTAAAAAGATAAATATAAAAACAAATAAAATTTTAAAATCAATTTAACAAAGGAGACCAAGGATATGGACAGGACAGGGATGAGATCTTCTTAACATATAAACTGCCTCCAATGGCGGGAGTCCCCTTCAGGACCCCAAGAGGTGCTGTTTTCATCATTCCGACCTCTTGAATCTACTTGCAGTTTGATCCCTTTGTTTAAGTGAAGTTGGGTGATGATTTTGTAAAAATTATATTACAAAAATTAATTCAGTTATGCAAATCTCTAACTTATTTTTGATAAGCTGACAAGTTATAGCTTCAGATAGGACTATTACTTAGGGCAGGTTCATCATATATTTGAAGAAAGGCAGAAGGTTTTTATTTGTTAAATAATTATAATTATTAAATAATTATTATAGTAATTATTATATACAATATTAACCTTATGGTGCCTAATTCTCAATGTTCACAATAATCAAACAAAGAAATTATAATAAAATCAATAAAGCATAAACGTAAAGATAAAAGATAGCAAGCATGATGCTATCACTCTTCCTTTACAAAGATCTCACTCTTCCTTGCCAAAGTCATATCTTCATAGCTCTTCTATATTACAGCATAATTGGGGCCATCTTGGGGAGAAGCATGTCCTAAAGAGAAGGCACTGCTGCAGATATTGGGCACTTCCAGGATGCTAATTGTTTAATTGAAAGAAACAGAACATTGTTTAATTGAAAGAACCAGAATTGAATTGGCTGGGCAGATGTTTCTCAGTAACCAGAGCCCTATGCTATTGGTAGGATAGATAGACAGATGATAGATGGATGGATGGATGGATGGATGGATGGATGGATGGATGGATGGATAGATAGATAGATAGATAGATAGATAGATAGATAGATAGATAGATAGATAGATAGATAGATAGATAGATAGATTGGATGGATGGATGGATTGTTGGATGGATGGATGGATGGATGGATGGATGGATGGATGGATGGATGGATAGATAGATAGATAAATAGATAGATTGGATGGATAGATGGATTGTTGGATGGATGGATGGATGGATGGATGGATGGATGGATGGATGGATGGATGGACAGTCAGATCTATATCATAGATGGAATGATGATATAGTGGATGGAAAAATATGACTATCAACACCATAAAAATAGAGGGAGTTCCAAATCATGTTGTGCCATGTTGTGAACATATCCAATACCGTTTTAAGATCATCAAATAGTTCAATCCAAACAGAGAAACAAAGCATTTTTGAATACATACTATGAGCCACAAATTATATTACTAATCAGCTTTAAAAGACTTCAGTTCTAATGTTGATTGTCTACTTTACATACAGAATGAAGAAATAAATTTGTTCATGCAATTAAGCAATCTTCTATTATGCATAGAAACAAGAGCATGATCCTCAAACATTTCTAACAATAATACAAAATTACCATAGAAATAGATACACAAAGAAATTAACATATACCTATTGTTTCTCTCTATCTCTGGAGATTTGTTTTTCTTTGTGGATTCAGAAGCCTTGAGGGACTTCTGAAAGATACAGGAAAATTAAAAGTATCACCATGTATTCTTGGTGGTTCAACACTTTACTCAAGAAATACAATCTTTTGGGGCTAAGAATTACACTTTGCCTTTGAGTGACAAAGCAGGACTACAGGTACTGTTTAGAAAGTCAAGAATAAAAAAAATGGTTAGAGGAAATTACGACTGAACAGATTGAACTCAAATCAGAATTCTTTCTACTAGGGATATTCAACAGACAATTTCCAAAAAAAGTCAAATACATAATTTTACACATACTGACGGCAACTAGATTGGCCTTTGCACAATATTGGAAACAATCTTATATTCCAACAGAGGAAATGACCATTCAGAAAATAGTAAGTTGTGCAGAAATGGACAAATTGACTCTAGCACTTCGAGACAAAGAAACATCAGAATATTATAAGAGTTGGAATTGTTGGTATGATTGGATAGAACGAAGATAGATAATATAATAATAAATAACTATAAACTGTAGAAGAGGATAAGCTATAACTGTAGTAGCTATATACTTGCACTAAAGTTTAATTGATACAAATAAGGAACCACAAACTGTCAATAATGGAACTGTCGTTTATTCATTTATTCATTTTTCTTTATTTTTCTATGTGGTATATGGGGGTTGTTCTATGTGGTATATGGGGGTTTTTCTATGTGGTATATGGGGGTTGTTTATTTTGATTGTAAAATCAATAAATATTTAAAAAAATAAAAAGTCAAGACTGTGGCCAAAATGTTGCAATTGAAGTCAGGTCTGGTTAACACTTTCTTGATTTTTTTTGCCATACCTTTGAATTTTTCTGAATAGGATAAAAACTTGAGGTGAAGTAATTCAATTTAAATGTAATTAAAACTGAAAAAGTAATAAATCACGTTATCTCTCAGTCTCTCTCTCTCTAATTATCTATAGCAGTTTTCTACTATATCTTAAAAACTGTAAGTTTGGATGAATAGTAGACGTCGTTGGTGATCCTTAGGTACAGATCTCACTTCTAATGATTCCACTGAATTTATTCCTGGTTGGCTTTTGAGATCTAATTAATGGATTATTTATGAGTATATGCTTTATCAGATCTTTTATTTACCTCTTTAAACAACCCTGGTATTATATATGTCCACAACAGGGGTGGGATTCAACCAGTGTTTTACTGGTTCGCTGACTACGTTTTTTGTGTTAAAAACCTTAAGCAGTGCCGCCCGGACAGCTGAAAAGTGCAGGTGCACAGCATTTGAACAACCACTTTTTTCCTTCTTTTTCAACCTCAGCTGTGCTGCGCAAAGCAGCTGAGGTTGAAAAAGCAGGCAGGTAAGAGCCCAGGTGGGCAGGTGAGCCAAACAGCAACAAACACAGAACGGGTTCGGTGTCTGCTGCTCTTCAGAGCTACTGGTTCTATAGAGCCAGGCAGAACCAGTAGCATCCCATCCCTGGTCCACAGGACTCTTCACAGTTTGGAAATCTAAAGTTTTCTATACTGTATGTTCCTAAATACTTTATAACACTTAATTATTCTTTTGTCTCCACTAAGATTTCACTTAGGGAATTTTTTAAAATAAAGTTATTATAACCTCCATCTGTTTCTTTATATGTAAACCTCTGTGTTATTCAGATTTTCTTTAAAGGAAAGGGCAGTGTTCTACTTCACATTTTACATAACTTGTGTTTAATTTTGTGAGTGTGTTAAAATTACTTTCCCCCCCTCATCTTTAGAATATACCTAGGTTATCTTTTAATTTATTTCAATTTTTCTAATTCATTTATCATTCAAGGTACCTCTAAATTTCAAAAAAGTGTGCATTTTAAACAGGGGAAACCTGTCTGTTTTGAAAGGTATACCTGGAACAAAGACCTTTTATTTAAACTAGAATTATTACATTTCATTTCCTTCCAAAAGTTAGATTACTGCACATTTCACAAATGCTAACCTTTAATATAAAAAAACCCACACACAAATCCTTAGTCTAAGCAGAAAATGAGTTTATTTACCTTACATTGAAATGGGAGGAGGATCAGCTTATTCCTAAGATGTATGATCCATCACAATTATATTACTCAAAGAATTGTGGAGTTAATGAGCAGCTAGAGAGCCAGAAAAGCTTGCTTGGAAAAAAAAAATGTCTCTCCTGATACTTGGGCAGCTGCCAGACAAATAGGCTGAAAGACAGAATGCAGCTGTTGCAACTGGCAACCTGGACAATAATCAGCTGAAAGGGTGAGGTTGATGACTGGTTGCTACAGCTTCTTCTTAATAAAACATCACTCATTTGACAGGAAAGGGAAAAAAGCAGAATAGCCCTTTTATTGGGAGATCTCACACTAGGTAGAAAATACTGATTCTGTTCACCACCACCCCCGAAATTGGTGAAGGGTTAAAAATGGTATGTTTCCTACATATTGCCTTCACTGAATGGGTATTTGTACAATAAGGGTGTTTTTAAGTAGGCATGAATGGGATTAGGCAAGAGTCAGGTTGGTGCAGTAGTTAAGGCCTTAAGGGGCAAAGCCAACTGGATTGTTAAGGTAAAATGTCGATCTGGTTAAGCATACAAGTCCCATAATGCATCACTGCTTATTTCCCTCCCACCAATTATCAAGCATGCCCAGTTTTGGTTTTGAACAGACTCTTTTTTTACCTCCTGGAGGAGTGGTATCTGGGGGAGAGCATGGACGTGAATTGGTTTGCTTTTTCTACAATAAAAGAATGATTCTGACTGCAAATAGTTTGGAAGTTAATTTTGGCTAAGATCCATTATAAGTTATCAACATGGATGAACTTGGATCAGACTCTACGGACCTAGGAAGAAGGCGACTCACTTCTGAAATCTTGCCTGGAAAACTGCAGGTACTCATTGGGAGTCAAATATCAGAGTGGAAAACACCAAACACACACACAGAGAGAGAGAGAGAGAGAGAGAGAGGACCGCATCCTACCGGTGATCTCCAGCAGGCCAGTGCGTGCACACAGGGAGGGCCTTCTCCGGGTTCCGTCGGCTGCCATGTGTCGCCTGGCGGTCCCGAGGGGTAGGGCCTTCTCTGTGGCGGCCCCTGCCCTCTGGAATACTCTGCCACCGGAACTGCGTACCGGCATGGACCTGAGGTCCTTCAGGCGCGCGCTGAAGACCTGGCTCTTTGAGCAGGCCGGCCTGGGCTGAGAGAGGGTCTTAATTTGTCTCCATTGCTTTTTAGTAATTTTAATTTGGGGGTTTTAAGGGGGTGGGGTGGGCTTTTTATATTCGGCCAAATATTCAATTTAATTTCTTTTTAACTTTTGTATCATTGTCGGGGTTTGGATTGGCTGTACACCGCCCTGAGTCCCTAGGGAGAAGGGCGGTATAAAAATTTTATAAATAAATAAAAATAAATAAATAAATAAACTATGCAACTACTATTTTAATTTAACATGCCTTTCTTTTCGTATCATTTTCTTTTACTTTCTCATCATTGTTTACCTACTTCTGACTACCATATGCCACAGATACCTATTCTTACATCCCCATCTTGCATGTATTTCTAGTTTGACTAATTCCACTTCCATAATTTCCCATTCTCGCTTCAGTTTCTTTGTCTCCTTTATAAGGAGCTAGTGGTTTGTTTGTTTTTCCCAATTTCAGCAACTTTGGTTATGTGGACTTCAACTCTCAGAATTTCCCAGCCAGTTGGAGCAAGCTTCTTCAGTTTGATGGCTTCCATTTTATTCTATATACTCTATTTTTACCCTGATCTTCTTCAGAACTGTTGTATTTATAAAGTCTTCGAAGCAGAAAAGATACACTGCACTTCTTATGACTGAAATTTGGTTTGACATGAATTTTGGGTGGTCCTTAAGGGCAGAATCCTATGAAAGTTTGCTACTCATTCAATATGCTGCTATGCTGGATCTTATCCTGCATTCCAGATGCATCTGTAATATTTCTTCTGTGTGAGGTATATTGCCAATTTAAAGTCAAGTGGTCACTACTTATATTCCTTCTTTTAAAATGTAATATCTCTTTATGTGATCTGAGCACCTCATTTTCTCTGAAATAGCAGTACTTTCCTCTGGAAATAAATAAATGTTATTTTATGGCAGACGCCACATGATTCAACATGGTGAATTACAGTTACTACGTTCACTATATCTTATTAAAGATTGAAAGCAGGAGTGCTTTTTGTTCAAGAAGCACATTTGAGTGGTTAAATCATGCCTACAAAAGAAGATTTTAAAGGACAGTTAAATATGCATTCTCGATTATTTCCCATTCTCTTCATGTTTTTAAACAAAACTTGACTTCATGTGACATAGTGTGTAGCATGTTCTTTTCTGTATTGCAGAAATGAACTGGATTATCCTTTTGCCAAATCCTTTAAAGAGGAGTAAGTTTTATTATTATTATTTCAATTTCAACCCCACCACTCTTCATTGTAATAAACACCTGGCCTGGAAGGCATTCCTGAGCTTTCAGGAGGGAAACATAGAACCTAAATTGGTAGATATTAATTTTCCACTGAATACTTCACTGCCACAAGAGAAACTACCAAGTCAATCTGCCTCATGTGTTACTTTTTGAGGGGAGTATTATATTTGTTTTTTGTCATTAAATTGGAGTTTTCTTAAAGTTGCATACATTCACTTTAATATACATAGTAATTTATAATAGGGCAGTGAAGCAATGTAGATTCAGAGGCCAAACTATGATTTGATGTGCAAACACATGGAAATCATGGAAACTCATTAAAGCAGCTGCCTCTTTTTCTGAGCTAATACAAGATCCCTTTGAAAACTATGTAGTTTAAGTCAGGGGTCTCCAACCTTGGCAACTTTAAGATTTGTGGACTTCAACTCCCAGAGTTCTTCAGCCAGCTCTGGGAGTTGAAGTCCACAAGTCTTAAAGTTGCCAAGGTTGGAGACCCCTGGTTTAAGGGGTTCCTTATTGACACTACATACCCTTTCACATCAATAACTTCAGATAAATCCAACAAGTAAATTAAAAAACAAAAACAAAATGATACCCATAACTGAAAAAACAATCCAGCTATGTCAGTAGTTAATTTATTTAAACACCCCTTGAACTGGATACTATCTATTTCAGCTCATGTTCTTCATCATACATTATATGAATGCACTGTCATGTATTGGGAAAGCATGGAAATAAATCTATGTATAATTATTAACCTTAGCACTATGGCCTTCAGTGCTTCCTGCAGAGGGGGAAAATGGTATCCATGTAAAAAATGCTAGGAATTGACTAATATAATTCAGTTATAATGTTACTTTGAGTTTTGTCTACAGAAGAATAACAACAAATCACTGCTGTTAAAAAATATATTGTGATTATTCAAGGCTAAAATACTCATAAAGAGTTACCCTCACATATCAGTGCTTCATGCTTGTTCCACTATTGAAAACAGGAATGGGGGATGCAGATGGGAACAATGAATGGTGAAAGGGGTCTCTCAAGGATGATCTCCATTTCTTTTGTTGTAAAATGATTCACCAACCTTGTTTTCTTTTCAAAAATGTTTTAGTCTGGCCGTTGCCTTCAAGCAATTATTCTGGCTGTATCAGCTTCTGTTCTATAATGAAAAGCTTGTGAATTCAGCTCAACTTACCACTACATCACTACCACACAGGTTTCTAATATATTAAAACAATAGCTCCTGGAATTCCCATTTAGCTATGCTAAATATTGGAAGAGGCTATTAATCTATCAGTGTAAAATCAAAATGCTCCAAAATCTGATCTCTAGTTAGAACTGAAAATACATCTATCTCTGGATCATGTACATTTCAGTTCAGTTCATAATTTCATCTATTCAGTTCATAATTTCATTCTTTTCATTTCTGACATTCAGTAATTTCTGTCTTTCACACTTATTCTCTCTCTCTTTCTTTCTTTCTCATCTCTTTTTCTCTCTATCTATATCTATCTTTTTTCTGTTAAACACATTTTCATACACCGATTGCCTAATGTATCTTTTTAGCACAATCTTTCCTTTTGTAATATTATATTTTCCATGCAACTTTTCAGCTGAGATATGAGTTACAAAGTCTGCAGAAAGATTTCAACTGAAGAATTATTCCAAATGTAAATATTATTTTAAACTCAATCTGTTAATTTAAAAATGAGGGCAAATCTAAATTTTATGGGAGCTTTCACTGTAGCATCACTTGAATAACCATAGTTGTTCCCTGTTTACTGAATAGGTATTTTCGTGCATCGTTTGTTAGCCAGCTTTATGCTCAAGACACCAGATAAAAAGAATCTACCTCATTAGAATATGAAAAATGTGTTCAGTGCATGTGATATGACACATAATCCATCAGATACTAAGCCTGTCATATTTCTATGAAGCTTCTTTACAAAGCTTTGAGTGATGGTAAGTACTAACAGCTTCTCCATTGCAAAGTATTTTCATTAACTACAAAATGTAAACATATACTCCAACATTCTGATTCCTTCCTTATTTCATAAAATACTTACAATATATGCTTTTATGATGAAATATTAGCCTCTTTCTTTTATTTGATGTAAACAATACTTTAAAATAAACAAATAAGAGATCAGACATGTCCTTCATAACCATACCAAGAGTCAGCCAATTCTGCTTGCAGTCATTTTAAGAAGAAGGCTTATGACTTTAAACAAACAAAAATTCACGAAGTGTCTGAGTTAAAGCTGATTGATTGATTATGGAACTTTAAGTAGTTGTTGTTGCTTTTTTCTACTTCTAGCAACCACATAGATAGATTTTCCCCAAGACAATGTATCTTAGCTGTTAGGATAGTTTCAACTTTCAAGTCTCTCAAGGATGCACACATCACCATTATAATTCAGTTCATCCACCTTGCTGTTGGTCATCCCCTTCTTCTCTTTCCTTTTATCTTTGCCGGTATTAAAACCTTTTCCAGAGGGCTTGGTTTTTACATACTATATCTAAGTTGGGATAATTTGAGCCTGTTCATTTGTACATATGAACTCTGGGTGAATTTCTTTGATAATCCATCAGTTTGTTTTCCTGGCTATCCATGGTGTTCTCAGAAGTATTCTTCTTTAAAATGCCAGTTTCAGTTCACAGAAGGGAACTACCATGACTTTTGTGTTTTCAATCTTAAATTAAGATAGCCAAGTTAAGATAGACAAGGGATGAACTCCCGCCCCACAACGATGACAGCCTCTCCGTATTTCTAAATGTCACACTGAAGTATTGTAACAGAGAGATGAAGCTGAGTGGATAAGGATGGATATTGTAAGATTCAATCTGGTTCCATAACCAGGACCTTAGATTTACCCTTCTGAACTTTTGGACTTGAGCTGAAACCCATTCTCAGGGAATTTCTCTCTAGTTGAATGTGTGCTTTGGGCTACTCTATGTATTACATTTACATGGTGCTTTCCTATTGATTGATTGGTGTGCTGATGGCCAATAATAGGTTGGATATCTCTAGCCCAGTATGCATCTGCTTGGGCTTGAAAACTATGAACTACTCTAATGAATAAAAGAGAGGTGTGCTTTTCCAAGGTCAAAAGCATTTGTTTCAAATAATTTTCAAAGTGTGCAGAGTCCAGTTTTATAAACCATGGGCAAATAATTTTTTCTATTTTATAAACTGAAGTTTTCTGGTTAGTATTTAAGCCCCACCAATGTCAGTACCTTCACTGACCATTCTATACACTGAATCGTTTTACTGGAAAAAACGTGCAAAAGGAATTATATAATAAAACAGTTGCTCATTGAGGCAGGAAGCTTCAAAATCATTATTGTGTACAGGACTTGTTCTCTCCAGTAGTAAAAGGTAACAGATAATCAGAGTTGGATGGGACCTTGTAGGTCATCTAGTCCAACCGCCTGCCCAAGCGGGAGACCCTACACCATTTCTGACAAATAGCAGTCCACTTTCTTCTTGAAAGTCTTAAGTGATGGCGCTCCCACAACTTCCAAGGGCAAGCTGTTCCATTGGCTGATTGTTCTCACTGTCAGAAAGTTTCTCCTTATTTCCAGGTAAATCTCTCCTTGTTCAGTTTCCATCCATTATTCCTTGTCTGGCCTATAGGTGCTTTAGAAAATAGCTTGACCCCTTCCTCCCTGTAGCAGCCCTCAAATACTGGAAGACTGCTATCATGTCTCCCCTGGTCCTTCTCTTTACTAGACTAGCCAAGCCCAGTTCCTGCAACCGTTCGTTGTATGTTTTAGCCTCCAGTCCCCTAATCATCCTGGTTGCTCTTCTCTGTACTTTTTCTAGAGTCTCAACATCTTTTTTATAATGTGGTGAACAAAACTGGAAGCAGTACTCTAGGTGTGGTCTTACTAAGGCTTTATAGAGTGGTATTAGCACTTCCCTTGATCTTGGCTGCATCCCTCTGTTAATACAACTTAGGATTGCATTAGCTTTTTTGGCTGCTGCTGCACACTGCTGACTCATATTTAGCTGGTTGTAAAAGTGTTTCAACCTCAAGGCACTTTAAAGATGGGTGAATCTATTAAGATAATGTTCAGTCCATTCTTCTCTTTTTCCAACCTCAACATTTGTTTGACTTTTTCCTTCATCTATTTTCATTTTAAAAAATAGTATTTGTACACATTTGGATTTTTCTCATCTAATATGTTTATTTAATATTTCTTCTAACATATGCATTTCTAATGCACTTTTCATGACCACCACCTCTTTTTAAACAATGTTTTCATAAATCTGTTATGGTTGCATTTGTCGCTTGTATGGTATGTATCTATCTGAATGTTTATTTATTTTTTAAAAAATTGTTAAAATTTACATTGTAATTCATATTTATATTTTGGAAATCCTAATCAGAAAATCTGCAGGAAATGTGAATCATCCTTCCATTCTAAATAATACAGAGCAGTGACTAATTTTATTATCACTTAAACATGAAATATATGAATGCTTTAAAGCATTTTCTATGGCTTAGTGCAAAAAACAAAACAAAACAAAGAAACAGAAAGAAGTTGGCAAATTGACAAATTAAGTAACCTTGACAGAAAGATTAGAGGGAAAAAAAGAATATTTGATATTACGAAATTTCCCTAGGGTGAAAAATACAGTACCTTATAGGCAGTGTTGAAAGAAATATCCTTCTGGGTTCAGTTCCAAGTGGGGAAAAAGACACTGGAAACATGGAAGCTGCTTGGAAGGTTTAATGGTGGACAGCACCACATGGCCTGGAGCTCCAGAGAAGTCTGATCACACACTTCAAAGTGAGAAGGGCAAGAAGAAAAAAGGGCTAAGGTACTGAGTGTGCTGGGTTTTATACCCTCTGTTGGGATTTGAACTGGAGCTTGTATTCTAATTGGTTGTCAGACTCCCAGGGGCAACTCTGTAGGCTGTCCTGAGTTCCAGGCTTGGTCTAGCCTTGCTGGGTAATTATGCCCTTAAGAGGGCTTTTGGCAATTTCTATAGCTTTACCTGGAATTCCTTCTTATGTAAAATATTCTGGCCCAGGCTTTAATGGCCCACCCTTTAACAAAGATAGGAGTGAGTTTCTCCTTCTGGGATGAGTTTCTGCTTGAGTGAGTTCTGCTTCTTGAGTTTCTACTCTTTTTAGGAGAAATATTTTGCCTTTTTAATATTTCCTAGGCTATTTCAATTTTCTAGGAGAAGGGTGGGTGCTAACTTCCTACAGCAGGAATACAGCTATTGTCTGGAGAAACATATTACTTGTAAGCATAAAACTGTAGTGCATGCATGGATTTTTAAAATTACAGCAATTCTTGTGAATTGATCTTAATTGTTGCTGTTCCTCTGTGTTACCTAACAGCTGACCAGACTGTGCAAGCACTTAATTTTTACAATTCATTTTTCATTCCAAGCATTTTATCCCCAATTATCTAGCACATTTTTAAATTTGAATGTAACCTAAGACTTCTCTAAGCCTTAAACAAGCTCTTCAAGTGAATTAGCACAGACATACAGACATAAATAAGGGTGGAAAGGTCATTCATTATCCAAGAATTGGATGACAATGTGCAAATAGGTATGAATGAGTTTTCAAGGTGCATAAAGGTGAAAAGCAGAGAACTCTATTCTGCAGAAGCCAAGCTTGTTAGGTCTGTAACTCAAAATAAATAGAAGTTTATTGGCTAAATGATATGCTTGGTGTTGCCTTTGGAGATGAAGGGCTTGGAAAATCATTCCCATACTGAATGAGTGATTGTCTTCAGTTCACTTAGCTGTAGATGGATTCTTTATCTACTGAAGAAAAAGAACAGATAATCCCAACAGTTTATGTGGCGTTTGTATTTTCAAAGTATATTGCAGAATCTCTATTATGTGGCTTTATGGCAAGTGAGTCAGCAAGATTCATCACAATTATCTGTACACAAGGAATTGAGAATCAGCCCAACATTATCTACAATGTTAGCCACATAGTTAGACTAAAAGAATATTATCCAATAGATTGAGTTCTTTGCTAAATAGCAGAAAAAGGGATTTCTTTGTTCTTCCTCTGTCATAACCTTATTTGCATTGGGTGCTCTGTATCTTTAATTGTAAAAGAAATTAAAGTGAAATAAATGGGCCCTTTCTACTGCAGCACTAGGTATGCGTGTGTGTTTGTGTGCATGTGTCTGACAGCTTAAAACTGTGAACAGAGAGGTTCCTGACTCCAGTATTACAATCCAATTTTATAGGTGAGCTACTTGGTCGGTCTGTCGGTCTGTCTGCCTGTCCCTCCTTCTATTATTTATCTATCTGTTTCTCTCTCTTGCTATCTATGTATCTACCATCATCACTCTCATCATCATCTATATATATTATCTAGCTCAGGGGTCTCCAATCTTGGCAACTTTACAACTTGTGGACTTCAACTCCCAGAATTCCTCAGCCAGTGCTGGCTGAAAAATTATGTGAGTTGAAGCACAAGTCATAAAGTTGCCAAGGTTGGAGACCCCTGATCTAACTGTCTGTCTATCTACCTATCTATCTCTACATCTAATAGACCAGAATATTTAAAATTTGGGGTTGAACTGTGGGGTCCTTGGTGCTTCTTGAGTTTGTTTGCTTGTTTGCTTCCTTGCAGACAGTTCATTACCCAACTAGATAACACCCTCAGTTCTAAAAGAGAGTGAGCTTTGCAAGCCCCTCTCCTTGCTACCACTGATGATTTTACATTATTGGGTGATGTATCTACCATATGAATTTGGACTATTTTGTAGTGAACAATTGCTGACCCTTTTGCAGTCAGCTAATTATCTTTGTATGATTTATCCATTATATGGAAAGCCACTAATATTTCCATACGTTCCAACCATTGGTTAGAACAGCAGTCCCCAACCTTTTGAACCAGCTATGGCCCAGTAGGCCTGGAGGTTGGGAATCCCTGGGTTGAAAGATTATTTTTTTAAAAAAATGTGGCTTGAAACTAATTGATTACTTTGGAAGATGTCTTTGAGTCAAACTATGCTATTCTGAACGTAGATGAGGTATGTAGAATATAGATTTTATTTGGGAGAAATGACTGCTCTGCAATTCCTTTAATGGCCTGTAGTTGGAGGATGGGGATCAGTATCACTGATAGAATTGTGCATAATGTCAGGCCACAGGTTTCATGTAGATACACAAAGACACATGTATGTCTTTGTATTTGCAACTGGAAAAAAACTTCTATTTGCAAGAAGCAAAAATCGTTGCAAAAGGAGATGGCCTAGAGCTGAACAATGATCTGTTGAGATATGTTACCTACCTGTTGCCAAGAAAATAACACTCTTATTGGTTGTCAGATCAAAGCAAATGCTCTGAACTCACATTACATTGGAGCTGATAGTGTCCTGGGAACTTGAAATGCCTGCTCAAATGGTGTTCTCCTTAAAATGCAGAATTGAAAAACTTGGGTAACAAACTGCTGGACCATATCCATAATCATTGCAAGCATAGGCTGCTGTCACTAGATCAGCTCTGAAATTGAATTACATATCCACTCTGGTGTCTTGGCTCAGAAATTTGCTATATGCTGCATTTTTGCTTGGCCTTGCTTAAATCAATAGCAATCAAAAACATACCTCAGTAAGACCTTAGATAGAAGTTTCATGCTGCTAAAAATGAGTTCTTGGCCATGAATCATCTCTTTACCAAAACAGAGCAAATGCAGACTTAATCCATTCAAATGTTGAAATCAAACTGAGTGATAGAAGATTAATTAAATAATTTGATGATAATGCTGCCTACAATAAGGAAACTGCCCCAAAGCACAGAATACTTTGCCTGCTTAACTTTGATATTTAATTCAATCACCACCAACAATTCAGAGTATTCAGAAGCTGAAAATATTTTTTAAATTTCTAGTAATATATTAATCACCCTGCACTAATTTTGTTATACAAAAATGTAAGCAGTTCAAATTGTTTCAATTTAGAAAGATTTTTAAAAATTTGTAAATTTAGCCAAATGAATCAAGGGAAATTAGGCTGTTGTGTAGAACAGCTAATACCTCCTGCCTTGCAGCAAATTGCTTGCTTTTTCATGTTGCATTTCTAATTTAAGAAATAATCTTTTGCTAAATTAACATTATAAATTAATGTGATATGATTATAAGGGAGGACAGAAGACTCATCTGTTTATCATTATGAATTTAAGAGCAAAGATACTTTATTTTTAATTGATTAACTTAGAAATCAAATGCTACCCATTTACTAAAGACTCAGAATAGCTTATGGGGATTTAAAAAAGGCGAGAAATGTAATAGCAACAGTAAAAAAAATAGCCATGCTGGAAAGCAAAACAAACTCCACTGTAGTGCAAATAAAGTTTTACATATTACCACCAACCCAATTCCTCTATGGCAAAAATATTTTTATAGACATTTGATCAGAGATTCGCTGATATACAATTGGATCAAGGTTAAAAAGAAACATTATATAAAAATCCCAATTTGGCTATCTATAATGGAAGCGATGATTCACCCAAATAACCTAGACCTGAATAAAATGTTAAAATATAAAGATCTATTGGATATAAACAGAAATTTAAAAACAAAACAGGAGCTCCAAGAACAAGGGCTACGAATAGATTGGTCGGCTTATCTTCAAACCTGATCCTAACTCTTAATGGTCCAGCCATCTGGACTCACAGGAGATTTATACACGTGTATGCGGGTGCAAATGTGATGAATGTATGTATGTGTGGGTGTACATATATACTAATTTTATATACAATTAGTATGACAAACTGTTTCTAACTTGGTATTTCAGCTCCAGTGATACTATAACTTTTATTTATCTTGAAGCTAGATGTGCTGTTCTTTTTCCTTCTACATTTCCCAGAATTAAAGTCTTCCTTAGAAAGCTAAGTATTTGTAAAAATTGCATGAAGTGAGTACTCTGAACATGGACATTTTTGTCTCCTGTGAGAACTCTTGAGTTGATTTATTCAATGATCTATTACTTTGTTTTCTTGGCTCTCTGTAGTATTCTCAAGTGTCTTCTCCAAGATCTAAGTTCAAAAGTGCCAATATCCTGCTTTTTCAAAGGCCAACTTTCACTTCCATAAAATGTCACAGAGAGAACTATTGCTTTGTATCTATCTACTTTATCATATTTATTTAAGATTATATATAAAACATATATTTTTTCTCATAAAAATAATTACACTATTTCTCGTTTTTTATAACAAGAATCTCATGAAATTTAAAATGAAAAGATCATTTCATGAAGTTTAAAAAAATGAGAAGAATTGCCAACCATAAAGAATTTCCTAAGCTTTTTGTTCCGTTTCCTAGCATATTTTTTAAGCTTCAAAAGCCTTTAGAATTTTGACGAGCGATTTGAGTGGGCAACAGGATTAGGCTGGTGCTCAGTCCAGACTAGGACCAGTGCAGGCTCTGATTGGTTGTTTCCGTGGATCTTATTTTTGTTATCTGTGCAGATAAAGTACAGATGTCAACTTTGGAAGTCATGTTGAGACCAGATGCTCCCATTTGAGCCTGGGAAAGTGGGAGAGGGGAATTTCTTGGAGTGTATGTAGTTAGACATGACAACATTCTTTTTCTAATTCAAGGTCATGTTATTTTGCGCATAAGTGAGGGGAAGTCTTAAGTTGGAATGGATGGTGATTGGGCCATGTGATGTGATGATGGGTGTAGAGTGTTAGGAATGTAAGTCACCTAACAGTTGGGTTGGAAATATATAAACCAGGATAGACGTTTTAATACTGTCTCTTTAAGGGAATGCTAAAATTGTAATTGGGTGTGGTTTCTCAACCGGCCATAAGATGGAGCCAGAAACCTGGTTTCCCAGGCAGAAGAAAGAGAAGGAAGAGGAAAGGAGAAAGAAGAAATGTTCGCTGTTTTTGGTTCCTGTATTGACTGTTGCTGGTCGTCATTATTCTTGGATTGATGTGAGTCTATTACTGAACTGTTTTTGATACTGGACTTTGGATTATCCCTGGACTGAAACCTGACTGATATAACCATGTATGACTTGGACTGTTTATTTGGACTTGGCTTAACTGTGTTACTGGAAGTAAAACCTACATTTTACTATACAGTGTATCTGTGTACTGTGTAAGTGTTATTCAACATCACTCTCACTACATCTCCCTGTGTGCGCTCATTCTCCTAACGGGGAATTACCTCAACACAGGGGATGGATTTGTAGTTTTTACTTATTGCAAGGAAGCCTGGAACTTTCAGATTCTGCATTCCTCAATTGTGCCAGTTACTATCCAAATAAAGGAACCTTTGAGAAGATGTCTGCCTTGGAGATATTGAGTGGAGTGAAGGTTTGCTGCAATGCTGACAACAGCATTGTTGGAAATCATGATATGGTCAGGTCTTCCTGTGTCTGACTTTTCCATTTAAGTTTTGTTTGGAGGTTCTAGCAGAGGAGTGCAGCTATCATATACCTTTGTCTGAAGATCAGTATGCAACTTCTATCTTGGATAGTCATCTTTTTCCACCAAGCACATGGCTTTGGGAGGGAAACATAAAGGGTGATGAGGGGGAAAGAAGACACATACCTAGCCAGTCCAATCAGCCAAATCAACTGTGGCGATCAATGGGGTTACAAATGTCACAGCCAAATTGCCCACATATCCTCATTTAGGGTTTGATAATTTACTTTTTTTTTTTACTTTTATTTAAACTTATATACCGCCCCCTCTCCCAGAGGGACTCGGGGCAGTGTACAGCCAAAAAATATATACATATACATACAAATACAATGATTAAAATGATATTAAAAGAATTAAATAGATTGGCCGAAAAATTAAGAATAATCAAAAG
The DNA here is from genome assembly GCA_023653725.1 of Bungarus multicinctus. Classification (NCBI taxonomy): domain Eukaryota; kingdom Metazoa; phylum Chordata; class Lepidosauria; order Squamata; family Elapidae; genus Bungarus; species Bungarus multicinctus. The sequence continues at coordinate 10,433,380 of CM042848.1, read as the reverse complement.
ATTAAGAGATTAGAACTAAAAACATTTAAAATCAGATTTAAAACCCTATACATAACTCTAGGCCAGACTGGCTTGATGGAATAGGTGGGTTTTTAGTAAGCACCGGAAGGTCAATAGGTCAGGGACTGTCCTCATCTCCGGGGGCAATTCGTTCCAGAGGGAAGGTGCTTCCAAAGACAAGGCCCGGACTCTCGGGTCACCAGACATCCAGCCAGGGGCACCCCAAGGAGGCCTGCCATTTGGGAGCACACTGGTCAACGGAGGCCAATGGTGGCAGAAGGCAGTCCCATAAGTACCCAGGTCCCAAGCCATGGAGCGCTTTAAAGATGATCACCAACACCTTGAATCACACCCGGAAGGCCACCGGGAGCCAATGCAGCTCACGCAAAAGTGGCATAACATGGGAGCTCTATGAAGCTCCCCAAACCACTCGTGCGGCCGCATTTTGCACCAACTGGAGCCTCTGGGTGCTCTTCAAGGGGAGCCCCATGTAGAGAGCATTGACATAATCTAGGTGGGAGATGATGAGGGCGGATGTGACCGTGCGAAGTGCATCCCAATCCAGAAAGGGCCGCAATTGGTGACGGCTGCTATATGGTCTTCCAACAACAGCTGTACATCCAGGAGGACACTCAAATTGCACGCACTCTCCGTGGGGGCCAGAGTTTCCCCCCCCACGGCCAGCGAAGGAGTTAGCTGGTTGTATCGGGGCGCCAGAAAGCACAGCCACTCAGTTTTGGCCGGGTTGAGCTGAAGCCTGTTCTGCCCCATCCAACCCCGCACAGCTTCCAGGCACCGGGTTATCATTTCCACAGCTTCATCAGAGTGGCCTGGGGTAGAAATGTACAGCTGAGTGTCATCAGCGTACTGATGGAACTCTACCCCAAAGCCATGGATATTCTCACCTAGCGGCTTCACATAAATGTTGAACAGGAGGGGCAAGAGCTCCGACCCCTGAGGTACCCCACAAATCAGGGCCTCGAGGTCGATCTCTGCCCCCCTGCCAATACAAATTGCGAGCGGTCAGAGAGGAAGGAGGAGAACCACCGTAATACAGTGCCTCTCACTCCCAACCCCTCCAGCCTCCGCAATAAGATACTGTGGTCAAGAGTGATCTAATAGGATCAGGACAGAGGAATACCCCCTGTCACGGGCCCTCCAGAGACCATCCACTAACGCGACCAATGCTGTTTCCATGTTGTACCCAGGCCTGAAGCCTGATTAGCGTGGATCCAAGTAGACAGCTTCATCCAGGTGCCAAGGGAGCTGTTGTGCCACCACACTCTCAACAGCCTTCGCCATAAAGCAAAGGTTGGAGACTGGATGATAATTAGATAATAAGGTCAGGTCCAGGGATGGTTTCTTGAGGAGGAGTCTCACCACCGCCTCTTTCAAGGTGGGAGGCAGAGACTCCCTACTCAAGGAAGCGTTGATAATGCCCTGGAACTAACCACGTGTCACCTCCCGAGCGGCCAATACCAGCCAGGAGGGACACAGATCCAGTAAACATGTGGCATTGAGCCCACCCAGCATCCTGTCCACGTCCTCAAGGGTCACAAGATCAAACTCTCCCCAGATAACCTCACCGAACTCCGCCCCTGCCCGCCCCCATCCAGAGTTGCCCAGTCAGAGTCCAACCCATCCCGGATCTGAGTGATTTTGTCCTGGAGAAAATTCGAAAAATCCTCAGCCCGCCCCTGTAGAGGCTCATCCCGCACTACCACCTCTAAGAGGGAGAGGGTCACCCTAAAGAGGATGGCTGGGCAATTCCCCACAGACGCAATAAGGGCAGAGAAGTGAGAATGCTTCACTGTCCTTATCATCACTAAATAGGTCCTAATATGGGACCGCAGTAGTGTTCGGTCAGATCCGGAGCGGGTGGTCCTCCAACCACTCTCTAGGCATCTTTTCCGGTGCTTCATCTCACTCAGCTCCTCAGAAAACCAAGGAGCTAATTGGGATCGGCATTGGGTCAGAGGCCGCAAGGGCACGACCCGATCAAGGGCACCAGCCGCCATTCTATCCCAGGTGGCGACCAGGTCCTCAACCAGGTCGTGTGTACGAACGCCGGGAAATGGCCCAAGCTCCATTAGGAACCTATCAGGGTCCCTCAGGCTCCTGGGGCAGAACTATCATATTGGCCCTACCTCCCTGTGACGAGGGGTTGCATCATGGAAGTGCAGCCTAAGGAGCAAATGATCAGACCATGACAGGGGTTCAACAACAACGTCCCCTACACCTAGATCATCCTGCCACCATCCAGAGACAAAAACCAAATCCAAGATGTGATCCCCAATGTGAGTGGGGTCCCTAATTAACTGGGTCAGGCCCAAGGCTGTCATGGAAGCCAAGAACTCCTAGGCAATTCCCAAGGCACCGCCAGCTGAGGGTAGGTTGAAATCCCCCATGACCATAAACCTGGGGGTCTGAACCGCCAAGCCAGCTGTGACCTCGAGGAGCTCAGGCAGGGCCGATGTCACATAGCAGGGAGCCAGATATGTGATCAATAGGCCCATCTGAACCCCGGAACCACATTTCACATCCAGTCGTCTGAGGAACAGTGGATTCCCTAGGACACAGATCTTCCTTAATAATCACCGCAACCCCCCCCTCCCCTGGGTCCTCGGCCAATGGAAAACCCGAAACCCAGCTTGGCACATTTCCACCAGGGGGACACCCCCTTCATGGCCCAGCCAGGTCTCGGTAACACCCACCAGGTCCGCCCCCCCAACTGTAATCAAATCAGAAATGAGGTGGGCTTTGTTAACTACGGACCTGGCATTGCAAACCATCAGCTGAAGGCCTGGAGCCAGATCGTTCGGACAACCTAGGGAACGGGAAATGACCTGGGGGTCGGAGCGTGCCACCGCACGTAAATAACGGGGGCGGGCTCCCAAAACATAATATGGCCCCCTGTCAACGCTATACCTGTATCTTCCGCTGACCGTGCAAATAGCCATTCCCTCCTCCTCCTGAAAAGAAGCCCCCATCCTCGATCCAACCCTCCCTGCCCCCAGGACCTCCCGGCTGCGCTCAACCCCCGGTCTGGCCTTCGTGTCAGACGGGTTGTCCCCCAAACCCAGTCTGGTCTCCCTCCCTAACCCCACTAAATATTTGGAAATAAAAGAGTACAGATGGGAATAATTTTTTGCACTCTTCCCTTGACTGTGCTACCTCTCGGGATCCCAATAGTATCCGTCATCAAGGCATGCCATAGAAAGGCTGGAGGGCCATCTCAGAGACAGGGGAATGCCCCTGAGGGCCCATAAATCTGCTGACGTGTAGGTAATCTGTCCTTTCCTTTGGCAATCAACCGGTCGTGATCTCGACATCCCAGATCGAAAACGGGAATGGGCAGGCCCATACAATTGGAGCCAACTTGCCCGGGCCCCACTGCCAGATAGTTGTAATTGTAGTCTCTGTCCTCATTGATGCCGCCGACATTGGTGTAGGCGGGGACAGGATCGACATGGGTCTGGCCCTGACACTGCCGCCGGAGCCATCAAAACCAGAGCCACCTTGTTGGGACCGCCGCTGCCCTCAGACCAGACGCTCCTATTGCCGAACTCGACGATGTAGGGCCAGGCTGCCACCGCCGACGCTGCCGATGCCACCGGCGAAGCATTCGGGCTGCCACCATCACCCTCATCCTCGGAGGGGGCAATCCAGTCAAGGCCGCCACCACCACAGCTATCGAAGCCCCTGTCCCTGGAACAGTTGCCACCAGGCCGTACCCCTGTTCTTGCACTCAGGACGACGCCACGACCACCGAGCCTTCCACAACACCCTTGGGACCGCTACTGTCACCGGAGCCATCGTCGGGACCCTCCAGGCCTGGGGTCTCATCCCTGAGGTCAGTAGCTCCAGTACAATGGGAAGTGCCGCCATCACTGGTTATGGCCACCACCACCTTCGCCATTGCTGTCCAGACCCAAAGCTGGACTGTGGGTCTGGTTGGAACCAGAACCGGCCCTCCAGATCGCCCCCAGATCACCAAACACCCCAACCGGGGCAGCCAAGGCAGGAAATGCCAGTCTCCAGTCGGGCCACACCATCACCAGCACTGCCAGCACCACCGCCAGCAGCGCCGGGGTGCAAGACCGGACCATTGGCCCTGAAGGAGCCGAGGTAAGATGGGGGAGGAAGGGGCCAGCCAACTGGAAATCCAGGCCGTCGCCAAGCCAGGCTGAATTAACAAACTGCGGCACGGATCTCACATGAGGCGCGATGGGGGAGGCGCAATAGAAGCGTCGTCAGCCCGCCCGCTGCCCGGATTGCCCACGCAGCTGTCCAGGCAACCCGCCAACCATTCCTTTGCCCTTTCGGACAGGCCAGCCTCCTCCCGAGGGCCTAGTCACTCTCATCTTCACCACGCCCCCGGGTGGGGCGAAAGCCCAGCCTAGGACACGGAACGGTCGACGGAGCTTGCCTTTTCGCGTCCGGCCGCCATCTTGGCACATACTCAGTCCTGCACATTAACCGTCCATTTACTTTTTCTCATGGATGCCCTCCATTTACCTTTCTATTATATATTTTACTGCTTTAATTTTGTACATTCCTTTAATTTCTCTTTTAATTTCTTCCATGTTTCTTAGCATACCAACATTACCCTAAAGACTTGAGTGTGGACCAATTCCCTTCAAACAGTGGTGGGATTCAATTTTTTTTACTATCGGTTCTGTAGGCATGGGTTGGTGGGCATGGCAGGGGAAGGATACTGCAAAATCTCCATTCCCTCACCACCTCACTAACCTGCTTTCCAGCTCCATTCTCCTGTGCAGGACAACAAAAGTAGACCCAGCTGATCAGCTGGGACTCAGAAGTCAGAGAATAGATGGGAGTGGGGCCAGTCACATGTGGTATTTGCCAGTTCCCTGAACTACTCAAAATTTTCACTACCAGAACTGGTCAGAACCTGTTGAACCTCTGCCTTTAAAAGAAAATAATAATATACATAATAGATTGGCCCTGGTTTTCAACACTGCTGCAATAGCAATTCTTTGTTTGCTTGATGAAATGTTCCTACTTATTTTTCTTTATAAGTTATAAAGCCAGGGAGAAATATTGCACATAGTGCGAGTGGAGTGGGTGAGGAATGGGACCACATTTCACTTTCAGAAACTGAAAGACTGAGTATTTTATAAATGCTGGGAATTTCTAATCAAGCTTACCTTTATGTTGGTTGATGACCATAACAGAGATTTGATTTGATTAAGCACGCTCTTGGATTAATTGCTATATTTAAAAATATCTCAATTTTACAGTTTTCAAATTCTAAATTATACGTTGTATCTGTTCGTGCATATATAGTATGTATGTCTGTGCATCCACTAAATAATCCATGACTTATTGATTAATCATTTCAGAGATATTTTCTTACCTAAACAGAGAAACAGAATGCCCACAAGCAGTCATAAAAACAGACGGAGAAGATTCCAACTTTCTACCAGCTTCCCTGTTGAGTTTTCTTGTCGGAAACTGATAAGCAACATCAGAAATCTTTTTTCCTTCCTTCCTTCCTTCCTTCCTTCCTTCCTTCCTTCCTTCCTTCCTTCCTTCCTTCCTTCCTTCCTTCCTTCCTTCCTTCCTGCCTTCCTGCCTTCCTTCCCTCCCACCCTTGTCATTCTGTTATTATCAGGGATGAGAAAGTAACACAGACACACTTATACACACACACATCTATAAAGGTATAGAACATAATAAGCAATATAAAACTTTGTTGTTCATCTAACAGCAATTTCATGGAGAATTCATTGCATCAATTGGTTTGCATAAGACAGCATTAAGTCAGTGTAATGAATTGTTAGACTGTTGCAGCAAGCAATATGCTATACATTTTTGTATCTGACAGCCACCCTTTGTTTTGAGAAATCTGTTTTCTAACAGAAACCTACTTGTTAAAATACTAGCAAGTAAGTATAAGATATCTTGCTTCATTCAGAAGCACACGAACACACAGCCAACTGCATCTTGTCATTATCCAACTTTGTCCAGAAGGTTCACGGTGCAACTTGTGGTGGGAAAGGGTGAAAGGAGTACTATAAAAAGACTGTTTTTAAGAGAGTGAGAAAAAAATTGGCAGCACTATAAAAGAAAAACAGAGAATATTTTTCCCTAAGAATCAATTTAGGCTCAATAAGGGGAAATTATTTCTTGGTCAAGCTGGTTATTGAGCAAAATAAAGTTTATTTGTCTGTCTATCCGCTGTATAGACAGAAGGTACTCAAAAAGTCAGGGTAACGACCACAATGGAGCAATTGAAATTTTTCCTCTTTTTTATATGTATCACGCATAAAAGTGAATGCAGGGAATAAAGAGAGAAATAAAGGTAAAGAACAAAGAATAAAGAGAAAACGAAACAGAAAGATAGTCTGACCATTTTACAGATTAACAGAGTTGGAAGGGACCTTGTAGATCATCTAGTCCAACCCCCACTGCTCAAGCAGGAAATCCTACACCATTTCTGACAAATGGCAGTCCAATCTCTTCTTGAAAGCTTCCAATGATGAAACTCCCACAACTTCCGAAGGCAAGCTGTTCCATTGGTTGATTGTTCTCCCTGTCAGAAAATTTCTCCTTATTTCTAGGTTGAATCTTTCCTTGATCAGTTTCCATCCATGATTCCTTGTCTGGCCTTCAGGTGCCTTATTTATTTATTTATTTATTTGTTCATGCTTCTATACCGCTCCCTCTCCCAAAAAGGGACTCGGGGCGGTGCACATTCAACAACGAAAACAGTACAGGTAACAGAGATGAAATAAATAAAAATCTAAAATGGTTAAGAACAACACCCAAACAGAAAGATTATCTAAAATTTAATTTAACCCGAATGATTCAATTGGCTAGACCGGCCTGCTTGAACAACAAGGAGGAACAACTGCGCGCCGGAAGGTGAGGATATCCGACATGGCTCGTGTCTCCGAGGGGAGACAATTCCAGAGGGATGGGGCTCCCACAGAGAAAGCACGTAGTCTCGGGGCTGCCAGTCGGCAGTGATTTAGTGGTGGGACCCCGAGCATGGCGACCCTGTGGGAGCGTACTGGGCGGCGGGAGGTTGTTGGTGGCAGAAGGCGGTCCCGTAAGTATCCAGGTCCCGAGCCATGGAGCACTTTGAATACTATTAGTACCACCTTGAATCGAATCCGGAAGGCCACAGGAAGCCAGTGCAGCCGGCGGAGAAGAGGTGTTATGTGGGCGTCCTGAGGGGCGCCGATGATCATCCGCGCGGCGGCATTCTGAACTAACTGTAGCCTACGGAGAGTCTTCAAGGGGAGCCCCATGTAGAGAGCATTACAGTAGTCCAAACGGGAGATGACGAGAGCAGAGGTGACTGTGCGAAGTGCGCCCAGATCCAGGAAGGGTCGCAATTGGTAGATCAGACGAATCTGATAAAAAGCACTCCTGGTGGCGGCTGCAATATGGTCTTCCAAAGACAGTCGCACATCCAGGAGTACACCCAAGTTGCGTGCCCTTTCCACAGGGGATAGTGTCTCTCCTCCTATGGACAGCGATGGAATAAGCTGACTGAATCTGGGGGCAGGAAACCACAGCCACTCGGTTTTGGTCGGGTTGAGACGGAGTCTGTTTTGACCCATCCAATTTCGTACGACCTCCAGGCACCGGGTCATCACCTCGACGGCTTCGTTGGGGTGGTCTGGAGTGGAGATGTACACTCCAAAGCCACGGATGATATTACCTAGCGGCTTCATATAAATGTTGAACAGCAGGGGAGAGAGCACCGACCCCTGAGGCACCCCACAGAGTAGGGGTCTCGGGGTCGATCTCTGTCCCCCTGTCAACACAAATTGCGAACGGTCGGAGAGGAAGGAGGAGAACCATTGAAGCACGGTGCCTCCAATCCCTAGCCCCTCCAACCGATGCAACAGGATACTGTGGTCGACAGTATCAAAAGCCGCCGATAAATCGAGGAGGACCAGAACAGAGGAATGGCCTCTGTCCCGTGCCCTCCAAAGATCATCCATCAACGCGACCAACGCCGTCTCAGTGCTGTGCCCGGGCCTGAAGCCCGATTGGAGGGGGTCAAGATAATTCGCTTCATCCAGGTACTGCGGGAACTGACGTGCCACCACGGTCTCTATAACCTTCGCTACAAAGCGAAGGTTGGAGACAGGACGATAATTGGATAGTAATGCTGGGTCCAAGGACGGTTTCTTGAGGAGGGGACGAACCACCGCTTCTTTCAAAGCAGTGGGTAGAAACCCCTCTCTCAAGGAAGCGTTTATAATGCCTTGGAACCAGCCTCGTGTTACCTCCCGAGTGGCTAGAACCAGCCAGGAGAGACACGGGTCTAATAAACAAGTGGTAGCATTCAGTCCCCCCAGTATTCTGTCAACGTGTTCTTTGGTAACAGAGTCGAACTCAACCCAGTTGACCTCACCGATATCTGATCCCGCCCTCTCGTCTGGAGAGGACCAGTCGGAGTCCAAATCGTTCCGAATCTGAGCGATTTTATCCTGGAGAAATATGGAAAATTCCTCAGCTCGACCTTGCAAAGGGTCATCCTGTGACTCCACTTTTAATAGGGAGCGAGTCACCTTAAACAAGGCAGCTGGGCGGTTTTCTGCGGATGCAATAAGGGTGGAGAGGTAAGTTCTCCTCGCCATCCTTATCGCCACTAAATACGTCTTAATATAAGCACGTAGTAGTGTTCGGTCAGAATCAGAACGGGTGGATCTCCAACTACTCTCTAGGCGTCTTTTCCGGCGTTTCATCTCCCTCAGCTCCTCGGAGAACCAAGGGGCTATCTGGGAGCGGCGCCGGGTCAGAGGCCGCAAGGGCACAACCCGATCAAGTGCTTCAGCAGCCGCCAAATTCCAGGCAGCAACTAAGTCCTCGACCAAGTTGTGTGTGTGAGTTTCGGGGAGTGGCCCAAGCTCCATCAGGAACCTTTCAGGGTCCATCAGGCGCCTGGGGCGGTACCATTTTAATGGCCCCGCCTCCCTGCGGTCAAGAGGTGTGGAACGGAAGTCAAGCTTTAGGAGTGAGTGGTCTGACCATGACAGGGGTTCTATGACTATATTCCCTACACCCAGATCACTCTGCCACTGATCAGAGACAAAAACTAAGTCTAAGGTATGACCTCCGATGTGAGTAGGGTCCCGGATTAATTGGGTTAGGCCCATGGCTGTCATGGAAGCCATGAACTCCTGAGCAGGTCCCGAGGTACCACCGGCAGAGGGAAGGTTGAAATCACCCATGACCATAAGCCTAGGGGTCTCAACCGCCATGCCAGCAATAACCTCAAGAAGCTCAAGCAGGGCAGATGATGCATAGCAGGGAGCCAGGTAAGCGATCAACAAGCCCTTCTGAACCTTGGAACCAAACTTCACGAAAAGAGATTCACATCCAGACGTCTGAGAAACAGTGGACTCCCTCGGACAAAGATCTTCCTTGATAACTAACGCAACACCTCCACCCCTTCCCTGGGTCCTCGGCTGATGAAAAGCCCGAAACCCGGCCGGGCACATATCGACCAGAGGGACACCCCCCTCTGGGCCCAGCCAGGTCTCGGTGATACCCACCAGGTCCGCCCCCGCCTCTAAGATCAAGTCATGAATGAGAGGGGCTTTGTTCATGACGGACCTGGCGTTACACAACATCAGTTGAAGGCCCAGGGCCTGAACACTCAGACCACCTGGAGAACGGGAAGTGATAATGGGGTCGGAGTGCGTCACAGCAGATAGAGAGCGGAGACGCGCTCCCGAAACAGAATGTGGCCCCTTATAGACGCCAAATCTGCCTCTCCCGCTCACCGTTTTAATGGAATTGATGACACCCTCTTCTGGATAACCCCCCATCCTCAATTGAGCCATGTCGGAATCCTGACCATTCCGGCTGCGCTCTAACTATGAACAGGTCGGAGCCCCAGGTGGGTTGTCCCCCAATTTGTTAAGGAATTTGATTAGAAATTTTAAGAAACCCTCCCTCCCACGCTTCCGACGACGACTCCACCATCTCTCTGGATCCCAGGATCCGTCCTTGAGATGGGATTTGGAGAGACAAGGGGGCCAGATTTGAGATAGGGGAACATATCTCAAGGCCCGCAGTTCAGTTGAAGAATATGATTAGAAAATAGTTTGACTCCTTCCTCTCTGTGGCAGCCCTCAGATATCAGAACACTGCTATCGTGTCTCCTCAGTCCTTCTTTTCCCTAGACTAGCCATGCCCTGCTCTTCATTTGTTTTAGTCTCCAGTCCCCTAATCATCCTGCTGGCTCTTCTCTGCACTTTTTTTTTCTTCTCTGTACTTTTTCTAGAGTCTCAACATCTTTTTTATAGTGTGGTGAACAAAACTGGATGCAGTACTCTAGGTGTGGTCTTACAAAGGCTTTATATTAGTACCTCACTTGATCTTGATTGTATCCCGTTGTTAATGCAACCTAGGATTGCATTGGCTTTTTGGCTGCTGCTGCACACTGCTGGCTCATATTTAATTGGTTGTCCACTAAGATTCCAAGATTCCTCTGACAGTTGCTACTATTAATCCTGATTTTATCCAGCCCATGTGTGTACTTCTGGTTTTTCTTGCCTAAGTGTAAGACTTTACTTTTCTCTTTTGTTAGATAGGACCCAGTGTTGAAGTTTGTCAAGTCTATTGTATATGAGAAGGTATTATTCCCACAGATACTCTGTGACTTACCATCAGAAAACAGTGTTCTCTTAGCAGCATAAGAAATCTGACCTTAGCTTGAAAGTGTGGCCTTGAAAAACTGCCATGATCTCACCAACATAATCTTTGTGACCTTCCACAGAGCATTATAAGAGATGTAGAAACATGGAAAACATCTTCAAAACTCCTAGCAGAGCATATTCCTCCATTCAATTCGTCACTTGTGAGACCTGTCCACCTAAGGTACAGGTGTGAGAGAAAGCTATTACATAAATAAAATCCACTTTAGCCCATTATTGTCTATTTCGTTCCATTCTGACCTGTTATTGTATATTCCCACAATAAACTGGAAGCAGGATCTCATTTGTTATCTGGTCTTTACATCTTTAGATGCCCAGAAACAAACCTGGCATTTTCTGTTTGTTAAATGTAGGTCAATTTTTTTTTATTATAGTATAGTTGTGGTATAAGATATGACATAAAGCAGATTTCAAGGTACTGAGATAGTCATGGTTTCATTATAGGACTAATTGTATAGGTGGGTTCCAAAAAAGAAAGTTACAATTGCCTAGCTACAGTTGGAAAATAAATAAAAGAGAATAAATAAATCAAGCAGAGGTCAGGCTAACTTTACACGTCAGTCATGGACAAATTTTTCACCTTAATATGAATGGCTAATTTGGTAGTAGAGTTATGTGTTTCTAACAATCTTTAGTTCTGGGGAAAAGAAAAGACAAGAAGCAAAAATAATTTTGAGTAAGTCCTTCTATAAACAGAAAAATGTTTAAATCCAGTGCCTTTGAAAAAAAATGCAGGAGAATATTCTTTTTTTTAATTCTAAAATCCAATCTAAGTTAGTTCTCCATTACAGAGAAGAATAATTCACAGAAGTTTCAAAAGCTTACTTTAAAAGTCTCTGAAAACACACAATCACAAAATGTAGGATTTACATCATATTCCAGAGCATTAATTTTCTTTGTTGTTCATATACAATTATATGTATTGCTGCAAAATATTTTTGCTGGCTCCTGACGAGACACTGAAAAACTTTGATCAATATTTGATGTTCATGTTGAAAAGTTGGAGACCTACTTCTTCATAGTGTTTCACTGTAAGTTGAAAACACCTCGCTAGTAAATCTCATGTAAAATATAAAGAGTGCTTCAGGCTTTTCTCATTAACTGTTTCTTGATTCCTCCAAGCAAATTTCACTGGTATCATCTAATACAGATTTTTCTACTCAAAGTGCTAAGAAGCCAGAATTGTTATTTTCTGAATATTAAAAATTGTGCCTTCCTTCCTTCCTTCCTTCCTTCCTTCCTTCCTTCCTTCCTTCCTTCCTTCCTTCCTTCCTTCCTTCCTTCCTTCCTTCCTTCCTCCCTCCCTCCCTCCCTCCCTCCTTCTATAGTCCCTTTAATGAAAAAATAGAAAACTACAATGTTATACTATAAAAAGTAGGACCTGAATATTTTAAATGATTGAAGTATCTAAAGCTGCCACTCTAGCTCATTGTCACTTTGATTTGCCATGAAAATTCATATCAAGCTTTGAAGAGGAACTTACCATTTCTAAGTACTGACATTCATATACTCTGTGTAGAGCAACACATTTACCAAAATGAAAAAGAGGATTAACCTAGAGCCCCAAAAGCAAAATAGAGTTTTTCTGTGGAACAAATGTACTTTGTGATACTTGCTATTTTTTAAAGCTTACTGTTAAATTAAGAACTCATTTAAATTACCCAATTTCCCTTGAAATCTCTGAATGTTCCAGAATACTAGCAGGCTGTGTAAAACTGAGGAATAAAACAGAGAATCTGTTGAGTTTTAAGAAATAAGCTTAGACATTCTACAATGTCTTAAAAATATATAGTATTACAGGTAAAAAAATTATAAGAATTCCATCTAAAGTTTGGAAAAAATGTTTGTGACGGAATGAAATGTTTTCTGTAAGAATAACCTTAATGGCTTATTTGAATACCCCAAAAAAGCATCCTTGGAAATGATGGTAAACAGAAATAAATATCACACAGGAAGCTACAGAAGTGAACCAACTTTGATGTTCTGTCAATGAAAAGTTATCATGAGCAACCTATTTCTTCAAACGTATCGGACAAAAGTCTATATTCCACTGTTGTGAGTGAGAGCTGTGCTCATTTCATAATAGTGTAGTTAATCAATTATTGCCAGAAAATTAAAGAAAAGAAAAAGACACCAAACAGGTCTCTGAGGATCTAGTAGGATTTGTGTGTGTGTGTGTGTGAATTTTCACTCTGGCAAAAGAATTCTGGATTAAATAGGCTTTTGATTAATTCACCAACCTTATGTATATGATTTCTGTTAATGCATTCAAATAATTTTAACTAAGAATTACAAGTAATAAAAAGAATTCTTGATGTTCTCTTGTGAAGTCTGTTAGCTCAGTTTTTAAGCATTTACCTGTCCTTACGTTTCTCCCTTGTTCAAGTGATTGTTATGGTAGTTGAAATAAAATCTAAGACAATCATATAGGTAATCACACCTTTTTCACGTTATTCCATTGTGCAATTTGTGCTGCTTTATTAAACACATAGCCATGACTGTTGAAGAGCGATAGGGGAAATCCCAAATGAAATTTAAAAAGCATTTGCTGTAGAATGTAACTCCAGAATTAATTTTAGATATTTGCTTAGTTATTATAGAATTATAGAGGGACTGGATCCTGGGGAGAAAAAATACTTGAATAGTAAATGGTGTGTCATGAGAAATGAATTCTTTAAGTAAACAAACAGGAAAACTTAGATGTATGAGCCTGGATGGTGGCATAACTTATTTTAGCTCGTATTATTATTTTGGTTTGTCACACAGCCAGCCAGATGTTCAGACTGGATTTGGCATTTTGTCCTTCCCAAGGATAGGCAGGTATCCTGTCTCCCCTTCCCTTTCCCCCAAAAGGTAAGGGATTATACACACACACAAACACAGACAGACAAGGTGGCTTAAACTTTGCAGAGCAAATCCTCTGTAACTGATAACATTCTTGGCATCCCACTACGTCCTCCCTGCCAAGTCCGAGCTGGCAGCAATTGTAAATCAAAGTCTTACTCACACAGAGGGAAATGGGTCTTTTACTTCACAAAGCACAAGGCAGTCTACAAAACAATCGTTCTTCCAACATAGTCACGAATAAAGTTTAAAGTAAGTACAAAGTTTAAAGAGAAAGCACACCCACTTTTATCCCCTGTGGGGTGTGGCTCAGTGACTCAGCTCATTCTCTGACCCTCCCACATCTCCTACGTTGCTACTCACATTTCTCCCTACGACGCTGCCTGGGATCGAGCCAAGACTCCTCTTCACTCCCTGTCAGGGGCTGCCCTGGCATGCTTTCCTCCTGATTCATCTCGGTTGTCTGATGGAACCTGAGGCATTACCAGGGAGGAAGGCATTGGCAGGAAGGAAGGTCCTAGGGAGGAAAGCATTGCCAGTTCCTCCCCCTCATCTTTCAGGTCCTCTTCCTCTGAAAGCACAGGCTCGGGAGTCAGGGCCACAACAGGCAGGTTGTTATTTGATGGCATTAAAGAGGGTGACAATGATGATTATATATTTAATATTTTATTTTACTGTTATTATTTTAATCTTCAATTTGATTCACAATGTGGGACTCGTAAAAACTTAACAGTTCAAGTCCTAACCAAGGACCTAAGAGCTGTTAAATTAGTGCCTGAGTATATAAGCAGTTCTAACTAAGGAGGTTTTTTGAAAAATCAGAATATTCAGGTGCAATCTCTCCACATCAATTTGCAGACCGTGATATTTCATTGATTTTTCTAGTTGTTTCTCTTCAATTCGTGAATCATCTGGTATTGCAATATCAATGAATCCGGCCATTTTCTTTTCTATGAGGGTGATGTCAGGCCTGTTGTGGGCCAGATGTCTGTTTTTGGGATTCAAAAGTTCCACAAGATCTTGATCTGTTCATTTTCAAAAACTTTGTCTATTTGATGTTCCCAGTAATTTTTGCTGCACTTGAACCCAAAGTTAATGTTAATGGGGCATCTTGATTCCTTCAGTTTTCACTATTTTACCTTGTTTGATAGTGAGTGTGGTATATTTGTCCAGTCCAAACTCCATTGCAAAATGTTGGCTATATATATGGACAGTGTTAAGCAGCAATTCTATTTCAGATGGAGCTTTTCCATACAGCTGCAGATCGTCCATGTAAATGAGGTGGGATAGTCTGTCAGATGTTTTTGATGTTTGATAGCCATGGTCTGAGTTATTCAGTATTGTTGACAGAGGAAACAGTGCAATGACAAATAGTAATGGTGATAGTGCATCTACTTGAAATATTCCTCTCTTGATATTAACTTCTCCCAGGCTCTCACCATTGACCTGCATCTGTGTTTTCCACTGTGCCATCAATCTTTGCACAAAGCTTCTGATATTTCTACTGACTTCTGTTATTTCTGGTCATCTAGTCATGTGGCAGAAAGTTAAATGCCTTTTTGTAGTCAATCTATGCTACATTCAGGTTTGTCTTCCTTCTCTCTTGCAGTTTTCCAAAATCATTTTGTCAATTAGGAGTTGATCTTTTGTTCCTCTGCTATTGGGGAAGTTTTCTTTCTGCTCAGGTAGAATGAGATTGTTTTCAACTAGATGGTGTTGGACTGCCTCATCTACTATACCAGTTAGCAATTTGAAAGTTGTTGGTAAGAAGATAATTGGCCACTAGTTGCCTGTTGCTTCCCCTTTTGCTGGATCTTTCATTATCAGATAGATATGCCAGATGTTAGCCACTCTTCAATTTTACCTCCTTGTAGAATTGAATTGATGTGCTTGTTCAATGTTATAAAGTGCTTGGTGAACTTAGATAGCATTGTATTAAGTAGCGGGAATGGCGGAAGCAAAAGTTCAAACAGAAAATGGACTGAAAAAGGTGTGTCATGGCCTCTCAGAGCCCAGTTTGGAGGAGGAGGAGGAGTTGGAACTGGGACTGTCCAACAGGGAAGGCATGCCAGGGACTGAGGACAATGTTGTCCTGGGTCCATCAGTCATTGGGGTGGCTGGTTGACCAGTTGGAGAGGTGCCTCCCTACACAGACCTAGGGGAGGATTGACTGCTGAGAGTGGAACATAGGCAAGCCCAGAGAAGGGTTGCAAGGCTACTCAGGAGGAGATTACCCCACCCCTCCTCACAAGAAACACCTGAAGGGGAGTAACTTAAGAAGAAGCTGTGGGGAATTAGTCTTGTGACTCTTTGTTTTGCCTCCTTTGGAAGATTGCTCTTTGCATTTTGTTTTGGACCAGGCCTTCTCTTGTGGCCTGCATTGGGTCTTTGCTTCATTGTGCCTTTGGAACTGCTTCTTGTCTGGGATCTATTTCTTGTCCTGTGGACTTTCCTTGTCTTGTATCTGGACTCTGCCTTTTGGATTGGACTTGGACCTGAGATCAAAAGCCAAAGATCACCAAAACCCATGATTAAGATAAATAAAAATAAGGATGATGAAACATCCTTTATTATGGAAGAACAGAAAAGCTGTAAGGAAAAGAAGGCTATGGAAAGCTGCTGGTTTAGATAACATCTTTATTGTACATGTAGTGGAAGGCTGGCCAGCCAGGTGCCATGAGGGGAAGAAGAGAAGGAAAAAGTGAAGCTGATCTAGTGAAAAAAAAGTGAAGCTGATCCAGAGAAAGAGAGCAGTGATGATCTAAGGAGAGAAGGAGAATGAAGATGACCTAGACAAATGAGCCAGTCAGAGACCAGAGGGGACACTATATGTACTACAGCAAAAGGAAGGGAAAGCAAGCAGATCAACAAAAGGAGAATGGAGATAACTTAACCTGGGTAAGTGGATGGTGCACAGGTGAGAGCTCAAAACAGGCTGATGATCAGGGCAAGGGATAGAATGAGAGACCCTGAGATGTTAGACTAGTGACTGAGGGCACCAGGAAGACACCAAATTCCCTGAGAGAAAGGGACAGATGGATCTGGGCTCTTGTGGCCCTTTCAGGGGAGTGCATCATACACATATATCAATTTGAACCAAAAGTGGCTACCGTAAATGTTTAATGAATGCTTAGAACAATGAAAGATGCCTAGTATCTTGCAAAAGGCCAAAGTTTAGCAATTTTAAAACCAGGTAAATATGCCAATAATCCTAAGAATTACCCTCCAATTTCTCTGTTCTGCCATACCTACAAAATCTTTGAAAGAATGCTGCAAAATTACCTCACTGTAGCTGTAGAACTCCTTTTCATATCACAGCAGGCTGGATTTCACCCCGCAAAAATTTGCACTGTACAGATCCTGAACTTAATCCAATACATTGAAGATGGATTCCAAAAGGGCAGTGTAACAGTCACATATAACACCATCAATCTTGGAAGACTGAAAAACAAAAAGTTTATGATATGACTAAATATTCTAAACTTACAAATATTATCAGGAATCTGCTTCAGAATCAGAACTATATGTTTTTGTGGAGTTTCAGGGAAGGCGAAGTAGATGGAAGAACCAAAGAAACAGCTTACCATAGGGAAAGCTCTTTTTCATATTTACACTGATGATCAGCTGGTCACTGAAGGTACTAATAATTATATGTATGCTGACAATAGAGCAATGGCTATTGGTGGGGGAAACATTTGAGAAGGTTGAATGACATTTAACTGAAGCCCTGACAGAGTTGGGTTGATACTATCATGATAACCACATAGAATAGAATAGAATAGAATAGAATTCTTTATGGGCCAAGTGTGGTTGGACACACAAGGAATTTGTCTTGGTGCAAATACTCTCAGTATACATAAAAGAAAAGATACGTTCATCAAGAATCATGAGGTGCAACACTTAAAAAGTCATTGGGTACAATAAGTAATCAAATCATACTAGGAAACAGTCAATATAAATCATAAGGATACAAGCGACAAAAGACCAAATCCAGCAAAAATTCAGGTGCCTTCCATTTTCACAATAAGCAGGCTTCTAGGAACCTGAGTATAAAATGGAAAGGCAAGTTATTGGAGCATTGCACAGTCCTAAATATTTAGGGGTAACCCTAGATAGGGCCCATATAAGCAGCACTGTACCAACACAAAACTGAAGATCAGTGGATGAAATAATATCCTCAGGAAATTAATGAACTCTACCTGGGGCACCAAATCAAGGGTCCTTAAGACAACAGTACTAGCACTGTGCTACTCAGTAGGTGAATATGCCTGGCCACTCTGGTATAAATCAACACAAGCTGGGAAAGTAGATATTGGTCTGAACGAAGCTATCATATTTATTATCAGCTGCCTTAAACCTACCCCTCTAGATAAGATCTACCACCAAGTTGGCATTGCCTGGCCTGCTGTTTTCAGAGAAGCAGCAGCATGCAGAGAGAGACTCAAATCATCAGTATCTAGACAACAGACACACTATGACCTACAACCAGCTCAGCATAGACTGAAATCCAGGAAAAGCTTCCTTGGGTCGACAGAAAACTTTGAAGAATTTGAAAGCAGAGAGGATCTATGGAAAGCTACAAAGAACAACACTGCATGGAACTAACAAAGGAACTGGCAGTTTGATCTGATAAAAGCTGGGCAATATGGAAATCATTGAATAGACTATGCAGTGGTACACCACGACCCAGAGACATTCTGAACAAATGGGGCTATCGGTTGGTTCTGTTTTTTGTGATTGTATACCCGCCCTTTGTGCACCAATCAGTGTACCTTGAGGATCTCAGGGAAACACAACAGAACACAATAAATGTTACTAGTTTCTGGACAAGATATTTTTAATGTGTACTTTTTTTTTAATATTTCAAATGTTATATTATATAGTATGTCTTATTTTATTTGTGATTCTTCTTCCACAAATAAACAAACTTCCCTTGAGACCCACAAACTTTTTAATGCTTGGTAATGATTAATAATGCTTTAGTAAAGACTAATAATGCTCATAATATAAGTTGTTCTTGTAGCATTTAATGAGAATCATTAATAAGATAATTAAAGTTAATAATTATATGTTTTAACATAATTAAATATGGCATAAGAAATAGAATGATTAAATGAAATTGATTGATTGATCGGTTGAATTTGTATGGCTGCCCATGTTGCCCAAGTAACTCTGTGCAATTCACAACAGATTAAAAAGAACAATCCAATAAAAAAGTTAAAATCCAATATACAAACATGTAAAGTCTCAATAATCATTCAAAACAAAATTAATCGACCATGAAATAGATCCTTGTGTCAACTCCAACCCCCAAGCTTCAGCACCTTCCTAAAGGCCATCAGGGCAGGGACCAGGAGATGGTGTTCCAAAAAGCATGTTCCCTTTTTATTCTGTTCTATTTTATTTTAAAATAAAAATAAGGCAATATTTTTCAATGCCAGGGATTTAAAGACATCAAGTCACCGCCATCTTGACTGCAGGCTTTTTGCCTTCCTTGACATCAACACTACATGAAAATATATCATGGGGAGTTAGTGTCATGAGATGCAGTGGAATGTATTTTTGAGAAAACATCTGGAATTGTGGCTTTTATGCAATACTGTCACCTCTTCGTGTTCCTCTTCCTGACTCTTTCTCTCTCCCTCTGCACACGTGTGTGGTGGTTCACTTCTCATATGCAAATGTCATACTTAAGGGCAAAGGACAGTGATGTAGCTTCAGCTATGGGCAGAACTCACAATAGAAGAACCCCAATAAATGTCAAGGCTGTAGAGAAGAAAAAAAGAATATATGTGTGTGTGTGTGTGTATGTATGTATGTATGTATGTATGTATGTATGTATGTATGTATGTATGTATATATCGCTGATCTGGATGAGAACCAGTGGCCTAATGGCAATTACAACTGCCTCACATGTAATACTTCCCTGGTTCGAATCCCAGTAAGGGTATGGCTAGCTGACGAGAGCTAAGTAGCTCAAAATAGATCTATCCTAGTCTCCCTTGTTTAATTATTTATCAGCTCAAAACACACACACACATATATATATACTACAGATACCCTGATTCAAGATTTGATGCCAACGATTACGCAGATGCAAGAAGATTCAATACATATATATGTATGTGTGTATGTATGTATGTATGTATATATATATACTTGCATCTGCGTAATTATTGGCATCAAATCTTGAATCAGGGTATCTGTAGTATGATGAAAAGATACAATTGCACAATGGTACAATTGAAGCTACTTCAACATTGCAGTGCATAATCACTAAATAACCATATCATTTTGACTATTTCCACAATGCCCAATGGAGACTCTGGCTTAAATTAAAGATTTTCCGCAATATACTTCCATAATTTCTTTCATTCTCTCTTACACATCCAAAGTTGATGCAAATAACAGAATAACATAGTTGGAAGGAACCTTGGGGGATTTCTAGTCCAACTTCTTGCTCAAGAAGGACACCCTATATCATTCCAGACAAGTCCAGTCTCTTCTTAAAAGCCTCTAGTGATGGAGCACCCATGATTCCTGAAGGCAACCCATTCCACTGTTAATTGTGGAATGGAAATGCTCCATTCTCACTGTTAAGAAATTTCACCTTAGTTCATAATTCTATATGCTTTCTAATACTTCCTAAGTCCAATAATTTGTCCTACTTTGTTATGAATACAAGTAGACCTTGCTTAGCAATCATTTATCTAGTGAAACGCTGGTAAGATGTAGAGCCTGACAGAGGGACTAAAGCCAGGATCGTGAAGCTGTGGCTGTTGCATCATCCCTGTGGTGATATGATCACCATTTGTGACCTATCTTGCCAGTTTCCTTAAGCAAGGTCATAAGTATGGCAAGAGGTCATAAGTATTTCTAGCAAAATTGCTCTCACTCTATCACTTTTTTCTCAAAAAGCTGGGGATCTCATACTTGATAGCACTCAGTTGTACTCCATAATATATTGGCCCATAGCACTGTCCCAGACTTCATCACACACACTCACCAGAACTCCAAAGCAACCAACTACAGCCATCTGGAGTGGCAGCAGAAGTTCTGGAACCCCTAAGTTAGTTCAAGGTGTTTTTCAACGCATGTCACAGGTCATCATTTGAAGACTAATTGTGCAATCTTGGGGTGCTTTGACGGCCACAAAGAAGGTGCTAAGGTGTTTACATATGATTTGATAGGTCATTAATTCTAATCTGTGATAAAAACTATATTGTTTGTGTCTTATTAAATTTCAATACCCCAGCTTAAATAATTCATTTTAAGGAACAAAGTGGCATAAGATTTAAACATTACTTTTGTGCTAGAAGCTTTTGCATTGGAAAAGAAATTTTTGTCATGGATTTGTTTGTTCTGTTCTGCTGAAACAATTGCTATCATCTTACAGATATCATTCGGATATATTTGAGTGAGATTAGCTGTGTGATTTTATATAATCTTTATTTCTACAGGAAGCAGATGATTTTTGTCAACTGCTCATTTGGGCTCCCTTGAGTTTCCAGGTATTTTACTCACAGACTCAAGATGCTTTAACCATTTTTTTAACCAAAATGTTTTCAATTTTCATATCAAGCAATTTTCTAGAGTTATACATCTGAGAATTATTACTGCTGTGTTAAAGCGCAGGTTGTTAAAGCAGTGAGTTATTGCTTGTGGGCAGGTCATAGTATTTCCAGCAGGGGAAATCCAAAGATTCTGGATAGATCCTAGAAATCATTGTATCTTTTATGTGAGAGATAGAATCTGCTTGTGTGGGGATTTGTTCAGTTTTTCATTTTCTAAGATATAATTTGATATGCTCTATTTTTATATCAATTAGAGATGAGAGCCAGCATGGAAATATGCAATTTATCTAATTTTCCTTGTACACTAACTTTTCAATGCATTCTTCCTAGGGTATGAATTTTTGTTTCTAAATGATTTTCCAAGCCTACCCATTTTTAATTGTCCTTGTTTATTATGCATGTAATATGCATGTGTTTGTCTATGTGATATGCTGCCTCTTTTTTTGTTTTTTTGAATTTTGAAAAACTACTTCCAAGAAAAGATTTTGGAGGTTGACTGGTTGATTGGACCAGGGTCAGTAATTATGGATAAGCAAGTTTGTATTTCTTTCTTTTACCCAAAGCTTTCTTCTGTCCTTCAGGAAAATAACTATATAAAAGTAGGCATACAAGTAGCTTCGCAATAAACAGCCACAACTGATTGTATACAATAGAAACCCACCACTTTCATTGGACAAGATACTTGGAAAAGATAATAGGCCCCAAGGAGACCATGAGTTTGACTAACACTTGTTTAATAGTCTTTAATGAATCCTTAATATGTGCTTAAGGAGGTACTCTTTTTTTTCCCCATCTTTATTTCACCTAATGATTCTGCATACAGTGCTCTAATGGATGGCACTGAAATGCCTTCTATCATTGGTCAATGAATATAAAAATGATTAGGGATGGACTGCCACGTAAAGAAAAGCATCCACAGAGTGGTTTCCATTCAAGTGGTTAATAGCAATCAATTCTGATCAGTATTCAACAGGTTCTGACTGTCAAAGCGAAAAAATTCAGCTTCATAAGTTAGAGGAAATGAATCGTGTTTTTCTGTTGGCAGCATACTTTATTTACACATAACTATGAAGAACAAAGGAAAAGCAGTACATTCTAAGAAGCAAAAGAAAGTAAAGAAAAGTAAAGTAAAACTCCTCCCCTGCACACATGCGCAGTAAATCAGACATCACAAGACACTCATTTCTTGGTTACTATGGTAATGTGATACCCGTTCTGGGATATTCTGGAAGCTCAACAGACAAACCAAAATAAACGCAGTGATACTGATCAGTTCTAGAGAACTGGTAGTGGAAATTTTGAGTAGTTTGGAGAACCGGCAAATACCACCTCTGACTGGAGATTTTACAGTATCCTTCCCCTGCCACGCCCACCAGGCCATACCGACAGAACCAGTAGTAAAATAATTTGAATCCCACCACTGATTCTGATCATCTGTTTTTGATCGATTCTATTTATCCTGGCTTTCTTTCCACAGAAGGAGCAACATCTTCTCCCAATATTATTGTTCATTATTATTGTGTAGTGGGCTTCAGTAGGCAAGAACCAGACCAGATAGCTGCAACAGCTTTTATTGACTCAAAACTGGAACTGAGGAACTGCAGGCAAATGCCTATAATTTATACTCTGGGCACACAGGGTCTTAACCAATGCTTGAATGAATATAATGCTTGAAAAACTCGCCCAGTTATAAATGTTCAAGGTTTCCCTCCAAAACAGTTGGAGCTAACAGTCAGGGTCATCTAAAGGTTAGTTTCACTACATATACATTCAATACATAACAATTATGATGATGAAACTTAACACACAGCTAATTTTCTTTAAATTCCACTTCACATCCAAAGTGAAATATCCATTTCAAATAACTAATTACAACATGATCTATTTTATAACAGTTCATTTACATTTTATGGCCAGTTCTCAGTTGCCAATAATTCAACCCTGGAATACCGTGTAATTTTTTTTTCACATTCTGAGTAGCAACAGTGAACCCTTAACTTTAAAATATTTTCAACACAAAGTTTCTAAAGTTGAACCATAAACAGTGTACATAGTAGACTGCCTACTCTGTGAGATGCTAAAGTATCTAGTAGGGGATAGAAATAGGGTTAACAAAGGAGGCTATGCCAGTATGCATGATCTTCATTATTTTTGTGCATTTTACAATTTTTATAGTAAAAATCTCATGTCAGGCTTGTTATCTTTCCAGAACACAGAAAATTTTCTATGGGAGCATCTGCGGAACAATGCAAAAATCATAATCTCACTCTAAAAAATTATATTGCAAAGCTTTGCTGATCTAACACAGTAGTTGTCTACTTTATTAAATAAACCTCTGCAAAATCTTCCAACTTCCTTTATTTTCTCTGCTGCAAATTGGCTTTATTCTGGCTATTTGTTCATTGCCAATAGGGAGACCCTCTTGCTGCAATATCTCATCTTTGCCCCATGAACTATTCACTGTTTCATTTTCTTTTTGGCTGGTCTTTTATATAAAGGAATAAATCTACTTGGCAAGAATATGCACATCTACATGTGTTTAGTTCACCATTAAATCCCATTTTCATAAATTTAGTTTGCATAGGCCTGCTCATACAGTAAATGGCCTGCTAATTTACTTTTATAAATAAGTATCTCTCAGACTGTATACATCTATATTTCTTCACGTGGCCATCTGTGGTAGATTGATGTTAAGAATGTCTCCTTACTTCTCAGTTCCAGAAATAACATGTAAATATTTAAAAGACTCACCTGTGCTGAAAATGGCTGCTTAGAGACTCTTGTCTACCTTTTCAAGTCTTCTGGATGAAGAATGGTTACGGTATTTCCTTAAGGATTCCACCTTAGAGAGAAGCTTTGGCCATTTTTGTCCCTTTTCTATTTATTTTCCATCCTTACCTGCTTTCTCATTTGCTCTGATTGCCTGACTCTCTTATTGAGCATCTGTCGAAAGGTTCTGTGTACTGTTAAGCAGCAGAATGTAATGGGGAAAAAATACTACGGCAAGATTCAGTGCCTAGGTTGGTACCTAACAAATAGTGGATGAAAAACTCCCAATTTAAATAACAGCCAAGCTCACCCAAGCACCTACACCCTTGGTCATTAAATCCTCGCTGTTAATAAGCTAACATCCATTCCCTACATCCAAGGGCATCAAGATGACTTACCTCAGGAGTTCCTAAATGAGTTGCCATCATCCTTCCTTTAATCTTTAATGTATACATCTCCCTTAATAATCTAAATGCCAAAATGAATATAAATGAACAATAAAACAATAGAATGAAACTCTGAGAAAGGTGGATTTATTGCAATAATGTACAACTAAAAGTTTCTTCACAGCTCCCTTGTCACCTTAAAATTTGGAAAACCCTGTTCTTAGGCTGTGCCTGTGGGCTGCCATAAACAGAATCTGAAGCAGCCATTTAATTCTGCTTCAGGACTTGTGAAAAGTGTGGTCAACAAAGCAAGTTGATGCTGCAATTGAAGTTCCACCTGGGTTTTTTTTATGTTCAACACACATAAAAAATAGGCAGAGATTGCATTGCATTATTGTGGCTGTTTTTTGGAGTTTTTTTGGCCTATAGTCTGGGGACCCCTGCCCTGTCTAAAACTGACTTTGTATGCTAAATCGGAGAGTTGAAGTCTGCTAAAACTCCAGCTCTCAGATAAAATCATAGGCTCTCAGATAAAATCATGCTCTGTGAATTTGGGAAAAGAAAAGAAAGCTTAAGAAATAGTTCTTGCCAATCAGTATTCTCTAGAGCAGTGGTGGGATTAAAAAAAAATTACTACTGGTTCTGTGGGCATAGCTTGGTGAGGGTGGCTAGGTGGGGATGGCATGTCTTGATGGTGGCTTAGTGAGGGTGGCAGGGGAAGGATACTGTAAAATCTCTATTCCCATCCCACTCCAGGAGAAGGATACAGCAAAATCTCCATTCCCTTCCCGCTCCTGGAGGAAGATTACCACTGGTTCTATGAACTACTCAAAATTTCCGCTACCGGTTCTCCAGAACTGGTCAGAACCTGCTAAATACCACCTCTGCTCTAGACCTAGTTTACCTTGTTGCATTTCACTATCTAGTAAAATTGATGTCAGGCTGCTAATCAATATGATAATATTTAAAGAACCTCACTATTAAACTATTGACCTTTTCCTTATCACTTCTCCAGAAATATATTATGAAAATCATGGAATCCATTTAAAGCTTCAAACATATTAGAATGTGACATATATAACCCCATGGTGCTTTTGAAATTTTTTGTGTTGTAGAGCAGCGTTTTTCAACCACTGTGCCGCGGCACACTAGTGTGCCGTGAGATATTGTCTGGTGTGCCGTGGGAAAAATTCCAATTTCATCCTTAACATGCGGCTTCGGCTCACAAATAGACCAATCATTAATATGAGCCGAAGAGCATGTTACGGGCTATAAATAGCTCTGGTGTCACTGTTACACTGACAGGAGGAGACATCGCAGTAGATCGCCGATGGATCTGGACTCTGGAGGATTATCTCGGACGCAGCACAGAAGAGCGCTGAGTGATGGATTTGAAGGAGACATGAGCAGAAGAGCGCTGACTGATGGATCTGGATGGAGACATGCGCAGAAGAGTGCTGAGTGTGACGGACAGCGGTGTGTGCCTCGTGATTTTTTTCATGAAAAAAGTGTGCCTTTGCACAAAAAAGGTTGAAAAACACTGTTGTAGAGTACATGGTGAAGCCAACTGGTTTACATTAAATTGCACACTTGAAAGTCTATCAGAGCTTGGTGTAGTCAGATTTTATTTGTCCATAATTCAGCAATGTTCCTCTAGTTACTAGACTGTAGTGCCAAGCTGCCAATTGACGCTCAAGTCTTATCATTTGGATGAAGATACTAGTCTGATGATATCTTATGTCACTTCATTCTTGAAAAGCAATATGTGAATCCAAACAGTGCATTGCAGTGCAATGATCTTCTCCTAATTAAGAAAAATTAGAATATGTTAAGGAAATATGTCCATTCCTCTACTCAGTTGCAGAATACCTTATGCCACTACACTGGAAATTCTAGACCTAGAAAACCTAGAATTACTCTGCCTTCGGTCTGATCTAAATATAGTATATAAAATCATACATTGCAATGTCCTACCTGTCAATGAATACTTCAGCTTCAACCATAACAATACAAGAGCAAACAATAGATACAAACTCAAGGTTAATCACACCAAACTTGATTGCAGAAAATACGACTTCAGCAACAGAGTGGTCAATGTCTGGAATACTCTACCTCTGTGGTTTCTTCCCCAAACCCCCAAAACTTTAACCTTAGACTGTCTACTATTGACCTCACCCCCTTCCTAAGAGGTCTGTAGGGGGCGTGTATAAGCGCACCAACATGCCTACCATCCCTGTCCTATTGTTTCTTTTATTTATTTTTTTCTTATATGTATCCATGTATTCATAACTATGTTTTTACTTATACCTATTATCTTGTAAGAAATTGACAAAAATAAATAAATAAAATAAATAAATAAAAATAAAATTGTGCATAAAGATATATAGATTGCAAGATAATTTAAACAGTGCTTTAAGGGAAATTGCATATATTTTTAAAAATTATATTCACAAATATATTAAGCAGAACACACATAAGAATAGTAACTATTTTCTTCTATGTTGTTAAAACCAGTTCCATGGACAGCAGGGGCATAAAACTAAGAAAATGGAGCACTTAGACAAATAGGTATTGAGTTTTATTCAGCTAAGCTTCCAAAATATAAAATACAACAGATTTTGTTTCAAATTATTGTTTTGATTTCTGTACATAAAATATAAACAAGACTCATTATTTTCTATGGCAAGATGTCCTGGCAATATAACAATAATTTGGCAAATGCTACTTTTAACTGTAATAATTTTGAGTCCTGAAAATGATTGTTTCAGTAGCTATGATTGCTGAAGAATGTAGCCTGATGCATGTACTATGATGTCTCTTTTGTTTATTTCGATGTGTTATTGAATACAAAAAAAATATTCAGGGTTGATCAGTAAGATCAATAATGATGAATAACTTTCCTGCAAATAAGCCATCAACTGAAAAGATGACTAACCCTGATGTAAGATGTGATAATGGGATCGGTTTGACTGATGCCTTCATTCCTGTTCCTACCTCAATCTCCTTTTTTAAAAAACAACCATATAATCAGAGCAAAAGCTCTCCTTTAAAAATTCCACCGATCATAATCATTTATTACAAATTTATGAGTGAATCCCTCTATCTTAAAGTATAGTTTTAGTCTTCCAAAAACTACTGAAGATGGAGCTGCTGTCAACGGCCTATAGTGATATACGACATATAGGCTAGGTCACAATATAGTTTAATAATTATGTAATTTTAATTTTTACTGTGGTTGTTTTGTTTTATGTCTTGTTTGCTGTAAACCACTGAGATTTTGGGGATTATAGCTGTAATAAATCCAATAAATTAAATTTCCATTTCCAGCTGTTCCTATTTAAATGACATTCCACTTTGCTCTCTACTGTTAAGAATTTATACATTACATCTTCATTGGTGGTTTGGCTTTCTGTAGTCTTGCATTTTCATGTATAAGCAATCATTCTCAATTCCTCCCAGAAATATTAGCAATACAATAGCACTTAGACTTATTATACCGCTTCGCAGTGTTTTACAGCTCTCTCATGTGGTTTACAGAGTCAGCCTATTGCCCCCAACAATTTGGGTCCTCATTTTACTCACCTCGGAATGATGGACCTTGAGTCTGATGAGATTTGATTTGCCAAATTGCAGGCAGCTGGCTGCAGCAGAAGTAGCTTGCAGTACTGTACTCTAACCACCGAGCCACCGAGGCTCTTATTCAGACCCAAATTAAAGATTCCCAGCTTTGTAGGACTTATATGACTTAATGTTTCAAAAGGCCCCCAGCAGAGGAAAAATCTTTCTGGTAAGCTTAAATATTTTACTTGTGCTTCCTTGCCTTTACTGCACTTCAATAGAATCTGGCTCCCTCAAACCCAGTTAAAGATGTAAAATGCTTCCTTTATCTCGGCTGGTATACCTCATTTACCACAATTAATGTGGTCATTTTGTATTAATATTAAAAATGGTGCTAGAACAAAAATTTATATCAGAACAAGCAACGTTCTAAAGCAACGTAGCAGAGTAGCATAAGTTCTGACTCCTAAATTCATTGGAATGGAACAACTTGCATTGTTTCTACCTTTTTCCCCACCCACAGACTAAGCAAATCTGTGGATGCCATTTCCAGCAGTAGCCAACCAAATTTTTGAAGAACTCTAAAGGAGATGTTAGGCCAAGAAAACACCATCCAAATGTTGTCTTATGCCTGTAGCCCAGAAATAAGTAAATGACTTGAATTATCACCTTGAGAAAGGTACTTCATAAAGTCTGCCACTATTACCAAAGCACTTCTATTCAAAGCGTGAATGCAGAGACCACTTTCACGAGGCGACTGCAACTGTTTGAAAGCTGTCCCAGCTCTCTGCATGTTATGTGCATGATGTATACAGCTACTTTTCTGGCAGCCTCATTGGGGAATTATCCTCAAAATGTATTCCTATGAAGGACGTGGCTGCCTTAATGTTTCATATGCATTAATGCAGGGCTGTCAAACTCCCAGCCCGCAGGCCAAATGTGTCACATGTTGGCCACGCCTGGTTTAGTGAAGGGGGAAAAGTCCCAATGCGTCATATGATGCAACCAAGATGACGTCAGTTTGACAACCCTGCATCAATGTCTTACGAAGAACCTCTTTTGAGAGTTTGCAGAATCCTATTACCTCCTACCTTATACTAAAATTTTCACATTGTCTTTATATTGCAATTGGGTTATCTTACATTTAAGGGCTTTTTAGGTAGATGTAATTAGTCTTATGATTCTGGAAGAAAAATTCACATTTAACAATCCAGTTATCTTTAGCTGAGTCGCTTTCTAGTACCAGCCACAAAATGGCAACTTGAACTCTTCCTGTACACAAAACTCAGTGTTACCTTTTCCATCAATCATAGTTAAAATAACTTTAATTCTTGAAGTAATTGATGATAACATAACATGACAGCACCATGGTAATATTCTACTGTCTCTTGTTTTTAAATATGTAGCTTACTTAACAAATCTGTCATAACTTCCTTGGCAATACCTAATAATTTCTACTAGATGGTAATTTGATATTGCTAATAATGTTGGCAGTTTTCTATCTTCATGTCCAAGAACCTTGTATCATTAATAGGTACAAGATGATCTGCCAACTTGCATATGCCAAGAATCATCTGTATTCTTTTAAAAGGCTGCTGAAGATTTGTGAATCAACTAAAATTTTATTTAAGTGGACACTCTGTAGACATTCCTACTGAGAATGCAGAGACCGTGGCAAATTTTTATACTGGAGCGCGGCATTTTTTACAGTATCTGACTCGTTCCCCTTTTGCCATCATGGCAATTAGCTGATCCTCTAATTCTTTCCCACTCTCTTTTTAAGGCTGTCTGAAAGATCTTGGTGAAGTTCAAACAGAAAAGTGTAAGAACCTGCACTGTGATAGCAAATTCTATCTCTCTATTTATGGAAGTTTATAAAGAAAGCCATTCTGCTGAAGAAGAGTTTCCTGCTTATACAGGGCATTGGATTAGACTTCCAAGGTCTCTCTCTCTCTCATCTATCTATCTATCTATCTATCTATCTATCTATCTATCTATCTATCTATCTATCTATCTATCATCTTGTATCTATCTTTGTTCAGAATGAATGAGTTATTTAAGCAATTCAAGGAAAATGTTTAGCATCAGCTTAAAATTGTGGCAGAGTTTTCAAATCTTTTTCAGGACAACACAAAGCCGGACCCAGAAAATAATATCCAAAGATATTATTAATTGCTTCATTCCCCCACCTAACCACAATTTCATACTTTTCCATCCTGCATTTGCCCAGTAAGAACACTCACTTAAAAAAAATAAAACAGAAAAATTGTTCATACATGGCACGAAATTTCTTCTTCTAAGTTAAAGAATGCATGATTCTTAGCAAAAATTAAAATTGCTTTATGGTCTAAAAATGAGAAAATGGGGTCCTAAGTTTTTGTATGATCAAAATGCAATAAATTGAAGTGAATTAATCTTACACTGCATGGTTCTTAGTTTTTTATAATTTACATTTAATTTAATTTATTTTTTATAATGTGCATAGTTTTTTTTAATGTACAATTACTGATTTTGCTGTTGCACTTGTTGGTTGCTACATTTTGTAATATATATATATATATATGTGTGTGTAAGGTTTTGAGCTGATAATTTTTTAAATAATAAATAAGGGAGACTAGGATAGATCTATTTCGAGCTAGTTAGCTCTCTTCAGCTAGCCATACCCTTACTGGGATTCGAACCAGGGAAGTATTACATGTGAGGCAGTTGTAATTGCCACTACACCACCTGGCTCTATCCTCTTCAGCTGAGGCAGGGGAATACAAAGTATATATATATATATATATATATATATATATATATATATATATATGGATCTTTGGTTCTTCGGGTTTTCTCCCGCGTAGAATTGGAAATATCTAGGCGACGTTTCGATGAAGTCTCATTCATCATCTTCAGGCTTGTGTCTTCGGCCTTGTGCTTCTCAGAGTAATATATATATATATATATTATATATATATATGTGATGTCCTGAGCGGGTGTCTGTGATGTGACATTACAGGTTTTGGTTTGGCTCTGAGTTTGAGGCCTGGCTCTGTGTTCATGGCGTGTGTCAGTTTGCTTGGTATGGGGGTCGGGGCGTGTGGCAGCTGGTGATCCAGCCATGGTTTGGTTTCTGGATGGTGGTTGTCTTTCATCTATAGGGTGGGTTTGGATTTGAGTCTGGTGAGGGAGATTGGTGGTGGCATCATGTGTTGTTTTGGGTCCAGTGTTGGTTTTCGTGGCTGGAACTCATTTGTTGATAAGGGCTAATTTCCAAATGTCTGATAGGTGGGAGGCATCATCCCGTTTGTTCATGTTATGGGGATGTTTCTCTATTTTGATTGCTTCCTGGATTATTCTCTGGTTGAAGTGTTCAGTATTGGAGATTAATTTGGTTCCCTTAAAATTAATTTCATGTCCTGTGGCTTTAAGGTGCTGGAAAAGGGAGAAAGAATTGTCTTCTTTTCTGACTGCGTTCTTGTGTTCTGTGATACGTGCATTTAACACAGGGCCAGGCCTCAAACTCGGAGCCAAACCAAAACCTGGAACGTCCCATCACAGCCACCCGCTCAAGATATCACATCAAAGAACTCAGGAGGCTACACCACAAAACTTCAGAATGTTGCAACACAGCTAACGACCCAGGAGATTACAATACAAGACCCAGGATGTCACAAGATTAGAACTCAGAAGGTCATCACACAGCCCATTACCCAGGTCATTACGACCCAGGAGATTACAATACAAGA
The DNA here is from genome assembly GCA_023653725.1 of Bungarus multicinctus. NCBI lineage: Eukaryota > Metazoa > Chordata > Lepidosauria > Squamata > Elapidae > Bungarus > Bungarus multicinctus. Next base: position 10,401,809 of record CM042848.1, on the reverse strand, counting down.
CCCAGGATGTCACAAGATTAGAACTCAGAAGGTCATCACACAGCCCATTACCCAGATCATTACAACATAGAAGACGGATAGACACACAGCCAATACCTCAGCCACACATGTTCTTAAGAAAAAGCCAGCCAATCTGCAAACATCAACTCCATCAACCAATCAAGAAATGACAACACAGCCAACCTCCCCACCAGTATATATAGGGAGACAGCACCTCAGATCACGCTTTGTTCGCACAAGCACAAAGCCGAAAGCACCAGCCTGAAGATGGTGAGTGAGATCTTGTCGAAGCATTGCCCAGATAGTCTCAATCTTACACAGGAAAAGACTCGAACACACCAAGACCTGCATACCTGTACCTGTGAAAATCTACATATATATATATATATATATATATATATATATATGCAGGTCTTGGCATGTTCGGTTCTTTTCCCGTGTAAGATTGAGAGTATCTTGGCAACGTTTTGACGAAGTTCATATTAGTTTAATTATTTTCCACTCAAAATATTTCTATCTATCTATCTATCTGTCTCTCTTATCTCTCTGTCTCTCTGTCTCTCTGTCTATCCTCTCTCCCTCCTCTCTCTTTTCTAGTATCTATCTAGATAATAGATAATCTCTCTCTCCCCTTCCCCCGTGTGTCTGTCTGTCTGTCTCTGTCTCTGATCTTTGGCCATAATAAAGTTTTTGTGTGCAATAAATTGTTTCCATGTCTTTTTGTAATGGATTGCTTCCAATTGCTTGATTCTCAGTGATTTCTCTGTTTGAATACAAAAAGAAAGATTTAACACGCACTGTTCATTGCTGTCAGTTCATGTTGAGAAGAGGTTCACTTGGGTGGATGGTGCCTCTTCACTTCTACTGACCTCTGTGGAGAATTATTTTACCCTTTCTGATTCAGTCACAAATCCATTTGCGACTTCCACTCCAGTGATACAGATAGTGTCACAAATGTGAGGAGACAGTTAAAAACCAGCACCGTAAAGTGGGGTGGGGGGTGGGGGGGAGGAAATGGAAGGGAGTAATGCAAATGAAATTGCTTACAAAGCAATTGGTCTTTCATTATTGCACTACTTATCTGCCATTTTCACTTTGCCGCTCACTGGGCTGCAGATTATATTCTTTTCTGAAAGGTGCAGTTAGGCACACAGCAGTTCACATTATTATGGGCTAGTTGGCATTTATCTTTCAAGGATATGCTTTTGTATTTTCATAGGTATTTGGGAGAACAGGACAGTAATCCAGCAATATATGGTCCAAAAATGGCAAACTTTAATGAAATATAATATTGTTGGTACTGGGGAGTTTTCTACTAGATTTAAATAAGCTAAACTTCATTTTTAAATAACATAATATTGGTAAACAAAATCCAGACCCTCTTTACACAGGAAGTAACATGTAGAAAAATAGTATTTTAAAGGTATGCAGAATATATACAGGAGAGAGTAGAAGAGAGAGAGAGAGAGATCAAACAAATGAACTGTGCTGGTGTCTTGCAGATGTGATAGATTACAACTTTCCCAGCCAGCATCTGGAAAACCTTGGCTTGAAAAGGACTGGAACAGTGCATTCAAGTGTTTGATATATTTTAAGTAGGTTTATCTATATGTATAGTATATGAATGTATAGTGAGGAGGTGTAATGAAAAATTGAAGTGAAAGGGAAGCACTTTATCTAAAGCCACCTAATAAATTCATAGGACAAGATTCAAACCACAGGCTTCCTGACTCATCAGTCCCTTGAATTATTTGTATCAATCCTGGTGAATTCAGAAGTAAAAGCTATTACATTCAGTTCGATTTACACATACATATACATATAGATATAAATATCATACAAGAATGAAGCATTGATTAATTTTTAGATAGTTCAATACTTTTAGAAAGTATAATTATATATTTTAACAGATAACAGATAATCAGAGTTGGAAGGGACCTTGCAGGTCATCTAATCCAACCCCCCGCCCAAGCAGGAGACCCTACACCATTTCTGACAGATGGCAGTCCAATTTCTGCTTGAAAGTCTCAACTGATGGCGCTCCCACAACTTCTGAGGGCAAGCTGTTCCAATGGTTGATTGTTCTCACTGTCAGAAAGTTTCTCCTTTATATTACCAAAACACACACACAAATACACACATACACACACACACACACACAACATGATTCATATTTCGTATATAGTTCAGTTTAAATAAAGAATATATTTTTACTCTTCAAAGGAAATATCTATGGAGATTCTCAGTCACCCAAGTCATGGTTGTCCCAAAAGTGCTTTTTCCCCCTCAAAAGGCATCTGGATTTCCTTCTCACCAAAGAAAAACAAAGAAAGACCGATTCAGCACCTTTGGGATTTCAAAGGTAAAATAAGTGAAAGGTGGGAAAACAACAAAACTAAGTTCCTTACTTTTAATCCTAATGTTTTTAAAGTTTGCAATTACTCTGTGTACTGCCACATGCACTATCCAAATTTTTTTTTGTCTTTCTGATTGACAATTATAGAAGTCTGGGGCAGGTGCTTGTCCGTTTGAATTCTAATGTCCCAGGGCACTTTATTGTCTTTATTTTCTACTACTATGTCTACTTCTTGCTTTCAGCCAAATGGTATTTCTTGCAGATATTCAAGCATAGCATAGTTGCCATTTTGTCATGCTGTCATTTATAGTCTGTGTGATTTGATATATTTTCCAGCCTGACCGTATATTTTTGTGGGGCACTCTTTTGTTTTTCTCCTCTTTGTTGATTTTGTATCCCATTATATCATTACTCAAGTTGTACATCACGTGGTTTGCCTTTTTGTATTGAGCTGGTACTTAGATTTGATATTATAACATTAGCATCTTTTAATAGTGCTAGTTGTTTTTCAAGACGGTTTTCAAGATGGCTGCGCACATGGATCCTTCTTTCAGTGTATGGTGTGTATGATTCTGTGTGAGTTTTGGATCCTTTCCTTGATCGAATCCTGTGGGGCAAGGAGCATCGATAGTCGGCAAGCCTTGTTACAAATTGGACTGAAATGTGAAAAGGCTATTACGGATGATTTTATACATTCTCATAACATACCGAAGGAGACAGCTAGGCCCCTGGGGGAGCCATGGATCACTATCCCTATAGGAAGGAGGAAGAGGTGGAGAAAGAAGAACAGGAAGCGGAAGAGAGGATACCGTGCTGGGGTTTTCTTTTGGCTGAGTAAGTTTCCACACAAGTCTTCAATTTCAAGTATATTTCTTACCAATGTAAGATCTCTGACTAACAAAATGTCTACAGATTGCAAAGACTAAATTCATCAAGAACTGCTGTGTTTTGCTAATCACAGAAACTTGGCTTCATTCACTCATTCCAGATGCAGCTGTTGAGCTGGAAGGCTACATAGCTCACTGGCAGGGCAGGAGTAGAGATTCTGGCAAGATCAAAGGGAGAGGTTTAAGCCTTTATGTGAACAAAAGCTGGTGTATCAATACAAAGACTGTAGACAGCCACTGCTCCATGGATCTGGAGTATATGACTCTTAAATGTAGACCCATATATCTTCTGCGGGAATTCAGCGTGGTTTTGATTACTGCAGTCTATATCCCATCTGATGCCAATACTGCCATAGCTTTGGGATTCTTGTATAACATTGTTAGTAATCAGCAACATAAATATCCTGATGCTGTGCATATCATAGCGGGGGACTTTAATCAAGCTGATTTAAAAGAAGTGCTCCCTAAATTCTATCAGCATGTTAAGTATGCTACTAGAGGAGCAAACATGTTGGACAAAGTATATACCAACATCAAACATGGCTATAAAGTTATACAATTACCACATTTGGGACAATCAGACCATATATCACTGCTTTTAGCACCAGCGTACATCCCTCTTAGGAGACGGGCTCTGCCTATAATAAAGACAGTGAAATCTTGGCCAGAAGATGCTTCCCAACAACTTCAGGATTGTTTTGAGAACACAAATTGGGACATCTTTTAGCACCCTGACTTAGAGGTGCACACTGCAACTGTTCTGTGCTATATCAAACACTGCTATACTATCACTGTGGATAAACGTATTAGGATCTATCCCAATCAGAAACTCTGGATGACCAAGGAAGTCCAGCACCTCTTGCATGACAGGACCAAGGCCTTTAGGTCCAGTGATGGGGCAAGATACAGTGTTGCCAGAGCTAATCTGAAGAAAGGCATTCGGAAGGCCAAGGCTGATTATAAGAGGAAGATTGAGGATAATTTTTATAGCAATAACATGAGGCAGGTGTGGCAAGGGATTCAACAGATTACAAACCATCAACCGACCTATGTCATCCCTGCTGAGGGGGATGCTTCATTGGCAGAGGAACTGAATCATTTCTTTGCTTGCTTTGAAGTGGAGACATCAGAGACAGATAAAATACAACTACCAGCCAATTGTAGCCCCCACCTCATTGTGGAGGAACAGGAGGTGAGGAGCATTCTGAGGGCTGTGGAAAGGCTGCCAGTCCTGATGGTATCTCTGGCTGAGTACTTAAAGACTGTGCTAGAGTCTTTACCAGATCTTCAATCGTTCTTTATCCCAGTCCACTATTCCATCTTGTTTGAAGGCTTCCACCATTGTTCCACTGCCAAAGAAGTTCCCTGTCAATAACCTCAACGATTACAGACCAGTGGCACTCACTCCTATCATCATGAAGTGCTTTGAGAAATTGGTCTGCTGGCACATCATTTCTGGTCTTCCGCATACATTTGATAAACACCAGTTTGCATACAGAAAAAAATAGATCTACAGAGGACACTATAGCCATCACTCTTCACACTGCTCTGACTCATCTAGAACGGTGGGAGGGCTATGTGAGGATGCTTTTTGTGGATTTTAGTTCTGTGTTTAACACAATTCTTCCACATAGACTAGTGTCTAAACTTCTGGACCTTGAGCTTTCTAATTCAATCTGCCTTTGGATTATGGATTTCCTGTCTGACCACTCACAGAGGCTCAGATTAGGTAATCATACATCTTCAGCCCTTATTCTTAACACTAGTACACCACAGGGTTGCATGTTGAGTCCCTTACTCTATACTCTTTATGTGCATGACTGCATTCCCACTCAAGCTAGTAATACTATTGCTAAATTTGCAGATGATACAATAGTGGTGGGACTTATCTCCGGGGGGGATGAGTCTGCCTACCGAGATGAGGTGGACTGGTTGCTTTTGTGGTGTGGAAACAATAACTTGGTCCACAACACCAATAAGACCAAGGAGCTTATAGTGGATTATAGAAGGAACAGATCAGACATCCAGCCCTTGCTTATCAATGGAGACCGAGTGGCCAGTTTTAAGTTTTTGGGTGTTACCCTAAAGGAGGACTTGACCTGGGGTGCCCACATTGCAGCCCTGGTCAAAAGGGCCCAGCAGAGATTATACTACCTGAGGCTTCTCAGAAAATGACAACTGAATGAAAAACTGCTGGTGACCTTCTACCGCTGCACCATAGAGAGTATCTTAACATACTGCACCTGTATATTATTTGCCAATTGCACAGTGGCAAATAGGAAAGCACTCCAGAGGGTTAATGTCATTGCCCAGAAAATCATAGGTTGCCCTCTCCCCTCTTTGGAAGTGCTTTATAGCTCCCTCTGCCTTAAGAAAGTTCAAAACATTCTCAAAGATCCATCTCATCCTGGGAACCCTTTTTTTGAACTATTACCATTGGCAGATGGTGACAGAATAATAAAAACAAGGACAAATAGGCTGAAAAAGAGCTTCTATCCCAGGGCAGTAGCTCTTTTGAATTCTGCTGTATAGTGCAGTGTTAGTGTGGTGTCGGAGGTTTCCAGTTCAATGTGTGGAGGGTGAAGGATGTGTGTTTGTGTTTATTTTCATGGTCATGGTCATTATGTGCACTGAAGATGGTTTTTGATTTCATTGCACAAGGTGCAATGACAATAAAGTAAACTAATTAACTAATTGTTTTTTGGAATACGCTTCAGTTAAACAGTCTTATTCTTTTGTTTTTGTGGTTTTCTAGATACTTAGCTTTTTTAATTCTTCTTTTTCAGTTAGAGAGCTTTGTTCTTTCTAGTGAAAAAGCAGAAGAAGGAGTGCCTGGTTTGGGAATGAAAATAATTCAATAACTATGCTAGGTTCTTGTACTGCTAATTCCTCCTCATCTGACTCTATAGTCTGAATTACTTCTAATAAGCTTTGATTTCTATGGCTTGGCTAGACCTTTGCAGTTCCTCCAATTCTACCTCTGTGAATCCTGAATTTCATATTATAAATCAATATTAATCTGCTAATCTATGTTCTGTAATTTCTGAAAGTGGATGTTTTTTCTTGAACTGGTGCGTTCTTTTCAGATACCATCTCCTTGTTGGACTTGATTTGTAATAACAGATCCTTATTTCTGTTCTTTCAATCATTATATATTTGCTTGAAAGAAAACACCTTTTTTTCCAATAGTCCTACAGTTGCTCAGTCAACTGATAATCTTGCAGTCCATTTGTTATCAGAGGTCCAGGAACAAATCTGAGTCTACATAGTAAAAATATAAACTGTTCAAATTGCCAGTGCAAGGCTATCTACATGCCTCTTTCTCTTAAAAGCAACAAACTTTGAAAGTGTATTTAAATTAACTAGGAGGGGGCCAGAAAGAAATCCCATTCATCAAGGGAAAACAAAACAAAAGTTTTTCTGTTGTTAACCTAATCTTACGTAGCTTTTTCTCTGGTAATATTACACTACTAACTAGAGCATACAAAACATTTGCTAGACCAATACTCGAATACAGCTCATCAGTCTGGAACCCACATTATGTATCTGATATTAATACAGTTGAGAAAGTCCAGAAATATTTTACAAGAAGAGTTCTCCACTCCTCTACTCGTTGCAGAATACCTTATGCCACCAGACCCGAAATTTTAGACCTAGAAAACCTTGAACTACACCGCCTTCGGTCCGATTTAAGTATAGTATATAAAATCATACATTGCAATATCCTACTGTCAATGAATACTTCAGCTTCAACCATAATAACACAAGAGCAAACAATAGATACAAACTCAAGGTTAATCACACCAAACTTGATCGTTGGAAATAGACTTCAGCAACAGAGTGGTCAATGTTTGGAATACTCTAACTGACTCTGTGGTTTCTTCCTCAAACCCCAAAAACTTTAACCTTAGACTGTCTACTATTGACCTCACCCCTTTCCTAAGAGATCTGTAGGGGGCGTGGATAAGCGCACCAACGTGCCTACTGTCCCTGTCCTATTGTTTCTTTTATATTTTATTTTTCTTATATGTATCCATGTATTCATAACTATGTTTTACTTATACCTATTATCTTGTAAACAATTGACAAATAAATAAATAAATAAAGTCCAACATTTACTGTGGTCCTTATTGACCCTTGGCAGTGACTGATCCAATATTATTTTCTGTAAATTATGATATGGTGAGACATAATTTACAGAAAATCTGCATCCTCTGATGAGATCTATGTAGACTGAAGCTCTGGCATAGCTCTCATATTCCTCAGAGAATACAAAACCACACCAAGACAGTTCCTCATTAGGAGTTATTACTATTCGTTGCACAAACAGCTAGATATTTAGACTGGATTTGGCATATTGATCCATCTATCGAGTCCTTCCCAAGGACCTGAGATAGGCAGATGCTGTTATTTGATGGCATTAAAGGCATTATGTAGGATGTAAGCTGTTTCCAGTAAAGCTACTTTTTGCAATTGATTGATGTTGATTTTTGCCAATGTCGATAATATTCAAGTAGTGCTCCATTTACTGTTGTTATTATTGTTATTTCTGTTATTATTATTAATTAATTCCACCTCTACTAGTCATTCTGTATTTATCTTTTCCCAAATACCTTCTACACCGATATTTATATAACTGCTTCATCCCATCATCCTGAATCCATGACTTTTATAGAATTCAGAAGCATTGCATGAAAATAAAAAAAAAAACCACCAATTGCTAATTTCACTCATATTCCTGGTAATATATATTTATGCAGTTATAAATGAAGAACATAATCCCATTTTTCAGGGAAATAGATATTCATAATATCAAACATTAAAGCTGTGAGTAATCACCAATGAAGTTCACCAGCTTCTTTAGGGACTAGCATGTGTACGTACTGTCTCCATTGCTCTATATTTAACTGAAAATGCAAGGTGCTTTTACCAATTTTGTGGATAAAGTCTCACCATCAAAGCTCATAATTTACTTCTAATAGCCCATAAATACCTCCTGTTCTTTCAGGACACATATAAAGATCTGATTATTGCAGATACAATGAAATCAATGGGATGTATCTGATAAAGACAAAAAGTGAATTTATTTACATCATTTGAATATCAACTACTTGTAAGTCATATAACATTATATAGATTGGGCAAAAGGCTTAAGGATTGTAACCTTGGGGGGGAAGTGTTCAATACCACACCTTTTTGTGACATCAGTGCAGTAAATCAATTTGCCATTATGTGAAAAAAGATCTTTCTTTCCTTTGTGAGTTTAGGATAGTCATCTGTTAAAACACTGGCATTTTAGCTGCAGAACTATTGTGGGAATATAAGAGTTATACATAAGGCAAAATTATCCTGGGTTTTCTGAATCTTTACAATTGTTCCAAGCGGCCCTAGTATGATGGGAGATTGGAAGTTTCACGCACCATTTGACCCATCTATTTCTTCTCTCAAAGTTATCAGCTTTCTGAGGGCATAATGGGGATAAGAAAACAACACCACATTACCAAGCCCGCAGAGATTGTGTATATGTGTGTTTGCATAAGTCTATGCAGTCAAAATATATGTAAATGTGCTACATGCTCAAAAATAATATATTCTCTCTCCCTTCCCACCCCCTTAGCATTTATGCTTAGTTATGTAAATGGATGTATAAATATGCATAATTCTCAAGATATATATTCTGTGTACATGTGAACAGTCAGAAGTGGAAGCAATACATAGCAGGTTTCTGATATGCTGTATATTATACTTGAGTAAAACTCAGGGGCAACATAATTTGTTTTAATGCTTAAAGAGCAAGGTGTTACCCATTTACTCCAAGGGTAGAAATTGATGGGCCAGATTGTTGAATCTTACTTCATTGCAGATAAGGGAAGACTTTCCACCATATGTGATTTAGAAGGCTTGGGCCTCCATAGATTTATTGTCCAACTTTAAGAGTTTAGTAGAAGCAGCTGGCTCATTTTGCACACTCCAACACTCAGCAGTTCACTTGGAAACCTTGCACTAGGAACTTTTCTCCATATAATATACATTGTTGGAAAAGTTCATCCAGTGATCAGGAATACAGTCCTATAAACAGATGGTATAGTAGTCCATCAATAGAGAATAAACTGCTTTGAGAGTTAACATGATGGGGTTTGGAAAGGATTCCATGCAGAGTATATAAATCAGCCTTGCACATCTCTTTTATACCTGCTCTTTTATTTTGCTCTTGGTCTGGCCTTTCATAAATTCAGCTGAAGATGAGATATAGTACCACCAATCCCAATATTTCAATCCTATTTCCCTTCCATGCATTTATTTAGCACCAGAGATGGTATTCAGCCAGTTCTGACAGATTCTGGAGAACCAGTAGTGGAAATTTTGAGTAGTTTGGAGAATTGGTAAATACCACCTCTGGTTGGCCCTGCCCCATCTATTTGCTATCTTTTGAGTCCCAGCTGACTAGAGTCCCAGTTGATCGGCTGGGTCTTCTTTTGTTGCCCTGCACAGAAGAATGGAGCTGGAAAGCAGGTTAGTGGTGTGTGGAAGAAATGGGGATTTTACAGTATTCTTCCCCTGCTATGCCCACCAAGCCACACTCACCATGCCACACCACGCCCACCAAGCCACACCCACAGAACCGGTAGTAAAAAAATATTGAATATCACCAATGCATGGAAGAAGATATGACAACAGGACTACAGTTTCTTTTGAAGTTGACTCCCCTTCTCCCAAGTGCCTGCAGACCACAGACTTACTGATCCCTAATCAGGTTAACCTCAATAGCTTTAGTATTGATCCTATTCATTTCACACTCAGACAGGTTTCCAACCTTTTCATCCAACTGTTCTATAACATTCTCCTTGCTTCTGGTATGAATAAACACACCAGCTCTTTCTGAGCATTCGTGCTATGTATTCAGCCCCAGGCTGAGCCACAGATGGAGGCTAAATGCTGACTATGTGAGAATTTTATTCATGTAATATCTGCTGCATTTTTAAAGCTGGAAATCTTCCTATCCGCTCATCAGCAGACAAAGCCACCTAGTGCCTCTTTGAGGAGATCAGAGCTCAACCCTTAGGGCATGTGTTATATGTTAAATCCAGAACAGGAGATAGAATTATCAGTTGCTGCAGTTACACAAGCATCCCGAGCAATTTGCTCAATGAAGTTTTGATAATTTATTGCAAATAACGTGTCTCTATTTGACATTTTTTTTGGTATGAGATTAGGCAGACTATTTTAAACGCAGAAGAACGTCCACACGGGAGATCATAATGTGGATGAATATGTAATGCAGCCCAAGTGTACACAAACTTATTCATAAGTGCTAATGCACTAAAACGTAGTTGATTAGTTTGCAATTTAGAATAATGTGTGAATCCAAACAATTGGATTAATTTGACAAATTTTACTGTACCTCGGTGAACCATAGAGTAGTGGATTGTATGACCACAGTTATTTCGCTCATGGGTTCTATACCCTGGACTCTGAAAAACTTTATAAATAGTTGCTTGGGAGTAGGACAGTACATATGACCTCTTTCCATGTCATTAAGGAACCTGTTTTTTTTGTTCCCTGATCTTGCTTGCAGTGACAACTGAAAGCAATATCTGAGGCAGTCTTGCATTTGCAGAAAAAGGTGTGGTTGCTTTAATGCTTCAAAAAGAATTGCTGCGTATCTATTCCTGTCTTTTAAAGTGCTTTTTGAAGGATCCTACACTTAACTGTTTAAGAAACAGAACACAATAAGAGAATCAAAGTTAAGCCCAGCAACAGCCCAGAGAAAATAAGGTAGCCCTTTCATTTTTATTCATCTAGTTTTGCGCTAACTGCTTCTTAAACAGAGCTTAACACCTATCACTTTTTACTCTTTGTCTGTAATGCACTTTACACAGAAAACCCACATTATTTTGTCAGTGATGATGGCAATAATTACTACATATAGGAAGATATAAATTTGACTGTGTTTTTACCCTCGTTATCTATTTCAAGTTAGACAGATACTGTATTTGTTTCAATTGTAAATGCATATGACCCCATGCGTGCAGGAATAGACAGATAATAGATAGATTAAATACATTTTTACTTTAAAATCTTCTGTCTTGAGTAACGGATAAATTGTTTGCAAGCTAGAACTAGAGTGTTTCAATCAGATTCAAAAGTATAGAGTTCAATTGGGATTCAGAAATTTTTACTACTGGTTCTGTGGGCGTTCCTTCATGGGTGTGGCATGGCTTGGTGGGTATGGATTGGTGGGCATGGCAGGGGAAGGATACTGTAAAATCTCCATTCTCATCACACTCCAGAGCAACCTTTTGGACCTCAGGACCACCAAACTCATAATTTTAGATCCCAAGGACCACTAACTGGTTCTGTGGGCGTGGCCTAATTTGTGGGCGTGGCTTGGTGGTCATGTGATTGGCTTGGCTTGTATGTAAATATTATAAATATTTATATAAATATTGAATTTTTTATTTAAAAAAAGACCAACTTTTACCTAAAATCAGGCAAAGCAGGAAGGCAGATTGAGTTGCTCACAGAATCACAGATTCATTCAGAAATCTATCTATCTGACATTGGCTAGCTCAGTCTGTCACATAAAATTTGCTTGCAAACAAACTCATAAAATTTGCTAGCAAGAACCTCATAAAATTAACTCACAACACACCATGCGTGTAAATATTGAATGTTTTATTTTAAAAAAGCAACTTTTATCCAAAATCAGGCAAAGCAGGCAGACTGAGTTGCTCACAGAATCATTCAGTGATCTGTCTATCTGCCATCGGCTAGCTCAGTCTCTCAAATTTGCTTGCCGTGAATCTGCACTGAATTTGCTTGCAAACAAACCTTCAGTCCTAAGGGAGGTTTGGCTGTGCTTAACTAGAAAGCAAGAAATCCAACCATTTCCTGCTTCCTAGCTAATCTAAATCTCCCGGCAGAGCAGAACAGATGATGGTCGGAAAAAGGAAAAATAGCAACTTAACAGACAAGTTTGCCCTGTAAGGAGTGAATGGACAGGGAGGGTTCCCGTGGGCCATGTGGGCTGAGCAGCCTTGTGTTTCTGCACAGCCTGGATTAATTGCTTTGTGGGGGTGCTCTGGGGTGTGATTTCTCTGCGGCCCACCAAAATTTTCTCACGGCCCACCAGTGGGCCACAGCCCACCAGTTGGTGACCTCTGCTCCAGAGGACGGATACTGTAAAATCCCCATTCTCTACCCACCCCACTAACCTGCTTTCCAGCTCTGTTCTCCTGTGCAAGGCAACAAAAGAAGACCCAACTGATCAGCTGGGACTCCAAATAGATGGGGGCAGGACCAGTCAGAGGTGATATACTGAACTACTCAAAATTTCCACTACCAGTTCTCTGAACTACTCAAAATTTTCGCTACCGGTTCTCCAGAACTGGTCAGAACCTGCTGAATACTACCTCTGGTTTCAATGTATCATGGTTGGCTAGATCTTAGAAAATAACCAAACTTAGATACCCTCTCAAAGAACACAAACCTAATATGCTATCTGATGACCAAAATACAGATGTACCATGTCTTTGATCTTGCTCTTCCTTGTCACAGATGTTTTAAGGTCAGCACTGATTCTGTTGGAGTGAATCCAATGCATCCTAAATCATAGCAAGAAACTTCTAAGTCAGTCCACTAATACCTATTCCAGATCAGTCTGAACTTTTAAAAACATAATATTTACTCCATTTCTATAGCCACCAATCTCAAGCAAGTGACATTTTTAATAATTAAATAATTCCAAAAGCTATTAAATAATTTAATTATTGATAACCATTACCTAAATTATTAAATAAATTACTAAAATCCCACTTCCCTAAAGAATTAAGAATATTATGGATTTATTGATTATTGATTTATTTATAGACTAGCAAACAAAGGATGACCTCTTTATTCCCAAATAAATAATATGGAATACTGGGGTAAAAAAGGGGCTTTGGCAAACATTTGTGATATTTGGATTAGGCTGTAATAAGCCTTTCAGCCTAAATTAAACTGCTCACAGATTGAATTTAAAAAAAATTAAAATGAGGAAAACAGCGCTCTGCATCTTGTGGGATAGACTTTGGAGGCCTGATCACTTGTCCACCAAATTCTTCCCAAAGTAGATCATATGATGTCCAATTTTCACTGGTATTCTGCTGCTATTATGTACATTAAAGAATAACAAAAAAGACCATTCCCTTTTGGGCTGCCCATGTTAATATCCATTAGTACTGCTTCCATGGCTCTATGCTTTTTGCTATAGCTATAAAGACAATGTACATTGTTGTCTGTTTGTTCATGTTTCTCAGTTTCTCAGCCTTTCCCTGCCTTTTATCCCATTTTGTCAGTTATTTTTTTATGTTTACTAATACTTAATAAATATTAAGCTATATTTTTGGTGGCTGAATTGAATCTCAGGTGGGTTTCTTCTGCTCTAGCCACAGAGATTGATGGGGACTGTACTGAGCACAAACTAAACTGGAAATTATCCATCTGAATTTTTTAGCACAGCGATGGAACCAGAAGTATATCAGTTTGTATCTCAGTCTGGTAATGCACTGTAAAAGAAAAAAAGGCATTACAGAGGGTGGTGAAAACTGCCCAACGCATTATAGGGATTCCACTTCCTGCCATTGTGGACATTCAGAGGAAACGATGTCTGTGTAAAGCCCACAGCATCATTAAGGACCCCTTCCATCCAGCCCACAAACTGTTTACTCTTCTTCCATCTGGGAGGAAGTTCAGGTGCCTGCAGTCTAAGACCAGCAGGCTAGGAAACAGTTTTTACCACACAGCGGTTTCCTTCCTGAACTCCTCAGTTCGTTTGTCCCCACACCAGAGGTGGTATTCGGCTGGTTCGCGGCGGTTCTGGAGACCCTAAGAAAGAATTTGGCATGGGTCATGGAACTGGTAGTGACTTCTGGCTGGCCACACCCCCAAACTGGTTTCCCGGTCGCCGGTCACTCAGTTGCCCCACCCACCCAAAGCTCACTTGCACAGCTCGCCCACTGGCCACTCACCCCGCCCAGTCACTCCTCCCTTCCTATGTGGCACGCTGGGCCCTTGTGACTCCCCACATGGTGCCTGCGCCCCAACTGAGCAGCCCTGATCTGCCTGCTGCTTACAGGTAAGCCTGTGAGTCAGGCCCACACATATGCTGATGCTTCCCTTGATAATATATGATGTATTTTGTATAATTCTATGTGTATTTGTACTTATATTCAATGTGTCCATAAACATTTTGTATAGTTGTATATGTTCATATATGTGCAGTCACACTTATCCTTGTGTGTTCGTGTACATACATTTTGTTGTGTTCTCCATTGACATATTCATAGATGCCTTGCATATTTGCGTACATATGTATTTATATTTTACTGTTGTTTTGCACTTCTGGTTGGATTCTAACTGCATTTCGTTGCCTGTATCCATGGCAATGACAATAAAGTTGAATCTAATCTAATCTATAATAAGAGAGAGGTCACAGGTGTAGAAGAGAACAGAGATAACAATGGAAAAGGTATGTATAGCAGAACACGGATCAAACTGTTAGTAAAATGTGATATTGGTGCAGGAAAACAAGACAGAGTGAGAAAAGAACTGAAAACTAACAAGGACAGAAATGAAATACTACAAGGCATTCAAGATTCTGCTGTAATTATACTCAATATCAGTAAAGTAGACTGCTAGTATTTCTTGTGGGGACTGCTTTCTTGCAGGCCTATCTCTAAAGTAGATATTCTACTGACAGAATATCACAAAGTAGTTACACAATGGTCTGAAGGACTGCAGGAAAACATCTAGGGACCTACTAACATCATTAGTAACTCCCACATGGAAGTGAGGAAGAAATAGCAAAAGAACAAGTCTAGATAACAAACTGTTTCCATTCTCATACTCTTAAGACGTTTTCCAACCATCCCTGAGGATCTCTAAAATGCCATGAACCGAGCTAAAGGTTGCCTCCCAATGGTGATTGTGGCTGTTTCTAGGAGTTAATTTTGGGGAGGAAACGAAAAAGAAGCATTCCACTGAAATTCAGCTTATTTGCCAATAGATTTTGGCTGGATGACCTTGCTGTCAGCAAGTTTTATTGTTAGTGGGACCACGATGTGTATGGGCTGTGCACCCTGAAATAAAATGATGAGGCTTTTAAAAATTAAGGTTTCAAGTAGGAGCATAGGTTATCACATTAATTTGCTGCAAAACTGTGAAAGCTTTTTTTTCTTTTTGGCAGGAATTTCCTTAGGAAAAAGGAGCAGTTTGCAGGTATATTATCCTAGCATAATGTGTAAACGTACAATAACTAAGCAGGTTGTGCTGACAGTGTGTCTCTCGATAACAAGTGATAGGTAGGTAGGTAGGTAGGTAGATATAGAAATATATAGATGTATAGATATATAGATAATGAAAAACTGGGTGCTTGCTGCCTCCTCTTATTCATTTAGCTCTTGAGGTATTGAATAGAAACACAAGACAAGATGGGAGTATTGTGGGAGTTAAAATTTTTGGATTTAAATACATGTATCGATAGACAGGATTTTAAACTGTCTTACAGTCAGCTGAAGCTGGAATTTTTCCTTTTAGGGCTGATGGATAAACAGTTAAAAAATATTAGCATCTCAAAGACAAAAAAAGAGGATCCTTATATCTATCTACAATGTACTGTCTTTATAAGACTAAAAACCAGGTACAGGTTTCAGAAACTAGGAGACCATGAGTTCTAGTCTTGCCTTAGAAATGTGAAAATCAGCTAGCTGACTTTGGCCAATCATTCTCTTTCTTTCACATGGCTGTTGTGAGTAAAATAGGAGGAAGGAGCAGTATGAGGTATTAAAAAAGGAGTATGAAAAATATAGGCAATATTTTAAATAAATAAATAAACAGTAAAATAAATAAATAAAATATTTATGGTAAACTGGATTTGGATTTGGGCTTTGTATAATAACAACAAAGTTCCCAGCCTTAATGTATTATTGCCTTACCAGAAACTGGTGTGCCATTTTACCTTCCTCCCAATGTATTTATATAATAAATTGGATATTAAAATATTAATAAACTGTGATTAGTTATTTTAATACAGGAAACAACCATGTAAACACTTAAAATAATTATAGACTTACTAACATTAAATGCAATTGCAAGTCAATTTACTTTAAAAGTATTATATTGTATGTATCATATGTATCAATGTTCAAACATATCTTGAGTTGAAATAGTTTCAACAATGCTTCCGGAAATATTCTATCAGTGTACCAGCAAAATGCCAGGAATATATAAAACCTCTTGAAAATGCGGATATCTTTTCAAATTTGTTTACTTTTTCTTACATTGTTTTGTTAAATGTCTATGTTTTGTAAAGAAAAATTGTATTATTTCATTCCATTGGAAACCCTCAAATTTACCACTGAAAGTCACTTTTAGTAAAGCTTGATAGAAATTCTTCTAAATGGGGTGAAGCAGCAACATAAGCCTGATGCCTCCCTTTCCTTTCCTTTTTAATGAATTCTACAATTATATGATTTGGATTTAGACTTAGTTAATATTTAGATAGGAGACTACCAGGAAATTCCACGGCTGTAGATTAGATTGAAAAGGATTTATTATTTATCATTCACTTATTAGGGTTTATATGATAGTCCAATCCCAAAATACGTATATGCCGTCTTAAGTAAGGAGATTAAAAATAATTTAAAAACAGAATACAACTGCAAAATAATTACTATAATCAAAGTGCTTGATGAACAATCAAGAACTTATAGAAAAAATGCATAACAAGACTTCACCGCTCAGAAGCTTTCTGTTAGACCTTGGGAAAGTGTTATGTGGCTCTTCCTTCTAATGCAGGGGTATCAAACTCATGTCCGCAGGCCAGATGCATTATTGCTGGCCATGCCCACCTTCGGTTTAACAAAGGGGGGAAAAAATCACAATACGTCACGTGATGACATGACACGAGTTTGACACCCTTGTTCTAATGCAACCTTGTGAATCAGAAAAGAAAAAAATATATGTTGTATTGAATCCCTCCCTTCCAGTCAGAAAGAAAAACAATCAAGTGAAAATCTGAGAAGGTAGCAGAAGATGCTAATCTTGACTAATTCTTTGAATGCGTGGTTTTCTGTGTAATCCTGCATGCATCTACCTAGGAGCACAAACATTAACATTACTTTCAACTGAGTAATGAATTCTATTACTTTGAAATAACTCCCGTTGATGTCTGTTGACCTATTTCCAGGAAAATGGGGCTGAAAAATTACCATTTTAAGAATAATATAAAGCTGAGCACAACATTTTCTGTTGATTTCTGAAAAAGAAAAAAGGCCATTTACCTGACTGGCATGGATTAATCTATGACAATATTAAATTATTTAAAATTGAAAATTTTTACCATCCTATTAATGAAACAGTTTATATATTTCAGTAAATTTATATAATAAAATATGCCTAACACCCCTCTAATATATTTATCAGTTTATTTCTCTCACTATAGAATTTTAATTCTTTTTGTATCATTTATTTAAAAAACCTGATAAATTCTTATAAAGAAAGGAATGCATATGTATGGACCTATAAGTATATATCTTTTTGTTTCAAGTGTGGGACTCTAAAGCAAGAGATAAAATTTTCTTCTGTTGCAATTACATTTCTGGTTATTTTCAGCATAACTGAACTGGAGTTATTATTTGCACTGGTCCTGAGGCAAAGTTGTCCCTTTTACATTAATACAAAGTGTTTAAAGTTTTGTGATACACATCAAAATAATATTGCCTAGAACTGTACAGCTACCCTTCCCTATTTATCTATTTGTATTTACACCTCTATTTCTTTTGTCAGAATTCCACAGAAGATTTAATGCAAAACAGCCTGTTTTATCTGCCAATGTTAAGCAAGATTTAAAAAAAAAAAAAAACAGATACCCACACATACATGTGGTATTAAAATGAAGCAGCTATATTAGCAACTGTGCAGTTGGAAGTTGATGTCAGAGTTGGGCTTCCAGTGGATGGCTCTTGTATGGAGTGGTTAGAAACTTCAAAGCTCATTCCCCATGGTTGAGTTGCAGATTCTGCCCTCTTCGTTAGGTCTATTTTCCATCTGAGGCACCATAGGAGTGCAAGGAGCATAGCCATTAATCTCAGGCTAGGAATAGTACTTCAGTTGATTCTTGCTACAAGAAATGTGATTTCATATTGGAGTAAGGCAGAGAGACCAAAAAATGATACATTCTCGGAATTATATTAGGGTAGGACTACAGTCAGAGTAGGAACTGCTCCAACTACCTCTCAACATTTCTCCTTTAGGGTGAACAGCAAGTTTTATGATAGATGGTGAGCTGTCAGGATCTGAACTTGGATATGAATACATCTCAGTGTGGCACCAGGAGAGTCAGCATGTCCTGCCCAAGCACAAAGATATGTTTCCCACTCTACAACCACAGCAAGAATGATACCGTGTTCTGCTCAAAGTTGTGAGTTTGAGCCACATTTCTCATAGCTAGACTCAACTGAAGTACTGACAGAGTAGCAACTCTATCCTTTCTTAACAATGGAGGGGAGGATTGGCAATCACCCCTTCTTCTGCTGTCATTTTTCTGCAGTGTGTCACTAAGGTGTGGCCTATACAAAGTGTTCTGATGTGTAGCCTATACAAAGTGTTCTGAAAGCCACATGTCTCCCATTGCCTGAGATCCCTATTTTAAATTAAAAATGTTTTGTTTTTACGCACTCTAATACCCCTAAAGTGAGCAAGGCTGAATTATTTTATTTTTTTCAAGAATTTGAAGGTACTGCAGGTATCTGCAATATGTGGCACGCATCATACTGAGAAAATGTCTCACTATGGGAGCCAGTTTGGTGTAGTGGTCTGTCATCCAGTTTGTATAAGAGTTCTCCGCTCCTCTACTCATTGCAGAATACCTTATGCCACCAGACTCTAAACCTAGAAAACCTAGAACTATGCCACTTCTGATCCGATCTAAATATAGTATATAAAATCATACATTGCAATGTCCTACCTGCAAATGAATACCTCAGCTTCAACCATAACAACACAAGAGCAAACAATTGATACAAACTCAAGGTTAACTGCACTAAACTTGATTGCAGAAAATACGACTTCAGCAACAGAGTGGTCAATGTTTGAAATACTCTACCTGACTCTGTGGTTTCTTCCTCAAACCTCAAAAACCTTAACCTTAGACTGTCTACTCTTGACCTCACCCCTTTCCTAAGAGGTCTGTAGGGGGCGTGCATAAGCACACCAATCATGCTTTCCATCCCAGTCCTATTGTTTCTTTTTCTTTCATTTTTCTTATAAGTAGCCATCCCATGTATTCAAAACTATGTTTATACTTATACCTGTATCTTGTAAGTGATTGACAAATAAAATAAATAAATAAAAATAAAATAAATAAGGCATCAGGCCAGGAGATCATCAGTTTTAGTTTCACTTTCAACATAAATTTTGATGGATGACTTTGGGCCAGTCTCTCAGCCCTAGGATGAAGGCAATGAAAAACCACTTCTGAAATATGTCAAGAAAACTGTAGGAACTTGTCCCGGTAATTGTCAGGAGTCAATATGAAAAGAAGGCATGCTCACACAGGCACACAAACACACAAAAAGATGTAACAAGGGAAATTACGTTTGCTTGAATTGTATATTCAATCATAATAGTTATAGGGCTAAAAGCTGTGAAACTTCAGAAACCCAGTTTCAAATGATCACTGGATGACAAGGGAATTAAAGAAAGGGTAATGAATTCTTTGTTATTGTTTTTATTGCAGAAGTTGTAGGGTAAATATTTGAAATGATATTTTCTGAAAACACCCCTGGAAAAGTTGAGAAAATAGTGGTGAATGGATATAAAATTAAACTGTAATGTTAAAATAAATAAAATAAATAAATAAATCACAGTTACTGGGTCAAGATTATATCTGTAGAATGTCTCTGGGTTAATATGCTAATCTTCAAACATTTGTAAAAAGTCACGCATTTACAATTGTAAAAATGCAATCTCACAAATGTAGCTCATAAAAAAGGACTGCCAAGAGGCTCATGCAATGCTGATTTTTAAAAAGATGTCTAGGTTGTTTCCAAAAATTGTAGTCAGTTAACTCCTGATCTGGGAAAAGTTGTAGGAAACATTAGAAATAAAGGGACCAAGAAAAAAGAATAAGTCTTCCCAGAATAATCAACACAGTTTTCTATCACATTACCATTTCAAGATTGTCATTCTAGATGACTACATGTCCTCCATTATCACTTGTAATTTCAACTGGCAAAAAAGCTATTGACAACAGGTCTACCTGGATTCTGTTATCTGTGATCTTCAGTTTGGCCACCTGTCCTATTTTTATTCCAACCACCTGATTGGCTCTATAAACTTAATTATGTCATGTTCCTGATCACTGGTTCATAGCTCCCAACTTCTTACAAATGCTATTTGGAGACTATCAGCTTGTATAGAATAGATATCCACTATTAAGGTAAAAGCTGCATCTGGTCTTTATATGGCCAAGGTAAAGAAATGGGCAAGGGTAGATTAAATAATAATGGATATTTTTTATTAATTCTTAGTAACATTTATTCCAACTAATTGCCATTCATTCATCAATTATTTAACAGTTAATAGATCATTGTGCCATGTTTTAAATAATGTTGCTTTTCATGTTGCAATTTGACAAGTTTTGGAGAACCACTTTCAAGAAAATACAGACCATGTAATTTCTAACAGTGGAATGAGACAACTCATCACAGACAACTCGCTCCAGCCAACTTCACATAGGCAACTCACCACAGCTAACTCACCATGAGAAAACTCACTGCAAGACAATTTAACAATTTAATGTTTTAATATATATTAATTTTTGTCATTCACATTTAATTCTGTCCCCCGCTTTGGCATCTTTACTTATTCTATTTCACTATTTCTTTGATATAATTGTAACTTGTCCCGCAGCAAGTTGTGGTGAGTTGGCTATGATGAGTTGTCCTGCAACAAGTTGATCACTGCAAATTGGCCATGGCAAGTTTGTCGTAGTGAGTTGGCCACGACAAATTGTCATAGACCTTTCTAGCTGGGATAAGGAACAACTGTTCAAGTTAAATGGCCTGTGGCAATGGATAAGAAGAAAAATCCGTTCAAGTTCTAGAAGGTATTGATAGTTGTGTCCCATTCTGTGGCATGTGGGATAATTGTGTCTAAATAAAATTCATTACAAATTTTAAAAAGTCTTAAAGCTGTTGCAGAATACATAATTAAAATAGTGGCTTTCTTGTTAAATATCAAGGTAAATATGTGCAATGACAACACATATGGATCTAAATTATTTTTATATCTTTTATAATTGTCTGCCAATTCTATAAAGCACTAACTGTTGTCTGGAAATGATACAACTGATTTTTATAGTGTCTGCAAAAATTATATTTGGCTCTGTAAAAATGGTTGGTTGATTTCTGCTGCCTGCGTGTCCTTCATCTCCCAAATGTTCATTTATATGAATCAGAGCTGATAACTCATTTATGCTATTTTCTATCAATTTAAAATTTCCTTGCATTGGCAATATTTTACTAGAACGTTCATAGATTGGCCTGTACTCACTTGATTATAAAAGCTACCTTTTATAATGGGATTCTACCAGTTTGCATCTATTCGCTAGAACCAGTTGTTAACATTCTAAGCAGTTCAGAAAACTGGTTGTTAGAAGAAATTACTGGCCTAATCCTGTAAGGAAGGCAGGGAGGAAACATTCTGGTGTTGTTTACAGAAACTGCCTCTCTGTTAACCCTTATTACATTCTTGGCAGGACTAGACTTCCTGTCTCAGGAACTTCTCTGGAGTTTTTTTCCCTTCCTTTGCTGGTACTTTGCTTGTGTGGAGTGACCATTCAAAGTTACAATGGCACTGAAAAAAGTGACTTATGATTATTTTTCACACTTACGACTGTTGCAGCATCCCCACAGTCTTGAGAGGCCAGGCGAGGAGATGCGTGCCTCGATGTGAGTGATATATTGAGTTGGCCACATCCAGCCAATAACATGACCACCAAACCATGCCCACCACCTAAGCCACACCCACAGAACCAGTTGTTAAAAAATTAGAATCCCACCCCTGACCTTAACTATAGTTCTAGTAAACCCTTAAAAAGTATAAACAAGAACCTGTTAACAAACAAAGAATTAATGAGACAATTGAAATGGCTTAATAAAAGGCAAGGCCCTAGGGCCAGACAAAAGAGAAATAATGGATGAAGAGAATTGGAGGAAGAAGAGACAAAAAAAAAAAAAAGAAAGAAAGAGTGAAAAGATTTGGGGAATACTAGAGCTCAGATTATCAGGGTTTCTCAACCTCAGCAACATTAAGAAATGTGGACTGCAAGTCCCAGAATTTCCCACATTATCTCGCATACTGGATAATAGAATAAATAGAATATAGAAAAGAAGTTTACAAGACAGTGGAGGAATAAGCCAACAGAACAGCACAAATGATGGAACTAAAAAAAGAGATGACTCCAATGAATATCCAGAATAGATAAAAGAAGAAAGAGTAATATGAGAAAGAAGAGTTTTTCCTTCAGTGACCTCAAATATATTCTTAACTCTAGAAGGGAAGAAGGAACAATTCTCATACAACCTGTAATTGAAAAGTCAAAAACTTCAGTGATATCCTAACAATACTCATCAGTCAGAAAAAAAGGCTCAAGTTTTTCTCTTATAATTATGTCTCATTCAACATTCTGTGAAAAAAAAAAAGATTAAACAGCATCCAGGAAGAATTAATACACACAGACACCCATCTGTGCTTAGTCACTGAGAATGAAGGAAGCCCTGGGATGCTCTCATGGCTTGCAGAGCAGATGTCATCCTTTGAATAGTGTTCACAACTTGGTTAGAGTTAAGCATGCGGCAAATCATAATTCAGTTCCTGCAAAGCAATCCTTGAGAAGATGGTTACCTCATATGGAGCTGATGGGCAAAGTCTGCTTGAGGCGCCTCTATCCTATAAATATAAATTGCTATCATATGGTTAGAGGTACACAAGAGCAGATGAGGAAGCGGAGACAAATATGCAGCATTAGAGGAAGTCGTTTTCCTCAGTTTGATTCTATTCCATTTAAGGACAAAACTGAAGTGTAATCAGGCACAGGCAGTATTTCTTTAGAGTTATGCTTTTGCCAATCGTTATTTAAAAAAAAAACCGTGGCCTTGCTTTATTATGCTGCCATAATAGACTCCCCCTCCATCTTCTTTTTTTCTGCTTAATGTGTTTTTGTAACACAGCTGTGCAAGCAATTTTGCTAGATTTAGTTAGAACAGTGTTTCTCAACCTAGGCAACTTTAAGACATGTGGACTTCAGCTCCAAGAATGGCCCAGCCAGAATGGCAGAGTGGGAAATTTTGGAAATTGAAGGCTACATGTCTTAAAGATGCTCAGGTTGAGAAACACTGAGTGAGAAGGACATTTCAGAAATACAGTGAGAACAGAACTAGTTCACTTTTATTTGCAACCTGAATTTTCAAAGTATAGAAAAGATAGTATACCCTGATAACTGGGGAGGCATTCAGTGGGATAATTGACCTTAACCTTCTCACCAATAAATTACTTTTCCATACAATTTAGACTTGGCTCCACGGTTACAAAGCTTTCTCAATAGTCCTTTTAAATACATGCTCTCTTTTCTGAGAATTATTTTGTTTACAAAATAATAAATTATAATAATAATTTATTATAGTTTATTAATTGATTAATCTTACAGCCATATCAGAACTATAAAACAAAAATAAAATATAGGATTTAATTTCAGAATAATATAGATAAAAGAAAATATCATTTATTGTATCGCTTCCTTGACAATTGTCGCTTTCAGCACCAACTAGGTTGGGGAACAGTTAGAAAATTCTTCCCTTTTCACATATCTGCTCTCCCACAAAAGAGTTGTAGAAATGGTTGGAAAACAGTGATCAAGCAATATTTAATGGAAGTAAATAATCCAAATGGAGAAGAAACACACTAAAGAAAGCATCTGCATTGTTAGATATTCTGCTGACAAATTGTCAAGTACTTTATGTAAATTTTGCTATTAGCAAGGAGCTATCCATATCACTAGGTCAAAGGTTCTGGCAGCACAAAAAGTAATTGAATATTTTAGATGTAAAACAACAGTATTTCCATGGATTTAAGTAGCTACAATCCCACAGTCCTGGAAACAAGTTAGATGTATTGGTTTTGGAACACTCTCCCAGCACTTATTTATTCCTTTACCAGACCTATATTCCATTTCAATCATATCGTATTGTGAACAGCTCACAGTAGAAAACTTAGAATAATTTACCAGAATATTAACATAAATGTCCACAGTTTGAGGAGCAACCCACAGACAGAAATTCACCCACCAGGAAGAACAAGAAAAAGATTCAGACTTCAAAAGTGCCTTGAAAAAGCCAGGTCTCAATTAGCTTTGAACAAAACCAGGATTAGAAGGACTTATCTATGAGAATGCTGTTTCAAAAGAGGACCTAGTCCTGTGTTGTCTGCAGGTAACGTAACAAAAGAATCTCTGAAAGCCAGTAAGATGTACTGGTTTTCCAGAATCTAGTCCTCTTTTAAGTATGGAAGCTGTCAAGAGTCTTGGCATCAGGTTCTTTGACAAGCCAGGTGAAGAACCAGTCCTTCCTCACATTGTGTATTAATGGCTTTGCCATGTGAATTAAGCAAGTGAAATTTAGACTAGTGAACTTGGGCACCAAGCAGGACAAGATGGAGAAGAAAAAAGGAGACTGTGAGAGCATTGGAACTAGGCTGTCCTGTAGACAACTTTGTCCTGGACCATTCAGGACTTGAAAAGTAGGGTGGTGAGCAATGCCTCTAATTCAGAGGTGGTATTCAGCAGGTTCTGACCAATTCTGGAGAACCACTAGCGGAAATGTTGAGTAGTTCAGAGAACTGGCAAATATCACCTCTGATTGGCCCCATCCCCATCTATTCTCTGCCTCCTGAGTCCCAGCTAATCAGCTGGGTCTTCTTTTGTTGCCCTACACAGGAGGGTGGGGAGGGAATGGGATTTTACAATAACCTTCCCCCAAGAGTGGGGAGGGAATGGAGATTTTACAGTACCCTTCCCCTGCCACGCCCACCAAGCCACGCCATGCCCACCAAACTATGTCCACAGAACCGGTAGTAAAAAAATTTGAATCCCACCACTGTTCTTGTGCCTTTCTTGTTTCTTTTTAGCACCATCAGCACAAGTGGAATCAGGAGCATAGTTGTGTATAATTCTGTCCTTCTGAATTATAACATCACCTTAAAATTCTGCTCTGTTTATCTGCTGGGCTTTCAGAATGCTTCTACGTGATTGAATTGAAACATTCAAGGGAATTAAACAAGGTTGGGTTATTTTCTATTTACTATGTGTTCTGACTAATTGTAGCTTTCTGGGAACCAGACTAAGGTCTTTCCCATTGCCAGATTCCTTTAATCAGAAATGTCAGAAATTGTTTATTTTAAACAGAGATGCTGAGATTGAATATTGAACTCTTCTGAGCCTATCCTTCTCCTAAATTGACTTGACTTTGACAATGCTGATAAAAATGTATTTATACAGAATATAAAACTTCCCAAGCTAAAGGAGCTACTTGGGAATAATAATTTCTTGTTACTTGTCCTAATTTCAGTGAATTTATCTCTGGGTGAATAGCTGGCTGGTAAACTATCCACGAAATTCTGAATGACAACATGTTATTGGATCAAAAGTGAAAGGCTACTATTGCCCTTAAGAAGTCACCAGTAATGAAAAGAGAAACTGTATGATTCAAGAGCTGATATAACTAATTAGTTTTCATATGCAAACACAGCACTTCAACTTTACCAAACTAATTAGCAGTTTTATGTTTCAATAAAACTGGGTGTTTATTATGCAATAAAAATGCCTCTCTATTGGAAATTGATTACTGATTCCTGCAGATCCCAAAAGTATAGGTGAACCTCATCTTAATAAATGAAAGACTTGAATTACAAACAGATACGTGCAGTATCTCAATGGTTTATATATACACACCTATCAATTTATGACTACATGACTGCAAGAAGGTTCTGACAAATTATCTAACCAAGTTAATGCTACCTCCTTCTTTTGGCAACAACGCTTCATGATACTAGGCACAACTCCTTTATAGCTGTGTTGCTTAAAAGTATTCAGTTATAATTTAAAAGTCTGTGATTGATCCTTCAACTTTGGCACATAATATGTGAACCCTATTATAGAGCTACATCCTTTTCATAGCTGAGAAGGATAGCATTTTCTGCAAACAATGCCAATCTTAGCAATAATGATGTAGGTAAAATGACAACTAATACAAAACTCAGAGCCAGCTCATTCATTAGTTTCTGCACTTGTCAGAAGTTGTACAAGTTGCATTACAGGCTGCAGCAATTCAAAATGCATACATTAGTAAAGAGACTGTGCTAAAATACATACTATGAATAAAAGTATGTTAATTAAAGAATCCTTCTGAAAAATAATATATTTTCAGCTATTTTTGTAACAAAAGAAAGTTCATTAAATAGAAATGGAATGAATAAAATTGTGGTTTAAATAAATGAAATGCAATGATATCAGGAAAAATAAACCATTTTTAATTATGATTATTTTTAACATCAAAAATATGAAAGTAATTTCCATAAAACAAATAGCATCGTCTTTGCAGTGTCTAATGACTAATATTAGCCATTTTCAACTTTTCAAAAAGCAATAGTTTCTTTGACATGAATGTTAAACCTTGAATGCTCCATGTCAGAAATGTAGCATGCAAATTAAGTAAATAAATAATATGAATTGGATTCCTTTAATTATTATTTTTTTCATTATAAAATGAAATACAAAAAAACGTTAGGTTGGGCATCTGTATTTAGAGGGAGGGAGGGAGAAAGCGAGGGAAGGAGAGAGGGAGGGATTACAAGAAGTTCCAATTATTATGGAACATACAGTAGTGAGGATGTGGATCCCTAGAAAAAAGGGGGTGCTTCCAGAGGAGTAAGAGCAGGGGTGGGCTTCAAAAATTTTAGCAAAGGGTTCTCTGCCTGGTTTCTGGCTGGGCGTGGCCAGGGTGGGTGTGGCCTACTCAGTCTCCTGCACCATGATGGGGGGCGTTTGAACCTCCGGAGGGTGAAAATGCCCCCCCCGGGCTCCGAAAGCTCTCTGGAAGCCAGAAACGGGCCCATTTTCAGCCTTCCCAAGCTTCTGGGAGGCCCACTTTTTGCCCTCCCCAAGCCTTTGCGCGCACCCTGCACTTACCTGCATCTAAAATAGGCTATGTGGGAACTCCTGGGAGGGGCGGGGTGTGGTGGGCGGGGCCAGCCAGGAGTGGGATTTGGGGGTTCTCTGAACTTCACAGAATCTTAGCTAGGGGCTCTCCTGAACCCCTGCGAACCCCCAGCAGCCCACCCTTGATCAGAAGCAACTGATCCCTAATATTATGTGTGAAGAAAGAGGTTGAAGATGGCTCTTCCCTGTTAGTTCACAGTGTACATTATAAATAAATATAGTGGAATCTTGCCAGTCTGGCAAGATTTTGTCTATGGGTGTAAAACAATAAACAAACCAGCTTTGAAGAATTGCCATATGTCATTCTTATGGCAATTCTTTCTGGCTTAACATTTATTTATTAACATAAATGTTTGCTACCATTCAGTATCAACTTTGGTGGTGGATAGAGGAATGCCTAAATTATGTTAAGCTGCCAACTAAAATCAGTGGTTACTAGTGCTTATTTCTGTCCTAAAAGGAGGAGGAATCAAATATTTTTTTTATTTACTTCTTTATGCTTATGATGAACTTCCTTTATCTCTCTCTAGCTTTTTGCTTTTCTCTTTCATTTCAGCCAAGAACATAACCTTTTCTATCTTTCTTGCATTTTTTTTTAAATTTGGACTCCAATATAATAATTTATGACATTAATTCTATAATCAGGTATCAAAATGTCATTCATATTGATTGAAATATCTGATAGCAGATTGTAGTCTGTGTGCACACTGCACCCACACTAGTTCAATATCGCTACTTAGTGCTTTGAAAGCACTGTATGTTGAAATATACTCATTGACAACAGTCAAACACTATGAAATGCATATTTTGTACCTATACTAACAAGAAATATACTTCAAACCATAGCAATCAGACATTACCTGATTGAAATTCTGATTCAAATAATTCACACTACATCTAAAAATTCAAATGTAAAATTTGCAAAGTAAATGTTTTAAAAGCAGATATACTCAAATAAAATAATTTGGGGAACGGGAACACAAACCTGTAATCCTATGCACATTAATTTGAAAGAAATCTGAGTAAACTCAACGGTATTTCATACAAGAAGTTCATAGAAACAAAGGCCTTTTGCAAGAAAAATGCTAATCATTATATATTTAGTTAAATTATTATCTAGAAATTTGGCATAAGCTAATCTATACTGGTACATAGCCTAATTCCAAATCAGATTTTTAAATGATATAATTATGAAATTTAAGAGGTAACAACAAAATTTAATGTTATTAGAGTTAAAAATGGTAACAGGGCTCCATGACATCATGCTGGCCATATGACTTCAGAAAAGTGCTGACTCAATGACTTTGAAATAGAGATGAGCACTGCTCCCTAAAATTAGCAACTATTCGAAGAGTAAAATGCAGGGATTTCTTTACTACATACATATATTTTATTTATTTATTTATTTATTTATAACACATTTATATACCGCCCTTCTCCGAAGGACTCAGGGCAGTGTACAGCCAACTATAACACATTACACTTTACAAAAGTTAAAAGAAAATTAAATATATTAAGGCTGGCACTAAAATTTATACCTAACCCCAATAAATTACAATAAAAACCCAAAATTTAAAACCCCAAAATTTAAAAACCCAATGTCTAAAGTTACACTTTAAAACTCCCATTTAAAATCAGCCCAGGCCGGCCTGCTCAAAGAGCCAAGTTTTCAGCGCATGTCTGAATGCTCTCAGGTCGGCAGTCTTACGTAGTTCAGGAGGCAACCCATTCCAGAGGATGGGTGCCCCCACAGAGAAGGCCCTGTTCATCGGGGTCACCAGGCAGCACATAGATGCCGTCGGGACCTGAAGGAGGCCCTCCCTGTGGGAGCACACAGGTCGGTGGGAGACTATCGGCAGAGCGCGGTCTTGCAGATAGCCTGGTCCAATGCCATGGATCGCTTTAAAGGTCAAAACCAGAACCTTGAAATGAACCCGGAAGGCCACCGGCAACCAATGCAGCTCACGCAGGAGAGGCGTCACATGGGAGTTTCTTGATGTCCCCATAACCACCCGCGCGGCCGCATTTTGCACCAGTTGAAGCCTCTGGGTGCTCCCCACAGGGAGCCTCATGTAGAGAGCATTACAATAGTCCAGGCGGGAGGTGACGAAGGCATGAGTGACCGTGCGTAAGGCGTCCCGATCCAGAAAGGGCCGCAACTGGCAAATCAGGCAAACCTGATAAACCCCCCCCCTGGAGACGGCCGTAATATGATCTTCTAAAGACAGCCGTGCATCCAGGAGGACACCTAAATTGCGAGCCCTCTCTGTGGGCTCATACATACATACATACATATATGCATTCATACATACATTCTCTCTCTATCTCTCCTTGTCCTTGTCTCTGTTTCTCTCTCTGTTTGTGGGTGTGTGTCTCCCACACACACACAAACAGGCTTGTGGGAGAGACACTAAACAGAAACCTTGGAAACTATGCAATAAAATAGAGCAAAAACGCTAACTATATTGGGAGAGAAAGAAAAAGAAAACGAAATCAGATATGTTACAGAATGGAATGGAATAATGGAAATGAAAGATGGAGAGAAGTTGCACTCCAGTTCCGGATCATACAATTTCCTGACTCATCTGATAATTTTTGTTAATTAGAATCAGGGAACAAAATGAATATATTTGTGATTTTAATCTAATTGCGATTTAGTCCCAATTTATTTAGCTATTTGATTTATACATCACCTGCCTATCCATATAAATCTGGGTAGGAAGGTTGTGTGTACATCAAATAGCTAAACAATTTGATGCTAAATCACAATTAGATTAAAATCACAAATATATTCAAAATATATATTTATGACATAAAAATAACAGAATTAGCCTCTATCCCATCCTCATCTATTGAAGAAAGCACAGGCTCTGGGACACATAGAAAATTGTCAACTATTGGTGGGATATGGACAGAAGAAGAATGGAGTGAATAGTGAACTAATTCAGTCAAGAAAAATAGGGCCAGATCAAAAGAATCAGATGGCTCCAGAATACCTCCATGTCAAAGTTTATGCTTTAATATACCCATGGAAGCTAAAATAAAAATCACATAATTATATCTAAATGTCCTTACATTTTCAGTTAGAATGAAACACTGATTACAATTTATAGCCGGAGAAATGGAAAGAGGAAGCGCGGGAAACCCGGGATTGGCAGTTTTTTAATGGGGTTTTTTAATGGGATAAATGGATCCAGGGTGGGTAGGGGAGACAGCCCACATGGAGTTGGGGGCAGCCAGGCCGGCCCGCACGCCTGGGGGGCCTCGGGGGTTTCCGTGTCAGGGTGGCAGACTGGGGGTGGGCAGTCGGGGGCTAATTTTATCAGCACGGTGACTGGGAGGGGTAGATATGCTGGGGGTAGAGGGCCGTATCCGGTAAGGGGATCGCGCTCCCGATGTTTGCAAGCGGTAGCGCGCTCCGACCCTCCATACCCATCCTGCAGCCCTGGTTGTCCGGATTCTCAGGCCCTGAATACCCGGCTGTTGTTGTGCAATGCCAGGTCCGTGGTTAATAAGGCTCCCCTGATCAATGATTTGGTTCAGGAGGAGGCCGCGGACCTGGTAGGTGTCACCGAAACCTGGTTGGGCCCAGAGGGCGGTGTTCCTCTGGTTGAGATGTGCCCACCAGGTTTCCTTGCATTTCACCACCCTAGGGTTCAGGGAAGGGGTGGAGGGGTGGCGGTGCTTATAAAGGAAGCCCTTCATCCTAGGGAGGCCACTGTCCCTCAGACGGCTGGCTGTGAATCTCTATTTGTGAAGTGGGGGCAAGGGGTTCAGATGGGTCTTTTGATGGCGTACCTGGCTCCCTGCCACGTCTCATCGGCCCTGCCCGGACTCCTCGAGGTGATAGCCGGGCTGGCGGTTGAGACCCCCAGGCTTTTGGTCATGGGGGATTTCAACCTGCCATCGTCCGGTGAAACCTCGGGGTTGGTTCAGGAGTTCTTGGCTTCCATGACGGCCATGGACCTGACCCAGTTAGTTTCCGCCCCCACTCACATTGGAGGACACATGCTGGACCTGATTTTTGTCTCTGGGCAGTGGTTGAATGACTGTTATTTTGGGGAGTTAGTTATCACACCCTTGTCATGGACAGATCATTCCCTCCTTAGGTTGGACTTCCATTCCACCACCCCCCACCGCAGGGAGGCGGAACCACCTAGATTGTTCCGCCCCAGGCGCCTGATGGACCCGGAGCGGTTCCAGAGGGAGCTTGGGCCGTTTCCTGAGTCTCTGGCTCACAGCTCGCCTGGAGACCTGGTGGCCACCTCGGAAGGGTCAGCCGCTGGGGCTCTAGATCAAGTTGTGCCCCTGCGACCTCTGACCCGGCACAGATCCCATTTGGCTCCGTGGTATACGGAGGA
The DNA here is from genome assembly GCA_023653725.1 of Bungarus multicinctus. Classification (NCBI taxonomy): domain Eukaryota; kingdom Metazoa; phylum Chordata; class Lepidosauria; order Squamata; family Elapidae; genus Bungarus; species Bungarus multicinctus. The sequence continues at coordinate 10,369,892 of CM042848.1, read as the reverse complement.
GCTACGGGAGATGAAGTGCCGGAAAAGACGTCTAGAGGGCATTTGGAGGGCGAGCCGTTCTGAGTCTGACCGAACACAGGTGAGATCTCATATTAAGACTTACCTTGTGGCGATAGGGGCGGCGAAATCTTCGTATTTCTCCGCCCTTATTGCGTCAGCAGAAAATCGGCCTGCCGCCCTGTTTAGAGTGACCCGCTCTCTACTTGAACCGAGAGCGCGGGATGACCTCTTGCAGGGTAGGGCGGAGGAGATTTCCCGATTTCTGCATGATAAAATCGCTCAGATTCGGGAGGGGCTCGACTCCAATTGGATGGTCCCGGAGGAGGTGTCTGGGGCAGGTCTTGTGAGTGTTATCTGGGGGGAGTCCGATCCTGTGACCGCCGAGGGTGTGGACAGGCTGCTGGGGGGTCTGAATGCCACCACCTGTTTATTGGACCCGTGCCCTTCCTGGCTGGTTTCGGCCGCCAGGGAGACAACACAAGGCTGGCTCCAGGGGATTGTCAACGCTTCTTTGAGAGAGGGGGTGCTCCCTGCCGCCCTGAAGGCAGCAGAGGTGCACCCCCTCCTCAAGAAGCCTTCCCTGGACCCAGCTATTTTAAACAACTATCGTCCGGTCTCCAACCTTCCCTTTGTGGCGAAGGTTGTTGAGAGTGTGGTGGCACGTCAGCTCCCCCAGTACCTGGAGGAAGCTACTTACCTCGATCCGTCCCAATCGGGCTTCAGGCCTGGACACAGCACTGAGACGGCATTGGTCGCGTTGGTTGATGAGCCGAGAGCGCGGGAGGACCTCTTGCAGGGTAAAGCAGAAGAGTTTTCCCGATTTCTGCATGATAAAATCGCCCAGATTCGGGATGGGCTGGACTCCAGTTGGGTGGTCCCGGGGGAGGTGTCCGGGGCAGGTCTTGAGACGGTTATCTGGGAAGAGTTCGATCCTGTGACCGCCGAGGGTGTGGACAGACTTCTGGGGAGGCTGAATGCCACCACATGTTTATTGGACCCGTGCCCTTCCTGGTTGGTTTCTACCTCCAGAGAGGTGACACGAGGCTGGCTCCAGGGGATTGTCAACGCTTCGTTGACGGAGGGGGCGCTTCCGACCGCCCTGAAAATGGCGGTGGTGCGGCCCCTCCTCAAGAAGCCTTCCCTGGACCCGGCTCTTTTGAATAACTATCGTCCTGTCCCCAACCTTCCCTTTGTGGCGAAGGTTGTTGAGAGTGTGGTGGCGCGTCAGCTCCCTCAGTATCTGGAGGAAGCATCCTATTTAGATCCGTTCCAATCGGGCTTCAGGCCCGGGCACAGTACTGAAACAGCATTGGTCGCGTTGGTAGATGACCTCTGGAGGGGCCGTGACAGAGGTTATTCCTCTGTCCTGGTCCTCTTAGATCTGTCGGCGGCTTTTGATACTATCGACCATAGTATCCTATTGCGGCGGTTGGAGGGGTTGGGAATTGGGGGCACCGTCTTGTGGTGGTTCTCGTCCTTCCTCTCGGACCGCTCGCAATTGGTGTTGACGGGGGGGGAGAGGTCCACCCCTAGGCCCCTCATGTGTGGGGTGCCTCAGGGGTCGGTCCTCTCCCCTCTTCTGTTCAACATCTATGTGAAGCCGCTGGGAGAGATCATCCGTGGTTTTGGGGTGAGATGCCATCTGTATGCTGATGACACTCAGCTTTACATCTCCACCCCAAGCCACCCCAACGATGCTGTGGAGGTTATGGCCCGTTGCCTGGAGGCTGTGCGGAACTGGATGGGCGAGAACAGGCTTCGACTCAACCCTTCCAAGACCGAGTGGCTGTGGTTTCCGGCGGCCCGATATAGTCAGCTGACTCCATCGCTGGCTATTGGGGATGAGAACTTGACCCCCACAGAAGGGGCACGCAATCTTGGTGTCCTCCTGGATGTACGGCTGTCTTTGGAAGATCATATTACAGCCGTCTCCAGGGGGGCTTTTTATCAGGTTCGCCTGATACGCCAGATGCGGCCCTTTCTTGATCGGGACGCCTTACGCACAGTCACTCATGCCCTGGTCACCTCCCGTCTGGACTACTGTAATGCCCTCTACATGGGGCTCCCTGCGGGGAGCACTCGGAGGCTTCAACTGGTACAGAATGCAGCCGCGCGGGTGGTTATGGGGGCGTCGAGATACTCCCACGTGACGCCCCTCCTGCGCGAGCTGCATTGGTTGCCAGTGGCCTTCCGGGTTCGCTTTAAAGTACTGGTTTTGGTCTTTAAAGCGCTCCATGGCATCGGACCAGGATACTTACAAGACCGCATTCTGCCAGTAGTCTCCCACCGACCGGTGCGCTCCCACAGAGAGGGTCTCCTCCGGGTCCCGACGCCTTCTATGTGTCGTCTGGTGACCCCGAGGAATAGGGCCTTCTCTGTGGGGGCACCCGCCCTTTGGAATGGGATGCCCCCTGGATTACGAACGACTAGTGACCTGAGGGCCTTCAGACGTGACCTGAAGACCTGGCTCTTCGAGCAGGCCGGCCTGAGCTGACTCAAATGGGATTTTAAATGGGGTTTTTAGATTAGTTGGGATGGGTGTACAAAGTTTTAATTTATTTTAATTGGGGTTTTTAGATTTTTATAGGGACAGCCTAGGGTTTAATTCTTTTTTAACTATTTATATTTGTATACATGTATTTTAGTTGGCTGTTCACCGCCCTGAGTCCTTCGGGAGAAGGGCGGTATATAAAACCTAAAATAAATAAATAAATAAATAAAATAAATCTCTGGAGGGCTCGTGACAGAGGGTTCTTCTCTGTCCTGGTCCTATTAGACCTCTCGGCGGCTTTCGATACTATCGACCATAGTATCCTGTTGCGACGGTTGGAGGGGTTGGGGATTGGTGGAACCGTCCTTCAATGGTTCTCCTCCTTCCTCTCCGACCGTTCGCAATTTGTGTTGGTGGGGGGGAGAGGTCCACCTCTAGGCCCCTGCTTTGTGGGGTGCCTCAGGGGTCGGTCCTCTCTCCCCTCTTGTTCAACATTTATATGAAGCTGCTGGCCGAGATCATCCGTGGTCTTGGAGTGAGGTGTCATCTATATGCAGATGACACCCAGTTGTACATCTCTACTCCAGACCACCCCAACGATGTTGTGGGGGCTATGTCCAGGTGCTTGGAGGCCGTGCGGGATTGGATGGGCGGGAACAGGCTTCGGCTCAACCCATCCAAGACCGAGTGGCTGTGGTTTCCGGCGCCCCGATATAGCCAGCTGACACCTTCGCTGGCTATCGGGGGGGAAGTTCTGCCCCCCGCAGAGAGGGCTCGCAACCTGGGTGTCCTCCTGGATGTACGGCTGTCGCTTGAACATCACATCGCCGCCATCTCCAGGGGGGCGTTTCATCAGATCCGTCGGATCTACCGGTTGCGGCCCTTCCTGGATCGGGACGCCTTGCGCACGGTCACTCAGGCCCTTGTCACCTCTCGCCTGGACTATTGTAATGCCCTCTACATGGGGCTCCCCGCGGGGAGCATCCGGAGACTCCAGCTGGTGCAAAATGCAGCACGCGGGTGATTATGGGGGCGTCGCATAGCGCCCATGTGACGCCTCTCCTGCGCGAGCTGCATTGGTTGACGGTGGCTCTCCGGGTTCGCTTTAAGGTTCTAGTTTTGACCTTTAGGGCGACCCATGGCATGGGACCAGGTTACCTCCAGGACCGCATTCTGCCAGTGATCTCCAACAGGCCGGTGCGTTCCCACAGAGAAGGTCTGCTCCGGGTGCCGTCGGCCGCTATGTGTCGTCTGGCGGCGCCGAGGGGTAGGGCCTTCTCTGTGGGTGCCCCCGCCCTCTGGAATACTCTGCCACCGGAGTTCCGTATCGGCACGGACCTGAGGGCCTTCAGGTGCGCGTTGAAGACCTGGCTCTTTGAGCAGGCCGGCCTGGGCTGAGATAATGGTTTTAATTTGGTCTCCATAGCATTTAATTTTAAATTGGGGTTTTAAGGGGGGGGGCGGGGTCTTTTTAGTCTCATTTATCAGCCGATTAATTTAATACTTTTTTAATTTTTGTATATTTGTGGGTTTTAGATGGGCTGTACACCACCCTGAGTCCCCTGGGAGAAGGGCGGTATATAAATTTAAATAATAATAATAATAATGATGATGATGATGATGATGATGATGATGATGATGATGATGATGATGATGATGATAATAATAATAATAATAATAATAATAATAATTTGGAAAAGAAATATAGGCAGCTTATTCCAATTATATATCTCCAGCTTTTCAGGGTATTAGTACTCTAAAATGATTCATAATCAACCCAAAAGTTGTATAGACAGATACAGGAAATATTATTTTAAAAGAAATAAAAAAAACCTAGGACTTTCCTCAGGGGACAGAGGTTACCAATTGCTCTGAATGATGGGAGAAGGGAAGACTCTAGTTAGCTAGTTTTCTGTGGTACATCTGCCCCAATCTTTAGGGAGCCTTCCCATATAATACTTGGTGGTGATAATAAAGTGAGCTAACTGTGCACTTTTTTTTAAAGAGCAGAAGCTATTAAGATATTCCTAACTGTAAAATATATTTGAAAGAGAGGCAAAACCATTAGGATATTCCTCACAGTATAATTAAAAATCTACCCACATTGATTAAATGAATGAAACATTGGGCATGCCTGTATTTTAATTAAGCCCGAATAAGTTTATTTACTCATAAATTTAATTATATTGGATGTCTGAACAAAAGGGCAATGCCTGCTCTGGAAAAGATGAATTATTTTCTAATAACCATGGCTTTACTATTAACTCATACTTTAGTAATGGTACCTTTCTATATAATGCAGCATTCTTTTCAAGAAAGTCCATCTTTGAAAATCAAATTTACAGCTTATTTTGTGTGTATATATACATATATGTGTGTGTATGTATGTGTGTGAGGAATAAATATATGGATTAGTAATAGACCAGTGACATTAGAAAGAAATTTGGTTATTTTTTTCCTCCCTTTCGCTTTTTTTTTGTCCATTATTTATTTATTTATTTTATTTGTCAAGCAAGTATTAGATAACAGGTATTGTAAACATGATTATGAATACATGAAATGGATATGAATAAAAAGGAACATTAGGACAGGGAGGGTAGGCACTTATGCACACCCGCTACAGACCTCTTAGGAAAGGGGTGAGATCAACAGTAGACAGTCTAAGGTTAAAGTTTTTGGGGTTTGGGGAAGAAACCACAGAGGCAGGTAGAGTATTCCAGACATTGGCCACTCTGTTGCTGAAGTCGTATTTCCTGCAATCAAGTCTGGTGCAGTTTACCTTGAGTTTGTAACTATTGTGTGCTCTTGTATTGTTGTGGCTGAAGCTGAAGTAGTCATTGATGGGTAGGACATTGCAATAGATAATTTTATGTACTACACTTAAGTCGGACCAAGGGCGGCGTAGTTCTAGGTTGTCTAAGCTTAAAATTTCAAATCTGGTGGCATAAGGTATTCTGTTGCGAGTAGAAGAATGAATTATTTATGTTAATAAAATTATCTGTTAATAAACAATATATGTTGATAAATAATATCTATGTTAATAAATAATATCTATGATATTAAAGGTTAATAAAATAATCTATGTTAAAAGACTATTTCAGAGTTGTCTTTATGTATTTCTGTTCTGAGAATTAATTCAGGAAGTTAGTCAAAAGCTGTCATAAATTCAGAAATTAGGAAAAGAGCAGTGTAGCTATGAAGGAAACTAAAGTTATAGTGCATAACCAAAAGGAGAGAAATCAACACAATTACAAAAATTAGACAGAAAGAAATCAACATAATTACAAAACAAGCCAATCTGAAGACAACAGCCAAGTAAGCCCAAGAGCCCAAATGCCAGTTAAGAGACAAATGCTTGCTATCAACAAAGCTGAGATTTATTAGGTTCTCTTCATATAATTTCAAACCCCACTTATAGGAAGATCGGTTAATGTAACTTTCTTTTTGCTTCCTTTCTAAAAAGCATAAGGAATGTATTTGTTTTGTTCTTTGCAAACGTTTCTACTTTTAGGACTTGGCACTCGGTCAAGATCTGTTGACTTCTCAGTATCAGAGCAGTTTAGCCAGTTGCTCTAAATGATGTTTGTTAGCAGAAGTATCTGCCTTCATTGGCTGACAGCCAAATTGGTCTCCAGAACAGGCCGACAGACCATTTGGCTTGCATTTTCTTTCTCCAATTCTGAGAAATGCACTTATACTTCTTTTGGCAATCTAAAATGGCTCTGGAGATCACCTTTGATTTTGCTCAGCGCTGGCTTGTGTTTCACTAGTTTCACTGTACACTGTATCTTCAAAGCTGTGTATGAGTCTTGCCCACATGAAAGAGAATTACAGTATGTGCCACAGAGTAGTAGAACAATGATAGAAGAGAATCACTTTACTTAAACTATCTAGATAACTTTATTCTAAATCTATCACTGCAGCAATATCCCTCTAAGCATCCCCTTAAAATGTGGTTTCCCCCTGATTTATGATCTTATTCAGGAGGAGGGCATGGACCTGGCAGGTATTACCGAAACCTGGTTGGGTCCAGAGGGTGGTATTCCTCTGAAGAAGATGTGCCCACCAGGTTTCCTAGCATTTCATCAGCCAAGGTCTCAGGGAAGGGGTGGTGGGGTGGCGGTGCTTATTAGAGAAGTCTTCTGTCCTAGAGAGACTACTGTTCCTCAGACGGCTGGTTGTGAGTCTCTCTTTGTGAAGTGGGGGCAGGGGGTTCAGATGGGCCTTTTGATAGTTTACCTGGCTCCCTGCCACATATCATCGGCCCTGCCTGGACTCTTCGAGGTGATAGCCGGGCTGGCGATTGAGACCCCTAGGCTTTTAGTCATGGAGGATTTTAACTTGCCTTCGCTCAGGGAAACCTCTGGGGTGGTTCAGGAGTTCACGGCTTCCATGGTGGCCATGGACCTGACCCAACTAGTTTCTGGCCCCACTCACATGGGGGGGACACGCTGGACCTGATTTTTGTCTCTGATCAGTGGTTGAATGACTGTAGCTTCGGGGACTTAGCTATAAAACCCTTGTCATGGTCAGATCATTCTCTTCTTAGGCTTGACTTCTGTACCGCCACCCCCCACCACAGGGTGGCGGAGCCATGCAGATGGTTCCGCCCCAGGCGCCTGATGGACCCTGAGCGGTTCCAGAGGGAGCTTGGGCCATTTCCTGAGATTCTGGCTCATAACTCCCCTGGTGACTTGGTGGCCACCTGGGATAGGTTGGCTGCCGAGGCTCTGGACCGAGTTGTGCCTTTGCAACCTCTGACCTGGCACAGATCCCATCCAACTCCGTGGTTTACAGAGGAGCTGAGGGAGATGAAGTGCCGGAAAAGACATCTGGAGAGTGTTGGAGGACTAGCTGCGCCGAGTCTGACCGGACACAGATAAGGTCTCATATTAGGACCTATCTTGTGGTGATAGAGGTGGCGAAACATTAGTATTTCTCCGCCCTTATTGCGTCGGCAGAAAATCGGCCTGCTGCTCTGTTTAGAGTGACCCACTCCCTGCTTGAACCGAGAGTGTGGGAGGACCTCTTGCAGGGCAGGGCAGAGGAGTTTTCCCGATTTTCAAAATTGCTTGGATTCGGGGCGGGCTGGACTCCAATTGGGTGGTCCCGGGGGAGGTGTCCGGGGCAAGTCTTGAGACTATTATCTGGGAGGAGTTTGACCCTGTGACCGCTGAGGGTGTGGACAGGTTGCTGTGGGGGCTGAATACCACCACATGTTTGTTGGACCCGTGTCCCTCCTGGTTGGTTTCAACCTCCAGGGAGGTGACACGAGGCTGGCTCCAAGTGATTGTCAACGCTTCGTTGAGAGAGGGGTCGCTCCCTACTGCCTTGAAAATGGCAGTGGTGCGACCCCTCCTCAAGAAGCCTGCCCTGGACCCGGCTGTTTTAAATAACTGTCGTCCAGTCTCCAACCTTCCCTTTTTAGCGAAGGTTGTTGAGAGTGTGGTGGTGCATCAGCTCCCTCAGTACCTGGAGGAAGCGACTTATCTCGATCCTTTCCAATCGGGCTTCAGGCCCGGGCATAGTACCGAAACAGCATTGGTTGTGTTGCTTGATGATCTCTGGAGGGCCTGTGACAAGGATTATTCCTCTGTCCTGGTCCTGTTAGATCTCTCGGCGGCTTTTGATACTATCGACCATAGTATCTTATTGTGGCAGTTGGAGGGGTTAGGAATTGGAGGAACTGTCCTACAGTAGTTCTCTTCCTTCCTCTCTAACCGCTCGCAATTTGTGTTGATGGGGAGAAGAGGTCCACCTCTAGGCCCCTCATTTGTGGGGTGCCTCAGGGATTGGCCCTCTCCCCTCTTTTGTTCAACATTTATGTGAAGCTGCTGGGGGAGATCATCCGTGGTTTTGGGGTGCAGTGTCATCTGTATGCTGATGATACTCAGCTTTACATCTCCACCCCAAACCACCCCAACGATGCTGTGGAGGCTATGTCCTGGTGCCTGGAGGCCATGCGGAATTGGATGGGTGGGAACAGGCTCCAGCTCAACCCTTCCAAGACTGAGTGGCTGTGATTTCCGGCGCCCCGATATAGTCAGCTGACTCCATTGCTGGCTATTGGGGGAAATATCTTAGCCACCACAGAGAGGGCTCGCAATTTAGGCGTCCTCCTGGATGCACGGCTGTCTTTAGAAGATCGTATTACGGCTGTCTCCAGGGGGGCGTTTTATCAGGTTCGCCTGATTCGCCAGTTGCGGCCCTTTCTGGATCGGGACGCCTTACATACGGTCACTCATGCCCTTGTCACCTCCCGCCTGGACTATTGTAACGCTCTCTACATGGGGCTCCCTGCAGGGAGCACCCGGAGGCTTCAACTGGTACAAAATGCGGCCGCGTGGGTGGTTATGGGGGCGTCAAGAAACTCCCATGTGATGCCTCTCCTGTGCGAGCTGCATTGGTTGCCGGTGGCCTTCCAGGTTCGCTTTAAGGTTCTGGTTTTGACCTTTAAAGCGATCCATGGCATTGGAGCAGGCTATCTGCAGGACCGCGTTCTGCCGGTAGTCTCCCACCGACCTGTGCACTCCCACAGGAAGGGCCTCCTTCGGGTACCGATGGCATCTATGTGCCACCTGGTGACCCCGAGGAATAAGGCCTTCTCTGTGGGGGCTCCCACCCTCTGGAATGGTCTTCCTCCGGAGTTATGTAACAACACCGACCTGAGAGCATTCAGACGTGCATTGAAAACCTGGCTCTTCGAGCATGCTGGCCTGGGCTGAAGTGGGAGTTTTAGAGTAATTTTAGAATTTTGGGTTTTAAATTTTGGGATTTTAATATTTGAGGTTTTATTAATTTATTGGGGGTAGGTATAATTTTAATTTTTAAGGCAGCCTTAGGATGTTTAATCTTCTTTTAACTTTTATAATTGTAGAATGTTTTATGGTTGGCTGTACACCGCCCCGAGTCCTTCGGGAGAAGGGCGGTATATAAATGTGTTAATAAATAAATAAATAAAATAAACCATACTGGTGTCCATGCAGATGAATTGATATAAAAGCTTTTTGGAGAAATCAGAAATATTTATTTCTTGAAGTTATAAGTTTTGACACTCATGAAAGAATCTGAGACCATGAGTTAGTAAATGAAGAAGTACTATTTCCTGGTCTGACAAATGCTCTTTCCCCTTTTCCAATATTCTTTTAATAGGAAATGGTCCACCAATTATTTAGCCCAAGAGTTTAAAAGTTTAGTCACACATTGCATCATGATTAACTGCAAAATATGTTTGAAACTAATTATATCTGACAACTGCTGCTACCCACATATTTAGCAAACATGTTCTATAATTCATTAGTGGTCAGAAGTGCCACTTATCCTTGAACTTTAAAAACTCCATTTTTACACCAATGCAAAAGCACAGTTCAATTAAGTTTTAATTATATTCATTGTAGGGTGCCTTTAAAAATTCTTTACCAACAACCTTTAATTTCTTGTGCTGTACATGGGAAATATGCACCTTGACCCTCATGTTCATCAGATGATTACTGGAAAAAAAAATTCCCAAATGGGAAATAACACTCAGATGTTATGAGGGAGAATGATAAGTCATAGATGTTCCAACATGGAATCAGTTCTTCCAATAACTGGTCAAACCCCTTTTTGAAGCCTTCCAAGATGGTAGGCAGTATCATATCTCTTGATTGAATTGTGCATTGTGTTTGTTTGTTTTTTTAATCTTTTTTTCTGCCTGAAGACTGTAAGAGACTGGATGGAGAGAAACAAGCCCAGAATAAACATTAGCAAGACAGTAATACTATTCATCTGTAAACGTCTTAGCTATCCGTAAATAATGATCTTAAAAGTTGGTCCAGGATTTGAAGAGTCCTCCAAGACTTGCAGTTTCTGTTTGAATAGCAGGTAGAAGCCATGGTGAGGATCAAGCTTGCCAACTTCAGTTATTCCAGTTACATCCCTTTCTGGACCAGGCACCATCTAAAATTTATAAGTTGCAACCATATATAAATATTTAACAGATCTAACAGATAACAGATAATCAGAGTTGGAAGAGACTTTGTAGGTCATCTAGTCCAACCTCCCCACCGCCCAAGTGGGAGATATTACAAATAAGTAAATCAGGTCCTTGGAATTAGAAAGACTAACATGCCAATTAAGTACCACAAAGAAGCTGATGATTCTTGTATAGATGTTGAAAGAAGGAATCTCAGTAAGGTATTATCACAAAGCACAAAACTGCAACAGTTATCACTAAGATATTCTATTATTAAGATATTAAGATTCGAGTATTGGTCTAGCAAATGTTTTGTATGCTCTAGTTATTAGTGTAAAATATTACACTACTCGAATACAGTCTGGAACTCACATTACGTATCTGATATTAACATAGTTGAGAAAATCCAGAAATATTTCACAAGAAGAGTTCTACATTCCTCTATTCATTGCAGAATACCTTAAGCCACCAGACTCGAAATTCTAGACCTGGAAATTCTAGAACTACACCGCCTTTGGTCCGATCTAAGTATAGTATATAAAATCATACATTACAATGTCCTACCTGTCAATGAATACTTCAGCTTCAACCATAACAACACAAGAGCAAACAATAGATACAAACTTAAGGTTAATCGCACCAAACTTGATTGCAGGAAATACGACTTCAGCAACAGAGTGGTCAATGTCTGGAATACTCTACCTGACTCTGTGGTTTCTTACCCAAACCCCAAAAACTTTAACCTTAGACTGTCTACTATTGACCTCACCCATTTCCTAAGAGGCCTGTAGGCGGCGTGCATAAGCGCATCAAAAGGCCTACTGTCCCTGTCCTATTGTTTCTTTTATATATTTTTAATTATATGTATCCATGTATTCATAACTATGTTTTTTACTTATACCTATTATCTTGTAAGCAATTGACAAATAAAATAAAATAAATAAATAAATAAATAAATAAAATATCACAAGCTTACACAAAAAAGTCAACCTTATTTTGGTATAAGCTTTCAAAATTCTATGACAACTTTACAGATATTGGATGATCTCTAGATGATGTGGAAAATATCATTAGAGGTTTTTGGCTTCCAATGAAAAGCTTAACAGCCATCATAAATGAAAAAAATTGTAAAATAATACTAATACTATATTTCATTGACCGCAAATCCGTTTCTCAGCTGAGTAGTCTGTGGAAACTACTGGGGGTACTGATCATGTCCTTAGAAGAATATTATCTTCATGTATGTATGTATGTATGTATGTTTCTATCAGAGGTGACATTCAGCAGGTTCTGACCCGTTCTAGAGAACTGGTAGCAGAAATTTTGAGTAGTTCAGAGAACTGGCAAATACCATCTCTGACTGGAGATTTTACAGTATCCTTCCCCTGCCACACCCACCAAGCCACACCCACAGAACCGGTAGTAAACAAATTGAATCCCACCACTGGTTTGTATGTATGTATGTGTGTGTGTGTGTATGTGTGTTTGTATGTGTGTTTGTATGTGTGTATATATATATATATATATATTGGTATTTAGGTTTCTTTGGGTATTTTCCCACGTAATATTTGTGCTTTTATTATAGCGACATTTCAGCAGAATCTCATCTGCCGTTTTCAGGCTTTTTAATTTTTAATTAATATATATATATATCACTCAGGATCATAAACATACGCACATACAAATTCTCAATCTATTGTCAATGAAGCACTAATTACAATTAGTTTTTTAACATTCTCCATGTTTTATAATATAATAATTTGTATTTACATATGATTTTTCCCTCTTTACAGGTGACACTAATATCTGGGTGCAGAATTTGATATTTAAACTTAACAGATAACTGATAATCAGAGTTGGAAGGGACCTTGTAGGTCATCTAGTCCTCTAGTCCAACCCCCCACCCAAGCGGGAGACCCTACACCATTTCTGACACGGCAATCCAAACTTTTCTTGAAGGTCTCAAGTGATGGCGCTCCCACAACTTCTGAGGGCAAGCTGTTCCATTGGTTGATTGTTCTCACTGTCAGAAAGTTTCTCCTTATTTCCAGATTAAATCTCTCCTTGTTCAATTTCCATTCATTATTCCTTGTTTGGCCTACAGGCGCTTTAGAAAATAGCTTGACCCCTTCCTCCTCTCTGGGGCAGCCTCTCAAATATTGGAAGATGGCTATCATGTCTCCCCTGGTCTTTCTCTTTACTAGACTAGTCAAGCCCAGTTCCTGCAACCATTCATTGCAAATTGTTATTAAAATTGCATCAGTTTTTCACAATATTTTTTTTTATTTCTGTGAATATTATTTTTTCCTGTACCATCCAGTGGAAAAGTGTTTTGTTTTTCTATAACATATTTAAAAAATGCTCAATAGTGCAAACCTGTATCAAGATTGTCTGAGTTTATGAAATTATTCTAAGAGGTAGCCATTGAGATTGGAACATAAATGACTCAGTTTTTTTTTCCTTTCACTGAATGAATAAATTCATCTCACTGACCCCATTAATTATGTAAGCCACTATGTGGTATCTTAGAAGCTAATAGGGGGAAATGGGAATTGTATTGTTAACTGACTATTCTGTGAATTTTGACAAATGAAGAATCCATCCATATTTGTCAAAAATTCTGTCAGGCAAAATTATGCCTGACTATGAAGCTCTTAAATCATTTTTTTTAAAAGTCTGATATGTGCAAGAAATAGGAAACATATGTTAGATCCCCTTCAGAAGACAGTAATCTCTATGAGACCTGAATTCATTCTCTTTTTTAGACAACTAGACAACTACACAGAAGTCACATCAGAAGTATCAGTTTAATTGGATTTTCAGATTTGGAAAAAAATCTGTTAATAGTTCCCTTAAGGTTGTTCCTTTTCCTATACTGTTGTGGGCTGTTACGTTTATTAAGAATCACAAAATGTTGCTTGGTGAGTAGTAAATATAATATTTGAAAATGTATACTGGAGACAGACAAGATAGGATTTTGAATCACGGAAACTTATTTTGGCGCATATAACAATGAATGTAATTTTGATGTGACAATTATTTCATGTGATATTACATGCATCTGTATATTATGTGTATATTTGTGTGTCTGTGCACGTATATGTATACAAACATAAAGAGAGACAGAAGTAATTACTGACTGGTCAAATATCACAAAACATCATAATTCAATGAGCAGTTAAAGAAAACTTAGTACTCTTACATACAATGTGAACTAGTAGAATCCTAGTGCTCATTTATTTCTTTATCTCCTCCTCCCCTAGCTGGATTATTTTTCTTCACTCTGGGTCTACACATTATGTATGACCACTGAGAGAAAAAAGAATGATTGTTTCTGTATTGTAAGGAGAAGAGACTGCAACAAAAATAAGGACTATATCACAGAAAAATGAAACAAAGACTAATCTAGATCAGACTTTCCCTAATTCTATTGGGTGAAATAAGTGTTTTAATCTTGATCTCTAAAGCAGGGATCTCCAAATTTGGCAACCTTAAGATTTGTGGACTTCAACTCCCAAAGTTGGCTGAGGAATTCTGGGAGTTGAAGTCCACAAGTCTCAAAATTGCTAAGTTTTGAGATTCTTGCTCTAAAGGAATATATAATTTTGATTCCTCAAAATAAGAGCTGATGGATTGAGACAGCAGAGTAGGGATCCTTTCTTCCGTTTTCCACCTCAGAGATACATTTGAACTGAGAAAGGGTTTCTAGCCCAAAATCACCCCTAAGCTTCCATGATGGAGGGTAAACTTCAGCCTAAATCTCCTCAGTTAGAGGAAGTGAGAGCTTCATCCAACAGTTTTAACCACACACCTATACAACTATACCAAACTCTTTGAAAAGAGTTTTCTTCTTTATCTACCCCTTTCTCTGTCATCATCCTTTGGTTGACAATACAGGAAAACTGACATTTCTTTGGAGTTTATATATGTATACTTTCACGTTATCATTAGAAATAATGAAATCTATGTTTTTACCTGCCAGCATCACTTTATATATAATATTTATACACACACATAGACACAAACACATGCACCCATCCATCCTTCATTGGGATTACAAAGAAAAGTTTGACCTTGTAAATGAAATGTAAGTTGGGAGCTTATCAATAAAATGCATTCATCAAGGTAGTTCACTCAAGATCAGTCTAAATGTTCAGCAAAGTCACATTCATTATGCAGCTTTCTTTGATAGACACAGGTTGAAGCTCACAGACATGTCTTGGATGATAACAGACATTTGTCATCCGTAGTCCTTCTCTTGCCAAGGAATCTAAACATGCAAATTAGACCTTTGGAAAAGGAAAAAACACATTTGACTAGCAAATGTAAGACTGACCTTGACAGCCCTCTCAATGTGGTTTGTTGGACATGAATAGGAAGAATTCTCTCCAAGAATTCTACTGCAGCTCTCCCCTCCTCAACAATCAACATGGGTGTCAAATGTGCCATGAGCGATAGGCAAAAGTAAGGCAGTTCATGTATTGTGTTCAATGTGTATGATTTCATTCTCAGCATGATTTAAAGTCCAATTTGGAGAAATTGACAGAGTGGACCTTTTCATTAAAATCTGTGAAACAGCTGATATTAATGAATGTTGTACTATCTGAGCTTGAACTGACACCTTAACAGATTGTAATTGGCATTTACAGAATTTTTTTAGATGCTATAAATTCTACTGTATTGCGGATTGTTGGCACTGTGAAGTTATTAGAATTTCGAAATCACGTTTAACAAATTATATTAGCATTTCTTTTTTAGATGACAGGATATTTTTGTACATCTTCATTACAATGATGGAAAATATTTAAATAGCTCTTCTATGAAAAAAAAAAGACTTCTCCATCTGAACCACATGGCTAATTCTTATTCCAGTGCAAGTTTTTGGACATTGTATTTATTTAGTAATTAGGTTTAATCATGCATTTTGCCATCTTATCAAAAGCTAATTGAATTGGAAATCAATTTTATAACATTTATCTTCCTGCCCTGATTTTTCCCTCTTTGTTCTTTGACATGTTCCACTTGAAATGATTTTGAACAATGATCAGTTTCAATAGTGTCTGACGTGGAATTTTCTGAACTCCATGAGTTGGATTTATAATTGACTTTACTTGTGGGATAGGGTGTTTCATAATGGTTGGATATAATTTTATCTTCAGTAAATTTGAAGATTTTTTTCTCTTATGCTATTCAATTACACTTTAGAGAATGGCCATGCTTGGGAATGATGGTTCATTTGATTCCCATTATAAAATGAATCTATCTAATTTCTCATGAACTGAACTTCTGTTATATCAAAAGGCAGAATTTTGCAATACTTTTCTATATTTAAAATAAAAATACATCCAAATTTTAAAAATGAAAACAGTTTATAAAAATGTATTATATGTTATCAATTTAATGTGAACAAAAGGAAACAAACTAGGAAAAACTGAACTATGAAACTATGAACTATGAAAAGATGCTTTTTAGACATAGTAAACATTCTTCCAGGTTTTTCCAATGTCTAATGCACCAGTTTGATCAGTAGTCCGCTGTTGAATATGGAAGTAAGAAGAAAAGTCTACTCATATTTGCTTGGATATTAATAAAACTTCCTTGACTCAATTTTTCCAGAAGAGAACATGATACAAACCAGTTGCTGATCCTATTGTCGTGATCCAGCTAACATAACCATCTTTAAGTTTCATTCCATTATTTAATGAAATAAATGGGGTATGAATAACACCAGAATGATTTGATCCCACAATTTTCATTCATACTGAAAGAGAAATATACACAAAGCTCAGCCATCCCAAAACAAGAAAATATACTGAGCTTTGAACCAAGTTAATGTAGAACCGGGCAAAAAACCATGCATTATTATATCATTCATACTTATGCAACTAGTTTTATTAGTCTGAGGTTTTGTTAGGAATTGAGTTTTGTTGCTGATGAAATCACTGCCTTCTTCTGAAATTCAAATTTGTGTATACATAATAGGGCTCAAAAATGGGTTTTGAGAAACTTTTTTCTTCCTTCTTCCATTTTTATACAGCATATATGCTTGTCAGTGTATTGAGGGTATTGGAAGGAAGGAAGGAAGGAAGGAAGGAAGGAAGGAAGGAAGGAAGGAAGGAAGGAAGGAAGGAAGGAAGGAAGGAAGGAAGGAAGGAAGGAAGGAAGGAAGGAAGGAAAATTGGATAAAGATGAAGGATAGAAATCATAAAATAAAACAAGCAATAGTTGAAAAGGAACTACTGTAGCATGTAAGATAGTATCTGATGCACCCCTGTACAGAATTAAAATCTAATGAGTGGGTATGCCAGATAAATGAAAAGGACTGTAGATGTAGATTCTCAAGTAGATAATAAAGATTAAGAGAAACATCCCATTTTATGGAAATATTCAGCAGGTTCTAATCAGTTCTGGAGAACCAGTAGTGGAAATTTTGAGTAGTTCAGAGAAACGGCAAATACCATCTCTGACTGGCCCCACACACATCTATTCTCTGCCTTTCGAGTCCTAGAGCATCAGCTGGGTCTTCTTTTGTTGCCCTGCACAGGAGAATGGAGCTGTAGGGTGGAGAGGGAATGAAATTTTGCACTATCCTTCCCCCTGAAGTGGGGAGGGAATGGAGATTTTGCAATATCCTTCCTCCAGGAGTGGTGTGATGACCCGGGGCGTGGTACAAAAGCAACGAAGTCATAAAAATAGGTAAAGTCCCTTTAATACCTCCAACTTGGCCCCTAATGTCCAGTTATCATAGGCTGGAGAAAAAACTCTCCCAAGAACAGTCTAAAATTTAAAGGGAAGAAATTCAATCCGAACCCAAAGCAAATATAGATTATAAATAACAAACAACAGAAACTACAAAGCTGCAGCAATTAATGAGACAGGGCAGGATAAGGAATTGCAGACTTCCAAAAGATAATGAAGCACGCACAGTTAGGAGAATGCCAGAACCCAGATAAACCTCGACAAACAGAGATAATGCACGGTTTGCTTCTAGCAACTTTGTTGTATTTATTTAAATTTATATACTGCCCCACTCTCCCAAGGGACTCAGGGCGGTGAACAGCCAGGATAAAATACACATATAAAACACATATACAATATTTAAAAATTAAAAGATAGTCTCAATCCTACACGGGAAAAGACCTGAACACGCCAAGACCTGCATATATATGTGTGTGTGTGTGTGTGTGTTAGGTTTTGAGCTGATAAATAATTAAACAAGGGAGACTAGTATAGATCTATTTCGAGCTACTTAGCTCTCGTCAGCTAGCCATACCCTTGCTGGGATTTGAACCTGGGAAGTATTACATGTCAGGCAGTTGTAATTGCCATTAGACCACAGGTTCTCATCCAGATCAGCGATACAGGGGAATGAGTATATGGATGAGAACCTGTGGCCTAATGGCAATTACAACTGCCTCACATGTAATACTTCCCAGGTTCGAATCCCAGTAAGGGTATGGCTAGCTGACGAGAGCTAAGTAGCTCGAAATAGATCTATACTAGTCTCCCTTGTTTAATTATTTATCAGCTCAAAACCTAACACACATATAAACAAAAGACAATGAAACAAATAGCTTTCTGTCTGGATGGTCTCTGGTGATGAGCCGAAAGACAGAAAAGGACAGCAGTATGCTTCCTCCCTTGATTGGGGCTTACCAGGGTGTTGTAACACAAGGATATATATATGTGTGTGTGTGTGTGTGTGTGTTTTCTTATGTTTTCATGGGTATTTATATGTATGGTATTTAGGTTTCTTCAGGTATTTTCCCACATAATATTTGTGCTTTTATTATAGCGATGTTTCGGCAGAATCTCATCTGCCATCCTCAGGCTTGTGTATTAGGTTCTTTTTAATTTTGTGTGCCAGGCTTGGCAGTCGTTTTTTGTTTGAATTTGGTGCTGGCTTTCTGTTATATTTGAATGGTTTTTTCCTCATCTTGATTGGCTGGGAGTTTAGGTCTGTTTTTTTTTGGTCTTCGAGTTGCTGTGTTTTTGATTGGTTGGCAACATTGTGTTTTGTGCATTGGGGTTTCTTAGTGCAGCTTGGTTTCTTGTGAATGGCTGATGATTATTTATTAGGAAGCTAGATTTTATTTGGGTAGATGGCTGGGGCGTGTTTGGGCTGGAGGTATTACAGGGGGTCTGTTTGTGTCCAGGTGCTTGCCTGGATTGTGGTATAGAGATTTTTTTGTTGGTGAATGCAGGCTTCCAGATGATTGATAGTCTGGTGCAATCATTTCTTTTATTCATACTATTAGGTCTTTTATCAATTTCTATGGCTTCTCTGATGATTCTGTAGCCGGGGTTTTCTATAGCAGTTAGGGTTTTGGTGCTATTGATGTCGATGCTATGACCTGTGGCCTTCATATGTTGGACTAGTGAGGAAGTGTGTTCCAGTTTTTTTATTGCATTCTTGTGTTTATAAATTATTGCATTCTTGTGTTATAAATAATATATATATATATATATATATATATATATATATATATATATATATATATATATATATATATATATATATATATATATATATATATATATATATATATATATATATATATATTTGTTTTCGGAGGTTTTCGCAGGTATTTTTATGTGGATCTTTGGTTCTTCGGGTTTTCTCCCGCATAGAATTGGAAATATCTAGGTGACGTTTCGATGAAGTCTCATTCATCATCTTCAGGCTTGTGTCTTCGGCCTTGTGCTTCTCAGAGTAATGTGAGCTTGCAGCTGCTTCTTCCTTTTAACTACTAGTGGGGGTGTGACTTGATTGGGTGGGGACTTGGCTGTGTTCTGATTGGCTGGGGGTGTGTTCTGTTCAGATGGGGGCTTAGTTGTGCTCAGGGGATTTGAGATGAAGCCAAACAGCAGGATCACAGCTCACCATCTCAAATCCCCCAGCAACTAAGACTAACCTGAGCACCACTAAGCCCCCATCTGAACAGAACACACCCCCAGCCAATCAGAACACAGCCAACCCCCCAACCAATCAGAACACAGCCAAGCCCCCACTCAATCAAGCCACCCCCACTGACAGTTAAAACAAAGAAACAGCTGCAAGCTTACATTACTCCGAGAAGCACAAAGCCGAAGACACAAGCCTGAAGATGATGAATGAGACTTCATCGAAACGTCGCCTAGATACTTCCAATTTTACATGGGAGAAAACCTGAATTACCAAAGATCCATATATATATATATATATATATATATATATATATATATATATATATGTTTTCGGAGATTTTCACGGGTATTTGTATGTGGATCTTTGGTTCTTCGGGTTTTCTCCCGCGTAGAGTTGGAAAGAAAAACTGAACAACTTCCTCACACACCTCAACAGCCTACACTCCAAAATACAATTCACCATGGAAACAGAAGCTAACAATCAACTTCCCTTCCTAGATGTCTTAGTATACAAAAAATCCAATGGCTCCCTAGGACAAACCATCTACCAGAAGAAAACACATACTAATCGCTATCTACACGCACTCTCACACCACCACCCAGCACAGATCAATTCCGTAGCTGAGACACTCATCTCCAGAACAAAATGCTTAGCCGATGAACAACACCTAAAAACCGAACTACACACTCTCACTAACGTACTAACAGCAAATGGATTCCAAAGAAGAAAGATTACTCACCTAATCCAAAAAGAAACCCCAACCAAAATCCAAGACAGAGAACAAGAAAATGGCAAAGCCCTCCTCCCATATATAAAAGGCACTACAGACAAAATCAGCAAGATCCTCCAAAAACACAACATTAAAACAGCATTCTGCACAAACGGAAAAATATCCACCATCCTAAGAAACCCTAAAGACAAAATTGAGTTAGAAAACCAAGGAGTATACGAAATCCCATGCACCTCCTGTCCCACCACATACATTGGACAAACTAACAGAAGGATAAGTGCACGCATTGAAGAACATAAGAACTCAATCAAAAAAGAAGAACCGACCTCTTCCCTGGTCCAACACCTCAAAGCCACAGGACACAAGATTGACTTTAAAAATACCAGAACTATCGCCAAAACTGAACACTTCAACAACAGAATAATCAGAGAAGCCATAGAGATAGAAAAACGCCCACACAGCATGAATAAACGAGATGACACCTCCCGCCTACCAGCCATTTGGAAACCCGCCCTCATTAACAAAAGAGTACCTAACATAAAGGACACCAGACCCACACCCACGAAGGCCACACAAGAAACTACCACCACACTTCCACGCAGAAAGCAGACTCACACCCACACAGAAGATGAAACACGACCACGGAAAAGAAGCCGTACCACAGCTGCATCACTACCTGCTTCAAACCCCCCCAACCATACATGAAGGGAACTGATGCCCACCATGAAGATGTGACACGACCACGAACGCGAAGCCAAACAATAGGATCACAGCTCACCAGCTCAAATCCCCCAGCAACTGAGACTAACCGGAGTACAACCAAACCCCCACCAGAACAGAACACACCCCCAGCCAATCAGAACACAGCCAACCCCCCAACCAATCAGAACACAGCCAAACCCCCAACCAATGAGAACACACCCCCACCCAATCAGAACACAGCCAAGCCCCCACCCAATCAAGTCACACCCCCACTAGTAGTTAAAAGGAAGAAGCAGCTGCAAGCTCACATCACTCTGAGAAGCACAAGGCCGAAGACAGAAGCCTGAAGATGATGAATGAGACTTCATCGAAACGTCGCCTAAATATTTCCAACTCTACGCGGGAGAAAACCCGAAGAACCAAAGATCCACATATATATATATATATATATATATATATATATATATATATATATATATAAAGGATGGAAGAAAATCCAGACATATTTAAACAATGCTATGTTTTTAATGATCTGGAGCAAGTTGAACATTGATCCCTGAAACCTGTAATGATATTAAAGGAAGAAAGGACAAACTCTTCTATGGCTCAGAGTTCATCAGAAATTTGCTAATCTAATGCAACATAATTTAATAGTTTAACTGCAAGAAAAATGAGGCAAAGTTCAATGACTTGTTTCATTCATCTGACAGACGAAAAATGCCATTAAGTGCTTCCTTGCAATATAAAACTATAAATGCCAAAACCTAATTTTCAGTTTATTCTGCAATTCCACCTGCCAGCGTGTGGGTGGCATTTTACTGAAGGAGCAGGAAGAACAATTTTTTGAGAGCTGAGAAAAGACAGTATATTATGTGTGGTAATTTTATTTTCAAACCTGGCAGATCCATCATCCATATTTCCAAAATGGGCGTCTCAAGATTGCTCATTTATCTAAGTTGCATTTATCCTTCCTAAAACTGTGTTCATATTTCATCACCATCTAGTTTTCAGAAAGATGGAGGAAAGACCACAACCGAGGGTAAATCCAAGGATATGAGTTTCTAGATTGGAGCAGGAAAGGGAGCCTTTCAGGACCAGACCATCCTGATGAATCTGAGTTAGCTTAATATGTTAGCCAAATTTATAAATATTCCCCTCTGCTTTCTCCCTCTTGTTTCTGCTTCAGTTTTAGATTATATAAAGCTTATGCATGGATCTTTTTCAGTGGTGGCATTCAAATTTTTTTACTACCAGTTCTGTGGGTGTGGCTTGGTGGTGTGGCTTAGTGGGTATGGCAGGGGAAGGATACTGTAAAATCTCCATTCCCTCTGCACTCCTGGGGGTAGGTTACTCCAAAATCCCCATTCCCTCCCCACCCCACTAATCTGTTTTCCAGCTCTGTTCTCCTGTGCAGGGCAACAAAAGAAGACCCAGCCGATCAGCTGGGACTCGGGAGGCAGAGAATAGTTGGGGGCGAAGCAAGTCAGAAGTGATATTTGTTGGTTCACCGAACTACTCAAAATTTCCGCTACCAGTTCTCCAGAACTGGTCAGAATCTGCTCAATACCACCTCTGGTCTTTTTGAATGAGGACTTTGCAAGCACTGTTAATAGAAAAAGCTCTGTGAATATCTTTTGTTGTGGTGATGCTTATTGTCAGATCAGAATTTGGACTCATCACATCTTGGACTTCAGAAATTCTGGCTTCTCTTCTTATGCTTCTTGTCTACTATATATACTAAAACTTCCATTCCCATAACCTTTAAATGGGTGAAATAGTGCATCATAAGCATCATTTTTTAAAATAAGGCACCTCAAATGGGGTGACATATAGAATGCATCCAAAATATGCAACCCATGACTCCCGAGGGATTGAAATTTGAGAAAGTTATGACTTCTTCACCTCTGCTGCTACAGTTACAAATGCTAATTTAGAATTTCCTGTGGGAGTTCCCCTCATTCAAAAGAGATAAACTAATAGCTTTTCTCCAGAGCATATTTCCATAGAACCACCACACTAAACACTAAGAAAATTTTGTGCACAATTGATTTTACACAATTGGCAAAATAAATTAAAAAATCTGCCCTCAATGGGCGAATAGGCAGCAATATGAAAGAAAGAAAGAAAGAAAGAAAGAAAGAAAGAAAGAAAGAAAGAAAGAAAGAAAGAAAGAAAGAAAGAAAGAAAGAAAAGAAAGAAAGAAAGAAAGAAAGAAAGAAAGAAAGAAAGAAAGAAAGAAAGAAAGAAAGAAAGAAAGAGTGGATAGCAGCTATGGAGCCAATCAGAACACTGTCAGCCAATCAGAATCAGCAGTAAGAGAGGTCATGTCACTGAGAGACTTTCGGGTCAATGGGGATTGGCCAGCCATGGCAATCAGTTGAGGCAGGAGAGCAAATGGCTACACAGAAGTCACATGCAGCCAAGGGAGGCAAATGAGCTGCAGCAGTTGCGGCCATCGCCAGCCCATGCACACTTTCTGCCTCCGGTATATGTACCCAGGGTGAGCACCCAGTCATGCTGGGTCACAGCAGCAGATGTAATGACCCGGAGTGTAACCCAAATGTAACAAAATCCAAAACATGAATAAATGTCCTTTAATGCCTCCAACTTGGCCCCACTGTTCAATAATTCTCATTTGGAGATAAAACGTACTCAAAAATAGTCTTCAAAAGAAAGCAATACAGTCCAAACTTAATGAGCAGATAGAGGTGAAATAAAAAACCAAACAAACTACAATCATGGAATTTCCATAACGGAACTTGATAAGTAATTACCAAATTCAAAGAGATAACAAGGCACAGTCTGTTGGAAGGACGCTAGCCAAGATAACTTCAGCCCAAAATAAAACATGCTTTGCTTTTGGCAATGCTGTGTTGTAATCATCTCTCTTATATAGTAGTGTCCCCAGCTGCAACCAATGAAGGTGATCATGGCCGTCTCCTCTCTCGCAAGCTAAGTTGTTTCCTTCTCTATTCCTCCCTGCATGTTCTAGGATGCAAAGGGAATGGGCCTGGTTCTTCCTCTAACTGTCCATCCGGCCTCTGCCCTTTCCTCGCTTCCTTCACAACCTCCAGAGCCACCCCTCCACTCCCTGTCAGCTGTTCCTCCTATCCCTCAGAGTCTGACTCTACCAAGGGCATGACAGCAGGGGTCGGTCCCTCACCATTTCCAGGGTGGCCCCACAGGCCAGAACTAATCACCTTGCGGGCTGGATCTGGCCCGCAGGCCTTGAGTTTGACATGCCTGATCTATAGTATCCTCTGCCTGACCCATTTTCCCCCTTTTTTGCTCCCTTACAGGGTGGATATATTGCTTAAAGAAGCTATCGCTTCCTGATTGCTTTTCTCCATAGCACAGTCCTTCCTGAAAAAGTGCAAACTGCAAGTTAATAAGTTCAGCTCTGCGACCTTCATTAGTTGATCAGAACACTGCTACTTGAAACTGACCAGATCTCAATTAAGTTCAGTGGAAGACTTTTGTTGTTAGGCAAATGGAATTTGGTAATAAATGTTGCATTATAGGAAAATGATTTTTTAAATTATTAATGTCATATTTGTGAATGTTTACTAAACCAGGAGTGACTTTACTTTTAAATATTTTAATTACAGAATAATTAACAATGATAAGGGGATTGTGGGACATTCAATTCAAAGTATCTGGAAGTCACTAGCTGCTCTAGCTCCTGTATATAAACCTCTATTAATTTATATGCAAATACCTTAAATGCTATATACAAGATCTTAATATAATTTATCTTGTCCCACTCTTATTCTATTCACCTGCTGATTTCAGATATTGTTCCTAGAATATATATTTGCTTTTGAGAATGATTTTATAGAACAAGGGTCTTCAGACTTGGCAAGTTTAAGACTTTGTGGACTTCAACTCCCAGAATTTCTGAGCTACCATGACTGGAGAATGAATTCTGGGAGCTGAAGTTCTCAGGTCTTAAAACTGTCAAATTTGAAGACCCTTGGTATAGATAAATGAACATGTTGAATTCTTTTGGTTAATAAACAGTTCAGAAAACTAGGTTTAAGCATTAAATGGAATATTTTCTAAAGACCTTTTCAAGTAAAAATAAAAGATTTTACATTGTTTACTGTAATTTGACTGCTGGCCTGCTAGATCATGGGTGTCAAACTTGCTGCATCATGTGATGTTTTGTGATGTTTTTTTCCTCTGCAGAACTGAGGTGGGCATGGCCTGCATGTGATGTATCCAGCCCATTGGGCTGCCAGTTTGACACCCTTGTGTCAGATTATTAATTATATTGGGATTGTATAATACTAGTATGGACAGAGTTGAACCACACAGAAGTTTTCAAATATTAATTTAGTATTCTCATTTGTATTCAAGTCATAAATAAGGTGTGCTGACATTTGATAGCACAGGTAAGTCAAAGGTTTGATCACCAAGGCTGTTGTAATTCTTCAGTGTGAAAGAAATCAAAATAAAACAGGTATGGGAGCATACAAAAGCAACATATATGCTGTTCATGCTTTTCATTTTCTTAATTTAACCCTGAACTCCATATAGGTCGTAATGAGGTCTAAGCCTATTTATCTTCCAAGTTCAGGCAAAGCCAGCCATATCCTATCTCTTCCTGAAAGACCCACAAATATATTGGGCTTTATATTTTAATAATAAGAGTTGTGCTCAGGGGTGATTCAACCGGTGTTACTATCAGTTTGGTGCTTAAGTTTTGTGCCAGACACGCGCTGTGCACATGTGTAATACAACAAAAGCTGTGCCTCCCAGACAGCTGATAAGCTGATTTTTCAGCCTCAGCTGTGGCGTGCAAAGCAGCTGAGGTTGAAAAAGCAGGAAATAAAGGTCAGGTAAGAGCCCGGGAGGGCGGGTGAGCCAAACAGCAGCAGACACAGAACCGGTTCTGTGTCTGCTGCTCTTCAGAGCTACCGGTTCTATAGAGCCGGGCAGAACCGGTAGCATCCCATCCCTGGTTGTGCTGTAATTTATTTATTTATTGATTTGATTTGATTTGTCAATCACCTACAAGATAATAGGTATAAGGATAAACATTGTTATGAATACAAGAAATGAGTACATATAAGAAAAATAAAAGAAACAATAGGACAGGGATGGTAGGCACTTTGGTGCTGGATTCACTATATGTAAAATAAGTTAAAATGGCATTCTTTTGCAGTATAAGCATTAAGTTTATCATTGGATATGCAAGTGTGCGTGTGTGAACTATTTCAGATAAAGCACTGGAAAAATGATTTAGTACATGTATAACTTAGCACTGATAATCTGACATTTCATACATTATTGATAATGATTTTGTTTATAGCCAGCAGGCATGCATGAGGATGTATGTGTTTTGACACCAAGTCAATCTCTTTTTTTTTTTTCAAGGCCAAAGTAATCCCATTCTTAGCTGCATAATTTCAATAACTTAGTTCACATTATTGCTATTAGATGACTCTAACTAAAATTTAAACATGCAATTTGACGGTACTGTTTTCTTTGTAAATAGAATGTGCTATTTTTTTTAAAGGCAAAATGATGTAAGTCAAAGAAGTTTAAGTTTAAAGAGCATAGGTAGAACTGATTTCTCCCCTACATGCTAGACTTGAAGCAATTAAAGAGGCACACAGGAATTCAAGAACTTCTGACAAATTGTATTTATACAGAGAAGGTAAAAAGCTATTACAAAAGAATTTGAGCAACTGCTGTGTATCAAATGCAAGTTCTATTTATAACAGTGTTCACATTTCTTGCATTTTTTAAAAAAATCTTACCTGTGGTTGTCTTCTGAGTTAGAGATTCAGTTTCCAGCTGTTCTTTGTTTTGGTAATGGCTTGATCTCGGATTATGTTGCTTAACTTTTGATTGAGTGAGAATTTTACTACTATTTGCATTTATTTTTCTATCCACTATAATTTGTACACATACCAGCTATCATATAGTTCGTGTCAATTATGGCCTTTACCCTGACATATTTTGCAAGTTATATCTTGGGAGTCTTTTTTGGTGGGAAGGGATCCTTTAAATTAGTGTTGACTATCCTGACTAGTCTTGATTGAAGTTTTATTTGCAAGATTTCAGAAGTAGTTTGCCATTTCTGCCTTTTTCCTGGGCAGAGGGGGGTTGGCTAACTTAAGGTCACCCAGTTGGCTTTATATCTAATGTGGAACCAGAACTCATGGAACCCTGGTTTCTAGCTTACTGCCTTAATCCCTATACACAACTAGCTTTCAAACCTTGGTTACATCTCAGTTATCCTACTTGCAAATATCTTATATGTGGTATGGAAACTTCAAAAAAAAATGGCACTTTGAAACTATTAGAACTCTCTGGAACTCATGTTACAAGAGCTGCACCAAACAAAAAAATTATAGGCTAGATTAGTATTCTCATTCTCAATCACCTGGAGAGGAGGGAGAGCATTCACCTTGCTTAATGTCTATGGAGACTCTTAGCCATCTAGATCATGATTGTCCCAAGGTGCTTTTCTCAAAAGGCAACTGGTCTCTCTTTGTAATTCCTTGGAGACAATTTGTTTCTCATACAAGAATATAAAACCTTCCATTCTCCACCATTTGGTGAGAAGCAAAGAAGCTTCTTGGATGAAAAATGAAATATCTTCAAAGGAAAAACAAAGGAAGTCCAGTTGCCTTTTGAAAAAAAAAAGCACTTTTGGAACAAAATTCACTTGCTTACCAAGTTGCCATAGGTTCTAGTCATACACAAAGCAGTATTTAGAGATAGTGCCTTGACTGGTCTACAAAAAGCTAAGAAATATGTGATGTAGGCTGGGAAGCTGAAACATTATCTTAAAAATGCAATATAAAATTATATCAGTGTTACTTTTCAAAAAAAATATGAACATTTCTGTCTGTCACTAGAAATCTTGGGTAGTCTTAGGAGAGATATGTATTAAAACAGGGGGTGGGATTCAAATTTTTTAACAACCAGTTCTGTGGGCATGGCTTAGTTGATGGACGTGGCTTGGTGGTCATGTTATTGGCTGAGTGTGGCCAACTCAATATCACTTACATCGAGGCATGCATCTCCTCACCTGGCCTCTCATGATTGTGGGGAAGCTGCAATAGTTTTAAGTAAGAAAATGGTCATAAGTCACTTTTTCCAGTGCCATTGTAACTTTGAATGGTCACTCCACACAAGCAAAGTACCAGCAAAGGAGGGGAAAAGAACTCCAGAGAAGTTCCTGAGACAGGAAGTCTAGTCCTGCCAAGAATGTAATAAGGGTTAGCGGAGAGACAGTTTCTATAAGCAACCCCAGAATGTTTCCTTCCTGCCTTCCTTACAGGATTAGGCCAGTAATTTTTTCTAACAACCGGTTTTCCGAATTGCTTAGAATGTTAACAACTGGTTCTAGCGAATAGGTGCGAACTGGTAGAATCCCATCCCTGTATTAAAGTCTTTATGTTGCCTATAAAATTCTCTCAAGTGTGAAAATCTTACAATTTTTTAATATGATTCTTTTCTTTTCCTTTAAAGATATGATATGTGCATGGACCAAAAGCGTGCTTAGTGTTCTGGATCACCTTATTCCTATAGTATATGGTACCATGGATTTTATTTAATTATAATGTGATTGAAAAGCCGGCATTTTAGCTAACTAATGCTGAACTTTGAAACAGACAAGAAATCTGAACAGACCATGAAATAATGAAACTGGGAGAAAGCAGTGAGGTCTTAAGTTTGTTATTTAGGCATGAAAAAGCTGGACTAGAAGCAGTTGCAGGATAACATGTGTTAGTGAGCCTGGAATGTGAAAATGTAATAACGTGAGTGGTCCTAATTTTCATAATGAGATTGTAGGGATCATGGTGTGAAGAATATTCCATGCTGTGAACATGCTGTCTTAATGTTTTCCACAGAAGATCTCATGGTAGGAATTCTTCATACACTACACATTACATTAGAAATAAAAATAACTTCCTCTAATGTTTATGGTGCTATGCAGTGTTTCAGACATTTATGAACAATATATAGGATTTCTTTATTAGCTTCCCTCTGTTTATTTAACTGTCATGCTGGCTGAATCTGAAGGTCTCAGTTGTAGAAGTTTCGTTTCATAAATTAACTTATTTTGGGAGACTTATTTTAAAAAGTCTTCATGCCAATATGGTTTCAAGAATACTGATAGCAATATATTTGAAAACCCCTTTAACAGTTAAATAAAAATCTGAATCACTAGTATAACTGATGGCTGCCTTTTCCTCTCTAAGGTCTCCTGGTGAGACTTTTTGAAAAGTCGTCATGTTTGGGCACAGAATACAAATAAAATATCTCTGTTTGAGGTCTTTTGATGCCTCACTTTCTCGGTGTGCTTCATGCACAGCACTTTACTGAATGCTTTGTACTCTCCATCTATGCACATATCACATTTTCATTTCCCCCCTAAATCCATTTAAAAGCCCTAATTAGCATCACTTGAATAATGCATTCATTTTCTTTTATGAAAAAAAAAACTGCATAGGAGAAAAACATATACTTAAGTCATTGGCATTTGGACTGCTTGGTGAATTGACAAAGCACAACATTGCATTTTTGCTGCTGACAAAAAGAGAAAGGCAAGGAATGGTGAGTTAGGCATCTTTTATATACATTTCTTACATAAATCAAGGCCTTAGAAGACATGCCATTTTGTCACTCAAGAGTGCATGAAGTTTGAACATGCTACTTTTAATTTAATGTCAGCCTGATGTAATTTTATCAGAGGGAAAGACTTCTTATCTTTAAGTCCAGGTGCCCTTTCTCAAAGATCTAAACTATTGTTTTGTCCAAACATTTTATTTTAATACATTCTCCATTTATGGTAGAAAACTAGGCTTGGCATATTTTAAATAAAATAGACTATTTAAAAATGTTTCATTCATAAAATACCTAACTTTTGTATTTTATTCAGTATTAGTACAAA
The DNA here is from genome assembly GCA_023653725.1 of Bungarus multicinctus. Classification (NCBI taxonomy): domain Eukaryota; kingdom Metazoa; phylum Chordata; class Lepidosauria; order Squamata; family Elapidae; genus Bungarus; species Bungarus multicinctus. Next base: position 10,340,193 of record CM042848.1, on the reverse strand, counting down.
CCTATAATATAACATATGCCTAGTTGAAATGGGCACCTTTTGATTTCCTACTATTTATTTATTTATTTTATTTATTTTTATTTGCATTTATATGCCGCCCTTCTCCGGAGGCTCAGGGCGGCTTACAGTCTATGAAGCACCATGCTAAGTGCTCAGCAATAGCCTTCATTCCATTGTATATGCCTGCTTATTACTAGGGCTTTTTGGCCCCCCCAAGCGCCATTTTTACAAAGTCAGCTTATTGCCCCCAAAAATCTTGGGTCCTCAATTTACTTACCCCGAGAGGATGGAAGGCTGAGTCAACCTTGAGCCTGGTGGGATTTGAGCCTGCACTAATTGCAGGCAGTTTGCACTAGTGCTAGATGATTAACAGGCTGCACCACCAATTTGTTGTATTTATTGTAAATATTTGACATCTGTGGGGAAGTGGAAGAAATAAAGTATTTCCTTCATTTGCTCTTTCTGAGCAGTTTGGTGAACTGATAGTTGAAAGAAATCATTAGGGCAGAAAACCAGTTGTAAAATTATTTGAATCCCACCACTGCTAAGAACCCATATAAAGGGGGGGGGGGTAATGATTCAGCAGTTAAGGAGGCTGAACATGTCAGTTGCAAAGCTGATAGCTTGAGCTGATCCAAGTGCCACACAGCAAGGTAAGCTCCCATTCTTACCTTTACTCCTGCCCACTTAACAATTCAAAACCATGCATGTGAATACATAAATAGGTACCACTTTGCTGGGATGGCAACAGTGTTCCATGTGTCTTTAGCATTTAGCCATGCTGGTCACATGATCACAGAAAATGTCTTCAGACAACACTGTCCAAACACTGGCTCCCTCAATCAAGAAACTCTAGAGTTGGACATAATTAGGCAGGGAAACCTTTACATAAAGATCCAAAGATCAGAAATATTGCTTTCTTTTGGACGGTGTAACTTTCATTTTGCCTTTTGGATCATATTCAAGCAGAGTGTACATATCTTTGAGAGAAACTAAGCTTATAACAGTTTTCTGATATCAAACATGGTATCCTTCTGGACTATTTACAGGGAGAGTTTAGAACACATTTATGCTTCAGCCATTCTTATTTCCATAGTGAGGTCCAGTCAATGTTGATGAGTGGTGGTGAGGAAGGATTGAGCCTCCACCAATATGTAGAAGTCCACAAGGCTAAATGCTGTTGTCCCTTCTTTTTAATATCTACATATAAGATCTGGATGAGGTCTTCCATCATTTGTGGATTAGGTATCACCAGTACATACCCAGCTGTACATCTAAACTTTGAGCCATCTATGTGATGTTGTCCACAATCTGTCCAAATGTCTGTAAGCTATGATGGTTTAAATAGACAAAAACAGGCTCAAGCACATAATGGTGAAGCTGGATGCTACAGTTATTTGGACTCCCTAGATCTAGGAAGTATCTATCTTTGGTCCTCTCTGACAATTTCAGGGTGTAATGGATTCAAAGCTCCTGCTGAAAGAGTAGGTACCAACTTTAGTTAACAAGGGCTTTGCACAGATAAATGGTTCCTTAAACTGTTTCGTCACAGAATACCTTTCCACTTTTAAAACTTATGGAGAACCCTAAAAGAGCAGTTATTTGTAGAGGTTACATTTAACAGTATTTATTGTATTAAAAATTAAAACTGATGCATTTGCTACTGCCACCACATCTTATAATTATTTGATGGGATTTTCATATTGTATTATTTTTCAACATCAGCTGATAAATCATTTTTAGGGGTTTTAAAAGAAAACTTTAAGAAAATGCTGCATGAGTCCCAATTCACGAACTATTTTGATGGTGGAATCTTTCAGGTTGTTCTTGTCAACAAGTTTCTTAGTTCTTTTTTATCATCATCCTTTTGGGCTAATTGCGGATTTTTATCTGTTTTTAATGCTCAGTCAAGAAAGCTCTGCATATTAGCAATGCCCCAACCGTTTTTGAATGACCTTACAAGAGTGAGTGAGTGTGTGTGTGTGTATGTGTGTGTGTGTGTGAGAGAGAGAGAGAGAGAGAGGGGGGGGGGGGGGATTCACTATTGTTGTTCTGCTTATTCTTCCTATTGCTTTATTCTTTTTCTTTGTTCTATTTTAGTAAGTGCATAATGTCAAACCACATCTCTACATGCAACCTACTTATACATATATTTTTAAAAGCTATCAAGTTAATTGTCATCAAATCAAGTTTGATTCCTAATGAATTTTATTTTATTTGTAACCTAAGAAAAATATACAGATAGCAAGAGCAGGAAGATGACACTTTCATACAACTGTTCAATTTTAATAGCAAGTCCATATTCCCGGATTCATTACGGTTTTAGATTGCAAAGAGATACAGTAGCCTACACATCTCTCAGATAACCAAATGAATAAGTAAAATTTATGGAGGGTAAAGACAATGCTGAATGCATGGCCACATTTCCTTTGCAGAATGCGTCCTTTAAGGAACTGAATCCTTTACAATTTTGTAGCAGTAGTCCTGCAAAATCCTGAATGAAAAAGTATCTTGACTCAGCTGTTTCCCTAGGTTTACTTTATGTGTCATGCAACATAGTAAGTCATGGTTAAACTCAGTGGTGGTATTCAAATTTTTTTTACTACCGGTTCTGTGGGTGTGGCTTAATTTGTGAGTGTGGCTTGGTGGTTATGTGACTGGGTGGGCATGATTTGGTCACATGACCAGATGGGCATGGCTTTATGGTCACATGACCAGATGGATTTGTGGCCATGTGACTGGGTGGGCATGTCTTTGTGGCCATGTGGGTGGATGTGGCCAGGTGACCATGTGACCATGTGACCAGCAAACCAAATACAAATGGTCCTCGCTTAATGGCCGGTTGCTTAGCAAGTGTTCTAATTTATGACTGATCTCCCCAGAGCTACTTGACCTGTTTGGGAGTTTTGACAGCCATACATACAAACACACACATACACACACACACTTCTAACCCTGCTATTCTATGATTCTGTAAGGATCTCCTGCTGGAGCAGGGGGTTGGACTAGATGACTTCTGAGATCCCTTGCAGGCCAGCCCTAGGTTGCTGTGTGCTTCAAAGAGTCTTCTGAAGCCAGGGTTTGTGTCCTTCCTTCCTCTCCTTTTTCTCTCTCTCTCTCCTTCCCTCCTTCCATGTATTTATCTACCCATCCATATATCTCATTCATGGTCTCCTCCCTCCCTCTCTTTCTTTCTTTTTCTTTCTTTGTCCCTTCCTTCCATCTCTTCCTTTCTTTGTCTATCCCTTTCTTTTTTCTTCCTTTCTCTTTTTTCTTCCTTTCTCTTCTTTCTTTCTTTCTTTCTTTCTTTCTTTCTTTCTTTCTTTCTTTCTTTCTTTCTTTCTTTCTTTCTTTCTTTCTTTCTTTCTTTCTTTCTTTCTTTCTTGTCTCTCTCCCTTCCTCTCTCATTCCCTCTTTTTCTCTTTCCCTCTCTTTCTCTCTCTCTCCTCCCCCCTCTGTGTGTCTCTCTCTATGGGTCTCCCCCCGCTGTATCTCTCTCTCTCTCTCTCTCTTCCACTCTCCTTATTTTCCCCTCTCTCTTCCCTACTCTCTTTCTCTCTCTCTCTCTCTGTCTCTCTCTCTCTGTGTGTCAGTGTCTGTCTGTCTGTCTCTCTTTCTCAAAGCTGCGGCTGGGCCAAGCGTTCTTTGCTACTTTCAAGGGACGCTTCCAGAGCAGCTGGCAATCCTTCTTCAGCCAGTCCCTTTGGGCGACCCTTCTCCTCCTCCACTTGTAACCAGTGGCCATGGCGGGTCCAGGAAGGTGGCATGCACATGCGAGAGGAGGAGAAGGAGGAGGAGGAGGAGGAGGAGAAAGATTGCCTGAAGGGATGCTTCCAGTGCGGCTGGAGATCCTTGTTCAGACAGTCCCTTCGGGCGACCCTTCTCCTCCTCTCGCAACCGGTGGCCGTGGCGGGTCCGGGAGGAGGGTGGCGTGCACACATTGGAAGAGAAATGGGAAGGGAGGACCCAGGAGCCTTTTTTGACATCTGCTGTGCACTTCTCTTACCCCAGGGTATCTACACTTTTGGAATGGGTACTTAAAGAGAGCAGAGATAATGGCATTGCAATAGATTGCCATGAGGAGAGTGATAGTTCCACTCCATAGAACTGAGTTATTAGTAACTCAGTGTTATTGGAGTGGGCTTGTGCGGGGCTTAATGGAAAGGAGGGAGAACATTTTATCAATGAGGAGGTTTTGGCAAACGAAGATTTGAGCGGAGCAGTTGGAGGTCTAGTTTTCACAGAGACAAATGCGGACACATTTCTCTGACAGGATAGAAAACTCTCAGAATAAATAAAAACAGCCCCTTTGTTCATGGGCAGAGTGCATTTTATAGCTGAATAACTACCTACAGAGTCGCAGAAACCTGGGCAGAATAGCCCTCCGCAAGGTGAGTCAGATGTAATAGCTTGGTGGTCGCTCGTGCAAGCGGTGAACAGAGGAATTTCCACAGGGCACGAACCATCCAAGTGGGAGGTTCCCCCCCCAACCTGAAGGAGGAAAGCTGCACTGACTTGCTTTCTGCTGGTTGTTGTGTGGAGCATGGTGAGCGATGGCGTTCGGGGTGGAGGGGTGAAGGGGAGGGAGAGAGAGAGAGAGGTTGAGCTTTGAAATATGCTGCGGGATGGAGCTCTGCAGTGTTTGGGGGGCTGTCGAGCTTTGCAGCATGGAGTGGAAGGTGGGGGGGGATTTGCAGACTACTCTGGCAGGGCTGGGGGAAGGAGAAGAGGTGAGGAGGGGGGATTTGCAGGCAGTAGGGCTCAGAAGAGAGTGTGCGCAAAAGCTCTTTCCATTCTTCCCAGGCCTTTTCTGCCTTCGCAGGTGGAGTCTTTCACAGCATCAGTCCCACCCCCTTTTCCTTTGCTCATCTCTTTCATGACCTGAGTTGGGGTGGGGGATTGAGCAGGTGTGTGGGGGGTGGAAGCCTGAGAGGGGGCGAGTGCTGAACGGAATCACTGAGGGGAAGGCAGCATAGGAAAGAGGAAGCCAGCCAAACCCATGCACAGAGGAAGCAGAGCGGTGGGTAGAAAGCCCCTGAAAGAGGACGGGGGAGAGGAGGAAGGAGAACTGCGGGCAGTCTGAGGCGCCTTGTTTTGCACGCTCAGCTGGTCGACTCCCTGATGCAGCCAGCTCCTTTAGCTTGGGGCGGCTGATGGCTGGGGGTGGGGTGAGTCCTGCCACAGAAACCACCACCGCTGCTGCTACTGGGACTACTACTGAGACTGCCGCTGGTTTGTCTCTGTGTGTGTGTTTTTCCCCCCACTTTCACTGAGTAACACCGAGGCTGGCACTTGAGGAGATAGAGGTCCCACGATCGGCTGCTGTCAAGGAGGCGACGGTGGCAAAATTCAGCAATGGGGGCAGGCTGAAGCAAAAATGCAGTCTTCTCCCTCATTCGGGGGGGTAGAGTCGCTGCGCGTGGATGGGGGTGGGTAGGTGGGAATGACAAGCACACACACGCGTCTGCCTCTGTGCGGCTGGAGCTGGAGGCACCGGCGATGTTAAATGGAAATTGATGAGACGCATCCAGCGCAGCTGGCGATCCTTGTTCAGCCAGTCCCTTTAGGTGACCTTTCTCCTCCTTCACTCACGACCAGCACACACACAAACACAGACACAGAGAGTGGGGGAGAGAGAGAGGAAGATAGGGACCCAGCCACTTCACTATTCCCTGCTGTCGTCCTTACGTTCTCGGGCCAGGTGAGGGAGGGGAGGGTGAGGGGAAGGATTAGCCACTTCAGGCAAAGTGAAGAGGCATTGACCAAGCACGGGTAAGTAGAAACCTGGGAGCGGTGGCTCCCGGCTAAGCCAGCCGAGAGCTGCTGCAGGCATTCGCAACAAGAGGGCGAGAAGCCCTGGGATATCTGCCCACCCACCTGCTGGCTGGCCGGGCCAGGCTGGGCTGGGCTGGGCTGGAAGAAGTGCGTTTGCTGCTGGGAGAAAGAAGAAAATGTGCTCCAGGAGGACAGGCAGGCAGGCAGATGTCCCAGGCCTGCTGCACATGCGCACATGCACCCGAGCTGTGCCATCGCCATCACGAAAGCTAGGCGAGCAACTGGGACAAGCGAGCGATGGGGCCACTTGGGGGCATGGCCAAATCACTGCTACCGGTTCTTCCGAATAGGTGTGAACTGGTTGAATAACACCTCTGGTTAAACTACACAGGGCTTGCAAATAAAGGGTTGCCTTTTCTCATATCAGAAGTTACTTATACTTATTTCAAAAAATCTGCAATTTTTTGCTGGCAGTCTCTTGCAGTCACTGATACACCACTTAAGTAATTATTACTTAGAGACAGATAAAATCTGTTTACCTTTTTCAATAGTTCTAAAATGCCTAAGAGCAACCAAATTAAAAACCCAAAATAGGGCCTTTTTATTTTACAAAGGCACCTTGCAAACTGTCATTAGATAAAGCTATCTGTCTTGCATTTCTAACAATAATGCGATCAAAGTCTTTTTTTCGAAGGAAGGATATAAACACAGTTTTATGTTGCCTCAATTGAGGTCTGAGCCATCAGTGGCTATTGTAATGCCCACATTTATTTAAGCCTTTTTTTTTCATCAGTCATTCGTGATAGAAACATAATACTGAAATATCAAAGTCTTTTTTCTTTAGTCAGCAAAAAGCTAATGTGCAGAGATTGGTTGATTGAGTCTTAAATGAAATTGTATCCAGACTGTAAGATGCTATTGCCCACTAAAGCAGCTTTCCTATGAGTTGTCTCACTGATTTAAATTCATTTGTCTCATATTAAATAACCGTATTAGCTGTCCTTTGGTTGCTACTATTTATTAGCAATAGAATTACAGTTAAATGCCAGCTCCGAAGCAAACTAGGTATGCCTATAGGTACAATTGCCAATTTAAGCATGCAACAGCATTTTGCAGTTATTAGTCACTCAATTATGCATTTAACTTTAGTTAATTATTTTGCATATATGAGAAATGAAAATGGATTGCAAACCATAACAGTGTTTTACTCTATTATTTCGATCAGATGAGACTGGCCCAAAGCAACAAAAGAAGTGAATTGAAATTACTTTCCAATTATAATCCTCTATAGAGTTAACCAAGAGTAAGCCTCATTAAATACATAGGACTACTTTTAAAAAAGCATACCCATATTGTACTATTTCCCTTTGCCCATCCTTTCTCTTCCTTCTTATTCCTCTATCACTCTATGCCTTTAAAGGTCATACTCAGTGTTAAGAAATCAGCAATAGGAGATATTTTTTCATGATTATGGCAAGGACCATGATGTTAAACCAATTCTTGCCCCATGATGAAATTGCTGTTACATGAAGTTAAACTGCTTTTTGTTTTCCAAATTAAAATCTAGAGGTATTTTTCCTAAAATAAATAAACAAACAAACAAAAATACATACATACATACATACATACATACATACATACATGAAATTCACAAGTGTTGGATCAGCCATCTGTCTGTCTGTCTGTCTGTCTTCTTAGCTATCATTTATCTTTATTTTTACAATCTTAAATAAAAAATCATGACCTTTTTCGCAACACATAGAAACAATATGAAATATTGCTTGCTTTATTATTCTTAAACATTTATATGATAAAGAATATCTGCCACATATTCCAAGATGGTGACTGAACTGTACAATCCTGCGCTGTTCTTTCCTTCACAGGTGTTACTTTGATTTCAGGCAATTATACCCGCTGCCTTGACTTTATTTGAGCACCCTGCTCTCCCACATATATCCCTAAGCCTGAACTTGGATCCTTTATTTATAGAAGTGCTAAATTAAATGTTCTCTCTTTTTTTATGAAAGCCCGATGGCAGACATGTTCATGATTCTTTCCGTTGTAAAAATAGCTGGACCTTTGAATTTGGCTGGTACAGGCACATGTTTCATTCAGTTTCGTTTCTTTAGGTCATAATCTATCAACCATCATAATTTCTTTAGGAACAGTATAAAAAAAGCATGGGAAGCTATAAAAAAATCAAATCCATAGAATATGAAAACAAAATATTTGCCTTTAATTTGCTGTAGTGAATGATCTCACAAAGCAACAGATCTTCTCAAGTTTTAAGAATTTATTGAATGAATTAAGATTTTAAAGATTTTTGCATTGGTAAACTAAAAAAAAGCAGTTGAGAGAAAGTGTATTTTCAGATAAGTAAAAACAATCCCTTCAGCAATAGAATATTCCCAGTGGATATGTTTCTTGTTCTCTGTTGAAGGAAAATAGCATCCATATTACATATTTTAAATCATTAAACATTTTTGAAACCATGCTATTATTAAGAATGTTCAACTGTATCTCAATAGATATAAAACAACATCATTATTAAGTAGTCATGTTTCCAATATAAAGTTTTTAATGTAAAGTTCATTATTAAACATTCAGTTTGATGGCAATTTTTCCAAAAGGACCAAACTGAGAGCTTCTGGTAACATTCCTCAGAATACCAAAATAAACAAGTGTTTCAGTCAAATTTTCATGACAATTAATGGAAAATATATTATAACAATACTTGGTACAATACACCAAAATGAGACATTTAGAAAACATAATTGCTACACTGATGTCCTACAGATAATAAGTCTTTGATATTATTTTACATTCAAAGTTTATTCTGACTTGGCCACAATGATCTTGATGACTCTGATGATAAATCATAATTTTATTATTGTAAGAAACAAGTTTTTTTTTTACTTCCTTATCTTTATTTTGGCCAGCTATTTTGACTTACAGTATGAGATTTAGGAATACATACACTGAAAAGAGAAAGATGTCTGAATAATCACCATCAATAGCAATAGCACTTAGACTTACAGAATCAGCATATTGCCCCCAACAATTTGGGTCCACCTCAGAAGGATGGAAGGCTGAATCCATCTTAAGCCTGGTGAGATTTGAACTGCCAAATTGCAGGCAGCTGGCAGTCAGCAGAAGTAGCCTGCAGTACTGCACTCTAACCACTGGACCTCTGCGGCCCAATATTTATCACCCAAATGCCTGCTCACATAAAATACCCTAGCTCTTAAAGAAGTCCTAAACGGGGGTAATGGGGCATCCTTGAGAACAAGCAGGAGTGAAAGCAAACAACAGAGAAGACTCTGGGTCCATGGTTGTTGTTGTTTTGTATATACTAAAGAATGCCAGGCAATATAGAACTCTATGAATTAAAGAATTTTGATTTGACTTCAGATATTTATTCATATGTAAAATAGTTACATAGAAGCTCTCACCCACTAATAACCAAAGCACCATATACTGCACCAATAATGGCTTCTGAAGTATAAGGAAGGTAGTCCCATGGGGAAATACATTGCACTCACCTAGACAACAACATCCTGATCTAGTTAGGGCCACAATTGATAACCAGCTAGATCAAGCTAATTCCCTAATTTCTTTACAGGAATAGGAACACCACCTAGAGATAGCGTAGGAGCTATTGACAAATTGGAGTATTTGTAAATAAATGACAACTACATCTTTCTGGCCTTAAGTCTAACCTTGTTTCTATGCAACTGGACCTTCACAACTTCCATACATCATATTAGGACTTCCATATCCAACCCCAGCTTGGGGTGCAAAGTTGAATATTGCCCAAATATTTTACTCAGAATTAGTGATGACCCCTCCCAATGGCTTCATACAAATTTAAGAAACTAATAGCTAGTTCTGCAGAATTTGATTTATAATTACTTATATAATTTATGGGCTGTCCAATTGCCGTATAAGTTTGGGAAGCTTATAATTAGGAATCCATATGCATACATACATGCATGCATGCACACAGACAGACAGATATGAGAGAGAGAGGGAGAGAGAGAGAGAGATTGGATGACCCAGGTAATCAATCACAAAATACAAAAGGCTTCCAGAATCACTCTGTTTGCAATACCTGAGAATTAGGAAAACAGCAGCAGTGGGATCCTGCCTGTTCCACTACTGGTTCGGTGATTGCGTGTGCATGCACATGCTCCTAACATGCACAAACACCTAATGCGCGCACAGCAACTTTCCCCATACTAGCTGAGGCCTTCAGCGCCAATCAGCTTAGTGTATAAAGAGGAGAAAAGCACAAGAGAGGATGGGAGAACTGATCTTCGCTTTTCTCTTCCTTCTCCTCTCAGCTGATTGTGGGAGGATTTTTTTCCTCCTCTCAGCTGATCGTTGGATGCTTTTTTTTTTTTTAACTACCGGCTCAGTTGAACCGGTTCAAACCGGTAGCATACCAAACAGCCAGATCTTCAGTAGTTTCTTGAACAACATACTTAGGGACTGAAAATATGCTCCTATCTGTGATTAGTCATGCTCATTCCTTACTTTTGATGTTGTCGATGTGTCTCTTCACCTGCTTCATTTCTTGGAACTCTTCAGTAAACTGGGAAGCACTCAGAAACTGATGCAATTGAATTGTTTTCTTTCTGCTGTTCTACGACTGTAAAAAAGGTTAGGATGGGGGCGGGATGAGGTGGGTTTGAAGATTGCTTGGAACCAATTCCATCCAATACCTTAGTCACTTTCTTCTTACTTAAAAATCCCAAAAGATATTAACATCTCCACTTGAAGAATTTGCTCCTACCCACTTTATTGTGGGTTTTTATTGCACTTTATATTTTCCAACATGTCAGTATCCATCTTGATATGGAACAGCCAAATGCATTATATCTCAAATGCAGAGGCATCACAGAAATCTATAAACCTGTGTTATGATTTCCTCTGTCTGAGTTACACTCCATTTCTTTAAAAATCTTAATACAGATTTGCCTCCTCCCGCTTCCATTGCTACTTTATACATGATAATACTTTAAGGGATAAAGCAGTATCTCTGTTTCTTAAATTTTTATGCAATATCACTCCTTGGTTATTCCTCTAAAATTGCTTTTTTAGTAGTCAGAATTTATATTTTAAATATTCATGTAAGATTAGACTTCCTATATTTTCAAATGCCTTTTATATTTGGCTTCTAAGAAATGAATTTTCTGAATGTCTCTAACTAGACTGTTCAATCGAGCTGTCTCCAGGAATCCTGCTCCAATTCTACCCAGGGTATACAAACAGTTATGAGTGCTTTAAACCAACCAATGGGAAGAAAATTAGCTGAGAATTGCTGGTTAAAACATGAAGATGGAAAGTGAATTATTAGCATAAAATGTGAGAATCTTCTTCTTGATTAAACTAACATCTATTCAGACTATTAGAGCTTCAGTCCCATAGCTGCATAACTAAGTATCTCTAAACCTAACACTTCTTAGTAGATATCTAGGCCTGTACTGGAATGCTAAGCATTAGACTACAAAGGTCAGAAAGAGACATTGGAGACATCAAATCGTTTGAGCTGGAATATTGCCTGATCTGGCCTTAAAAGGAGAGGAGAAAGAAGAACTTCCCAGAATTTCAAGTCTATGAACTGTACTGAACAACTAGATTTCTTCTTCGGAAAGGATGCCTTTGTGTTATATGTGCTGCAGTTTGGGAACTGCTCCAGAGATGGAACAGGTACCATATTAATTTCATACTACTGAGACATGGATCACTGACATTGAAGCCACACAGCCTAAATTTGGTGAGTGGACTAGCCTTATGGTTGCCCATAGCAATCAATGAAATGTAGGAATACAATTTTTGTTTGAGTGTGTGTGAGTCCATGGGTAAAGCATGAGATGTTCTTGGAGAAGGAAGGAAGGAAGAAGGTGAGAGTGCCCTAATTCAAGTGATCACTATTATTTATGGTGAAAATTGGGAGAAAACATTTAAGGTCCAGGAGATCTAGATGACTGTGGGCTATTAGTTCTCTGGGGTCTCCTCCCTGTATCACATACAGTGGTCAAGACTGCTACTGATCTTCCCTGGTGGCATTGGTGCTAAAAGCCAAGAACTCATTCATCCAACTAAACAAGCACCTGAATAAGTGAGCTCATGGCATGGAATTGATTTAGTTATACTAAATTGCCATTGGAGGATCAAGTGATCTTTTCAGCTATGACTGCCTGTTATCTTTTTCAATTAGTTTAGCATTTACATCCTTTCATATGATATTAAATAGTATAGCAGAGAAGAGCAGAGAATAGAATTTTTGCTTTTATTAGAAGCCATTTTCAGATATTTTGACCTAGAATACACACACATACTATAAATACATACACATCTGTACATATTACATCAATCCACCACAAAACATGATTTTTTGTTCCTATGAAACAATTACATTAGTGAAAAACAATGGTTTGCCTTCCTGATTACTTTCAATCACGTTGATCGAGAGATGATTAATCCATCTACAAAAAAGTTCTAAGTGTGGCTGAATGCATTGATTCTAGATTAGTTGCAGTCAGTCAATGTAAATGAATCAGAATGAAGTTTACTTCTTCATTCACAATTGAGAAATTTTTGCTCCAGGATTTGAATATTTTTTTCTTTTTTATTGGCCATACATTCTTTCCAGATCTCTTATCTATTACTTTCTGGAATCAGCATTTATAGATATTCCAGTAGGCAGAGTGCGTTATGAAATTTCCTAGAGGGCTCAATAATAGTTCTTTCCAAAATGACAGCTCATCAAGGCTAATATTTTCTATAGAGATATCCAGAATTTAGTCTAAAGCTATACACTATCAAATCACATTAATGCAGAGGATCCAGCCACCTATATGTTTAAGCTTAATACAACTGAGTATTATTCTGATGATGTGGGCTAGTTCCCCATTTATAAATCTATATTAACAAAGAAGGACATCTTAGCTACCTTAGGAACCAAAAATATGAAAAATGAATAAAGTACTGTTCAAGACAAGAACTGTTGTTCATATTGGATGAAATAAATCTGCATATTTCTCTGTTTTCAGTGTTTCAAGCATTACTGGATTCCATAACTCACTATTGCATTCTCAGGTCAGTTCAATTATTCTTAACCTGATGAAGGAGGAAATCATTACTGTATATATGTATGCACACACACATATACTGTATGTATACATACTCTATGTATATACTGTATCTCTGTGTATAATCTACTAATTTAATTTGATTTTAATTTCTTTTCTGTTTTGTTCTTTTTTCCTTTCTGCGCTTTTTGTTTTTTAGTCTGTATTATTTTTTATCTTTTTAATAAAATCAGTGTTAAAATGTTTCTGGCATTACTGAAGCAATATTCTTAAGCAGAGAAACAGCAGGCAAGTAAAATAAAGTGCTCCATCGTGCTTCCCATTCCTGTCCCATTGTCCCCATTTATTCCTATCTATTTCCTGTACTCTTACTCCTGTTTATACTTATACCTATTATCTTGTAAGCGACTGACAAATCAAATAAATAAATAAAATAAACTTAGAGCAGTTTAAATGTTCTAACCTTGCTGTTCATTATTGAAGAATTTACATTATGTGACTAGGTCAAATGCTTTTCAACAAGTATTCAGTTATCAATTGATGAGAATGTTGGAGTTATTTTGTTCCATGTGTATATGTATAGCCCTTTTCTCTGATGATCCACTTTTGTTTTTTTATGACAACAGCAAAAATATCCAAAGCAAAATAGAATTGGTCAGTCCAGACAATTAAAAAAATATCACATTTTTGAAGTCCTAAAATTGATGGTTATTTCTGAAAATAGCTGTAGTGCATAGCTTGTTTCCTCTGGAGATGTCTCACTGATTTCACTGTACTTCTCCAAACTAAGGTGCATGTTAGGGCTTACGGCAAAATCCTATATAGAAGAATGTACATAGAAGTGAATTCTCCTGGATTCAACAAGAATTATTGGAAATAAGCCTGAGGCTGGTTTTCTGAGTCTCCTTCTGTGCCCACTTATTTTGGTGGGATATACTTCTCAGTAGACATGTATAAGATTGCACTGTTAATAACTTTGCCAACTAATGGAGTTTCATGTCAGTAAAATTCTTAGTGAGGTGAGTTTGGTTAATTCAATCGTTCCCACTAGGCTCATCTAGCTCTTGTATGCACAAGAACAAAACAAAAAGGTACTCTGAATTATATGTCACTTACCTTGCATTCAGTTGGAAAAGATTCAGATAATTACAATACTACTAAAACCTTATGTTCTTATTTGTTATTTGCTATTATGTTTGTAATAGATGGTAATTGGTTTGTGAGTTTCATGCACTCTGTACATTATTAAGATAAAATAGGTCTCTGCAACTTCTGTTGTCTGTTTTGCTACAGTTAATGAAAGCTTACTTTGAAAAATGCCTAATTCAAGCTTCTAAGCAAGATCTTTTTTTGAAACTTTCAAATAGGTGAAAATGTCATACTATCAAGGATTTTTTTTTAAAAAAATGAACCCATTTACTGTAAGAAGCATTTTAAGATGGAAGTCTCTTCCCACAACCAATTCAGTTGTTGATGAAGTTTTCATTGGGGTTTCATAAAGAGGTAGAAAGGAAATGTTAACTATTTTAGTAAATTAATGCATATAAATAGGCTACAGAAATGATTTTTTTAAAAAAAAGCTATTCAAAATTTCTCCAGAGACCTTTGTTACAGTAGATGGCAGCATGTAACTGATCTAGGGTGATCTTCACAAACCTAAATAGAATATGACATTGTTAATACTTACAATTAGGAAATTCCAAGGCTATAGGTCTGACTGGGAATTCACAGAGGGAAACAGAGAGGAAACTCCTTCCATTTTGTTGCCAAAGAAAACTATATAAATCTGAGCTCAGTTTAAAGGATTCTTCCGTCTGCCTTGATCAAATGATTTCTATGATTGTGTGATCAGGATGCAACAACATAGCTTCCCTTTCTTAATGGATCTCCAAATCACACAAGATCATGGATCACAATTCAACAACAAACAAACAGTCTACGTTTTATTTTGTGTCCCATTTGTATTGTTTGTGTTGTTTGAAACAAGATTATCTATCTGAGTTTTCCATCAATATCACTGCATTATTCTCTTGCTTTATACTTCCTACATTCTGACCATGGAATATAGGGTGACTCTAGCTATCAATGCATCTCCCATGAACACTTGCAATTCTTGGATATTAACTGAAGAAAGAAAAGTGCAGGTATATCCCCTGGTACATACCATCTTCCTTTAGGTCCAATAAACTAGTCAAAATTGTGATCACCGTAAGAGGTAATCAGCAAGAAGAGACCCTCAGACCAAAAGGTCCAATACTGCAAACCTTCCACATGAATTTTGAGCTCACATAATAACATTTACAATATTGAAAACCATTTTGCTATTTTTTTTCCTAATTTAAACATTCTGGATACAGAAACTGCAACTATTTGATAATAGGTTAACGTGTCTTTTTAAATAATCTTTGAGGGGATGTTACAAAGAAGAGGAGATTGACGTATTCTCCAAAGCACCTGAGGGCAGGGCAAGATATAACAGGTGGAAGAGCTTTAAAGAGAGATCCAGCTGGGAACTAAAGAGAAATTTCCTGACAATGAGTACAATTAATCAGTAAAACAGCTTGTGTCCAGAAGTTGTGAGTGGTCTATCTATGGCGGAGTTTAAGAAGAGATTAGACAGCCATTTGTCTGAATGGTTTAAGATCTCCTGCTTGGGCAGGGGGTTGGATTAGAAGACCTCCAAGGTCCTTTTCAACTCTATTATTATGAATATGTCATATCATAATGTGGTCAGTTTACATACAGAGCAATTCCTGCCTCCCAGTGGTTAAAACTCATGGCTATATTAATAAGCAGGCTGTTTTGATTTATGTTAATAGCACACACAGGCTCAGAATTTTGCAATACAAATCCTTCATTACAAAAAACAAAAAACTAGAAAAACACACATGCACTTGTTTTAGAACAAACAAGCTACTATTACAGAGAAAAAGTTGCTTGTAAGAATTGTGCAGGCTTAAAAACAAAACACCAGCAGCATATTTAAACATGTACATTAAGAAAAGCACATACAGAAATGTGTTTGAATGTTCATGCACATCTTTTTTTTTCTCCATGCATATGAACTGATGCATAAATGTGGCTGAACTATACTTGTTTAAATGAAAATTCTAGCCAAAAATGACAGTGGAATTGCCTATGCATACTTGAAAAACAATGTAGCACATCACACATGCGATATTAAATTATGTAGCAACACATTAGTGTAAAACATAAGCATAATTCTGCCAATCACTCAGTTTGATATTCATTTGGTAGAATCCAGCATATATAAAGGACTGAAGAATCTTACTGAAGCATCAAAATAGATTGCATATTTTTTTCTTTTATACATTCTGCCAAAATTCAGATGTTTATTGATACAAATAAAGAGGAAATACTACACACTATGAAGCACATATAAATCTTTGTGATTTCAGTGAATTGTACAAGCTTATAAAATGCACAAGATTGCATTCAAATACACTGCAGATGCATGACTTATAATCAACACATGTGGCTAATAAACAGAATAGGAACTAATTTTGATTATCTTGATGACACAACAGTCATTGGTCTCATTCGAGGCAACAATGAATCTGCCTACAGACAGGAGGTTATACAACTTGCCTCGTGGTGTAACTGGAACAATCTGGAATTGAACACACTCAAAACCGTAGAAATGGTGGTAGACTTTAGAAGAAACCCTCCCATACTACCACCTCTTACAATACTAGACAACACAGTATCAACAGTAGAGACCTTCAAATTTCTAGATTCTACTATATCACATGACCTAAAATGGACACCTAACATCAAAAACATCATCAAAAAAGCACAACAAAGAATGTTCTTTCTGCGCCAACTCAGAAAGCTCAAAGTGCCCAAGGAGCTGCTGATCCAGTTCTACAGAGGAATGACTGAGTCTATCATCTGCACCTCTATAACTTTCTGGTTTGGTTCTGCAACCCAACAGGACAGACACAGACTTCAGAGGATAATTAGGACTGCAGAAAAAACAATTACCACCCACCTGCCTTCAATCGAGGACCTGTATATTGCACGAGTCAAAAAGAGGGCTGTGAAAATATTTACAGACCCCTCACATCCTGGACATAAACTGTTTCAACTCCTTCCCTCAAAACGATGCTATAGAGTACTGCACACCAGAACAACTAGACACAAGAACAGTTTTTTCCCGAAAGCCATCACTCTGCTAAACAAATAATTCCCTCAACACTGTTCAACTATTTACAAAGTGTACACTACTATTACTGTTAATCTTCTCATCACTCCTTATCACCCATCCCCTCCCATTTGTGACTGTAACTTTGTTGCTTGTATCCTCTGTTTCCTAGTATGATTTGATGTTGATTGTACCCTATGACTATCATTAAGTGTTGTACATTATGATTCTTGATTCTTAACGAATGTTCCTTCTTTATCTATACTGCGAGTATTTACACCAAGACAAATTCCATGTGTGTTCAATCACACTTGGCCAATAAAGTATTCTATTCTATTCTTTGATGGCTGGGAGCAAGTGGTGGACCATCATCGGGATGCTGGCAATAAATTGAAATAAAATTTGTTGTGCTTGGTTCTTTAATTTGATGCCTTAGCATAACTTAACTCAACTCAGATTATGAAGACCTGAAGCTATGTGATGTATATCAAAAATCCGTATTATAGTAAGAGAGCCATCAGGCTTTTTTCCATATTGGCTCTGGGCTTTGCAGATGACAAAAGTAGAAAAAAAAGATGGGGAATATTCTAAAGTGATATATGTGGAATACACATATGGCCCCCAATATGGAGAAAAAATACAAAATCTATAACATGGGCTTCAAAATGCATTGAAAAGGTTCTTGGAAAGCCAGTAAAAATAATCAGTAATAATTAAATAATATTCCCATAATTTGGAAGGTTACTAGAAATGTAGACTACATTATTTATTAAATTCTTATAATATGAATATGAAAAGGCATAGATTGTCAATAATGTGGCTATCAGCTAACCAAATATGATCAAAATCGTCTCTCATCCAGTTCCTCAGATTTCATAACACATTCCATGTGAAGATACTGAGATGATGTTTGAATTCACATACAAATGAAGTCAAGAGATGCCTTCACTCCTCTATGCAATCTGGCAAGAAATGGTCCAAGTTCTGCAGCTGTACACATTATGATTCACATGGCCACTCAGTATGCGGAACATATGTTGTCGTACCTCAAACCAGGCAATGAACAAGGTTTTTGTTACCAAAATATATATATCAGCCAATACCTTCTATTTTTAATTTGACAAAAGACAGAATGTGAATCCATAGATAGTTCCACAATCTGTTTTGCTATTTTATTTAGTGAAATCAGTTTTTTTTTAATTTGAAAAAAAAAACAATAAGTAAACTCATTGTCAGTAAAATAATGGAAAGATGATAGCTATCATTGTAGGAAATAATCTACCTGCATTTAAATAGCAAGAACCTTCACAGGAGGAGAACAAAATGCAGAATTTTATAGAATCCTTTAATGAAAGAAGCCATTGCATTATGCTAAGATGACTTAAATTGCATTGCTGCTCCTCTCGAATGTTCAGCTGAAATAATTCAACAATGATGTGGCTATGAACTCTGAACAGTTTTCTTCTGCATCAATTCTTTCAAAAGAGAAGGGGGGAAATAATAGATGCACATTCTAACAAAAAAGTCCAGATTGTTTAGGAACTATTTTCTTAGCTGATGAATGAAAAAGAAAGAAAACTGTAAAGAATGTCATGAGATAAGACTCAAAACAGAGGAGATTATTGCAACCATACAGAAATAAAGTCCATTTAAATAATATGGATAAGACCAGACTATCATTACTGGGACCATTAAGTGGAAAACAATTTTTTCCTGAAAATTTTTTGGGAAATTATTCTTTTTTTTCCTGCCTCCTAAGAAAAATAAGGTAATGTTGCAGAAAACTCTTTCAAGATGCTCCATTTTCTTTGGGGAGCAACTGTGGCAATCAAAGACTAGTCATTGCAGGGTCCAAAGATGTCTGACTGCCTGGGCAGTGTTTATTACATTTATAGAGTTTTTACAAGACAAAGGCAACGTAGATACAGCATCTGGATTGGAGAATACATCCACATGGGTGAAAGCTCCCATCCACATTGGTGCAACCTCCCAATCAATCCTTAAGACTAGTGGTGATGTTAATAAATGAGATCACCTGTATGTCTGGAAAATTAGGGACTTTCCACCTTTACCAAAATATAGGGAATGAGATCATGCAGTAACAAAAGAGCCCTCCTTAGCCAAATGTGCAGTCTGCTGCTAACATCTAGCACCATCCAGAGGATCTCAGTGGCTACTACAAGCAACTACTATTTTCCACTTACCATATCCCCAATTAAACTAGGCCAATGTTATTAATGTTGTAAAAATGTCAGTCGGGCAACAGACCGGAAGTGAGGCTGCAAAATGTAATAGTAGCAAGTACACAATTACAGCAATTCTTTAGGGAGAAAAAAAGAATAAGAGAAAATAAACTACCAATAAAAAAATAGCAAATTAAAACTCATAATAAAAGCAAAGTAGTTAAAAAGATCTGTCCTTACTGATCTTCTAAGGCAAAAGAAGGCCAAATGCTACTATCTAAGAAGTACATTACTAGGGTATTATGCAGGGGTGGGATTCAAATTCTTAACAACCGGCTCTGTGGACGTGGCTTAGGTGGTGGGCGTGACTTGGTGGTCATGTGACTGGGTGAACATGGCTTGGTCGTCATATTATTGGCTGGGTGTGGCCAACTCAATATCACTCATATCGGGGCATGCATCTCCTCGCCTGGCTTCTCATGATTGTGGGGATGCTGCAACAGTCATAAGTGTGAAAAATGGTCATAAGTCACTTTTTCAGTGCCATTGTAACTTTGAATGGTCACTCCACACATGCAAAGTAATAGCAAAGGTGGGGAAAAAAACTCCAGAGAAGTTCCTGAGACAGGAAGTCTAGTCCTGCCAAGAATGTAATAAGGTTAACGGAGAGGCAGTTTCTGTAAGCAACCCCAGAATGTTTCCTTCCTGCCTTTCTTTTACAGGATTAGGCCAGTAATTTCTTCTAACAACTGGTTCTCCGAACTGCTTAGAATGTTAACAACTGGTTCTAGCGAATAGATGCGAACTGGTAGAATCCTACCCCTAGTATTATGGCTGAAATACAGAGGTGCAAAAGATTATCAGGACCTGGTTGAAGAAAGCTAAGCCTCCTTTCATGATGAATTTAAGAAGGCTGGCCATCATTAGCAGAATTTATATGATGAATAGTGATTATGTAAAGCAAAAAATATGGATAACAAAAGTATTCAAGGACTATTTTACTATTTCATTTATTAAAATATCCCTACTTAAATTTAAATTATGGAATTCATTCAATCCACATTGCAGGATGACAGCTCCTATACTTAAGAAAATAGCCCCAGTTTGACCTGCTAAGGATCCAGAAGTCTGGAAACAGACAAAGCAAACAGACTGGGTATGAGAAGTCCCTGGGTATGAGAATGTCTTGCAAAGTGTGTATGTAAGGAGGGAAACAGAGGTGGTATTCAGCAGGTTCTGACCAGTTCTGGAGAACCGGTAGCAGAAATGTTGAGTAATTTGGAGAGCCGACAAATACCACCTCTGACTGGCCCTGCCCCCATCTATTCTCTGCCTCGCTGATCGGCTGAGTCTTCTTTTGTTGCCCTGCAGACTGGAGTTGGAAAGCAGGTTAGTAGGATGGAGAGGGAATGGGATTTTGCAGCAATCTTCCCCCAGGAATGGGAAGGAAATTGGGATTTTGCAGTATCCTTCCCTGGAGGGAATGGAGATTTTGCAGTATCCTTCCCCTACCACGCCCACCAAGCCGTGTCCACCAAGCCATGCCCACCAAGCGACGCCATGCCCACCAGCCACACCTACAGAACCGGTAAAAATTTTTGAATCCAACCACTGGAGAGAGGATTATTACAGAAAGATTCTTTAGTCCAGGGAAGGGGAGAAGCTTGAGAAAACAAGTCAGAGTAATTCTGCATTAATTACACTAGTCAGAAGTTGATCTGGATAAGTGCTTTGGCAGGCTTTCAATTATGCATGTGCTTGAATGTTAAAGAAAGGCATTGCAATATCTAACATTAAACAGTGAGCAAATTTATTCAGTGTTCCAAGATGTAGTTTGCTTTGTCTTAGAATAAAAGATTAATAAACTGGGTTCATACACTGAACTAAATTATAAACCACATTGAACAAACCTGTAAGCCAAAACCAAATAAACCACACCGTAGTTAATGTGATCATTAAATCATCTTTCCATTAATCTAAGTTTTTTGTAGATCAAGACAGAGAAAGTCATGCCATATCACAGCGGTTTCGTGTGACAAATTAGGACTTTTTTCTCATTCACTAAATCGGGCATGGGCGTGGCCAGCACATGATGCATCTGGTCTGCAGGCCGCGAGTTTGACAGCCCTGCCCTACATGTCACATACAATGGTGTATGTGACATGATCCCAAGAATCAAGTTAATGTCATGCACACAATCCACTTGGCATAATACTCAAAATGGAATTAAACTCAAAATAAACTGTTGAATGATTCCTGAAAGTAAAGGCTATTTTTTGACATTCCATTCAAGTGATGGTGAGAGTTTTTAGCTCATATTTAATATCCACAAAGCAATATAAGGGAAAAGAGAGTATTACCACATGATAACATGCTCCACTTATTCAGCATTTTCCTTTTCAACATCCATCACAACGATGGTAAATAAAATATCTTTCAAACATTTATCAACAATAATATCCACGCTGACTGCATTAGTAGAAGCAATAAAAGCAAACAATTCTCAGATTTACAGGAACACATTCAGATAACCCTACCAGGTGGCTAAAATCCAAAGAGGAGAAGGCACAATGGGATCTTTTCTATTCTTTGCAGAATTCTTCTAGGGGAAGCTGAAGAGATAACAATAAAGACCAGCTACTATTGCCTCTAGAGAGAAAGCCATTCCCAACTTGAAAGAGAGAATCCAGATCACATATCCAACCTTTAAATATCCTAGGGTATAATATTTAGAAATAGATATGTGTATATGTATGCCAAGCCAGTTCTGCAATTTATAAATATTTTAGTAAAACAAAAGTTTAAACCACTGTGATTATCAGGCAAGAGAGCAGCCAGAAGAGAGAGCAAAGAATAGATCACAGTCCAATAATAACTAATAACTAGATAATAGTAATAACAATAATAACTAATAACTAGAGCATACAAAACATTTGCTAGACCAATACTCAAATACAGCTCATCAATCTGGAACCCACATTACGTATCTGATATTAACACAGTTGAGAAAGTCCAGAAATATTTCACAAGAAGACTTCTCCACTCCTCTACTCGTTGCAGAATATCTTATGCCACCAGACTCTAAATTCTAGACCTAGAAAACCTAGAACTACGCTGCCTTCGATCTGATCTAAGTATAGTATATAAAATCATACATTGCAATGTCCTACCTGCCAATGAATACTTTAGCTTCAACTATAACAATACAAGAGCAAACAATAGATACAAACTGCAGGAAATATGACTTCAGCAACAGAGTGGTCAATGTCTGGAACACTCTACCTGACTCTGTGGTTTCTTCCCCAAATTCCAAAAACTTTAACCTTAGACTGCCTACTATTGACCTCACCCCTTTTCTAAGAGGTCTGTAGGGGGTGTGCATAAGTGCACCAACATGCCTACCATCCCTGTCCTATTGTTTCTTTTCTTTTTTTATTTTTTTATATGTATCCATGTATTCATAACTATGTTTTTACTTATACTTATTATCTTGTAAGCAATTGACAAAATTGACAAATAAATAAACCTAGTTGTAAAACACTTTTCAAGCCAAAAGTAAATTCTCCTTTGTTTTATTTGCTGATCACAAGAGTCATTTTGCAGTCTGCCTTGTATCAAATCCTGTGAACCCACAGACCCCCACATGACAGGTATATGTAAAGGCCAGTTATAACTCCAATGTCCCCTGTCTGCTCTTCCCCATCAGAGAAATCAGAAGAAATTTTAGTTTTCGAAAGCAGTTATGTTGAGTATTCCTTTGGTTCTCTGTATTAGCCCTTCTCCTTTGTCTTTCTTTCTTCCTGACTTAAAGCAACCATTAGGAACTGGTTTCAAGTAATGGCCTCAATGATATAGATAAAATCAGATTTAACACTTTCAAAACCAGGCCATCTTAACAATAATATGATACAATTCACTAAGAAGAGCCACCTAAGCTACAGGTGAGGAATCTCCATATTTGAAGCTTTATGCATTGAAGTGTAGCATAAGCAAGGGCGTTAAAACCATCAAAGTCATCTTTATCATTCCATGCCTGGAATCCATGACACCTTCAGAAAAATCAGCTGTTTGCCTTCTTTGACAAAGCAGTCATTAGGAATGATTTATCATTTATAGAAGAGCCAGTATAGTGTGTTATTTGTTCATTTGGACTACTGCCATTTTGCTATATGTCCCTCAGTGCAAAAATAAAAGGGAAGGCTACTTTGAAAATCTTGTTTTGCCTTCTGAAAGAAAACAACATCTGTGTATCATAAGCAGCAGGACATTAGATTTGGCAGAGCAAGGCCTGTAGTTTATCACTTTGGCTCATATGAGTAAGTATCACTTCCATCAAGGGAAAGAAGGGTGTAGACATAAATCAAGAAGCTAAAGAGGCATAAAAATGTATAAGTATAGCAGCTTAGCATTTATTTAATAGGGCTTCTAGATCTGGGCTGTAAAATTCTGAATAAACTTTAGATGGCAAGAAAGGATGAACTCTTTCTGCATCTCTTTTGCATCATCTAGTGATCATTTCAATTTTTGCAATATATATATATATATATATATATATTTGTTTTCGTAGATTTTCACGGGTATAGGTATGCAAGTCTTGGCGTGTTTGGGTCTTTTCCATGAAAAATTGAGAGTATCTTGGCAGCGTTTCGATGAGATTTCACTCACCATCTTCAGGCTGGTGCTTTTGGCTTCGTGCTTGTGCGAGCAAAGCATGATCTGAGCTGCTGTCTCCCTATATATACTGTCTCCCTATATATCTCTGGAGATTACAACACAAGACCCAGGATGTCACAACAATAGAACTCAGAAGGTCATCACACAGCCCATTTTCCAAGTCATTATAACACAGGAGGCTGATAGACACACAGCCAATACCTCAACCACACATGTTCTTAAGAAAAAGCCAGCCAATCTGCAAACATCAACTCCATCAACTAATCAAGAAATGACAACACAGCCAACCTCCCCACCAGTATATATAGAGAGACAGCAGCTCAGATCACAAGCACAAAGCCAAAAGCACCAGCCTGAAGATGGCGAGTGAGATCTCATCGAAACGTAGCCAAGATAGTCTCAATCTTACATGGGAAAAGACCCGAACACACCAAGACCTGCATATATATATAATAAATTTCCAAGCACCAAAAGGAAAAGGAAAAGGTTCTAAGTAGTCAAACGAAAAGAAGAAAAGAAAAGAAACTTCAGGTCTTCCAAACTTAGAATAGGGGTAAGAGTAGTTAAGAGAAATCAGCAGTCGCCATTAAGAGATTTCAAATTTTGGGCACATTTCCAAAGCAACCGTTGGAAGAAATATCCAGGTCCAGCTTCAAGCCAGGAGAAAAACCTGGAGACAAAATGGAAGCTTGAAGCTGATTGGAAAGAGAGTCCATTTATTGATGAAGCAGAACCACAAAGCACATGCGATTCTAGGTAGCTGACCACATGGAGTTGAGAGTGGGGGTGTATTTATACCTTCTCTTGGGCTTTGCACTTAAACTTCCTCTTCCTGTGCAAGAACGTGTTTTCTATTGGCTGTTATCAGACTCCCATGCGGCCTTGTGCAAATTCTAGGAGTTTCTCTGAGTTAAGTTTGGTTGAAGTTTGAACTGCTGGGGGTGGTACAACTGAGATAACGCAATGAAGGAGCTTTGGGAATGAAGGAATTGTGGCTGAGGGCTAATCCTACTTTTGTTGGTTCTTGGTTGAGAGTATTTGCTTATGAATTGAAATAGCTATCTCTTTATCTCTTATGTGCTGACATCTGCTGAGGACTACTAAGAAAGGTGGGAGTGTTTTCTCTCGGAAAAACATGTTTCTCCTTTAGAGAAATATAATATTCTGCCCTTTTTAATATTTCCCAAAATATTTCATTCTTCTAGGAGAGGGATGAATGATAATTGTCTACACAGCTAATGGCTTCCCCCCCCCCCCCTGACAGACATTGCTGCTAGCTGATTTGACACAAGGGCAAGAGGAAGGTGGGAAGGAGGAAAGAGACATACTCATCTTCCCTTGCACTATGTAACCTATGAGTTTCTGGGAAGTGTATTTGGAAAGCGTAGTGGCACTGAAGCAGTCACAACTTTCTCAAATGTCATTCCCATGGATGTCATTGGTCCCAGCATTCTATTAGTTAACCCATTGGAAGATAGGTGTGTGTTGGTTATAATAATGGTTACTCTATACCCCTTATGGCGAACCTATGGCATGCGTGCCAGAAATGGCACTCAGAGTCATCTCTCTGGGCATGCCAGCTGTTGCCCGTTGCTCTTCCAAGTTCCGGTGCACGCATGTGCACCAGCCAGCTGGTTTTCATGCACGTGGGAACATCAGAAAGCAGAAGAGCAGCTCCCCAGCATGGATGCATGCATCGGGAAGCTGAGCTTCTCGTTTCTGGCATGCACATGGTGGTCTTCACGTGCACATGCATGCCAGAAACTGGAAGACCGGGTGGCTGGCACATATGCTCTTCCAGTTTCCAGCACTCCCATGCGCAAGCATCAGGGAACTGCTCTTCCGGTTTTCAGTGCTTCCGGATGCATGCGTGCGCTCCCGTTTTGGCCCTCGGTGCCAAAAAGGTTCACCAACACTGCTCTATACTTTCGAATTTTGCCCAACTGAAGGATATAAACAAACAGATACAAAGATTTTAGTAGTATAAAATCTACTAAATGTATTGATAGTGACCATTCAGAAATATTCTGCATTCTCTGCCTTGCATGTACATTTTAAACATATCCAAAGTCGTCTATGGAGGAAGGTAAAGGAGAATAATGAAATTTATGTTGCCGGTTAGATGGTGGGGTGCCAATAGAACATTGCAACATTTTCATGATGACATCACTATACATGTACCATCATTCTAGCATCACTGTGTTTGCTGTGAATGCCTCTGATTACATCAATATTTATCAAAGATATAAATAGTTCTGAATTCTAAATTCAATAGTATCTTCATTTAAAGTATACACTCCAACTTCTTAATGTGCCCACAACCTGTTATAAAAACAAAAGTTGTGATCTGATTATTTTTTCATATATTTTCTGTTTGAATCATAGAATAACAGAGTTGGAAGGGTCCTTGGAGGTCTTCTAGTCCAACCCCCTGCTTAAGCAGGAAACCCTATACCATTTCAGACAAAACTTCCAGAGTTGAAGCATTCAGAATTTCTGGAGGCAAGCCGTTCCACTGATTAATTGTTCTAACTGTCAGGAAATTTCTCCTTACTTTTCTCCTTGATTATTTTCCATCCATTGCACCCATGTAGATACA
Source organism: Bungarus multicinctus (assembly GCA_023653725.1). Classification (NCBI taxonomy): domain Eukaryota; kingdom Metazoa; phylum Chordata; class Lepidosauria; order Squamata; family Elapidae; genus Bungarus; species Bungarus multicinctus. The sequence continues at coordinate 10,313,700 of CM042848.1, read as the reverse complement.
ATTCCATTGAGGACTATATGTTGAGGCCAGTCAGTTATGAATCTATCTGGTAGTGATTCTATGTAACCTACATGTTTCTATCTTATCAAGCAGTAGGTTGTGAACTATTTTATCAAATGCCTTACTGAAGTCCAAGTAAATTATATTCACAGCATTTCTCTGATCCACCAATTTAGTCACTTTGTCAAAGAATGCAATAAAATTTGTCTGGCATGATCTATTTTTGACAAACCCATGTTGGCTTTTGTTTGTGGCCTTGTTTGCATCTAAGTGTTTGCAGATTCGTTGCTTGATTATCTTTTTCAGAATCTTTCCATATCTAGCTGAAATGTCTGTAATTTCCTGGTTCCTGGGTAGGTCTGTAGTATTGTTGAAAGAAATATCCTTCTGGGTTCAGTTCCAAGTGGGGAAAAAGACACTGGAAACATGGAGGCTGCTTGGAAGGTTTAATGGTGTACAGGACCACATGGCCTGGAGCTCCAGAGAAGTCTGATCACATACTCAAGGTGAGAAATAAAAAAAAAAGGGCTGAGGTACTGAGAGTGCTGGGTTTTATACCCTCTGTTGAGATTTGAATTGGAGCTTGTATTCTAATTGGTTGTCAGATTCCCAGGGGCAACTCTGTAGGCTGTCCTGAGTTCCAGGCTTGGTTTAGCCTTGCTGGGCGATTATGCCCTTAAAAGGGCCTTTGCAATTTCTATAGCTTTACCTGGAGTTCCTTCTTATGTAAAGTATTCTGGCCCAGGCCTTAATGGCCTACCTGTTTACAAAGGTGGGGGTGAGTTTCTGCTTCTGAGGTGAGTTTCTGCTTCTTGAGTTGCTACTCTTCTTAGGGAGAATATTCTGCCTTTTTAATATTTCCTAGGCTATTTCAATTTTCTAGGAGAGGGGTGGGTGCTAATTTCCTACAGTATCATGACAAACCCATGTTGGCTTTTGGTTATTACTTTGTCTGCTTCTAGTTTTCTTTTGGTTATTATTTTGTCTGCTTCTGTTTTCTTGATAGTATTGTTGATTATGTGATTTTTTTTTATGTTTCTATTTTTATTAATAGAAACATAACATGTAACTCCTGAATAGGCAGTATGCATGGTTATACAGAGGCAACCTGTTCTGCAGAAACCAATGCTGTTTAAAAGCCAACATTTCCGTAATGTTTTTCTACAGATGAACTTTGAAAAAAGATATATTTCTTTTTGCTATCTGTTATAAATATACAGATTTACATGCCAAGACACAAAATGAAAAAGAAAGAAAGAATGGTAATCCATGCTGTTCCAAAAATCTTAATAATAGAGATATTTTAAAAACCCAGAAGAATAACATGGCTGCAGGAAGCAAAGCAGTATTACTAATAAGAACGTTCATGTTTTCGTGTACTCATTTTGAGTATCCTAATACAAAATATGTTTATTATATAAGTACCATCAATTATCATTTGATGGGTGCATAATTTAGTAGCTTCCCAGTGCTGCTGAACTGTAACTCTCCACAGTCCCCATCAGCATTGGCAATGGTGAGGGATGCTGGGGAATGTAATGCATCAAAATCTGCAGAGCAGTAGTACAACATTCCTCCTTGACATTGTATCCCGTTAGCTCTAGTCTTACCGCCTAAAGTATGAGTGAGTAGTAAGTCTACATTTGGTATAGGTTCATGTTTACCTTTAACCGAACATGGGCTATATTCTGCACTGGGTCAGCTAGTACCATAGTACAGCGTGTCTTCTATTTTGTCCTCCTCCCTTTCTCCTTTTTCCCTGGCATGCTGATTCTATGAATTTCAGAGAAGGGAGCATCATTATGGTTTATTGCACAGTTAGTCAGATGTTCAGACTGGATTTGGCATTTTTGTCCACCTATCAAATCCTTTTCAAGGACCTGGGATAGGCAGGTGTGGATGTTTGATAGTGTTACAGATATCATTGCTGGATGTAAGCAATGTTCCAAGTAATGCTGCCTTTTGCAACTGACTGATGGTGAATTTGTCAATGTTGATGGTGTTCAAGTGGTGCTCCAGTTGTTTTGGGATTGCACCCAAGGGTCCTATTACTATTGCTACTACCTTTGTTTTCTTTTGCTACATCTATTTGCAGTTCTTTATATTTATCTTTTTCAGGTTTTTTTTTTTCATATTCTTCTGTCTCCAGGTATTACCATGTTCACCAACCAGGGTTTTTTGTCTTCCTTATTGACAATTGTTAAGTCTGCAATGTTATCCAGCAGATGCCTAGCTGTTTGAATTCTAAAGTCCCAGAGCACTTTGGCTTCTTCATTTTCTATGATTTTCTCTATTCTGTGGTCCCACCAGTTCTTGCTTGCAGGTAAATAATATTTCTTGCAGATTCTCCAATGCACCTTTGTTGCTGCTTTGTCATACTGTTGTTTGTAGTCAGTCTGTGCAATCTTCTTGCAGTGGTCAACTAGATGATTTACTGTTTCTTCCAGCATCTTTGCAGAGGCAGTGCTTGCTGTCTGTTGCTGTCTTCTCAATTCTGGCTTCGTATGCATTTGTTTTAAGCCTTGGTCTTGTGCCTCCAGAATTAGCCCTTCTGTCTATTTTCTCAACTTTCCTGTTCTTAACCATTCTCTGTTTTCCCTGCTACTTTTTAAAATGTACTAACCATGTAATGCTTTGCCTTCCCATGCCTCTTTTCTGTCCTTCATGTAGTCTTTCTTGTAGGCCATTTTGGTCTCTTCAGTACATAGTAGGCTTTCCTGGTATACTACCTTTAGTGCATGTTCTTCACTATCCATCAGATATTCTTCCAATATTCCTATTTTCTTATTCAACCATCTGTCAGGCTACAGAATTTTTTCCCATTCAAACAATAAGAATGAACTTCTGAGAACCAAGTGTATCAAAAGGAATCCTTTATTGAGATGAGACAGTTCATGTAGAAATTCAAAGCAGCGTCTGAGGTCCCTCAGGCATACAGTGATAGATAAGGGAGTTTAGAATCCCACCCCCATCTCAATGTTTATTTAGGGAAACAAAAGCCAATATGTTAATTCCCCCCCCCCAGCCCCTCTGAGAGGGGATCCTTCCCCTTTAGGAAGGTTTTTTCTCACATACATTTCCCAAGACGTACCTAACTTCCCTCCCCATCCCCTTTTTAGAACAGACTGTTTTTGGAGATTTCCCAGAGCACTTCACTGTGGAGTTTTATGGTCCTCTCATCTCCTGGCTGTGCCGCTCCGAGGTGTTAGGTTCTGGCCATCTGGCTTCTCTCCCCCCCATTGTATCATGTATGGATGTGCAAATTCGATATAAGGTTAAATATATTCAGGTTACATCAAGAAAGGATTTCTTTATCAGTCCCCCCCTGCCTTTTCTTCTTCCTCTGAAGAAATGACAGATACACGGATCTGACATCATCTGATGTACTTATAATCTTACACACCACCTATTTGCCTTGGTAAGTAGAGCCTATTATTATTAAATTTATTTTTTACCCTTCTCACTATGGTAACTACTCCATTCAGCTTCATGGATAATAAATAATATAATAATAGAAAAATCATGAATAATGGGAAACAAAATTTGCAATGTTGCTCTTCCAATTTCCCAATGATAGTCTTGCATCACATTTCTGTCAATAATATCATATGATATTAGGATTATGGATTTATAGATAAAACATCTGGACATTAAGAAGAATAAAAAAGACTTAATGCCAATCACAGTAGCAAAAAAAGAGGATAGCGCTAAAATAAATTTTGGCCCTGATAGGAGGAGACAAAGCAATTGTGCTGAATTATCTGTTCTTTTCCTTCTGTTGCAGGATTTTTTTTTCTCTCCCATAAATCTAATTTATTTTTTTCCTAAATTAATCTGTGAATAATTACACCAGCATGAATTAGAATAGGCCATTGTGCCAGGTCACCCAGCACACTAAGTTCAGTTGCAAGCAATGTCAATGTGAATTAAATATGTGAATATTTCAGGAATTGTAACATTGCTAGGGAGGATGGTTTTTTTAAAAAGCAGATTGTAAATAGTTGCTAAATTATAAGTAGTTTGGTCTACATTATCATCTTTTATTTGCAAAATCAAAAAAATATATGGAAACTGTGATTATCTCTAAATAAAATAAAATAATAAGAACTGAAACTCAGAATTACAGTAATTCGTGCAGAGAACTGTAGGAAAAAGCAAAGGAGTAAAGAAAAAAAAAATGTAAGAACAGAAAAGAGAATTTTGAGAGTGCAGCCTTGTTAATCCGAGTTCAGAAAAAATAATTTTCATTTAATATATTTATTCATTTGTGCTGATGGGGCAATCCATCAGGAAAACTTTTATGAATATAACTAATAACTAGTGTCCATATTTGATTAAACCCATTCTTCGTTTAGAGTATTTCTGTCATGGCCCCATTGGATCTTGGTTCAGAGAAGGCAGACGAGTCTGAACTGGGACCATCCGAAGAAGATTGTAAGTCTCCCCTGGAATGTCCAGAGAATCCAGGGGCTGAGGACGATGTTATCCCAGGTCCCTCTGGCATTGGGAGAACTACTCTACCAGACAACGAGAGCCTGCCTTCACAAATGCAAGGGAGGATTGGCTGCAGAAGGGCAGCAGTAATGACAGACAACTGATCCATCTAACAAGGAACAGCTGCATCCCCCACCTGATCCATGGGCATGGAGAGTAGAGCAGACAGAAGCTCATATGTGGTCTGAGAGGCTGCTTGCAAAGAGGCTGCCTCACTGTCTTCAGCAGGAAAACATGGTTTGGGGATGCTGAGAAAGGTTTGCTTGTCAGGAATAATTGTTTGTCTCGATACACACTTCTCTGAATTTTGTAAACCTGAGTCATAGACTTTGACTCACGTTTTAGCCTTTGGATTTGCCTACTCTGATTTTCAGATTATGACTCTAGATTATGGTTTACGGACAGTGGTGGGAATCAAAAATTTTTACTACCAGTTCTGTGGGCGTGGCTTGGTGGGCGGGCTTGGTGGGCATGGCAGGGGAAGGATACCGTAAAATCTCCAGTCAGAGGTGGGATTTGAACTACTCAAAATTTCAACTATCGGCTCTCCAGAACTAATCAGAACCTGCTGAATACCAGCTCTGCTTTCAGACTTATTTTGCAAACTCTGCACCTATTTGTGGGCTTAGATTTTCTTTCTGTTTGGGGGCTTGGTTTTGGTGGATCTGATTGGTGGGACTGGGTTACATTGACTGTGGGTGGTTGTTTTGTGCAGAAAGGTAGTGTGAAGGATTACTAACACCCCTGGAGGGCCATCTGTCATGCTTTAGTGATGCAATAAAAATCTTTATTGGTGCCTCCATCTGCCTATGCGACCTGGATCAAAACAATTTCAAACTTTTTATTGTTGAATTTTGTGTGTTTGGGTGTAAAATGGTATTAATCTATATACAGGAATAATAGTGTGTATTTTTCTAGTGGGTATAGAATATTGGCCAAATTACAGAAGTCACACTTTGCCTTCTTTAATGGATTTAAGTAGTGTTGCTGCCACTATTAGTATTGTTATTACTATTACTACAAAAACAAGAATTCCTAATTCGTGGCAGACTAGTAGTGATAGAAAATCATTTTAGTTGTGTGTTACATTGATTGTCTCATGGCTATTCTGCGGCTGCACAGATGAGTAAAATTGATAGATGGACCCAAGAAATGCACATACTGTATGCACAATCATATTCAGTATGTCTCACATATACAAACATTTCCATCAAGTCTTGTTGCCTCTCCTATACACAAAAACAAATCTTCAGTCATGTATATGTATGAAAAGAGAGAATTCTCTGATTTGGAAGGAAGCATTAATTCCCCTTCAGCAGTCCCACTGAATGGTTGGTGTCTAGCTGTTACTATTATTAATGGGGAAGTAGTATATCTGTACAGAGAAGTATTATAGAAATACAGGGAAAGGAAAAATTGAAAAAGATTCCATGGCCATAGGGAGGTTATCAGATAACAGATAGTTAGACTTGGAAGGGACCTTGTAGGTCATCTAGTCCCATCTCCCACCCAAGTAGGAGACTCTACACCATTTCTGACAAATGGCATCCAATCTCTTCTTGAAAGTCTCAAGCTCCCACAACTTCCGAGGATAACTTCTGTTTCATTGGTTGATTGTTCTCACTGTCAGAAAGTTTCTCCTTATTTCCAGGTTAAATCTCTCTTTGTTCAGTTTCCATCCATTATTCCTTGTCTGACCTACAGGCGCTTTAGAAAATAGCTTGACCCCTTTCTCCTCTCTGTGGCAGCCCCTCAAATATTGGAAGACTGCTATCATGTCTCTCTTGGTCCTTTTCTTCACTAGACTAGCCAAGCCCAGTTCCTGTAACCATTCTTCATATGCCTTAGTCTCCAGTCCCCTAATCATTCTAGTTGCTCTTTTACTAGAGTCCTGGTTGCTACTTTTTCTAGAGTCTCAACATCTTTTTTATAATGTGGTGACCAAAACTGGATGCAGTACTCTAGGTGTGGTCTTACTAAGGCTTTAAAGAGTGGTATTGGTACCTCACTTGATCTCGATTGTAGAGTGAAGTATGTGGTCTTAGGCTTCAGGTTGTTGATATGTGATATAGACTCTTAATTCATTATCATGATACAAGCAATCACTATGAAACCAGAGCACCCTATTTTGCCAAGATGTCTCTGTTCCACTATCCCAGCGGTAGGGAACTTTGGCTCCTTTATCACTGATGGACTTCAACTCCCAGAATTCCTGAGTGAGCCATAAAAGTTTCCCCATCCCTGGCCTAGTGGTTTTTCAGTTGTGAGGGAAATCAATTTTTGATTTGAATGGGATTGTTCAATATACAAATGTCCTAATTTTTGACTTGAATGATCAATATTCTTTATATGTCCTACATTTGTATATTGAACAGTCCCATTCAAATCAAAAATTGATTTCCCTCACAATTGAAAAACCAGTAGGCCAGGGATGGGGAACTTTTTATAGCTCATTCAGGAATTCTGGGAGTTGAAGTCCATAAGTGATAAAAGAGCCAAGGTTCCCTACCACTGCACTACCCAGTCACTTTTTGTATAGTTTCACCATAGAATACACCAAACAGTAATGATGTCCTTGAAATTATAGCCATGAACAGTTACAGAGAGGACTTCAGTAGATAGAAAATATTACAGTGCCTTCACCATAGGCATTAATCAAGCTAATTAAATAGATTTTTTTGAATTTTATCAGTATGCAGAAATTTATTGTGTAAACATGTCTCAAAAGACTTTCTACGGAAAAAAAACTAAACCTTGAAATAGGATTGATAGTTGGGCTTTTTTGTATTCCCCCCCTTAAAAATGCAACGGTTTTTTTAGGGTAAAGAGCTTACTCTTGCAATGCATTTGTCCTTGAGACAAAGACCTTTTCCACCTAAAATCTAAACCAATATTATATTGACATATGGAGCTTCCCCAACAGGCTCTTAATCAAGTTTATTTGTTCAGATGCTCAAAAGCTTTCATTCATTGCTTTGTTTATCCTTATTCATTTGCTATAGCCAATTATTTCTTAGTGCAGTCAGGAAGGCTCAATTAAAAATAAAAGATATAAATACATCAAAGGAAAGGATCTTCAAAAAGTCCTTGCTTTTTGAGTCAAGTTATGGTATGATATCCGTTCTTCCTATCCACTCTCATATTTTCAGGCCATATCTGATTCTGGAACAAGGGAGGGGAGGGGAGGCAGGAAGTATCATCCAACTTAAAAATAGAAATCTGTAACAGAAGTGATAAGATGAGCTCAGAACCAAAAGCCACTATTGTTCAGATTCATAGCTAGGGAGAGAATCCAAGGGATTAGCTACAGATAAGCTGAAAGACACAAACTACCTTGGCTATTGTTATCATAGATATGTGCACGCCAAAAATTCCTCCACCTCCCTACCCCAAGCAAGGAGGTGCAACAGTAGAGGAAAACGTTTGGTGCTTGAGTTATCCTACTATATTTTGTTTGGTGTACTTGCCACAAACAAAACTAAATAAGAATCAATCAAGCAGGATTCACTCCAGGTATATTTTTGTAAGATTGCAGCCTTAGTATTCCAACTGTGCAAGTGTAAATCAGTGCTAAGTTAGCTTGTTTGAATCAATATGCAGTAAATACAATGCTAATATTTGAATTTATTAATTCAAAAAAACATGTCCTGTCTCTCAATCTTTAAAAAGACTACCAAAAACAAACATTAAAAAAAATGAATCAAATCACAGGTCACATAAACTTGAAAACAATTCCTAAAACTCTGCTTTTAAACAAAAGAACCTATATCCTTTAATCAAAAAGCAACAAAGACAGAAACATTTATTTCTGTAAGATGCCATTCACAGTCATCAACATCAGTTCCAAGGGATGTGAGATAAAAACAGAAAATTTCTTAGCAAAAGGCAAAGCACTGGCAACAATCACATCAGCATTCAACAAGTGCCTCTGTTATGGATCCCTGCACAGAATAATTTGTTATGCTGAAAAGAATGAACGGATGTACTTTAATCTACCTTTTTGCCTTTCCTAATATGCAGAACTATCATTAGCTCTTGTGTTCCATCTGGCTTATGCTATAGAAGAGAATTCATGTTCAATGAAGCAAGGAGAAAGAAGGCGAGAGCCACACTGGTATTGAACTAACAAACTTTAATGATAAACCCGAGGCTGATAAATTGACTTATCTAATTTAAATAAGAAAACAGAGTCCTGTCCTCTCCCCCCCACACACACACTCTTGTGGAAAATGAGGACATGGGGTGATTGAAATGTTAATGCATTTCTTCATGGAAGCGATTTTTATTTAGGAGATGCTTTGAGCTATAATTCTCATAAAGCAATAATGAGATATTCTAGGACTTATGATCCCAAATATCTGGCTTATATTAAAGTTCGCTTCCTGAAGAGGAAAGCATTAGTGGGAGAGACAGGAGAGGAAAGAGAGGGGAAAACCTAACCAAATTTGCTTGTCTAATCTCATGAGGCAAAGTGGGGCAAGTTTGTCATTTTAGTTCCACTATACAGTCAAATTGAATCTCCAAATGGCTTCCTTTTGTGGGACAAGTTTTCCGAATCTCAAGCAAGGGGCTTCCATCCTTCATTGCAAGTGTTTTCAGGCTTTAGAAATAATGACTTTCTTTTAGTTAAAAAAAAAACAAAACAGTTTTGCTTAAGTTTAAGTTTGTATGGTAGGGAATATCAAGTGACATGATACTTTTTCAAGGTATCACTCAGAAAGTATGTATCATAAAAGGAAAAGGAAAAGAAGATGACTGATCAAGGAATGAGGAAAAGGTCAGCATCGAAGATGTTTCTTCCATAAGTTGGCATTCTAACCTCCCTTTTTCCTGACTGATTTGCCTTCCTTATTGACATCACTAAAGGCTATGGTTATAATACCTTTTCAAATGTAATCAGATGCCTAAAGCAAATGAAAAGTTATATCCTCTCATTCAAGGGTGTCAAACTCAAGGCCCGGTGCCAGATCTGGTCTGAAGGGCGCTTAGATCTGGCCCATGGGGCCACCCTGGAAGCAGAGAAGGACCAGCCCACACTGCCTCTGCCAGGAAAAATGGAGTTCAGGAGGGCCGCGGCAGAGGGTTGCAGGAGGCCATCGCAGCTGAAAACAGAGCCCGGGAGCTCATTTCCGATGGCAGAGTGGTTGGGCCAGCACAGGCACCCCCAACAAGAGGGACATTGAGCTGGCCATGCCCACCCTGGCCACACCCACCTGGCATCCCGAGATCAAGCACAACCTTGATGCGGCCCTCAATGAAATCAAGTTTGACTACCCCGGTTCTAATTGCTGAGTAAGCAGAAAGGGATGCTTGCATAAATTGTGCTGCTGTCATGACCAAAACCAAATCTTCAAGGTTTAGCATAGAATGAGTTAAAGAAAATGATAAATGAATTTCCCTGACTTTATCTTTTGCTTCTGCTGAGCATCATCTTATCAGGTGGTTTGGTGAGATTGAAAGAGTCCCTAACATGGAGCATTCAGCTATTGAGTTACTATTAAGCTAATTGAGTTATTTTGCAAAGAATCTGCTCCCATGAACTCCGCGCTGAACTCAAAAACTGTCTAGACAATGGGGAAAAGGACCTATACATTGACTGCAGAGATGATTGCATCAAAAGAAAGTCATACAACCCACAACTCCGCATCCAACCCCACCTCATCCAATCCAACATCACTCAAAACTAGGCATGCACGTCCCTAACTACCTCTATTCCAACTACAACTGGCCTTAAATGTAAGCTACTCAATGCAAGAAGCCTTGTAAATAAATTACCTGAATTTCTTCTCTTACTAAATACGGCTAAATTCAACATTATATTTGTCTGTGAAACATGGCTCAACGCATCTCTCCCTGACTCCATTACCACAGTAAGAGACTATCATGTTTACCAATCAGATCATGAAATCCGTAGAGGAAGTGGTGTTGCTATCTTCTATAAAAAGTCCCTACATCTAAAAACATCCAAGTTACCCAGCAGCTTGCTATTCCTGAGACCATCGTCTGTCAACTGTCCTTAAATATCACATTTTAGTTCTTACTATGTTACAGAGCCCCTGATTATGACATTGAACATGCAAACAAGCTAAATACACTACTAACATGGGCAGCATCCTCCCCACACGCTTTTATTTTTCTTGGTGACTTCAATCTACCTCATATTAACTGGACCCTTAACGAATGTACAACTGAACCCATACATGCAACCTTCTACAATGCAGTAACAAATCTGGGACTAGAACAACTAGTAACCTACAACACTAGACTTAACAACTGCCAAGATCTCATCTTCTGTAATAGTTTGAATTCAATTTACAGAATACAAATTAAAGAACCCCTTTCCAACAGTGACCACAATACGATTGACTTTTGTCTCAACATATGTCCACACAAAAATCATCACAATGACATAATCCCCAATTATAACTTCAAAAAAGGCAACTATGATCTTATAATCAATGATCTCTCTTCCCTTGATTGGCAATTTCTGTTCACTAGATGCAATACTGTTGAAGACCATTACAACATATTCTTACTAGAAATCAAAAGAGTCATCAAACTATATGTACCAATAACAACTCCCAAAACCAGGAAAAACAGATTACCCATAACAATAAGGAAGTTTCAATCCAAAAAGAGTGGTGAAAAAACAAATCTGGTCATGTTGCCAACTTCAAAAGCCGATACAAAAATCTATGCCACCAGATAAAAACTGAATGCACTAATTATCACATTAAACAAGAGGAAAACCTTCTACTCACAAATTCCACTTGTGCTTTCTACAATTTTGTAAACAGCAAACTAAAAGACTCAAGGTCCATCCCACTCCTGAAAGGACCTAATGGCAAAGACTGCAACGATGACACCATCAAAGCAAACCTCTTTAACACATTCTTTGGCTCAGTATTTCTAAACAGCAATGGATCAAGCCCAGTACTTCCTAGTCGAACCATAGACAACTACAACGATTTAATACATATCGATTTTACAGAAGACATTGTTGAAAAAGCACTGCACAATCTAAAACCATCCCTATCTATTGGACCGAATGGAATACGACCTACTTCTTAAAAAAGCTATCCACTGCCATAGCCGAACCTCTAAGCATAATCTTTGAAAAGTTTTTCAGGACCAGCTCCTTGCCAAAACTATGGACACAAGCCACGGTCATCCCCATCTTCAAAAAGGGAGACCACAGCCTAGTTGAAAATTACAGACCAATCTCTTTATGCTGTGTCACCTATAAAGTCATGGAATCAATTATTAACCAATCCATCATTCTCCATTTAGAAACAAACAACCTACTCTCTAATAAACAATTTGGTTTTAGGAAAAAAATATAATGTAATCTGCAACTCTTACATTGCAAAAACATATGGACTCCACAACTCGATCAGGGCAAAGCAATAGACGCAATCTACATAGACTTTTGTAAAGCCTTTGATTCAGTAGTACATGACAAAGTACTTCTAAAACTAAAATCTTACAGTATCTCTGGACACCTGCATAACTGGATAGAAGCATTCCTGTCAAACAGACAACAAATGGCCAAAATTGGGAGCGTCCTATCAAATTCTGTACCTGTCAACAGTGGTGTCCCCCAAGGCAGTGTTCTAGGACCAACTCTTTTCATACTCTACATAAATGACCTCTGTGTTCATATCAAGAGCAACTGTGTTCTCTTCGCTGATGATGTAAAGCTGTTCAACACCACAGACAATACTGCTACCCTTCAAAATGACCTTGACTATGTATCAGAAGGGTCAAACAAATGGCAACTTCAAATCTCAACAAATAAATGCTCTGTTCTACATATTGGTAAAAAAATCAGAAAATAAAATACAGACTGAATAGTCAAGACCTTGTTGATGATCCAAACTCTGTCAAGGATCTTGGATCTAATGACCTAAGTGCTAGAGCCCACTGTAACTACATAGCCAAAAAGGTGCTAAGAGTTGTTAACCTAATCTTATGTAGCTTTTTCTCTGGTAATATTACACTAATAACTAGAGCATACAAAACATTTGCTAGACCAATACTCGAATACAGCTCATCAGTCTGGAACCCACATTACGTATCTGATATTAACACAGTTGAGAAAGTCCAGAAATATTTCACAAGAAGAGTTCTCCACTCCTCTACTTGTTGCAGAATACTTTATGCCACCAGACTCAAAATTCTAGACCTAGAAAACCTAGAACTACGCCAACTTCGGTCCGATCTAAGTATAGTATATAAAATCATACATTGCAATGTCCTACCTGTTAATGAATACTTCAGCTTCAACCATAACAATACAAGAGCAAACAATAGATACAAACTCAAAGTTAATTGCACCAAACTTGATTGCTGGAAATACGACTTCAGCAACAGAGTGGTCTATGTCTGGAATACTCTACCTGACTCTGTGGTTTCTTCCCCAAACCCCAAAAACTTTAACCTTAGACTTTCTACTATTGACCTCACCCCTTTCCTAAGAGGTCTGTAAGGGGAGTGCATAAGTGCACCAATGTGCCTACTGTCCCTGTCCTATTGTTTCTTTTATATTTTATTTTTCTTATATGTATTCATGTATTCATAATTATGTTTTACTTATACCTATTATCTTGTAAGCAATTGACAAATAAATAAATAAATAGATAGATAAATAATAAATAAATAAATACTATGTGTGAGTTACATGGTCATATTATTATACTATTTATTATACTATTCATATTATTATACATACTATTTAATATATAAATTCAACTTGGCCAGATGACATGGAGATATCCACCTTTATGCTCGGCCAATTAGGCTATTTCTGAGCATGACTAGCATTATTTTGAAAGAGAGCCAAATCTTTGTCCATAAATAGTTTCAGGTGACAAGTTTCAGGTATGTAGGAAGGACATTCTTTGAAACTCCTAATGCCTGACTAAAATACACACATACTCAAATGCCTGTTTAATCAACAATGTATTTGTGCTTGCTATTATCCTGTTAATCATGGGCAGTTCTCAGCAGTTATATGGACCAGGTCTCTCCACTATAAATGCATATTTTGCCTATAAAGTTTTATTATGTTGCTATAGCAAAGCCATACTATTGGGAAATGGTATGTTTAAGCACATTTTTATACACATTAAACAATCTGCTTTCCCAAAATTTTGCTATTTTATCAGTTACTTTCCCACATCTTTCCTCCCACTTCTCTGTGCTGTGACCTGGACATGTTAACCCACAGAGAGGGGTAAAGCAAGAGAAACTACTCCTAGGGCTTCCCACAAGTGCAGATGATGCCTTACTATAGCATGTACAAAAGCATATTTTAAACCTGGGAACCAAGAAAACTTCAGGTATCCAAAATCATTCCCAGCATAACTTCCTAAAGTGTAAGCTGCAAAGAATAAGAAGAAAGTCATAAAAATAAGAAGAAAGTCATAGAACAGGACTCTCCAAACTTGGCAACCTTAAGACTTGTGAACTTCAACTTCCAGAACTACTTCAGCCAGCTGGAGAATTCTGGGAGCTGAAGTCTTGAAGTTGCAAAGTTTACCCTGCTGTTGCATATAGAGAGTTCCAATCAAATTTTTGAAAACAGTTTATATCAGTTTTGCAAGGTAGACTATTTAGGAAGCATGGCCAGATGAGTTACTTTCATTTTATTGTAAGGTTACATTAACATAATATTGCAAGCCCGAAAGCACATTTCTCATCTATCCCATTCCCTTTATAATCCAAGAAATTAGGGACTCCCTTCTGAACTGCTTGCCCCTCCTACATTTCTGCTCAAGGCTAAGTTGCCTTTTATCTGACCGTTCCCCTGGCTGTGACTTTTCTCCCTGTCTCCCAATTGTGTCCCATATATTATTAAAGTTTCCTAATCTGGCTTCCCTGACTATGTGAGACAATTTCCAATGAGTTAGCTGGAAGAAGGAGCTGCCTTCAGCTGCCAATAGGAACTGAGCTGTAATGCATAAAAAAATCTAATTTATATTGAGGACAACAAAGAAAAATGAAGCAAAAAACTATTTTAAAGCTGGAAGAACTAAGGATCGTTCTAAGTGGCCTCTGCTTGAGATGAAACACAGGAAATATCATGAGGACTTGACATTTTAAAAGACTGGGACAAGTTTGTGCACAGTTAGAGGGGTGTGAGAATGAATCCATTAAAAGCACAGAGATAGTTTGTGAATCCAGTATGGCTCAGGGCACTACTAAAACTTTGTTTAGATAGGAAATGAAGTCTGAGTAAATTTAATGATATGAGAGAAAAAGCCAACAGGTTTCTTGGTGTTATTATATCTAATTCCACTTATCAAAACATAAATTTTATAATTCAATAATCCCAAATTATATTCATACCTTTGGATAGTGTCAAAACTTAGGCATGGTATAAATTATCCTTCCGGACTACTTTTGAAATGATTGTCCAGAACAAACATTTGATCTGTTTGGAATTCAAAATATAATAGATTAAAAGTATCTCCTATCATTATTACATTGATTCAAAATAGTGATATACTACTTCCTCAAATTGTATTTTGATCTTTTTTAATCGTGCTACATTGATATTATAGACTTCAATATTGATAAAATAAAACTTACATATAGAAAATTTGGATGAATGCTAAAATATTTGGTTTAGATTCAATTATTGTATGATAAATGAATTTGTATTGTTTTCTGTGATCAAAAATAAATATCATTTGTCTACTGTTACCCATTGGCAGTATTTACAATTATATGTTTTTCTAAAGACTCAGATTGGACCAATGACATTTTCTTCTTTAGTAATTACAAATCATTAGAAGTAATCAATAAAACAATTTATAAATATCCCTGATTTATAGGATCTTATCACATTTATATAAAAATAAATGAGTAAATCATCATGTGCTTCGAAATGGAGTAACAGTTGGTTAAAACTTGTTTTTCTAATTTTATTTATTTATTTGTTTATTTATTTGATAACATAGTTATCATAACATAGTTATGAATACATGAAATGGGTACATATAAGAAAAATAAAAGAAACAGTAGGACAGAAACGGTAGGCACATTGGTGTGCTTATGCACGCCCCTACAGACTTCTTAGGAAAGAGGTGAGGTCAATAGTAGACAGTCAAGGTTAAAGTTTTTGGGGTTTGGGGAAGAAACCACAGAGTCAGGTAGAGTATTCCAGACATTGACCACTCTGTTGCTGAAGTCGTATTTCCTGTAATCACGTTTGGTGCGGTTAACCTTGAGTTTGTATCTATTGTGTGCTCTTGTGTTGTTATGGTTGAAGCTGAAGTATTCATTGACAGGTAGGACATTGTAATGTATGATTTTATATACTATACTTAGATTGGACGAAAGGCAGTGTAGTTCTAGAATTTCCAGGTCTAGAATTTTGAGTCTGGTGGCTTAAAGTATTCTGCAATGAATAGAGGACTGGAGAACTCTCCTTGTGAAATATTTCTGGACTTTCTCAACTGTGCTAAAGTTTCTATGTTCTGAGAAGAAGGCTTTTAGCACTTAGCAATAGCACTCTGTAAGCAGTTTACAGAGCCAGAATATTACCCCTCAAAATCTGGGTCCTCATTTTACTGACCTCAGAAGGAAGGAAACCTTGAGCCAGGTTGAGCAGCAGCATCGAACTGCTGTCAGTTGGCAGAAGAAGCCTGCAATGCTTCATTCTAACGACTGTGCCACTGTAGTTCATTTGATACATAGTTTGTCTTACAGAGGATTTAATACTATTATGCATCCATGCAAATTTAATCAATAAATAAATAATAACTTATAAAATAACTCATAGAATGAAAATGCATCTCCATGCTCTTCTTACTGCTAAGAGATTATTTCTTTAACATTGGAAAGATAAATTTCTGACTCCAGTTCCCCTTGAACTAAACAAGTTACTTATATATAGACAATTACATCAAATATGGCAATCCATTATTTTGGATTCTGTGGATCCATAATCCCTGTAAACAATTCTGTACAACAGCATATGCATTTTAAAAAATAAAAGTAAATTCTACTATGTTTCCCTGAAAACAAGGTCCAGTCTTATATTATTCTGGGTTCCAAAATGCCTTAGGAACCCAGGCATTTCAGGGTATCAGCCTGGCTGAATACCCCACCGCCTGGCAAGCACATGGGGACTGGTGGTATCTGGTCGGTGCACTTTGGGGCTGCATAGCACATGCAGTGCAGGTGAGTTGATTGCCTGTCCAAGCAGCATACAGAGGTGGAACCATTGGGGGTTGGGGAGGCAGGCAATCTGGACACATCACACGGGCCACAGGAAAGCCAAGAGTTGGTGGGCCAGAATGGGCGGCCAGCTGTGGGAGGCTTATCTTTGCATCGCGGCACTGGCAGCAGACAGAAGCAGAGATGGGGGACAGAAGGCAGGCAATCTTGACGTGCCATGCAAGCCACTGCCAAGCTGAGAGACATGAAGATGAGTCTCCCAGACCTGCCCACCCACTCTGGCCCACTGACTCTTGGCTTTCCTGTGGCCCGCATGGTCCATCCAGATCACATGCCTGCCCCCACTCCGCCTCTGCCTGCTGCTTGGACAGATAATCAACTCACCTGTGCTGTGTGGGCTGCGGTTGATGCCAGACACTCTCAGCCTGTGCTCACCACCTCCTTTGTTGACCATGCCCGGGCCCTTCACTAGGACTTATTTTTTGGGTAGGGCTTACATTAGGCACATGCTTCAGCCTAGGGCTTATTTTCGGATAAGTCTTATCCGGCAGTTGTGGAAGAGAAAAAAAGTTTAGAAAATACTCAGTTAACAGAAATGACAAACAGAATACCTTAAGATTATCTACATGGATAACCAGTCTATAAAATCAGAAGTTTCTTAGCCTAACTTAACTACATTATCATGTTTAAAATGGCTTTCTGTTTTCCAGATTTCTTTGCTATTTTTTTTGTAATCAAATTTCTAAAAGAATATTCCTTGTGTAAGAAGAAGACTAACTTTCCTTCAGATAATTTAGGTTTTTTTTTAAAAAATTAGGAGACTGAGCTTCTCCATGCATGAACAATAGTTGAATAATGTTTACTGAAGTAAATATAACTGCTTAATAAAAATAATTATAAAATAAATCAAAGTATAAATTATAAATGAATTGCTTATCCACTGAAAATCGTCATGTTATCAATTCACTCATTCTATTTTTCTTACCTTACAGAAGAAGGCTACAAAATGCTATTATCTATTGCCTGGAATGTTTCAGATATTGTATCACACTTCTATTTACAAAGAAGAATACATGTTAACACCAAATAAACATGAATAAATTGATATCCCATTATAGAATCAATAAAATCTATTATATTTTTATTTTAAAATGTTTATTTTAATCTGAAACCCATTTTCTTAATATATTCAACTAAAGAATATAAACATTTTGAATGCTGACTTACAATGGCTATTATGCTAGTAATTACAATGTTTTCCTTTATTTATCATACATTACCACTACTCTTAAAATAAGTCATTCTGGATTCTAAAATCTTGAAAAGTAAATCAGCATTTAGGCAAATTATTTGACTATATTTCTCTTTTTTTACGTTGATTTCTAAAAACCAAGAGTGCAATAATAGATTTTCAGCATTTAAAGGAAGTGTGACCAGTGTGGGATGTGTTCATATTACACTAATGCAATGCAGTATAATACCTTTGCCTAATCAAATTTATTTTTTATCTGTAAAATTCTTCTTAATTTAAAATTCTTCTATTTAAACAGTTGCTTTCTCAAAAGCAACTCCAGTGCTACTAAATCAAAATGAAGTTTTTATATCTTTTAGCCACTTTCAGATGTGTATATAGATATAGATATAAACATATAGATATAGATGATATAGATACAGATGGATGGAAAGATACATAGGTAGGTAGGTAGGTAGGTAGGTAGGTAGGTAGGTAGGTAGGTAGGTAGGTAGGTAGATAGATAGATAGGTAGGTAGGTAGGCAGGCAGGCAGGCAGGCAGGCAGGCAGGCAGGCAGGCAGACAGACAGACAGACAGACACTATGGAGTCTCAGAACAAGGTACTCCATCTTGATGATGTGTTTTCTTATTTTTTGTTTTGGCAAAAGTGACACAATCCAGCTGTACAAAGCACTGAAATGCAAATCAGCCAACCAAGTTGGTCCTGCACCCATGGATCTGGAAAATTTTCATCCAGTTTCTAAATTTTCCTTTTTAGTTGATTAGCTTGTAGCTTCAGAGAACCCTGAAAGAAAATGATTGCCTATTTTTGCTCAAGATTCAGGCCTGGTTAGATAGTGCTTTTGTCCTGGCTCTCCTCGATCACTCAGATGTTTTCAATATTGGTCATGGCATCCTTCTAGGGCTAAGAGTGGGAGGCACCATGTTATGTGGTTCTCCTCCTTCCTCAGGAAAAGTTCCTGTTGGTATTGGAGAAGAAGAAAGTTGGAACCTAAGATCCCTGTTTTGTGAGATACCTCAAGGCTCTGCCCTTTCATTATTCCTGTTAACATCTACATGAAACCAATGACTCACCCATTGCCATTGGATGTCATATCATTAGTATGTTGATGATACCCAATAAAGACCCCCGGACCATTGTTGTCAAGTGATATTGTCAAATTCCTTTTCCTAGTACCTAAATGTTATAAGGGTCTGGATGGGAGAAAGCAGGCTTTGGCTCAACCCTAGCAAAACTGTGTAAATGTAGCTTTCAAGGTCTCCAGCTCTGGGACCCATTTTTTGCATTAGGATATGCTTCCCCAGTCAGAGTTGGGGCACCATTTGTGGATCAACCTCAGTGCTGGGATTCAATTATTTTTATTACCGGTTCTGTGGGCATGGCAGGAGAAGGATACTGTAAAATCTCCAGTCAGAGGTGGTATTTGCCAGTTCTCTGAACTACTCAAAATTTCCACTACCAGTTTGCCAGAACTGGTCAGAACCTGCCGAACACCACTTCTGATCAACCTATACTATTGGTTCTTGCTTGAAGACAGCCAGGGGACTTTTGTACTGGTTTGTCTTATATTCCAGTGGTGCTCATTCCTGGACTGCTCTTGCTCACACTGTTTTATTCCTTAGTTCACTGTTTGAATTACTTTTAGCACACACCTGCTTGAAAGTTGCAACCAGGATCAGTATGCAGCAATAGGGGCATTACTTTAGATTATGGTTTCTAATTATGCTCATATAACATTGTAGCTCTGCTGTGTTGGCTCCCAGTGGACTTCTGGGTGCAGATTATGAAGATTATCATTTATAATGTCCTACATGGCACAGACTATTTTTGACCTGCCTTTCTCCCATTGTTTCTGTTCACAAGTTTTTTTTAGGGTGAAAGATGCTCTGGGTTTCTTTGATCAAACAATATTATTTTGATATTGAATATTATTTTAGAGTCAGCACCTGCCTTGTGGCATCGATTGTTATGACTCCAACTTTTGCAAGGTATTGAAGATTTAGTTGTTTGTTAATATTTGGATCAGATGGTTCGATGTACTCGACCATTGTCCCTGGTTTTTGTTTTATTTTGTTTTATTTTTCCTCTGGGAGTGAGTGTTTAACCTTGGAGGCAAAAGTTATATATCCTGAGATTTTGTGTGGATGTGTTTGTGATTCTGTGTATGTGTTTACAATCCTTGTGAGGCATCTAGAGTCGTTTGTATGATATGGCTGACTATAGAAACCATACAAATAAATAAAATGTGTAGCAGTACATGTTTTTATTCTTTAGTGTTTATAACGATGAGTGAGATCTCATAATTTTCACATGAATTTCATAGATTAGCCCTGTGCTGAATTTAAAAAAGAAAGAAAGAAAAACCCAGGAAAAGATAAGTTAAATGGCACTATGCTTAACAAATTTACCATTTAAGCAACCTTTAGCTTCCAGCTGGATGAGTCACTTGTCAGATTCAAAACAAAAGAATTAAAGAGTGCATAAATGGTACAAAATATTAAAATTTGGTGGGTAATGGCTATTTCATTACTCATTTTGTTTGACAGCTTTGAGAAAATTGGAAAAAATATGTGGCAGACTTTAATAATTAAGTCTAACGTAATTTTATTATTCGCTTTATCCCGGAAATATCAAATGGACCCAAAGCAGAAATTAATTCATTCTTTTTGTTAGCTGACATATTTATTGTAGCAATACCTTGGAAAAACCATGCTATTTGGTACAATTGACTCAACATTGTATATGCTTCAGCAAAGAACCTAAATAAAACACTTTTATTTAAAAAAAAGTATTTTGCTGCATTTGCCTAAAAAAGGATGACCTTAAATTTAAGATAACTTTTTCTATATAAAATAAATAAATGGGATAGATGATAGATGATTAGATAATAGAGAGCTAGACAGAGAGCTGGATAGATAGATAGCTAAGCTAGATAGTTAGACAGGCAGGCAGGCAGGCAGGCAGGCAGGCAGACAGACAATATGTCTTTATGTCTGTGTACACATTCATGGCATACATGCATGGACATACAGATCAAAATCTTGTGCAATCCTATGGTAGCTTTTCCATTTTGTCATCCAGAACTACCAACTACAATTGAATCCAGACCTGTACAAAGTATGTATGTATGTATGTATGTATGTATGTATGTATGTATGTATGTATGTATGTACATACCTCTGGACATGTGTGTATATGCATAGATACTTGCATGGGGATATGTGTATATGGAAAACATGTATAGTCCCTCCCAAATATCATAGTCAAGGCAAAAAATATTATATTTTATTTTTTCATATCATGAAAAATACACTCTTTGCTTGGCATATTTCATTTTCTAATGTACCGAGGATTAGTTTTATAACACCAGTAATTATCTGTTCATTTACAGAAGTTATGTTTCTAGAAAATACACCTGTATGAAATAAAAATAAGTAAAGAAAATATTTCTTAAATTAATAACAGTGAATGTGATGTTTTTGGTGCCTTGATTCTATAGTAATCCCTGCTGTTTTTGTTTTTAAAGTTTTTCAAATGTGTTTTGCCTTCTTTCTCTTAGATCTGAGAGAGAATGAGCCCTAGGTCACCCAGTTGGCCTCAGGCCTGCTTAAGGCAGGACTACAAATCACAGTCTTCCCATTTCTAGTCTGGTGTCTTAACTACATCAAATTGGCTCTCTACTATAGCCACAAATATATTCCAAATAATTCATCTATGCTCTCATAATGTGCTGAGAAGGGTTTGCTTCCTCTTTTCTGGAAAGAAAGGGAATGTATTCTTATGGAATGTTTGTTTTATTTCCAATGTTTTATTGGTCACTATATATTGAAATGTCACAGCATGTGGGTGGTACCTAGCCACTGGTAGGTATACCTTTAAAAGCTTAGCAGGGTCAGATCTAGTTAATACGTAGATGGGAGATGACTATGAAATCACTGTGCTGTAGAGTAGAATGGTAGTTGAAAAAGAAGGCATATCTATACTGATGCCAATAAAACAAAAATGGATGTGTCTTATGGACCATTTTGTCTATCTGTTGACTTTCTTCTTTCCTTGGGCTCTTCATACTTTGAACACTGAAAGTATGAACAATATCCTGATTTATTTCCTGATTATTTTTTTATTCATGCATATTCTGTATCTTTTTACCAGTTGAACACTTAAAATGGCTTACAAAATAAAACACAGCAACAAACTTCTAAAACTTCAACAGATAAAAAGCAAAACAAAATACAAACACCTGCAAATAGAAATAGAACAACGGTGGCAAAAGAAAGCAAAAATGGTTGCAATGGTAATAGGTTCCTTGGGTGCAATCCCAAAACAACTGGGGCACCATTTGAACACCGTTGGCATTGACAAATTCACCATTGGTCAATTACAAAAGGTGACTTTATTGGGAATAGTTTCCATTCTGCAACAATATTTGTAACGCCATCAAATATCCACATCTGCCTATCTCAGTCCTTGGAAAGGACTCAATAGACAGACAAAAAAGCCAAATCCAGTCTGAACATATAGCTGACTATACAATAAACAAAAATGCTGATTATAAATTACACTGAAAGTCTGATTGATGAAAGATGTCTTAAAGAATTCATTTTCTAAAGGCAGAAGGTGAAAAATGTTCTATAACATGAGAATCACTGCAATACTTGGATGTTTTTCAACTTTCCTGTCTAAAGTTGAGACAGTGTTTGGCTCAAGGCACTCATATAGCTTTTAAACTGGGGTCTACCTGGTCCTATTCCAGGGCATTTAAGCACCATGCTGGCTTTTATTCTACACCAAAATTGTCTCCCTACAATCCCAGGTTTTTCTCCAGCTGCTTACATAGCAGTGAAAGAGAACAAGAGAACTAACTCCACTTGATTTTTCTCTTTGATTGATAGATTGAGCTGTGGGTTATTGATAGGCAGCAGCCTTGCATTTTATCAGGAAGAATTTAGCAATGAGGAAGAGGGCAGATTAGATGACCTAATCAATCTAACCTGCTTCAATGCCCTGAGTTGCTGTAGGAGGAAGACAGGCTGGATTGAAAGGCGAACACAATCAATCTAATCTAATATAGAGACAATAAGCAGTTTGTTTAATGGTCAGTGGGCCCTTTGGAACTTTGTGTGCAAAGGGTTGTAAGAGTCAGGTCATGTCTGACAATTTCTTTAATGCACCTGGAAATAAATCTCATTAAATTAGCAATTTTCAAACTGGGTTCATAAGCAAAAGTGGCAGAGAACATTTCTGAGCATTTTTAACAGCCTGACCTTACATGCAGAGGCTGGGCTGCCAATTGTCATGAATTTCAATTATTCACAGGAGTAAGTGGAAGCATTCCTCATCATAAAATCATATGAAAATCTTGGAGATTATGTAAGTCTTATTGTGGATACATACAGTACAGTTAAAATGTGGAGTCCAAACCAAAACTCATTATTTCTAAAAAATGTTATGCATGCAATCAGAAATGATCCAGATGAGGGATAGAAGGGAAACTCATTCAGTTTGCAAATGACATCAAGCTGGGAGAATTTGCTAACATTGCAGCCATTGCAACTCATAAAAATCAGATGACACAAAAATTATCAATAATGATGTTAATAAAATAATTACACTAAAACAAATAATAAATACTCAAGGAAAATTAAAATCTCTCTCTCTCTCTCTCATATACACACACACACTTTTATATTGTGGTCTTCAGCATACCATACCAGAGCTTTTCTTCCCCATTGTTCGCTTGGAAATTGAAATAGAATAGCAGAAATGAAACATCATTTCAGATGTTCTAAAAAGCAAAACGGATCATGAGACAGATTTAGTTGGAGTTGAGTACATAGAAATGCTATATGGGCTATATTATACAAATAAAGAACCTTTTACTATCTAAAATGGCCAAAATAGGGAAGACTGAAGATTCATTTTTCAGAATAAATTTAGCCAGGCCATTATTTAAGCCAGGAATCTTCAAACTTGACAGCTTTAAGACGTGTGGACTTTAACTCCCAGAATTCCTCCTCCAGTCATGTTAGCTCAGGAATTCTTAAACTTGCCAAGTTTGAAGACCCTTGATTTAAGCTGTTATTAGCTTGGCTTTTCATGATAACTGGTTGATTTCTATATAATCAAATATTTAGTTTTTCAACACTGATGAGATTTTGAATCTCAGGAAAGAAGACAATGGCATTTTGTCAGCTGCAGGGCAATAAAAAAACCCTGCATTGATTGAATTATACTTTGAATTACAATGTTGACTCTGAATCTCATTCTTCAATTAAAATTGTCATTGTATCCAACTGCCTTAAATTTTCACAGAGCATAGTTTGAATGTAAAAAGTCACACTTAAGTTGTGATTGATGAAACAATTACATAGATTGATTAATACATTCAGCTTTAATTTTTGAAAAGCTCACTTAATACGTCATGATCCAGGCAAACTAAAATACTACAAAAGTTCCTGCTATGCTGTTTCCTTTGGAATAAGCAATATTTAGAAAATGCAGAGAATAATAAGAAAAGAGGCACAAAGCAAGGGAAATTGAAACATATCTAAATCTGGTATTGCTTACTACTCTCCATATAGTATGGTATCCATGTGGATTCAGGACAGTATGCATTTGAATTGAGGAATAAGTAATGATAGACTGCTACCGTGTGAAAGATTGTGTGAAAATTGGTTGTCACCCAGTGAGAGAAAAATAATCTGGTAGCAAATCTGACCCTTACAAAAAGTTGGGTCAGATGGGAATCAAGTTGTGTGTAAAACTGGATCAGGTTATATTGGAAATGAAAAATAGAAAGAAAAAAATTGTTTTATTACAGAGGCTCCCTCTTGAGCTACAGAAACCATATCTTAATTTTTTGAGACTGAGGGATGATAATCAAAACCAGCTTCACTGACCACTGACATGGGGTGCTAATAAGTTGTTAGTTGCCTAATTACAGTTTTAAAATAAGTCTAATTAAGTAATTTTTCCCTTTGGTTTTTTTTCTGCCACATTGTGATCTAGTAAGGATGTAACATCAAAGAAGGCCAAGATCAATTACATATTGATCTGATCTATTCAATTACGTTTTCAAGTGCAGGTTTCCAATTCTTAGAATGAATGTCATCTCTATTCCATTAATGGAAGAATAACATCCCAGCATGTATCAGTGAACAGATGAAAAATAGATATTGGTTTCTAGTTTATTCTGTTTTAACAAAGGTGCTCCTGTCTTGTAAAGTTATGAGCAAACCCTAATGCTTATCATTTTCTTAATATCCTGCAATTTCCTGCACATCTTTCACTAAACCTGTAAAGTGAAAGATCTAGCTAAGAAAACAAGTGACTTTAACAGACAGATATTTTATTTTGGTGCAAGACATAAAAGAGAAACATAAAGCACAAAAAACAAAATGCATTCTTAAAATTTTTGAAATACATCTGCAGAGTTAGAACTTATTCCTGTTATTGCTTGTTCCCCTTTTCCTTTCCAATGCCTCTTTCCTCTTGCACTTAAAAAACAAACAAACTTGTGTATAGGATTTCCTTTTAAAAAAAACCATCATACGTGAAGTACTTTAATAGCCCTTCTCCTAAACAGAAAGGCAGAAATTTTTCAGATAATTTCATACACATATATGAAAGATTTGTCACCTTGTCAGTAAGTTTTTTTAAATATACATTGTCCTAATGTTATTTCCGATTACTGTTATTATGCCAGTATATTAAATATAGATGGGATACATTGAATTCTTAGTTTCTTACTATTCTCCAGTACACTGTTATCAAGGATTTTAGTGTGTTGATCTTAATTGAGCAGTTAGTGTGTAGAAGTCAATCTTTTGATGCTTTCCAATATTATGACAGAAGAGTGCAAAATTTTATGAAAATAGATAGGTGATAAATGAGATGATAGATAGATGAGAGAGAGAAAGAGAGATGATAGATAGATAGATGATATATATATATAAAGAGATGATAGATAGATAGATAGATAGATAGATAGATAGATAGATAGATAGATAGATAGATAGATAGATAGATAGATAGATAGATAGGACAGGACCGGACCGGACCGGGCAGGGCAGGGCAGGGCAGGACAGGACAGGGCAGGACAGGGCAGGGCAGGACAGGACAGGACAGGACAGGACAGGATAGGATAGGATAGGATAGGATAGGATAGGATAGGATAGGATAGACTTGATTAGAAAAACAAAGCCTGATAGGTCAAAACTTTCATCCTAGCTATATTCAGCTACTGGAATGAATGAAAAAAGAAAAGTATCTCTCACAGTTAAGGTATAAATATTCAATCTACAATAAGATAAATACATAAAAGTCTCTTGATCACATCAATTCTAATTCATTATTAAAGGGCAATGTTATTTCATCATTGAAATGTGCTATTATCTTTTAATTCAAATGCTTCCTTGTTAACCAAACCGCCAGAAGAAAATCCAATATACATTCAATAATATGCGATAGAGGCTTAGTTGTATTTATTAATATACTAAAAAGATTGTATAATCAGCTCTTATAAGGTGACATACAAAAAAACCAAGGTAATAAATTAGCATACATGTTACAATATTCTAGGATGGGTAAACAGCTAGTCAGCATTTTAAAAGACCCTAAGGGAACAAAGTGAATTTGTGTATGCAAAAAATGTAAAGTTTAACCATACAAGTCAAAAGCCTACAGTAAACTAATGAGAAATGAACACATAGTGCTATTCATATTTATAAGTATTGTAGTATCCCATTCTTGTATCTTGTTTCTAACAATTGTTGAAAAAAACTTTTCTCTTTAACTCTTGGCCTCCTCTACTCATTGGACATCAGATTATTATTCCACTCTGGATTATCCATTTAACACATCACAGGGAAATGTTTGCAATCGAGACATTTGTAAATAAAGTACAGGAGAATGTTGTATTTTATCTCAACAAATTTTACCAGCCAAATGCTAACACTATTAATTTACTCATTATAAAAAAGAACAAGACTTTAATGTATTTGAGGAAATACATTTTACAAGCATACAGGTGAAACTCGAAAAATTAGAATATCGTGCAAAAGTTTATTTATTTCAGTAATGCAACTTAAAAGGTGAAACTAATATGTGAGATAGATTCATTACATGCAAAGCAAGATAGTTCAAGCCATGATGCATCGTAATTGAGATGATTATAGTTTACAGCTCATGAAAACCCCAAATCCGTAATTTCAGAAAATTAGAATATTACACGCAATCAATAAAACAAGGATTGTACATAGAACAATATCGAACCTCCGAAAAGTATAAGCGTGCATATGTACTCAGTACTTGGTTTGGGCCTCTTTTGCAGCAATTACTGCCTCAATGCGGCGTGGCATGGAAGCTATCAGCCTGTGGCACTGCTGAGGTGTTATAGAGGACCAGGATGCTTCAATAGCGGCCTTCAGCTCTTCTGCATTGTTCTGTCTCATGTCTCTCATTTTTCTCTTGGCAATGCCCCATAGATTCTCTATGGGGTTCAGGTCAAGCGAGTTTGCTGGCCAATCAAGCATAGTAATCCCACGGTCATTGAACCAGGGTTTGGTGCTTTTGGCAGTGTGGGCAGATGCTAAGTCCTGCTGGAAAATGAAGTCAGCATCCCCATAAAGCTCGTCCGTGGAAGGAAGCATGAAGTGCTCCAAAATCTCCTGGTAGACGGCTGCATTGACCCTGGATTTAATGAAGCACAGTGGACCAACACCATCAGATGACATGGCTCCCCAAATCAACACAGACTGTGGAAACTTCACACTGGACTTCAAGCATCTTGCAGTGTGGGCCTCTCCATTCTTCCTCCAGACTCTGGGTCCTTGGTTTCCAAATGAGATGCAAAAGTTGCTCTCATCAGAAAAGAGGACTTTGGACTACTGAGAAACAGACCAGGTCTGTTTTTCTTTAGCCCAGGTAAGACGCTTCTGACATTGTTTGTTGTTCAGGAGCGGCTTGACAAGAGGAATACGACATTTGAAGCCCATGTCCAGGATCCGTCTATGTGTGATGGCTCTTGATGCACTGACTCCAGCCTCAGTCCACTCCTTGTGAAAGTCCCCAACTCTTTTGAAGGGCCTTTTCTTGGCAATCCTCTCCAGGCTGAGGTCATCCCTGCTGCTTGTGCACCTTTTTCTTCCACACTTTTCCCTTCCACATAACTTTCTATTGATGTGCTTTGATACAGCACTTTGGGAACATCCAACTTCTTTTGCAATTACCTTTTGAGGCTTTCCCTACTTATGGAGGGTGTCGATGATGGTTTTTTGAACAACTGTCAGGTCAGCAGTCTTTCCCATGATTGTGACTCCTACTGAACCAGACTGAGAGACCATTTAAAGACTCAGGAACCCTTTGCAGGTGTCATGGCTTAAATAGCTGATTAGAACCTAGAATATTGAACCTTTTCATAATATTCTAATTTTCTGAGATTGCGGATTTGGGGTTTTCATGAGTTGTAAGCCATAATCATCTCAATTATGACAAATCACGGCTTGAACTATCTTGCTTTACATGTAATGAGTCTATCTCATATATTAGGTTCACCTTTTAAGTTGCATTACTGAAATAAATGAACTTTTGCATGATATTCTAATTTTTCGAATTTCACCTGTAACTTGTAATGCTTGAATGACTCTTGGGAAAGGTAGAACAGTAAGTATGCCAGGTTTATGCCCTCTCCTATCAGCACAATTGGCACATCTTGACCTGTTCACAAGTGGCACATCTTGACATGTTCAAGATATCCAAGGCCTGCACAAATGCTAAGGGAGATTGCAATCAACCTAGAACATTTTCTTGATGATGTTGGTTAGATGACATAAATGTTAGAGAACATAAAACGCTACTATCATTCTCTAATTTTGAGTAATATTGCTAGTGGGAGCCTAAAGGACAAATGAGAGTCACTAAATTTTGGAATGGCATCAAATTAACAACAACACTATCTGTATATAGTGTAAACTTCTATTTCACAAACTTGTCACTTTGCTTACAAGTACAACTCAAGATGCTGATTGTTACCTATAAAAGCCTACACGGGCTTGGTTACTAGAGAGTCCATGTGTCTCCCATTAAATCTCCCTTGCTGATTCAATTCTGAGAGTTCATGCACTTTGGGTCCCTCCCTTTTATTAAATTATGTTATTTATTCAATCCTTTTAATCTCTCCTTAAAACATTCCAGCAATCTTTTACCATTTTACTAGACAAACAAGAATACAAATATAGTAATTACTCGATGGGAAAAGGATTGGAGAGACACTTCAGTAATGGCAAAACTACCTCATGGGGCTGCTTCACTGAAGAAATTGGAGGGAAATGCTGTTATACTAGATGTTTTGAGGTAGCTGCTTATAATGAGTAGTGGAGAGACAGTGAACTTTAATGAATTCAAAAACATGCTGTATCATTTTTAGAGAGTGCATAGCCTTTTAATGTAAATTCGCCCTTACAGAAAAAGCAGATAAGAAGACATTGAATTTTTTCCTTATCATTCCTCTTTCCATTTATGTCATACCTCTTTAGACCGTTAATCTGAAGATAGTCAACTTTTTTGCTGATCAGTAGGAATTGAAATATGTATAAATCCTGTAAATAACAGGAATTGTTTTATGTAATAGAATAGAAACTTTATTGATTTATCAACTGGCCATGTCAAATGTATAAAAACTGGTAAAAACATACAAAGGAACTAAAAAGAAAACAGACATCTTCAAAATAAGTTATCACCCCTTCAGTTAACTCCAATATGAGTTAGATGCTGTCCGTTTTGAAATGGCTTTTGATATAAAAAGTGCAGTCTTACTAGTGGTTTGCAGGTTTATTCCCCGCAAAAAAACTAAGATAGTCCTAGGTGCCCCACCCAGTATTTTTTAGATTTTTATTTTTTAAAATAAGAATCTTTAAGAAAACAGTCCTTTCTGCAAAATATAGTTTGCAGTTTAAAAAAAAAAAAGGACATGGACAATGTCTTCAGTAGCTGGTGTGCCACAGATACAGTCTTTCTTGAAATGAATCTCCCATATCTTATCTTAGAATTTAAAGGATTTAAAAGAAGTTCTAGCAAAAGTGTCCACTTTTGCTAGAACTTGGTTGAGTTTAGAACATAGAATAAGAGAGTTGGCAGGGACCTTGGAGGTCTTCTAGTGTTGCTAAACTGTTTGTGTGTGATGACCCAGAGTGTAATACAAATGTAACAAAAACCAAAACACAAATAAACTTCCTTTAATGCCTTCAACTTGGCTTCACTGTTCAATTGTTCACAGTTGGAGATTAAACTCTTCCCAAAGTAGCATTCCAAAAGAAAGAAATACAGTCCAAACTCAGAGAGCAGATAATGAAGCAATTAAAAAATCCCAAAAACAAACCGCATTGAAGGAAGTTCCACGACAGACCAGAATAATTAATTACAAACTTCAAGAAGATAACCAGGTACAGTCCGTAGGAAGAACACCAACCAAGATAAACCTCATCCAGGAATAAAACACTTTTTGTTTCCGGCGTTTACTAGCACATAGGTCCGAAGTCTTATGCAGTTCTCACACCTGCATCCCATGAAGAGGATCAAGGCCTTCTCCTCCCTAGTAGACCACATCTTTCCCTTATACTCTCCATCCTGCATGCCCTAGGATGGATAGGCTGACTGCTCAGCCGGCCTCTGCCCTTCCCCAGCCTCCTCCACAACATCCAGAGCCACACTTCCACTCCCTGTTGGCTGTTCCTCCTCTCCCTCAGACACTGACTGCAGTCCATTTTGTTGGACTGTGGCCTGAAACAAAAACAAAGCATTAGTGTGCTATGGATCAGAATTTGCATCAAATCGTCATTAATTGGAGACTGCAGTTTCAATCCCTCTTCTTCTGTTAGAATTGCCAGATCATCTTCCGTCTGGTTGTTCTTCTCTTGAAAATCCCCAGTTAAGCCAAAATGTATCATAGGTGTCTGCATATGGTTGTTGTTGTTGTTGTTGTTGTTGTTGTTGTTGTTGTTGTTAATATTATTATTATTACAACAAACCTTTTGGGGATGTATTGCATTAAATTAATCAGAGGTTCTGCTGCTGTACGTGGTGTTAACAGTGTCTGTTATAAATTCCTTAATTTTCTTAATATTTCTTGCTCGCTATTTGACAATACTTCAAAAGAATAAATCACTGTGCCTGTGGAACTTCATCTGTCTGTCAACACTTGTCATTAGATAATTATCTGAATTTCTTTTTGTTAAGGCCAAACTCTCAGCCTATCTGGATGGGTGGGCTATCTGGGTGGGCAGTTTATTATTCCTAAAACTAGGAGATCTTCAACTTGCATTGATTGGGGGGGAATGAGCATATTTTATTACTGTGAAACACATATAATGGGAATATTTGAGTTGTACCAAGAAATGTTTTATTTTAAACAGCATACCAGGGATTGTAGAAGATTTAAATGTCAGTAAGATACTTTTACCTTCCCTTTCAGTGATTAGCCATTCTGCTGCTTGTAGGCCTAGTCAAATGGGGTTAACTTAATGATGAAATATCTCTTTTGGTATCCCAACAATCTATTAGCTCTATTAAAATAAATAAGCAGGGTGACCAGATTTGAGTCCCCCGTCCTTCTGTCTTAGAATTCAAAAGTTCAAAAAGTTATTTTGCTATTAAATGATTGCCCTCTCATAGACTTAGTTTGTACCACCATAAGTGCCTATGGTTTGTCCAAATGTTTCTGAGCAAAAGCCTCAAAAGACTTTTTAAAGGAATAGTTGTTTATTGTTGTTAAGTGAAGACAGAGAGTACAGTCTGTGCAGTTAAGATACTTTGTCTTGATATAAAGTCTGTAGCACTCTCATTGTGAAATTCTTATTTGTCCTTCTCTATTAGAGGTGAAAGTTGCCTGAGGGACAGAAGCAGTCTCTGGAGACAAGACTATTGTAAAAGCATTTTGGCTTTTTGAAGAGAGACAGAGAGCTCTAACAGTTGTTTGATCTCTGCAAATCCCATTCCAGGGCATCCTGTCAATTCATATAAGTAAAGTTTCTACCATTATTATTAGATTTACTTACTGGTAGGTCATTCTTCGATGCTTAATTGTAAGAAATGTTTGGTTACATGGGAGACTCTGAAGTGGCATTCCTGAGTCAGTTCTTTCTTTTTCCCCATTCTCTTATTTGTTCACAAAGTATTTAAAAACGTTCACTGTTAAAAATGAATTGGAGGAGCCAATTAAAAATGAAGGAGCCTGTCTTTACTCAAAAAAAGTATAAAATGGCAAAATAACAACAAAATAAAATAAAAAAAAAAGAACTTTAGGAGCACATAGATAATATATGTGCATTCCCTTGCCATCTTGGCTCTTTCTCTCTCCTACAATGATTTTGCAGTGTATTGTTTTAAATAAACTAGATAAAATATTATCTATATTCATTTTGATGGCACAAAAATTAAAAAATATTGTACAATAGTTGGCATATTCAGCTAAGATTCCTTTCTTTGACATTGGCATTGACCTGTTCTAATATTTTGGCCACTGCATCATTCTGTCATAAAATTCTACCATTTTGTTGCCATAATTTGCCTAAGAGTCTTTATTGATTATTCTCTTTTTTTGCTTGCCATATTTCTGTAGATATTCCCTTAATTCCTTTAGGCTTCTGACTTGGTAATGATCAGAGTGCTGATCTAACTTCATCTTCTAATACTAAGGTTCTTGTAAGTGGGGATTATCTTCTAAGATATCACAATACAAAGAATTTTAGTGTACTCCTTTCATCTTTGTTTGATCTTCTTTGAATCACTTACTGGCTGAAATATGATTTTTGCCTCTTCTAACAGTCTCTGAAAATCTTTGTTAAATTACCTCTTGAGACCTTTGTTTTTTGGGCTTTGGCTTCTATTCTCTTCTTAACAAGTTCTGTTTGTTTGATATTCATTTGATTTGTTTCTTTGTCAGTTTCTTTTCACATTCATTCTTAATAATGACTGGTTTCCTTCTATAGTACCTCTGGTTCACTGCCAATAAAGGTTAGGAATTCAAAATGATTCCTGATAATATTGTACTCATATTGTAAAAGCTGTCTGTCTTTGTTTTGATTTTGGCATATAGTAAGTCCTTTGCCACAAATCTGCTGTTATAATTAAGCTTTTCCATATTCCTATACTAATTGTTTTGTCAATTTGATTTCTGCACATTCCATTTGTTGAGGGATATAGGTACTGTTTTCATTGTTTTGAAGATTATATTAGTGATGAAGAAATTGTATTGCCAGAAATTGATCAGTTGTTATCATGCTTCATTTCTGTTTCCTAGACTATATAGTCCAACTACATTTTTCTCATTAATATCTACAACATTGGTCTTCTTGACACCAATTCCAAGCAACATTTTTATTTGCATGTTCTGTCAATTTCAGATTGAACTTTATCCTAAAACATTGTATGCAGTAGATGCTAATCTATGAGAAACTATTCCATAATAAAAAGTATGTTAATATTTAACATACCTCTAAATTTTGTTATGTTATAGATATAATGAAAATAATAGATATAATGAAAATATTGAACATAATTCATTGCTGTTACCACTGTCATGACTATATCTATCAAGACCAATTAACGTTTATATAGTGACTTAAGAGTTCAGTTTCTGTATTATTCGGACAGTTCTTGTTAGAATGTTGGGTAAAAGGAAGTGACTGAAATCAGTAAATCATTTACATAGAATTATGAGACAACAATGAGCTTCTCTGCTCAATCTTAGTGGAAAGGCAAATTCAATTAAGAAAATGTATTTTCAAAGATATTGAGATCCTAAGTAGGTAAGACTTTAAAGGTGACAACCAGCACCTTTCATAGAAAATAACTTTCAGTCAGTGCAGTTCTTGGAGTTAGGTGCTATAAGCCAACCTTGGTGAACCCATAACGATCTGGGCAGTTGCATGCTGTACCAGTTGCAGTGGTCAAATTCTTCAAGGGGAACCCTACAGAGGATGTATCTGAGAATATTTCATAGAAGCTTATTTATATTTGTCTGGAAAACAAAATTGCAAATTAACCCTTCAGTTGCAAGCAATTTGAGGTGCATAAAATGAGTAGAAAGCCAGCGTCACAGAGAAGTAATTTCACATTAGTTTGTATTAGTGTAATGTTAATGATTGACAAGGGAGAATTGGATAATGATATGGATCTCTTTCTCTTGGGTGAATGATGCATAGAACATTATATCCAGATGTGGTATTCAGCAGGTTCTGACCAGTTCTGGAGAACAGGTAGTTCTCCAGAACTGAGTAGTTTTGAGTAGTTCAGAGAACTGGCAAATACCATCTCTGACTGGCCCCACATCTATTCTCTACAGCCCAAGTCCCAGCTGATCGGCTGGGTCATCTTTTGTTGCCCTGCACAGGAGAACAGAGCTGGAAAGCAGGTTAGTGGGGTGGGGAGGGAATGAGAGTTTGCTACTGCAAAATTTGCCCTCCAAAATACCTTCCCCCAGGAGTGGGAGGGAATGGAGATTTTGCAGTATCCTTTCCCTGCCACGCCCACCAAGCCATGCCCACAGAACTGGTAGTAAAAAATTTTGAATCCCACCACTGAGTTTAGTGTGCTTTACATAGTAATAAATCTACTTAATGATCAGAAGGGAGATAGAAAAGAGGTACACAGAAATGACAATGGTTTCAAAAAATTTCATTTGCCTCATTTGTCAATAATTCCAAAGTTCCAATATCAACAACAGTTACATCTATCACTGGCATCATCATATCCATTACTGAACAACCATTGCAAGATTTCAAAAAAGAATTTTTAAAAATATTCTGGAACTTTTTTCAAGGGTTTCTTACTGGACTATCTAAAATTCCATACATTTGTGGATTTCATATATTCATAATAGAAATTGGATGGTGATTATAAGAGATTTTCAAATTCATGTTATGGAACTACAACATTTAAGCAACTTAAGCCAATCATAAAATCTCAATCCAACCTATTCCCCAGTTGTGAGAGGAAAAAAACTTTCGGAGAGATTCCACCTTGAGTTCTTGATGAAAAACACTGCGCAGGTTTAACAGATAAATAAACAAGAGCTTTCCCACTGCTACTATAGATATTGACCTGGTTTCAGGCATATCAATCAAAAATGAATATCTCTGCTGCTTTTTCATTAGTCAGGCAACAGGTGCAGTTGTCTCATCAATATCAACATGATTTTAAAATTGCTTACTATGGCCTCCTTGCCCAATATAACCATCTCTAAGTAGACACAGCTATATTTTGAAGCTGTACCTATGGAAACACTGTCACAACATAAGCCAGGTGCATTTATCTTAGTTCTGTGTTCTTAGCTATTTATTTCCATCCAAGTTGAAGCCTCCTGCTTTGATTATAGCAAAAGAAAATTAATATCCTTATCTAAGCAAAGACAAAACAAGAATTAAGGAGAGTTAGTAGCAATGTGAGTTTGTTGGTAGAACCAGGTTTAGCACTGATTTAACAAAGCTATTTCTAGTAAAGCCAAAAAGAATTAGCAATACTATTAGCAATAATATTAGATAGAATAGGAAACTTTAGAGCACTCTGGCAATGTCACTAGAATTCAATAATTGCACTGAAGGGTTTCCATTTAATCATATATAGAGGATAAGACTTAATACTGAATAAGCTATTAAGTATTTTAATACACATTTGATAAACGAACAATAAAAAATATCAGATATCAGCTCTGACAGATCAGAAAATCTATATATCAACCAAAATATCTTCTAAGAGAATAGGTGAACTTCCTTGGCATATTATCTCCAGGCATTATGGTTGGGATGTTAGCATGAGAATTCTGGTATAGATGTCTACATCTACTGACTTCATATGTTTATTGAGCCTTGATGCAGTTTTAGTTGTTTTTTGTCTTAATAAAACCCTTTGTTTTTATTTTGTTCATTTTCCAAAGTTTCTTGGATAGCAGCACTTAGCAATGGCACTTAGACTTATGTACTGCTTCACAGTTATTTACAGCCTTCTCTAAATGGTTTACAGAGTCAGCATATTGCCCCAACAATCTGGGTCCTCACTTTACCAACTTTGGAAGAATAGAAGGCTGGGTCAACTTTGAGCCAATCTGGGTCGAATTGCTAGCAGTTGGCAGAATTACCCAGCAATACTGCATTCTAACTACTGTGGCACCACAGCTGGTCAGATATATAAATGAGATTAATAAATAAATATATAAACACTAATATTGTACACTTACTGTACATTGAATTAGTGAAGCAATAAGTATAGAAATTGAAGAGGAGATTTCGGAATGCAATCTTACATGCATAGTTAGCTCTCTACATCTACCTTTCCCAAAATTCCTCAGTTGGCTCACCCCCCTTCCCACCATCCCCAGTTCAGAGAATTGTGTGATGTTCAGTTGGAGAGCTTGTGGATTAGTTCTGTTCCATTCTGTCTTGTTCTCTGTTCCATACTCCTTGTTCTCCCAGAATTTCTTTTACTTTAGGTAAAGGTATGTGATAGTCATTTCCGGCTCTAGGGGTCAGTGTTCATCTCCATTACAAAGCCAAAGAGCCAGCGCTGTCCCAAGATGTCTCCATGGTCATGTGGCCGGCATGACTAAATGCCGAAGGTGCACGGAACGCTGTTACCTTCCCTATTTTTCTACTTGCATTTTTACTTGCATTTGAACTGTTAGGTTGACAGAAGCTGGGACAAGTAACAGGAGCTTACTCCATTATGCGGTGCTAGGGATTCGAACCACCGAACTACTGACCCTTCTGATTGACAAGCTCAGTGTCTTAGCCACTGAGCCATCACATCCCTTTACTTTAGATAAGTATAAGGACTAAGATCATTCTCCTTTCATCCATTTAATAGAATCTGTTTCACTAGATTTTCCACATATACCGCTAGCTAGTGAAAATCTTGTCCTTTGATGTGTGTCTTGGCTGCTCTGCCATATATCTTCCACTCTATCTTCTGTTTATCTTTTTTTCTATCTCCTACATTTATTCTCATGTAGTTCTAGTTATTATTTCCTTTTTCTCCTCCTCCTTCTCACAAGCTAAATGAGGCAGTAATTATTCTGGCCTCTTCATTTCCCAACTTTTATGTGCTCTGTTTCCCAGTAATCTGACTGATGGTATCTTGATGGTAGTTTTATCCATGCCTTCTGCTTGCGTACAATATTCACAGCCCTTGCACTCACTCTGTAAGTTGTCTGGCCCTCCAGTTTATATCATCTTTAGCTTTAGCATTAGATCCAGCCTCGCTTTTTATGTATCAGAAATACACATTCCTTAGAATGTTACTTGCAGAAAGCATAGTAGGAAGTATATATTAAATATCTATAAGTTTGGATATGTGTAAGAAAAGAAACTATAGAAAAATACTTGTGAAAACATTTTCTATCAATATAGTGGAGTGCTGAACAAAATGTGTGTTGACCAAGGTGATAAATTTAGTAAAAACAACATTGACAGAATCTCTCTTTCCTGGTTATTCAAGGGGATGCGCAGGGGATGTTTTCTAAATGACAAAAGCCAAATGTAAAGACCAAAGCTTTTCTTAAAGATAAATAGAACCATTATGCTTCTGGGCAGTAAACAAAAAAACTTCTACAATGATATATAGCCCATTTGGCTCAAACCAAATCAATATCCCACATAGAATCCGACAATGAGTCAAAGTCAAGAAACTCGGTAGGCATAAAATTCAACTTTTAGTGGCCTGAGGAATAGGTCGTCACTGCTGGCTATGTATAAAGAGGTGGGAATACAGAATATAATAATATATATCATAGATTGCATACTTTTTACCTATCATTTATTACAGGAGTGGTTGGGAAAGAGAATAAAGCATGCTAGTTTCTTCCGTAAAACCGCTAAGTTGTGAGATCTGTTTTAGATACAATATTGAGGATCTTGCACTCAGTGACTGAAGTCCAAGCTGAAAAACTGGATTTGATGTTCACTATATCAAACTATTAAAATGGCTTGATGTTATGTTATAGTTTTATATTACTGTTTGAATTCATATCAATGATATTTATCATTGATATTCTTCTTGATATGTCTTATAATTTTGATTATTTGGAGTTCTCTAATGTATGTTACGTGTCTTGACATTTGGGGTCTGAAGTGACATTAAATCACTTTTCAAAAGTGAAGAATTTATCTAAAAGCCTGTGATAAAAGAGATAGGTAGACACAGATCTTTCAGCGTAGTCTTACAGAGAATGATGAGATTTCAGTATTGCAATTTCTGTACAATGTGAATACCTTATTCTATTCATCACACACACACACACACACACGCACACGCACACACAATATATGTGTGTGTGTGTGTGTGTGTGTGTGTGTGTTTTCGTAGATTTTCACGGGTACAGGTATGCAGGTCTTGGTGTGTTCAGGTCTTTTCCCGTGTAAGATTGAGACTATCTGGGCAACGTTTCGACGAGATCCCACTCGCCATCTTCAGGCTGGTGCTTTCGGCTTTGTGCGAGCAAAGCGTGATCTGAGCTACTGTCTCCCTATATATACTGGTGGGGAGGTTGGCTGTGTTGTCATTTCTTGATTGGTTGATGGAGTTGATGTTTGCAGATTGGCTGGCTTTTTCTTAAGAACATGTGTGGCTGAGGTATTGGCTGTGTGTCTATCCGCCTCCTGTATTGTAATGACTTGGGTAATGGGCTGTGTGATGACCTTCTGAGTTTTAATCTTGTGACCTCCTGGGTCCTGTGCTATAATCTCCTGGGACATAATGACCTGGGTAATGTGCTGTTTGATGACCTTCTGAGTTCTAATCTGGTGACACCCTGGGTCTTGTATTGTAATCTCCTGGGTCGTTGGCTGTGTTGCAACATCCTGAGATTTTATGGTGTAGCCTCCTAAGTTCTGTGATGTGATGTCCTGAGCGGGTGGCTGTGATGTAACGTTCCAGGTTTTGGTTTGGCTCTGAGTTTGAGGCCTGGCTCTGTGTTCATGGCATGTGTCAGTTTGCTTGGTTTGGGGGTCAGGGTGTGTGGCAGCGGCTGATGCAGCCGTGGTCTGGTTTCTAGATGGTGGTTGCCTTTCATCTATGGGGTGGGTTTGGGTTTGAGTCTGGAGAGGGAGATTGGTGGTGGCATCCTGTGTTGTTTTGGGTCCAGTGTTGGTTTTCGTGGCTGGGACTCGTTTGTTGATAAGGGCTAGTTTCCATATGTCTGGTAGGTGGGAGGCATCATCGTGTTTGTTCATGTTATGGGGGTGTTTCTCTATTTCGATGGCTTCCCTGATTATTCTCTTGTTGAAGTGTTCAGTATTGGAGATTAATTTGGTTCCCTCAAAATTAATTTCATGTCCTGTGGCTTTAAGGTGCTGGAAAAGGGAGGAAGAATTTTCTTCTTTGCTGATTGCATTCTTGTGTTCTGTGATGCGTGCATTTATTCTCCTGTTGGTTTGTCCAATGTATGTGGCTGGGCAATTGTTGCATGGTATTGAATCAACTCCTTTGTTTTCTAGCTGGATCTTGTCTTTGGGGTTTCTTAGGATGTTGGCTATTTTTTGGTCAGTACTGAAGGCTGTCCTGATATAGTGTTTGTGGAGAATTTTGCTGATTTTATCTATGGCGCCTTTGATGTATGGGAGGAGGGTGATACCATTGTCCTGTTCTGTGTCTCAGTTTCTGGGGGTGTCTCCTTTAGGATTAGGTTGGTAATTGTGTCTCTTTGGAATCCGTTGGAAATTAATACATTAGTGAGGGCGTGTAATTCTGTTCTCAGGTGGTCTTTGTCAGCTAGGCGTTTGGTTCTGGAGATGAGGATCTAGAGAGTTAAGATGGCGACCGGAGGTCAGCTGGAAGAGCTCCTCCGTGATATCCGAATGGGGCGTTGAGTTCCCCCCCCCCCCGGGTCCTCCTCACCTGTGGCAGGGGTGGCGAGGGGACCCGTGGGGGGGTGGGCAGCCCCCGCGGTCAAGACGCGATGCCGAGGGACTGCGCTCGGCGCCCAGCGGCTCGGCGTTCGGCGGGGGACTGCGCTCGGCGCCCAGCGGCTCGGCGTTCGGCGGGGGACCGCGCTCGGCGCCCAGCGGCTCGGCGTTCGGCGGGGGACTGCGCTCGGCGCCCAGCGGCTCGGCGTTCGGCGGCGCAGTGTTCAGCGGCCCATATTCGGCGTCCGGCGGCCTGACTCCTGGCGGTTTTGGTGACTCGAGCTCGGTACCTGATGGCCCGGCGTTCGGCGGCTCGCTGAGTTTTCCCCCCCCGGATCCTCCCCACCTGTGGCAGGGGTGGAGAGGGGTCCCGTGGGGGGGTGGGCAGCGTTCGGACCATGACGTGACGGGTCCGGCGCTGCGTCCAGCGGATTGTATTCGCCGCCGGACTGCTTGGCGTTGGGCGGCTGGCGCTGTGCCCAGTGGACTGCGTTTGCCACCTGGCGGCTTGGCGTTTGGCGGCTCAGCGTCTGGTGGCCTATGTTCCACCTCTGTGTTGGCCTCCAGCAATTCTGTCAATTTCATCAGCTCGAGCCTGGCGACTGATGACCTGGCGTTTGGCGGCCCGTTGGGTTTCCCCTCCCCCCGGTCCCTCCCACCTGTGGCAGGGGTGGTGAGAGGACCCGTGGGGGGGGGGGCAGTGTCCGGGCTATGGCTTGGCAGGTCTGGTGCTGCGCCCAGTGGTTGTCGGCTGGCGCCTCAGGAGATGGCGTTTGGCGATCTGGAGGGGGCTTGGAGTTCCCCCCCCTTTGGGTCCTCCCCGCCTGTGGCAGGGGTGGTGTGGGGACCCGGGGGGGGATGGGCAGCCCCCGTTGTAAAGGCCCCAGCTGAAATTAGATTTGCCGCTGCGTTTCGGGCGGCTGGAACTGGACTCGAGGGACAGCTGCCGGGGCGGCCGGAGGACTGTCGCTGTGGCGGCTGGAGGGCTGCCGCTGGAGCTGGGGCTGGGGCCATTGTAGGGGCCCCAGCTGAAGTTGGAGTCGTCTCCGTGGTCCGGGCGGCTGGAGTTGAGGCCGGAGGATGGCCGCCACGGTTGGAACCGGGACGACTGGTGGACTGTGGCTGTTGCCGGAGCTGGGGCCGGAGAGCTGCCCCTATAGCTGGAGCCGAGGATGGAGGATGGCCCTCACGATTTTCACCCGTTTGGAGGCGGCAGGGCCGGCCTGGACTTGGAATTGGCCAACGAAAGGAGAAGACCCAGCCCGGGACATCTTATTCTATGAGTGATCTATGGGCCCTGAGACATGTCCCCCTGTCTCGGGAATGGCCCTCTACTCTCTCGAGGGCCCATCTCAAGGACGGATTATGGAATCCGGAGAGATGGTGGGCTTTTAAGAAACGTGGGAGGGGGGGGTGTTTGATTAAATTTTTAGCTAGGTTTTTAAGGGGGTTAGGTAGGTCCGGGCGGGTGTTGGGGGACAACTCGCCGGAGGCTGGGACCAGGCCGGGGGTGGAGCGTGGCCGGGAGAGTCATAATCCGGACAGGACTGTATTAAGGATGGGGGGGGTCATTGGGGAGGGTGGAATTAAATCAATTGATACAGTGAGAGGGAGGGGCAGATTTGGCGGTTGTAGGGGGCCACATTCTGTGTTGGGAGCGCGCCCCCGCTGTTTACTTGCTGTGGCGCGCTCCGACCCCCTTGTCATCTCCCGTTCCCCAGGGGGTTTGAGCAATCGGGCCCTGGGCCTTCGGCTGATGCTGTGTAACGCCAGGTCCGTCGTTAATAAAGCCCCCCTCATCCATGATTTGATCTGTGAGGGGGGCGCGGACCTGGTGGGAGTTACCGAGACCTGGCTGGGCCAAGAGGGGGGAGTCCCTCTGGTGGAGATGTGCCCAGCCGGGTTTCGGGTCTTTCATCGGCCGAGGGCCCAGGGGAGGGGAGGGGGGGTCGCGGTAGTTATTAAGGAGGATCTGTGTCCGAGGGAGGCCACTGTATCTCAGACGACCGGGTGTGAGCTCCTTTTCGTGAAGTTCGGTTCCACGGTTCAGGTGGGCTTGCTGGTCGCATACCTGGCTCCCTGCTATGCGGCAGCGGCCCTGCTTGAGCTCCTTGAGGTTATAGCTGGCGTGGCGGTTGGGACCCCCAGGCTTATGGTCATGGGGGATTTCAACCTGCCATCTGCCGGCGGTACCTCGGGGATTGCCCAGGAGTTCATGGCTTCCATGACGGCCATGGGCCTGACCCAGTTAATTCGGGACCCTACTCACGTGGGAGGTCACACCTTGGATTTGGTTTTTGTCTCTGATCAGTGGCAGAGTGATCTGGGTATAGGGGATATAGTTGTGGAACCCCTGTCATGGACGGATCACTCGCTCCTGAAGCTCGACTTCCGTTCCGCGCCCCCTGACCGCAGGGAGGCGGGGCCATTAAAATGGTACCGCCCCAGGTGCCTGATGGACCCTGATAGGTTCCTGACGGAGCTTGGGCCATTTCCCGAAGCTCATTCACACGACTCGGTTGAGGGCTTGGTCGCCACCTGGGATAGGGTGGCTGCTGGGGCCCTTGACCGAGTCGTGCCCTTGCGGCCTCTGACCCGGTGCCGATCCCATCTGGCTCCTTGGTTTTCTGAGGAGCTAAGGGAAATGAAGCGCCAGAAAAGACGCCTAGAGAGCAGTTGGAGGTCCAGCCGCTCTGGGTCTGACCGAACACTACTGCGTTCTTATATTAAGACGTATCTAGTGGCAATAAGGATGGCGAGGAGGTCTTACCTCTCCACCCTTATCGCGTCCGCGGAAAACCACCCAGCCGCCCTGTTTAGGGTGACCCGCTCCCTCCTGGAGGTGGGAGCGCGGGAGGACCCCTTACAGGGACGGGCTGAGGAGTTTTCTAGGTTTCTGCAGGACAAAATCGCTCAGATCCGGAGCGAACTGGACTCCGACTGGCCATCTCCGGGTGG
The DNA here is from genome assembly GCA_023653725.1 of Bungarus multicinctus. Taxonomy (NCBI): domain Eukaryota; kingdom Metazoa; phylum Chordata; class Lepidosauria; order Squamata; family Elapidae; genus Bungarus; species Bungarus multicinctus. Next base: position 10,270,917 of record CM042848.1, on the reverse strand, counting down.
GGGGGCGGGGGTGGATATCGGTGGAGTTGGTTGGGTTGAGTTCGACCCTGTTACTTTAGAGGATGTGGACAGGATACTGGGGGGGCTTAATGCCACCACCTGTTTGTTGGACCCATGTCCCTCCTGGCTGGTTTTGGCCACTCGGGAGGTGACACGAGGCTGGTTCCAGGGTATTATAAACACTTCCTTGAGAGAGGGGCTGCTACCTGCTGCCTTGAAAGAGGCGGTGGTGCGGCCCCTCCTCAAGAAACCGTCCCTGGACCCAGCACTGTTATCAAATTATCGTCCCGTCTCCAACCTTCGTTTTGTTGCGAAGGTTGTTGAGAGTGTGGTGGCACGTCAGCTCCCGCAGTGCCTGGATGAAGCGAGTTATCTTGACCCCCTCCAATCGGGTTTCAGGCCCGGGCACAGCACAGAGACGGCTTTGGTCGCGTTGGTTGATGATCTCTGGAGGGCTCGGGACAGGGGTTGTTCCTCTGTCCTGGTCCTATTAGATCTCTCAGCGGCTTTTGATACTGTCGACCACAGTATCCTATTGCAGCGGTTGGAGGGGTTAGGAGTGGGGGGCACCGTGTTACGGTGGTTCACCTCCTTCCTCTCCGACCGTTCGCAATGTGTGTTGACAGGGGGGCAGAGGTCGGCCCCGAGGCCCCTACTATGTGGGGTTCCTCAGGGGTCGGTGCTCTCGCCCCTGCTGTTCAACATTTATGTGAAGCCGCTGGGTGAGATCATCCGTGGCTTCGGGGTGGAGTTCCATCAGTACGCTGATGATACTCAGCTGTACATCTCCACCCCGGGCCACCCCAACGAAGCTGTCGAAGTGATGTCCCGGTGCCTGGAGGCCGTGCGGAGTTGGATGGGTCGTAACAGGCTCTGGCTCAACCCGACTAAAACCGAGTGGCTGTGGTTTCCTGCGCCCAGATACAGCCAGCTGGTTCCTTCGCTGGCCGTGGGGGGAGAGGTTTTGACCCCCGTGGAAAGGGCGCGCAATCTGGGTGTCCTCCTGGATGTGCGGCTGTCTTTAGAAGAGCATATTGCAGCCGTCGCCAGGGGGGCTTTTTATCAGATACGTCTGATTTACCAGTTGCGGCCCTTTCTGGATCTGGGCGCACTTCGCACAGTCACGTCCGCCCTCGTCATTTCCCGCCTGGATTATTGCAATGCTCTCTACATGGGGCTCCCCTTGAAGAGTCTCCGGAGGTTACAGTTGGTCCAGAATGCAGCCGCGCGAGTGCTTGTGGGTGCCCCTCGGAGCTCCCACGTTACTCCGCTGCTTCGCAGGCTGCACTGGCTTCCTGTGGCCTACCGGATTCGATTCAAGGTGGTACTGATGGTATTTAAAGTGCTCCATGGCTCGGGACCTGGGTACTTACGGGACCGCCTGCTGCCATCGTCAACCTCCCGCCGCCCAGTACGCTCCCACAGGGTTGCCCTGCTTGGGGTACCGCCGCCTGGCCGTTGTCGGCTGACGGCCCCGAGAGTTCGGGCTTTCTCTGTGGGGGCTCCCTCCCTATGGAATGATCTTCCCCCGGAGATACGGTCTATGACGGATATCCTGACCTTCCGGCGCGCGGTGAAAACTTTATTTTTTAATCAGGCCGGCCTGGCCCAGTAACTGTGTTTTAGGTTTTTAATTAAATTTTAATTGGGGTTTTTAGTTTTTAACTTTTAAATTGAATCTGAATTAGACAGCCGGATTAAATTATTTAATTTATTTTTAACTGTATTTATTGTATATCTTGTATGTTTTAGTAGGCTGTACACCGCCCCGAGTCCCTTTTTTGGGAGAGGGGGCGGTATAGAAGTTTAAACAAATAAATAAATAAAATAAATAAATGAGGGTCTTGGCTACGGAGTTTATCTGTGTAGAGTGGTGATGGGATTGTGTGTTTAAGTAGCAGTTAGTGTGTGTTTTCTTCCGGTGGATGGTATGTCCTAGGGAACCATTGGGTTTTTTGTAAATTAGGACATCCAGGAAGGGAAATTGGTTGTTGGCTTCTGTTTCCATGGTGAATTGTATTTTGGGGTGTAGGCTGTTGAGATGTGTGATGGAGTTGTCCAGATTTTCTTTCCCATGTGGCCAAATTACGAAAGTGTCATCTACATATCTAAGCCAGAGTTTGGGTTTGTGTTTGGATTTGTCTAGAGCATTGGTTTCAAAGTATTCCATGTATAAGTTAGCGATGACGGGTGAGAGCGGTGATCCCATAGGTGCTCCTTCTATCTGTTTGTATCTTTGTCCATTGTGGATGAAGTATGTGTTGGTTAGGTGGTGATTGGTCAGATCTAGGATGTGCTTAGGGGGGGTTGCATTTGTTTTTTAAAGAAGCCTTGACAGCCATCCAAAACGTGTATATATATATATATATATATATATATATATATATATATATATATAGAGAGAGAGAGAGAGAGAGAGAGAGAGATCTTTGGTAATTCAGGTTTTCTCCCGCGTAAAATTGGTAGTATCTAGGTGACGTTTTGATGAAGTCTCATTCATCATCTTCAGGCTTGTGTCTTCGGCTTTGTGCTTCTCGGAGTAATGTGAGCTTGCAGCTGTTTCTTCGTTTTAACTGTCAGTGGGGGTGGCTTGATTGGGTGGGGGCTTGGCTGTGTTCTGATTGGTTGGGGGGTTGGCTGTGTTCTGATTGGCTGGGGGTGTGTTCTGTTCAGGTGGGGGCTTAGTTGTGCTCAGGTTAGTCTTAGTTGCTGGGCAATTGAGATGGTGAGCTGTGATCCTGCTGTTTGGCTTCGCATTCGTTGTCGTGCCATATCTTCATGGTGGGTGTCAGTTCCCTTCATGTATGGGCTGGGGGAGTTTGAAGCAGGTAGTGATGCAGCTGTGGTACAGCTTCTGGTCCGTGGTCATGTTTCATCTTCTGTGTGGGTGTGAGTCTGCTTTCTACGTGGAAGTGTGGTGGTAGCATCTTGTGTGGCTTTCATGAGTGTGGGTCTGGTGTCATTCTTCATGTTAGGTACTCATTTGTTAATGAGGGCGGGTTTCCCAAACCCTTCTGAGTTCTATTGTTTTGACATCCTGGGTCTTGTGCTGTAATCTCCTGGGTCGTAATGACCTGGATAATGGGCTGTGTGATGACCTTCTGAGTTCTAATCTTATGACATCCTGGGTCTTGTATTGTAATCTCCTGGGTCATTGGCTGTGTTGCAACATCCTGAGGTTTTGTGGTGCAGCCACCTGAGTTCTGTGATGTGATATCCTGAGCGGGTGGTTGTGATGTGATGTTCCAGGTTTTGGTTTGGCTCCGAGTTGTAGCAACATTTCGGCAGAATCTCATCTGCCATTATCAGGCTTGTGTATTGGGTTTGTCTGTGTGTCATCCTTGGAATGGTAGTTGGGATCATCACTGTCACCCGTTATTGCAAACCTGTTCATGGAAGAATTCAAATCAAGAGCACCCACAAACCCAAACTATGGCTAAGATACATCAATGACACATTTGTTATTTGGCCCCATGGAAAAGAAAACCTAAACAATTTCCTAACACACCTAAATAGCACACACCCCAGAATCAAATTCACAATGGAAATGGAAACAAACTAACAACTACCATTCCTAGATGTAAAAAATCTCCAAAAAAACAGATTGCACACTAGGACACACCATATACCAGAAGAAAACACACACCAACCGCTACCTCAACACCCAATCCCACCACCACCCAGCACAGATAAACTCCGTGGTCAAAACATTAATTGCCAGAACCAAATGCCTAGCAGACAAGACACACATAAAAACTGAACTATGCACCCTGACTAAAGTACTGACAGCCAACGGCTTCCACAAAAGCAAAATCACAGGCCTGATCCACAAAAACACACTGAGACATAATAGAGACCTAGAAGATGAACAGACCTATGGAACAGCTGTCCTGCCCTACATAAGAGGTTCTACAGACAAAATCAGTAAGATACTACACAGGCATCACATCAAGACTGCCTTCAAAACAGACAGAAAAATAGCAGCCATCCTAAGAAACCCCAAAGATAAAATTGACCTGGAAAACCAAGGCATATATGAAGTCCCCTGCGCATCATGCCCTGCCACATACATCAGACAGACCAATAGAAGAATAAGTACCTACCTTGATGAACACAAAAATGCAGTTAAAAAGCTGGAACACACTTCCTCACTAGTCCAACACATGAAAGCCACAGGTCATAGCATCGACTTCAATGGCACCAAAACCCTAGCCACTATAGAAAACCCCAGCTACAGAATTATCAGAGAAGCCATAGAGATTGAAAAAAGACCTGAAAGCATGAATAGAAGAGATGACTCTACCAGACTGTCAATTATTTGGAAGCCTGCCCTTACAAACAAAAAAATCTCCACACCACAAGCCAAGCAAACACCTGGGCACAAACAGAGCCCCCCCCTCCATACCTCCAGCCCAAACACACCCCAACCAGGCACCCAGATGAAACCTAGCTTCCTAATAAATGATAGCCAGACAGTCACCCAAAGCCAAGCCAAGCTAAAAGCCCCCAATACATGAAACACAATGTTGCTAGCTAATCAAGACAAAAAAAACGCTACAAAACAGACAGAAGATATTAGAAACACCAATCAAGCAGAACACAGCAAACTCCAAGACCAATAAACACAGACCAAGACTCCCAACCAATCAGGATGAAGAAAAAACCATTCTAACAAAGCACAAGACTAGCACCAAATTTAAAACAGAAACGGCTATACACACACACACACATGTATATACACATATACACATACATACCCAGAGAGAGACAGAGGCAGAGAAAGGGAGAGAGGGAGCGGGAAAGAGGTAGAGAGATTATAGAAATTCACAAAGCACCCAAGGGGGATATCTGTTATACAACTTGTGTGAACAGCATACTGAACATAATTTGTGTCATTTACATGAGATATTACAACATGCATGACATCATGGTGACTTCTATCTGATATCTAAGGTATGGGCCAATAATTTATTGTCTCTTTATCCATGATCTGAGCAGATTCAAATTAAGATGAAATGGAGGCAAGAAAGCAGATTGATGAGCAAAGTGAAAAATTTGTGAGCTTCACTGTCCACAGAAGAGTTAAAGTGGGGAAGAATCTTCCGGTGCTTCATAATGTCATCACATGTAATATTTATATTTATTTATAAAGGGTTAGGATTAGGGTCAGCTCAATAGGGGGCATACATAAGCGCACCAACGTGCCTATCATCCCTGTCCTATTGTTTCTTTTATTTTTTTTTATTTTTCTTATGTGTATCCATGTATTCATAACCATGTTTTTACTTATACCTATTATCTTGTAAGCAATTGACTAAAATAAAATAAAATAAAATAAAATAAAATAAAATAAAATAAAATAAAATAAAGTAAAATAAAATAAAATAAAATAAAATAAAATGTGATTCTGCTGGTGTACAATTTAAAATTATTTAATTAAAAGAAACCAACAGAAAAAAAACACATAAAGAGAACAATCACCATATCTATATCAGACAATATAGTCTAATACAGGTGTACCCCACAGAAAAAGAAAAAAAGAAAACAGCCTTTCAAAATTGGTTTGAAAGGATTGCAGGGTCAGGATACTTTGTGAACAATCTGATCCAAAAAGGAAAGGGTTAGAGATTAAAAAATTGTCCAGAAACATTGTGGGTAATGATGGCTTCTTAAAGAGGGGATGCAACACCATCTCCTTCAAGTCAAACAGGGCTGCCCCTCGCTTGAAATGAATTCATTACCACAATAGAACCCAACTTCAAAACTTTCAAACCAGGAGGTTTATATTGATCTAATAAAACATGGATGAGTTAATAGTCTTGAGGATTCAACCCATGTGCTTCAGAAAGACAGGATCAAATGCTAACACAAATAATGACTCTTTCAAGTTGAGGGTCATCTCAGGGAAATATTTCTGTGGTTTTCTTCGTAGCAAAAATATGTGGTTTGGCATTCCTTCTTCAAAGACTTTTTTAAAAGAAAAATTAATTCCATTCTATCCTTGAGGATTTTCTAGTAGTTGCCCATCCAAGTATTTAAAAAAATCCAACCCTGCTTATCTTTTCAGGATTGAGAAAATCATCTACTTTATCATATATATGTCAGAAAACTGCTAATAGGTTCTCCACTTCCTGGTTCATTTTTAAAAGCTGATTCTTTTATGAAGCTTTGTCAGCTGCCTGGTCATCATAATGTGTCTTCCACAATAACCAGATTTAACATAACCGTAGAAACCTGGGAAGAGGGGAGTGAGAAATGGTGAGAAATATTATGTAAGCAGGCCGTTTTTCTCCCCAGAGAATGAGAAAAAGAAGCTGAAAAAGTTTATTCAACAGACATCAAAGTCAAGACCTTGTTGATGATCCAAACTCTGTCAAGGATCTTGGAGTACTCATGTCAAATGACCTAAGTGCTAGAGCCCATTGTAACTACATAGCCAAAAAGGCATTAAGAGTTGTTAACCTAATCTTACATAGCTTTTTCTCTGGTAATATTACACTAATAACTAGAGCATACAAAACATTTGCTAGACCAATACTCGAATACAGCTCATCAGTCTGGAACCCACATTATGTATCTGATATTAATACAGTTGAGAAAGTCCAGAAATATTTTACAAGAAGAGTTCTCCACTGCTCTACTCGTTGCAGAATACCTTATGCCACCAGACTCAAAATTCTAGACCTAGAAAACCTAGAACTACACCACCTTCAGTCCGATCTAACTATAGTATATAAAATCATACATTGCAATGTCCTACCTGTCAATGAATACTTCAGCTTCAACCATAACAACACAAGAGCAAACAATAGATACAAACTCAAGGTTAATCGCACCAAACTTGATTGCAAGAAAAATACGACTTTAGCAACAGAGTGACCAATGTCTGGAATACTCTACCTGTGGTTTCTTCCCCAAACCCCAAAAACTTTAACCTTAGACTGTCTACTATTGACCTCACCCCTTTCCTAAGAGGTCTATAGGGGGCGTGCATAAGCGCACCAACGTGCCTACCATCCCTGTACTATTGTTTCTTTTATATTTATTTTTCTTATATGTATCCATGTATTCATAACTATGTTTTTACTTATACCTATTATCTTGTAAGCAATTGACAAATAAAAATAAATAAACAAAATTAAAAAATAAAATAAATCTTAAACATCTTAACAGATAACAGACAATCAGAGTTAGAAAGGACCTTATAGGTCATCTAGTCCAACCCTCCACCCAAGCGGGAGACCCTACACCATTTCTGACAAATGGCAGTCCAATCTCTTCTTGAAAGTCTCAAGTGATGGCACTCCCACAACTTCTGAGGGCAAGCTGTTCCATTGGTTGCTTGTTCTCACTGTCAGAAAGTTTCTCATTATTTCCAGGTTAAATTTCTCCTTGGTTAGTTTCCATCCATTATTCCTTGTCTGGCCTATAGGCACTTTAGAAAATAGCTTGACCCCTTCCTCTCTGTGGCAGCCCCTCAAATATTGGAAGACCACTATCATGTCTCCCCTGGTCCTTCTCTTTACTAGACTAGCCAAGCTCAGTTCCTGCAACCGTTCGTTGTATGTTTTAGCCTCCAGTCCCCTAATCATCCTGGTTGCTCTTCTCTGCACTTTTTCTAGAGTCTCAACATCTTTTTTATAATGTGGTGACCAAAACTGGATGTAGTACTCTAGGTGTGGTCTTACTAAGGCTTTATAGAGTGGTATTAGTACTTCCCTTGATCTTGATTGTATCCCTCTGTTAATACAACTTAAGATTGCATTAGCTTTTTTGGCTGCTGCTGCGCACTGCTGGCTCATATTTAGCTAGTTGTCCACTAAGACTCCAAGATCCCTCTCACAGTTACTGCTATTGAGCCTGGTTTCACCCAGTCTATATGTGTACTTTTGGTTTTTCTTGCCTAAGTGTAGGACTTTACTTTTCTCTACATTGAATTTCATTTTGTTAGATATGGCCCAGTGTTCTAGTCTGTCAAGATCCATCTGGATCTTGAACCTATATTCTTGGATGTTAGCTATTCCTGTCAGCTTAGTATCATCTGCAAATTTGGTAAGTTCCCCTTCTATTCCCTCATCTAAGTTGTTAATGAAGATTTGAAGAGTACTGGGCCTAAGACGGAACCTTGTGGCACCCCACTGCTTACTTCCCTCCATGTATACTTAGACCCATTAAGGACTACTCGTTGAGTACGGTTTGCCAGACAGTTGCGAGTCCATCTAGTGGTGGTGTTATCTATTCCAATTTTTTCTAGCTTACTAAGAAGTAGGTTGTCGTCTACTTTGTCGAATACTTTGTTGAACCTTGGCTCATCCCTAGTTACATAATTTATCCCTCACACAATAACTGATATGTGACACCCATAAACTTTCACACCCTTTTCTCTTTTTCACATTCTGTACTTCCAGAAAAAGTATGAATATTAGAATGCTATAGAATAGGGGTCCCCAATCCCCAGGTCGTGGAACTACTATGCACTTGGAACTCCTAGGCATGGTATAAATATAATAAAGCTAAAGAAATAATAAATAGTAATGTTTTATACTTGATGTGAAAAACTCAGACTAGAATTTTACCAGTATTCTGGAAAATGTAGATACCAAAACTGAACATTTTGCTTGTTTTTGTAATTGCTAAATTTCAACTTCAGTATCCGATATCAAAATATTTTGATTAGCTTTTTGGAGAAGTAGATGCCATATCTGAACTTCTTTAACTGAAGTGAAGATTGCTTGACAATTGTAACATTCCCCTCTCTGTGTAAATAAAATAATAAATTGATGCTTGCTTAATTAAGAATCCATTGAACACATGGCTTTTCCTTCATTGTAAACATTTTTAAAAATTTGATTACATCTCTGTTTATATAACACAAATATTTTTAAGTAACAATATAAAATTTTTCATATACTATTCTTCTTTAACATGAAACTTAAATGATACAATAATCTGAGTAATGGCAGGGCAAGAGCAATAATTTCATCACAGAAAAAGAATACATATATATATGTGTGTGTGTGTGTGTGTGTGTGTGTTAGGTTTTTGAGCTGATAAATAATTAAACAAGGGAGACTAGGATAGATCTATTTCGAGCTAGTTAGGTCTCATCAGCTAGCCATATCCTTACTGGGATTCGAACCATGGAAATATTACATGTTAGGCAGTTGTAATTGCCATTAGACCACTGGTTCTATCCTGATCAGCTGAGACAGGGGAATGAGTATATACTTGTGTTACAACATCCTGGTAAGCCCCAATTAAGGGAGGAAGCATACTGCTGTCCCTTTCTGTCTTTCGGCTCATCACCAGAGACTATATATATTCATTCATAGATTTTCACGGGTACAGGTATGCAGGTTTTGGCGTGTTCGGGTCTTTTCCCATGTACGATTGAGAGTATCTTGGCAACATTTCAACGAGATCTCACTCACCAACTTCAAGCTGGTGCTTTCAGCTTCGTGCTGTGCAAGCAAAGCATGATCTGAGCTGTTGTCTCCCTATATATACTGGTGGGGAGATTGGCTGTGTTGTTACCAATCAAGAAATGACAACACAGCCAACCTCCCAGTATATATAGGGAGACAGCAGCTCAGATCACACTTTGCTCGTACAACACAAAACTGAAAGCACCAGCTTGAAGATGGTGAGTGAGATCTCGTTGACACGTTGCCAAGATATTCTCAATCTTACACTGGAAAAGACCCGAACATGCCAAGGTCTGCATACCTGTACCCATGAAAATCTATGAATATATATATATATATATATATATATATATATATATGTGTGTGTAAGGTTTTTAAGCTGATAATTTTAAATAATAAATAAGGGAGACTAGTATAGATCTATTTCGAGCTAGTTAGCTCTCTTCAGCTAGCCATACCCTTACTGGGATTCGAACCAGGGAAGTATTACATGTGAGGCAGTTGTAATTGCCTCTACACCACTGGCTCTCTCCTTATCAGCTCATTTGTGTTACAATATATATATATATATATATATATATATATATATATATATATATATATATACACATACACACACACACACATGCATACATGCATACATACATATTTGGGTAAGGGTTAGGGTTATATATGTACTCTCTATACCACAATCCAGGCAAGCACCTGGACACAAACAGACCCCCGCCCAATACCTCCAGCCCAAACACACCCCAGCCAGCTACCCAAATAAAATCTAGCTTCCTAACAAATAATCATCAGCCATTCACAAGAAACCAAGCTGCACTAAGAAGCCCCAATGCACAAAACACAATGTTTCCAACCAATCAAGAACACAGGAACTCAAAGTTCAATAAAAACAGACCTAGACTCCCAGCCAATCAGGATGAGGAAAAAACCATTCAAATAAAGCAGAAAGCCAGCACCAAATTCAAACAAAAAACGGCTGCCAAGCCTGATACACAAGATTAAAAAGAACCTACTACACAAGCCTGAGGATGTCAGATGAGATTCTGCTGAAACGTCGCTATAATAAAAGCACAAATATTAAGACGTCGGAAAATACCTGAAGAAACCTAAATACCATACACACACTCACACACACACACACACACACACACACACACACACAAAAGTTGGAAGATTATTTAGACCAGTGGTTCTCAACCTTCCTAATGGTGCGACCCTTTCATATAGTTTCTCATGTTGTGATGACCCCCAACCATAAAATTATTTTCGTTGCTACTTCATAACTATAATTTTGCTGCTGTTATGAATCGTAATGTAAATATCTGATATGCAGGATGTATTTTCATCTTTACAAATTGAACATAATTAAAGTATAGTGATTAATCACAAAAACAATATGTAATTATATATTGTGAAATATTTATTTCTGATTACAAACAAATGAAATTTTGTCTTGAAGCGTGGTATAGCATGGGTCTTAATATAACAACAGTAAACTACATTGCTACATTTTGCGACAGTATGCGTAAAAAGCCAACGTCAGTGCGAAGGTTGAGATTGCTTCTCAACCTTCAAAGCTCGGATGTTTGCTATCAAAATGGCATTTTAGTTTGTTTGGCTTCATAGATTCGGCTGATACAACTTCACAACAAATAACACATTGCGGTTTCTCAATTCCTGCTGTAATTATTGAGGTAAAACCATACTATAAAAAAATCCTCATATTTTCTTTTCTTAACATTCTTCTCTACACGATCCATTGCCATGTGATGGTTTGCTAATGAAAATAATATATAACAGTAGCTTTAATAATACAAAAGATGATACATGGCATAGTTCAGTCAATACCGTTCATTAAAGTTTCCTATGATTTACCATTCTCTGTATTGTTTTTTTACATACCTGTTACTATCACAAGGGGGCAGTATTCACATCAACTACAGCTAAATATAAAAAGACCGATCAGCATCCAGATTAAGTTCCCTTGGTACAGGTATTTTTTTTGCAGTAGTTGATGATTTTACAATACGTGATTTTACATTTACCCAGTAATTATAATTCATGAAGTGTTGTTTTACCTCCAATACTGCTTCTTTCAAGACAGCAGCTGCTTTCTACACAGTAGCTGCTCTCTACACATGTGTGACTGGTCCGCATAAGTACATTATGACGCCAACCCTGTCACATACACCTGTGTTTGTATGAGGCGTATGTGATGGAGTTGTCACGATGATGTCATCACTCCGGATACTCGTATGTCGGCATATCTGCATGTGGGCGGACCCGCCTGGAGACGGATAGAGGAGCGGTGTCTTGGTTCCTAAGACCATCGAAAATATGTGTTTTCTGATGGTCTTAGGAGACCCCTGTGAAAGGGTCATTCGACCTCCAAAGGGGGTCGCGACCCACAGGTTGAGAACCATTGATTTAGACACTTTAATTGTATAACAGATGCTTTAGCTCAGGGGTGTCAAACTGGCAGCCCACAGGCCAGATGCGTCACACGCAAGCCACGCCCATCCCAGCTCCACAAATGGAAAAAAAGTCACGAAGCATCACGTGATGGGAACGTGATGCTTTGAGTTTGACCCCCGTGCTTTAGCTGTTCTTTCGCCAGCATCTTATAGTCTACCTTTTGGATATCCTTCCTTCCCTTTTGCTCACGGCACATGCTGTATGACATCAGTTTCCCAGGCACATTTAGTTATCAGCAATGATTATTTTTGTCCCTCTGTCTGACAGGACTGATGCTTGGAGATCATTAAAGTCTACTTTGAAGAGTTTAAGTGAAAATCATACTTCTGAGCTACAGAAGAGCTCCCAGGTGTCTCCTAGGACCTTTTATGATGCTTTGTAAATGGGCCACAGGCTGGCCAACAAACTCTGATGACTGAAGGAACATGTGGCATGAAATTATCATCTCATGTCAGAGCAATGATTTGGTTCATTTAAATAATGATACACAAGCCTGGGGTAATTGGGAATACATTATTTTTTATGGGTTGTGGCACCAGCAAAGGAGGAACAAATCAAAGCTGGCTCCTGTAACAGGGCTACCTTCATCCATTAAAAATGCAGAAGAATCTGTAAATAAAAATCCAGAATGGTATTGAAAAGTAGCAGCACCACTGCAGCAAAATAAAATTCCTTGACTTAATCTTATTTGATATTCATTGAAACTTCTAGAACTTCAAAAATACTTCTTATATATAACCACAGTCATTTACATTAAAAAACTACAACTGCTCATAATAAGGTGCATGCATTTATAAAAGAGGTTCTGTGTAATAAATTGGAAGATCTTCCTAAAATCTTATAAAACTCAAGTTTATTCAGTATTATATCAAAAGATTCAAGCTACCCACTGTGCTATTTTTTTAGGCTAGAAAAGTCCCCCATAGGTAGTCTCTTTAAGAGTTAAAGTAATTTTAGGATCTGAGAGAGTGGCAATCATATACAAAGGCAGAATTCCCAAAGTGAGGCAGAGAACAAAGGAATTATGTTAGATGTAAGAAAAGTCTGTGAAAGTCACACTCTAAAAAAGAAACTTTTTTAAAAAATTAAGAGTGCGAATGGTGATTAAAATGTCATATTGTTAAAACTAGCAATTTCATGAACATTAAGCTGTAACCTTATGGTCCTCTCTGGAATCAAAGAAATTATGATGAAAAGTTGTTCTATGGGAAAAATAAAGGACTGATCACAGCAAAGCACTTGATCATTGGCCTAGAAGTAATATAAAAATGTCACTCTTTGTTCCATTAGCAACAGGCTAGATGTGCTATTTTAGGCATTTTGGGGAAAGGATAAACTGATAAACTCAGCTGCTATACCTGTAGGAAGAGAGCAGTGGTGGTATGCTCCCAGTTCAGCCTGGTTCGGCTGAACCTTTAGTTTAAAAAAATCCGACAATCGGCTGAGAGGAAAACAAAGATCGGCTCTCCCACCCACCCCTGTGATTTTCTCTTCTTTATCCTCTCAGCTGATTGGCGCTGCAGGTCTCAGCTAGTGTGGCAAAAGCTGCGCCGGCGTTAGGCAAAGCATTCCCACCAAGCCAAACCCACTGAACCATTGGTAAAACAATTTGAATCCTACCTCTGGAAGAGAGCCATGTTTAAAGCCAACGTAATATAAAATGTTGACAGCAACTATGAAACATCATTTTAAAAGTCATTTTAAAATCCTTTTCATTATTTATTTCACATTTATTGTCAAGTCACTTTCATACCCAATCTAAAATTTGGGTTAATATTTCCAGAAATTTCTGCTTTGTAACTAAGTGACAGGGTTCCAAGTAACATACCCATAGCAAACAAAACTCTGAGGCAGGCCATTTCCTCAAAGAATAGGTTTATTGGATATGTTATATTGGCGCCGGCTGGTGAAAACCGACTCTGAATATTCCCACAGTTTTTCCTCGAATTAAAAGTGAAAATTTGTCACTTTCTCAAAACAATCAGTCACATGGTCCAATCAGGATACTGTCCAGTTGCTAGGTGACTCCAGTCACTTCTTTTCAGCACTTACAGGAATATCCTTGGCTCCCATGTATTTTGTTTTCACTACAATACCCCAATCAACTCTATTCCCCCTTTCCTATCCCTCTTCTCTGGTGTGTCAGCAATGAAAACTCAAAATTGCATCCGTCAGGTCAGTCTTCCAAGGTAACGATGCATTACAAATGTTTCTTTTTTATTGTTGTTGCATCTACAACTAATTGAACATCACAGTATTTCCCCCACCCCCCCAGATAATTTGGTGGGAGCTTCACTCTAAACATCTAAAAATCACTGAATAGATGTTTGAGTGAGTATCCTGAAAGTGTGGGTGTGGAAGATGCAATGTGATCAAAGTCCTACCTTTTTCATATGTTGTGATGCTTGTAAAAACAGTCTTTTGTTTGTATGGTGTCTATCTTGACTTTTCTGACCTGGTAGAAACTCTTGTTTATGCAAAGGTTGTAGGCTAAACATACAGTAGTTTTTAGCATGTGCAAATTAAAACTGGCTAGAGAATACAAAAAACACATTGGCCCCAATGCCATTTCTGCCCAAACTGTGTATTCATTTAGTAGATCTTATAGAGAAATAAACTTCGTATTGTCTTGTGTACAAGCACCACTCTCTCGGCAAATCAGGGTTGTGTTCCAGATGGCACAGAAAATTGTTCTTATTTTTATGTCAACTTTCATTACAGTTTTCCCTTCAGTTAAATGTGTGGCTTTTTTCTGTATCTGATGCAAATCCTTCCATGTGTTGAAGCGCTAGTGTCTTAATTCAATTAGATTTTTATTTATGTTATCATTTGTTACTCTTATATACAGAGGTAGTATTCATCAGGTACTGACCAATTCCGGAGAACCAGTAGCAGAAATTTTGAGTAGTTCAGAATACCATCTCTAACTGGCCCCGCCCACATCTACTCTTTACCTCCCAAGTCCCAGCTGATTGGCTGGGTCTTCTTTTGTTGTCCACCACAGGAGAACGGAGCTGAAAAGCAGGTTAGTGGGGTGGGGAAAGAATGGGAATTTTATAGTATCCTTACCCTGGGGTAGGGTGGGAATGGAGATTTTACAGTACCCTTCCCCTGCCACACCCACCAAGCCATGTCATGCCCGCCAAGCCATGCCCACAGAACCGGTAGTAAAAAAAATTGAATCCCACCATTGTTACATACTATGCTGCACCTATGAAATACATTTCATGTTCATAATTGCATAAAGCAGTGGTTCCAAAGTGGGTGGTACTGCCCCCTGGGGGGGCGGTGGGATGACTTAGGGGGGCACTAAGAGGCAGGGGGGCTGGCAGGGGGGGTGTTAAGAGGCAAGGGGGCATTCGAGGTGCCAGCCCCGCAGGCTCATTTATTGACTGTTGCACTGCTCTGGAGCCGGCACTTCAAACACTCCCCTGTCGCCTCTTAGCACCCCTCTGCCAGCCCCCTATATTGACTGCCAAGCCTGGCACACAAAATTAAAAATTAAAATTAATTAAAAATTAAAAAGCCTGAAGATGGCAGATGAGATTCTGCTGAAACGTCGCTATAATAAAAACACAAATATTACGTGGGAAAATACCCGAAGAAACCTAAATACCACACATATATGTGTGTGTGTGTTTGTGTGTGTGTGTGTGTGTGTGTGTGTGTGTGTGTGTGTGTATGTGTATGTATGTATGGACAACTTCAGACAAAAACATATGCCCTAAAATAAGATTAATATGGAGTAACAAGAATCAAAATTCCAAATTCACCCTAAACACTGAAAATATCTCTCTCTCTCTCTCTCTCTCTCTCTCTCTCTCTCACACACACACACACACACACACACACACACACACACACACACATACACACACACCATTACAAGCAGCAGAAGACTGTACATGATGAACCTTTCCACTGTGGCCTTCAACTTCACAAAACTTTATTTATTTATTTAATTAAATTTCTATACCGCTCCCTCTCCCAAAAAGGGACAAAAGAAGTACTACAAACTACAAATATTGATAATCAAAAATATGCTTTATCCCTAGCATTAATACTTACATGGTCATTGAAAAATCCACCAGAATCTTTTAGGCTGACTTTCTATTTTTCCAGATCTTCAATGGGAAGAAATACTGAAAACTTCTGAAAAAGGACTACCTATTGGGTTTCTTTTATTTACAAGAAGGACATTGTATACCCAGGACCATTCATTAAGGTCACCAAAGTCAAACAATGTCCACATTGTTCATATGGTTCCAATATACTATATTTTCCCACAAAATGTTAAATCTAAAACCTTAACTGCATGTAAAACATAAGAACAGAACTTGGGTTGCTTTCCCTTCTAGCCCTCGTGGCTAAGGATCTCTATTTGCTAATCCACTGTTAGCTCATAGTGAATTTTGCTGCTGTGATTCTCCATGTTCCCCTTATGTCAATCTGGATGATCTGGTAGCAAAGGATTAGTTGGTAAAATTGAAATGGACTTTTCAAACCAATATTTGTTGTTATCTGACTAATAGAAAGCTGCTCACTCCAGCAAAGTACCTATATATTCCTATGTACTTCAGCTACCACAGAGATTTTTCCTTAGCTTACTTCAACACCATAGTCCTAGTAGTGTTAGATGGAAAATAAGGTAACATTTTCCCAAGTTAAGCTTCCCATATAACTACTATCTAGCTCATGGACGTCTACGCTGTCCTTTCTATAGGATTATAAAGTGTGGCCTTATAAAACCTGCAAACATGAGAAGAATATATATCAGTCTTTTTCTTTTTAGCAAAAAGAAGTCCCTTCATTTAGAGTAGAATTGGAGTGACTGGATGGAGCTGGGCAGATGCCCTTTGTGATGCCTTTGTGGAGTTCATAGCAGATATTATTTCTTTGTGTTCTAAGAGAGAAACATTTGCTGCTACCTAGGATTGAATTCTCGACCTTCCTAGTGCTTCCTAGCAAGCCTCTTCACACCATCTTGCTCAGGAAAAATATATCAATATTTTGTTCTTAGGTCACTGTTTAGTGAGAATTACAAAGTGCATTAGCATTGTACCGACAACAACAAAAATATGGAAGGAAAACTCTACCCATTTAAATTATTTAGTCTGGAAGAAGCAAAAGGGACCATTTCCAATGTGTCTATGGTATTGTCAGAATTTATTATCTGAGGCTCAGAAATCTGTTCTTCTTTCATTTTGGTGCTCAGTGGTTAAGACACCGAGCTTGTCAATCAGAAAGGTCAGCAGTTCAGCGGTTCGAATCCCTAGCGCTGCTTAATGGAGTGAGTTCCCGTTACTTGTCCTAGCTTCTGCCAATCTAGTGGTTCAAAAGCATGTAAAAATGCAAGTAGAAAAATAGGGACCACTTCGGTGGGAAGGTAACAGTGTTCCGTGCGCCTTCGGTGTTTAATCATGCCGGCCACGTGACCACCGAGATGTCTTTGGAAGCGCTGGCTTTTTCAGCTTTGTAACTGAGATGAGCACTGCCCCCTAGAGCCAGAAACGACTAGCACATATGTGCGAGGGGAACCTTTACTTTTATACTTTCTTTTGAACAACAAAAGAGCAAATTACCTGTCTATATTTACCTTCTCTAAGTTCAGGATTCCTTTTACAAACACCTGTTTTACCAAACTTTTCTTATCTGGTCTAGAGAAGGCATTCTCCAATGCCAATCCTCTAGCATATGCATCTATATCATTCTGGTATTTTGAACCATCTTTTGGAAAGACACACTGACATGTGTCTTTCTATAATATATGTTTTATGGAGATATTAGAAAGGACCTTAATGGATCAACTACTTTTAAGGTTCCCAGGAAGAAATTGTTTTTTTAATTGACTTTCAGATGTGAGCCCAAGCATAACCAAAATGGTTGCACAGTGTTATTAAAATAGAAAACTGTCTTTGTTGTAATTGTATTGATTGTAACAAGCTAATTTTATCTATTTAAGGATGAGACACCAGTTATAGGTTTAGTGCATTTGGTGGTTGACCAAAAGCTATAATTTTTTTCACAGATAAATACATGTAAAGATGTCTTATTGCTATCTTATTGTGCCAGAACCTATTATAATAAATCTAGCTTATGTTATTGCATAGCTATATAACACATTCTTCTTCCTTTTTTAAATTTATTAATGCATTTTAATTATGCTTCTATTTTTTTAAACTTGATTTATCTGCATATTCTAATTGTTGATTGCAGCAAAGAAACTGATTGATCATTTAGCATCCCACCCCCCAAAATGGGTTCACAGTGATTTCTTAATAATACTGATTTTGGCTTGCAAATGCAGCCATCTGAGGTTTGGTTAACCAAGAACAGTTAAATAAATTAATAGAGATTAAATGGAAAAATGTAGATGAAAATGAAACTGTTAAACATTGTTAAAGCTGATTCAGCATTAGATATACATGAAGCAAATGGCAATCCACTGCCATTTGAAGTCATACAAATGAAAATGAGGGTTAGGATAAGCAATTTGAAATACACATAATTACTGATACTCATACAGTCTTAATATTTTATTTGATCCTAACTCTAGTACTTGTTGAACTTAAAGTAGTCAACTCTAGTCAACTCTTTTATATTCATAAAAGCAAAAGCAAAACACTCTTAGCATGGCTGGCTGGAGTCTAATATTTTTATAATTTAAAACCAAATCCAATGGTTCTGTCATAAATGTAGCTTCACTGCAGGATGGTCCATTAATATATATATATTAAAGGAACACACATTTAAGATTAATCAGGGAAAACAATGTTAATTGCATTGGAATCTGATGCACTTCATCCCCCCCCCCTTCTTCTGTTTACAGGTAGCCCTTGGACATGAGGAAGTAAATCCTTCATCCAAATCTTTCATCTTATATCCATTCTAAGAATCAAACCTTATGTTCTAATAGAGATATATTTGACTGGATATACAATAATGGCCAAAATTGTGGGAAACCTTTGGGAAAAGTGTATTTTTGAGGTTTGATAGCTAATAACACCACTTATTTTGGAGTAGTACCATAGAATTATATATCAGTAGAAAAACTTAATCAAGAATGCAATGCAACAAAGTTTGTTCAATTATCTGTACTTGATGAAAAGTTATAGCCAAATAACCAGAAAAAGGAAGCATAACTTGCTTAGATATCATTGTAGTCAATGAGCGTAAATATTTAGACACCAATCAGGTGTTATCTTGTTTTGGCAATCAGCCAATCAGATCACAGTAGGATTCAGTTACTGATGTCATATATTGAAGCTGAGAGGAGGACATTTGTCAGTGTGTTATGTGATCGCTATCAAGTTGGTTGGGGGTTTTTTTTTGTGTGTGTTCTTTCATTTAATGAACTTGTAAAATGTAATAAAATTAAAGTAATGGTACAAAGAATTGACTGGTCACCCAGAAAGCAATGTAAAATATATTATTAAGTGAACAAGGCTACAGTTATAAAGAAATTAGAAGAAAAATTGATGGAAATTTAACCAAAGGTGGTTAATCAAAAATCTATGTTTTTGAAGAGGTATAAGGACACTCAGTCATTACCAAACCACACTGGTAAAGGTAGGAAAAGGTGCACAGCAGCAAGTGATGATAGAAGAATTAAGACATTGTGCCTATGTGACAGAAGAAAAGAATCTGGGTCTATACAAGATGAAATGGTGCAATGCAATTTGAAGTTGAGTACAAGGACTATTTGGCGCAGACTGCAAGAATTTGGCCTAAAACCTAGAATTATATGAAAAAGCCATTTTTATCTCTCAAACAAAAGTTCAAAAGACTAAATTGGGCTAAAACCATGTTACCTGGACAGAGGAACAACAGAGCAGTGTTATTTGGAGTGATGAGACCAAGATCTCCCTGTTTGGTAGTAATGGCATAAAATATGTCAGGAGACACTTTTCCCAAAAAGTTTCCACAATTTTGGCCACTACTGTATTTCCAATCCATATATAAATTCTTTGACACATTCCTGATAGAAAATAAATGTTGTACCACTGATATTTCTTCCTGATACAATACTTTCAGAAGAAAATGATAGCTAACAAAGGAAAATTTTATATATCTCTGTGTGTTTTTAAAACAACATGGGCCACAGCTCAAATGAAGATGTTGTTCTAAATTGGAAATGGTGATTATTTCTTTGTGATAATGTGTAGTTTGGCTTGAAACAGATATTCTTGGATTGATTTATTGTATGCAAAAATCTTCTACCAAGCTTTCATCTATTTTATTTCCATTAGTCTCTGACTCAGCCTTTTATGCTATATTGCATTTCTCCCATTAGATTTGAAGAATAAATTATACAGCAATTTTGAGAGGAATTCTTTACAATAAAAAAGACATATTATAAAAAATCGATACAATTTTCTAGTATGCTGAGATGTAATATATTCATCTAATATAATTTAACTGTGTAGATTGATATGTCTGTGGTACACTATCATCATCATACAGTATATGTTAACTACATATATAGGGCCTACATATAAAACCTATTGAAATAGTATGATAACCTCTAAAGCAGTTATAAAACTGATCATTTGGCTTTTTTCAATGCTTAAGTTGTCTTGTGAATTTTTTCAAATAGTGCTTTATTTTGTACTTTTGTGCTTTTTGTACGTACTTATTTTATACCTACTTTTCTGAGAAACTGGAAATGTGATATTCTTCTGTTGTAAAGGAAAGCAGCTACATGTTTTATTTTGACCCTCAATAGATCTAGATAAGATTAGGTAAAGGTGTTCTCCAAGTGCATAACTGCACAATTAACTGCACAATTAATTAAGGTAAGACTTGGTACCCTAACAAAGGAAAGTAGAGCTGATGCCAACATTACAATAATTTTTGTATCAGTTCAAAATAATTTATTTTTCTTTACTTCCACTGTTACCTATTCTGTTGTACTTGATCTGTTTTTTTACTTAATTGACTTCAGTTTTATTACATCAAGACTCATTACTTCATACACTTAAAAGATAACATGACAATATAAAACAATATAAAATTCAAGTAAAACTAGATAGCATAGCTCTTAATAAAAGATATTCAGAATTAAAGGAAATGTTCAGCAGCATCTCTTGGCTACTGTTTAAAATGTACTCCAAATCTTACATTTGCTTTGAAATCCGCAATGCCCTATTGACCATTCAGAATTGAATATACCAAGAGAAACATCAAAGGAACTTGAATGCAGCAGCAATGGCTTTTTAAAGAAGCATGTGTGGTAAAACAAGAGATAAGATCAAGAAAGAATAAATGATGAACATATGTGAATTGAATCCAAAGAAACCAGAATGAAAGAAGTATGTTGAAGTGAATATAGAGAGAGATGGATGACTGATTTACAAAGCAACTATATGAAGAAAGGAAAGACTAGAAAGTCATGGTTGGATATGATTGATCTAATCCTAAAAAAATGAGAGATGAAAAATTTAAAGAATAAATGATAACATAGGAAGCAGTTTATAAAATTATGGTAGAAGCAATGGTGTAAGGAGTAAAAAAAAATAGAAAACTATGGAGATACGTAGCGAATAGGGATAGAAAGTGAATTTATAAATCTTCCATTTTATCCTAAGGCCAACAGATGACATGCAATTGTTTACAGCTGAAAAACATATGATCAAGAAATACAACAGGGACTTGCACAATTGGTCTCTTTCAGATCGTTACTGAAATCTAATATTTAAAAAAATAATAATTACAGAAGTTATAAAATTTAAATTTAAAGCAGAAAACAAAACCGCATGTCATAAGAATGCTGAAGTGACTTTGGTTCCTTTAACCAAAAATGAGTATGCAGTAAACTAGGATTATCAACTTGTCTGTGGAGGAAAAGACATCTGAGTATAACCCCACTTCCATGGTTCTAATCTGCAGATGGGCAAGAATAATGTAAAGTCCCATTGCTGATTAGATCAGATTCTAAAATACTGTACATGTTGAATCTGAAGCAACATGGATATTCTGTCCAATATAGTACACACTCTACCGTAATAGAAATGGAGAAAGAGAAAACAAAGCAATTTCTGGGTGTCCTTATCATCTACATGCAAGATAATGAACACTTGCTATTGTTTGAAGATAACCTTTATTGTCATTTTTTTACTGTGAGCACACTGGCCTACATTAAACATGAAATTCTGTTGCATACTCTAAAAATAATATATATATTATATATATTTGGGGTTTTTAAAATTGCTATTTTAAATTTTAAATTTTTTATTAGTTTTATATTCTCAAATTGTATATTCGGCCTCTAATGTAATTGTTTTTAATTGTATATATTGTTTTTGTTTTTAGTTGGATGTACACCGCCCCGAGTCCCTTTTTTGGGAGAGGGAGCGGTATAGAAATTTAATAAATAAATAAATATGTACCCATATGCATATGCATACATATCTATCTATATCTATCTGTCTGTCTGTCTATCCATCCATCCATCCACCTACCCACCCCTCCATCCATCTATCTATCTATCTATCTATCTATCTATCTATCTATCTATCTATCTATCTATCTATCTTCTATGCATGTACATGTATACACACAGACCCATATAAAGCACATGTTACGAGATAAAGAAGAATTGAAAATCTTATGACAATATTTGGTTGAATTAAATATTCGGACTATTACAAGTAAAAGGGTGGGATATAAAGTTGCCTTATTGGATCAAGATTAAAAATAAGATCTTTTTGCAAAGTTCTGGCAACTCTTTATGGACTTTTTGCTGATATCAGGATTGAAAAATGTTGTTTCATGGATTTGCTTATAGATTGGGTTGGTTATAGGATGGATATATCTGTTTTGTCTTATAGAGGATGAAAAGTTATTAGCTTTGCTCATACTTGTGTTAAAAAATAGAAGTTACTTCTTCATATATTTATTTCATTTTCCTTTTTCTCCACTTTTTAATTTTTTCTCTTTCTGTAAGTTCAATAATACAGATTTATGGGACTGCATAACTTTTCACTACTGTAATTAAAATTCTTTATAAAAATTATATATTCTTCTATAATTTAAGTAAGAGCTTTTACAAAATGATGTACTTTTAATCAGTATTGAAAATGTGAAAAACATGAAGGGACTTTTTTCATGGTCGTCTTGTGAAAAAGGAGAGAGGGAGACAGAGAAAAAGAGAGAGAGAGAGAGAGATAGCAATCCTGAATGCTACACACGATGATGAAAAAAAATCCAAAAATTAGTATCCAAGTGAAAACAGAACATTTTTTTTATTTTGAATTATGAATACCAATTAGAAAACACTTATGGAAGATTGATTTTGCAGTACTTATATAGTAATTGTAATAAAACTACTACATGAACAAAGATGGAGAAATATTGAAATACCTAGTAGAAGAGTGAAGATGATGGAATTTTCAGAAATGGCAAAATTGATCTTTTTGATCAAGGCTAAAACAAGTGTATAAAATACTTGAAATGTCTTCATTTTGGCTGAAAATAGGAAAAAATGATGTTTTATAGGTTTGCTGATTTAAAAGACTTGCATATGAGAGGAAGGGAATCAGGTAATGTAATCTTCAAAAGGGAGGAGTTTGTAACTGGTTGTCAAGAAGACTGAAAGTTGCTTCTTTATATACCTTTTCCTTTTTTTATCTGTATTGTTTCTTGCTCTTTTTCTGTTTTTATTCTTTTTTTATATTTTGTGAATATAAAAACATATATTTTATATGTTTATTTTTATGTAGGTAAAAATCTTTAATGCAAATTATAAAAACAACAAAAATTGGTTAAAATTTCCTACGGAACAGAGCAACATTTATAGGTGAAAATCATTTCTAGAGTAATCCATAAACATTCTTACTCAGTAAAGAGATTCCAGGTCTTTTCCTTTCTCTTTTTTGCATTTACATGATGACACAGAGGACAAACAGACAACTACATTTTCCACCCAAGCAGCCCCTTATGAAAGCGTTGATGCCAGAAAAAGATTCATTAATCAAAGTGAGCCCATGTTTCATTGTCATAATACTGTAGCATGCTCTACAATTAAAGAAGGGACGATAATATCTTTCTCTGATATAAAGTACTAGTTGCTATCAAGGGATTCCTGTCAACGTTAAACTCATGGACTAGGTTCATATCTCAGCTTTGGAAGAAAAGGCAACAGTAGTTGTGAATATTGCAAATCTTTGTAGCATAAAATTATGCAAAACCTGGAATAGATTTGAAGAATCCTGGAAGAAAGGACTACACAATGTTTTGCTTTGTAAAACTAAATGAGAATTGTTGGGAAAAATTCAGAAGCATTTCTTTGGATAGTAATAATAAAGTAATTCACAGTGAAATAAAAAAGATTAGGGATTTTTAAGGGATTTTTTTCTCTTTTCAAATATAGTTACAGCTTCTAGGGCCGTAATGGCGAACCTATGGCATGCATGCCAGGGGTGGCATGCAGAGCCCTTTCTATGGGCATGCGAGCCGTCGCCCCAGTTCAGCTCTGCTGCGCATGCACACGTGCTTCCCACCAGCTAGCTGGTTTTTGGGTTTCTACCGTGCATGCGCAGGTGACATATTGCATTTTGGGATGTGTGTGCTTTAGGCACTTAGTGCCAAAAGGATTAGCCATCACTGTTCTAGGGTTTTATTTTTCCTTCCCCCTTTTTCCTAGAGACAACAGTACACCCTTGTCCCTTTGTTGTTTCATTTACAGTCATTTCAGACTGGATGCAGACTTTGGATAACATTGAGAAAAAGACTGGAGGGCATTTTGTGTTATTTGTACAAAATAGCGCTACAACAGCAGGACAATCCTTTTTGCCAAGCAGAATTCAACAGAGAATACAATGCAGGATAATTTGTGGAAAGAAATATCAAAGGCTGAAGGCATCTCAAATCGGAATTTCTGCTACACCTTACAAATAATCATATTTGGTTGGTACATGAAATCTAACAAGCAGGTTAGTTGCAGAAAAAATGAACAGGACTCAATCACCCCATTTCAGATGCTGGAATATAAAATATGCTTTATGCCTTGGCTATTTCATAAATTTATGGGATTAGATTTAGTACTAGTAATTATTTTTATATGGTAACATTAATTAATTTTTAAATTAATTCACAGACATAGGAAGCAGCATAATACCATCCCCAACAATATAAGTCATTCTTATCAAGTTAGACCCTCAAATGCTCTCCATGATTTTAAATTGCTCTTTGCCATCATTTTGTTCAGAATCATCTACAGGCAATGCATTTAAAAAAGAATTAGATTAGTTGGTTATTTTGATATTCTTGACCTTTCACACTGGTTCTAAAACTTGACGTCTTGAATATATTTTAATGAATTTAACAGAGAACACATATATGGCAATGCTTTGTATCTCAAAATTGATTCTATTGACTTTTGATTGTTTAGAAAATGTCAGAATTCCCAGGAAAATTCCAGATTGGAATTTTTTCTCTCCATTCAATTCAACATATGTTAGTGTCTACCCATTAAAATCTGAATATTATTTTCCTTGTGCATATTCCATGTATCCTTAGCAATGTATCGTGCCAATATAAATTATAAGATAATGTGATGATTGGCCTAATAGCATTATGGTTTATAGCATGATTAAGAAATCCTTTTGATTTAATAAATATATCTAATTACCTTCTATATATGTATCTATTACTATGATTATATCTGCTTTATCAAAAATCTTTATCATAAACTCTATATTTTTATTTCAATAAAGCACAGAGAACTTTTGGCAAGAATACAAAATAATGCTGAGACATTCAAAAGGGTCATGTTGTGACGTAATGAGACTGACTGAGAAAAATTTCTATATGAAATGAAAAGGTAAATGAAGTAACAATAAAAAAAACTAAATTTACTCTTAAATAAAATCTTCTTCCATTGTTGCTAAAACCTTATATCCCATTTAATATGCAGTATCTAATAATGACATTCTGTTGTTACATCCTATTAACAACAGCTATATTCAGGAATCAGTTTCAACTGTACATGAATGACAAGTAAAGATGAAAGAGATGAGGAGAAAAAAAAATCCAAATTACAGTATTTCTAATATACAGAAATTCAAATACCATTAAGCAAGTACTGATTTATTGCATTATTTTCATTCCTGGTATTACAACTTATAACTTATACTAATGAAAAAAAATTACCTCAGTCCTGATTTCTAGCCTTCTACTTTAATCACTAGACCAAACTGGCTCATGCTATAGTCACACAATACTCTTCACCTGCTTAATGAATTAAACATGTTTTCTGGCTTCTGACAACACATTGCATCATAAATTAACTAACCATAACATACTAATCCACAAAATGATATTGGCCTATGTCCAAATCCTGCTTACAGCAAACTGGGTAGATTTTGCGTAACAGCACATTATCCACCAGATCCACCAGACATTTACGGGCCAAGTTCCTAATTTTTATGTAACTTCAGATACTGTCACACTCTATGAAAATGTGAGATATCATGTTATATATTATCACATTTCATATAATTTTAGATACTACCTCATTAATAACTGAGAGACAGATTGCTCCTTTTGGATTTTTCTTGTGGGTTCTAATCAGTTTGTTTTATAGACATATTTTCATTAGATCTCAATTTTTATTTACTTGTTTGTTAAGATAGGTTTATCACCACTTCTTGTATTGGACTAATAAACTGAATGACTCACATACATAATATCATTAAGTATTCTATATAATACGACTACGTCTTGAATCTGTTGGAAGGATCTTGAGGTAATGTCACTGCCACTGCCCTATTTTTTGAACGAAGACTATTTCAGCCAAGGTCAAAGAAGGTGAAGACTATGTAAGAATCTGATCTTTACTTTTTCTATTCCCAGTCCCTTGTTAGCCAAGGGTGTCATTAGACATTTTTCTTAGACAGTTGTGCAATTTAAGTATAATGTTCTAATGTGTCTCTGTCCCACATTTAATTCCTTGGCCTAATAAAGCCATTTGTTATAGAAGAAACACAGGAGGCCCAGCTGTTTACCTATTGTATTTTACAAATAGTATTTTCACTGAAGAAGCTTTGAAACGTCACCTCCAGCTGAAAGCAAGCAAAGCAAAATAAGGAAGCTTAAAAATATCCTTCAGGTCACCTTTAAGCAGTAAGACTACTCCACAGTTAAGTTAGCCAACTGAAAATAAAACCAATAATTTTGGCAGAACTCTGAAAGTTGGGTTGCAGAAGAAAACCAAATTACTGCCATAAATCAGGAGAATACATCTGTCTCTACCTGTGTAGCAAAGCAGGTCCTTTAATTTAGAAGACTGGAGAAAAGCAGGATTGTTATGCATCAATTTCTCATCAGTTTGTGGGAATCTCAAAAACATGTTCTAGACCTGAGTAGGAAAGACAAAAACATGTCAAAAATACTGCTGTTCAAATTAAAATTAACAGTAGGAAGAAGGGTTATTAAAAAAGGCAGAGAGAAAAGTATCATCATTTTTTTCTTTCACTAATGCAGATACATAAAGAGAGTTTGTTCCGCTTCATAAAAGAAAGCCATCCATAAATATATTCAAACTGTACATTCAAACTGTGGGATATTAAACATAAATTATTTATCGTGACCTGAACATCTGTCAACAGTAGCCTCTTTATTCTATAAAAAAAAGTATATGCCCTAAGTATGTTACTCAAAATATGTTGGTTATCCTGGCTATTGTAAGTCATAACAAAAGATGATGATTTCAGAAAACAAACCAAAAAAATAACTCTTCATTTAAATAGGTAAACTACACAAGGTAAGAATAAAAGTTCATTTTCTTGCTAGGCATTCTGACTCTAGAGTTAAGATTTAACCAGACTGTAAGTTTTGTTCCAATATGTTTCAGGCTTATGGAGGTGATGTTTTTTGTTTGTTTGCATAGCTTGAACTGTTAATTTTGTGATGAAGTCATAGAAGGCTTAGTTTTTAAAGGCAATAATTTTATTAAGGTTTATATTAAACAGATAAAACAGATACCAGAATCTAATACATAAATGAATAAAAAGAAAAAAAAATGTTTAGAAAGTGCAGAACCTCCCATCAAAAAACAAGAAAAAGATAAGCTTCTCCTTTCATCTCTAGCAAATATATTCAACATTAACAACTTATCACTGTCTCTTAAAATACAATTAAATATATCTTCATTCCATACCTCATCCCCTTATTATTTCTAAAAATATAAGTATATATCGGACTTATACCCAGCCAATCAATACATCCACTGAGAAACGCCAGAAGTAGCGACCCGTTATTTAATTCTACGTGTTGAATAACTTAGACCATTTTTTTTCTTCTTCCTCCCAGAAGTCTTTAAATCCCACCCATAAAATTCCAACAACTGGTTTCTTCTGCTATTTTCTGTCTCTTCTTTCAAAGCCCTCATCATTTTTTTTATCAAAGCCCATTTCCAATTTTAATGTAGCCCCTCCCAGCAAAGGCTTCTTCTCAAATACTTCCTTCAAGATCTTTGGTGTGTATTAAATACATAGGCTGCCCATTTCCCTTTGCAGTGATATATCACTCACTCACTCTTTCACTCACACACACACACACACACACACACACATTCCATAACTTGCCTTTACTTAAACAGTTTTATATATTTTCCACTTCTAGCTTCCACACCTGCCGTATGGACTGTTCTCTTATTCTGAATTTGTGAACAACTGAATGCAAAATACTTACATTTGCAGAAATATATTGTGATGGCATCACAGAAAGGCTGTATTAGCATCTATTCACTTAGGAATTCCTTAAATCATACAATTTGACTAGGGATGCCTAAACTTTTGCATGCATTTGTGCACCCAATCACTAAAAACAATCCATCATGGTTTATTTGTCTTTGAAACTTCATCACCTACCAGTAAATAAACGAAGTATGCTAACAAACCTGTAGTGGGGAAAACTTGCCCAAACAAATGTGTATTTGGAAAAATATACGTATTTATTTATTACACTTTTATGTCACCATTTCCCCTATAAGGCAATTCTTAAAGACTATTCAGGGTAGATTTTATTTAAATAAAGATAAAGGGAAGCTGGGTTATTAAAGTAAATGAGTTCCGCAATTTTACTTTTGGAAATAGTAATATACATTATATATAAATGTAGACCTGTGCTTTTATTTCAATATTTAAACAATGTATATACCGCCCATTTCATGAAGATGATTCTGTATAACATACAATTTAAAGCCATAGAAATTAACATACTTCATAAAATCAATATACAAACTATGTAAGCATGTATGTATATATATATATATATATATATATATATATATATATATATATATATATATATGTTTTCGGAGATTTTCGCGGGTATTTGTATGTGGATCTTTGGTTCTTCGGGTTTTCTCCCGCGTAGAGTTGGAAATATCTAGGCGACGTTTCGATGAAGTCTCATTCATCATCTTCAGGCTTGTGTCTTCGGCCTTGTGCTTCTCAGAGTGATGTGAGCTTGCAGCTGCTTCTTCCTTTTAACTACTAGTGGGGGTGTGCCCCCACCCAATCAAGTCACACCCCCACTAGTAGTTAAAAGGAAGAAGCAGCTGCAAGCTCACATCACTCTGAGAAGCACAAGGCCGAAGACACAAGCCTGAAGATGATGAATGAGACTTCATCGAAACGTCGCCTAGATATTTCCAACTCTACGCGGGAGAAAACCCGAAGAACCAAAGATCCATATATATATATATATATATATATATATATATATATATATATATATATATATATGTATGTATGTATGTAATCATTCATTCATTCATTTCAACAAGTGACACTGGGCGACTTTACAATTCTAAATTTCTAAAGCAATTGTAACAATTTAAAGAGATTAAAACAATAAAAACATCCATAAATATAAACACAAATAAATATTTATAAATAAGTATAAAGTAATAAGCAAGTATAAACAGAAAATAAATAAGTATAAACAATATTGAAATACACGTTGAGGGCAGTGGTGGAATTCAAAAATTTTTACTACCAGTTCTGTGGGAGTGGCTTGGTGGGAGTGGCAGGGGAAGGATACTGTAAAATCTCCAGCCAGAGATGGTATTTGCCAGTTCTTCAAACTACTCAAAATTTCCACTACCAGTTCTCCAGAACTAGTCAGAACCTGCTGAATGCCACCTCTGGGTGAGGGTAACAAACCTATTCCTTTTTAGTCACTAAACAAGACAATAGATGATAGAGGTTGTTTAATCTCCCAGTCCAGCTTTCTAAGTAATTCTGGGAGTCAAAGTCCAGATATTTTAAAGTTGGGAAGATTGAGAAACACTTAAATAAAGGGGGAGTTATATGGAAGCCAGAAGAGACTTTAAGGAGTAATTGTAACTCCTAGTATTCTTCCGGTCTCTAATCTGGCAGTTTGCCAATTGTATCTTCAATTTGTAGGAATAATTGTGTAATTGATGATGCAATATGTATCACGCTATTGTCACTGTTTTTGTACAACATTAGGAAGATAATCAAGAGCAGCTGCTACATTATGGAATCATTAAGGTAGCAGGAAAAAAAAATCACTGACATCTCATTCCTATTCTGTCTGGAAAAATACACCTTACAGATTTAGGCTAAGATGAGGAGGGTAAAGGCATGTGTACATCACCACTAGTTCTACTCTAAAATCTCTCAAAAGTAGCTTGCTAACCTATACAAAAAGAGAATAATATGAATTTTTAATGCTTGCATCTATTTGTCTGATTATAAACGAAAAAATAAAAATAAAAAAAAAATCCCAAAGTTCTTCACAGGGGAGGTGGGCAATGAAGTTTCTAAAATAAGAAAATGGATTCCCTACAAGCTCTGCAGAGCAACATCAATTAAACAGGGGAAAAAAAAAAAAACTAGTTTTCTTTAGCACCAGAGGATGTCATTGTTCTTTTAGAACTAGCACAGTGTTCTCATGTGGAACTGCTTTATAATGCTTTAGCATGGGGCTTATTAGAAAAAATGTTTACAGGGAAGGTCAATAATAATAAACCATTTTCACCATTTATATAAAGCTACTACAGTATTATTAACACAGGTTGGTCAAGGAAGAGAATTGGATTGAATCTCTTCGGCCATATTTCTTTAGAAAATTGATATAAATGTAGGAAAACAACTGTGTGTTATGAGTATAGCAAAAGATTTTAGCTACTTTGTATGGAATAAGTCACCAGGAGATAGGAGCTGTGTTTTGCTTCTCTATTACCAGACCATAACACTAGTCATAACCAAGGAGGAACTACATCATTATGGGAGTTTTACTAAGAGGATTTCTAAGAAGAAAAGGTCCACTGATTTCCATTAAAAAATCCTAAAGTTAACTACTATTGTGTCTTATGCTTGAATTCAAGATATAATATAAGTAGGATAATAAAGCAAAAAATATCTCTGACCCCTATTCAAGTCAATTTGAGAATACTCCTTTCAGAACCTTTCATGGAACAACTAACCATAAATTTTTTGGATGGAACATGCTAATCCATTCATTTTCTTTATAATTTTGTTTATACTGACATGGCTAATAATTTATTTCCATTACTAAAATTCTACAGCAAAAAAAAAAGCATCAAAGAGTGGTAATTGATGTGCTATAGATAAAAGAGGAGGTTTATTTATTTTAGAAGGCTTTTGGTATGCAAATCCATGATCCAGCATGAAACATAAGCATCTTTTTAATTCATTTATTTTGCACTTAACAATGCAGAAATGCACATTGCACAAAAAGCTGCATACTAATTAAAATGGAAAGAAAATAGCAGAGAATTTTTCATTGTCAGTGTATTTGAACTGCCCCACATTCATACTGATGAAGTTCCTTAATAATTCAGAAAAATCAACAATCTAAAATATTGGAAATTGCAATATTATCTTAACCATGGAAAGAAAATATAGTTTCTTTAATAGTTTTTCATCCATATGTCATTAATATCTCCTGTTTCATCCCTCCATCTTGTTCTGATTAATATAGAGGAGAAAAAGATCCATAAAAGATTTTTTAGTATAAATTACAACTTAGCTCTATATGAGTTGAAAGGAGATTTTACACACACATGCACACACACACACACAAAGATACTAAAGCAATTCATTAGCTTTGTGTGTGTTCATGCTTCAGTATTTTTTCTTTGCTTGTGATATAGTTAAAACTCTGGGACTGCAGTTAAAGCTTTGGATGATAAATGTGAGCAAATAGAGCTCTAGCATCAGTTCCTAATTAGCAGACTGGAGAGAAAATAAATTCCTTTTCAGACAAAATCTTTCAAGGAGTAGACAAAGCTGTCAAGGGCTTGTTTCTCTGACTCATTTTTTCCCCCCAGTCTTTAAGTTCAGTTTGTTCCTTCATCAATTTGAAGTACTTTTTTCTACACGCTAAATTTAAACTTCTTGCAAAAATTATTTTTGTCTTGACCTCTACCAAAGATCTGAAACTCTTTCAGATTAGGAGATCTTGGAAGCAGAATGAGGCGTCCTAACTCCTTTGCTCCCAGAAGATCATACCTAATAAGACCATTGGAGATACAGTTTTAATACAATTTTTGATGGGAAGACTGTGCCACACAATTTGGAAAAGAAAGGAGAAAAACAGTTTTGGTTTATATATTGGCTTTAATGTTAAATATTAGTATATAAAACATAACTGTTTACTATATATGTGTGTGTCCAGTACAAGTAACATATTATATGTTATGAAATTACTTTATTACACATAGGTAGGTCTGCGTTAAGAGTTCCAAATACTTATTACTTCATTAATAGAGAATATACATAGCTTAGAGCTGAATTGGTGGATTTCAAAGATGTCTTAGCTGATAACAAAGTATCTGCAGGAAGTCAATCATGCTCATAATACCTATAGTTCAATGTATTTAGAATTCTGTGTGTCCATGTGGTCAAACCTTTCCACATTTTCAACGGAACGTGGAGCATCTGGGATAGGCTAATACTATTGCCATGGTTAATATAATGAAGGCCCAATTTGATCAGAAAACTTTTGCACGAATGAAGGCAAATGAAGCTTTTCTTTCACAGTCCCCTGAAGAATTTTCAGCCATAAAATCCTGATACTGTACCTTTTTACTTATTCAGGAATAAAAGTCTTCATAACATAGTAACTATTGGAGAAGACATAGTTATTACACGGCAGTGCTTATGAATAATCCTACTTCCTTTACACCACCCTTGCAAATGTGATATTTTACTCAGGTTTAAAACCAATGCTCCCATATAAATACAGTATATTCACATTGGAGTAACATGGAACCAGTCAAATACATTGTGTTGGAAGGCTGATCACCTTGACTGTAAGAGGAAAGGGATAATCTTGCAACTAGCTCCAAGGACATCTGTGAGACAATTTCACAAGAAGAATTCTCCACTCCTCTACTCGTAGCAGAATACCTTATGCCACCAGACTTGAAATTTTAGACTTAGACAACCTAGAACTATGCTGCCTTGGGTTTGATCTAAGTATAGTACATAAAATTATATATTGCAATGTCCTACCTATGAATGAATACTTCAGCTTTAACCAAAACAATACAAGAGCACAAAATAGATACAAACTAAAGATAGACCACACCAAACTTGATTGCAGGAAATACGACTTCAGCAACAGAGTAGTCAATGTCTGGAATACTCTACCTGACTCTGTGGTTTCTTCCCCAAACCCAAAATCTTCAACATTAGACTATCTACTATTGACCTCACCCCTTTCCTAAGAGGTCTGTAGGGGGCGTGCATAAGCGCACCAAAACTTGCCTACCGTCCCTGTCCTATTGTTTCTTTTGTTTTTCTTATTCATATCCATTTCATGTATTTATAACCATGTTTACACTTATACCTGTTATCTAATAATTGTTTGACAAAATAACTAAAATAAATAAATAAACAATAAAAAATCTTTGTGAACTTATCCCAATGAGGGAACAACTCAACAGTTCTGCTTAAAACACACATGGGAAGATAAAAAAATTAGTTTTCTAGCTACACAGAAAAGAAAATACCCCTTCATTTAGAAATCATTTCTCCATTTCTAGCTGAAGTCGGTTAACGGAAGCTGCTGCAGCTGAGGTTCCCTCTAAATGGCAAGCTTTTGTTTTACTCATCTGAAGCCAAATCTCCTTAATGAATTGGCTTGAGTCCAGCCATTGTGTTAGTAAAATGAGGAGAGGCATGCCAAGTTTCTACACTGAACCTGACTCGCAGTTGCAGCCTTAAGGAGCCAATGAACTTACTCCCTCTGATTTGTTACCACCATCAAGCTCAAAAGCACCGCCTTCCTGACTCTGTAAACAATACTTATAAGTTCGATTTCACAGCGTTGAAAATGCTATCAGTTTCAGTTGGATCCATATCACATAATATACAATGTAATATACAATGTCCACCTTCTGAATTGGTCTGAGTCTAGCTCCAGGGGAAGCATGGGTTAAGGAAGCCAATGATCATGTTCAGGTGATTCATCCCCAAAACATTGATAGGCAATATATCAGTAAGAACTGTTTATCTCCTTCCTCTAGTTTTCTGAAAGTTTTGTTTACCATCAGCGTTTAAGAATCTGGACCAAGTGAGAACAATACATTAGTCCTCATTTCTCTCCAATAATCTACCAGTTATACAGGCTGGCTTTTCCTTTCTCCTTTCCCACCCCTTCAAAACAAAACAAACAAATTATGTTACATATTGGCCAATTTTCTTTTCCCATATAATTCCCAATTTCAAATACTGAAAGACGAACACTTTCCATTTTCCTGTTTCTCCAAAACACCCTTCTCCTTTGCCAAAGAAGAAAAGCTGTATACAATGTTGATATCAAGTACCATTGGGCCTGCTGTCTCTCTAAAAACTGCACTGTACATGCTATTTCATTGTTAGTTTCCAAGGATTGTTCACTGTTATTCCCTCAGTACCGTTTAAATGCTATTTTTCCACTGGATTACTATTTCCCCAATGATTGCTATTTTCCCATTCATTCTCATTTCTCATTAACTGTTATTTCCCCAACTGTTTCCTTAATGTTTTTCATGTTTTTTGTTGCTATTCCCTCAAAGCTATTTATTTTTAGGCTATTTCCCTGCTGAATATCTTTTCCCTAATGACTGCTACTTTCTTTATTGGGGCCATGATGTCCTTCAATAACATCCAACCCCTTCTTTTGGCAGTACTTGTAGCCTACTTTTGAAGGGCTTACAATTTCTCCAAGATGCTTTAAATGTTTTAAATACTCTTAAATGTTTTAAATACTCTTTATTTAAAAGAACTTGATTGGGTATCACCCCTTACCAATCACATAAACAGGAACACCACCTGTATAAATAAACATATTTATATCCTTTCTTATTTTTTCCTCTTTTCTCCACATGCAGGTATTGCCTTTCTCATTTCTTCTGTCTTTGTCTTCTGTCTACTCTTAGATATCCTTTAAAATGTGAATCATTATACTAAGACCTCAGAAAGGAAATCGTGCTTCTTATTCTTTTGGGCTGACTCCTTTACATCAGACAAAATTATAGGAAAGTTTCATCTTTGATTCACAACTATAAAGTAAGAAGGAAATAATTAGATATACATGGTATTAAAAGACAGCAAAAATATCTCTCCTCTCACCTGGAGTCCCTGAAATTATTTTACAGAGGTGGAGTTAGCCAAGCTGAGAAAAAAGAAAATATCTGGGTCAGTTACCGAGTTAAGAAGCACAATAAATCTTTAGCATTAGCCAGAAAATAGGTTTAAGGTCTTTAAAAAAGAGGAGTAGGAGGAGAACCTGTTCTTTTCACATTTAATACTTCAGGAAAGAATTTTTAAAAATCCCAGCATGTGTGATATGATTTCACTTACAAATCACTGCCCAACCTCCAGAAATATTTTCTCCTCCAAACATTACCCACTTCTACACTGATCAATTATTTCTTGTAGTTCTGATTTGTTGAATAAGCTATAATCTCTTATTTACACAAATCATAGTTTACAAGCCACCAAAACTGATTTGCCCATCAATTTAAGTCAATCCAAACAATCTGCATTATGTCAAAAATGAAAAGTTGTTGCCTCAGAAGACTAGTGACTGTCCTAATATCAGAACCCAAATCAAAGAAAATCAAATCAATTTGGTTGCAAAGTGTGATGAAAATTGAATTTTTGAGTGTTCCATCTCATTTACTCATCTCCTTGATAGAGGATATTCTAGAAAGTAGGAAAAAATATCAATCTTTTTTGTGGATGCAATAGAGAATAACAAGTATAATAACAATGAGTAAATTGCCATTGTTAAATCCATTATAAGTTCAGGTGGTTTTAAGAATAACTCCACTCCAATCTGATCTTTTTTAAAAGTTCTGCAATTTGCTCTTCTGTCTTCTATCTTTGTTTCATTGTTCATAAACCATTGGCACTGACAAAAAAAATAACCATTAGTTAATTACAAAAGGCAGCTTTATCAGGAACAGCTTGCATCCTGTGAAGATACTTTTAATACCATAAAAAAACCATCTCCCATCTCCATGTGGAGGACTTGAGAGGTGTCTAAAAATGCCAAATCTAGTCTAAATAGCTGGCTGGTTGTGCAAGCAACCATAATAAAAATGAACTCAGTGCATAGGAGCCCAATACAAATAAAGATTGGCAGATATAACCTTGCATAGTTGTGAACAGATAATAATAAAGTTACATTCCACCCAACGCTAGTTGGTTAGATAAAGGCAGGAAAGAAGTAGAATTTTTCAGATTTGAAACTCTGTTATTATCACCCCATAGTACCCCATACTAAAATGTATTAGCATTTGTAATTTTGGCTCCTAAGCTGCCCCACCTTGAACACTTGACATGTCTTAGAGGCTTAGGTAGAAGGAAGGACTCACCTTCATGCTTTCTTTCCCAGGAGTTTTATATTTTGCTGGTGAGCTTTATACTTGTGTCAAACTTTCTTAAGAAAAGGGAATGAGGTTTTTAAATGATGAACATATCTGGATTGTTTGTTGCTGGATTGCTGCTATCTCCCTGATTCGTTTTCACAAATTCTCTCTCCTATATGACAGTGGAATTGGCAGCTATTCTTCCACTCTTTGCAGTGGACAACAGCCAGCATGATGGCAGTGAAGATGTAAAATAATTATTTTAAAGAGGGAATAGCTATCCCGGTATCCAATTAAGTTCTTCTTGAAATGTTAATAAGATTGTGGGACGAGACAAAAATGAATGTATAACTAAGATTGCCAAACATAAGAAAATGGTTCATATTGAAATAGGCACTCAAAAGACAGGTACTTTCCTCATTTTATATTCACAGGAAATTCAAATACTCTTGAACTCCATGTTTTTACTGATAGCTCCCTGATAATATATTGACAATTATAAAAAATTATATTATGACAATTATATTAAAAATTATATTAAATTTAGTCAAGAGGCAACCCAAATCAATACACAAAGGTACATACCCTATACATACACATACAGTGTAGAAACACACACACATATACATGTATACTGTATGTGGATGGATGGATGGATGAAAAGATAGATAGATAGATAGATAGATAGATAGATAGATAGATAGATAGATGGATGGATGGATGGATGGATGGATGGATGGATGGATGGATGGATGGATGGATGGATGGATGGATGGATGGATGGATGGATGGATGGATAGATAGATAGATAGATAGATAGATAGATAGATAGATAGATAGACAGATAGATAGATAGATAGATAGATAGACAGATAGATAGATAGATAGATATTCTTCTCTCTGTCTCTCTTCTACACATATACACAATTCTTTAGGTAATTTCAGTTTCCCTAACCTAAAGTAACCCATGAAAAGTTATTCAAAGAGTCTGAACAATAAGATTTTTTTCTGCTTCAGGCAGAATGAAATTGCATAGGAAATATAATGTTTCAAAGATAAAAGTAGCCATTGTCCTCCCTGACCACCTTTTCTGCCCTTTAATAAAGGATAAATTGATACTCCAAAAAAGCATATTTTTTTGCAAATGACAGGTGCTATGGGGTAGCTCCACCACTCTCAAAGATTGCGTTTCATTGCTCTGTGCTAAAGCAATGATCAGTTTCAAAGCAGAGCAACCCAGGTAAGTAGGTAGGTAGGTAGGCAGGCAGACAGACAAACAGATAGACAGAAAGACAGACTGGCCTTAAATAGCTTTGATCTCTCTTAGCATCAATTCTTCAAACAACTAGTGTTAAAAATCTGTATGTAGAACATAACACAATTATATTTTTACGCAGCAAGATCTCTTCTAGCTAGAATTTAATTGTTGTAATTTTCATTCACTCTTGCTAATGAAATTTACAAAGGCTCCAGGTTTCAAGATCTGAAAATGAGAAAGAGGTTATAGCTTGGTGTCAGAGCAAGTGGTTTTTATAGAGAAAGTCTAGGTTCGTTTCATGATTTCTCTAGCTATAAAGAATAGAGAACAATTATGAGATACATCTTGGCTGAAGACTTTTTCTCCACAAGATTAAGAGAGTTATGACTAAATAAGTCAAAATGATACCAGAATGGAATGCAAAAGCTAAATACTGTCAATCATCCTGTCACTCCATCTCCATGATATACAAACTGTGCTTGGCAGTGATAAGCTTTTTCTGAGAGAATAACTGGAAATGAAACAAATAAGGTCTCTCATGGAAAGAAAGAGAGAAAGTTGGAATTGACTAAGGTATGGCAGGAATGGAGCTGCAATGGAAGAGTTGAAAGAAACAAAAGATGGCTGGCTAACTAAATTGGATTTAGGAAATTCGGGGTACTAAAGATCTTGATCAATGTTTCTCAGTGTTGATAACTTTTTGATGTTAAGCTTGCTGAATAGGGAATTCTGGGAATTGAAGTCCACACTTCTTAAAGCTGCCAAGGTTGACAAACATTTACCTAAAGGTTCCATAGAAAAGGGTAGATAATTAAAGGTGGAGAAAAGTGAGTGTGAAATCATGTTGTCCTGATGCAGACAAAGTTAGGAAGTGGTTCAAAAGATAAACACTTTGCTGTCCAGATGAGATTGCCAGGTATGTTTATCTGAAGTCCTTGATTAAGAAGAACTTCGATATAGCTGGATGCATTGCTACATTTTAGAATGGAGACAATGTCTTTATAATAGAAGCATTACTTTTGCTGCCAGGAAAATAGCTAAGGTTGGAATGGTAGAGCTATAAATGAAACAATTGCATTTTAACCTTTCTTCTAAAGTCTTTTTTAGATTAGCAGGGAATAGAAGGAAGGAATGAAATTCTGCTTTTATGAGTAGTTTTGTATGGATGAAAGAGTAACTTCCAACACCAATACTTCCACTTTTGAAAAATCACAATTATTTTTTAATGAATTGCTTCATCAGATAGTTCTTGAAGCCTCTGGTTTCATCTGTCTTATCCCAAGCTACAAACTATAGATATGTGAACTATGCTAAGAGTAACTTTTATTAACTTTTTTCAAAGCATGCTTTAAGAGTATCTATCATATAGTTAGAAATAGCATAAAGAAGCTTCCTATGGGTTTTTAATTTATACATTTTTTAAATTATTACACTCAAGTAGCAGAGGAAAACATCACTTTCACAATCTTCACAAGTTATAATTGTTCTAAAACAGGCTAACCTCTATGATTTGCCAGAAGTTGCTAAACTATTCCCCCATTGCAGTTATCACTTTAAATTAGAAGGCTGAAGATTCTGTATTTCATTTTTCTGTTGTTGTTTTAAGGCTCATAGCATTGCAGGTGAAAATTAAGATCTTGCCTTCCATTTTTCTCACTTGGGCTGATCATGCCAGAAATATTTAATTTCAAAACAGGTTATGATCTTACTTATATAGATTCGTTTTTTCAGTTTTTGAAAAATCTGTATATTTTCATCTGGGGGACTAACATATTACTTTGAATATAACTAATAGCACATTTAGAGTAATTACAAACTTTGATTTGGCGCTTGTGACAAAATAAAACAAAAACAAAATTAGTGTAAATAAATTTCTCTATCATCCACTGTCTTTCTCAAATGTACCATACAGGTTCAAGTAATTGAACAGAACATGATTTGCTAAAACATCATAACAAAAGCTGCCTAGCCATTTATTATTTCTAACGTTTTCTGCTTAATTGACACAAGAATCGAGAAATTAAAAAAAGAAAAGCCAATGCAACAAATATATTATAGTCTCTAAAGGACAAATATCTATATATAATTATGACTGATGTATTTCAAAAATATCAAGTTCTTCAGGAAAGATTCAGTATCACATGTATTTTACATTTTGTAATCCTTAGAACAGGAAAAAATATGTTGGTTTCCCTTTGAATGGATGTACATGGTCCACATTTATTTTAAAAAATAATTAGTTGATCAAATTTATCAATTATGTTGCTGTTGAATCACATTCATAAAAAGAACTAATATATGAAAAGACATGAAAATTATTAAAACAGATGTAAAATAATCAATTGTGATATACTCCAGCTTTGGAGGCCAAGATATAGCTACAAATAGAATTAAGATCATAATTTTATTTAACAACTGTACATTTGTATTTTCACAGTCCAAAGGTTTTAACAATTTTTAATATTATAAAAAGTTGAATTAATGCACAGTGTAAGTAGCTGTGCAAATGAATCTATAAAACCTTTGTTTCACAAATGAAGGCGAATATATATGTCCAAGGATAATGTTAGAGGATCCAATCTGGATTGGTCACCAAGATCAGAGGTTTTGTCTTCCAAGCTTTGTGCATTTGTGCTACACTCTGCTAGAGAGAAGTTCCCATAAGATGGATTCTAGCACGAGTCTAAAAACTCGGAAGACAAAACCCATTGTCCTGGTGACTGACTTAGATTGGGTCTTGCAAACCTTTGTTTCCTGGCTATTTTGTAAAATGAATTTTATTGTCAGGCACTTCTCAGTTCATGGTACTCTCTGAGTTTGGTAGTTTTCTAGAAGATGTTCCTCTACTCATTGCAGAATACCTTATGCCACTAGACTCAAAATTCTAGACCTAGAAAACCTAGAACTACACCGCCTTTGGTCCGATCTAAGTATAGTATATAAAAGCATACATTGCAATGTCCTACCTGTCAATGAATACTTCAGCTTCAACCATAACAATACAAGAGCTTGCATTTTAACACCTAGACATCTTGGAAACAACCAAAACATTTTTTAAAATATAAATTGTTTAAATATTTTTATTGTGCCAAGAAAGGGTTGCATGAATATATATGAATTTACTGGCTTTGAGAAGTACATTTAAAATGCAAACTTGAAGTTTTTTTTCATGGACATGCATATTTCTATCACTGAATAATCACCCAGTGTAAATCAGGACCCATTCCTCTATAAATTTGAATCTGTAACTAACCTTGATATGATTACTTCCGTGTTTATTAGCCTTCCCAGATCTAATTCAAGAAGATGTGTTTGGTAAAGGGATGCAAAACAATTTCACCACAGAACTTTCTGGGACTCAGTTTTACTTTTTCATTCCTAGAGGATTCATACAAGGCAGGGGTATCAAACAGGCAGCCCGTGGTGCAGGCCACGCCCACCCTAGCTCCATGAAGGGAAAAAATGTCATGATACGTCACATGATGGCAATGTGACACGGTGAGTTTGACACATGTGATGTAAGGTATACTGACCACTTTTTAAAAAATACAAGACAAATCTGAAAAAAGGCAAATCCGAAAAAGTTTTATAAAAACATAATAAAAAGGTTATGTTAACATTGATGTGAGCATATGGGGCATAATTACCATGAATAGAAAGAGTTAGGGTTAGAGTTGTAAACATGCACCTCATGCATTGTTCAAAAGTACAATACTTTTTGGTTCTTTAATCTAACCGAATAGAATACTGCCATGCAAAATAGAAAGCAAATCAAACTATAGATATGCTGTTCCAAATCTATTTAATCAATAATTCATTTATGTAGAAACTTTTTGAAAAGAATTACATTGTTCCATCTCCTATGAACTTGAAATATCTATCTCCAAAGTTGTGTTTTCAAAGAATCTATAGCTAAATATGTATAAGTTTTTTTATTTTTTCCATCAGGGTCCTCAATTTTGGACATCAAACAGAGGTGTTGACAAATGTGTGTTGAGGTATCATTTCTGGTCAGGACTTCCAGTGAAAATATGTACTCATCATAACTTTCATCCAATGGAGAAAGAATGATGTAAACTTGATGCAGCTCTGAAAATATCAGTTCCTTTTCATGTAGCTCTTGAAAAGTTCTTTTTGTGAAGTTCAAATGAGTTAACATATCTCCACACATTCCTAACAATGTGTCTTTCTTCCTCATCACACACATATCATATTCATACAAATATTAATCATTCTGTAGCATTGTCATACCACCTTTTTAGTTTATCAATCGTGAGGTCAAATGAATCCTTGTATATATTAAGCTTATGATGTTCTATAATAAAGATCTGATTGTTTGATTTATTGATACATTAGGTACCACGTTATTTAAAATGGAATGACAGGTGAGAGTCATGGAAATCTGAGTGCTGTTCTCAGATGTACATTTTACAGTGGTAAACACTGAAAAGAAGCTTTGGTATTTTTGTCAATCAAATTGTTCCAAGAATTAGTCAGACTATTCTTTATTTTTTTTTACTTAGAAAGTTGGTTGCTTGCTTATTGACTTGATTTGATTTGATATTATTTGATTTATGTAGACACTCAACATACTTTTAGGTGACTCTAGGCAGTTTATGATAAATACATATATAATAATAATAAATAAATACATAATGCACAAAAATAATATATATATACATACACATGGAAGCCTGGCTTCCACACAATCAGGAGGTCACAGTTCATGTCCAGAGCCCTAGGCTTGAGTACAAGTCAAGTTTTCAATGCCTTAACAGTTGTAATTCTTCATGTGCATAAGTCGAATGCAGACAAAGATTTACAGTATAGGGAAATATTCATTTTCAAAAGTCTTGAAATAATTATGGATAGCTAACAGCAATTTTTCAGAGAATATTATCAAAGTAATGTATTACTATGTTAAACATATCTGAGTAACAAAGGAATATTTTTAGATGTGGGTCATGAAAGAAGTAAGATTCAGAAAATCTTTCTTCACTATAGCATTA
This sequence comes from Bungarus multicinctus, assembly GCA_023653725.1. Classification (NCBI taxonomy): domain Eukaryota; kingdom Metazoa; phylum Chordata; class Lepidosauria; order Squamata; family Elapidae; genus Bungarus; species Bungarus multicinctus. The sequence goes on along the minus strand of CM042848.1, from coordinate 10,227,882 downwards.
ACTTAATAAACAAAGTGATAACTGATAATAGAAAGATGCATTTCACTCCTCCTTCAATTATTTCTATTCAGCCATTGCCCCCAAGGGTGACTAGAAATATACCAATTATAATCCTGGACTAAAAATAGTAATGAATGAAAATACCATCCCAGACAAATGACAATAATAATCATGGATTTACATAGTAATTTTTTACGAAGCACAGCAATTAAAATGGAAAAATTGCAGTAATTGGGCAAACATTAAGTGCTGACAAAAAGCTGATAGTTGCCCTATAAAACTTGTATTTGCCTTGTTACCTTCAAGGATACAAATGAAGGATCAGTTGGATGTACAGAAACAATAACAGTATTATTACAAAATGGTCCTATACATATTTTCCACTGGGAGATACAGTGTCTAAGAATTTTAAAACCTTTTTAAATACACTAATGTAAGGCACTGAGGCAGAATCTGTAGATTGAAAATAGGTTGAATAAATAACACAACCCAACAATTTTGTCATATTTCATGAATAATTCATTCCTCGGTATTTTCTATCGTTTTGATTTGTTTCAATCCATTCCATAATGATGGAACAAAAGAGAAACATGAACTGAACAAGAAATTTTGAAGAGAACATTAATTTATTCTTAAAACAATCTATTATTTACTATAAGGCCTAACCAGAAAAGGTATTACTATTTCCTACTTCTCTAGAGAGAAATGGGTGAATCAATTTACTTCTAATCCACATCACTTTCACACTTCTCTATTTATGACTCAGGAACAGTGATCAATAATACATTTTGATTATTTTAGAAAGTGAACTCATGGGATTATCATGAGCCTTAGTGGCACAGTGGTTAGTCTACTGTATTGCAGGCCACTTCTGCTGACTATCGGCTGCCTGCAATTTGGCAGTTCGAATCCCACCAGGCTCAAGGTTGACTCAGCCTTCCATCCTTCCAAGGTGGGTAAAATGAGGACCCAGATTGTTGGGGGCAATATACTGACTCTATAAACCCCTTAGAGAGGGCTGTAAAGCACTAGAACATGGTATATAAGTCTAAGTGCTATTGCTAAGTGCAATTGCTATTATTTCACTTGATATGATGAACCAGCCTCACTTGGAAATCCTCCTGCTCATTCTGAGAGACTCAGTCTCTCTACCTACTTCCAGTCCTGTTGGCACCATTATCCATGATTTAAAAACAAAACAAAATCCCATCATTTTCGTGAAAGTGTACGCTAGTATACAGTAGTATCTCAGTACTCATTGTTAATTTATTCCAAGAGGCGCAATGAGTACCAAAAATGATGAGTACCAAACAATTTTTCCCAATAAGGAATAAGTACTAAATGACAAAGACATATATATTAGAAGAGGATAAAAATACACTAAGAAAATACCAGGATAGCAAAGACCAGCACAAGAAGAGGAATCTGATCCAGAATAAGAGAGAAATAAAGATCCCAAATACAACTTGGTCCAGAGTTTTGCAAAATTATTTCTTCTTCATTTCACAAGAGGCTTCCAAGGAAAGAAAAAAGAATTCTAAACTGAATATTTTAAAGAAATATTCAGTACTCCTGTCAAAAAATGATAATAGTATCTAGTTAACATGAATTAGGATGTGAATGTAATTAATATACACAGCTAGCCCAAGACAGCTGCAGATAAATTTAAACATAAACCAGCTTATTTGGAAAATATCTAACAAAAGCATATTTTAAACCTTCTGAAATTATGAAGAAAAGGGATGGTGACTGATGTGTAAGCCTTCAAATATTTGCTCCCATTATTGGTTTAATAAAATGCATGCCAGCTCATGCGTTTTTAGACCAATCATTGGGGCATGCCAAAAGAGGTTTAATTTTTCCTAAGCTTAAAAATCTACTCAGCTGAACCCCTCCATTAATGAATGGCCTGACAGTTCAGAGAAATATTGTATTCACATGCAAATTTCTTTTTCTCATGAGCCTATAATAGATGTGATTTAGGCTAGAAAAGCTACTACTACCTATTACAGCATGAAGTTTTATTTTTTTCAGCATTTCTTTAGCTGAAAGTTCTAGGTTTCTTTTAAAGGAATTTATTCTTTACAACTAGAGAACCCTGAAAGCCATTGATTATTGCCATTGCATTAAAGTCTTCAGTTCTCAATTTAATTTACTTGTTGGTCAATAGAAGTTTGATTTAAAAAAAAAAAGAGAGTACATGGACAATATAAAACGCTATCTCTGAAAAAGTAGAAGAGCGCCATCAGGTGGCTGTTATTTTATGTATCAAACAAATATACAAGCATCAGTAAAAGCCTCATTATTATCCATCTGCTCCTAAAATAATTATCATCTGCCATTAAAATGTACCACGTATAACCCTTTCAAGGAGTGTTGGGATTCAAGGAAATTGCTGTCAGATTGTCTCATCCCTGCCAAGTTTTTTGCTTTGCAATACTATCCCAAACTTTTTTTTTGCTCAAAAACAGGGGGAAATTGACAACACTACACATGGAAGATGGCATCAAAGTTTTTGTGTTTTCTTTTATTCATCCCTGATATCTCAGCCCTAAAAGATATATTTGGGGAAACCTGCAAACATTTGTTGCAATGAAATACATGAAGGTATCTGCCTGGAACTTGGCATCTAAGGAATCTGCCATCATTTTTATACAGTACTCCATCCATTCTACTAAAAACTGAATCCCCTTCAGTTTGAGGTTTCTCATTCTAGCTGGTTCTAGGATTCTTTTTATCCAAATTGAATCATGAACCTTGAAGAGGATATGATTATTCTTGAATATCTTGTTATCAATTTTCAATCATAAATCTCCAATTTAGATTAATTCAATGTGTTAATTTCTGGAATCTTATACCTTTTGTTCATTGAACTATATTCTTTGAGCAACATCTCCATAGATTGTCAGCTGCTTATTATTTAATTACTAATTCTAATTATAGAATTACTCTTGAAAATTAGTTTAAAACTACATAATTGTTTTGTTTTTGGATTTCTAGAACACACATATCTGTTATACAAGGAAAAGTATCCCAACAGAATTGTTATGTGGCAGAACTCAATTTGTAATTCATGTCACAATCAATTCGATGTCATGAAACTGGTTACAAAGACCAGTTGTAATATCCAACATCCAGCATCCAGCTACCAAAAATATCATTGAAGAAATACATTTTCAGTGCCAAAAATTATTAAGCAAACACCTTCACCTGAAATTCATTGGCATTTGGCATTCATTAACAATTCCTATCTTCAGCTGACTCAGCATAATATCATTTCTATTGTGTCAGAATCCCTGCAGAATCCCTATATCTTCACAACAGAGATAATGAAGATGTGGAAGAAAGAAAAAATACATTTGTGCACAATGTTCACCTTCCACTTTTATTTATTGATTACTTTATTCATCAAACTTGAGCAATAATTCTAGATCTAGAAAACCTTTGAATTACACCGTCTTCGGTCTAATCTAAGTATGGTATATAAAATCATACATTGCAATCACTTACCTGTCAATGAATACTTTAGCTTCAACCATAACAACACAAGAGCACATAATAGATACAAACTCAAGATTAACCGCACCAAACTTGATGGCAGGAAATACGACTTCTGCAACAGAGTGGTCAATGTCTGGAATACTCTACCTGACTCTGTGGTTTCTTACCCAAACCCCAAAAACTTTAACCTTAGACTGTCTACTATTGACCTCACCCCTTTCCTAAGAGATCTATAGAGGGCATGCATAAGTGCACCAACATGCCTACCGTCCCTGTCCTATTGTTTCTTTTGTTGTTTTTATATGTACCCATTTCATGTATTCATAACTTGTATATACTTATACCTATTATCTTGTAAGCGATTGATAAATACATACATACATACATACATACATACATACATACATACATACATAAAATATCCAAATACCTTTGGGTGGTTTATAGATGTAAACCATAAAATAATATTAAAAAGATATGATTAAAAAAATAGAATTAAAACAAAATGTTATTATGTTCAGAGAAGTAACACAATTTGCATAGAGCTGTTTCTCTACAGTCAAGAGCTGGGAAATTTAGGAAGCCAATCAGACAAAAATGAATGAATACGCCTAGTTGAAACTGAATTTGGTTTTGATTTGACAGATCTTCCCTATCCTTTGATGCATGAGGCCAGTGTATACAGAACAGTTCCAACTGACCTGCCCTTTTTTTTTAGACCCTGTGATAGCTATATCTTTCCTGTAAGCCAAGTAACTTGTGAAGAAGCTTTTGCCTGTGCTTCACCATTCATCTGAAAAATAAATAACCTGTTTCCATATTGAAGGACAGGAGAGAGATAAAATATTCATTGAACAGAGGCAAAAATAACATAAAATCCTATAATGTCACTCCACTGCTGCCTCAATAAGACCTACTGAATCGTATTCAATACTAGAATTCTAAATACAAAGGACTTGACTTCAGTGACCAAATGTGTGCCATATGGTTTGTAGACAGCCTTATCAACAGTCAATTATCCAGAGAGTAAATACTTAGCTGCTGTAAATTACTGGGCTATAATTCTATTCTAGTGAGGACTTTATGACACTGCAAACCTCAGGAGTGTAACTAGATTGTTCTGCATATATAGCTATGGAAATATGATCACCACTCTTGTCCCAATTATGCTCATTTGTAATGATTAAAAAACCCTTCAGTCATGTGCTGGGGATTAAAAGCCTATCATTTATAAAACTGCATGTGAGATAAAGGAGATCCAGAGATCCACTCACTTTATCTGATTGTCAGCATCAGAGGTTCTGTTGAGGTTTTAAATCAGAAACAGGAAAAACAGAAATTCAGGATAATTAATTTTTTTTAGAGTTCACAGGCGGGAAAAGACTTTCTACGTACTTAGCACATAGCTATCAAGTTAGAAGAATGTAACTTAGTTTAGTGCTAGAACTTTGAAGATAGGAATCCTAAATTCAGTCCCTGGAAATTCAGCTATTACAAAAATAAATCATTTTATTTATGAAAGAGCATTTATATCTATTAAATTCTAGATCTAATACATAAACAAATAAGCCCTTGTATCTGCAATATCGAAAAAGTTCTATAGTGATAGCCCATTTAGAAGTGGTGGTAATAAATAGCAAGAATGCTATATTTAAAAAAATAAAATAGCAGAAATCTATGCTTCTTCCAAAAATATTTTAGACCCTGGAGTTCCAGGTGAAGAAAATGGTGAATTGACATATTTCTGAAGAGCAGAACACTTCTAAGGCAAAGAGTAGCAACAGGATTGAGAATCTGAACTTCTCCCAACAAGAAGAAACAAAGAGATTGCCCATGTATGCTCTGGAAGACTGTCCTGATGAAGAAACTCACTAGAACCAGAGACAAACTGCAGACTATGAGAAAAGTATCAGGAACCAAAGAAGAAACATCAAGATATCAGCCTCAAGTGAAACTGCCTTAAGAACAATGGGTTTACTCAACCCAATTTCTAGCTCCAGTTTCTAGCACACATTTGAAATATTTTGCTAGCTACAAAGTAGCAGAGAAACTAAACATTCACTCAATGAGTGTTCCTTTAAGCATGTAAAAATGAAAAGAAAATAAATAATTAAAAGAATTTAAAACTAATTTAAAACAAGAATTTAGAATTTTAATTATGAAAAAATTAAGATTCATTAGGAGACTAGTTAAATTTGGAGTATTGTTTATTTTAAAGCACTTTGCATTTAAATAAACAAATATATTTGTGAGAAAGAAGAGTATTTAGCTTTCTCAAGAAGACCCACTGGTGGATTTTCTTGAAGAGATATTGGGAAAATTGTGAAAGACCACATGACTGTAGAATCACAGATAGCTGGATGTGTCTAAAGAGTTAAGGAAAAAAAGAAAGACATATTTTTCTTGCTTTATCTTTCTGGACTACACATTTCTGGAGAGAAATTGATAATATTAGGAAAGTTACAAAAGAAGGGAGGAAAGGGTATCAAAAAAGCAAATAGGGATTATTCTAGAGAGTGTACAAAAATTGAAAAGAATCTTGCAGTGACAGTATGATTTATTGAATCTGTTAAGCATGATTTGATTTCATTGAAGGGAGAATGGAAAAACAATATACAAATATGGAAGAAAATATGAATTAACAATTTGAATAATCTTCAATGTAAAGAAGTGAAATAGAAACAATAACCCATGAGACAAAAAAAGATAATATACTACCCGATTTAAAAGAGAAAACTTTTGCCTATGACTGAGAGTAGCTACAGAGCCTGCTAGTAAAGATACTAAGAGAGTTGTTGAAGCTCTAACTGAAAAACAAAACAAGGAGGAAGGACACATGGATGTAGGAGATCCATGTATTCTTCTTCCCAAGGACAGAATTAATATAAGAATTGTATTAAAAATATACTTGTGTAACTTGGCTTGCTAAGAAGACCAGAAACCAGATTCTAGCATGACATCTTAATTGAAGTTAAATTTTAATAATATCAGAGTATTGCATGATAATTTTATTCTCATAAGAATTTTTTTTGCACAAGAGGAAAGAAAATAAATTGGACTTGTTTGACCAGGTATAAGATGATATTTTTATAAAACATCAGAAACCCCTTATGGATTTTTGGCTAAACATGGACAAAAATAAGTTTCTAGATTTGCCAATGGAAAAGTTTCAATCTGGGAAGAAGCAGCCGTGTAATATAATCTTAAAGATAGTGATACTAAGTCTGTAACTGAGGTAAAGAAGATCAGAAGTTATTTCCTTTTCTTCTTTTCTTTCTTTCTTTCTTTCTTTCTTTCTTTCTTTCTTTCTTTCTTTCTTTCTTTCTTTCTTTCTTTCTTTCTTTCTTTTCTCATCTTCTATATTTTCTCATGTTTATTTTACTCAGTTAAAAATCACTAACTAAAAAATGATTTTAAAACAAAATTGTCTCTCCATCACGTGAAGCCATGGAGAAATGAATTAGAAGGATTTCCCCAAATTTTCCATTCAATAACAATCCCACTGTATTTTCTTGTATATGATATGTTGCTACAGGATGTGATGATGACCAAATTAAAAGAGTTTTTAAAATATACTGCAATATAACTGCAGGATAAGATTATCCACAAGTTGTAGGCACCATATATTAAATACCTCTTTATAGCAAACAGAGACATACAAGCTGGTGTCTTCGAAGCTATAATGAGCTTCAGGTCCTATAAACCTTGTTTTTCTTGTAGTTTTCGGAGACAACTACAATATTCTACAAGAAATCAATCATTTTCAAGTTGTATTCATAAACATCTTGGTCACAAAATGCAGAATAAATTTTACTCAGCGGGCTCTTACTTGTTTTTAATTTTCAAAATAAGTTCATATCTATGTGGAGAGGGGAGATTTTAGAAAATAATCTCCAGGAAAGTGGTTAAAAAAATCCTTTTCAACTATTAAAAGAAATAATAGGAAAATGGGTCTGTTTATACTGAATGTAGTTGTTTTGCTTGTTAATGCTGGTGGATGAATGACATCTTGAGCTAAGAGCACAGAATTGAAGAGAATAGAAGAAAATGTTATTGTTTTCTTTGACAATAGAGAAAATAGTTTGAAGGGACATTAAAATGAAATCCTGAAAATCATTTTTGCAAAGACATTGTTTAGCTTAATACTGTACATTTTTGGTAAGAATTGGAATGCTTCAGAAGAAAAAATACATTTGCATGAATGTATTACAAAAAATGAACAAGAAGTTTCAGCTCAATTCTAGAAAAATAAGCTGGTAGAATATAGCTCACATAATTTATTATTAGTATGAGTATATAATTCATTTAAAAGGATATTTTCCATAAATTGGAATTGTACATATGTTCCATAAATATATATTATTTATTTTTATTCTTTCAGTGCTGGCAATGACCAATCTGGATGTATTCTATTGCTGTCTTCTCAGTCTCCAACATTCCCCACCCTAAGAGGTCCCCTTCAAGTCCTATGTTTGCATTATTCTGATAAAATAATTGACAGTGATGAAAAAATTAGAACAGCTCAGAACTATAATTTCTCTCTCTCTTTTCTAAATTTGGAATTTTTTTTTCATTTTCTCCCATGCCATCAATCTTCTAAACTTACAGAATATTTTTATTGGCCAAGTGTGATTGGACACACAAGAAATGTGTGTGTACAATCACCTAACACACCTAATTTGTGTGTCTAAACACCTAACTGCCACAGCACTGTCTTATGCTTAAAAATATTCATCCATGTAGTAGGGCTGAACTGCTATTATCCTTCTCATCTTCTTATCTTTTTCATCATCTTATCTTTCTCACTTTCTCATCCTGCTACCTTCCCCTATTGGTATCTCATGATTTATCACTTGTTTGTATCTTATGATTTATGATTCTATCTTATGATTTATGATCTATGACTTATCACTTATGCATTGGAAACAAATTCCTTGTGTGTCCAATCACACTTGGCCAATAAATAATTCTATTCTTAAAATATGTTTTCTGTAATTAGAAGCTCTGAATCTCAGTCAAGTTTGAGGAAATTTAAAATTTGGATTTTGACTGCTTTGGGAGAAATTCTTTTCAATCAGGACAGTTTCTGGACTTTTTAATATCAAATGCTGTCCTAAGTTATTTACCTAATCTGAGAGCTCATGCTTCTACTTCCTATATTATATGAATTATGTTCTCTTCCTGATTTACAATGAAGAAACCAAGAAAATGCCATGTTTTTCTTCAAGTGATGGATGAGAATAACTTCTGTGTATGTAGCAATATTTTTTCATCATAAAAATGTCACCAAAATTGATTTTTTTAATACTTTTCATTTAACACAATATAGTAAGGTTGACTTTTAACTCATTTTTGTCCTGTTCTCCTTTGATAAATGTCATTTCAACAATGCATGGTAGATTACTGCATGGCACCATGTGGGCTTATCTTTTACACTGCATTGTGAGCTATTTTGCATATTTTAAAAGCAGATTTTCTCAACAATATGGTGTGTTTACAGGGAAAAAAAGGCAATTTTATCTCTACGCAGTAGAAGTGATATTTGTTTTCTATTTCCTCCTGTATTTATGACATTGGCTTTTTCCTCTGAGTTTGGCAAAACCAGCGTTTGGGAATTTATCTTTCTTTTTTCCTCTAGTAGCCCATAAATCATTGTATAAGTAGGAATCAAACAGGGATCTATCAGCTTCAGCATTAGCCAAATCTTATTGTTATATGTGAAGGTACAGTGAAGTAATTTGAAATATAAATTTAATTATATGTTGTAATGAGTTTTCCCCCTCTTCATTCAAAATATAGGAAAGTGTGACACATTTTTTTTCCACAGAAGAAACACATGTTGGTGGAACTGCTCAGTTACATAAAGTTCTTGATGGCTCTGCCTGTATAGGCCAGTTAACTCAGGTGATGGTCAGAGGTAATTGTCCATTGATTGATTGATTTGCTCACATACTATTCCTATGAGAAATTAGCATGGAACAGCCGTATTCTCCTCTGTACCACAATCAGATTTATGCAGTCTGGAATCATACAACTTTTTCTGCCCTGGGAGAGATGGATTCTATGGAGGATTTGATTCTACGATATTTCAAATGAATCATCCCATCACTTCATATTCATAAATCAAAGCAAAGACTGACTTCACAGCTCTGAATGGAATGGCTATGAAGCACTTCTCAGGTCATTTTATGCCACTTAGTGGCATAAAATATCCAGTGTGTAAATTTAATAATGTGTGTGCAGGCACAAGTGTTAAGATTAAGAAGGGGTACTATTTTTTTAATCTGTCAACTTTCCTTTGGGATTTATGCTATAGTTTTCTTATGTTTTGCTGATCTTTTGCAAGTGTGATGGGAGGGGCTTGAAGGATATCAAAACAGAAGGGGGGTGGGGTTTAAAAGTCACATGCAATTTTAGGATTGCAGAACATCCTACCGGAAAGTCTGAAGATGGTATCAATATCATGCAATAGTATAGAGAGGATCTTCAAGGTTTTTCATATCTTAAAACAAATTCAGCAGAACTCCTGCATGGTGGCTAAGGAGTTGGACATAACTGCTCCACTAGCACTTGGTCAGCTAGTCTAGGTTCTAGTCCAACTTCAGCCAAGAAAGTTCACTGAATTACTTTGACTCAGTAATTGCTTCTCAAACCAATTTGCTCTGGGTTTTTTTTTTTTTTTTGGAACAATTGGATAAGGGAACACTGTGCAGAAAAGCACATGACAAAAACAAAGTCACACCCATAAATCCACCGCTTTTGTCTGTGTATACAAAAGGAACAGACTGTGCTTCACAGATAATCAGAGTTGGAAGGGACCTTGCAAGTCATCTAGTTTATACTATTTACTTGTTTCAAGGCACAATAAGGAGAGAAGGAACAAGCTGGAGGAACGTGGCCTCACACAGACATTTTCCGAGCCCTTAAATTTATAGGAAAAATGGTGGAATACAAAGATCTATTTGTTTTCAGAAGATCTCTCCATTTTATTATTATTAATAATAAAATGGAGAGATCTGAAAACAAACAGACCTTTGTTTTCCACCATTTTTCCTATAAATTTAAGGGCTCGGAAAATGTCTGTTGAGGCCATGCTGACGTTTAATAATTTAATATTAAATAATAATTTAATAATAATAATTTTAAAATGTCATTTGGGAATAAAATGACCATATGCAAAAAGCAATGCTTCTAATGTTCTATTGATATTACACTTTAAACGCAAAAAACAAATATATTGGGGGTATTTGTATTTATAAACGGAATTTGTACGTTAAAAAACTACATACACTTTGGAAAATGCCAACAAGTGTTACATATGCTAGATAAAGTTGTGAATAAAAAGCCTGCAGATGTTTACGGATTTTTTAAAAAAAAAATGATTAAAAGAATCCAAACATCAGACTATAGCCCTAGTTGTACAAATAATACAGTTGCCAGACATGTATCTCTGAACACATTTGTGTCTTATTGTTTTGTATCTGTGGTTTGAACGTTCAAAGCAGCAGGTTCAAGGCAAAAAACAAACAAAGTCCTTTACATTTGAGAAAAACACATAAGCTACTCAAAAAAAAATAATAATGTGCCCGCCCCTTCTAGATGAACATACAAAAGGAACAGAGCTTATTGTGTGACTCCGTTTTGGTCATTGTCTCCTCTTGACACCCATTGGTCTGCAGAAGCCTTCTTAGCTCTTGAAGAGTACTTCCTCGCCTTTTTTCTGTGCATTTACTTGTGACTAGGCACAGCATATAACTGTCTGTAATGAGATGCTTCAGTATAACTTTGTTATGTCAAGCTTTGTGGCCCTACAACTCTTAGACAGCTAGAGCTTTACTTTGCCTTTCTTACCTTTAAAGATGAGGAGAATGCTATTTTTGGAAGCCTCTGAAAAAGCTGCAAGTGACACTAAAGAAGAAAGTTGACTGTCCTATATTACATAAACAAATAGGGCTCAATCTTTAGAGAAGGAATATAACCTCCAAACAAATGAGTTTAATAGAAACACTTTCAGAAAGGGATGATGAGATCTTGTTCCCAGTATTCTGTGATTAATTGATATGGCCTTTGGCTTGTTGGCTTTGGAGATTAAGACTTCAAGGTCCTTTGTGGAGGATATTCTTGGCTCTAAAATGGTAAAGGCAAAGTGCTTGTTGTTTCCAGCTCTAGGGGGCGGTGCTCATATCTGTTACAAAGCCGAAGAGCCAGTGCTATCTGAAGACGTCTCTGTGGTCATGGGGCCAGCATGACTAAATGCCGAAGGCACACGGAATGCTGTTACCTTCCCTATTTTTCTACTTGCATTTTTACATGCTTTTGAACTGCTGGGTTGGCAGAAGTAACGGGAGCTCACTTTGTGGGATTCGAACCGCCGAACTGATGACCTTTCTGATCGACAAGCTCAGCAACTTAGCCACTGAGCCACCACGTTCCTTCGTCTTTGCTCTAGACAAATTTAAAATGCAGCAAGTTCTTGGGTGCTACACCTTAGACTAGAACACTTGATTAGATATCAGACAGATAAAAATATTGCACAGATCAAAAACTGATGGATCCAGAATACTGATATATATGTAGTAAGTTCTCAGTGTCACCAGAGAATTAAGTGGTGAACTTGGGGGACAGCATATGAAATGGTATTTGATTTTTAAAATTAATAGAGCTCAAGGCAAAAAATCATACATTAAATTTGTCCACAAAAGTTAAATTTTAGGGACAGCAAACATGGTCAGCGGGAGATATATTCAAACAATGAGTGACCTGGAAAGGCAAGAATATAATTATTTGTTTTCCATGAAGTGAAATGTCATGTTATTATGTATAATTCAGCATATGAATGGAAGAGAGGCAGGAGTTTGTAAGTCTCCCAAAAAGCAGCATATTAGTGAGAAAAACATGGAAATAAACATTTACCACTAGCTAAAAGTAATTTAGCTGGAAAGATAATATTCATTAGAAAATGATCCTTTAAAATATCCACTAAATGCATTAGTGTGGTGATGTAAAAGTTCTAAATGTTTTATGGAAGCATGGACAGTCTGGATGCAGTTTTTTTTAAATCAGCATGACTGAGAAGGATTACATAAAGAAGAAAATAAATTAAAAGGTAAAATATGAAAGAAGGAAACAACAAGGGACATTAATCTTATTTCAAAATAAATTTCACTGTGTATTTTTGAGGATCTGCTATAAGTTATCTACTTATTGTCACTGACATCTTTTCAAAAGCATCAAAAGTGTATCAACGGATTAATCTTAGACTTGCCTGCCTGAATAAGTGTTCCAATGTCTATCATTTTGGATGTACCTTCTGCTTCCTTGCATTATTCACTCTTTTGCAAAAGTGCATATGTTTGTCCCACCAGCAAATCATCTCACCAGACAATGTATGTATCTGCTAGACATTGTGAAATCTAAACGCAGAACTTAAAACCTCTTCTTTTCCATGTTCAATGGTTGCATTTAAATTTCTTTTATGGATTTGATTTGCAGGTGCATAAAGTAGAAAAATATATCTAAAGACAGGTAAAACTGGTACCTTCCTATTTATATTATTCTGAAATGAGATGCTCTTGCAGCTACTGCTGTAATTTATCTAATGTTGGTTCTTTAGTTGATTTCTCTCTAGTTTTTAAATTGCATAGGACTGTTGATAGCAGTAATGTTAGCCAGAATTCTTTTGTTTATACTACCTGCAAAAGTTACATTTTGAGTCTCTTCTTTAGAGATGGATGGAGAAGGAAATGGAAAATTACTTTGAATAATAGCTTCTAGAAATCCCTAAATAAAAGTAGCTATCTGAACATGATCTGCTACTGCAGAATATTTCCTGTATCAGAAAGGCTATGATTTATGAGGAAACATGATACTAAGGAATACTGTCTAAGGAAGTATATTCCGAACGCAATCTTGTTCATAAAGATAATGTCATAAGAAAAATGGTTGCTATGGTAGAATTAAATAGCAAGATGGATAAATACAAAATACAACAGTGAAGGCAAGGATGAAGTAAAATAGTAAACATAAAATAGCTAAAAAAAATTAAAAAGATGATTTCTGATGAGGGCACTAAATATCACTGTTAGATGCCACTGAAACCTTGATAAATATTCAGTATCCCATTCTGAACAAATCTAAGGGAAGCTTTTCCATTTTTAATCTTTGTGGGATTCACTGACAAATCACCAGGAACAGAGGTGGGATTCAGCAGGTTCTGACCAGTTCTGGAGAGCCAGTGGTGGGATTTTTGAGTAGTTTGGAGAATCGGCAAATGCCACCTCTGATTGGAGATTTTACAGTATCCTTCCCCTGCCACGCCCACCAAGCCACACCCACAGAACTGGTACTAAAAAAAATTGAATCCCACCTCTGATCAGGAAATATGGTAACTTACAAGCAATTGTTGGCCAGAATTTCTAAAAAAAAAAAAAAATAGTTTCGTGCTATTTTTTGGGTAGTTTTAGAAACACTGGGAATTGGTGACATAAACTTTTAATTAATAAATCGATTCAAGTTATTGTTGTGGTCTCCCATCACTTCTGATACATTTACTGGTACTTATCATATTACTATACTGCTTATCCTATTTTTTCCACATATGAAAGATTTTAAAAATGAAAAATAAATGCTGATGAACTGCATAATTTAATTACAATGCAATACTTGGTTTTTAATGAATTGCTTGAACTTTAAGGACTGACGATATTCCAAGAAATTGATTACAATATTTTTGTTTATTTTTCTTATTAGTATTTCTGATTTTTCCCCTTTCAAAGCTTCCTTTTAAAGATTGAAATAACTAAATTTATTTGGTGAGAAAATGCTAATTGGCTTAGGCAGTGCATTATTACTTTAATTGGTGTATATCAATAGCAGATAATGTTGCAACCTTCCTTGTTAGATGATTAGAATTTATGCAGTTCTTCTGCAACTTCCTGTTTATTTCAGCTGAACTAACTTGTGCAATGCTATTTATGTTTTTGTAGCCAGAAAAAAAATGCAGGTTTTTCATATGTGAAATTTCTATTTTGTAAATACTATTGGTCTGTTTAGAATACCCTTTGGTTCAGTGGTGAGATTCAAATTTTTTTATTACCGGTTCTCTGGGCTGGGCTTGGTGAGCACGGCAGGGGAAGGATAGTGTAAAATCTCCAGTCAGAGGTGGGATTTGCCGGTTCTCCGAACTACTCAAAATTTCCGCTACCGGTTCCCCAGAATTGTTCAGAACTTGCTGAATACCACTTCTGCTTTGGTTCTTTCTTAAATAGCCGATCAACTATTCAATGTCTTGTGGCACTTCTGCTGCTGATGTTCTTGTTATCGTTAAAAGCCATTCAATAGTTGATCTCAGGTTATGTCAAACTCAAGGCCCAGGGGCCAGATCTGGACCATGGGGTGCTTAGATCTGGCCCCTGAAGCTGCTCTGGAAAAAGGGAAGGACTGGCAGTCCCTCTGCCAGCTCTGTTTTAGCTGGCAAAGAGTTGTAAGAGGCGGTCGCAGCCAAATATGGAGTTCAGGAGCAGAGCCTTTTCGCTAGCAGAGCGCTCGGGCTGCCACAGGCACCCCCAACACAAGTGACATGCTTACCTAACATCAAATGGGTAATGGAATGAGTGCCATTTTGAGGGGAAACAAACTTTTTTCAACAAGAATAAGAGGGCAGTAAAACTTAATCTTTCCTAATTATTATGTAACCTCGTTTTCTTACATTGATCTTTCCATGCATTTTTTTTTCATATTTAGGAACACTTTGAAAAATTCTCTGCTATTCAGGTTGATGAAGCTTCTCAATCATCCAGGTAAAGTTGTTTGACAATGGCAACTGGAATTCTTTCCTTTTTGGTCTGAAACATTTCACTACTTATCCTAGTAGTTTCTTTAGTCTTAGCAAGTTGGTTAGGATAGCACTCCCAAACCTTTTGGGCACTAGGAACCAGTTCCATGGTTTTTCCGCAGATCTGAGAAGACATGGTTTCACATGCTGCCTGCATCCTGCAGATGGGGCTTCACTTATTTGCGCAGCCTGGTTTCTGGCATGCTGCAGCCCAGGGCCAGTCCATAGACCAGTGGTTGGGGATCCCTCAGTTAGGGGACCAATATATAATAATATTTCAAACCAAAAAAGAAAAAAAGTCCAGTTGCCATGACTCAACTTCCAGACACTGCTATTTAGTTTGTTCAGTCTGAAATTCATTGTCATTATTTCCATTCATGTTTTCCCCACAATGATTGTTTATAGCACAAGCAAATAGATGCTCCGTTTGTTCCTGCAGTTCATTTTTCTGGTTTTTTTTTTCTTCTTCCCAACACTCTGGTATACATCAAACAGTTTGCTAATTGGAATTTTTGCACATACTACATCTCTTATGTCATTCAGCTTCTTTGTGAGCCAGTAAGTATTTTTAGAGATGCAGGAAGAGATCAAAAAAGTTACTTATTCTAATTAATACCAACACTTCTGAGACTTATATATTTAATAATAGTATTCAACTTGGGTTTTTTTTTTTTTGAATCACAGTTTAAATGCTGTCAAGACTCAAACACTCTGCTTCATAGATACTGATGTTTGTTATCATAATATCTTCCTGTGTAACAAAACTGAATGTCTGTGTCAATATTTTCATATCATATCTTTCCATTTTATATTCAGATTCATGATTTTTCTTTCCATTTGAACTTTGAAGTTCATAATAATCTGCAATATACATTACTGATGAGAAAGTAGAAACTGGCTATATTTGAAACTGAAGCCTGACACAAGACCTTGAGAAGATTTTAGGAGCAACAGTGACTGCGGAAAGTTAATAATGTAATCTTTGACTTATAACTATTCATTTAGTAACCATTCAAATTTACAATGGCACTGAAAAAAGTGATTTATGACCAGTTTTGGCACGGTCAGTTGCGTTACCTACATATTGAACCTGTTATTGTAAACATTGTCTTTCACAAGCAAATGAGATTTTGTTTTCTATTGTCAAGTCCACCATTCTGGTGTTTTTGAAAATTTTGTTTCTCTGAAGCAAATATGAAATTCTTTATATTCTCAAGGATGTGATCCAGTAATGTTGATGATAGATTTGGTGACTAGTATAATTCTTCAATCGGGGACTTTCCAATTTTTCTTTTTTTAGTAAAGTGTTTAGAAATTGTTAAAATAGATAGTGTGGACTAAAACTGATTGTTGACAATGGGAAAGAAATGCTAGGTCATAATCAACTACAAATGAGATCCATTGTTTTTGTATTTAGTGTTTTACATTCTATATACTTGAAGATCTTTTTGGAAGATGGGTATTCTGACGATTTAGATGGGAGATACCTTTTTTGCAAAAGTTGTTTCTACAGATCAGTGATTATTGATTTAGTAAAATTTATTTTTATTTCAAATATATCCAGCTCAAATATATCCAGCCAAGCAATATATATTATTCTTAATGCTTTTAAAAAGGCAGGATATTCAATTTAGCTAAATATGGGCAACTGAGGATTTTATGTAAAATTAGAAAATATTTATTGTTTTCAATGATATGTAAAACATCAAAGAAAACACCTGAGGATTTTCAGTGGCAGTGCTAAATAACAATTTGACAATTATTTAAGCTTTCTCCATCAGAAAGAATAATTGATATTCTACCACTATGTAACTAATTTGTCATTGAGCTGTTTAGGGATATTATATTCAAATTGTTAATGATTTTTATTTTAAACTATAACATATGCAACTATCTTTTCTGGATATGGAGGCTATTAAACATAAGAGACAATGCATGTGAGAACTGTTATTGCAAAACTAAAGTAACCTTCATGGGAGAATTGTTGAAAATGTTGATATTGGAGAAAAAGTTTTAAGGCCCAAATGCCAACATAACATTGCATTGTTGCAATTGTTTGTATTACATTGTTCCTACACTGATGTATTTATAACATTTATCAAATTTTTATGATAATACACAATGATCTCTATGCAGCTGCTTCATGTAAATTAGTCCAATCACTTAAAAACCTATTGTTTTAGGATGTGGATCTTTAAGGGAATAACTGAAACATGGTGAAACTTATATTATTCAATAATTGTGTGCAATTTTAGAAAGTGAAGATATTGTCATTATTCTATTCTATTCTCATTATCTTTTTTGACTTTTAATTATAATCCTTAGTTCTTTCTGGGTCCTCTTATCCTATTTTTTTAATTCCTATTTTTTTTAATCAACAGTTTTCCAGTGGAAACTTTTTTATGCATAATTTTAAAATCTTCATATTTTTGTAGAATTATAAACAATTCAAAGAAAGGATTCTTAAAATTAATGTCAAAATCTTAATTCAAATTCATCTAGCCCCTTAGTCCATTTATAACTTGGGCTTAATCAATGGCTTAATCATATTTTTGCTGTTTATTCTAGAAAAATATTAAGTCCTTAAATTTGCATAAAACTTCTTCCACTCAGGATTGAAGGAGACACACCTAGTGTAAAGAAACTTGCCATTCTGAAGGCTCTTAATGTACAAAAAATGAACAAGCAATTTTCAGAAGTGATTAAGAAAGGAAATGTGCAAACCCTGTGTTAATAAAGTGGTTTGGCCAAAGCTGACAACTTTGTGTCAGTCCTTGTGATCTTTCTTTCTTATCCCATTTCCTTGAAAAATAGTTAAGGAAGGAAAGATATAGTAGTTTTATAATGCCTTTTAATTACTTATACCAATTATCTTCCCTCCAAAACCAGTTGAGGGTACACATACCATTGAATATGAATTTTACTTTGTGTGTAGAAAACATAGCTAATAAAAAGAATTTTGCTATGGGGCAGCCCATTAAAATGACATGGAATTTTTACTAGAAATTAATTTGTTTAGCCAGGTTTAAGATTTAGTATAATAATCTTGTGAAGAAATCAAGTAGTAGAGAGGAAAATATTGGTTCTTATATAGTATAAGAATTATTATGAATATATTACAATTTTTGCATATTATTTGAGGATGAGATTATAGACATTACATAAGTGATAATCTTACAGAACAAACTTTATTTATTAGTTCAATTTTCACAGTTTGATTTGCACAAAATATGTGTGTGGTTTGAAAACTCCCACAATAGAGCCATTGATACATTTAAGCTGAAGAAGGGTTTTTCAGTCATTTTATCAAAATAAAGAATTAACACTCAGGTGATGGAGATGTCACTCACTTATGAACCCTACCAGACATGATGTCTTATCTAATTCCATCTAGAAAGGCTACTTGTCAAAGTTAATCATTAATATAACTTCCCACTGGAATGCATTGACCTCTGGTGAGCCTAGGCTTGAAAACAAAATTTGTAAGCAAACTATATTATGAGTACTTTTAAAATACATCAATACCTTAAGTTCAGGCAAAGATATTTTTTGAGCTTTTCAAACTTTTCCAAAAGTTAAAAGCATAATATATTTGCAGAGTTTAACTGGAAGCATACACCCATAAGATCCTCTCCCAGGTCCAAATAATACAGTTTCCAATTTAGAAACTTTTAAGAGCTACTGAAAACTTTATTTATTTTTTTTAAAAAAGATTTAAAGAGAAGTGACACATCTTCACAATGACTATCATCATCTTCATTTAACAGTCCCATAATCCCTTGTGGGGTGGAGTTTGCAAAACTGAATTGAGCTACCAGATTATTTTAATGGCTGGATGCCCTTCCTGTCGCCAATGTGGAGTTTTGTTCAGCAGATAGATTCTCAGTTGCCCAGAGTGAGCCCAGTCTGCCTCTACCTAGACTTGAACTCCCAACTTCCTGATTGTGAAGTATGAGCTCCATGTCTAGACCATCGCACCACTCCTACCTTCACAATAGTCATGAACAAAGCATATCCTGCAAGACTAGGAATTGAAGGTGATGCATCTTAAAGTTGCTTAGTTTGAGAGACATTGATCGAGGTAATAGTGAAACTAGCACAGCACAATTAGACTTACAATTGGCAGTATCATATACATGGTGCTCAACTTATGACCATATATTTAGCAACTATCCAAAGTTACAACAGTCTGAAAAGAAGTGATTTACAACCAGTCTTAAACTTATGAGCATCACAGCATCTTATCAATCACATGATGGTGATTTGGGCATTTGACAACCAGCATGTATCCTGAGGACATGTGATCAACATGTGCAAATCTCCCACTTGGTTTCTAACAAGCAAAGTCAATGGGAGAAACTGATTCACCTAAGGACCCAGTGATTCACTTAACAACCATGGCAAAAAAATGTTGAAAAATCAGGTATAGTTACATGATGACTCACTTAATGATGGCAGCAGTTCCAGGCCCAATTTCAGGATTACCTGAAATAAGGTAAAGGGGGCCTTCTTTGAACATCTTACTCTCTAGTGTTAATTAAGAGACTGTAAAATATAAATCAAATCCACTCACATGACGTCAGCCACTATATTTGCATAACACAAAATAAAAACCAATTACTTGCCTGCCAGAAGTCCTTTGATCTAACTGGAGGATGTTCCCCATTTCACAGGTCGAATGGCAAGCATTCCCTGATATCACCTCCATTTGCCACCATTCCTCATCCGTTTTGAAGAAATTGTATCACTACTTATGACAGCTGCTGGAATATAGATAGTAGTGCCAGTTCCTGTTAGAACAGACAAGGAGTATATCATGGACCAAAATTTATGTGAAAGAAGACATATATCTTATATAGAGAAAAACACACGTATGGGTAAGATAAAATACCCATTTAGTTGTAGAAACAGAAACTGCAGCTTAACCATAAATCAGGAAATTTGCTGTAACTTTAAGATAAGGAAACATGTTTTAATATATTATGAAAAGAAGCTGTTCCAGGGATGGAACAGAAACTATTTTAATAAACTGATACATTTTATTCTATTAAGAATGATTGGCTAAATTGATAACTTTGGTGAAAAAAAATGTATTTTGACTCTCCACTGGTTGTCTGGTGATTTCTGTTTAATTTCTTGCTTGACAATGAACCGGAAAAAAAAGAAAAAGTCTCATCATTTTGACACAGCCAGAGAAGATGAGCCTGAAGAAACAAACGGCTTCATCAAAACTTGGATGACAGATTTTATTGTTGTTTGTTAGCAGGGATCATTCTGTCCCTGGAGTTTGCACTTCAACCAGCCCTGAGAAAATAAAGCTTGCAGAAGGGGGGAATCTTTGATGATGCAACAAAATGCACCATCCTCTGGGGGGGGGGGGTGATGTCCCCCCCCCCGGAACATTATCCCCCCCTCCAGCGATTAGAATGGCCGCCACTCTAGCACTCTTCCGGAAGGAGCTGAAGATCTGGTTCTGCCAGCGGACCTGGGGAACCCAGAGTGGGATGGGGCCCATTAAATTGCTCATGTGAGCAGGAGGTGGGGGGGTAATTTTATTATATTAATTTATTGTTGTTGTTGTTTGTGGTTGTTGTTTATTTAATTTATATACCGACCCCTCTCCCATTTGGGACTCGGGACGGTGTACAGCCAGATTAAAACAATACAAAGAAATTTAAAATTTAAAAACAGATTAAATCAGTGGCTGAAAGTTAAAAATAATAAAAATAGTAAAAACAAGGGTAAATAAAATGACAAATTTAAAATCCCATAATACTACTAAGCCAGACCGGCTCATTGAAAAAGATGAGTCTTCAATGCACGCCTGAAGGTTCGCAGGTCAGGAATAGTCCGTATCTCCGGGGGTAGTTCGTTCCAAAGGGAGGGTGCTCCCACAGAGAAGACCCGTACCCTCGGGTCGCCAGCTGACATCATCCAGCTAACAGCACCCCAAGGAGGCCCACCCTGTGAGAGCGCACAGGCCAACGGGAGGCCAATGGTGGCAGAAGGCGGTCCCGTAAGTACCGGGTCCCAAGCCATGGAGCATTTTGTAGATGACCACCAACACCTTGAATCGCACCCGGAAGGCTACCGGAAGGCAATGCAGCTCACACAGGAGCGGTGTAACATATTATATGACTCTTCTTTTATTAGTTTTATTGTTTTCATATGAGGTTTTATATTCTGTAAGATGCCTTCAGTCGCCATGTGCGAATTTATATTTAGGCAATATAAATTCCCTAAATAAATAAAATAAATAGATAAACATGGGGTTGTAGAATCTTTAAACCTCTTTTTTTTTATTCGGAGATCATCATATTCAAAATTTATATTTTAAAAATATGCAGGACTTTTAAAACATCAGTGTCAACTGGAGCCTTTGATTAGGCATAGCAGGTCAAGTAACCAATGCCCCTTTTTACTAACTGACAGGCATCATTTTTGCTGAGTGTGCTATGGATATACCTGCTCCAATATATGTATCACTTGGAGCACTTGCTATGTGTATGTCTCAAGTTATTTTATTTTTATTTGTTTATTTTATTTATTTGTCAAAAGTTTACAATATAACAGAAAGAAGAATAAATAAGTTTAAATACAAGAAATACAAACTAATGATTGGGGACAATAGGACAGGGATGGTAGGCACGATTGTGCGCTTATTGTCATTGCTCTATAGTTAATTTTTTTGTACCCTGGAATTTATTTATTTATTTACTCTTTTACTTATCTTCAGAAAGAATGTGTTCATTATGTTCATTTTCTTTTAATTGCTTGCTGGAGTTGTTGGTATGTGGGAGAGTTTAGGTATGTAGTTTCTAATTAAACTTTGCAAAAATATATGTATGCCTTTAATCAGGGGTGGGATTCTACCAGTTCACACATATTCACTAGAACCAGTTGTTAACATTCTCAGCAGTTCGGAGAACTGGTTGTTAGAAGAAATTACTGGCCTAATCCTGTAAGGAAGGCAGGAAGGAAATATTCTGGTGTTGCTTACAGAAACTGCCTCTCCGTTAACCCTTATTACATTCTTGGCAGGACTAGACTTCCTGTCTCAGGAACTTCTCTGGAGTTTTTTTTCTCCTTCCTTTGCTAGTACTTTGCTTGTGTGGAGTGACCATTCAAAGTTACAATGGCACTAAAAAAAAGTGACTTATGACCATTTTTCACACTTATGACTGTTGCAGCATTTCCACAGTCATGAGAGGCAGGCAAGGAGATGCGTGCCTCGATGTGAGTGATATTGAGTTGGCAACACCCAGCCAATAACATGACCACCAAACCATGTCCACCCAATCACATGATCACCAAGCCATGCCCACAGAACCAGTTGTTAAAAATTTTGAATCTCATCCCTGCCTTTAACTATCAGTAAAGTAAAAAAAAAGCTGTCTCTAGCTTTTCTTTTTTATTTCATTTAAAACAGTGTTATGTGTGTATGGAGGGGGTGTTATATTTCAGGAAAGAGGGAAAAGCAGGCTATTGCTTTAAATATTTTTTTGCTCCTGCATTCAAGGTGCTGTTTTTAAACATTCCACAAAAATAAAATGTGTTCAGTGCCTTATTTCAAAAGTGCTCAGAATAGAGCTTACAGTACTTCAAAGTATAAGTTTTCAATACCATCAGCCATAAAGTTACCAGAGGTCGATGCAATCAAGTGGAGGATTATGCTAATCATTAACTTTAGGTCTGCTAAGCAGACTTTCTTGATAGGATTAGATAGTATGTCATATCCAGTAGGATTTGTAACCTGGTGTCATTGGCACCATATTGGTTTTGATCATTTACTTTGAAGATATCGCTGATTAAAATTACCAAGAAGCTCAAATTAGAAGTTAATACACACCATAAACTCTGGGATCAATGGTGGTATGCTACCAATTCGGCCTGGTTCAGCCGAACCGGTAGCAAAAAAAAAGCCTCCGATTAGCTGAGAGGAAGAAAAAAAGCCTAGGATAATCAGCTGAGAGGATAAAAGACCAAAATGGGAGAGAGGGAGGGTCGCTCCTAGCTTTTCATTTCTTCATCCTCTCAGCTGATTGGCTTATTAGGGGCATGCACGTTAGGGGCGCATACGCATGCACACACGCACACACACACAATCACCCACCAAATCGGTAGCGAGTAAGGTAGGATCCCACTACTGCAGTGATATTTATCTTTTAACACACTTTACACTTTCCCTTTTTAGTGGTCACATTGTTCCTATATATTTGGCCAACTTTTAAGGAAACAATTATAAGGTAGTCCTCGACTTATAACCATTCAAAGTTAATGACAGAACTTATCAGGTCTATTTACAACATGGATTCCATGTTCCAATGACTGCTCCCCCATCTCATGATTGCACTCTGGACATTCAGCAACCAGCCCACATTTATGGCCATTTATAAGGTCCCTTGGTCATGTGATTGTGACTTACAACATCTTCCCCCTGAAAACTTGCATTTACTTCTGGTTTTGACAAAAAGAAAATTGTGGCAATGGATTTGCTTAACGACCACTGCATTTATTTTCTGGCTGCCCTGTTCGCTTAACGACTGACCTGCTTCACAATCAGCACAACATGGTTATAATTCCAGGTTCAAATTTTTGGTTGTAAATTGAAGACTACCTGCAGCCATCACTCTGAATGAAATAGAAAAAAGCCGTAAGAAGGCATATAGGTAATTACAACTGGCCATTTAGCAATTGTTTACAGTCATTACACCCTTGGATTATGTGCTTTACACCCTGTAAAACACTTCTGGCTCTTGCAAAATGTTATGCTGCCCCTCCCCTCCCTATTACATGAGCCCAACTAATGTTGCAAAAGAGGAATTGAGAAAAGAAAAATAAGAGAAATAATGCATCCGCAAAAGAAAAAGCCTGAAGATGACCAACAGAGAATGGTGATGAACAATGAATTCAGGACATTGTATGTTCTCAACAATCAACCCACAAGTATTCAATGCTTGTCTAAGGGCTTGTCTAAGGGCTAGAAATAATTAGTTAGACATCATCAGGGTCAATTCAATACATTTTTCCAGGAATAAGTCTAAGCATTGGTTAGAAGCTTTGGTTATGTCAAAATGACATCATGGTGCAGTATTTGCTTGATAAGATGATGCGTAACATTTCTTTTTATTCCACCCCACAAGTACCATGGGAGAAGCAACCTTGATTTTGCACTTGTGTTGCATTATATAATTCCTTGCTATGTTGCCCTTGATAGCTGGGCTGATAAGAACTGAAGTCCATACATCAAAACAGCTAGTAAGCCAGACTGTATACATTTATCAAATACAGAAACCAGCTATGTGCAGGAGTCTACTTCAGGAGCTTTAATGTTTTCATTTTAGTTCATTTTTTTAAAAAGTCCAGTCATAAGCATTATTCCTCTTTCTCTCTCATATCTCTTCATAATGTTCTTTTATTTTTAAAAAATGAGATAGAAACAGCAGCAATGAAGTTGTCACATTCTATATGATGCATTAAATGTTGAAGTCTCTCCCATTTAGGAATGTATATATACAATGGTATAATAAATATATAATGATTTCTAAAATTCACTTCAATCGAATTTTGGGTGACTAAAGATATGCCTTGTTTTTTTTAACTTCCCACGTTTATGCCATGCTGTTTGACCAAAAATTGGAAACAAAACAATAAGCAATTAAAAATAGTTAAATGCAGTACAGTATTAGGTGTTTAAATTATACATTAAGATACAATTAAAATATACACTTTTTTTAATTAAACAGAACTAAGCCAATTAAAAGCTATTTCAGCAGCCAGGCTGAATGCCAAAACCCATTGAGTGAAAATATTTGCTAATCCACTTTCTACTATCAACAATGTAGTAGACCCTGGAAACAGTCTCTGAAGAGTTTTAGATTCCTGACCATGTAGTTTTATTTGGGGGAAAATTGGATTCTTTTAGTGATAATTAAATTGCATATTTTTTGGACCAGCTATGAGGTCTGGGGTATAATCTCATGCTGGTTCAACTATTTTCTCCAAGACCAGTGCCAATCAGTGTTGATAGGGATGGTGTGCCACAGGACTCAGTACTCTCTCCACTCCTTTTTAACATCTCCATGAAGCCACTGGGTATTATCATCCATCACCTCTGGTTGAGGTTCATTAGTATGTGGATGATACTCAACTTTATATCTCCAACCCTGGTGACCTAAGCAATGTTGTCTTTGCCCTTTTGGTGCTTGGGGATATGGTGTGGGGTCTGGATGGGGGATAACAGACTTTAGCTGAATCCTAGCAAGACTGAATAGTTCTGGATGCATGGAACTTCATGACCAATCTTTAGCATATTTAGCAATGGATGGAGTGGCACTACTCCACACAGACCCAGGCTGTAATTTATGGGTTTTCCTGGGTTTGAGATTCCTCGAAGAGCAAATAGCAGTCACAGCTAGAAGAGAGATAGAGATAGATCAGAGTGTGCACAGTGTGACTATGTGAGAGAACCCAGGAGCAAATACTGTAAGCAGAGGTTTGTATTTAAATAGTGGTTTTATCTACAAAGAATATATACATACACCTACTTTAGTCAGACCTCAAACACAGCCTGGAAGCACATATGGAGAGACAGATATGCTCTAACAGGATCACTCCTTATTACAGGCTCTTAAAGTGATATCAGCCCAAAAACTTTGCTGACTCCTTCCCAGTATTACATCATCATAGCAGTTGATGATGTAGCAGTATTACATCATCATAGCAGGGCATATCATTACCCTGATAATAGAGATAGAGATAGATAGAAATAGAGATAGATACAGATAGAGATACAGATTATATATATATATATATATATAACCCGCGAAAACCTCCGAAAACTTTGCGGGTATTTGTATGTGGATCTTTGATTCTTCGGGTTTTCTCCCGCATAGAATTGGAAATATCTAGGCGACGTTTCGATGAAGTCTCATTCATCATCTTCAGGCTTGTGTCTTCAGCTTTGTGCTTCTTGAAGTAATGTGAGCTTGCAGCTGCTTCTTCTTTTTAACTACTAGTGGGAGTGTGACTTGATTGGGTGGGGGCTTGGCTGTGTTCTGATTGGCTGGGTGTGTGTTCTCATTGGTTGGGGGTTTGGCTGTGTTCTGATTGGCTGGGGGTGTGTTCTGTTCTGGTGGGGGTTTGGATGTACTCAGGTTAGTCTTAGTTGCTGGGAGATTTGAGCTGGTGAGCTGTGATCCTGTTGTTTGGCTTCGCGTTCGTGGTCGTGCCACATCTTCATGGTGGGCGTCAGTTCCCTTTATGTATGGGTTGGGGGGGGGTTGAAGCAGGTAGTGATGCAGCTGTGGTACGGCTTCTGGTCCATAGTCGTGTTTCATCTTCTGTGTGGGTGTGAGTCTGCTTTCTATGTGGAAGTGTGGTGGTAGTTTCTTGTGTGGCCCTTGTGGGTGTGGGTCTGGTGTCCTTCTTCATGTTAGGTACTCGTTTGTTAATGAGGGCAGGTTTCCAAATGGCTGGTAGACGGGAAGTGTCATCTCGTTTATTCATGCTGTGTGGGCGTTTTTCTATCTCTATGGCTTCTTTGATTATTCTGTTGTTGAAGTGTTCGGTTTTGGCGATAGTTCTGGTATTTTTAAAGTCAATCTTATGTCCTGTGGCTTTGAGGTGTTGGACCAGGGAAGAGGTTGGTTCTTCTTTTTTGATTGAGTTCTTGTGTTCTTCAATGTGTGCACTTATTCTTCTGTTAGTTTGTCCGATGTATGTGGTGGGGCAGGAGGTGCACGGGATTTTGTATACACACACACACACACACACACACACACACACACACACACACACACACACACACACACACACACACATATATATATATATATATATATATATATATATATATATATATATATATATATATATATATATATATACAGAGAGAGAGAGAGAGAGGTATAGAAATAGATATGTTATTAGCTGCCCAGAATTGCCCTAGGCAGTTCTAGTGAGATAGCCAGGAATCACTTTAAAATAAAACGAAGTAGGTTTCCTTGCCAGAATTAAGTATGACTCACTTTTCGTAAGTTTCATAGATAGGACACTATGATCAAATTTAAAGAAGTTACACAAATACAACAAATAAGTTGGAATATCCTTCAAATAGAAACAGTAACAACTACACCTATAAATGACACATTTAATTAGAACAAGTGAGAGAATTCTATAAAAACCAAAGGGCAATTCAATCTAAATCAAGCATCAGAACTTCTAGAGAAATGAATAGAAGAAGCTAATCGGCTTGAATAATAATTTTAATTGTCTGGCGGATTTATTTCTTTTCTCAGAGTCTAGCAAACAAAGAATATGCTCCAAAATCTTTTAATAATTTTAGATGTTTAAATAATGCAAGAAAAGAAAAGCAAGCCCAAGGCTGAATAAGAAATTCTCTGAAGCACACTTTCAAATTAAAAATATTATTAAGATTTTTCTAAATCAAGTATGGTTGATAATATATTACAAAAAGGATATTGGATGGAAAACCCATGTTGAAAGAAACTTGAGGAGTGGAAGTAGTTTTAGCCTATGTGTGAAGACATGCTACCTGGTGACACTTTTTTGTTACAAGAACACAATCAAAAATCTTACACAGATAGAATACTCATTCATATAAAAGGTTTGCCTTTTGCAGCAGACCAACTGAAAAACATTTAGCATCAGAAGTAATAAAATCTGATTATTTTTATGATATTATGTATACATGTATAAGCGTAAAACCACTTATTATTCCATGAAAATATTTGGAAGCATTTGCAGAATATAACAAAACTGTTTTCAGAGATAACCAACAACTACTTCTGGCTCAGAATGTTACATCTACTTATATAAAAAGTATAGTGTAACAGTAAATTGGAAGCAAAGCAGATAAATAAACTCAAACATTCTGTTTTCCAGCTTTCTAATCTCACCATGCAAACTGTTACCTAGTACATTTAGCATTTTTATTGTAAGCTGCCCAAAGTTGGTTTGGAATGAAATCACATCTAATAAATAACTACTATTACTAGTGATGGATGTATTGCATGACTCAGTACTGGAGACCTGTAAGATGTTATATAAATATCCAAAGCTTTCAAGCCAATTTTCTGGTGTAGTTGCTTAAGATCCCATTAGCACAAGGCCTTGAATAGGAAAAAAAAATAATACAAAAGAGTAGGTATGTGTGAAATGACAATTATAGGCTTAGAGAAAATGATTGGTGCTATGTTTGCACTGTGAAAACAACATGATTTGCTTTGACAAAGCAAACAGGCTACCTAATTCTCCTTCTGTTTGAGTCATCTTGAACTGCTTCAGGCAAACACTGTGAGAAAAAAGCTCTTGCTAGCTTTCTTCTGTAATCTTGGCTGAAGGTTTTCTAGGCTGGGTGATTCCAGGATTTTCCACATGGCTTTCCAAAGCTACTTGTTCCAGAAGATCTTTGACATACACGGAAGGGCTGCAGTGCTGGGTGGCTTTGACAGGTGGTGTGGGATTGCCTGCACAGGTAGGAGCAGCTCTACCTGTTAGATCTTTGACAGATGACCTGAAGGAGGCTACAGGCTGCCTGCCTTTGGTGCAGCCCTTCTGCAGTTTCCAAACAGTTATCTATTTTCTGATTTTCTTTGGATATTGCCAGTAAAAGACAGACATACTTTTTATACACCTTTGCAATGTGAAAGTCAAAGATGACAAATCCAGTCTAAAACTTTTCAGTGCTATACAAGACAGTTATGCAGTTTTTGAAGGAAGACAAATACTTTAGCATCTCAGAAAGATCCTTGCAGACTGAATTAGAATGACAGTGAGTGATGAATATAGTTAGAAAAGTTTTAAGAGAAACCCCTTTGGTGGTTTCATAGGTATGATCCCCATTTTATTAAAGTATATTTAAATCCATACATTATATTATAAAATATTGGGTACTATATGGACTTTTCTTCTTAAACCCTACAGCATTTCTACTCCACTTTGTCACTAAATAGGAAAGGGCACATTTTCATCGAAAATCTTATGTGTCTATTTGATCTGCCCACTCCTAGTATCTAATGGAGATGCTTTATTTCCAGAGGTTGTTTGAAGAATCTCCCAAGTTGATGGTAGGAAGTTTTGTCAAGGCCTTCTGGAAGAGGGAGGCCATTGCTTTAGATTGACCATTGCTTTAGATTGAATTGCACCTGAATGGCATCTTCCAGAAATGGAAGGGGTGGGGAGTCACCTAGACATCACTGACACCATATGAAAAGTGAACTGACTATGGAGGGGTAGAGAGATACTCTTGAAGAAGGGGTGCATCAGTGATTATGTAAACATCATCTTAAACTTGAAAGAGAGGAGAAAGAAAGTCGAAATTGATTGTATTTGGTATAAGATAGAGCAGAAGACACATTGTCAGGCTTTCAAGGTCAAGTTTATCAATATGTTTGTGATATCCAAATGTGTATCTTGAGTCTGAAGTGATGCTTTCAAAAAAGCTATGTATTTACAGGTGAAACTCAAAAAATTAGAATATCGTGCAAAAGTTCATTTATTTCAGTAATGCAACTGAAAAGGTGAACTTAATATATGAGATACACTCATTACATGCAAAGCAAGATTGTTCAAGCCGTGATTTGTCATAATTGAGATGATTATGGTTTACAGCTCATGAAAACCCCAAATCCACAATCTCATAAAATTAGAATATTGTGAAAAGGTTCAATATTCTAGGCTCAAAGTGTCCCACTCTAATCAGCTAATTAAGCCATAACACCTGCAAAGGGTTCCTGAGCCTTTAAATGGTCTCTCAGTCTGGTTCTGTAGGAAGCACAATCATGGGAAAGACTGCTGACCTGACAGTTGTGCAGAAAACCATTATTGACATCCTCCATAAGGAGGGAAAGCCTCAAAAGATAATTGCAAAAGAAGTTGGATGTTCCCAAAGTGCTGTATCAAATAACATTAATAGAAAGTTATGTGGAAGGGAAAAGTGTGGAAGAAAAAGGTGCACAAGCTGCAGGGATGACCGCAGCCTGAAGAGGATTGTCAGGAAAAGGCCATTCAAAAGTGTTGGCAACTTTCACAAGGAGTGGACTGAGACTGGAGTCAGTGCATCAAGAGCCGCCACACACAGACGGATCCTGGACATGGGCTTCAAATGTTGTATTCCTCTTGTCAAGCCTGTCCTGAACAACAAACAACATCAGAAATGTTTTACCTGGGCTAAAGAAAAAAAAGAACTGGTCTGTTGCTCAGTGGTCCAAAGTCCTCTTTTCTGATGAGAGCAACTTTTGCATTGCATTTGGAAACCAAGGACCCAAGAATGGAGAGGCACATGCTGCAAGATGCTTGAAGTCCAGTGTGAAGTTACCACAGTCTGTGTTGATTTGGGGAGCATGTCATCTTCTGGTGTTGGTCCACGGTGCTTCATTAAGTCCAGGGTCAACACAGTTGTGTACCAGGAGATTTTGGAGCACTTCATGCTTCCTTCCGCAGATGAGCTTTATGGGGATGCTGAGTTCATTTTCCAGCAGGACTTGGCACCAGCCCACACTGCCAAAAGCACCAAAACCTGGTTCAATGACCGTGGGATTACTGTGCTTGATTGGCCAACAAACTCGCCTGACCTTAACCCCTTACAAAATCTATGGGGCATTGCCAAGGGAAAGATGAGAGACATGAGACCAAACAATGCAGAAGAGCTGAAGACCGCTATTGAAGCATCGTGGTCTTCCGTAACACCTCAGCAGTGCCACAGGCTGATAGCTTCCATGCCACGCCGCATTGAGGCAGTAATTGCTGCAAAAGGGGCCCAAACCAAGTACTGAGTATATATGCATGCTTATACTTTTCAGAGGTCCGATATTGTTCTATGTACAATCCTTGTTTTATTGATTGCATGTAATATTCTAATTTTCTGAGATTGTGGATTTGGGTTTTTATGAGCTGTAAGCCATAATCATCTCAATTATAACAACTCACGGCTTGAACTATCTTGCTTTGCATGTAATGAGTCTATCTCATATATTAATTTTACCTTTTAAGTTGCATTACTGAAATAAATGAACTTTTGTACGATATTCTAATTTTTTGAGTTTCACCTGTATATCTTTTCTGGTGCTAGATGAGGAAGACTGGGCTATAACAGAGACAGAGTGGCACTGGTTTCAAAAGCCTACTAACTCTAGTAATAATTAATGTCAATTCTGACATTACATTGTTAATTCTGAATAGGATTGCACTCATCTGAACAGATTTGGTTTGCAATTTGGGGGGTGGCAGGTCATCTTAGAGTCACAGATCCTTCTTGAATGCAATAAGATTGGTATCCTCTTACTTAGTCTAACAATTCTACCCCTGTGCATTCATCAAGGTATTTCTTGGAATGACAACTGTTATTCATTGTCACTCTCCAGATTGGACTATTGCATTTGCAATATACAGTAGAAAGGCTGCCCCTGAAGAGCTTTGGAGGATATAGCTGCATCAAAATGTAGAAGCTTGGATAATTATGGATATACCCATAAATTGAGTGAGTGAATGAATGAATGAATGAATGAATGAATGAATGAATGAATGAATGAATGAATACCTAGAGGCAATCACCTAACATCTGTACTTAGTGCAGATACAATCCTAGTACAATCCTTCTATGGATGTGTCCCTTGCATGAGAAAGGTGGGACTGGAAAAAGGGGATAGAAGCATCAAACATCTTGTTCTTGCTGCTGGTTATTTTAACATTACTACAGCTAGTGACTCCAATGTAGCTTTGATAGGTCTAGAAAGTTAATAGGATCCCTTGCCCACACCTATTAAAAGTAATTTAGATTCCAAAGTTCCATCTCTTGAACTTCAATCTTTTTAAAAAAAAAAAAAATTCTTTAAAAAACAAAAAATACAAAAATCTCATTTCCATTAACAGTTATTGTGTCATTGTATATACATGTTTCCTGTTTTGTGACTATACATTATTTTTATCCTTATTCTTCACCCATTCGTACCACCTCTCCGATGTCACATAGTATTCTCGATCCTCTTTGCCTTTCAGTTCCATAGTGAATTTATCTAATTCAGCACAGTCCATTATTTTTTGAATCAAAACTTCATCTGGTGGTATTTTATCACTCTTCCAATTTTGTGCTAATATGATTCTTGCTGCAGTTAAGATGTGTACAATAAGGTATCTTTTATCTTTATTCAAATTCCCTTTAATCATACCTAATAAAAAAATTTTGGGTTCCAATTTCAATTTATATTTTGTAAGCTCAAAAAGCCATCTCTGTATTTTCTTCCAGTATTTTTTGAGTTCTATACACTGCCGCCACATATGGAAAAATATTCCTTTCTTTTGTTTGCACTTCCAGCATTCCGGTTTCAAGGTTGGATACATTTTTGCCAGTCGTGCTGGCCCTAAGTGCCATCTACAAAACATTTTATATTGATTTTCTTTGAATGCTTTCGACAAAGTCAGCTTCCAGTTCTCAGTCCAAGTCTTTTCCCACTCATCCAAATTTATATTATGACCCACATTTCTTGCTCAGGCAATCATTGGTCCCTTAACAATGTCCTCCTCTAATTCCACCTCCAATAGGTAATTATATGTTCGTGTTATAAATTTTATATCCTTGCCTGTCAATATTTGGTCCAATTTTTGTAAATCTTTATCTATCCCTAGCTCTTTTACATTTTTATTTTATTTATTTATTTATTTGAATTGTCAAGATAATAGGTATAAGTATATACATAGTTATGAATACATGAAATGGGTACATATAAGAAAAATAAAATAAACAACGGTAGGTACGTTAGTACGCTTATGCATGCCCCCTAGAGGCCTCTTAGGAAAGGGGAAAGGGGTGAGGTCAATAGTAGACAGTCTAAGGTTAAAGTTTTTGGAGTTTGGGGAAGAAACCACAGAGTCAGGTAATGTATTCCAGACATTGATCACTCTGTTGCTGAAGTTGTATTTCCTGCAATCAAGTTTGGTGCGGTTAACCTTGAGTTTGTATCTATTGTGTGCTCTTGTGTTGTTATGGTTGAAGCTGAAGTATTCAGGTAAGTCATTGCAATGTATAATTTTATATACCATACTTAGATCAGACCGAAGACGGCGTAATTCAAGGTTTTCAAGGTCTAGAATTTCAAGACTGGTGGCATAAGGTATTCTATAACGAGTAGAGGAGTGGAGAACTCTTCTAGTGAAATATTTCTGGACTTTCTTAACTGTGCTAATATCAGATACGTAATGTGGGTTCCAGACTGATGAGCTGTATTCGAGTATTGGTCTAGCAAATGTTTTGTATGTTCTAGTTAGTAGTGTGATATTACCAGAGAAAAAGCTTCATAGGATTAGGTTAACAATTCTTTTGCCTTTTCTAATGCCTTTTTGGCTATGTAGTTACAGTGGGCTCTAGCACTTAGATCATTAGAGATGAGTATTCCAAGGTCTTTTACAGAGCTTGGATCATCAATAAGGTTTTGACTATTCAGCTTGTATTTTATTTTCTGGTTGTTGTTTTTTTGCCAATGTGTAAGACAGAGCATTTATTTGTTGAGATTTGAAGTTGCCATTTGTTTGACCATTCTGATACATAGTCAAGATCTTTTTGAAGGGTAGCAGTATTGTCTGTGGTATTGAACAGCTTTACATCATCAGCAGAGAGAACGCAGTTACTGCTGTTAATATGATCCAGAGGTCATTTTCTTAAATTTAGTTTGAATTTGCAAATATACCCACCAGTCTAGTGTTATCCCTTGTTCTTTTAGTTTATCCAGTGTTTTTAATTCCCCCTGTTCATCTACCAATTCTTTATATCTAATCATTTTTTTAATATCCCTTGTGTTTGGATATAATATAGCTTCTATAGGTGGGATCCAGTTTGGTCTTTTCAAATAATGCTTTTTTTTAAATTTCTCCCATGTTTGTAAAAGTGAGTCCCTTACCAAATGTCTATGAAAATAGGAGTGGATCTTATTATTTTTATCCCATAGAAAGGCATACCACCCAATTTGGAGGTCATCACCTTCTATCGTCAAAATTCTTTTATTTCTTAAATTTATCCACTTCTTAACCCATAGTAAAATTGCTGCTTGATAATTTTGGGAGCCCAAGGCCGCCTCTGGTTCTATTATCTTGTAATGTTTTCAATTTTATTCGTGCTTTTTTCCCCATCCATATAAATTTCATTATCGTTCTATCTAATTCCTGAAAAAAATTTCTTATCCAATTTTATAGGTATTGTTTAAAAATAATATAATAGTTTTGGTAGTATGCTGATTTTTATGGCTGCTATTCATCCTAATAGTGATAGTTGTGATTTTCCCCAATTGGCCAGGTCTTTCTTTATCTGTAAAAGTAATTTCATATAATTATCCTCTTTTATGGAAGAGCATAACCAAATTCCTAAATATTTAAGTTTTTTGACACTTTGTAATCCCACTTTCTTTTCCAATTCTTTTTTGTTTTTTGACTTTCTATCACATTTTTGGTTATTACTTTTGTTTTATCTTTATTAATTTTTAGCCCTGCTATCACCCCATATTCTTCTAATTCTTGAGTTAGATAGGTCCCTGACTCTATTGGATCTTCCACAAAAAACACTAAGTCATCCGCAAATGCCTATACTTTATGCTCTTTTTTGCTCTTCAGTCCAATTATCTTTCTTTGCCTAATCCGATTTAAAAGCACTTCCATGGTCAAGATAAAAAACAGAGGCGACATTGGATATCCCTGCCTAACACCTTTCATAATCTTAAAGTTTTCAGTAATTTCCCCATTTATAATTACCCTAGCTTTTTGGTTCGAATAAATTGTGCCTATCATTTCCTTGAATTTAGATCCAAATCCCATATTTTTGACCTGTTGGATCAAGAACTGCCAGCTGAGATTGTCAAAGGCTTTCTGAGCATCCAAGAAAATCAACGCTGCCTGCTTTTCCAGGTGGGCCTCATAGTATTCTAATACATTTAATACTACCCTTGTATTGTTTCTTATCTGTCTAGAAGATAGAAAGCCGTTTTGGTCAATATGAATAAGTTCATTTAATATAATTTTTAATCTTTCTGACATTATTCTTGTGAATATTTTATAGTCTATGTTCAGAAGTGAGATTGGTCTATAATTTTTAATCTGTTTGTGATCTAAATCTTCTTTAGGAATTAGTGAGATATTTGCTTCCATGAGTTGAGTAATTTGGCAAAGGCTAATACCTCATTGTAGACATCTAACATCACTGTTTCAAGACATTCATAAATACATTTACACAGTTCTGCTGGAAAACTATCCGGTCCTGGCATCTTATTATTTTTCTGCCTTTCAACCGCCCTTTTCAATTCCATCACTGTTATTTCTTTATTTAATATCTCTTTCTGTTCCTCTCTAATTTCTGGGAGACCTTTCCTTTTCAAATATTGGGTTTATTCCATCCTCCCTATATAGTTTTTGTACTATTTTCTTTTTCTCAGACATTCAATATTCTAATTTTCCATCCTCCTCCTCCAACTCTTGTATCAACCTTCTTTCTTTTTCTAATCTTAATTTATGGGCTAACCACCTCCCTGGTTTATTTGCATGTTCGAAAAATTCTGTTTTGCCCTTTTCACCTCTTTAACTCTCTCTTCCTGATTTCAATTTATGCCTAGTAAGAATCATCTCTCTCCGCATTTTTTCATCTTGTGTTTTGTTTTGTTTTTTGTAATCTACTTTCTAGGTCTTTAATCTCCTCCTGTAATTTATTCTGATTTTGCCATTTTTGCTTATTCCTTTTTGCTGTATACGCTATTACCAGCCCCTTCAAGACTACCTTTGCTGTATCCCGTGTATTGTGTAATGATGTTTGTTCCACTGTATTTTCCTTAAAGAAAAGTTCCATTTCTTTCATAATTTTCTCTACAAAATCTTTCTCCTTTAAGATTTGGGGATTAAGTATCCACCTTCTACTTTTCTTTTTCCTTCCTTTCCAAATTATTTTTAATGGATTATGATCAGCTCATACATTTGTCATAGTCTCTATCGTACCTACTTGGTTTCCTAGTTCTGCGTTCATCCACGCCATGTCTAATCTAGACCACGATTTGTGCAGATTAGAGTAGAATGTGAATTCTTTTTTCCCCAAATTTATTCTCCATGATTGATCTATCAAATTTAGTTCCTGTGTCATATTGAAGAAAGATCTGGGCAAAATTTTCCTTTTCTTTTTGTTCTTTGCATTACTAAAATAATCCTTCCTTATATCTACTACTGCATTAAGATCTCCCACAATGCATACGTTGTCTTGTCCCATCTCAACAATTCTCTCATGTAAATCCTTATAGAATTGGTTTTGGTTGTCATTCAGCGCATAAATTATAACTAATAACATTGGCTTGTACCCTAATTCTAGTTCAAGTATCAAAATTCCCCCTTGTGGGTCTACATATTTTTCTACTGCCTTAATTTCTTTTTTAACATATACCACTATCCCTTTCTGTTTTTGATCTGCCAGGGCTACAAATAACCTTCCTAATTTAGGATATTCTAAACATTTCCAAAATTGTTTTTTAATATGGGCTTCTTTCAGGCATACTATTTCTAATTTCTGTTTGGCTAATCTAGATAGTATCTGTTTCCTTTTAATGGGTGGGTTTAGGCCATTTATGTTTAATGATAATAGCTTCGTTCCTGTCTTTCTACTTGTGGGATATTATCTGTCTTCTGTTAATTCTAGTCTCTCTTTGCGGAAATGTTCTTAATCTTCTTCCTTCAGTCTCCTCCTTGTTCTCTCTTTCTTGTTCTAGGTGGCCTGTATCTTGCTGTTGTTGTTCTTCTTGGCTTTCTGTCTCTAGCTCCTCTCTATCACTGCTTTCTTCTTCTGTTCCTCCAATCTGCTCATAGAAATCTTGCGCCTTGTCTAAGTTATCAACAAGCCTTCTGGAATTAACCATCAAAACAGTATGTTCTTCTGGATGAGTTGTGTTGCCAAAAACTTAGTCTTTTCTCTGTTCGTGCACCTTCTTGGGAACCTGCTTCAGAGTTTGCACTTCTTTATCTTTATAAACCAATGGCTCATCTCATGTTATCTTCTATATTATGTCATGTACTTGTTTCCTGGCAAATCGCATGTGGATTTCCCTAGGTAACCTATTATGTAGAGCATAACTTGTTTGAACTCTATAGGCCTCGTCAATTTCTAGCAGGATCTCTCTGATCTCCCTTTGTAAAGCTGGTGCAAGTAATTCTGCCATAAGCACATTCAAATCTTCATCTTTACTTTCAATGATATTTTGAAACCTCAAGTAATAGGCAGCATGGTCCATCTCTAGGTGTATAATCTGTTCTTCTAATCTTTTGTTTATTGTCATCATCCTGTTGTCTATTAGTTCCAGTTCCTTTTCATTTTGTACTGTTCCAAGTTCCACCTGTTCTAGTTTCTGCTCATTCTCCAAGCTACTCAAAATTTCCGCTACTGGTTCTCCAGAACCTGCTGAATACCACCTCTGATCTTGTTGCTAATTATTTTAACATTACTACAGCCAGTTACTCCACTGTAGCTTTGATAGGTCTAGAAAGTTAATAGGACCCCTTGCCCACACCTACTAAAAGTAATTTAGACTCCAAAGTTCAATCTCTTGGACTTTAGCCTTAAATAGTCTTGACCAAGAACAAAAGCTAAACCTCATAGATAAGAGAGGCTAGTCAAAATATGTATGAGTGCCGATAGAAGACAAGACTATATGGCTACGGTTTGATGAGGCTTACCAAGAAAACCTTGAATTATGTGTCTTTGGTCTGATCTAAGTATGGTATATAAAATCATACATTGCAATGACTTACCTGTCAATGAATACTTCAGCTTCAACCATAACAACACAAGAGCACACAATAGATACAAACTCAAAGTTAACCGCACCAAACTTGATGGCAGGAAATACGACTTTAGCAACAGAGTGGTCAATGTCTGGAATACTCTACCTGACTCTGTGGTTTCTTCCCCAAACCCCAAAAACTTTAACCTTGGACTGTCTACTATTGACCTCACCCCTTTCCTAAGAGGCCTGTAGGGGGCGTGCATAAGCGCACCAAAGTGCCTACCATCCCTGTCCTATTGTTTCTTTTATTTTTCTTATATGTACCCATTTTATGTATCCATAGTTATGTATATACTTATACCTATTATCTTGTAAGCAATTGACAAATGAAATAAATAAATAAAAATAAATAAATAGATGGAGGCTCAGCAAGGCTTATTTATAGAATTTACTCCTGGACAATGCAGAAAACTTAATCAAGAAATCAGCTTTTACTTGTAAATATCCTGCATTGTGTATTTTGGACTTTGGATTTCATCCCTTGCTTCTTTGGATTTATCACCAAGCTAATAGTTTACTGGTCTTGATCCTGCTTGCCTATTGAATGAATGTATTCTGTCCTCAAAAGCTCACGAAAGAGCTTTTTCAGAGGATGCTTCATTTCAAGTAGCTGGAATAAAACTTGATCTTGTTTATCTCTGGAGTGTGGCAGATTTATAGCCACAGCCTCTAATTTATTTCTTGGCAACCAGTTGTGTTGGCAGAGTGAAAAGAGCAGTATTGGTTGCCAGTTAGCTTCTGGGTACAATTCAGGATGCTGGTTGTTACCTTCATGGCTCTTGACCTGAGTATATAAGGGACTGCTTTTTCCCAGTAGCACCTGCTCACCTGAAAAGTTCTAGTTGGATGGGCTTATTATTATGTCCCCTTAATCAGAAATTGTCATCTTCAGAGGTGATGCAAGCATACCTTTTTCTGTTGCTGTTCCCTTCTTTGAGAGAACATCCCCTATGAGCAATCAACTCATTTCTTCTTTTTTTAAAAAAGTAGGATAGTTGGTTGTTACACAAAGCCATGGAGATTGAATTATTGTGACTATTCCTTGAAACAAAGCATTTTTTAAAATATTATTGTTAATGCTTTAGTAATGTCTTCAGGTTCTATAGCAGTATTAAATAGATGTTGGGGATTTCTTAGTTGTGTGCTCTGTTTTTAAGAATTCCAATTATGTCTTAGGGAGCTGTATTATCCAGTCAGTGGGTTGGAATTGTCTATAAACATTCAGATTTGTGGTTACATTTTAAAAAAATAGCACAATATCTTTTTTAGGACCCTTGAAAATGATAAAGAATTTAGCAAATGTTCAAGGATTCTGTTGTAGTTAACCGACAGCAAGTGCGGATGGCTGAGGAGAGCGAAGACTCAGATGAAGAGCCAGGACCATTAGGGAATGGACTGTTGCCTTCAGATATTGTGGGCGCTGGCAGCAGCAAAGAAGAGGTTCTCAAGGAGCCTGTGTCAAGTGCCCATGCATGCAGGGTTGCTCTCAGGAAAGAGCAGCTGCAACAGCACGGGCGACTCAGGAGTAAGGCTGAAAGGTAATGGCCCCTCCTTCAAGAAGATAAAAGGCAGCTGTGAAGCAAACATTCTTTGCAGGAAGCAAAGACATTTTGAAACTCGGCCTCATGGACATTACAGTTGGTATTTGAAGACTCTTATAAACTATTTCTTATCTGAAACTCGGCCTCATGGACATTACAGTTGGTATTTGAAGACTCTTGTAAACTATTTCTTATCTGTTGTTTTTTGCCAGACTTGAAAAAACTTGGCAAGATTCTTTTTTGTCGGAGCTAATTAGTTGGAAGCAGCCTTTTATCTGTGAAGAAACAGGATTGTTTGCTGAAATTTAAAAAGATTATACTGCTGCCTTTGTCTTGTGTTTGTTCTCTTGGAACCAGGTTTAAGTCAGAACAAATTCATAACTCCCACTATTCAGCATCATGATGGCAATGGGAGAGTTCATCAGTTCAGGAAATTGATTGGATTGACAGTTGACTTTTTTCCCACTACTTAAAACTGTCCTCAATTATGGGTGGTCCATTAGAAGCACACAAAGTCTATAACTTTCAATGTCAGCACCTACCCTTTAATATTGGCAGGAGCTCCTTATCTCAGCTTAGTTGTGAAATGCTCTCCTGCACACTCCAAGTCAAATTGTCATTACGTTAGATTTCATTTCAACACTAAAAGAAGACCTAGTTACTTATCCAAGTTTAGGATGACTCTAGATCTTTTTGGAAGTTGATTAGAATTTATCCATTCTTGCTTCTGTTTTATTCCTTATTGTGTCTTGCTTTAAAATCTGTGAATAAAGAGCAGGTTATAAATATTTTAATAATGGACATAAATTAATATCTTAATTTCCATGCACATAAAGTATATCACTGGGTGGAAACTCTTTAAATATATTGTTAATGGATGTTGTGAGGAAATGATCGTCATGTCAGAAGTTGCAAAAAGGATAGATCTCGAAGGGAAGCTAATACTGGTTTACCTCCATGAAATTATATCATAACACACACACACACACACACACACACACACACACACACACACACACAAACACACAGAGAGAGAGGGAGCAGACAATTCTTCAGACAATGAATAATGCTTATCATAGTTTCAGCAAAGTTACAGATGAATTAATAAGCTTATGGGGGTTTCCTGTCCTCAGGTTAAAGGTTAGAAAAAAATGCAATCTACTATTTATTTACATAAGGCAGTATATGCCAGAGGAGAGGTACATATAAAAATATTGGCTACCTTAGGAAAGAAAACAGTGATGAATTAAGTTCGTAACTGTAATGATTTGAACAGCCAGAAGGAAATCTCTCCAGCCCTGAAGTGTCTATGGTCCTCATTCCATTCAACTACTTTTGTAATGTATATGCTGAATGGCTCCAATAAAAGCAATATTAATAGTGTTAATTGTTGGTATCTTTTAAAAAAGAAATCCTTTCATTCTACTTCGGTCCTGGTGTTTGGAGAAAATACTTGTTCTTCCACTGTACTACCGATTTCATTTCACACACACAAAAATAAAAAAAAATTACATTATTAAATTATTTCTATTTTGTTTTGATTTAGTTCCAAAGGTAGATTTGCCAGCAATATTGCTATTTTCATGTCTTACTGATGTTGAGGATTTCTTTTATTATAGCAGACAGTGTTGGTTTTTTTTATATATATATATATATATATTTTATACCAGTCTCTGGGGACTTAGCATGCCTATCTTTCCCAAGTTAATTTTTGTACTGTGAATATTTCAACTTGTATTGTTTGATGTCTCATAGTTATATACGTAGATAACAATCATATAATTCCCTTGGAGGGTAAGCAATATTATGCAAAATGCAAAAAAGAAATAAAAATCAAACCAATGAAAAGCATGACATAAGAAAAGGAAATACAACTAAATTTTAAACCATACACC
Source organism: Bungarus multicinctus (assembly GCA_023653725.1). Lineage (NCBI taxonomy): Eukaryota > Metazoa > Chordata > Lepidosauria > Squamata > Elapidae > Bungarus > Bungarus multicinctus. The sequence continues at coordinate 10,186,295 of CM042848.1, read as the reverse complement.
AAACACCATACACAATATACTATGTGTCATCTAACTATCTGTAGTTGAGAACTTAGCACCTTCAAAGGAAAAGTTGAAGACTGAATGAAAGTTATCAAAAGTGACAAGTATCCCCTTCCCTCAGAGAGGCATCATCAGACTTCCAAATCCAGACATCCACAATCAAACTGATCATCAAAATGAGCCAGGTAGAGCCAAAAATACCAGTGGTGGGATTCAAACCATACCAAGTTCTATCAATTTTCTTAGTGATAGAGAATTTCAGAAGACATAAGTTCATATGGACTTTCCCCAGTTGACTTCCAACTCAGAGTGAATACAAACAACTTTATCCAAAAACAAACATACAAATTCATCCAGGATGCTGTATCCTATCAATCTTTTTCCAATAGGCCTGAGTAAACAGGCTACCCGCTGTAAATCTGTGGCAGAGATGCAAAAATTGTAAAGAATATTTAATGCTTTACTCTTTTATCACCATTGTAAGTCTCAACTTGAAGTTATAGCAGTGCTCCTTTTTATTTTGGCTATCGTTGTTGCAGATGTTGTTTCAATCATTTTATCTCTTTTAGATCCTTAATAATCCAGGGAGCTGCTTGGTATCCGTGATTGACAGAAATTGCAAGAGTAACTTTGTTCAGGAGTCTAGGCATTTCCCAGGGGTTAACCAGGCATAAAAGCCTTCAGATTGCCAAACTCTCCCATATCTATGGCAGACCAATATGAGGTTCTGACCATCCATGCAGAGTTTTATGCTGAGCATCTTAAAAAGCAAATTATCTGATTACAGCAAAAAAAAAGCAATATCAGGGTTCCAAGTAATAGACCCATAGAAAGCAAAACTCCAAGGCAGGTAGATTCCTCAAAGAATGGCTTTATTGGATATATCATATTGGCACAAATCTGGTGAACTGACTCCGAAGGTTCCTGTGGTTTTCACCTAATTAAAAATAAAAGTTTGTCACTTTCTCAAAACAATTAATCACATGGTCCAATCACGGTGCTGTCTGGTTGTCTGGTGACATCACTCCTCTTTCCTCTGACCAGGTGTAAGAATGTCCTTGGTTCCCAAGGGAAAGTATTTTGTTTTGGCTACAAAATCCCAGCTATCTAAAATCCTCCCCTCCCTATTCCTCAGTTCTACTGTGGCAACACTGAAGCTTCCAAAATAGCTTCGGTCCAGTCAGTTTCAGAGTTCAAAAGCTATTTATGTTCTCCGTAGAAAGATTATGTTCAAAATAATACCAGGCACTAACCTATGTTGGGGATTAGATTACTTGCAATTAACCTCGGTCACCATCATGAGCCTATGAACTCATAAATTACATCAGTTTCCCCTCTTTTATACATAAATTCATATATATTGCCTAACACCTTCACTCTCTCTCAGTCACTCTCTCAATCCATTCTCTATCATTCATATATTTATTTTGAAATGTGATTCTGGTTGATTCTGGTTCATATGACCAAACCACTGCTGAATGGTTATTTTCTACAGGTCACTCACTTTTCAATTCAAACTATTTTAGCAACTGTTCATTCTAAATCCTAACTCTTGTTGCATAACACACATTTCTTAAATAACACATTCCTTCTCATTTCAGTTTATATTTCCTGACATTGGGTTGTTGGTCTGAGCTCCATTTGAACTTATATTCAAATAGATTTCAATTTCCTGACATAACCAACTCTCAGTGCTATATAACAAAAGGAACATGAACACTCTTACTCACCATTATTTTTGCTTACAACAAAAGTATATTCTTCATAATAGACTATATATTATCTATATCTTTCTACCAGCATTTGCACATCTTAAAATTTCTTTGTCCATTTCCCCATATTTATGTTCTTTGGAAGAATGTTTAATAAATTCATATATTTGCTGTAGTGTTCCACATTCATGTATAATTTGCAATCTTTTTCTTCATTTTTCCAGTCAAAAGCATTCACTTTTGTGTTCCATACAATATTTCTTCAATCCATGTTCTTCATTGTGTTATCTAACATTTGCTGCAAATCATTTAGATTCATAGTCAAACAGTATGGCATGAGCTGCATAGAAAAATGCATATGTATTCATGACCAGCCAACAAATGTGTAATTTCACTACAAATGTATGTTTACATTCATCCATAAATGTAAAATATGCAAACATTAAACAATGAAAGGATTTAATCACACATCCTTGTCTTGCAACTTGCAGCATGTTGAACCATTTTGAAGTATTAATTTATTCACTTTTATCATGTTGAGCAATCAACCCGAAACTTTCATCTTTATAATTCCATAATCCATGATTATTCATTTTATCGTTTTAGCATGTCTGTTCTCAAATTCAGTAAGCATAAAAAGTAACTTTGTTTATTGTATTCAAACATGTATGGTTAACTGCAGATCTCCTAGCAGCCATAAACCCATATTTCACAAATTTTGCTCACGGTTGCATCTAATACCTTTCAATCAGAATTGCACCAAACTTTTTCCCAGACACAATAAACTCTCCCCATAGTCCTTCCCTCCATTCACTCTTGCTATCTTCCCCTTTGTATAATATTCCTGAAATCTAAGGTATAAATACAGTCTGCATGCATTTGTAAAACAAATTGCACAGCCACTCCATACACAAATCACATCCACATTTTAATGTTTCTCCAATTACAGTATCTACAGCTGCAGTCCTACCATTACAAAACATTCTCACTGCATTTATGACTTCCTTTTCATCTTCTTTCCTTGACACTTAACATTTATAGCATTTGTTTTAATGCCACTCTTCCACATATCACTATCACTTCCATACATATCTTTAAAATACTTCTTGCGGCATTCTTTCACTTCAGCTCAAATCATTTCATCATTTTTATTTTTAATTTCATTCACTCTGCTGGAGGCTTTTCCACTTCCAAAACAAATTTTTATATCAAAACTGTTCTGCATTTTACTGCCTCTTTCAAACTAAACTGTTTCTTTCTCTTTTTGACCATATTTTTTCCAACTATATTTTTCTATGTACAGTATTTATCAAAATATGCATTTGTTTTTCATCTACTTCCTCTTCTTTCCTTCAACAAACCTCCTAATCTTTTTCAACTCTGCAGTCATATGATCACTCCACTAAGAACCATTTTTCTTCCACACTTTCTATTTCTGTAACTCCATAATCTTCTGTGGTACTTTGTACAAAATTATTCTCCATTGGTTCTACTTCCTTTTTCTTTATATACTATTTTATTTATTCTGTTTGGTGATAAACCTATCATCTAATACTTTTTCATACAGAATGTATACTCTTTTCCTATAATTGTTTTACTTTCTCCCTTTTTTATATAATAAAATCAAAATTAAACCAAAAAACCTTCCAAAACACATACAGTATTTGAAGCAGATCTTCACCAGTCACCATTCACTTTTGGGTTCCCAAATAGTCAACCATTTTTTTTCTGAATTTTCTAGAATCATATCCATCTATCCACTCATGTCACTTTTTATTTAATAAATCATGTCTGGTTCTTCCATTATCGCAATTTGGGGTTGTGTTAGCATGCAGCCACACTAACCTATGGATTCCAATTTCATATGCATCCATAGCAACCAAGATGCCACCAATTTATACTTTGTTACATATAGGTTAGCCTTATTATTCAGAATTAAATCTACATCTTCCTTCTATGCATATACAGAGTACTGTGAGTTAATAAACTGGTAAAACTGGCCTTTGATTGTGATAGTTCCATACTAGATAAATTATGTCTAAGTTGATTGGTACTGTCCTTATTATTAGTAGCAGTAAGGAATGCTCTACATTGTTGCCTGATTTCAGAAGTATATGCATTAACTTATTGCCTTTTGTTCTTGAATAAATTCAAATGAAGACTATACCTGTCATCTACAGCACATGGCGTTCTTGTAAAACTTTGTAAGAGGGATGAAACTAAGATAGATTTTTGTAGTGTTATAAAAATATAACAGCAATGGGTAAGTCGTGATATGGCTACTACTGTATTACACCAGGAAACAATGATTACATATTATGAAGTCATGTCTAGTCTTCCTTATAATATACAGTGGTAGAGAAAGCTGCAATATAAAGAAGTGCCCACTATCATACCTCAATGATTAAAACATAGACAAAGCAAATCAGGGGAAATTCAGGGGAAATTATTTATTTATTTATTTATTTATTTATTTATTTATTTATTTATTTATTTATTTATTTATTTATCAATTTTATATACCGCTCCCCGGGGCGGTTTACAGCCGAATAAAAAAACAATCATAAATACAATATTTAAAATGAAATTAAAAAGATTAAATAGGTGGCTATAATATTAGGAAATATTAAGTTATGAACTTTATTTTCATGTCTTAAAAATGAAAGAAAAAAAATGAAAGAAATGAAAGGTTTACTAGGTCTGCAAACCATGGGGGCTACAAGGATAAGCTCTGCTCTTTCCCCCAACAGTTTCTGGATGACCCTCGGGATCAGGGGCAGAGAAGGAAAGGCATACAGGAGCTCCCGTGGTCAAGGGCTGCATAAGGCGTTCGTTCCCTCCGCCCCCAGAACCGCAAACCTGGAATAGAATCTTGGGAGTTGCGTGTTGTCCTGGGAAGCGAAGAAATCCACTGCTGGGCATCCAATGCGCTCCAACAGCTCCTGAAACAAATTGGGATGCAAACGCCACTCTGCACTGTCAATGGTGACCCTGCTAAGCCAGTTCAGCCTCAACATTGGCCACGCCTACAATGTGCTCATCTCTGAGCGATACCTGGTGTGTCTCTCTGCCCATAAACAGAGCTGCTCTGCCTCCAGCATCAGAGGCCCTGAATGAGTCCCCCCTTGGCGGTTAATGTGTGCCTTGGTAGACACATTGTCAGTCAAGATTAGGATGTCCTTACCTGAGACCACGTCCTCTAATTGTCTCAGGGCCAGATGGACCGCTCGAAGCTCTAACCAATTGATATTATGGTCCAAATCTATGTGTGACCATTGTCCTTGAAGCACCCTGGATTGAATGGGGGCACCCCAGCCATGAAGACTGGCATCTGTGGTTAGCACTAACCTGTTCAGTTCCTTGAATAGGAGTCCAATGGAAAGCACCTTAGATGACCATCTTAAAGATTTAAGGACCAACTGAGTTAATCTGACCTGTAAGAGGGAACAACTCCTACCCGTCTTCTGATAAGGTAGAAGGAACCATTGGAGTGACCTGGCATGTAGTCTAGCCCAGGGCACTATAATTAGTGCATGATATCATTTTCCTCAGGAGCTTAGAAAGTGCAGCCAAAGATACTCTAGGTTTAGATTTCACTTGTCCAATTAACTCCCTGATAGTCTCTGACATCTAGGGATAAGGACACCTTGCAAATAGGAAATGTATCTATTACAGCTCCCAGATGGAGTAAGGTATTGGTGGGAGTTAAGTGGCTTTTGGCCTCGTTGACAGAGAAGCCATACCTTTGGAGCACCTGAATGGTGATCTCTAAATCCTCTACAGCTCTAGATGGGGAAGATGACTGGACTAGTATGTCATCGAGATAACACTGGACCCTAACTGGTAGAGCCCTAAGGTGGGCTGCCAGGGCTGCCAACAGCTTAGTGAATGACTTGGGGGCTGAGGAAAGTCCAAAGGGCAAGGCCCTGTATTAGTAGTGCCTCCCATTGTAGCAGAACCTGAGGAATTGTTGATGAACAGGGATAATAGGGACATGGAGACAGGCCTCCATTAAATCAATGGAGCTCAGGAAGTCAGGAGTGAATGCATCTTGAACCACCTGTATTTCACACGGTGGATAAGGCACTTCAAATCCAGAATTGCCCTCCATCCCTCCGAGGCTTTTGTGATTACAAACAATATGGAATAGAATCCCATGTCTTGTTGACCCTCAGGCACCAGCTGAATAGCGTGAATCTCCAGCAGGTGCTGAATAGCTGTTTCCATAAGGTTCCTTCTCTCTGCAATCCTAGAGATAGGGCAACGATTGAAAAACCTCGGGGGTATAGACAGGAATTCTATAGATAGTCCGGAGCAGACTGTCTCCAGGACCCAGGTGTCAGTAGTTACTTTCTCCCAACGCCTGGCAAACAAGGCCAGAGGTCTCCCAGTGGAAGGGTTGGTCTCCATTTTATCTAGGGTGTCAGAAGGGATGACCAACAATTTATCCCTTTTAAATGGGGCCATGGCCAACCTCCACTTGTGCCTCATATCAGCCTGCCATTGCTTTAGCCAGAGCAAGTGACGAGAGGTCATTGTTCCCCCTATTGCTCTGGATGCAAATCTGGCAGCACTCAGTGTGGCATCAGCTGAAAATTGCTGCCAATAGTTTGTTCATATGTAGGTGTGATCTGACATTGTCCAGTGGAATTCTCTCCTGGAGAGAGATGAGAGAGGCCCTGTTGAAGAAAGATGCGGCTGTGGAAGCTTTCACTGCCCATGCTACTGACAGGTATGTTCTTTGCAACGTTTGCTCAGCCTTCTTGACCTCAGCCTTCAGTGAGTCCTCAGGCTCCCCAGGGATGTCTGTGTTGGCTTGCAGGGCCGCAACTGGGGTGTTGACATCGGGTACTTCCAGGGCCTTGGAAAGATCAACTCCTACATTAAACAATTTTTTGCCTAGGGAGGAAGGACTAGGCTTGGACTGGACTCGAGGGACAACCACTCTCTTTGGATGACTGTGGTGAACATCTTTGGTGCAGGGATGACATCTGCTGCGACTGTTTTCTCAGAAAACAATGGATCATTGGGGTCTTCAGAGGGGTCTGCAGGCTCCTGCGGTTTAGGGACTAAGCCTCACCCTGTGGCCTTTTGGGCCTTAAAAAGGAAAGATCTAAAGATGGCAGGTTGGAACAAGCCAGGGATAGAGCCTTTGTCAGCCTCGTTGAGCCCTCATCATCCTGTCCATCAGCTGGCCACTATCAGATGTAATGGTGTGGAGCTTACAGCAGGAATATACGCACCAGATTCTGTATGCAGGGAAAAATCATCATCATAATGAGACCCGTGTCTCCTACTGCGTCTGGATGAGGAAGTAGAAACCTCTGAGGGAGAACTTCTGGTCTGTCTCAAGACAGCTGACACTCCTTGCCTCACTGCCTCATTTAGCATAGCCTGCATATTAACCTGGAACTCAGGTTCCTGTGCCCTAACTGTTCTGATCCCAGTTGACATGGGAGTAAAGGTTGCTTCTGGAGCCATTCTGGGCCTCTGATCAGTAACTGTCAGTTGCTCTGTTGCTGGGCAGACAGAGAAGAAATTTCTGATCTCAGAAGCCTCAATAGATTCCTGCTCTTCGGCTCCCCCTGTGGCCGCTTCTGCTACTGCAGTCCTGTCAGTTTGCATTTGCCTCTCTTCTCTCGATAACAGCTGTTCCTCATTTGGGCGGGAAATTATGCAGGGCGCCATTTTCTCATCATTTTGCTCTTTCCCTCAAGCCCACATTTTATCCAGCGCCTTGTCCCTGCGCTGCTCGTCCCTCTCTGTTGACTTGGAGCCCTTTTGGGTTCCTGCAGCCTTGTCCTTTGGCTTGGGGCTGTAAAATGAAGCCATCTGTTCTGGGGCTGCTGGGCTTAGAGAGCATGATGGCTGTCGAGCCGCCCCCTCCACTCTCCTAACCTTTTGTGATTCTGCCAACTCTGACTCCAACGATCTTACTCTGGAATCACCCCGATCACGCTGCAGCCTTTCACTTTCCTAAACCTATTCTCACTACTTGTACTCTTCGCTGCTGGTCTTCTGCCCCTTTAAAGGCTACCGCGGTTAATCTCAGCATCTCCAATGGCCGAAACCGCTGGGAGCCTCCCAAGCCAAAGTGCGGGAAGGAGGTGAGGATGGTACTCAAACTCCTCCCACAACCAAAACCTTAATGCCTTGTAGATCGGCCCTCAGCTGATCCAAAGTCCAATGAACGGGGCAGAGCCCTGGCCACGCTGCAGTTTGACAGCTGTCAAAGCGATAGACCAGTTCCAGCTTGCAATAGAATTCAGGATTGGTGGTTTTATTCCTATTTTTCCAATCAATTTGAAAGGATTTGTTATATTTGCTAGGAGAAGAAATTAACATGTCATCTAACAAGTTGACTGAGTCAATTTCTGGGGAGGACCCTAGCAACAGAGGGAGTGTCATCAAAGTTTTGACAGACTCAGCCCAATCACAGGCAGAGACTGATCACCCAGTCCTGAATGCTATCTCTACCACAATGGAGAATAAATTCTTGAACTCTGGAACTTTAGAAGCAAATATAGGAGATTTGATTACCAGCCCCTTTGACACTAATTCAGAAAGCCAAAACTTAAAGCATATGATTTTTATCTTTTTGGTGGCTGCATGCTCAAAGTGAGAGCTCGTTTAGTACAGTGATTAAGGCAGCAGACTAGACATTAGGAGACCATGAATTCTAGTCCTACCTTAGGCCCAAAGCCAGCTAAGTGACCTTGGCTAATCATTTTCTATCAGCCTTAAGAAGAAGGATGCAGTGGAAAACCATTTACAAGAGACTGCAGAGACTAATTACGTCAAGCTTCTTATTCCCGTTGCCAGGAATCAACACTGACACTGACTTGAAGGCATACACAGAGTCAATTCTCTGTCCCTCTTCATCTCTCCCTCTCCCTCCCTCCCTCTCTCTCACACACACACAAACAAAGTTCACAATTCTAAAATGATTGTACACCTGCCTTTCTCCATTTGCATTTGCAAAGAGAACAAAATTTTATTTATTTATTTATTTATTTGTTTAAACTTCTATACCGCCCCCTCTCCCAAAAAAGGGACTCGGGGCGCTGAAATCATACCAATAATATGGTCAAGGAACTCTATTAGATTTTAAACAATAAATGAAAACAATCAGAACAAAACCTTTATTTAAAAAAAAAAAATATTTTTCAGATGTCAAATCAAAAAGAAACAACACCTCCCAACACCTTTTTCACAGCTTGCCCTCAGCAAGCAATAAAGATGAACAGGAACAATCTGCAGATGATTGTTTGAAAAGGACACCAATGATTTGAAATTCTAAGTATCTGGATCATGAAGAAAGAAACATGAAATGAAACTAAATGAACATAAAAAAACAAAACAATAATAATGAGAATCTTGTGCAGCATTCTTATCAAAATATATGAAACCACTAAACTTTGATGTTTAAGGTATTGGCTTTTCTTTATGCTTTGAATGAATTATTCATTATCAGGTAGCCTGGAGACTATTTAAGTCTTTACGGTGTTGTGTATACCGCTACGTCCGCTGTCCTTTAGGACAACCTCCCCACCCCCTGGCACAAGGATGTGAACAAGCCTGAGTCTTCAATCTTCTTGTAAAGACTTGACTCCTCTTCACCAGCTTAACCATCAACATTGACAAGACGAAGGTCTTCACAACTGGTAGCTTTCAATGAACATTGGAGTTGAACTTGTGCAAGTTGAACAATTTAAATACATTTGCTCAATTGTCCAAGAAATTGTCATAGCGAATATTAGCGACTGAATTTGCCAAGCTGCCTAAACTCTAGAATACTAACATGGTACTTCTGATGAAAAATGAAAAGGAATAAAACCTACTTGGCAAATAAAACACTTGAATTCAAACAACATCAATTCCTGTACCTTTGGAGAAGTGCTCAAAATTCAGTACACAACTACAAGCATCCTGAACAGTCTCTTTTGTTAAAAGCTCATCTACCAAACTTGTGACATTTTAAAATGGAAAATAAAGTAGATTTCCTGTTACTTTACTTTGTTTTTTAAAAAATGCTGAGGGAGGGGGCAGAATAATGCACCTCAGAACAAAATGTACCTGTCTGTCTGTCTGTCTAACATCTATCTTTCTTTCTTTCTATCTTTATCTTTATATCTACCTTTATCTTTATATCGTCTTTCTATCTATTGAAGTGGACAGTTGAGTCTCTATTTTGTAGACGAGGTTAATTTTGTAAGTTGTTCTCAGTTAATCTTTCCTTATCCACATGTTTTACTTCTTTGTTTTTGAAGTACTTTGAGAAAATGATTACTACCTGAAGCAAAACTCCAACTTCTCTATAATTTAAGATATTTCATATTCCATCAGCTCCACTTAAAAGAACTTCACTTTAAAAAGGTTTCCCACATGCTGTGTATATTGTTTTTAGGAGTATATATAGATGAAACAGTGTGCTTAAAAAGGCGTGAAGGATAGAAGAAACTTCAGGTTCCTGGAAATCCTTCTCTTGCTTGTCACATTATTAACAGCAAACCTATTTCTCCCTTGTTTCAGTACTTTTAAAAATGTCAGGCTCCAAAACTGAATCTGATTAAGCTTCCCGTGCAATCTTGTAGATCTAAAAATATTGATCTTAAATTGTTTTATTTATATTGAATTTTAATTTATGTTTAAAGTCACAACACGTAAAACTTATCAGTATCTGTTTTTCTAGTTGACAAAGTCAGCATAATTTTATAGAGCATTGTATGAAACAAGTTCGACAAGAGTTGAAGAATTAAGAAATAGCCATATGGAATTGATATGTAAAAATGTATTTTATACATATATATCAGTGATAGGATTCAAAAAAATTTACTACTGGTTTTGTGGGTGTGGCTTGGTGGGTGTGGTGGGGGAAAGATACTATAAAATTTCCATTCCCACTCCACTCCTGAGGGAAGGATACTGCAAAATCTCCATTCCCTCCCCATTCCTGGGGAGAGGTTATTGCAAAATCCCATTCCCTCCCCACCCCACTAACCTGATTTTCAGCTCTGTTCTCCTGTGCAGGGCAACAAAAGAAGACCCAGCCAATCAGCTGGGACTTGGGAGGCAAAGAATAGATGGGGGCAGGTATTTGCCAGTTCTCCATATTGTCAGGGCATATCAATTACAGAAAAGCGAAAGAAAAATAAAAAGAAATAGTAACATATATACTAATAACAATAGTAATGGTATAACAGAATAGTTTTAACTAAATTTCTCTTTATATTAGCTTATTTGTAATTCTGGTTATATTGGCATATTTATAATTACAAACCATCTTTATATTTAGTTCATATATAGCAATAATATTTCTTTGTCTAATTTCTACCTCTTATCTCTATCCATAAAATAAAATCTATTCCGTGTTGAGTAATATTCTGTATTTTCTTTGTCCTTTATTTTTAATGTCAATCTGTCCATCTCTGCACACTCCAATATTTTCCAAATTACATCTTGTGTATTCTTCTACAGTTACATTTGTTTTCTTATATCAACTAAGATAAATTGCTATATTTATCAGTATACTTATCTACATACACATACATAAATTCATGCACACTTGTCATCCATCTGTGGTTTATCAGTAGTTTTCAGAATGGTTACAGTTATAGAGTGAATTAAGAATGTATTATCAGAATGTAAGATGTGAATAAGTTAACTCCACATGAATTTTTCAAGGAGCAATCAACTGACCCCATACTATGGTGCTAAAACTATTCAGTTTTCTACTTATAGCATCTATCAAATGTAAAGTCTATATTATTATACTTTTCATGCCAGCAATGACATTTCCATTTCTTTAGTAGTGACAGTTCAAGTTTTACATTAATCCTTTTGTTTCAGGGTATTAGCACATATAACCTAGCTAAATGAAGTATGGTATAAAACTCCCATAGGCATTTTGTAGAAAAGCTTTCATAAATCCACTAACCTTCTAGATAAGCAATAAAGCTTTTCAATCTCTATAAACTACACACCCCAGGACTGGATTTACAATATTTCCAAGTTATCAACATTTTTTAAAAAATCTATGCAAAATGACTCCTTTATATAGTATTCATAATAGTTTCAGGGAAATATTTTCTTAGAATACTGACGATATGCAGTGATTTCTTGAGACATCTTCTTGAGGGATTGTTGATTATGGAGGGATAATATAATGAAAATATAATAACATTTAATTTGAGCTAAGTTGTATGTTACTGAAGGTATGGTAACAAACAAATAAGCATGTATGAGGGCAGCTGCAGTGGTATAAATGACTGTTTTTCTGACATTTATTTGTTCCTCTGTCACAGAAAAAGGAGTTGTGATAAGGGGTTTATTATGTTTGTTTGATGAATGGTGATGTTTTCCTATTGTTATGTTAGGCAAGAACAGCACAGAATGGTATCCATAAGCCCTATTGCAAATGTTATTAACATGTTCAAACGTACTCTGTCAGCCTTTTAGATAGAATTTAATTATTAGACTATTTAAAAAAAACTAAAGTGACAACAAGGCACTATATATCTATATTAAATTGGCATTTATTTTTCTAAGGTGAGATGCTGCAGCTAGTTAATAAGTTTTCTTTTAAAAGAAACCTATGAACCAGGTAGGGTGCCAGCTTTTGGCAAGAGACTGCCCCTGAAATTATTCTTGAGATCAAGGAAAATGCACAAGGCAAAATTAGTAACAAAGAACAGGAAGACTGAAATATATTAATTCACTTTAGATATATTTTTGTTTTTTTAAGCCCTGATTTTGTTGTTCAAATATTATCTTATTATCAGAAATGAAGACTTAGATTATTGTTTGGAAGAGGGAGAGGGAGAGAGAGAGAGAATATTTATTTTTATTTATTTATTTTTATTTGTCAATTGCTTACAAGATAACAGGTATAAGTAAAAACATAGTTAAGAATACATGGATACATATAAGAAAAATACAAAATACATGTAAAAGAAACAATAGGGCAGGGACGGTAGGCACGTTGGTGTGCTTATGCATGCCCCCTACAGACCTCTTAGGAAAGTTTTTGGGGTTTGGGGAAGAAACTACAGAGTCAGGTAATGTATTCCAGACATTGACCACTCTGTTGCTGAAGTCGTATTTCCTGCAATCAAGTTTGGTGTGATTAACCTTGAGTTTGTATCTATTGTTTGCTCTTGTGTTGTTATGGTTGAAGCTGAAGTATTCATTGACAGGTAGGACATTGCAATGTATGATTTTATGTACGATACTTAGATCGGGCCGAAGGCGGCGTAGTTCTAGGTTTTCTAGGTCTACAATTTCGAGTCTAGTGGCATAAGGTATTCTGCAACGAGTAGAGGAGTGGAGAACTCTTCTTGTAAAATATTTCTGGACTTTCTCAACTGTGTTAATATCAGATACATAATGTGGGTTCCAGACTTATGAGCTGTATTCGAGTTTTGGTCTAGCAAATGTTCTGTGTACTCTAGTTATTAGTAATATTACCAGAGAAAAAGCTACATAAGATTAGGTTAACAACTCATGTGTTTATGTACAGTATGTTTAAATACACACATGTGCATACATAAATCATACATTACTACCTTTTGATTCATGAATGGCATGTGTTTGCAAGTCCCAGACATGGGACAGACCTGATCCATCAAGAGTAGCTTCTTGCTCTTTAAACAGTGATCCAGCAATGCAACCACAATAATTGGAGGATATTGCTTTGAAACCCAGTGAGTTATAATTGCAAAATATGATTTGTTTCATAACACACATTAAATTGTGCCCCTAATCAAGTTTGCCAACATTTAAAATTAAAGTCAAGTGAAGAGGTCTAATTTAAGGTTTCTCAACCAAACAACTTTAAAATGTGTGGTTTTTAACTCCTAGAATTCCCCAGCCAAAGCTGACAAACATTTATCTAAATTTAAACCGCTGATTTCAGGGAACAATAAAGTTGCTCAGAAGAACTTCAGAAGGCCTACCAGCCAGACTAACTTACTCAGACAAAATCCCTTTGAGATGAGGCCAGACCATTCCACTCTCCCAGCCCAGCCTTGAGCCTAGTGTGAGCCTCAAACTGGTAGATTCCTCCACTGACGTGGACTTGCAGTGCAGCGCCAAGGAGGTTCCTATTCCTTAGAGAAGGTAAGCCATTATTCTTCCAGAACCATTGGGAGCACCACCCTATTTATACCTGTTGGAAGAAATATCCATCAGATTCAGTTCCAAGTGGGGAGAAAGACACCAAAAACATGGAGGCTGATTGGAAAGATGGTTTATTGATGAACAGGACCACATGGGTTTGAGGTCCTGGGCAATTGACCACATGGAGTGGAGAGTGAGGGTTATTTATATTCTCTCTTGGGCCTGTTCCTGTGCAAGAAATGTATTCTATTGGTTGTTGTAATGTAGGGAGTCACTGCTAACTCTATAAGTTGTCTGAGTCCCAGGTCTGGTTGAAATTTGCTGGGTAATGCAATGAAGGGGCTTGTTGTGTAGTTCCTATTGTGGCTGAATGGCTTTGCCCTCAAGGATAATCCCATCATCCTGGAGCTGAAGGTCTTTTGTTTTGTAGATAAATTGGCCCAGTCCTTCTCAATGGGCACCAAATATCTGCTGGGGGTAGGGAGCTGAGGCTAAGTTTCTTTCTCCTTAAGATTTCTATTTCTCTTTTATGGGAAATATAATATTCTGCCTTTTTAATATTTCCTAAAATAGTTCATTCTTCTAGGAGGCATGGGTGCTAACTTTCTACATAACCTTTACTGAAATTTATTAATAGTGAATTAGCAACACTTAAGAATGCTCAGTTAGGCCATGCCCTATCATTGGGTAAAATTAAGCCATCATCAGTAAACTTTAGGGAAGTTGGATGAATGCAAGGTGGGGGCCCTTTTTACATATGTTACAATGCCTTAGTCATTTGGACAAAAGCCATGTGATTTAGCAGATACAGGTAGCTATCATTTCTCAGTAGAGAAGGTGACATATGTATTGTTTGGTAGTCTTGGTGGATCTGGTCGATCTTTGATGGATTCTAGCGGTAGAGGCCCTTAACTTACTGCCTCAAGTGTCATAGGAGATATTTTCCATAAAATGCCAATCCAGTATATATTGAATGAGAAAATGTCATCCTTTTGCCATTTGTCTGAGGCAGCTAAATATCTTGGGCTGACTCTGTGTTTAGTGGGCAAGGCAGAATTAAAACAGGGCATGTGTCTCCTGCCTGATCTTCACAGTTAACAGTCCCAGTTCTCTACCATGAGTATGGATAAATATATGCAGATTTTAGCACAGATCCTACAGTAGCATTCTGCACAGATTGTGTAACTCAGGAATGAGTTTGTATTACTCCAAAAAAGCATGGAGTAGCTTCTTTGGGCTTTTTCCAATTCAGAAACATTGGAAAATTGGAATGTGTATGGTGAAAAAAAAAAAGCATTGTAATAGCAGCTATAATTTCTCTTAGTTTTTGTTAGAAAGGGGTGCAAATTGCAGCACAGCTAGTCCATCAAGAAGGGATAGAATAGAATAGAATAGAATAGAATAACAGAGTTGGAAGGTCTTCTAATCCAACCCCTTGCCTAGGCAGGAAACCCTACACCACTTCAGACAAATGGTTATCCAACATGTTTTTTTTAAAAAAAACTTCCAGTGTAGGAGCATTCACAACTTCTGGACACAAATTGTTCCACTGATTAATTGTTCCAACTGTCAGGAAATTTCTGCTTAGCTCTAAGTTGCTTCTCTCCTTGATTAGTTTCCACCCATTGCTTCTTGTCCTGCCCTTGGGTGCTTTGGAGAATAGCTTGACTCCCTCTTCTTTGTGGCATCCCCTGAGATATTGGAATACTGTTATCATGTCTGCCCTAGTCCCCTAGATGAAGTATGCCAAAGTATACAGAAAAGAATGAATGTGTTTCATATCTCATGGCCTTTTGACTAAACCAGCTGCTTTTTCAGACCTCTTCCCCAGTGTTTACAAGCAGACAACAAACCCTTATGAGCACACTTCAACTGACATGAACCAGTCTTCTCACAACGTATCTATGTCAACTATCCAAGAAGTAACACAGGCATACAACCTTACTATGAAGGCCCATGGGATGAGGGCTACAAGAATAAAAACACACACAATTGTATTATTTACAGTTGTTTTACACACAAAGGAAAGCCTATTTGCAGGACAAACAGATCGATAAAGGATGTAGCTAAAGTGAATGAAAAGTAGTGCTCTTGAAAAAAATGACTTCAGATAAAATAAAAGAGATTATACATGCTGTGAAAGACAAAAAGAGAGAGGTGACGGATAGGAGAAGAATGTAAAGTTATATAGACAAGCTAGCTAAAAGATTCTTGAGCCGGAATCCGAAATGAAGACATAGTCTTACCGTTTGGGATCAGTGTCTGAGCTGCAGTGAACTGTGACTTTAATTGGAAAATAATTTGTATCTGTTTCTCCATTCCCACCAACAATCTTGCTAGAAATAACTAGAGCATTTCATAGAACTCCTAGATTCTATGCTCATCGAGATACTTTTGCCAACCTGTGCTTCATTCATTTTTTTCATTCTTGGAATGGAGTAAATCTCCACATTTCTTTTGTGAATCAACAAATATTAACTATGCAAATACGAATGCCATCTCAGTAAACTTCTATCAACTGGACCATTTCAGTGATTGTTCCCAGAAACATGATGAAGATTAAGTCAAGTATGAACCCTGATTTTGCAGATCCGGGTGTTGGCTTTGATCATGCTTGTTGAAAATTGGTGCCATTCTGAAATGGCAGAATACCCAGAAACAATAATATGAACCCTAAAATAAATTCAATACACTTTCAAAATAAGAACTCTTGAATTTTCCTTAAACCCATAAAACCTTGTGGCCTTCCAATTTGCATTTTATCCCTACAACCACCCAAAATGGAAAGTGTGCCTTTCACTCATAAAAAGGTTGCTTTCTGGAGGAATTGTTTAATAAAATAAATTAAGGCACTTTTTAATATTTTTACAATGTGTCATATACTACAGTAGAATCAGATAAGTCTATGAAACATGATCATTTCTTTAGTAAGAATGAAATTTAGGACATTTTTTTAATCCCTGCTTGATGAATTTATCATTTTATTTAACATAAATCAGCCATAGCAAATGATCAAAAGAATTAATATGACAGACAAAACTACACAATTGAGGCTCCATCGTTAAAAAAAAATATCATTGACCAAGCTAAAAAAAGGGTATTTAATCTTACATGGTTTTTTTTTCACCCTTTTTTCCAATATCTCAATCAGCAACACAAGGGTAACTTAAAATAACAGCTTCTTTTGAAACCAGTATAACATTCTAAATATTTGTTTTTCTTTCATTGCTCTAATATTTTAAATTTTGTTCAGTGTTCTTAACAGGAATGGCATTTCTATAATTCGTTAATCGTATATCAAGGAAAAAAGTTTCTTTACTTTCAGAAATTGAAAACAAAATAATAACTAAAATTTAAAAAATGATTTTCATTACAAGGAGAAAAGTCTGTCTTTACAACTGTAAAATAAAATTAAATACTGCTATATAGACACATGAGCACCATCCATCAGCAAATGTTCTTCGGGAAGCGTGAAATCTAAATAACTAGCCAGCTCATATGATCAGAATAATGAGCCATATTTCATCTGGCTAAAAGTTAAAACTACCACTTCATTGCATCAACATTAATTTATTTTAAGATCCAATCCAAAGACATAATTCATTTTACTCATATCCCTCTAAGCAAAAATAAACATAGATCTGCATAAAATTTAATGTGCTGGTACTTATGTATAGATCAAAACCATGAAAGACTATTAGTTACAAATACATTCTTAACAAATGACAATATGTTCTGTTATCAGGAATCAGAATCTGTGTGGAACGTTCTGAGTTATGCAGTGATAAATTATTTAGTTTTAATAGTGCATATATTTGGGGGGATAGTTTTAAAAGCAAAAAAAATTCAGAACTGTAAGAAAAACATAATCTCTCTCATAGTCCTTTCTGTCTGGATCCACTGCAAGAAGGTACAAAGTACTTTTATTTGGTTAATCAAAAAATCTCCCCAAAAGATTTCCATAGATAATATTTTAACGTAAGTGAGAAGAAGATTACTAGAACTTTGTTATTATCCAGAAGTTAAAAAGATAAGAAACTTCCATTTGAATTCATTTAATCTTCAAACTTGGAGCACAAAACATTTCAGAGTTAAGATGTCTTGAACAAAAACTAGCTTTTAATGGCCCACTAAAGAGAAGAGTGGCTCAGGGCTAATAAATGTTTACTCAAGTTTCAGTGTCATTTAAGTAAAACACTAGTGTGGATGAGGTGAAAACTCACCAAGGACAAGATAGTGGGAGCACATTTAGTATGAAAGAATTAGAAAAAGAATAAAGTTGAAACTGTGCATATGGCGGAGGGAGAAGAGTGAATTAGTAGTCAAGAAATATGTTTTAATCAATTCATAATAATGACTTGGCTGTAAGCTCAAAGAAATGATAATATGAGCAACATCTTGTTTACAGCCAAGACTCAAGGCTTACAAATATATATTATAACCAGAGGTGGTATTCAGCAGGTTCTGACCAGTTCTGGAGAACCGGTAGCGGAAATTTTGAGTCGTTTGGAATCCCATCTCTGACTGGCCCCACCCCAATCTCTTCTCTGATTCTTGAGTCCCAGCTGATCGGCTGGGTCTTCTTTTGTTGCCCTGCACAGGAGAACGGAGCTGGAAAGCAGGTTAGTGGGGTGGGGAAGGACAATTTTTCAGTAATCTTCCCCCTGGAGTGGGGAAGGAATGGAGTTTTTTCAGTATTCTTCCTCTGCCACACCTGCCAAGCCAAGCCACACCCACCAAGCCACACCCACAGAACCGGTAGTAAAAAATTTTGAATCCCACCACTGATTATAACTATACATATCCTAACTCCAAAGATTACAAAACATATTAAGCAGTGAGGAGGAATGCTTCAAACATTCATATCCAAAAGTTTTTGAGTTCACTGTTTGAAGTTAGTTAATTTATAACAATCAGTGAATATAAAAGATTGGAACATTTCATTTTAATGAAATAAAATTCCTATAACCAGGAAAGCTGATTTCAAAACAGTTTTTTTAGGTCTACTGTCATTTCTGAAAAGATTTCCCTACCCCACCCCCAAATTAATTGCACTAACAAAGTGCAATTAATTTAAAAGTTAAAAAAAAACATTTGTTTTTATTTAGGTAATTGCACTAACAAAATATGTTTTAAAAATATGTTTTCAACATTGCAAGTCACTCTGTATCACAAACTGACTGAAGTCCAATCTCTCTTGAATTTTTTTGACCCTTATCTAGCACCAAAACAGTGCTGTTAGTTGAGTAGTTTCCCCTGCATGTGTATGAGTAATAATAAATTAGTTTAATTAAAATTTCATGTTTGTCTTGGTCTTTTGTGCCTGACATGTTCACTTTCTATATATTTACAGAAGCAACTTCTATCAATTTAGACAAGCAGCAAAATATCTAAATATCTGTGATTTTATACAGTAATTTTATTTCTTTTGGGGTGTAGCTGAAATTATATATTTTAAAGTTAAAGTTATTGATTATTATAAAGGCCAGTGATCACACAATACCACCTCAGTATAATAGATAACATTTTATAGTTACTTCTCTTTAATTCAATTAATTAAATACAGCTAATATGCTTCCCCCCCAGAATATTCAATCATTCTTTCTCCTTATTAAAAACTGTGATTCTGTAACAGGTTCTGAATAGGCACCAGAGGCTCTTCAGTTGCTTGGTGAGGCACAAGGGGCAACTCTATTCAAATGCCTGCTCAGTCAACAGAGTCAGAATTGGGAATCTTTTGATATCCTACAATTAATCGTAGATGAAAACACAGCTTGAAAAAGTATACCATTTTGTTAGATAGGTCCAGTGTTTAAGTCTGTCAAGATCCATCTTGATCTTAAGCCTATTTTCTGAGTATGGGCTATTCCTGCAGTTTTGTATTCTATGCAAATTAGATGAGTTTAATTCTATTCCCGTATCTAAATCATTTATGAAGATATAGAAAAGAATTGGGCTTAAAACAGAAACTTGGCATACTCCCTGCTTACTTCCCTCCAGGCAGAAAGATAGTTCCAGTAATTGAGTGCAGTTTGTACATATTGAGTGCAGTTTGTCAGCCAATTACAATTCCAACTGGCAGTAATGCAGTATATTCCACATTTTTAGGGAAATCCAAGTACATTGATGTCCACAGCATTTTTCTGGTGCACTAATTTAGTCTCAGATTTGTTTGACATGTTCTATTTTTGACAAAGCCATGTTGATCTGCACTACTATTACTGTTAATCTTCTCATCACTCCTTATCACCCATCCCCTCCCACTTGTGACTGTATGACTGTAACTTTGTCGCTTGTATCCTTATGATTTATATTGACTGTTTCCTAGTATGATTTGATTGCTTATTGTACCCTATGACTATCATTAAGTGTTGTACCTTATGATTCTTGACTCTTGACGAATGTATCTTTTCTTTATGTATACTGAGAGTATTTACACCAAGACAAATTCCTTGTGTGTCCAATCACGCTTCGCCAATAAAGAATTCTATTCTATTCTATTTCGGGTTATAACTTTGCTTGCTTCTAAGTGTTCACATATCCATTGCTTGAATATCTTTTCCAGATCTTCCCAGGTATTGTCAGGGTTATTGGTCTGTAATTTCCTGGATTTGTTTTTCCTACTGGTGTTCCATGATCTTTGAAAGATCAGGTTCAATGATTCCAAGGTCATGTTTTCCAGCTACTTCAGAACTCTGGGATGTAATCCTTCAGGTCCTGGTGATATGAGTTGAACTCGAATATAAGGTGAACCAGGACACCTTAAATTCAGAGGCAGATTGAGTTTGCTCCTGAATGGCTGTCCAGTTTAGATTCATGGTTCATCTCAAATGTTTGCACAACTTTAATAAATACACATATGCACATATTACTGAGATCCAAGGATTAATCATGAAAAGCAGGTGTATAGAAGAAAGAATACAGAATATTTAAGTTGCTAATTTGTTTTGTATTAATGCACAGATTCCTTAATACAAAATTCATCTGTAGAACAACAGCTTTAATGCTGTATGCATTTTTAAATGGCCATTTTCCTCGTGATATATGAAAGCAATAATAAAGAAATGGCTTCCATTTGTAAATAGATTACAGAGACAAGTAATTATTTTAAAGGTATGTGTACCCATTCACAAATCAAACACATTTTTGTAGTTTTGTAGCGAAGTGATACCTATATAGTATGCAAGGGTGAATTACTCTAAAATCTAAGGAGAGTAGCATTGTGCTTGTGTGACCTAACATTTCAAGCAACTGCAATAAGTAACTGCCACATTTGTCTTGCTAATGGAAACAGGAATGTGATCCTCCATTACTGCATGTTAACAAATGTACTGGTACATTCCTAAGAGGTCCTTTCTTTTAATAAAATATTAGATCATGCTACAGTGCCCATATATTTTGTGAAGGACATTCTAGCGAGCAGAATCAAAATCATGGGGGAATAAGTACACTACCATCCTTATTGCATATAATACTCTTAAGGGATTCTTTGCTGAACACTTACACTGGTTTCATTAAATTACTTTTGCTTCAGTTGGCTTTAGAGAAATTACTGCACTGAAAGTGATCCCTGAATAATTTCCTTTAGGTCTGGATACACACATTAGCACAGCTACCACCAGAAAGATGCTCTTAAAAGAATGAAGCTCTTTTTCTCCCACTCTTACAGTTCTGTTAGTTATTTGCTACCAATTTCTTATGTGATTGATTATACATTTGGATGACAGAAGTGAAAAACAGAATAATTTCCAGAGAAATGGGCAAAAACAACATTTACAAGAGTTTTTTTTAAAGAAAAAAAGAAGAAGAAAAAAGAAAAATAATTTGGTGAGATTCTTTAGGAGATATTTCCCTAACTACACTATACTGAGGTAGAATACTATTCCAAAACCATATTATATATGTTTTTATTTATAGAACAGTAATACATTGTTAATAGTTTGCTATTGCTGTACTTGACTCCTTGAAAGCTATCTTCTTTTTTTGGAATTAAAAAAACCTATCAAACACTCATGTGTGGCACTTAATGGCATTCTGGAAAACTGAGATGTTGTAAATTAGCTCTCTCAAGGGGGAAAGAATTTATAACTTCTTCTTCTTCTAATATGATATTTAGATATTGGGTGAGAGGGACATATTGTTCTAATTGATTCTGTATCTCTTCTTTCTTTTCTTTGCCTGAAGATGTTGTCACGTATCTCCACCCACTTCACTAACCCAAGCTGGTCTCATTGCAATATTCTGTCTAATTGCTGGTAGACTTTTCAGTCACTGAGTCCAAATAATCTCTTCCAGAGAACTTTAAGTAAATACTAAACATTTTGTTTCATTGAGCCTGCTGCCTTGCTTTGTAGCCTATGGGAGTTCAGGATAATTAGATTTAGGCCTAGAGTTTGAAGACGCTAAGACAAGGGAGAAGGTAGGCTCAAATCTGATTTTGTTTTACCTAAAAGAAATTAAATGATTATCTGAATTTCTCTATTTTTAAAAGTTGAATTAGGACAAATCTGGTGATCCCAAAATATAATCCACCGCAACCATACAGGGCAATTCATAGTTATTCTAAACTGTGAATCTTAACCATCGTGGTTTTTTGTGTGTATGGTAAAAATGGATTACCTTTGGCTCCAGGTTAGTAAGAAATTTTAACAGATCTTCTTCATGCAGTGACTGCTGAAAAGTGGCAGATGAATTTATTTACATTTTTTTAACAAAACCATGAAGACAGTCTTGCAAACCAGAAAATGGGCTTACCACAATTTTGAAAGGAGGAAAGAATTTCCCCCCAAAATTTTGAAGAAAGAAAGTCTTGGTCATGTTTCCAATTTGCACCTCAACCTACTATGGCCTCACCCTCCATAAAAGCATTCCATGCCATTATCAACAATATTATTACCTTTTAAGGACTATATCCAAAATTGAAAGTAAATGTTGTTTGATTATTCAGCATATATTTTGTGAATTGTGTAGTTGTATTTTGCTCATTGTTGCATACTCAAAGTCAAATAATATTTATGCTCAACTGCAGCTACAAAGGCTATATTTCCAGCATGTAAATTGTCCCACCAGAGGCAAAAATACTTTAGACCAATGCTACACAACAGTAAAAGATGCTTATAGGTCTTTACCACAAGCAGCTGTGGGACACTCTGACCACTGTATGATTCACCTTGTTCCTGCCTAAAGACAAAGACTTAAAACCATTAAACCAATAATTAAATCAGTGAGGACTTGGTTAGATGAGGCAAAGCTGAAACTCCAGGCCTGCCTTGATTGCACTGATTGGAATGTTTTTGAAGATGCCTCTGCAGACCTAGATGAGCTCACAGATACTATAACATCATATGTCAGCTTCTGCGAAGACTTATGTGTACCAACAAGGAACCTGCAAATATATAGCAACAATAAACCTTGGTTCACAGCTAAACTTAAGCAGCTACATCGTTCCAAAGAGGAAGCCTACAGAAAAGAAGACAGAATGCTATACAATCAGGCCAGAAACATATTAATAAGGGAGATCAGAGCAGCAAAAAGAAGCTACTCTGAAAAGTTAAGGAATCAGTTCTCAACAAATGAACCAGCAAACATGTGGAAAACTTTTAAAACTGGCTACAGCAAACCTTCTTTCAGGCAGAAGGAAATCAACAACTAGCAGATGACCTGAATACACTTTACTGCAGGTTTGAAACAAAACTACAGCTATCTCCACAACCCCGATCTCAAACACACTAACAAGCTTCAATGCAACCCATTGGGTTCACAACCTCTGGTGATCACAGAAAAAGAAGTGCAAGATCTATTTCACAGACAAAAACCAGAAAAAGCACCAGGGCCAGACAAAATAACTCCTTCTTGCTTAAAGGACCTAATGATAAAGACTGAAAGACCCCTGAAAGTCCCCTGAAAGGACCTAATGGTAAAGACTGCAATGATGACACCATTAAAGCCAACCTCTTTAACACATTCTTTGGCTCAGTATTTGTAAACAGCAATGGATCATGCCCAGTATTTCCTAGTCGAACCACAGACAACTACAACGACCTAATACATATCGATTTTACAGAAGACAATGTTGAAAAAGCACTACACAATCTAAAACCATCTCTATCTATTGGACTGGACGGAATATGTACCTACTTCTTAAAAAAGCTATCCACTGCCATAGCTGAACCTTTAAGCATAATCTGTGAAAAAACTTTCAGGACCAGCTCCTTGCCAAACCTATGGTCACTAGCCACGGTCATCCCCATCTTCAAAAAGGGAGAGCCCAGCTTAGTTGAAAATTACAGACCAATCTCTTTATGGTACAAAGTCATGGAATCAATTATTAACCAATTCATTATCCTCCACTTAGAGACAAACAACCTACTCTCTAACAAACAATTTGGTTTTAGAAAAAAACTATCCTGCAATCTGCAACTATTACGCTGCAAAAACATATGGACTACACAACTTGATCAGGGCAAAGCAATTGACGCAATTTACATAGACTTCTGTAAAGCCTTTGATTCAGTGGTACACGACAAACTACTCCTAAAACTAAAATCTTACAGTATCTCTGGACACCTGCATAACTGGATAGAAGCATCCTATCAAATAGGCAACAAATGGTCAAAATTGGGATCAAAATCCTATCAAATCCTGTACCTTTCAACAGTGGTGTCCCCCAAGGCAGCATTCTAGGACCAACTCTCTCCATACTACATAAATGACCTGTGATCATATTAAGAGCAACTGCGTTCTTTTCACTGATGATGTAAAGCTATTCAACACCACCAACAATATTGCTACCCTTCAAAAGACCTCGACTATGTGTCAGAATGGTCAAACAAATGGCAACTTCAAATCTCAACAAATAAATGCTCTGTCTTAAATATTGGCAAAAAAAATCAGAAAATAAAATATAAGCCAAAAAGGTATTAAGAGTTGTTAACCTAATCCTGCATAGTTTTTTCTCTGGTAATATCACTCTATTAACTAGAGCATACAAAACATTTGATAGACCAATACTTGAATATAGCTCATCAGTCTGGAACCCGCATTATATATCTGATATTAATACAATTGAGAAAGTCTAGAAATATATCACAAGAAGAGTTCTCCACTCCTCTACTTGTTGCAGAATACCTTATGCCACCAGACTTGAAATTTTAGACCAAGACAACCTAAAGATACGCTGCCTTCGGTTCGATATAAGTATAGTACATAAAATTATATATTGCAATGTCCTACCTGTCAATGAATATTTCAGCTTCAACCACAACAATACAAGAGCACACAATAGATACAAACTCAAGGTAAACTGCACCAAATGTGATGGCAGGAAATACGACTTCAGAAACAGAGTGGTCAATGCCTGGAATAGTCTACCTGACTCTGTGGTTTCTTCCCCAAACTCCAAAAACTTTAACCTTAGACTGTCTACTATTGACCTCACCCCTTTCCTAAGAGGCCTGTAGGGGATGTGCATAAGCGCAACAATGTGCCTACCATCCCTGTCCTATTGTTTCTTTTTTATTTTCTTATTCGTATCCATTTCATGTATTCATAACCATGTTTATACTTATACTTGTTATCTAATAATCACTTGACAAAATAAAATAAAATAAATAAATAAATGTCTCTGCTGACCAATTGGCCCCCATCTTTACCTGAATTTTCAATAAATCACTAGAGATGTGCTATGTTCCTTCCTGCTTCAAATGCTCTGCTATCATTCCAGTGCCAAAGAAGCCCTCCACCAGGGAACTGAATGACTACAAACCATTTGCTCTAACATCTGTAGTTATGAAAATCTTTGAAAGACTTGTGCTGTCCCACCTGAAAAACATCAGGGATCCGCTGTTAGATCCCATGCAGTTTGCATACTGAGCAAATAGATTGACAGATGATGCTGTTAATATGGCTCTGCACTACATCCTATAGCACCTTCAATCTCCAAATACCTACACAAGGGTCCTCTTTGCAGACTTCAGTTCAGCATTCAATACCATCATTCCAGACATTCTTCTAACTAAACAAAACCAGCTAGCAATATCTGAACACACTTGTAAGTGGATCATAAGTTTCCTAACAGACAGGAAGCAGCAGGTGAAGCTAGGCAGAATCACATCTAATACCTGTACAATTAGCACACACACACACCAAGACAGTGTGCTTTCTCCACTTCTCTTTCCCTATATAACAATGACTGCATATCAAACGATCCATCTGTTAAAATATTGAAGTTTGCAGACGATACAACAGTGATTGGTCTCATTCGAATCCTCATACAGACAGGAGATGGTACAACTTGCCTCGTGGTGTAACCAGAACAATCTGGAACTGAACACACTCAAAACCGTAGAAATGTGGTAGACTTTAGGAGAAGCCCTCCCATACTACCATCTTTTACAATACTAGACAACACAGTATCAACAGTAGAAACCTTCAAATTTCTAGGTTCTATCATATCACAAGACCTAAAATGGACACCTAACATCAAAAACATCATCTATAAGCACAACAAAGAATGTTATTTCTGCGCCAACTCAGAAAGCTCAAAGTGCCCAAGGAGCTGCTGATCCAGTTCTACAGAGGAATTATTGAGTCTATCATCTGCACCTCTATAACTGTCTGGTTTGGTTCTGCAACCCAACAGGACAGACACAGACTTCAGAGGATAATTAGGACTGCAGAAAAAACAATTACTACCTTCAATCGAGGACCTGTATACTGCACGAGTCAAAAAGAGGGCTGTGAAAATATTTACAGACCCCTCACATCCTGGACATAAACTGTTTCAACTCCTTCCCTCAAAACAACTCTATAGAGCACTGCATATCAGAACAACTAGACACAAGGGCAGTTTTTTCCTGAACGCCATCACTCTGTTAAACAAATAATTCCCACAACACTGTCCAACTATTTACAAAATCTGCACTACTATTAATTACTATTAATCTTCTCATCATTCCTTATCACCCATCCCCTCCCACTTACGACGGTATGACTGTAACTTTGTCGCTTGTATCCTTATGATTTATACTACTGTTTCCTAGTATGATTTGATTGCTTATTGTATCCTATGACTATTATTAAGTGTTGTACCTTATGATTCTTGACTCTTGAAGAATGTATCTTTTCTTTTATGTACACTGAGAGCATTTGCACCAAGACAAATTCCTTGCGTGTCCAATCACACTTGGCCAATAAAGAATTCTATCTATTCTTTCTATATATTTCCTGTGGTACATTCTAGCAGTATTTACTTCTGAATCAAAAAGGATAGGCCTTTGTTGTGCATTTGACAGTTTTGATACATGAAACATGTCTTTTCAACATGTTGTGCAATTAGGAAAATGTTATATCCTATTTCTATGCATAGATTGATTCCACAGCCTTCCACCTAGATTTTTCTCTGCTTTCTTATTGATTTTCCATTTCAGTGCAATAGATTCATTAAGGGCTGAATAAAACACAAACAGAAGATGTGTGAGAGAAAGATGTGTAGAGAATACAATGGGTTTATTTGGAGTCTATAAACCAAACATAGAATTTTATCACAAACTCAGTTTGAATAGTTGTACCATTTAACTATAAAATAAAAGAAAGCATACCCCAGTTTAGGTGACAAAAAAGTAAAATATCAGTGGCATAACTTTAGAAAAATAACAGCTACTGTATCTCTTAATTCATATATGGAAATTAGTAAACACATTTCTGAAAATAATTCTGAATGCAATATGGTACGTGAACTTACTATTTCTATTCATGATACAATTTAGCACTAAATCAGCATTTTTCAGTATTAAATTAGGGTAGGACTGACATTATCTGAGTTCCATCATTTTCATCTGTTTGTTATAAGATAAGAGACAGACAGACATATTTTTGCGTTGTATTTCAATATATGTAAAGGTTCTATATTATTTGAAACATATTTGAAAAAATTTGTTTTGCAGAACAATATATTTTCTTTATTCATTAAAGCATAAGATACAGTTGCTTTAATAAGTTGTCATTAAAATAACTCCTAGAATAGCATATTTGTTTAATTTCATATAGAAGACTGAAAGAAGATTATTAATACCCACAAAACTAAAACAAAGATGAAGGCAAAACATATAGTATACTTTAAAATAAAATATCCATTTTACTATACCTATAAATGTATTTCTTTGTTCACAACCACCTGTCCTCCTTTGTCCATAATTACCAAAATTTGGTACCATAATTTTATGTCATTTTGAAATATGGATCTCCTAGACCAAAACAAGTCCAAAAATGCTAGAAAATTCCTGGAAACCTAGCACTCTGACAAATCAGCCATCAACAGGTACGTAAACATAAACAATTTGCATTTCAAATTCCCAGAGGTTGTGAGAGGAGCTGCTGGCTGCTTGTGAAGGAAGCAGAAGGTGAGTAGAAAGGAGAAAGATAGCGGCCCGCATGAATCATATAACTATAAACCAAGAATACCAATAATACATTTAGGGTAAGTGCGCTTGTGATTGTGATTTTATTTTATTTCAAAATGACCAGCTTAGTTCAGTGTAATACTTGTTTTACAGCTGTCTTTCGCGGTGCTCTTTTCAAACTTGGATACTGTCCTCTTTGTAAAAAAATTACCAGTCTACATGGACAGATTACCTATCTAGAATCTCTAATCTGTGCTCTCCAAGCAGAAATTAGGTGCCCAATCCAGCCACCTATTGAGCTGCCGTGCTACCAGCCCCCACTACCACAAAGATCCTACAGGAAAAGGGAAGTATGGACAACTGTGGGATCTGGCAGGGTGAGAGCTGTGGACCATAAACACAAAGCTTTTGCTGTGTACCCGCGTAACAGATACAGTGCCCATGCTGACCTTAATAGAGACATTAAAGTGACAGGTCAAGGTAGTTGTGATAATTATAACTTAAGTAAGCCAGGGATCATGGTCCTAGAAGAAGAACTTACTTTGGAAAGGAGGAAGTGTGAACCAGGTATTACGCACCAGTCATACAAGAAGAGCAAGGCATCCAAAAAGAGAAACCACCTTCTGATTGGAGACTCAATTGTAAGGGATGTAAATTTAGGAAAGGATACTGAGTTTTGAAAGAGGTCAGGTATCTACCAAGTGCTACTGCCAGCAGAGACAAGTAGTGTATTCTTAAGGTAGTCAAGAGTGCCAGCAAGGACTGTGATGTTGATGTTATTATACATCTTGATACAAATGATCTGTCCCAGAAGGATGTACTTTCTGTTTAGAAAGACTTCCAGAGCTTGGGGTATGAACTTAGTAATATGGGCTGTAGGCTTATCTTTTCAGAGGTTCTACCAGTATACAAGGAACAAAAAGGGAAAGGGCAGCATATAGCAGAGTTTAATGTGTGGCTAAAGGAGTGGTGTAAAAGGGAAGGCTTTGGTTTCATTAGTCATGATGTCTGCAGCTGGTCAATGGAAAACTATACAAAAGAGATGGTTTGCATCCATCAAAGAAAGGGACTGCGTTACTTGGTATTAAATTCACAGATTTCCTGGATAAACATTTAAACTGAACAGTGGAAATAGAGAATTAATGGATTCAGAACATTTCTGTCCCCAGCAACCTAAAACTAATAAGAATACCAGTGCATGCAAAACATTTGTTTGTGCAGGTAAGATTATCAACCTTGATGCCAACCAAAACCAAGCATTTAATAGTGAGTGCCATACCATGTGCACTAATCAAACAGGTGGCAAGAAAGTAGGGGCAGCCAGGCACAACACAGGTTATGTAGACAGTAAACACAGTGTCAGACATAAAGATCTCAAGTGTCTATATACAAATGCACAAAGTCTGGGGAACAAACAGGGTGAACTCGAACTACGAATACATAAAGGTAAATATGATATAGTTGGAATAACAGAAAGTTGGTGGGATGAAACCCATGACTGGAACATACTGGTAGAAGGATAAAAACTATTAAAAAAAAAAAACCCAGACCCCATAAAAGAGGAGGTGGAGTTGCACTGTATGTAAAAGACCACTATATTGCTACAGAAATGCATGAAACCAAAGATGAAAACCCCCTGGAATGCATATGGGTCAATATAAAAGAAAAAAAGAATGACATGGCCATAGGTGTATATTATAGGCCACCCAATCAAGCAGAAAAAATAGATGTCCTTTTTGCCAGCCAACTAAGAAACATATTCAAAGTTACAATGGCACTGAAGAGAGTGCCATTACTTATGGGCCTTGGTGGTGCAGGCTGTTAATCATCTAGCACTTAGCTCAATTGCCTGCAATTAGTGCAGGTTCGAATCCCACCAGGCTCAAGGTTGACTCAGCCTTCCATCCTCTCGGGGTAGGTAAATTGAGGACCCAAGATTGTTGGGGGCAATAAGCTGACTTTGTAAAATGCCGCTTGGGGGGGCCAAAATGCTCTAGTAATAAGCAGGCATATACAATGGAATGAAGGCTATTGCCAAGCACTTAGCATGGTGCTCTAAAGACTGTAAGCCGCCCTGAGTCTCCGGAGAAGGGCGGCATATAAATGCAAATAAATAAATAAATAAATATGAAGAAACACACAACAATAGTAATAGGAGACTTCAATTATCCTGATATCAATTGCAAAACTAATTCTGCACCAAGTGAGAAATCAAATAGGTTCCTAACCAACCTAGCTGACAACTTTGTTGTCCAAAAGGTAGAGGGTGAAATTAGAGGGACAGCCATACTAGACTTAATTCTTACAAACAGAGAAGGAGTGATAGAGGGGGTTGAAACTGCAGGAACCTTGGATGAGAGTGACCATGTCATACTAGAATTCAACATAACACAACACACGCAACAGAACATAATGGTACCAGCGTCTTGGATTTTAAAAGAGCTGATTTCAATATACTCAGAGAGAACTTAGGAAAGATTCCATGGATGAAAAGTATCATCTGCAAATTTGGTAAGTTCCCCTTCTATTCTCTCATCTAAGTGGGAATGGCATGCATACCACAGGTGGTCATTTGTGCGGGCAGGCAAGCCCCAGGCAAACTTAACTCACTGTGCATGTGCGCACCTCCCAGCTGATTTTCAGGCCTTTTTCGCCCTTCCAGAGGCTTTAGGGAAGCCTCTGCAGGTTTTGCAGGATGAAAAATAGGCCCATTTCATCACTTCCTGTATTTTTCTTCCTGTATTTTTTCCTTTTTCAATCTTTCTCAGTGTCCTAATTAACACCAAGGCTGCCACTAAAGGTAATAGAGAAGAGTTGGAGAAATTATGCAATATATGCTTATTTTTTTCCCTAAGGCTAAAAGGTACACAATAACCAAAATCATTTTTTAACTTTGTGAATAAATTGATTTCATTTTCACTGATGATTGATCATATGTGTATAAATATGTCCAATACATCATAGTTGCTGCACATTTTCAGACAAAAATTTTGCTGATAAAATGTGCAATCTTTATAGCAATGCATGATGTTGCATCTCCTAATTTCTTTGTTTTATAAAAAAAGTTTATAATTCTCATTTTCAGTTACAGTATGGATATATTGAAGATACAGCAATTTGAGATACTAAGAGTAAGTATTTGAGAGCTGACATATACATTATTCCAACATTGCTGGTGGCAACAGTTTGAAAGCATAAAGCTATCTGTGACAGTTAAGCTGTGCCTCTGTTTAAGTTTCTCTCTCCCTCTCTCCCTCCCTCTCCCTCTCTCTCTCCCTCCTTCCTTCTCTCTCTCTCTTTCTCTTTCTCTCTCTGTCTCTCTCTGTGTGTGTGTGTGTACAAACCATGTAATCAGTAGAGAATATGTAGCTACATTGCTGTAATTACCATTTGGAATTTCGCCAAGACTTCACAACTTGTGTCTCTACTCCAGAGGAAATTGGAATTTACTCTTCTGCAAATTAATATAATACTTAATGAACCATTAGTCTTTGGAAACACGTCTGATTTTTACTTCACTAAAAGTTAGCATTAGGTGGAAATTTATTAAGTCAAATTATAGCAATGTGATTTTAAAATGTTATAAGAATTTCACCACTGGGTGTACTATAAAAAGGGAGAAACTTACAGCCTGTGTAGGGGAAAAAACTTAGCTTCTGAGCAGTCTTCTGCTGCTGATTTTTTAATTTGCTCTTGGACAAATAACTACAATGCTCTTCTCAGCTACTGGATATTCTACAAGCACTAGTAAATATTTTAAGGCAGAATATTTACTGTGTAGTGAACATACTGTGTAGTGAACTGTTTAGCACAAGGGAGAATCTCAGATTAGAATTTATCTTCTGAATCCAAAAGGATTGGGAAAGGGACTTCTCCAATTTTTTATTGATTCTGGAGCATTGTTCAGAAAGATTTAACAGTTTCCCATGCTCAACTTTGAATAAAATACATAAACACCATCATAACATGGTTGGCACAGTGGTTAAAATACTGCAGGCTACTTTTGCTGACTGCCGGCTGACTGCAACTTGGCAGTTCAAATCTCACCAGGCTCAAGATAGACTCAGCCTTCCATCCTTCTGAGGTTGGTAAAATGAGATTGTTAGAGGAATATGATGACTCTGTAAACTGCTTAGAGAGGTGAAGTACTGTGAAGCGGCATATAAGTCTAAGTGCTATTGCTAAATGCTATTACTTGCAAAATACTCTGCAATTTGGATATCTGGCAAAAATATTGAACTGAAGACAGTACTACTGGTACTGAAAGTTACCATCTGATAACTATAGCAGAATGAAGAGCCAGTAGGGTAAATCTTTAATTCCTCTTTGGACAAGGAGAAGAGTTAAGATCGCTCTCAAGTGTTCCATATAGTTGTTCCTCATGAGGAGATCTCAATACAGCAGTCTCTGGCAAGGGAAAGCAATCTTTTCATTCCATCTGGGTTAATGCTTTTTCAAAGGACACTGGGTTTGCATACTTCCTTTTCTAAACACTTTCAGAAATTGCTTCATGACTTCTTTCCAGCTATTAAGAACACTTGGACGACATGTTTTTTAGTACCAGATAGATTTCCTTCAATTCATAGGGAAATAAGTACAAGTTAACTTTCTTGACTATAGTAACTTATAATCAAAATGTCCCTGTAGCCAGCAAGGGAGCTAAAAAGTTACCACTACAAAAAGAAAGAGAGAGAAATATATTTTAAATTGAATCAGTTTTGTTTAGTACCTTAAAAAGAGAATGGACTTGAAGTATTGCCATGTTGATGAAAAGAAAGAAATATTTTTAAAACACTTTAAAGATTTAAAAAGGTTGAATAAATGATAGCAGACATTTTAGCCACTTGTGAACCACTCTTTACATGAATAGGTTTTGCTTTGTAACTGAATAATAAGTGTACAAATCTGTTTTACATCATACCAAAGAGAAGTAGATGAGTAACTTTAAGTTTCTTTTCTCTTTCTTTCTCTCACACATACGCAAACATACAAACAGGCATCCTACGAAATAACTTTTCTACGACAGCTGCAGACATGTGAAGAGATTCAACTCCTTAGAGAGACCAGGAAAGGTTCAAGTGATTTTCAGTTACTGGCATTGAATCAGAAACATGTCAGGAAATAATCCCTTGACACAAATTTCATATATGCCATTTGGATTTCCTATTATGATCACAACTTTTTCAAGTGTGAACTTTCAAGCGTTCAATTGCTTGCCACTGCTTGTGAACATTACTTGACCAGGCTTTTCTATCAAATAATTTGTACCATTTAAGTTTAAGATAAAACCTCTTCTTTATGATCTCTTTCTCCTCACCTTGTATAACTTTGTTAAGGCTTGATAGGAGAGATAACACTTTCCCTTCCCTTTGGGTTGTTAATGAATCTGGATTGGGATCCCACAACTTCACTTTCCTTTTATTTTTAAAAAAAATCTTTTTTATATATTCAAAGCAACACACCTCTGTACCAATGTATATGGGCTCAACATCAGCCTGTCTGATTTAAATCAATGAAGCAATAGTACAATATCGATCTTGATTTTATCAGATTCAGTAGTCAATCTTTTTCTCCATTGGGAATATGAAAATATCTAGTCAGTGATATTTATGGGGGAGCTTTCCCACTAAAAATATGGCTGCTTTGATGTTCTGAAGAGAATCAACTGACCTCAAAAGACAATAGAGAAACATCATATCTTCTAAAAAGTTTATTTCCACACTATCTTTTCTACTCATTGGTTTGTTGCTTGGGAAGCAAGCAGATTTCCTTGCCAGATACTTGGCATACCTTCTAATGTCCAGGCTACTTTAGACCAGATTATCAGCCTCTTGTTTCTTCTTATCTGATTCTACATTTAGATTCCAGATTATCCATGGCCACATCTTGTAATATCTACAGATAACCCCAGTACCACACTCAGAACAGGTACAGCCAGGGGATGTTAGGGTGGTAAATTCTTAGTTATCACACAATGAGAAAAAATGGAAGCAGCATTTTTAATGTTCAGTCTTAATAGGAATGTCAAACATCTATCAAATCAAAAGCAGACATAAATTTGGTGATTTTGTTCAAGCTTAAGTCCAGACTTAAATCTAGGCAGTTACTAGATAGGAAAAAATTTGCTGATGACAATTTTAATTTTGTGCTTCTAATAGTCACCCAGATTTTTGCATCCCTAATCTAATAGCCAGGGCAGAATATATTAGAAAGTTTATTATTCTTCAAGTCTCCCATATTTATATAGCTTTAATTCTAGTATATAAAGGAGATGACAAGAATTGAAAAGGTTTCTTGTCTTCTCATTTTAATGCTACAGTTGTCCTGTTGCAAACAGAGAGGGAAATAAAGAAAAAGAAGTAAATTTGGGGATTCTGAAAGCAATAGGGTTTTTCGTTTACAGGCATTGGCAAACACCGGTATACTTTTCTAAAGTCTCCATTTGGTTTGGGGAAAAGAATTAAATTGTTCTATTTTTTATTTAAGAAAATCCTGATTACCTCCAAGTTAAATGAAAGAGGATTTTTTTTTCTTTCTTTCTTTCTTTCTTTCTTTCTTTCTTTCTTTCTTTCTTTCTTTCTTTCTTTCTTTCTTTCTTTCTGTCTGTCTGTCTGTCTTTCTTTCTTTCTTTCTTTCTTTCTTTCTTTCTTTCTTTCTTTCTTTCTTTCTTTCTTTCTTTCTTTCTTTCTTTCTTTCTTTCTTTCTTTCTTTCTTCTTTTGCCTATTTTCAATAGTATATCCCATAATGCAGGTCCCGGCATTTTAGTGAAGCTTTTGGGATTTCATAGTTGGATGTCATGATTTCAGTGTCAGGTACTTTTGATATCTTGGCTTCAGTTTTTAAATACTAATTAATATTTAGATTTATGTTTCATTGATTTGAAAATCACTGTCTGCTGGCAAATTTTCTTGTAGAAGATGGCCATCTGTCACAGTACATAAGCTCAACATCTGCACTTAATATTTAACAAGGGAGTGGGTTTTTGTTTGTATGTCCTTTTTATCATCTTTCTAATTCTTCCATTCTGCTAACCCAAAACAAAGTATTCCATCTTGTATATTTGTAAACCCATTCAAAATATCTATTTTCTCATATATATTGAAATAGCTGCCTGAGGAATCCAATCTCCATATAATTCCTCCCTATACTATTAAAATAAAAAGTTTGCACTGTATTATATGATTGATGAGAAATAGATATTCATAGTGTATCTAGAATAACATATAGCTTTTCTTATTTATTTCCCCATCCTAGGATTGTTCTGAAAGCACCAATTTTATTATGTCCTGAATATTATTCATTTAAATAGTTTGATGATATTCAAGTTAACTTCAGGCAATAAGCTTTATTTTTTACCAGTTTTTCAACTTTAGAAACTTAAAGTTCTGTGGATTTCATCTCCCAGAATTCTCCAGCAGCCATGGGCGAGTAATTGAGATGCTACTCTATACCGTCAGAGAAAAATCACATAATCCCAACCCCCTCAATTATAGCAGTGTTCATAGGACTTTTTCAATGAGCAGCATTATTACTGTGGATAGCCAGGAAATTTGCAAGTCAGCAGAGATCAGCTGAAAAAAAAGAGGTTTTTTATAATCCCATTAACTTCTACAATGCTTAGCCTGGAATTTTAGGGTGAACAATAGGCTGCCTCAGAACAGAGTTTCAATCTGTCATTTTGACAGAAAGAAACTATTATCAAAGGTAATAAAAATAAATAAATGAAATAAAAAATTAGCACGCTTTGACCTGGATAAAATATTAGCAGAAATCCATTTTTTCAAAGTTAATAGCATCAGTAATATGAGAAGAAGATCAGGGGAATAATCACTAAGAGGTACAGCATGTAATATATATTTTTTCATTATTTAACCATTTCTTTCTCTTGCTCATTCTTTCATTTTCCAATATGCTTAACAAATCTAACAAAACCTGGCTCTCAACTTTATATCAGGTTAATTCCATAGCTATTTATTAATTTATATTTATGTCTTACATTAGATATATATTTATACCTTCATAAACAATATTCCCATGTGTATTAGGTCGGTAAGAATGAAGAACTTTTCATCCACCAAGCTTCTGGAAATATATATTTAGTTCTCAGGGATACAAATAGAAATAACTATGTTTATAGCTGAAATAATATAATTTTATTGCTCTTTTTCTTTATTACAATTTTTGTTTCTTATTTCTAAATGGGCATGGCTTTTAACCTATTTTATTATACAGGTATCTTTTATGTTATCTTGAGAAGGTGTTATGCTTTTATAATTGACATAAATATCTTAATATAAATATTTAACTGCAAAGAAATAAAGAAGCAGAGCACTTGTTTCAGAATGAATCGTTACTTTCCCACAGAAACAGTCACACGGAATAAATAAATTATTATCTTAATAGAAAACGTGTAAAATTTTTAACAGAAACAAATTCACATTATAAAAAAGAGGCGTACCTATAGAATCATACAGAGCTGGCTTTTGGCCAAGAAACTTTAGACTTAACTAATAAACTAAGTATATGATTGACTTTTACCCTGTTAGCTAGAGAATGTTTATTTAACCTTAGCTTAGAATCTTAATATGAATCCCTATCATTGCTGTTGCAGCCTAAATATCATAATTAAAATGCATGAATAATGATTTTTCTGATTGTGCCATAAAATTAACTGCCTTTTATTCAAAGTTTTTAGAAATACAATGAATGGTAATAGACTGAGCCCACAAACTTTTATTGTCTCTCTGTCTCTCCCTCCCTCCCTCCCTCCCTCCCCCCCCCCCTCTCCCTCCCTTCCTCCCTCCAAAGATCCAAAACTAGAAAGACAACTAGGGGGAAAAATGACTGATTATTATGCAACATTTTTTGCAGCAAATCTGTTGGTCTGCAAATATTTTTATCCCCTCATTCTTACTTTGTTTCAAAACAATAATTATTTGATCTTTTAACTCTTTTGTAACTTGCCATTTGAAGTTCAGGAAAAGTGACCTAGATTCCACAAAAATGTCAAGAAGAGAACCAACTTACTTTTACACTAACAACGCAAAATAAAGGCATATTCCCACATACTGGGACTTACAATATTAACCAATATATATTAAAAGAAATACAAAAATGTAGAAATTATTATTACAAGTAACAGTGCAAGGAATTAATCCAGCTGTTTGTTTTCAGGATAGAATGTGAATTCTTAATGTACATCTAATCCAACTAACACTCAGCAATTATTCCATTGTAACCCATTCCTAGATTAGAATATTCAATGTCCACTGTTATTGTTTAGTACTTGCTTTGCTGTGTACTATATGCATTCAGGGTTTCCTCAGTATCATACCACGTACCCACATAAAAATAATATAGCCCAATCCATTCAACGATTATAAAGATGAAGAGGATAGTGATGGTGATGATGATAATGATGATGATGATTGGAACCTTGTACTTTATGCTCTTCATAGAGCATAGATAGCAGTCCATACACTGCTACACTCTTAAGTGTTGGTATATTTTAAAAGAGCAGCCAGATAGTCTTTCCATTTGGCACATCTTTCACTTTTCTCTATTAACTCTTCTGTGGTATCGTCCTCTATCACAGAAATGACCTTGATTGATTCCTCCCATACGTTTCTCTACTTCAGCATAAAAATGCCTAACTTTCTTTTCTATGTGCTGTTGACTTAAATCCTATATCATCTTTGACAAGCACTATTTTTTATTAACTTGGTATTATTCTACTTGGCTTACCCTTTGCTCCATTTTAGTCTTAATATCACGATTCTGCCTTGCAACTGAGCAAGCCACAGCATCCGTAGATTGAAATAATTTTCATTCAAGTGCAGCAATTGTGAAATGGGTTAAGACTGGAAATCACTAGTCTAACTGCAGAGATCCACTTCACTTATTATAGAAGGAAGAAATAAATCATTTTAGGCATATACAGTAATTTCATGCGGGTATTCTGGAATTCAGGAAAAACAGAACTTTTTTCTTTTTTCAGGACAAGATTGCAAAACAGAGCACACTACAAATGAAGTAATAACAGTATAGAGTATTTTTGGTGTGCTTTTACATTTTGTAATAATTGTGCAATGTGTGTGTGTGTCTGTATTTTAAAGGGAGACCTAGGCTCTTCTTGTGAAGGTTTAACCAATTTTACTTAATTTTGAGGATAATTTCAAAAATTCAGTATGTAGAAACAGAAATATATAATGAGTAATAGAAGGAATATGCTATATATTGAAGCTGGCTTTAGAAAAGGCTGAGAAACAAGAGTCCTATTCCTGATATTTGTAGGATAAATGAGAAAGCAAAAAGATTTTTTTAAAGTCAATATTTGCATCACTAATTTTAAGAAGGCTTACAATTGTATCAAACATGTCAAACTATGAGTGTTCCTTAGAAAAATTAGAAACCAGCATATCTCATTGTGATGACCCAAGGCGTGGCACAAAGGCAACACAGTCACATAAGTAAGAAGAGTCTCTTTAATACCTCCAACTTTGCCCCAATGTCCAGTTATTATTATTATTATTATTATT
Source organism: Bungarus multicinctus (assembly GCA_023653725.1). Taxonomy (NCBI): domain Eukaryota; kingdom Metazoa; phylum Chordata; class Lepidosauria; order Squamata; family Elapidae; genus Bungarus; species Bungarus multicinctus. The sequence goes on along the minus strand of CM042848.1, from coordinate 10,147,525 downwards.
ATTATTATTATTATTATTATTATTATTATTTTAACTTTTATACCGCCCCCTCTCCCAAATAGGGACTCAGGGCGATGAACAGCCGTCGTAAAACAACACAGTCCATAAAATTTAAAATAGAATTAAAATTATTAAATTAATGGCTGAATTTAAAAATAAACCAGTAAAACCCGATAAAAGTTTAAAATTTAAAAATTAAAACCCTTCTAATGGCACTAGGCCAGACCGGCCTGCTGAAAAAGGTGGGTCTTCAGCGCGCGCCGGAAGACCCGTAGGTCAGTGATGGCTCGTATCTCCGTAGGTAGCTTATTCCAGAGGGAGGGTGCCCCTACAGAGAAGGCCCGTACCCTCGGAGCCGCCAGACGGCATTGCCCAGACGGCGGCACCCCAAGAAGGCCCACCCTGTGGGAGCGCACTGGCCGGCGGGAGGCCGATGGTGGCAGCAGGTGGTCCCGTATGTACCCGGGTCCCAAGCCATGGAGCGCTTTAAAGGTGATCACCAACACCTTGAATCACATCCGGAAGGCCACCGGCAGCCAATGCAGCTCGCGCAGGAGCGGTATAACATGGAGCTCCGAGAAGCCCCCAAGATCACCCGTGTGGCCGCATTCTGCACCAGCTGAAGCCTCCAGATGCTCTTTAAGGGGAGCCCAATGTAGAGAGCATTGCAGTAGTCTAGCGGGAGATGACAAAGGCAGAAGTGACTGTGCGCAATGCACCCCGATCCAGAAAGGGCTGCAACTGGTAGATCCGACGGACCTGATAAAAAGCCCCCCTGACGACGGCCGCTATATGTTCTTCTAATGACAGCCGTACATCCAGCAGGATACCCAGATTGCACGCCCTCTCTGTGGGGGTCAAAATTTCTCCTCCCACGGCCAGCGATAGAATAAGCTGGCTGTATCTGGGCACAGGGAACCACAGCCACTCGGTTTTGGTCAGGTTGAGCCAAAGCCTGTTAAGACCCATCCAACTCCAGGCACCGGGTCATCACTTCAATGGCTTTGTTGGGGTTACCTTTAGCTGGAGAAAAAACTCTCCCAAAAGCAATCTTTAAGTGGAAGAAATTCAGTCCAAAAACAAAGTACATATAAACTGTAAATAAAAATCCACACAAAGCACGATACAGCAATTAACTGGACAGGGAAGGAGAAGGAATTGCAGGCTTCAAAGGCCAACAAAACACACACAGCTGGGAAGACGCCAGGAACTTAGATAAGCCTTGACAAAACAAGATAATACACGATTTGTTTCCAACCAGTTGCTGTGCGCAAACTCCCTTTTTAAACACTGTGTTCCCAGCTGCAGCTAATGAAGGGAATCAAGGCCCTTTCCTCCCCCATAAGCGATGCAATTCACGTTCTCCATTCCTCCCTGCAGGCCCTAGGATGAAGAGGGGGTGGGCCTGTATCTTCCTCTGAATTCTCTCAGCCTTGCTCTACTTCTCTCCTGCTCTGCCCATCCGGACTGTGCCCTTCCCCAGTTTCTTCCACAGCCAACGGAGCCACATTCCCACTCTGTCAGCTGCTCGGCCTCCCCCTCAGAATCAGATTCCGACAGGGCATGACACTCATTCTCATGTAAAACCAATACGTAAGTTAGGAAGCCACAGCCCAGATGGAATATGGTAAACAGACAAGGCTGTATATTCTCCCCCATTCATGCAGCCTATATGGTAAATATATATTAAGGGGAACTTAATATCTATTTGAATTGGAAGATGGGTGTAATTTTAAACCTGGAGAAGAAACATCAATTACTTACACTACTGCTATTGACACTAATAAGATAGTGGAAAATGCAAATGATCTGTAAATTCGAGTCATGAAAGTTATGAAAAGATAATTATGTGGTGGATAGTTTCTGTCTTTTAGGATTGACAATACCAAAGGAACCAGCAATCAAGAAATATGCCACAGACAATACTTGGTAGGGCAGCAATGAAAGTATTGGAAAAAAAATATTTAGATGCCATCACATGTCTATACCTACAATGATCAGAACTGTACAATCAATTGTGTTTTTTTTTTCTGCAACAGTCTTTGAAAGTGAAAATTGGACGTTGAAAAAGCAAACAAACACTTCTGAAATTTGGTATTGGCTTCCTGAGAATATCTCAGATAATCAAGGAAACAAATGGATCCTACAAATCAGTTCAGGTTTCTCATTCAACACCCAAATGACCAGGATCAACTTATCATATTTGGGACATATTATACCCAAGACAAGGGTCTCTTGAAAAATCCATAATGTTGGGAAAGGAGGAAAGGAAAACAAAAAGAAGACAACTAGCAACAAGTTGAAAGGTTAGATTACAACAGTGAAAGCTATACCATTAGAAGACTGCAGGAATAGGTTGAGTACAAATCATCTTGGGGGGAAAAAACTGTCCTATGGTTTCCAAGGGTTGATGCCAACTTAATGGCAGATTAGCAATCAATTTAATGATTAACAGCTGCTTTAGAGAAGTCTTTTCTAACTAGGGATTTGCTATGTCTATGAAATTCCAGGGGTGGGATTCAATTTTTTTTAATAACCAGTTCTGTGGGTGTGGCTTGGTGGTCATGTGACTGGCTGGGCATGGCCAACTCAACGTCACTCACATCGAGGCACGCATCTCCTCGCCTGGCCTCTCATGACTGTGTGGATGCTGCAACAGTGTAAGTATGAAAAATGGTCATAAGTCACTTTTTTCAGTGCCATTGTAACTTTGAATGGTCACTCCACACAAGCAAAGTACCAGCAAAGGAGGGGAAAAAAACTCCAGAGAAGTTCCTGAGACAGGAAGTCTAGTCCTACCAAGAATGTAATAAGGGTTAACGGAGAGGCAATTTCTGTAAGCAACACCAGAATGTTTCCTTCCTGCCTTCCTTACAGGATTAGGCCAGGAATTTCTTCTAACAACCGGTTCTCCGAACTGCTTAGAATGTTAACAACCGGTTCTAGCGAATAGGTGCAAACTGGTAGAATCCTATCCCTGACTATAACCATTTCTGAAAAATTTGGAATATTCCAAAAGCAGGTTCATGGAATTTTAAAGGAGGTCCCAGAAGTCATGTGAATTGCCTGCAGGAAATAATACACGGACCATACCATGTATTATTCACATAGTTCAAAGTGTTCTGTCAAGGTGAAATTCATAAATATCGAATGGGTCCACTAGTTTTAGTTTTAATAAGGCCAATTTTTTAAAAAATAGAGCAATGTGCTGGTAATGCTAAATCTGGTTCAACCTTGATGCAGGAAATGGACTAAATGGCTGTTATGTTTTTTTTTTACGTCATGAATCTATATTGGATATTTGAAATGGCAAATAATGTATATTAATATGCTTTACTTTTAAATTCCACAAACTCTATAAAAGTACTTTATTTCATTAAAATCATCTTATAAGCGCTCCATGGCTCGGGACCAGGATATTTGTGAGACCACTTCCTGCCATTATCGGCCTCCCGCCGACCAATACGCTCCCATAGAGTCGGCCTCCTCGGGGTGCCACCGGCTGGATGGCTGGCAACCCTGAGGATACGGGCCTTCTCATTGGGGGCACCCTCTCTGGAACGAATTACCCACAGAGATGAGGACCATCCCTAAACTCCTGACCTTCCACTGTGCCTTGAAAACTCATTTATTTCAGCAAGCCGGTCTGGCCTAGGGGTTTTTAAATCTTTTAATCTGGTTTTAACTTTCTTAATTCCCTTATTTTTAATCTTTTGAAAGGGCCAATGTATTTAATTCTTTTAATTTTTAAATATTGTATATGTATTTTTGTATGTGTATTTTATCTTGGCTGTTCACCGCCCCAAGTCCCTTTGGGAGAGGGGGGTGGCATATAAATTTAAATAAATAAATAAAAGAAATCTCAAAAGGTAAGTAAAACAAGACAGCAAATATTAAAATATTATTGATTAACTGTTCAAATTATTAGTTGCAATTTTACTTCTATTCTCCCACTGAAGTTCAAAAAACATTATTTTGGAACCAGGGGTCTTTGTTGTGGCTTTTGTAAGATATAGTTACATATTGTACACAGACACACATAGCAACACACACACAAACTCTCACACACAAACACACGTGTTCTACTGTAAATTGTTTGTAGCAATATTTTTACAGAATGATAATAAAAATCATAAAATGTTATTTTAAAGGTTGAAAAAAGCCAAAATATATAGCTATCATTGTTCTACTAGTATATGTTTATGCATATTAAATGGGAACCATAAAATTCATCAGTTGCTCCCTTAGGGTTGGTAGGCCTTGCAATTTCTTACAATTTCACACATATTTTAAAGGCATTTATTGCAGATGTCAGAAAGAGCCATTGTGAGAAAATACAATTAAAGAGGTTGCATTGCGTACTGTAAAATATTAATAATGAATGTTCTTTTTACCTGTTCAGATATGTTTAATATCAGTGGAATAAAAAACATTTTTGGGTTAATTCCAATACAGTGGTACCTCTACTTACGAAAGGCTCTACTTATGAAAGTTTCAGGTTACGAAACGCGTCTTCGAGAAAATATCGTCTCTACTTATGAATATGTTTCAAGATACGAAAGGCTTTGTTGGAAAATGGCGCGTCCGAGCTGCGCTGCCATTGGTTATCTTCCTGGAATCCCATTGGCTAGGAGGGATCTGTGCGCACATACCGCGCCGCGTTCTCAGTCTCACGCTAGCAATCCAGCAAAGCAGGAAGTAATAACGAAGAATTACAGTCTGAATTTCGGGGGCTTGGAACGGATTAGGGCATTTACAGGTAAAATGTGCCTCTACTTAGGAAATTTTCAGGTTACGAAACAGCTTCCGGAACGAATTAATTTCGTAAGTAGAGGTACCACTGTACTCCAAAAGGAATTAGTAAGAGCCTTGGCGGTGCAGTGCTAGAATGCAGGGCTGCAAGGCTAATTCACTGCTCACTAGGAGTTTGATTCTGTGCAGCTCAAGGTTGATTCAGCCTTCCATCCTTCCGAGGTAAGTCAAAGAGGACCCAGATTGTTGGGGGCAATATGCTGATGCTGTAAACTGCTTAGAGAGGGCTGTGAAGTGGTATAAAAGTCTGTTGTGTTATTAAATAAAAATATATAGGTTTTTTTAACACTTCTTGTTTTTAATTTCTTCAAAGGTCTAAAAATCTATTCTAGCATCTGCATTCCATTTTCTCTAACTCATGTGAGTTTATTTGTTTCAAAGAATCTGATCTTGATATGTTATCTTATATTCAGTGCAAATGTTTTAGAAAAATGTATTGTTATGAAGTGGAGAGAAATGAGAAACCCTATCACTTCAGTCAGGCTTACAGCTATTTACAGGGATGGGATTCAAATTTTTTAACAACCAGTTCTGTGGGCATGGCTTAGTTGGTGGGCATGGCTTGGTGGTCATGTTATTGGCTGGGCGTGGCCAGCTCAATATCACTCACATCAAGGCACACATCTCCTCGCTTGGCCTCTCATGACTGTGGGGATGTTACAACAGTCGTAAGTGTGAAAAATGGTCATGTCACTTTTTTCAGTGCCATTGTAACTTTGAATGGTCACTCCACACAAGCAAAGTACCAGCAAAGGAGGAGAAAAAAACTCCAGAGAAGTTCCTGAGACAGGAAGTCTAGTCCTGCCAAGAATGTAATAAGGGTTAACGGAGAGGCAGTTTCTGTAAGCAACACCAGAATGCTTCCTTCCTGCCTTCCTTACAGGATTAGGCCAGTAATATCTTCTAACAACTGGTTCTCCAAACTGCTTAGAATGTTAACAACTGGTTCTAGCGAATAAGTGCGAACCTGTAGAATCCCACCCCTGGGTATTTACCCCATATATACTTTACTGATGTTTCTAGTGGCAATCCCATTGCTATTTCGAGGACTCTAGTGACCTATTTTGATTTTTCCTTCATATTAATTGTAGAGGTTCAGAGCACATTTGAGCTAACCTATTTTTCTTATTCTTGTTTGAATAAAGAAGTAGTGGGCGGAGGTGGGGAGTTACTTACATTTAGCTGAAAGTGTTTCTCACTGTGAAAATCTCAGGCTTTTGGGTTCCCATCCCAGAGGCAAATACTACCCACTCAGAGTCAGGTCTTACAGTCTCCTGACCATAGAAGGGCCACAAAGTCATGATGCCAAGTTTTGATAAAAAGACTGAGGTCATTGTTGTCTGTTGGAAACTTCTGCACCCAAGTAAAGTCCTACAATTAGGCAAGGAAAACCAAAAGTACACAAAAGTAGACTGGGTGAAACCAGGCTCAATAGCAGTAACTGTTAGAGAGATCTTGGAATTTTAGTGGACAACCAGCTACAAATGAGCCAGCAGTGTGCAACAGCAGCCAAAAAAGCTAATGCAATCCTAAATTGCATTAACAGAGGGATACAATTGAGATCAAGTGAAGTACTAATACCACTCTATAAAACCTTAGTAAGACCACACCTAGAGTACTGCATCCAGTTTTGGTCACCACATTACAAAAAAGGTGTTGAGACTCTAGAAAAAGTACAGAAAAGAGCAATCAGGATGATTAGGGAACTGGAGATTAAAACATATGAAGAACAGCTACAGGAACTGGGCATGGCTAGTCTAGTGAAGAGAAGGACCAGGGGAGACATGATAGCAGTCTTCCAATATTTGTGGGGCTGCCACAGAGAGGAACTGGTCAAGCTATTTTCTAAAGCACCTGTAGGCCAGACAAGGAACAATAGATGGAAACTGAACAAGGAGAGATTTACCCTGGAAATGAGGAGAAACTTTCTGACAGTGAGAACAATCAACCAATGGAACAGCTTGCCCTCAGAAGTTGTGGAAGTGTCATCACTTGAGACATTCAAGAAGAGATTGGACTGCTATTTATTAGAAATGGTGTAGGATCTCCTGCATGGGTGGGGGATTGGACTAGATGACCTGCAAGATCCCTTCCAACTCTGATTATCTGTTAAGCAACCTAGAATTGGGTATGTGGAAATTGGCCGCCCATTGGGGTATCTCTGCTGTCATAATTAAGGAACTTCTGCAGCAGTAGTGAGATTCAAAATTTTTTACTACTAGTTCTGTGGGCGTGGCTTGTTGAGAGTGACAGAGGAAAGATACTGTAAAAGCTCCATTCCCACTCCACTCCACTCCAGGTGAAGGTTACTACAAAATCCCATTCCTTCCCCACCCCACTAACCTGCTTTCCAGCTCTATTCTCCTGTGCAGGGCAACCAAAGAAGTCCCAGCCGATCAGCTGGGACTCGGGAGGCAGAGAATAGATGGGGGCAGGGCCAATCAGAGATGGTATTTGCTGGTTCTCTGAACTACTCAAAATTTCCGCTACCACTTCTCCAGAACTGGTAAGAACCTGCTGAATAGCACTTCTGTCCTGCAGCTCATAAGAGGTTTCTCATCCTGCTTAGTATGTACATTTTTGTTATGCTTTTCAATCTGTTTGCTTGAGCTAATAATAATGCTTAAAATCTATTTATTGCTATGCTTATTGTCTCTGGACCTAAAAGAACCAGTTGCCTGGGCATCTGATCGCTGCTCTAACACTTGGAAAAACAATACTTTATTTTCTACACATATAATATTTGCTCTTCACAATTCATATCTCAATATTATTCCTCAGATGTATTATTCTCGGCATACCAAGAACTCACACATTCTACATTATACTATCCTACGCTACACTGCACTTTATTGTACCGTTCCAAAGTACAATTTAATTTGCTGCTTGCAAAAAAATTACATTTCTTAGTGTACATGTTTTGTTGAAAAAAAAATCAAAATTGTTTTATGGGCAATATTCTTTAATTACTTCAGTTAATCACAGGCATTTTAGTAGCCAATTCTAAAGATGATGGAACACATACAGGATAAACTTATTTATTTATTTATTTATTTGATCATATTTCTATACCGCTCCCTCTCCGAAAAGGGACTCGGGGCGGTGTACAGCCTAGTAAATACATTAAAATACAAAAATACAAGATTAAATAGAGTTTAAAACCGAATTAAATATAAATATAGCTGTATCCCGAAAGTTTAAAAATAGTTAAAATTTTAAAAACCCTATTAACTTAAAACCCCTTTAACCCTTACTGGGCCAGGCCAGCCTGTTTAAAAAATAGGGTCTTAACTGCGCGCCGGAAGGAGAGGATATCTGTCATGGCTCGTATCTCCGGGGGGAGATCATTCCACAGGGAGGGCGCTCCCACAGAGAAAGCACGCACCCTCGGGGCCGCCAGCCGACAGCGATCAGGTGGCGGAACCCCAAGTAGGGCAACCCTGTGGGAGCGTACTGGGCGGCGGGAGGTAGTTGATGGCAGCAGGCGGTCCCGTAAGTACCCAGGTCCCGAGCCATGGAGCACTTTAAATACCGTCAGTACCACCTTGAATCGAATCCGGAAGGCCACAGGAAGCCAGTGCAGCCTGCGGAGAAGTGGTGTTACGTGCGCGCCCCGAGGGGCGCCCACGATCACCCGCGCGGCTGCATTCTGAACTAACTGCAGCCTCCGGAGACTCTTCAAGGGGAGCCCCATGTAGAGAGCATTGCAATAATCCAAGCGGGAGATAACGAGGGCAGAAGTGACTGTGCGAAGTGCGCCCAGATCCAGAAAGGGCCGCAACTGGTAAATCAGACGAATCTGATGAAAAGCCCCCCTGGTGACGGCTGCAATATGTTCTTCCAAAGACAGCCGCACATCCAGGAGGACACCCAAGTTGCGTGCCCTTTCCACGGGGGTCAAAACCTCTCCCCCCACGGCCAGCGAAGGAATAAGCTGGCTGTATCTGGGCGCAGGAAACCACAGCCACTCGGTTTTGGCCGGGTTGAGACGAAGCCTGTTACGACCCATCCAACCCCGCACGGCCTCCAGGCACCGGGACATCACTTCGACGGCTTCGTTGGGGTGGCCCGGGGTGGAGATGTACAGCTGAGTATCATCAGCGTACTGATGGAACTCCACCCCAAAGCCACGGATAATCTCACCCAGCGGCTTTACATAAATGTTGAACAGAAGGGGCGAGAGCACCGACCCCTGAGGCACCCCACAAAGCAGGGGCCTTGGGGACGATCTCTGCCCCCCCGTCAACACAAATTGCGAGCGGTTGGAGAGGAAGGAGGAGAACCACCGCAACACGGTGCCTCCAACCCCCAACCCCTCCAACCGCTGCAATAAGATACTGTGGTCGACAGTATCAAAAGCCGCCGAGAGATCTAACAGGACCAGGACAGAGGAACAACCTCTGTCCCGAGCCCTCCAGAGATCATCAACCAACGCGACCAACGCCGTCTCCGTGCTGTGCCCGGGCCTGAAGCCCGATTGGAGGGGGTCAAGATAACTCGCTTCATCCAGGAAGCGGGGGAGCTGACGGGCCACCACACTCTCTACAACCTTCGCAACAAAGCGAAGGTTGGAGACAGGACGATAATTTGATAACAATGCTGGGTCCAGGGACGGTTTCTTGAGGAGGGGCCGCACCACCGCCTCCTTCAAGGCGGCGGGTAAAAGCCCCTCTCTCAAGGAAGCGTTTATAATACCCTGGAACCAGCCTCGTGTCACCTCCCGAGTGGCCAAAACCAGCCAGGAGGGGCACGGGTCCAACAAACAGGTGGTGGCATTCAGTCCCCCCAACACCCTGTCCACGTCTTCTACAGTAACAGGGTCGAACTCAACCCAAATGGCCTCACCGATATCCACCCCCGCTCCCCCGCCCGGAGATGCCCAGTCGGAGTCCAGCTCGTCCCGAATCTGAGCGATTTTGTCCTGCAGAAACCTAGAAAACTCCTCAGCCCGTCCCTGTAAGGGATCCTCCCGCGCTTCCATCTCTAAAAGGGAGCGGGTCACCCTAAACAGGGCGGCTGGGCGGTTTTCCGCGGACGCAATAAGGGTGGAGAGGTAAGTCCTCCTCGCCACCCTTATCGCCACTAAGTACGTCTTAATATAAGATCGTAGAAGTGTTCGGTCAGACTCAGAACGGCTAGCTCTCCAACTACTCTCTAGGCGTCTTTTCCGGCGCTTCATCTCCCTGCAGTATCACTTACTAGCAACAAGAGTGATGGTGGCACAATGGTTAGAATGCAGTATTGCAGGCTATTTCATTCACTGCCAGGAGTTCAATCCTGACTGGCTCGAGGTGGACTCAGCCTTCCATCCTTCTGAGGTTGGTAAAATGAGGAACCAGATTGTTGGGGGCAATATGGTACTCTGTAAAAATTGTTTGGAGAAGACTGTAAAGCACTGTGAAACATTATATAAGTCTAAGTGCTATTTCTAAGTGCTAGTACCAGAAGCTCAAGTGAACGTCTAATAGAGACCAATATTTAGTATTTATTTAGTATTTCTTTGATTTGTCAATCGCTTACAAGATACAGGTATAAGAATAAATATAGTTTTTGAATATATGAGATAGATACATATAAGAAAAAAAAACAATAGGACAGGGACATTGGTGTGCTTATGCACGCGCCCCACAGGCCTCTTAGGAAGTGGGTGAGGTCAATAGTAGACAGTCTAAGGTTAAAGTTTTTGGGGTTTGGGGAAGAAACCACAGAGTCAGGTAGAGTATTCCACACATTGACCACTCTGTTGCTGAAGTCATATTTCCTGCAATCAAGTTTGGTACGATTAACCTTGAGTTTGTATCTATTGTGTGCTCTTGTATTGTTATGGTTGATGCTGAAGTATTCATTGAGAGGTAGGACATTGCAATGTATGATTTTATATAGTATACTTAGATCGGACCGAAGGCAGAGTAGTTCTAAGTTTTCTAGGTCTAGAATTTCGAGTCTGGTGGCATAAGGTATTCTGCAATGAGTAGAGGAGTGGAGAACTCTTCTTGTGAAATATTTCTGGACTTTTTCAATTGTGTTAATATCAGATACATGATATGGGTTCCAGACTGATGAGCTGTATTCAAGCATAGGTTTAATATAACTAATATAGTTAATCCTGGTCAAAGGATTGCACATAAGCAGCCAAAATTGTACATGGGCAGTAAAAAAGGATTTTAATACTTCCTCAGTGGATTTAATGATTTTATGTTAAAGTAGTATAAACATATATGCACCAAGCAGAAAAGATGAAAATGAATTCAACTGAAATAAACTACAGCTTTCATTTAAGGCTGAAGACGAGAGATGTGAGAGGAAGCACTTAGCAATTTCTGCCCCACAAATTAAGGAAGTTTCTTGATTTAACCGATGTTTTCCGACAGGCAGCTTTAGTAGCATTGATTAAAAGTCATTGTGCAGTAATTCCATTTTCTTCCCTACGAGGATTCTGTGCCAATTCAAAAGCAGATCTCTGTGTTTCTGTAAGATTGCTGACTTTGCGAGCTTAGCTTATTTATTTCTGCCTCAGCTTGATCTATTTGAAGTTACAGAAAAGCTAATATTTTCTTTGATATGTTGTGGCTCTCTGAAGCTTGTAGGGTAATCCGTTTTTCCCATTTGCAGGAATTTTTTCTTCATCTAGTCTCCTGTCTCTTAGGTTTAGCCATTCCAGCTCAGTTTTTTTTAAGTGAAGTATGATTTGACTGCTTTTCTTCTGCTTTAGGAACCACTGAATCCCCCCCCCCCAATATAATTAGACCAATAAAAATATTGTAAGCGAAATATGTTGTTGAAAGAAATATCCTTCTGGGTTCAGTTCCAAGTGGGGAAAAAGACACTGGAAACATGGAGGCTGCTTGGAAAATTTAATGGTGTACAGGGCCACATGGCCTGGAGCTCCAGAGTGAGAAGGAAAGATGATCACATGCTTCAAGGTGAGAAGAGAAAGGAAGAAGCGCCGACCAATATGTTGAGAGACCCTTATATAACCTCTGTTGGGCCCCACCTTAGTGTTTCCTGTTCCTGTGCAAGAAATGAATCCCATTGGCTGTCAAGACTCCCAGGGATGGGGGTCTTAACTTTGTAGGCTTGGTCTGGACCACATGGCTTTACCTGAATGCTGGCTAATGCAATCTTCCCAAAACATGTGGTGAGATGGGTAATCCTATCATTTCCTGAGGGCCATCCTTAATCCCATCACCCTGGAGATGAAGGGGGGGGGGAGCAGGGAGCTGCAGGAAGCTGCTTTGTCTTTAAAACGTATTTCTCCTTTTCTCATCCTGGGAGATATAATATTCTGCCTTTTAAATATGTCCTAGGCTATTTTAGTTTTCTAGGAGAGGGGTGGGTGCCAACTTCCCACAATGTAATGTAATGTAACGGTTCAATCAATGTGTTATTTTTCCTTTGGCGTGGAGTAGGGGCAGAAGTTCAAAAGTGATGTTAGAAAGGGTTACTTCTCAGAAAGAGTAGTGGAAGCTTGGAACCAACTTCCAGCAGAAGCCAAACATCAGTATCTGAGTTTAAACATACCTGGGATGAACATATGTCCATCAGATGAAAAGATTAAAAAATAAAATAAATAAAAATAATAATTAAAAAATAACAAACAAAAAAAACCTCAAAGGACAGCTTTGATGGACCACTAGTTCTTTTTCTGCTGTCAATTTTCTGTGTTTCTCTTATTTTAATAACTCTAGGACTTTTAAGAGCTCAAGGCAGAATTTTCTTGTCTTCTTTCTGACGGTGGCAGAAATTAAGACAGTGGCAATTTGAAAACAAAAACTCAAACTGCTTTAGAGGGATTGAGGAATGAAAACTTAGGCATTGTGCAAATGCTTGTGCAAATATCCTTGAGAGTAGAAATAATTGTTTCTAACATAATTTATTTGCCAGGTTCACAACTTTATTCTTAATGATTTGATAGATGTACATAATCACTCCAACGTAATATTACTTATGTATGACTTATGTAAGCACTCAACTGGTTATATACTGTATACATTATCTTCCAACTAATCCTTAATCATCTCTGTAAAATCAGTCAACGTTATTCTATTCCTATACAGATTAGGAGGGGGGATGTTAAGGCTTAGAGACAATAACTTGCCTGAAGTCCCTTCTGGCTAAATTGAAATTTGAAGCAGATATTTGCAGTTCACAGCTCAGCCTCTTAATCAGTCTACTGCAGAAGCTCAGTATAATTATCAACTGAATGCTTGAGGCCAGTAAAACTCGGCAGTGTAATGAGGCCTCTTATACACAGAGGTTCAAGAAATGCTACTGAGGCAATAAGCTGAGACCTCCTCTGGTATTTTACAACCATGTTTCTAATCAATTGTGAATTAGCTTTGGGTTCATTCCTACCCATGATTCTTTTTTTTTTTCCAACTCGGAAACAGTAATAAATCACATCAAATCAATCAAATCTTTACTATGGACACAGACCAGCATGACAGTTCAATGCTTTATCTTCAAGCCAATAGAACTTAAAAGTCACATGAAAAGTTTCTGCTGAGGAACAGCTAGTTTATGTTACAGTAGGGACATGGGGGGGGGGGGGGAAAGCTATTTTCTTAGAATATTTGAGAAATTTCTCCCATTTCCACCGTGAGGGGAGGATATTGGAACAAATCGTGGAGGCTCAGAAGGAAGGGGCAGAGTTCACAAAATATTTTGTGACACAAAATGTCTTGTGACACAAGACATTACGCAGACAGATCAGACCAGGTCAACAATATCTCTTCTGTCTATTGCTATCAGCTCCTCTTCTGTATCAAAGACATTTGAACGGGTTCACATTCACACAAAAGCAGCCAATATTAGCATCCTAAGTCTTACTTGTTAAAACTATTCTTAAGATATTTTTTTCCCAGTGGGCAAATTTTCAGCCCAATTTTTTAATGAACGTGCAACTGAAAATTTGCCCCCAAAAAGGGTCGAGATTTTGATTGACATTTAAAGTTATATGAGGTACCTGAGAATTGGCTTGTTGAACTGAATACCATGAAAGAATGGTATGTTTTCAGGACATTAATTTCTTTAGCAATATCAATAGCACTTAGACTTATATACCACTTTATAGTGCTTTATAGCCCTCTCTAAGCGGTTTACAGAGTCCACCTATTGCCTCCAACAATCTGGGTCCTCATTTTACCCACCTTGGAAGGATGGAAGGCCGAGTCAACTTTGAGCCTGGTGGGATTTGAACTGCCAAACTGCAGGCAGCCGGCTGCAGCAGAAGTAGCTGGCAGTACTGCATTCTAACCACTGCGCCACGGAGGCTCCTTAAAGGATTTTTTAAATGCTTTTTTTTTAACTAAATACAGGGTGGAAAATAACTTTCTTCAGAGTTGTAGTCTGAGTCAGCCAGATTGTCAAAAAGGGAGGGTGGGGGCGCGAAAGCATGGCTTTGAAAAAGCAAGACTGAATCAGCAACAATGATATTTTCTTTCTTCTTCCCTCCCTTATATCTTATTCTCGGTGGGATTTGACTACATGGGCTCAGAGACGTATTATCTTTATATAAAAGAGATAGCTTGGAGGCATAATACCAATTCAACATCCATATCATTTTAACTTGCATTTTTCATTTAGGTATCATACAATGTACAAATGGCAATGCTGTTTTATGCATGTTTACATCTAGACCCTTCGATTTACAGAAGTTTTAAAAAATGGCATATATATCAAAAAATATTTATTTATTTATTATGTATTTGTCTGTTTGTTTATTTGTTTATTTATCAAATTTATATAGCCACATATTTCACTGAAACCCAAACCTTACCCAAATAAAAATAAAACCTAAAACTACCTCTAAGCTCACACCAAATCTCCAATTCAACTTATTTTTGTAATAGAGAAAAGCCCTAAATCTAAGATTATCCTACACTAGTACCAGGATGTATAATACTGCAACCATCAAAACACTCTTGCAAGTTAAATTTTAACCTAGATAGAAGTGCTACTAAATAAATATATCCTAAAGTTCATCCTATTATTAATTTAATCATAGTGTAAAAGCCTAATCTTAAACCTAATGTCATCCTGCTGGCAAAATGCATATTTGTCCCTTCCACGACACCAGCACTCACTCACAGCTCCTGGTAAGTTTAAGAACAAATTTCAGATCAGTATCTAAATAGGAAATAAAAGCCTTATGTATGCTGCCTTCCTTCCTTCCTTCCTTCTCCACTGAAATTTGGGATCCACAGCATGCAAAAGTAAGTACTTGATAAAATAAATAGAACTCCCTTAAATCTAATAATAAGTCAAAATCTGTGATCATATTTCATAAAAGTATTTCCCTTGTCCCCTGCAATATTGGCTTTTATATTTCCATCTCATTCCACAGTGGTGTGTAGGTTGACTCCTGGTGACTTCTTAGGTAAGAATATAGCCATCCAGAATCATTTCTTAGAATGAGAAGAGTGGCATAATAGATAGATAGATAGATAGATAGATAGATAGATAGATAGATAGATAGATAGATAGATAGATAGATAGATAGATAGATAGATAGATAGATAGATAGATAGATAGATAGATAGATAGATAATTTTCTAGACAGTGAGAAGGATATAGTAAGTCCTGGCACAGTTTTCTAATGTGTGTTTAATTTCTCAGTTTAACCTATTGTAAAGTATGCATCTTATAGCAGAAGATCAGAAAGATTTTAAACATTGTCAATGAGTATCTAGAAGTACTGAGACAATGAATGAGAATTTCAGGAATTTATCTTCTGATTTATGGAACTTGTAGAAAAAGAAAAACTTTGGAGCTTAGGGAAGTTGCTTGGAAAACACACCCATTGTCTTGGTGCTCAAGACGTTGTTCAGAATGAGTTTCTACAACACTGAAAAGTGTGTCCACATCAAGCTTGGATTAACCATTATGCAAAATAAATACATGCTTAGGCTCTGTGGGAAGTTAAAACCTATCCCTCTCCTAAGAAAATGAAATATTTTGGGATATATTAAAAAGGCAGAATATTTCCGCTAAAAGTAGAAACTCAAAAAGGCAGAAACTCAGCCCTCCCACCTTTATTAATGGGCCATTAGACCTGAGCCAGTCTATTCTACATAACAAAGATCTACCTCCTTCAGGCAGAGCCATTTAATTGCCTTTCATTGCACCACCCAGCAAGTTTCAACCAAACTTAGCACACAGACAACCTAAAAAGCTATTTATGACCTCTGACACCAACCAATCAGGATACTCTTCCTGTGCCCCAGGAAGTTCAAAGCCAGAAAGAGTATAAAACCCAGAGACTCTCACCATTTCTTCACTTTTTCTTCGCCCAACATCTCCAAGACATGTGATCTACTCATCAATAAACCATCTTTTCAAGCAGTCATCATGTTTCCAGTGTCTTTTTCACCACTTGGAACTGAACCCAGAAGGATATTTTTTCCAACAGCACCTTTTTTTTGTTCCTGGATATGATGATGCCCTTAATTTATTTTGCCTTGTAATCTTTGAGAGAGTAATTCAAATCCTTTTCAATAAAACTTTACACATGCATTTTTCCCTTATAACACTTATTAAAAATGCATTAAAGAGTGTTAAAAAGTTGGAATTTTTTTTTTCTGTTGACCTAGTTATAAGTAAATAATTGGCTTATATTGCTTACTGCTACTTAGTGTTAAATATTTTTTAAAAAGCTTATATTATATACAGTTTCAAGGTCTGGCCTGGAATAAAACTGAATTTTTAATCTCTTATTTCACCTCCAGCGCTTTTTGAGTTTTAAGATCTTGTCAGTTAAACTATGGAAGGGCCTGGAAAAACAATTGTTGGGTTGTGCTTAGAGCATCAGTTGGCCTTTATCCAGGAGTGGGATTCAAATTTCTTAATAACCAGATTGTGGGTGTGGCCTAATTTGTGGGTGTGGCTTACTGGTCATGTGACTGGGTGGGTCAAAAGGCAGAAATTCACTTAAACAATGCTCTTGGTGCAGGGTTAGACTAGATGGCCTCTGAGGTCCCTACCAGCCCTGGATTTCTGTGCTGTTTCAAAGCAACCTCTGAAGCTGCATCTAGCGCCAGAGTTTGTGGTCCTTCCTTCCTCTCCTTTTACTTTCCCTCCCTCCCTGCCTCTATCCATCTGTCCGTCCATCCATCCATCCATATCTCATTCACATTCCTTCTCCTTCCCTCTTTCTCCCATCCCTCCCTTTCTTTCTTTCTCCCATCCCTCCCTCTTTCTTTTTCTTCCTTTTAAGAGAAAGAAAGAAAGAGAGAGAGAGGGAAGGAAGGAAGGAAGGAAAGAAAGAAAGAAAGAAAGAAAGAAAGAAAGAAAGAAAGAAAGAAAGAAAGAAAGAAAGAAAGAAAGAAAGAAAGAAAGAAAGAAAGAAAGAAAGAAAGAAAGAAAGAAAGAAAGCATTTCTATGGTATTCATGGTATATTTTCAGCTGGAACCTCTTTCTAAACCAGGGGTCTTCAAACTTGCCAACTTTAAGACTTGTGGACTTCAGCTCCCAGTCTGGAGAATTCTGGGAGTTGAAGTCCACAAGTCTTAAAGTTGGCAAGTTTGAAGACCCCTGGCTTAAACCTTAGTACAACACCCAGATATTTAAAGCCATTAAACTTCTTGGATTAATCTTGAAACTTTTTGCATATTTGTACTTATACAGAAAAAATATATATTTTAACACATATGGCTTCAATTCCAAAGCTACTTTTTATGAAAACCAAGTCAAGAAAAGGAGATTGGAAACAAAGCAAAGCTTAACCTTCTCATTCTTTCTAACTCTTTCTAAATGGCAAGTAGAAGTTGAGCCTTTCTTGCCATTTTATTACCAAGAATTTACCACCATCTTCAAATTAAAGAGTTGCCTTCCAATAACAAAAAACACAAGTTTGCAAACTGCCTGAATAACAGCACATACTTTTGTATGTTAAACGAACCATAAAGTGGAAGAGGGAAAATATTTGTGAGAAATATTTACTGTGTTTTTTGCTTGTCAAACTTAAAAGGCCATTGGACACTCCATATGTTGTGGAGCGACAGAAATACTCAGGCAGAGACCAGGGCAAGGTTTCAGCTTAACTCTTTATTAAACAGCAAAGAGGATTACCGCTACTGCCGCGCTAACACGGCAGCCAGCTGGAGCGGCAACAGCTGATGCCGTTTGACAGCCGCCTTTTATAGCCGGCTGTCAAACGGCTCCAGCCAATGGGAGAGGTCCATGCTTCCCGCTCGAAGCACGGACCTGAGTGAAGACTCAGTCCATACACAACACTCCTCTCTCCCAGTGAGGAGCATGCGTAGTCCTTCAGATACGTTGGACGCCTGCGAATTCGTCCAGATCTTCTAGGCTCCATCAAAAATGGCGCCGGGTTGCTGTCTGGTGCCCTCTGTGTGTCTTCGGACGACGGTGAGGCTGCTGGGCTGTCTGGAGCTGGGTCTGCACCTTGGTCAGCTTCCCCATCTGGTAGGTTGTCGTTCCCGGTGGGTTGGAAGCTGGTTTCGTCGAATGGTGTGGTTGCTTCTGCATGGGGTCCGTCTAGATGACCTCTGGGTGCCGTGCTCCAACGCTTCCTCAGGTGGTCCACGTGACGCCGCCAGGTCCATCCATCCGGTAACTGGACTCTATAAGACTTGGGACCAGTTACTGCTATCACACGCCCTGGTAACCATAGTGGTTGCCCAGTAAAATTTCTGACAAACACCTTGTCATTTACCAGGAACCCTCTGTCTTGGCTATTTGACCCAAGGGGAAGCAAAGGGGCATAATTTGGGTGCAGCCTGTCCAAAGTGGTCCTCAGCCGGCGTCCCATTAATATTTCGGCTGGTGACCTATTAGTGGAGGCACAGGGTGTAGTATGTTGGCTCAACAGGTATTGGGCCAGCCTGGCATGCCAGTTAATAGGACCCAATCTTTTAGCATCTCTTTGGCAGATCTAACTGCCCTCTCAGCCAGCCCATTGCTGGCAGGATGAAAAGGGGCTACTAATATGTGCCTGATGCCCAAACTTGCTAGAAACATCTCAAACTCACAAGTTTGAGGGCCATTGTCGGATACGACAGAATCAGGAAGGCCATGTGTGGCGAACATCCTAGTCAGTGCTTTGCTGACTGCTTCCATAGTGGTGGAGTGCATTAAAATTAATTTCACCCATTTTGAATATGAGTCTACTACCACCAGGAAAGTGCGCCCAAGGAAGGGGCCTGCCAAGTCTATGTGTATTCTGGACCAGGGGCTGCCTGCTTCCTCCCAGGTCCTAGGGGTGGCTGCTGGTGGTAATGCCCTGGTGGCCTGGCATGCCTGGCAAGAATTTACCCAGTTAGAGATTTGGGCATCCATGCCTGGCCACCATACGTAGTTGCGGGCGAGGGCCTTCATTCTCACAATCCCTGGGTGACCCTCATGCAGCACCTTCAGTATTGAGGTTTGCAATTTGTAGGGAATGACTACTCTGGTTCCCCAGAGTAAACAGCCTTGCAAGGAGGAAAGTTCCTGCTGGCGTAATTTGTAGGGTAGGAAGTCTGAAGGATAAGGGGCCGTAGGCCACCCCCAGTCCAGGACTTGGGATATTACCTGGTCCTTGGCCGAATGGGCAGCGATGTCAGCAGCAGTGACTGGAAGCTTGAGTTCGTTGATGAGAAAGACTGTGGTTGCTGGTGTTGGGTCCACGACTGGAACTGGCAAGGAGCAACGGCTGAGTGCATCAGCATGGCAAAGGTTTTTTCTGGATCGATGGATTAGAGTGTAGGAATACGCAGCCAGGAAAACCGTCCATCTGGTCATCCTTGGGGACAAAATCTGGGGAGTCTGTTTAGTACCGGATAAAATACCTAACAGTGGCTTGGGATCAGCTATGAGTTCGAAATGATGCCCGTAGAGGAATTCATGGAACTTCTTCACTGAAGCCACTGCAGCCAATGCCTCCTTGTCAATCTGGCTGTAGTTGCGTTCAGTGGAAGATAGTGTCCTGGAAAAGAAAGCTATAGGTGCCTCTGCACCGTTAGGCAGTCTGTGGCTCAGGACGGCCCCAATCCCGAAAGGAGAAGCATCGGCTGCTAGAATGAGTGGTAAGTCTGTATTGAATTGGATTAAGACGGCCTTTGATGTTAACAATGACTTGACTTCTTGGAAAGCAATAGTCTCCCTTGGTCCCCAGTGCCATGGCGAATTCTTGTCTAAGAGTCTATGAAGGGGCTCGGCAACAGAAGCTTTATGGGGCAGGAACGAAGCATAGAAATTCAAGAGGCCCAGGAAAGCTTGAAGCTCAGTTTTGTTAGTAGGAGTAGGCGCATCGTGAATGGCCTTGACCTTTGACTCAGTTGAGTGAATACCCTTGGCATCAATCTTGTAACCTAAGAATTCCACTTGTGGAGTGGCTATGGTGCATTTCTCCCTTTTTAGCTTGAGGCCAGATTGCCTGAAACGGTCAAGTACACTTCTGACCCTTTGTAGTAATTGCTGTTGATTGGTAGCAGATACCAGAATATCATCAAAGGCACAATGCCTGGTAACCCTTGCAGTATTCGTTCCATAAGGGATTGGAAAATTCCAGGAGCCACACTAACTCCGAATTGTAGGCATGTGCATTTGAAAGCCCCTCTGTGGGTTACTATTGTTTGCAGTTCAGCAGTTTCATCATCAACAGGAAACTGTTGATACGCCTGGGACATGTCCAACTTGGCAAAAATGGAGCCAGGCTCAAGGGAATGGAGTAAATGTTGTACCACAGGGACTGGGTACGCGCTAACTTGTAAATATTTGTTTATTGACGACTTGTAGTCCAAGCAGATCCTTAAATTTCCATCCTTCTTTAACGGTGTTACTATGGGGGTTTCCCACTTTGAGAAGTCTGTAGGTTTCAGTATGCCCTGCTTGATTAATTTGTCAAGTTCCTTGTCTAGTTTAGGACGAATTGCAAAAGGAACTCTGCGGGGCTTCAAACGAATTGGTACTGCCTGGGAGTCTACCCTGAAGGATATTGTTGAGTAGTTTGGAGAACCGGAAAATACCACCCCGGACTGGCTCTGCCCCATCTATTCTCTGCCTCCTGAGTCCCAACTGATCAGCTGGGTCTTCTTTGCTTGCTCTGCACAGGAGAACAGAGCTAGAAAGCAGGTTAGTGGGATGTGGAGGGAATGGAGATTTTACAGTATCCTTCCCCTGCCACGTCCACCAAGCCACGCCCACAAAACCAGTAGTAAAAATAATTGAACCCCACCGCTGCCAGTGTTCACCTGGCATTGTGAGTTCTCCTAAGACTTCTTCCTAGAAACTATCCCCCTTTACCTCTCCATCTTCTCCTCTATCTATCTCTATCTTCTCTTCTATCTAGGCTTGAGAAGAGACTGAAAAGGCAACAACGGGCTTGGAATTTACATAATGTACTCAACATAGCTTGACTTTCCCCTGCTCAGCTAAATACCTACTGCTTCTCTATTGGAAAAACAACTTGACTCAGAGAGTCTTCTGTCCGCAGAAACCAAAGTTATCCACTATAACTTTTATTTATTTGTTTATTTAATTTTATGCCACCCGTCTCCTATAAAGTGACTCTGTCAAGATGACCTTTCCCATCTTTCCCTTCGTTCCTTCTTCTAATTCTTGGGCCTTGGGTAATGCTCTTTTCCCTCTTGCTCTTCCCTTTTCAGAGAAATCACCCTTGAACCTTTCTTTTCCTTTCCTACAATGGTTATGTGGGAATAACCTTCAGAGACCGGGCAAAGAGATGCTGCTGCCAAGGGAATGTCAGAT
Organism: Bungarus multicinctus; assembly: GCA_023653725.1. NCBI lineage: Eukaryota > Metazoa > Chordata > Lepidosauria > Squamata > Elapidae > Bungarus > Bungarus multicinctus. The sequence goes on along the minus strand of CM042848.1, from coordinate 10,126,002 downwards.
AAGAGACAGCAGAGCACAAAGCTGTATAATGGGAGAGGCAAGAGGCTCAAAAGGTACTTTCCCTAGTTTCTACAGTTTTCAACTATAAAGGAGACTGAGAGAGAATTGTATTTTCAGACTTGCAAGATTTCGTTAATAAGCCTAATGAGATTAGCTATCAGAGGATTGTGATGAAAAATAGGCTATCTTTTAAGGAACTCAAACAATTGAAATAAGACATGCAAAAAAGTATAATGGTGACCAAAGTATCAAGAGCATCAAATATTCCATGAACAATTATATAAGTAAGAGGAGAGAAGATACATGAAGGGGCATATTGAGGTAAATTAGGAGATGATCCTCAACTTGGAAACAGTATGATCTTTTCATGGGTATAACAAGTCTCCATTGCCCACATTTACATAGCATCAATATAATAATGTAAAGATTCCTCAGTTTCGTTTGTTGATCATATCTGTGGGATGTGCTTCTTCATACTTTTCCAAAAAAATGCCCACTGTGGGATTTGCTATCTCCTATTGCTCATAGTTTCATTTGAAATATAACACCAGCATCTTTGCAAAAATATTTATTTATTTATTTGATTTGTCAATTGCTTACAAGATAATAGGTATACGTATATACATAGTTATGAATACATGAAATGGGTACATATAGGAAAAATAAAAGAAGCAATAGGACAGGGACGGTAGGCACGTTGGCGCGCTTTTATGCACGCCCCCTACAGACCTCTTAGGAAAGGGGTGAAGGCAATAGTAGACAGTCTAAGGTTAAAGTTTTTGGGGTTTGGGAAAGAAACCACAGAGTCAGGTAGAGTATTCCAGACATTGGCCACTCTGTTGCTGAAGTCGTATTTCCTGCAATCAAGTTTGGTGCGGTTAACCTTGAGTTTGTATCTATTGTGTGCTCTTGTGTTGTTATGGTTGAAGCTGAAGTATTCATTGACAGGTAAGTCATTGCAATGTATGATTTTATGTACCATACTTAGATCAGACCGAAGACTGCGTAGTTCTAAGTTTTCTAAGTCTAGAATTTCAGGTCTGGTGGCATAAGATATTCTACAACGAGTAGAGGAGTGGAGAACTCTTCTTGTGAAATATTTCTGGACCTTCTCAACTGTGCTAATATCAGATACGTAATGCGGGTTCCAAACTGATGAGCTGTATTCGAGTATTGGTCTAGCAAATGTTTTGTATGCTCTAGTTAGTAGTGTGATATTACCAAAGAAAAAGCTACGTAGGATTAGGTTAACAACTCTTAATGTCTTTTTGGCTACGTAGTTACAGTGGGCTCTAGCACTTAGATCATTAGACATGAGAACTCCAAGGTACTTTACAGAGCTTGGATCATCAACAAGGTCTTGACTATTCAGCTTGTATTTTATTTTCTGATTTTTTTTTGCCAATATGTAAGACAGAGCAAGAATGACTCCTGTCCCAGCTTTCCCTGATATTCTAATAGAACCTAAACTGAGTGCATAGGTTAATAGTCACAGGATACATAAAATCAATATTTACTAAGTGGGTCACAGGAAGTTTAAATCACATATTGCCACAAGAGTTACCAACATCAATTCAGTGCTATAGCAATGCAAAAAAAAAAGCATGCTACTGATTACATCATAATACATAATCAATGTTATTAGTGTTGCCATATAGGATGCTATCATCATCCTAGGATGATGGATCATAGAAAAGGGCACTATGCTTGTGTTTGTAACCATGAACTTACCTCCCTTATGCCATACATATTCCTCCTCCTCTGCTCAGTATAGTTCTCTGTCCCAGGAATAGAGAAAAGGTTAGATGTGACTATAGCTACCTATCTTTGTGCTTGAGTACATTCCTCTCGTATTTAAGAATGAAGAATGAAATGGAGGGCCAAAAGAAACTGAGATTTCTCAATTCATTAAGAATTGGTGATTTTTTTCTCTTTCTTTGTTTCATATCACAGAGTTTTAATTATGCTATATGCCAGATTGAGATATCCTAATGAACAAAACCTGCCAGACATACATGAAGACCTAAATAAGCAAAACTAAAAATAGGTTCCTATCCAGAAATCCTCCTAATTGACTGTGATCAAAACTTCTCTCATTAAGTCAGAGGAACTTTTCTTCAGAACTGAAATCTATAGCATTGTGCTACATTTGCTCTTCCCCTATTTCTTCAGACATTCTTCAACCTAAATTCACTGGTCTTAAGATTTTCTTATGCATATATTATAATTCCACATCATATAAATCATCTAACCGCCCAAAAACATGAAATTTGGAGGTTCTTCCAATTCAGGCATTTTCCATTGCAGATGATACAGTTCTGTGTCTTGACCTAACCATCCATTAGCAGCTCTAAACATAATTATTCCATTCATATAGGTTTTGACAGGAAGACAAAGCTCTGATCACAAAATCCTCATTTACTGGGAGAAAAATTGGGCTCTCAAAGGCAGGTTGTTGGCTGAGTTAAGCAAGAGAAAAGCTTCTATTTAATCAGTTTTGCCCTTATTATGACAGTGAAAATTATTATAGTTCGCTGTAGGGGACATGAGGATAATATACCAAGCCAAGAAAATAAATTAAATACAAGAAAAATAAAAAAGAAAGATAATGATCCATTTTGACTTGATGGAAAGGAATGAAGTTTTGAACTACTTAAATTATCATTCAAAACAAAACAACATGATTAAAAGATAAACACTTTACATAATTTCCACTTGTAAGTTTGAACATATTTTGAAAAAAAATATTATAATATGGTTATGAACATGAAGGTTATCACTTCATATCAGTGGTGGGATTTAATTTTTTTTACTACCGGTTCTATGGACGTGGCTTGATGGGTGTGGCAGGGGAAGGATATTGTAAAATATCCAATCAGAGATGGTATTTGCCGATTCTCCAAACTACTCAAAATTTCCACTACTGGTTCTCCAGAACTGGTCAGAACCTGCTGAATACCACCTCTGATTCATATATTTTTTCTTACATGTAGTCTCATCTTCATAAAAATAAAAGTGTCATTTTAGTAAAAATATCATTTCCCAAACAGATACTGTTCATACCATTTTCAGTCAGAATAAAATGCCTCTAGCTCTAACCTCTCATTTATGAATGCATAATATGGTTTTCATTTTAAAAAAAAAAGGGTATATGGTTTAAAATACAATTGGGATCAAGCTATTGTTAAAATATATTTCGGTTAGATATAAAGGATTACTTAAATTACATATGTAAACAGATTTTGGATACATTATCGAATTATCAAAGGTACCTTGAGATTTATACAAAGAAAACATTTTAAAACTGAGGATAACAATCTAATATCTGTCAAACTAGAATGCTCTTGAAAATGTTTGCTTGAAATATAAAATTCACTTTATTACACTGCCAGTCCTTTTATTGTGGTTGGGCTAGAGTCATCAGTATATTTTGATTTTACTAATTTTAATATAAGCTCAATCAAATTCAGTTTATGGACAGAGGCATCTGAGCCATCAATAAAAAGGTCAAATATGGTCTTCAATCCCCAAACACATATAGAATGGAATGGAATGGAATAGAATAGAATAGAATAGAATAGAATAGAATAGAATAGAATAGAATAGAATAGAATAGAATAGAATAGAATACTTTATTGGCCAAGTGTGATTGGACACACAAGGAATTTGTCTTGGTGTAAATACTCTCAGTATACATAAAAGAAAAGGTACATTCGTTAAGAATCAAGAATCATAATGTACAACACTTAATGATAGTCATAGGGTACAGTCAGCAATGAAATCATACTAGGAAACAGTCAATATATATAAGGATACAAGCGACAAAGTTACAGTCCTACAATCACAAGTGGGATAAGGAGTGATGATAAGATTAGCAGTAATAGTAGTGCAGACTTTGTAATAGTTGAACGGTGTTGAGGGAATTATTTATTTAGCAGAGTGATGGTGTTCAGGGAAAAAACTGTCTTTGTGTCTAGTTGTTCTGGTGTGCAGTGCTCTATAACATCGTCTTAAGGGAAGGAATTGAAACAGTTTATGTCCGGGATGTGAGGGGTCTGTAAATATTTTCACAGCCCTCTTTTTGATTCATGCAGTATACAGGTCCTCGATTGAAGGCAGGTGGGTAGTAATTGTTTTTTCTGCAGTCCTAATTATCTTCTAAAGTCTGTGTCTGTCCTTTTGGGTTGCAGAACCAAACCAGACAGTTATAGAGGTACAGATGACAGACTCAATAATTCCTCTGTAGAACTGGATCAGCAGCTCCTTGGCCAGTTTGAGCTTTCTGAGTTGGCGCAGAAAGAACATTCTTTGTTGTGCTTTATTGATGACTTTTTTGATGTTAGGTGTCCATTTTAGGTCATGTGATATAGTAGAAATACAAACACAAATTCCACATCCTTATTCTCTTACCATTGCCAAAGGTAATATTCACAATGACCTGAAAAAATCAGCAAATTAATTGTATTAATAATAAGGTAAAGGTTCCCCTCGCACATATATGCTAGTCATTTCCAGCTCTAGGGGGTGGTGTGGATCTCCATTTCAAAGCCGAAGAGCCAGCGCTGTCCGAAGACAGGATCCATGCTGTCTGTGGTTATGTGGCCGGCATGATTAAAAGCCAAAGATGCACAGAATGCTGTTACCTTCCCACCAAAGTTGTCCCTATTTTTCTACTTCCATTTTTGCATGCTTTCGAACTGCCAGGTTGGCAGAAGCTGGGATAAGTAACAGATGCTCACTCTGTTATGCAGTGCCAGGGATTCAAACCACCGAACTGCTGACGTTTCTGATCAACAAGCTCAGCATCTTAGTCACTGAGCCATCGCATCCCCTTTAATAATACACAGGCCTAATTTATGTGTTTTTGAATTAAGTTATATATTTCTAGTTAACCAGTGAATTTGTGATGACCCGTAGTCTCTCAAAAATAACAAAAAACATAAAACATGAATCAAGGGCTTGTAATGCCTTCAACTTAACTTCTCTGTTTTATTGGTCACAGTTTAAATTCAAACAGTCAGTAAGGAACCAAAAGGAAACCAAAACAAACCACATTGGCAAAAGTTCCAAGGCAAACTAAAATAATTAATCACACATTCCAGGGAGATAACCAGGTAGAGTCCATGGGAAGAATGCCAACAAAGAGAAACCTCATCCAAACAAAAAACACTAATTTGACTTTAGCGTCTGTGACACGCATTTGCAGATTCTTATACAGAGCTCACAGCTGCAACCCATGAGGAGGATCATGGCCCTCTCCTCTCGAGTAAACCATGCTTTTTCCTGATCCTTTCTTCCCTGCGTGCCTTAGGATGGAGAGGGGATGACTGCTCAGCCGGCTTCTGCCCTTCCCCAGCCTCCTCTACCACCTCTGGAACCACACTCCCACTCCCTCTTGGCTGTTCCTCCTCTTCCTCAGAGTCAGTCTTCACCAGGGGCATGAAAGAATTTGACAGGTTTATGGAGAATAAACCTGCCTAGTTTGTTAATCTAATATTGAACACTAAACACTATACCAGTGGTGGGGAACCATGGCCGTGTTATGACTTGAGGACTTCAACTCCCAAAGCATGGCTGCTTCAAGAATTCTGGGAGTTGAATTCCATAAGTCATAAAAGGCACTACCCCCTGCACTACATGAACATTTTTATTGTGGTATATGTGAAAAGGATCAATATATCCCATGTCAAGGCATCTTTGTGGTTTTGAAAACTTGTCTGACAATGTCTGTGGAAAACTGACTGCCATTTTGAGATGAGAAATACAAAAAAATCTACCCTAAAGTAGATACTTAGAATTTAGTGGGAGAAAACAGATTCCACATTAAAAAGCCTCACATCCACATGTATGTCATAGCTTCATCAACATTATAATTCCTACCACTCCTGCCAAATATTAAATTCAATTACAGGATGCTCTGATTAACCATAAATAATATGAATTAATAGTTCAATAGAGCTGCCTTTTAAAATGCAAACTTTAGATGCATAAATTGAAGTATAGTACCCATACCACAAGATAAAAAAAAGTTTCAGTATGTACTTTACATTGTTCAATTTCTGTCTGAAAACTCACATCCAGTTTGGGTCAACACATTTTAAAAATAATATCGGGAAACAGGACAAAGAGCAGAGACTAGTGAGGAAAATGATGAGACGTATAGAAACAAAATCTTACATGAAATGTTAGAAATGACTATGTGAAAGCCAAAGAATGAAGACTCTGGAGCCTAATGGTGGTTTTCAGATATCTGAAAGGTAATTGCAAAGAAGATGAAGCAATGTTACTCTTTGTAGCTCCAAAGGGCAGAAGCAACGTTATAATGGGTAGAAATTGTAGGAAAGCAGATTTTAGCTAAACAGCAGGATGAAATTCCCTCTGTTAAGAACCAATTCTTAATGAACACACTACGTGGTGAGATTCCTTCCCTGCAGGTATTCAAGAAATGTCTGGTAGATAACTGACAGGGATGTAGAACTTCAAACAGTCTTCAGCCATCTCAAGAGTAGAGCCACGTAAACTCCTCGGTGGAGAATAAGTTGTGAATGATTGTAGCAAAGTACGGAATTACCTCTTTTAGACTGATACCTTGATTATTAAGTTAACTGACTTCTTGAACATAATGGTTATGAGCAAAGACCAATTGTTTTATGAATAAAAGATTGGGAATTAGCATGTAAGGAAATGGAAAATTAAGTTCATGAATTTATATGTGCCCTTTTGAGAGTAACATGGAGTTCACTATCATTTGGCATCAATTAGATTGGAATTAAAGGAGCACGATGGCTCAGCAGTTAAAGATGCTGAGTTTGTCAACTAGAAAGCTGACAGCCTGGGTGTGAGACCTGAGCACCATGACATGGCGTGAGCTCCCATTCCTGCCCCAGCTCCTGCCCACCTAGCAGTTCGAAAGCATGCAAATGTGATTAGATAAATAGATACCACTTTGGTAGAAAGATAACAATGTTCCATGAGCCTTTGATGTGCAGCCAGGCTGGTCACATGACCATGGCAAATGTCTTCAAACAACACTGGCTCCCTCAGCCAGGAAACGGATATAAGCATCATGTCCTAGGGTCAGTCATGACTGGGGAGGGAAACCTTTACCTTAGATTTGGAAATAGCAGCTAAGTTTGGATAGTTTATAAGTCTATAGACTTAATTCAAAGTTCATGAAGTGATCAATGAATCGAGTTTTGAATAATAAACTATGACTTCCTTTGTTAAAATCATAATAATTAATCTACAAAGAATCCCCAAAATAAATAACATCCTCAAAGGTAGAAAATGGTCTGCCAAGATAACTAGATAGACCATAATTTAAATGTGTACTGGAAGGCACAAACTGAGAATCATTCATCCTTTAAATATTTCATTCCTGTAAAATAAACTGAAATACTATTCAGTGGGATGGAACCTGAAATGCAACAGAGCATTAAAATGCCTTGCTGAAATAATGGACAGCTAGATAGATATCATTAGTGAATCCACTGCTATAAGAATAGAAACTAAAACGATTAGGAGCAACATAGTCAGATATGCACTGGTTTCTTTTTAATGTAATAAAATAAAAATTATAGATTTATTGGATAAAATCAGATTGCCATCACAGCAGAAAACATGACTTGCATGGGTGAGAAAGGCTGGCCATTTTTTCCCCTTCCTTTGGGTAGTTCCCAAAAGTTACAGCTAGGTTCCATAACTCCAAGCCTGGTTTTGTTTTGACTTCTCTGCCATGCTTTTAGTTGACCCATTAAAAAAAAAAAAATCAAGGGCTTAATTTGCTGATGTGGAACACTTCTTTAAGTCAAATGTTAAACACCTAGATTGCAAGAGGGCGATAGCAGAGATATTATTAATTCAATTTTAGAATTTTATATAGGAACAAATCTGAGCTGTACACACAATCGATTAAATCTCAAAAGAAACTACCTAGGCGAATTTATAGAAGGAAAAATGATCCAGTTTAAGAAGATAGATGTAAGAAAAGTTTTCCCTTTTTTTATTTGTTTATTTTACTTTTCTTCTTGTGTTGCTTAAAATTCAGCAAGCCTCTTCGGAGGATAATGCACTTTTCTACTTCTATTTGCAGGTCTTTGAAATTTGTGATTTTCTCCAGTTCTGTTCCTTTATTCTCCAAGTAGTGCAATATCCACTGCCCAGACATTTTGTCTTTTTTATTGACAAATGTTAAATCTGGGGTGTTGTATGGCAGACACATGTGTGTTTGCATTCTAAATTTCCAGACCACCTTAGTTTCCTCATTTCCTATTATTTTGTCTGTTTAGTGGCCCGCCCAGTTAGCATGCTATGCTACTTAACAGCCTTATCTTCCCTTTTGGTGCTGCACTATTGGACTTTTCTTCTTGTTTGTTGATTTTTTTTCATCCTAGGTTTTCATTTGTAACTGCAACCATGCTATACATTAGTTGATGTGGGTTTTTTGCACCTTCTATTAAGTAGCAGTTCCAGCTTGTAGACAAATGATATTTGATGCAGATATTCCAATATACCACTGTTGCTACTTTCTGGTGCCATTGTTTGTATTCAGTCTGTCTGATCTTCTTGCAGCAGCTAACAATAAGTAGTCCTCAACTTACAACAGTGACTGTTCAAAGTTACAACAGCATTGAAAAAAAAAACCTGTCTTATGATCATTTTTTCATACTTATGACTACTGAAGAATCTCCATGGTCACCCGATCAAAATTCAGGTGCTTGGCAGCTGCCTCATATTTATGATGTCTGCAGTGTCCTGGAGTCATATGATCACCTTTTGCAATCTTCTGGCATCTGACAAGCATAGTCAAAGCCAGATTGAATTAACAACCATGTTAGAACTGCAGTGATTCACTTAACAATTGTGGCAAGAGAGGTTGCAACATGGGTCAGAACACACTTAACAACTGTCTCATTTAGCAACCAAAAATTTAGGCTCAATTGTGGTCATAAGTCGAGGATTACTTACAACAGACAGCCAGTGCCACCTCTGCAATAGTCCACTGTTTCTTTAGCTTCTTTGCAGAGGTGGCACTTTCTGTCTGTTACTATCTTCTCAATTCATTGGTCTTTCTTAAAGGCCAATTTGATATCTCCACTACTCAGTAAGCCTTCATAGTATACTAGCTTCAACACATCATCTTCACTATCCTTCAGATAGTCTTCCAATGTCCATTTTTCTTCACATGTCTGTGTATTTGCATTGCTCCATGCCCACCTACCCTATTTTCCTTGGTATGTAGAGTCTGTCAACATCTCTGCATGGATATATTATTATTTATACAGTTATAAAGTAAGGTGGCCTATGCTACAAATTCAGTAAAAACAATTGGAATGCGAAATGTATAAAAATTAAATGATGCTGTCAGAAAGTATATAGAAAAATGTAGCCATCTTTTGATAACAAAACACCTTGGTCCCTGGGCTGCTTGAGAAAAGTTCTGCTTTAAAGAACAACAGGGAAGCGCCTGGATAGAATATGGGGGAAACACATTTTTCCCCCCAACCTATCAGAAATGCAGGGGGAAAAAAATCATAAGGATTTTTTCAAACTAGACAGATTCATACATTTCTATTCGAGTGAAGGAGCTTGGGTGCACACAACCTCATTAAACCTTTATAGAATAAATATTTGACTGCCATTCTGTACAAGCCAATATCTTCTGGGAATTTTAATGTTGGCAAGGGGCAGAACCAAGTCATTTATTCTAATTAGCCATATTTTTCTCCTACAAATGCCACCAGTGCTATGAGATGGGCTTGTTGCTTCAGCAATGGTGAACAATTTAATTTGGCTATTGAAACCTAAATACACACTTTTAACAAGCCAAACTGGCTTGCATTCTTACAGTATTGTGATTATTTTTGTGTGTATTGTCATTACACGAGAGAAAGGTTGCCCCTTCCATGTTGTCATGGCAACAGGCTATTGAAAGTATAAATGCTTGCAGTTCGGTCTTCCCATTATCAGATAGTTGCAGACTGACAAACTCTAAGGCACGTCAAGACAAAGGAAAAGAAAGAAAACTCCATTGTGTAGTATAGAATACATCATGATGGTCAACTGGTAATTATCCTCAAATTGCTACATGGATAGAAATGTCATAATGCCAATTCAAACATCAAAGTCCCTACGTGAATGTCACCCAAGTGCTTTGGTATGAAAATGGCCTGAAATATTTCATGCTTGCACAAATTAGCATATACAGCAAGCTGTCAGCATGGGTGGACATGCAAATTATTACACAAAATGTGACAGATGATAATCACACATAGAGCTATATGTAAATGGCCTTTAGAAATTCTCCATTCTAATTGCAAAGACCCATTTAGTACATTTCTCCGAGGATAAATTCTTCAAGAATTTCTGATGGGAAGAGTTATTGTGCCAGTTGCTGTCACTAAAGGAGATTTGGCATTAGTGCTCCAGATTTAGCCAACATTGTTGGGGTTTTTTTAATCTGTGTACATGAAGGGATAGGGCAGCTGTCATTAAACTTGCACACAAAGAGAAAATAACAAATAAAATTTTGAAAGTCTCTTTTTTTCTCCTATATGAGGTGGCAGGGGGAAACTCAGGCCACCACTGTCACCAATTCAAACCACAGTTCTGCAAAGGTGAGAATAGATGTGATAAATACAGTACATTAATTCAGAAGTTTACAATAGAATTGAAAAAGAAATCAATCTGATGCAAACTGACAGGAGATTTGCCATGAAAAATCTTAACTTGGTGCTAAAGAACTGGTTGCACAAGTCTATAATTGGAAGGAGATAGGAGGAGAGGAAAAGGGTCCCTTGGAGATGTTAAGGGAAAGAGGAAAATAAATCACAAGATGAGATGAAATACAGTAGCTTCTGGAAGGTAGCATGTAGCTCACAAGAAATCAGAATTGGATCAGGAGTTTATCTAGAATGGTGATTGGAAAAAACAAAACTCAGGCTTTCAAAAGGTGTCAAAAGTTATGGAAGAAGTCTTATTCATAGACAGTTGTATTCAGATACATATCTGCATAGGGGGAGAAAGGAAAAAAATCAGAGGTTTAGCTTGAAAGCAATATCTAGAAAAAAAAGAGAAGAAAATGACATATAGATCACACGGTGCCAGAGAAATTATCTAAATGTACAAAGACACTTCAAATGTATGTTGGAAATGGGAAGGGGCATTTTACCGTGCTTAGTGATGATGTTAAAAAAATTGGATCCAAATATAAACTTTAATACAGAGAATTTAAAAGATCAATATTCAATTGAAGCATTGAATTTTTCTTTTTTAGGATTAATGGATAAACAGTTGGGGGGGGAAGCCAAGGAAAATTATTTCAATATATAATTACTTCAGCCAGATGCATTGAGATGGGAAGATTTGACACACCCATTATGAAGGAATGATTAATGAAGTTGACAGATTTTGCTAAAATTGGTAAGTTGACTTCTTTAATTAGAGAAAAAAACAGTATCTACATTTATTAGAGACTAGAAACTCCTTATGGACTTTTTGCATAAAAATGAAAAAAATATTGTGACTTATGTTTTTTGATGATTAGACAGGCTAGGTTATAGAAAGAAGAGCCAAATGATGCAACTTTAGAAAGAGAAGTCAAAATATATTTATAACTGTTGACAAAAATATTGGAAGCCACGTGTTTATATTTATTTTTCTTTCTTTCTCTTTCTCTTTCTTCTTCTTCCTCTTCTTCTTGTTCCTTCCTTCCTTCTTCCTTTCCTTCCATCCATTCTTTAATTGGTGTTAGCTTTTATATTCATAGAATAGAATAGAATAGAATAGAATAGAATAGAATAGAATAGAATAGAATAGAATAGAACACTTTATTGGCCAAGTGTGATTGGACACACAAGGAATTTGTCTTGGTGTAAATACTCTCACTATACATGAAAAAAAGATATTCGTTAAGAATCAAGAGTCATAACATACAACACTTAATGATAGTCATAGGGTACAATCAACAATCAAATCATACTAGGAAACAGTCAATATAAATCGTAAGGATACAAGGGACAAAGTTACAGTCCTACAATCACAAGTGGGAGGTGATGAGGAGTGATGAGAAGATTAGCAGTAATAGTAGTGCAGACTTGTTTAAGAATATTAATAAAAATTATATATAAAAAAGAGGAGAAAGAAAAGGGACTAGTTAGCTTAAAGTAGGAAGCAGTTGAAGAAATTAATGGAGACAAGAAACAGTTTTCAAACTAAGGGAGAGAGACAAAAAGACTATTCATGAGGAAGAGGAAAATAGAGAAAACAGCTTCCCACACCACACGAAGAAAGAGCAACTTGGGAGTGGGGAAGGGAGGAATTTGAATTTGAGCATTGAATCTACAGCCAATGTAGATATAATGTGTCAAGCTTCACCAGTGAGGATGCCCAATGGCTTGTTTGGGGAAAGAGGAAGGAGCACATCAGCGGCGGCAGCAGCAGCAACAACAACAACAACAACTTTATGCAAAGACTCAGTGATGGGATTCAATTTTTTTTTACTACCAGTTCTGTGGGCATGGCTTGGTGGGTGTGGCCGGGGAAGGATACTGTAAAATCTCCAGTCAGAGGTGGTATTTGCCGGTTCTCCAAACTACTCAAAATTTCCGCTACCGGTTCTCCAGAACTGGTCAGAACCTGCTGAAGAGCACCTCTGCAAAGACTGCAGAATGTGGAAAGGAAGGGGGGAGGCACTGTTGAAAGGTCCACTGGGGAAGCTTCTCAGGACTAACTGCTGTGCTGAAAACAGAAGCTCTACAGATCAGCGCCAACATACACAGTGAACTGTTTTACTGACATTTCACCAATGCTTATAGTGAAACTTCATTACATTAACATGATTTTCATGGTGTTGACAGATGCAGCAGTCTGAAACTGAATGGCTCTGAATTTCCCTCGCTGTTTTGACAACAGTGTAAACAAATTTACGTACAACGTATTTGAAAGAACATTATTAAATAATAATGTTTCCTTGTATGTGTTCTAACCATATTTTGAATGGGTCAACTTACAGATATAATTATTTCTATCAGATGAACTTGTCAGAACTGCCCAATTACTAGGATTAATGATCTGAAACTGACATTTCATCTGCTTCAGCCTTGCTCTTCCAGAGTTCATTGCACTTGACAAACAACATTTCAATAATACAGCTGCCAAAGCACTCCCAATAATTTGTCTTCTGATACTATTAGTCCTTGGCACAACACCTGTCACTATGGCTATCATTTTATTTATTTATTTGCTTATTTATTTATTGCAATTTGTTGCGAAATTCAAGAAAAAGAAATCCAACACCTACACAACTTGAAAAGAGTTTATGGGGATTTTTTTTTTTTTTTTTTGGTATCCCATTAAAACAAGATTATCATGTAATGTTACCCAACAAGGACTTCTATTTATGGAAATGTTAAACTGTTTTTCAGTTAGAAAACAAAAAACACCCAAAAACATTATAGAACTCAAAACAATATAGAACACAATATAGGAACAATTAAGAGCAGTTTTTTTGTAATTAAAACCAATATAAGCATAAACATGAATTCTTCAATAAAGTTTCCTAACATTAATGTGCCTGAAACCATAAATACTATACGTGTGTGTGTGTGTGTGTGTGTGTGTGTAACATTACACAAGTCTTTTCCCAGGTAAGATTAAGAGTATCTTGGTGAAGTTTCGATGAGGTCCCATTCGCCATCTTCAGGCTGGTGCTTTCGGCTTCGTGCTTGTGCGAGCAAAATGTGATCAGAGCTGCCGTCTCTCTATAAATACTGGTGGGGAGGTTGGCTGTGTTGTCATTCCTTGATTGGTTGATGGAGTTGATGCTTGCAGATTGGCTGGCTTTTTCATAAGAACATGTGTGGCTGAGGTATTGGCTATGTGTCTAACAGCCTCCTGTGTTGTAACAACCTGGGTAATGGGCTGTGTGATGACCTTCTGAGTTCTATTGTTTTGACATCCTGGGTCTTGTGCCGCAGCTCCGATCATGCTTTGCTCGCACAAGCACGAAACTGAAAGCACCAGCTTGAAGATGGCGAGTGGGACCTCGTTGAAACGTCGCCAAGATACTCTCAATCTTACATAGGAAAAGACCCGAACATGCCAAAACCTGCATACCTATACCTGTGAAAATCTATGAAAACATATATACATATACATATATTATATAAAGCCGAAGAGCCAGCACTGTCCAAAGAGTCTCTGTGGTCATGTGGCCGGCATGATTAAACACCAAAGGTGCACAGAACACTGTTACCTTCCCACCAATGGTGGTCCTTATTTTTCTACACACACACACACACACACACACACACACACACACGCATACATACATACATACATACATACATACATACATACATACATACATACATATATATATATATATATATATATATATATATATATATGTAAAGGGCACAAAATTGTATCTATGGAGACAGAATTCTGCATCAAAACACTTGTTTAGGAAAATCTTTCTTTTTTCATATTGGCAAGTTCAGTTTTTTACTTGTTTATATCATATAGACAGAATCTTTGCCAGACTAAATGTATAACCTTATGGATAAACCCTGAGAGATTCTAGATAGTGGCTATCCTAAATGTCTTCCTCTTTCCATGATCCATCTACAGGCTGTTTTGTCACGTACACAGTGATGGGATTTTTAAAAAATTGAATTTTTTTACTACCGGTTCTGTGGACGAGGCTTGGTGAGTGTGGCAGGGGAAGGCTACTGCAAAATTCCCATTCCCTCCCCACTCTACTAACCTGCTTTCCAGCTCTGTTCTCCTGTGCAGGGCAATAAAAGAAGACCCAGCCAATCAGCTGGGACTCGGGAGGCAGAGAATAGATGAGAGTGGGGCCAGTCAGAGGTGGTATTTGCCAATTCTCCAAACTACTCAAAATTTCCGCTACTGGTTCTCCAGAACTAGTCAGAACCTGCTGAATACCAGCTCTGCACATACACACCTTCCTTCCTGGGATACCACTGTGTTATTGAAGTGCCATCACATTAGGGCTAGTAAATCAGATATCTTACCTTCAAAGCCACTTGTGTCTTCATCAGTAAAAGTGGTTACAGGGCTAGTAGAAATCCTTTCCTGGGGCCTAATATGCTTTTCTTAAGACTTGTGTTAGGAGATCAACCTCTGTAGGTTGTGACTCTCAGAAGTGGAGATGCTGGTTTCTAATACTGCACCAAAGTC
Organism: Bungarus multicinctus; assembly: GCA_023653725.1. Classification (NCBI taxonomy): domain Eukaryota; kingdom Metazoa; phylum Chordata; class Lepidosauria; order Squamata; family Elapidae; genus Bungarus; species Bungarus multicinctus. The sequence goes on along the minus strand of CM042848.1, from coordinate 10,110,798 downwards.
CTGAGCAGCAATTGGTAGTTCTGGAGGTCTATTACTACGTTTACATGTTCAGACTGTTGGCCTGTCATTTGAATAATTGGTTCTTTGTGTTTTTATCCAAACCCATGCATATTTCAGAGGAATAACTTGTCTTTGGTTAAAAAAAGTGTTCTTTTACTATGTCAGTTATAAATTAGACATAATGTCCCCAGTACCATTATTAGGGGAATGTACATAGAAAAGTTAATACTCATGAAATTTTGCATTTCTTCCTGCTGTCAGACACTAAGTTTAAAAAAACAACAACCTTCAGGTGTGTTTTTTTCCTCTTTTGGGCAACTATAAACTTGTAAGATTAAAATTTCCCCTAGAAGGGCAAACTTTTCAATTTTCTCTTGAAGGTCCACAAAAATCCATCGGTGTTTTGGACATTGTATACCTTGAAACTAAATCTGGAGGAGTGGGGAAACAACTTATTACCTTCTCTAAATCATTTCACAGAATGTCAAGAAGTGTATTAAAGGTAGAAAATAATAGTTTATTTTAACCATGGACTCTATCATGACTGATGACATATTCCAAGGTGGAACTTTTCACCCCCCAGTTATTTTACAGCCCTACCAAGTGCCTACCTGCCTCAGACTTGGTTTATCTATCTACCTCAAGTATTTAGCATCCTTTCAAATGCATTGCTGAAATCTTGGGGAAGGGCCCAGAAATCTTTTGCAACTGCTTTTCCTAATCCACCAGTAGAGAATCATCACTTTATTAAAAAGTCAGGATGCTTAAAGATGAATTACCAAGCAAAATTTCATTACAGCTAGCCTAGTTTCAGAAAGTGCAAGAGACCTGGACCCTGGAGGTTATAGATGAAAGTCTTAATTAATTTTGTAAAAGTCTAAAGCTCAGAAGTGCCAAAGCTGTGTTTTCAAAAATCCTGACTTTGCTGTTAACAATAATTATATTGTATTATGCTCAAAGCAATCAGAACTACACTTTAAAGAAATGAATTCTGCATTGTATTTAACACCATGGCACCTTATAAAGTAGTTCATGTTATGTTTCGGAATGTCAAATTAAACTTTTTCTTTAGTAAAGTTTGAAAAGGATATACAATGTAATACAGATTATATTAGATAGATAGATAGATAGATAGATAGATAGATAGATAGATAGATAGATAGATAGATAGATAGATAGATAGATAGGCAGACAGGTAGACAGACTCAGACAGACAGATATAGGAGCTACTGAATATCAAAGCCAATAATATAACATATGTATTATTATTATAAGAAGAAGCTGTGTTGTATTCAATTTATATTGAATTAGGTCTTTTTAATTTTTTTATCAACTCTATCATATTTTCTATCTGAATACTTTATTAATACAGCAAATGCTAAGTATTCTTCTGTATGACCAAATGTATTTCTTCTGTACTAATGACTTACTTTTATATAGAAAACACTTTCATTCAACATCCATTTGTTCTTGATTCTACCTCTTTTCACTTTATGAATGAAGTCGACTCTTGTCTCTTGTTTGGTGAATTAAGCAATTCATTCACAACATTCAATTTGCATTTCTCACTTCGCAATTCCCACTTTCATATAACAAAGTATAGAGACATTTTTGCTTCTTTTCACAAATACTCTTTTCAGCAGGTCAAATATTTGCTTTTCACTAGCATATGACATCTTAATATTTCTCAAATCTTAATAAACATTACATCAAGGTGTACAAATTCTTCTACTTATCTTAGTGTTTTTCTGTTTCTGAATTATTTGCAGTTTTTTATTTCTCTTTTCCCTATTTTACCTTGATGTTTGATACATTAATTTTCAGATCTGTGCTCCTTATATTATACAATCTATTCAATAAGCAAATAATAAAAGTTGGTTCTCAGCCAACATCATTATCTGCATATAGAAGTGCAGGTACATATACCAATAGCAGAATAATGATTGCATAAATACTAAAGTGACAATGCACATCTTGTCTTATTCCTATTTCAATATTAAACTCATTATTGAATTTATTCTATGCATGCTTTAGTTCCATCTTATACTACTTTAGTACATGAGCTAGACACCTTCAATGTCATTTTCATGTAAAATACAGGTGAAACTCAAAAAATTAGAATATCATGCAAAAATTCATTTATTTCAGTAATGCAACTTAAAGGATGAAACTAATATATGAGATAGACTCATTACATGCAAAGCAAGATAGTTCAAGCTGTGATTTGTCATAATTGAGATGATTATGGCTTACAACTCATGAAAACCCCAAATCCACAATCTCAGAAAATTAGTATATTGTGAAAAAGTTCAATATTCTAGGTTCTAATCAGATATTTAAGCCATAACACCTGCAAAGGGTTCCTGAGTCTTTAAATGGTCTCTCAGTCTGGTTCAGTAGGAATCACAATCATGGGAAAGACTGCTGACCTGACAGTTGTTCAAAAAACCATCATCGACACCCTCCATAAGTAGGGAAAGCCTCAAAAGGTAATTGCAAAAGAAGTTGGATGTTCCCAAAGTGCTGTATCAAAGCACATCAATAGAAAGTTATGTGGAAGGGAAAAGTGTGGAAGAAAAAGGTGCACAAGCAGCAGGGATGACAGCATCCTTGAGAGGATTGTCAGGAAAAGGCCATTCAAAAGTGTTGGGGACTTTCACAAGGAGTGGACTGAGGCTGGAGTCAGTTCATCAAGAGCTACCATACACAGACGGATCCTGGACATGGGCTTCAAATGTTGTATTCCTCTTGTCAAGCTGCTCCTGAACAACAAACAATGTCAGAAATGTCTTACCTGGGCTAAAGAAAAACAGACCTGGTCTCTTTCTCAGTAGTCCAAAGTCCTCTTTTCTGCTGAGAGCAACTTTTGCATCTCATTTGGAAACCAAGGACCCAGAATCTGGAAGAAGAATGGAGAGGCACACACTGCAAGATGCTTGAAATCCAGTGTGAAGTTTCCACAGTCTGTGTTGATTTGGGAAGCCATGTCATCTGCTGGAGTTGGTTCATTGTGCTTCATTAAGTCCAGGGTCAATGCAGCCGTCTACCAGGAGATTTTGAGCACTTCATGCTTCCTTCCGCAGACGAGCTTTATGGGGATGCTGACTTCATTTTCCAGCAGGACGTGGCACCTGCCCACACTGCCAAAAGCACCAAAACCTGGTTCAATGACCATGGGATTACTGTGCTTGATTGACCAGCAAACTCACCTGACCTGTACCCCATAGAGAATCTATAGGGCATTGCCAAGAGAAAAATGAGAGACATGAGACAGAATAATGCAGAAGAGCTGAAGGCCACTATTGAAGCATCCTGGTCCTCTATAACACCTTAGCAGTGCCACAGGCTGATAGCTTCCATGTCATGCCGCATTGAGGCAGTAATTGCTGCAAAAGGGGCCCAAACCAAGTACTGAGTACATGCTTATACTTTTCAGAGGTCCAATATTGTTCTATGTACAATCCTTGTTTTATTGATTGCATGTAATATTCTAATTTTCTGAAGTTGTGGATTTGGGGTTTTCATGAGCTATAAGCCATAATCATTGAAATTATGACAAATCATGGCTTGAACTATCTTGCTTTAACTTGTAATGAGTCTATCTCATATATTAATTTCACCTTTTAAGTTGCATTACTGAAATAAATGAACTTTTGCACGATATTCTAATTTTTCAAGTTTCACATGTATTCCATGATTCAAGCCAATTGACTGTAATAAATTTCTTCAATTGAATAAATATATAATTTTCTTTCTCGTGCTGATATAGATTAAAGTATATAATTGGATCAATCTTCATTATAGAAAAATCTTGATTCTGTCAAGCAGGAGGGTTGTTTGGTCTTATATAACTATAAAATCCACTGATTCTAAAAACAATCAGTCCACTGTAAAAACCTCTTCAGTTAACTCAGTTTCCCAGCATTCATGATCTTCAGGAGAAATACTATCTCACATCACAATTTATGAATTAATACTAGTTGACACCAAAGTGTGTGTTCTCTTTGGTGGTATCTATCTTTTAAAATGAATTCTTCTCTATACGATGTCAAGCCAAATAATGGTAATGTGCTTTACATTCAGATGCTTGACAACTGACTCACATTTATGAAGGTTGCAATGTCTCAGAGTCATGTGATCTCCTTTTGCAACCTTCTGACAAGCAAAGTCCATGGGGAAACCAGATTCAGTTAACAACCATGTAACTAATTTAACAACTGCAGTGATTCACTTAACAAATGTAGCAAAAAGAGTCATAAAATGGGGCAAAACTCATTTATCAAATTTCTCATTCAATGACATACATTTTGGGCTCAATTGTGGTTGTAAGTTCAGAACTATCTGTACTTTGGTTACCAAATGAAACAAGAGAACTCATAAGAAAATGATGTTGAGAAAGATTGAAGGCAAAAGAAGGGGATGTCAGAGGACGAGATGGTTATATAGTGTCATCAATGCAATATATGAACTTGAGCAAATTCAGGTGACAGTGGAGGACAAGGGTGGCTGGCATGCTATGATGTATGGCATCATGAATAATTGGACATGACTTAGCAACTGAACAATAATAAGAAAAATGCTTGTGTTAAAACTAGCTATTCAACTTTTTATTGTCAACAATTTCCACTTAACCGTTGCATTGCTTGCTTGCATTCTATCTTGCTTGACTTGGGATTGGTTATGATAAGAGGTAGTACATAAATTATATTACTAGAGTAGTAGATTAGAAAAGAAAATTGAGAAAGGGCATCAAATGTATGTGAACACATGAATAGAATAAACAAAATTGGGACAAGCAAAAATGAGACTAAACAATTGTAAAACTGGGAGTATGGACCCATATCTAATCATTCCTTCTTTTTCAGTCCTTGATGGCTTTTGTTCTTAGATGATATTTTATTGTTGGTCACGGTTAAGATGTTTAAGACTGAATTTGGCATTTTGTCTACCTACTGAGTCCTTCCCAAGGATCTGAAATAGGCAGATATTATTGTTTGATGATGTTAAAGGTATGTTCATAGGATGTGAGCTATTTCAAGTAAAGCTGCCTTTTCTAATTGACCATGGTGATTTATTAATGATATTGGTGTTCAAGTGGTTCTCCCGAAGTTTTCAGACTATACCCAAGGCACCTATTACTATTCATACTATCTTTGCTTTCTTTCGTCATAGTAATTTTACTTCTATTTGCAAGTTTTTGAATTTTCTCCAATTCTTCCTCTTCTGTTCTACTATCTCTTCTGCCTTTATTGTCTTTTTTCCAGTTCTTGCTCTTCTGTTCTTAGAACAAGAACATAGAATAGAGTTGGAAGGCACCTTGGAAGTCTTCTAGTACAAACCTCTGCTCAAGCAGATCATAGAGCAGTCCAGATAAATGGCTGTCCACTCTCTTCTTGAAAACCTCCAGTGAAGGAGCATCCACAACCTCTGGAGGCAAATCATTCCACTTATAAATTGTTCTGTCAGGAAATGTGTCTTTAGTTCTAGCTTGGAACTCTGTTTAATAATCTTCCACCTTTTTATCTTGTATTGCCCTCTGTTTCTTTGGAGAACTTCTTCTCTATTCCTTCATTATGATGTCATTTGCAAATACTTATTCATGTTTATAAAGACAGAACTTGGATTCTGAACAATTCCCACAATACTCAATGTTGATCTTCAGTGAAGAGCAATGGTCCAACCTCTCTGAGTCATGAAACTGGATGAGTCTAGGCATCTCTTTGTCTACATGGGACCATGGTTGAGATACCAGTAAACCCTCTATTTTAAGAATGTAGGGAGTGGGGCAGCTCACATCATGAGGTTCTATGTCTACTGTTCACGATCCAGGCAGGTTGACTTTCTTATCAACAATTGTTAAGTCTGGAATATTATGTGGCCACTGTTTTGTCTTTGCAGAGACAGCATTTGATTTCTGTCTTTTCAATTCTGGCTTTGTTTGATCTTGTGCAGCCAGAATTAGCTTCTCTTTTTCTTTAACTTTCCCATTTTTAAGTCTTATTGTTATCTTTTTTTTGTCTTCTTTTTGATGTATTGGCCATGTAATACTTTTTCTCACCATGTGTCTTCAGATATTCTTCCAATGCCCTTTTTTTAATTGAGCTATCTGGTATACTTGCAATATTCCATGCCTACCTAAGTAGAATAAGTTGCTGATCTTTGCTTTCTCTGCTGTTTTGAGTAATTTTACTTTCTGTTCAGGTGGAAAGAGTGTTATTTCAACTAGTTGCTATCCAGCTACATCAGCTATTACCCCGTTAGCCATCTGAAGCAATATATAAATCAGCCAGATAAAACAACCAGAACCCATACAGTTCATCTTCACCAGGTACTGACCAATTCTTGATCTTCCTTGCTGCTTTTCCCATCATTTTTGCTGATATTACACATTATTTTGTTTCAGCTTCTTTTTTTTAATTTTTATTTCATCATATTTATCCAAGTTTTTGTATTTTGGAGGGTTCTCCCGTAACTGTGCCCAGAAATACACTGTTTCTTCTTCATCAGGTATTGACTGGTTTACTGCAGTCTCTCCATTAGTGGCTTGGTAGAAATGTTTCTGATTCAACAGAAAATGCAGATTCCGCCTATAAGTTCTATTTGAGCTTCATGTTGCTAATTTTCTTGGCTAGCTGTTATTTGCTGCTTTATTATTTCCATTGCTTCCTTAATCTCTTTTTTTCTAGGTTACATTTATTAATTGGGTATTTTTAAATCCTCTTGTTCTTCAGTTTTTCTTTCATCTATTCTAGCTTATTTGCATGCTATTGTACAGTATTTTCCAGCCTGCTCTTCCATTTTGGTGGTGAACTGTTTGACTTTTCTGTTAATTTGCTGCTTTTGCATCCCCGGTATTCAGTTAAAACTGAAAAAGCCATGCTGTATATTAGTTGGTTTATTTCTTACAGTGAGCTTATATTTGATATTACTGTTTTGGCATCTTTTAACATTTGTGCTACCTATCAGTTATTCAATTCTACTTCTTCTTTTGTTAGAGAACTTTGCTGTTTCTGGGAAGAGGGCCAATGAGAGGATACCTGGTTTGGAACTGAAAACAATTCAATAGCTCTGCTGGCTTTCTGTACTGTGGTTCCCCCTGGCTTGCCTCTACAGTCTGAACTACTTCTGGCAAAGCTTTTCTTTACACTGGGTAGATCTTTGCAATTTTTCCAATTCTACTTCTGTAAATTCTTTATTTTGTATTATAAATTTATATAGAAATATTGTTGTTAAATAATGAAGCAATTCACTTGTTTATCTTGGTTTTCCAGTCATAGCGTTGGTGTGGATATTTAATAAATGTTCATTAAAATGTTGATTCGGGAAGATTTCTGTACCATTACTTATAATCTCTTTAAAAATTGCACTAAAATTGCATTTTTGTTCCCAAAGGAATATCAAGTAAAGTTATGAAAGCTTTCTTTTTTTCCAAAAAAACCCTCAAAAGATTAATATGTTTAAGAGATTCATTTATAAAAATGATGACAAGACAATTATATATTTATGAGTTGGATTTTCATAGAACATTATTTTCCTTAATATCTTGCTCTTTTCCTGTAATCTGTAAAGGGTTGGAAGCAGAAAGTGTTGCCTTTATCAAGTAATGATTTACAATTCCAATGAAAGTACTGCTCAATTACTTTAAAAAACCAGGGATGTCATAGTAATAACTGGTTTTGACTCAAATTGTCAATCTAGAATAAATAATTATGGAGAAAGATATCAGCTGAAACATTTGGAGAGTTTAAAAAAATCTATTAAAATAGAAAAACTACAGTTTTGCAAATTTAAAGGGATCATGTATTACAAAATGTCTTATTCATATATTAGACATTGGATATTCACACACTGAACATTTCTCTAATTTTTATAATTTTTTTCCCAGATTTTTTTTGTCAAGGTGATTTGGCAAAAGTGTTCTCTTTAAGAGTTGAGGACAAAAAGACACTTTTTAATATGATTTTTTTTAAAAAAATGCTTCCATCTGACATAGATCAAAAAAGCAATATGACTTATAAACATTTCCATGAATTCAGACAAAAAAAATCTAAAAATAGTGTGGTCACATTTTTTACATATGCAAATTCAATTATACTTTATGGCTCATTTTCTGTCTCCCATACATTTCCTATTTTTTGGCAATGAACAAAAAGCTTCAAGATATTGCTGTTCTTTAAACAAATAAACATTCAGAATTTTCTGAAACCAATAAGTCCTCCTAAAATTCCCCCATCTAAAAGATTTATTTCTACAAGAGCTTCTAAATTGCAAATCTTTGTTCCAAAGGGAAAGCTTTATGAGTAAATCATAAGGAAGGCTTTAGTTATTCATTTATTCTTTCCCAGTGCAAATATTACTATTTGCTTCATATTTGTTTATGCAGATAAACAACATATTCATTCATTCTCAAATGTTAAATTAACACTTAATATATAAATACTTGAGAGCATTCTTTCTGTCACTGGAATAAAAATGATGGCTCCCAACATCTTCTTTCTCCTTCTATTCCTCCCTTTTTTAATACTACTATTCCTACCCTATTCCATTGATACACCAGGAAAACCTGAGCTGAACGTATGTATGTACATTCAGTTAGGTCATAAATGTCTCCAGGAAGAACTACAAGAACATAATACAACAATCCTGAATCAGTCCAGATTAGAATGCAATTTTCCCAAAATCCAGTATTAGAATCTGAGCCAAAATGTCCTTTCTTATCATATCATAACTGGAACCCTCTGACAGTTTTCATTAAATGTAAACTTGTGAAACCAATTGCAGACAAGGAACGTACCAAAGGACTAAAGAAGAGTGAGATAATAAGATAATTTACTTTTTAGAACTAATCCATATTTGAATCCTGTTGTCCTTCATTACAGGAGCAGATATTATGAGCTGGGACTAAATCTGGATTATTAGAACCAGGAAGCATGAAAAAGGATTAAGCCACCCTAGCTTAATCCTTTAGGATACAAAGAGACAAAACCAACTCAAAGACCAACAATGATGTGTGATTAGCCTTAACTCTAAAAGTATTACCAGAACAATGTACAGATATCCAGAGAATTGCTTTATAATATGGTGAGTATTGGCAAATGTGGTATGATGGAATAATAAATAATTGATTACTGATTAATGGATCTAACATTTCTGCTTCCTTCCAACTCTTGTCCTCCACCCATCTTTTTTTTTTAACCTCCAGACTTTTCTGCCCTATAAAGAATAGAAAAATTGCAACTATTGATACATACTCATAAAAATGAATCTAGTTGTGGGTTCATTATCTGAATCAACTAAAATAAATATCTTGCAGCCTTTCTCACCATGAAGTGAACCCAACTATATCTACATACACTGGAAAAGATAAAGAACCTGTCAGTAGAAATTGGTGGCCAACATAATTCAGAGCACAAATATGGCTAATTGTGGTAAGGGGTTGCCAATCCTTCCAGTTATTGAAAGGTTACATCTTAGCTGTCAATATTGTACTCTTTATGTCAAAGGTGTTAAATAAAATCTCAGTGTTTCAAACTTTAGCATTTTATGCTGCTAAAATAAATGTCAGCTGCTAATATTTTTCTTTTTGATTAAACCTATTTCTTATTTTCTGATGTTGGCCTGATTTTCAGCTTTTGTCAACAATACTTAAGCTACCTGATTCATACTATTGACTTTCACCATGTAACCATTCTATTGTGCATTCATCCTGACTCTGAGTTCAACCTTCCCAAACCACTCTAGTAAATCTAGGGCTTCGTTATTGCATATCCTTAACTTTAGATCAAGATCTTTTGTACAATGAAACAAAAGGCACTGCATGTTTTTCTTCTGCACTTTGTTTGACTTCAAAGAGCAGTTATCTCCAGCATTTTTCAGTTGCATCTCTGCTGGGTGAATGGTTAATAAATAAGTAAAATAGTTTATAACAATGATATTTAACTTTGTGGAAACAGGCAAGACCACAGCCAGAAGAGATATTACAAGCAAATTCATGAAGTATCTATACTTGAACAATAGGACATTGCAATGTCATATTAGAGATTTTTCAAAGCAAATCATATCCATGTTTTGCACAAAAGACTCTATAAAGGACAAAGAAAAATTAAACAACAATGCAGGCATATTTTAGTTTCCAGACCAAGGATTGATATTGAGAATTCAAGAAATCAGTAATAACACAATTTTTAACGTATATCATGGCTCTTAAAAAAGCTTCTTAGTGGCAGTGCAGAAAACCATTGTATTTCAAAGAGTTTAAAGGTATATTTTGATTTTTCCTTCCTAATAAAAGTTTAAAAGCTTTAGAGCTTATTCAGAGCTAGCCTGCTTCTTTTTTCACTCTTGCATGCTGAATAAAGGAAAAGGGAATATTCATATAGCTGCAAAGCTTTTCTTATCTATGAAACTTTCAGTCTTTCAAGTCATGTGCCTTCCAGTCACAGTCAGGTCTTGCAGACCCGTGACCAGTGAAGCAATACCATGGTAAGAAACCATGGTACCACATTTTAATAGAAAGCTTAATGCTGACCTTTAAGCTGGGACCTTCTGCACAGAATCTAGCACTGTAGAAACTGGTATCTCTGCTGACTCCTTAAGAAGCATCTGCCAGCTTTTAATTTGGGTATCATTTTGCTTGATTTGTATGCTTTTGAATGTTTGCTTGAGATATTAATAAATTTAAAATCCCTTTATTCAGTGGATTATTTATTATCTTTGGATCCAAAAGAACCATTTGCCTCGGCTCCTGATGACTCCCCTGACACATGGCAAAGCAGCTTAATATTATTTTAATTAAAGCAAATAGAAATGTCCTAGAAAAGTCAGGTATTTTCCGAGAACCCACCATCTCTCTCTCTTTTTTTTTTCAGACTACTTGTGATCATTCTTGACATCATATGTTTCTTTTTAGTTCATTGGTTCCACATGTTGGGAAAGCAATCAAAACATTCAGAAAGTTCTCTATAGAATTCAATTAATACTGATTTTTTTGTTCCTTTATTCATGTACTATTAATAAACAACACAGCCCCAGAATGTATGGACGTCTGGAGAGTGTTTGGAGGACTAGCCACGCCGAGTCCGACCGGACACAGGTGAGGTCTCATATTAGGACCTACTTTGTGGCGATAGAGGCGGCAAAACATTCGTATTTGCCCTTACTGCATCGGCAGAAAATCAGCCTGCCGCTCTGTTTAGAATGACCCGCTCCCTGCTTGAGCCAAGAGCGCAGGAGGACCTCTTGCAGGGCAGGGCAGAAGAGTTTTCCCGATTTCTGTACGACAAAATCACTCGGATTTGGGGCGGGCTGGACTCCAATTGGGTGGTCCCGGGAGAGGTGTCCGGGGCAAGTCTTGAGACTATTATCTGAGAGGAGTTTGACCCTGTGACCGCTGAGGGTGTGGACAGGTTGCTGGGGGGACTGAATACCACCACATGTTTGTTGGACCCGTGTCCCTCCTGGTTGGTTTAGATCTCCAGGGAGGTGACACAAGGCTGGCTCTGGGGGATTGTCAACGCTTCGTTGAGAGAGGGGTCGCTTCCTACTACCTTGAAAATGGCGGTGGTGTGACCCCTCCTCAAGAAGCCTGCCCTGGACCTGGCTGTTTTAAATAACTATCGTCCAGTCTCCAACCTTCCCTTTTTAGCGAAGGTTGTTGAGAGTGTGGTGGTGCGTCAGCTCCCTCAGTACCTGGAGGAAGCGACTTACCTCAATCCTTTCCAATCAGGCTTCAGGCCTGGGCATAGTACCAAAACAGCATTGGTCGCGTTGGTTGATGATCTCTGGAGGGCCCGTGACAGGGGTTATTCCTCTGTCCTGGTCCTGTTAGACCTCTCGGCGGCTTTTGATACTATCGACCATAGTATCTTATTGCAGCGGTTTGGAGGGGTTAGGAATTGGAGGAACTGTCCTACGGTGGTTCTCCTCCTTCCTCTCTAACCGCTTGCAATTTGTGTTGACGGGGGGAGAGGTCCACCTCTAGGCCCCTCATTTGTGGGGTCGGTCCTCTCCCCTCTTTTGTTCAACATTTATGTGAAGCCGCTGGGGGAGATCATCCATGGTCTTGGGGTGCAGTGTCATCTGTATGCTGATGATACTCAGCTTTACATCTCCACCCCAAACCACCCCAACGATGCTGTGGAGGCTATGTCCCGGTGCCTGGAGGCCGTGCGGATTTGGATGGGTGGGAACAGGCTCCAGCTCAACCCTTCCAAGACTGAGTGGCTGTGGTTTCCGGCGCCCCGATATAGTCAGCTGACTCCGTCGCTGGTTATTGGGGGAGAGATTTTAGACCCCACAGAGAGGGCTCGCAATTTGGGCATCCTCCTGGATGCATGGCTGTCTTTAGAAGATCATATTATGGCCGTCTCCAGGGGGGCCTTTTATCAGGTTCGCTTGATTCACCATTTGCGGCCCTTTCTGGATCGGGACACCTTACGCACAGTCACTCATGCCCTTGTCACCTCCCACCTGGACTATTGTAACGCTCTCTACATGGTCTCCCATGGTCTTCCATGCTGCAGGGAGCACCCGGAGGCTTCAACTGGTACAAAATGCGGCTGCGCGGGTGGTTATGGGTGTGTCAAGAAACTCCAATGTGACACCTCTCCTGCGCGAGCTGCATTGGTTGCTAGTGGCCTTCCAGGTTCGCTTTAAGGTTCTGGTTTTGACCTTTAAAGTGATCCATGGCATTGGACCAGGCTATCTGCAGGACCATGTTCTACTGATAGTCTCCCATCGACCTGTGCGCTCCCACAGGGAGGGCCTCCTTCGGGTACCGATGGCATCTATGTGTACTGCCTGGTGACCCCGAGGAATAGGGCCTTCTCTGTGGGGCTCCCACCCTTTGGAATGGTCTGCCTCCGGAGTTACATAACAACACCGACCAGAGAGCATTCAGACGTGCATTGAAAACCTGGCTCTTTGAGCTGGCCGGCCTGGACTGAAGTGGGAGTTTTACAGCAATTTTAGAATTTTGGGTTTTAAATTTTGGGATTTTAATATTTGGGCTTTTATTAATTTATTGGGGGTGGGTACAATTTTAAAGGCAGCCTTAGGATGTTTAATCTTCTTTTAACTTTTATAATTGTAGAATGTTTTATGATTGGCTGTACACCGCCCCGAGTCCTTCGGGAGAAGGGCGGTATATAAATATGTTAATTAATAAATAAATAAATAAATAAATAAATGAATAAATAAATAAATAAATAAATATTGTGGAACACAAGTCTATGAATGTCTCCTTAACAATGCTTTCTTAAATATACATTGCAAATTACTTATGTTTTGAAGTACAAATTACATGGATGGATGGATGGATGGATGGATGGATGGATGGATGGATGGATGAAAAGAGTTTAGTTTAGAGGCAAGCATGGATTTTCTGTTCCTTTCCAATGGCTTTTTAAGTCTAATTCTGGAATCCTTTATGGTCTCTGAGTTTGATTGTTTGCTTGCAGACATTTTATTTCCCAACTCGATGACATCATCACTGGGGTTTTTTTTGTGGGCAGGAATTCTTTTGATTTTTTTTTCATTTCCTTTGTTACACACCATTCTTAAGAGATAATTAGGAATAAAAAGATCAGAATACATCCTCTCCAGCAACCAACAACACATAAGCAGAGATTAATGCCAGAGAAATAATCAAGTGGACAACAATACCCTAAGCAAGGAAGGAACTACCAAGGAGAAAACTATACCTCTACCAAACCTGAGGAATTACTGCATATAAGCAAGGAGCAAATCCGACACTCACTGGCACTGATGATGTTACCTAATTGGGTAATGAAATGTCTGCAAACGAACAACCAAGCCAAGAGTACAAAGGAGTCCATTATTCAAACCTGAGGTATATAAGTACTTTTCTATTGGTGCCTAGACATGGATCTTACAAAAGGTAGGGCCAAATTATCATTCATTAGGAAATACATTGAAACTTGAAGCAGATAAAAAGGAAGGCATATTTGTTTACAAACAAAGTGAAAAACCCCCAAATGTATCCATATATTTCTCATTTACATGGCTATTTCCAATTTGTAAAGCCACAGTTCTTCAAAAATGGCTAAAATCAAGAAGGCTATGTAAACTGCTAACGGGGAAGCTGAGAGGAGTAGACAATGAGGTTAAAATTAACTTTACTAGAATTACTTTAAGTAGTAAAACATTAAACATGCATAAAATCTATATAGTTTCTAGGAGTCAAAAATAATGCTATGTTATCTTTTTTTTTTTTTAATTACATTTATATGCTGCCCTTCTCCGGAGACTCAGGGCAGCTTACAGTCTATGGAGCACCATGCTAAGTGCTCGGCAACAGCCTTCATTCCATTGTATATGCCTGCTTATTACTAGGGCTTTTGGCCCCCCCAAGAGGCATTTTTACAAAGTCAGCTTATTGCCCCCAACAATTCTTGGGTCCTCAATTTACCTACCCCGAGAGGATGGAAGGCTGAGTCAACCTTGATGACATTCTCCTCATCAAAACATTAAGATAGTTACTATTGTGAGGAAACATGCTATGTTATCTTGATGTCCTCATAAAGTCTATAATGATGTATGATAAGAATAACAATCATGGGAGCTTAATATTATTGAGGACTCTCATCTTAATATAAATTAGGTTATCAAAGTGTAATTTTGTTTTAATTTATTTAAAATCACAGAAAAGCTTCAAGAATATGAATTAGGGCTCAACTCCTTAATTACTGAAGGAACTGTGAAGAATGAAGCATTTAGATCTTCAGATGACAAGAATACACAGATTAATTTTATCTCAGATTATGAAGACCAATACTAAAGAAAAAACAAAAAGGGAAGGTGGCAGGGTTTTGTTTTGTTTTGATTTTGCTTGGGGATACAGTCCAGAGGATTGTATGCTTGAATGTCACATTTAAAAAAAGTGCTCCCTTGAGAGAAAACTCTGTATCAATACACTATTCCATTGGAAATAGGCAAATATCCATATAACGCATATGGTCGTGTCCTAACTGCCAACATCTTGGCACAGTTGATTTTCAAACTCAAAAAATGTTCTGCTTTGATCTTAGCCTTGCTTCCAAAACCATTTATTTCTTTGTCTGAGGCTTGTGTTAAATCTCCACTTGAATGCTAATTCTCAGTTTCCAAACTGAATCGTCTGGTTCCTTTATCACATTCATGTTCTGTTTGTGCCTAATCACATTAACAAGGTAATGTAAGAAGAGCAATTTGAATCAAATGAAGTTCTGGACCAGTTATCCCCCTTTCTTCAGGGAGAGAGAAAATTGTCTGTCAGCAACTGATGATGCACCCGATTACTGGAAATAATAAAATCATTTTTCTTTCTGTTCAATCTGTCTGATTTTCAGAGACTATCTGGACAAGTTTTCTTGGCAAGATTTTCCCAAAGTGAAAAATTGTCTTTTTCCTAAGGATGAAAGAAAGCCAGCCAACATTATTCAACTGGCTTTGTGCAGGACTAGAACTCACAATCTCCTGGTTTCCAGTCTGAGACCTTAACCTCTATACCAAATTGGCTCTCTCAATATAGTCTTATACTAGTTGCCTAATTTCCTTTTAAAGCAATCCAAGGAAATTGTAATTATTGAAGTATAGCTGATTTACTGGACTTTATTTGGAGTATTGTAAGTTGCTCTTTATGGGCCTGCCTGATGTCATTGCCCATGTAACATCTATAATCTAATTAGCAGTCAACTACCAAATACAATTCAAAGGGCTGGTAATCACTTTTAAAGTCATACAAGTTTTAGAATCTGAATATTTCTGGATTTGAGTACCTTCTGCCTATCCAATAAATGAAGATAGGCTTCCTTCAGGCTTCCTTTCATGAGAGATTGTCATCTACAGGGCCTAAGGGTTCAAGACTACTCTGCTGTTGCTTAAATTCTTTGGAAAAGCTTAGTACTCAAGGCCAGCCTAGTCATTGTGCTGAGTATTTTAGGAGAACTATTAAAAAGGGATGTGGTGGCTCAATGGCTAAGACGCTGAGCTTGTCGATCAGAAAGGTCAGTATTTCTGTGGTTCACATCCCTAGCACCAGATAATAGAGCGAGCTCCTGTTACTTGTCCCAGCTTCTACCAACCTAGCAGTTCGAAAGCGTGTAAAAATGCAACTAGAAAACTTTGGTGAGAAGGTAAACAGCATTCCGTCCGCCTTTGGCATTTACTCGTACTGGCCACATAACCATGGAGACTTCTTCCAACAGTGCTGGCTCTTCGGCTTTGTAACAGAGATGAGCATCACCCCCTACAGCTGGAAACGATTAAGTAAGTCCTAAGAAGACGTCTAGTATAAGTTAAAAGTCCTACTTTGGGTTGTGCATGGATTTTTTTTCTTCTCAGTGGCCTTAGTTCTTCTCTTAGTGTCTTCTTTTTCCAATTTGTTGTTTTATTACATTTTTTTTTAGTTTGATTCTTATATAAGAACAGAATGTAAGCCTTTTAGAGTTGTGCTGGTTTGGACTGGAGGGGCATATAAAATCCAGTAAGTAAATACTAACATACAATACACATACAGTGACCTTCACATCATTCAATAACATTTCTCAGGTGATTTACTTAATTTGCATTTTGTTTGTAACTTGCACTGATTGTAATGCTATAATTTGTGCAATGACATAATCACACAAATGATGTAACTTGCTGTGAAGATGGACTTTTTTAATCTAATAGATAATTGGGAATAAGGGGGCTCTTTTCCAATTCCAAAGTTTTTCTATGTGCTGTGTGAACATTTATTTCTTTTTAACTGCCTGGATCATCCATCTTTTATCTTCAGGTCCCATTACTATGAGAAATGGAAAAAAACCTCTCCTCATTCCACCTTCTCTATAATTCACATTACTTTTTCCCATATTCACCTTCGTTCTAAATGAAATATCTCTAGAAGTTATCAGCTTTCTTTATGCTTATTTGGTAGTTCTTTTTATACATTTTTTTCTAAGACACTTTTCAGGTGAAATAACCTATCTGGGACCTCATAAAACATTATGTTTTACTTAAGCCTTCTTGCAAGTTTTCAGAATAAGGAGTTATAACTGAGAAAAGCTTAGCTTGGTTCCCACATTTATCTGAATGCATGAGAGGTAGAAACAGAAGACAGACTGATTAAAAGGACATGGATAAAAAACTACAACCATCTAATTGTTTAGACTCTGGTGTCTTCAGAAAGTGCCTTTTGGCATTTGTCACTATGCTTTGCCTCAGTAGGAATTTCACCTAATGTCTCACAGAGAACAGTCTGTTGTGTGTTTTGGGGGAAAGGTAGTGTCTGAAAAAATCTGATTAGTTAACTAGTTTGGTCTAGTGATTAAGACACCAGGAGACCTAATGACTTCGGGCCAGTCCTGACAACTCACAGGATTTTTGTTATGGGGAAAATATGAGCCAGAAAGAGCATTGGGTAGGTTGCCACTTGAATTATTTATAAAAATAATAAAGGCAGGATTTAAATAAACAAGCACATCTAACATTACTCTTTATTCTTAGAGGTTTTTAGCCAAAAGACTCCACAACCTTTTATTTGATTATTTCTTCCTTGCTTAGTTTCACTGTCTTTCTTGCTTAAGGTATTTTGATGGCTACTCTACCTAGTTTCACCACATGCCTTAGTTTTTCTAATCTCTGTACATTGACCTGGAGACCTGAAGAGAAGCTGGAATTCATTTTACTTGAATGCAAATGTAGTGCTCTGCATTGAAATGTAAGATCCTGAATAACAGTAAAGGATGAACATCAACTCTCACATGAATGTGAAAGTATTTTTGGACTTCTTCACGAAATTACTTAAAGAAAATAAAGGAAAACATAGTTGATTTGAACAAGGTCCATATCTTTGAATTTTTACCAGTTTCAAACCTTTCTGCATTTAGTGGGTATATTATGAAGCTAATAGAAGACAAAATTAACATTAGGGAACTCTTATTTATTATCTGATTAGTCACAATGCTACAGTCTGGTGATGAAGGCATAAAGCCAGATTGATTTGACTGGAAATTGGGAAAATTGACCTCTTCCCAATATACATATTACATTTTCAAAATAGTATTAGGGTGGTCAACTAAGCTGAAATTTCATATTTATACTCAGATGACAATCCAAAGTCTATACCAGGTTTATACTGAGATTGAATTAGCAGTTCTTGTTTCAAAACTGCACTCAATATGAAATATAGAAAAGGAGAAAAAATGTTAAGTTCCTGGTTATGCGGTAGACATACCCATGGCCTGTGCTGCAATAGATCTGTATTACCTGTAGTCAACAAAATTTGTGAGATGTTTCTATGCCAAGTTGTAGTCTTAAAATTCTTCCCTATCCATTAGACATTGCATTTATCATGTCCATCTTCATTGATGCACTGAATTTTTATGAATCTAGAATAAAAGTCAATTATCTGTCTTATTCCCCTTACCAGCCCACACATAGTCTGGAAAGAAAGAAAGGAAAGAAGGAAGGAAGGAAGGAAGGAAGGAAGGAAGGAAGGAAGGAAGGAGGGAGGGAGGGAGGGAGGGAGGGAGGGAGGGAGGGAGGGAGGGAGGAAAGAGAAAAAAGAAAGAAAGAAAGAAAGAAAGAAAGAAAGAAAGAAAGAAAGAAAGAAAGAAAGAAAGAAAGAAAGAAAGAAAGATGAGGGAGAGAAGAAAGAAGGGAGGGAAGAGAAAAAAAGGAAGAAAAGAAAGAAAATAATAAGTTCCTAGACGTGCTTTTTAAAATAAAATCAAGTATTATGCTATATTTTTCCTGCTTATTTTTTAAATGGAAGTCTTTCTATGGAAGTCATTGGTTTGAGATGAAAATGACTAGACAAACTCTCCCATTAGCTTCTTTTATGTGATTTTCTCATGGCACATTGCATTAATGTGCTTATTTTGCTTTCAGTAAAAATCAAAACACATTTTTCTTTGCCCATCAGTAGCATTTTAAGATTTCTATTTCTTTCTTTTAAAAAAGAAGTTTAAAAATTACCCAATCATTTCCATTTAATACAGCTATTACTTCTGCTTAAAGACAATAAATCATGTATGATTAATCATGTTCACATTTCACAGTAAAATGTATTTCTATGAAAAAAATTGATTCCTCTTAGGTTGGTCTACATGTATGGGTATTCTCGCCAATGAATGCTATCACAATTTTGTGTTAGCTCTACTGATAAATAAAGGAAGTTTGACTCAACAACTAACACTAAACTTTGGAATGTGGGACATTTATCACAAAAAGAAAGTCATCCAATGTGTGGTGTGGCAGTCCATTTACTTAAAGCAAAAATTAGGCCCAGTTATATGTGTACTTCATTACACAGTCAGGACTCCTATGGGCCATTCCTACTTTGTATAAATCTGAAAAACTTTGGTTTTCTTCATCATAAAATTCCACTTTCTGTAACTTCCCTCACAAAAATGTTGGACACACATCATTCTTAAGGAAAATAATTTTCATTTTCTGCCAATCTCTTTTGTAATATATTAATTTATTGGCCAGACATGACAAAACAGAAACAAATCATGAATCAAGACCTAATTACAAGTATTTTGAAAATTTTGAGAAATATAGTCTTCCAACTATATACTCAGAATGAAAACTGTAATAGAGCAGAAAACCTGAATATACAGTACATTGGTAGACCATTATAGTGTAAATAACATTGGTGTATATATTTAAATGCATACACACAAAGAGAGTAAGATCCCAAACTCCACATCTCCATTCAGTGAATTTTTGATTCAATGAACTATATTTTACCTAGGACTTAATCACAAAATAGATGAAGGACAATATGTGTAAAGTAGTTTGAACAATTGATGTGATTTACATTATTTGTCTCTATTTATGGCATTTATCTAATTGACATTAAATTGTTAATCACATAATTGCACAACTAATGTCAGATATACCAGGTGCATTAATCCAGATAATGTTCTTCCCACGGTCTTTACATAAATACTTTATTTATGTATGGATGTGCAAATGCATAAATGCAGACTCAGATCTAATATTTTTGCAATGTTACTTGCATCTATTCAGCAATTTAAAGAAAGGAATATTCTGAACGTCCATGTTAGCCTCCCAAACAGACAAGACAGGAAACACAAAATGAGCTAAATCTATTTTTTTGTAAGGCTGTGGTAACAGAATATTGCAAGTCAAATTGCATGCTGTCCCTTTTTATCTCCCTTTTTTGCCCCTTATTCAGCTGTGGGCTCCTTCCCCATTTATCTGATCCTTCCCTAGGCAGCATGTCTTCCCTCATTTTCCATGGTCATTCTCACATTCCACAAAAATCCAAATGTTGTGGATCAATCTAGTATATTTGAAACAATTGACTAGACTACTGATCGTTTTTTAAAAAAGGTTTATATCTTTCTTAGCATCCAAATGTAACCCTTCCTATATATAAGATATTCAACTAGAACTTTATCTTTAAGAAATTATAACTTGGAAAAACAAGCTAAGAACCTGAACACGTTATACTGCATGAATTCTTGGATGTGAAGGCCACATACCTGGGACTGCTGAGGTTGAAGAAAGTTGCTTTAAAATTTTCAGATTTTTTTTTATAGGACTTAAAAATGGAATGGTGTTGCAACTGTCTGCAACTTTTTTCCCATAATGTTAGCTTTCCATTAGCTCAGCCTTCTAGCTTAGTCCTTATTGCCAGATTCTCATTTTGTATTCTTTCATTTATTGTACATTTAATCCCATTTTTCCATCTTATATTTGACATATTTCCTTTTTTATGTTCCATATATTTATTTGAAAATAAATTTATATATGTTATATTTCAGTTTTGTAGATGATAGCAGTAAAATTAACATGCGTCATAACAGATAATATTGTCTCTCATTTCAACTTTAAATCATTCAAATATCATACTCACCACATATATTACACATATATCAATAAAAATATCAATAACTGCATGAGAGATTTCAATTAAATTACTTAGCCAAAGAGTAAGTTACACAAATTACCACAGCAATATATTCTATTAAAATAAATTAAACATTTTAGAGTATTGCTCTTGATAGTGCAACATGTAAATTGACAATACATTTTTAATGTCATTCCTACTCAATTAATGTCAAAACTCAGGTTATTAGCTTTTTTTACCTTTATGTACCCATGAATTTGCACTATTTTTTTCTCAGTTTTCCCAGTGGTATAAAAGAAGTTATCCTGCTTTTTAATCCGCATATTTTAGAAATGGAGGGAAATTGCAATGGGTAGTTCACAAAATAGATGAACAGATTTTTCAAGTTTTATTTGTAAATGTCTAGAGGCAAACTAGGCAGTGAGCATTACCATTATGAAAAATCTTAGCAAAATTAATTTGGTTTATCACAAAATCCTTCCCATCCCATGGTTTGTCTCTAGAGGGATCTCAAAGTTGCTACTCATTTAGGGAAAACATGATCTGCAAAGAAGCTATCAAACTTCTCCCCAAACACAAGCTTTTTTGTTTGTCTATGTGTTTATTTTTCTCTACATTCTCTGGATATTTCTCTTACGTCCTTTCTTATCTTTACTTTGAATATTGTTTTAGAACAAGTTTTGGCACCAAGCCTAAACCAGTGCTGAAATACAAGTCAGAAGATAGCATATCCCATAATGCAATTCTAATAAAAGAAGTTGGAGGTAGATTTAACTCTAACATTTGCTTTTCCAAATAATCCCAGAATAAACAGAAGGAATGTTTAGTATTTTCATACATAGACCCCTATAGTTATAGTTATCTTTTATCTTTTTTGTTATTTGGAGATTATGATAAATCTCCAAATAACAAAATCTCAACAAATAAATGCTCTGTCTTACATATTGGCAAAAAAAATCAGAAAATAAAATACAAGCTGAATAGTCAAGACCTTGTTGATGACACAAACTTTATCAAGGACCTGGGAGTATTCATCTCAAATGATCTAAGTGCTAGAGCCCACTGTAACTACATAGCCAAAAAGGCATTAAGAGTTGTTAACCTAATCCTATGTAGCTTTTTCTCTGGTAATATCACACTACTAACTAGACCATGCAAAACATTTGCTAGACCATTACTCGAATACAGCTCATCAGTCTGGAACCCACATTACATATCTGATATTAGCACAGTTGAGAAAGTCCAGAAATATTTCACAAGAAGAGTTCTCCACTCCTCTACTCATTATAGAATACCTTATGCCACCAGACTTGAAATTCTAGACCTAGAAAACCTTGAATTACGCCATCTTCAGTCTGATCTAAGTATGGTATATAAAATCATACATTGCAATGACTTACCTGTCAATGAATACTTCAGCTTCAACCATAACAACACAAGAGCACACAATAGATACAAACTCAAGGCTAACTGCACCAAATTTGATTGCAGGAAATACGACTTCAGCAACAGAGTGGTCAATGTCTATACTCTAGACATTGAGAATACTCTACCTGACTCTGTGGTTTCTTCTCCAAACCCCAAAAACTTTAACCTTAGACTGTCTACTATTAACCTCACCCCTTTGCTAAGAGGTCTGTAGGGGGAGTGCATAAGCGCACCAACATGCCTACCATCCCTGTCCTATTGTTTCTTTTATTTTTCTTATATGTACCCATTTCATGTATTCATAACTATGTATATACTTATACCTATTATCTTGTAAGCGATTGACAAATCAAATAAATTCTAAAATTCTAAAATTTGTATATTGAAGCAATAATTCAGCCCCCTCAGCTTATATTCATTACCATGTTTATTAGCCGGTATAGTTATGTTGACACTTTGTGCATAGACAACATTGTAATCATGTCTGTCTCTCAACTGGAGACAAGAACTTTAACCTCTTTTTGCCTAAAAGAAAAACTAGTAATAAGCCATCAGAAAAATGTTGGCTAAAAACAGTTACTGTGTTTCTTGAATTCTCATTAAAGATCATCTGCCCAACAAGCTTTAATAGATAGACAGATAGATAGATAGCTAAGATAGATAGATAGATAGATAGATAGATAGATAGATAGATAGATAGATAGATAGATAGATAGATAGATAGATAGATAGATAGATAGATAGATAGACAGACAGATAAAGATAGATATAGAGGGAGGGAGGGAGGGAGAGGTGTGTGTACAAATGTGTGTGAGTGTGAGTGTGTGTGTGTGTGATTGTCGATAACTTATAATGGATCTTAGCCAAAATCAACTCCCAAAATTATTTGCTGTCAGAATAATTCTTTTATTGTAGAAAAATCAAACCAATTCACGTCCATGCTCTCTCCCAGATATACCACTCCTCCAGGAGGTAAACAAGAGTCTGGGCAAAGCCAAAAGTGGGCATCCTTTATAACTGGTGGGAGGGGAATATGCAGTGATGCATTATGGGACTTGTATGCTTAACCAGTTTGACATTTTACCTTAACAATTCCCCTTCTAAGGTCGAACTGATTAATCATTGAGGAAACATTAACATAGATATTACCATGATAAGTATTTAGCAGAGTTTCCTTGTCTATCAAGGAGTATGCAGCAAACGGAAGTAGCATGTAAAATTGTAGCAGCGAGTATAGAGTCACACAGGCACAAAAGTTGAAGGGTAAAGGTTTTATATACAGGGGTATAAGCACAATCCAAGATTCAGTCCAATGTTCATACACAGTTCATCATTCAATAGTATATACAACTAACCATCATAGTCAGCAGGCATAACAGCAATATAGCAGCTTCAATACATCAATGTAGCAATGGAGAAATATAGTTGCAAAGTGATGAAGATACTTGCTGAGTAGCCTAGTAGAAGAAGCAGCTCCAATAGCATAATAGCAGAGAAACATCCAGTAGCAGCCACAGTAACAATAACAACAAGCAATAACAAGTAACCACAATGTGCTCTCTGGCTTTTTGCTATATATGGTAATCCTGCTTCCTGTAGCCAATCAACATCCTGGCTTCAGTTAAAATGCTTAGTCATTATGTCTTGCAGCCATATATGGTAAACCAATATAGTTCAGGTTCTTAAAGAAAACCTAACATACCATATAACATTTATATATTTATACACAGTTTCTTTGTCAGGTATGAATGTTGTTTCGGGGGAAGAGGTTTGGTTAAAATATCTGCAGTTTGTTCCTTAGTCTCACAGTGTACAGCTTTTACGAATCCAATTGGATATATCTATTGCTGCTTTATTATCCTCCTGGATGATTATTGGATATGAAGGTTCTTTCCAAATGTCCATTAGTAAATCGTCGAACCAAATTAAGTTTTTTGCGGCCTTTGATAAACAAACAAATTCGGCTTCTGCAGTTGAAGTTGATACAAGTTTTTGTTTTCCAGTATACCAGTGGATGGGACTATCATTCAGAAAAATAACATACCCTGAGGTACTTTTTCGTGTCTTGATATCTCCAGCTGAATAGGCATCTGCGTAACATGAAAGTCTAGAGATGCTCGATGTGTTTGGATTAAGTGACAAAAGTGCATCAGTGGTGTGTTTCAAATATCTCAATAATCTTTTGATCGCATTCCAGTAGTACATTTTTGGGTTATTCACGTGTCTTGAGAGTAAGTTGACTGATAGTGCTATGTCCGGTTTAGTCCAATTGGCTATATAAAGTAACGAACCAATTGTAGAACGATAGATTGCATTGTCCTTAAATACCTCATCATCATTAAACATGTTCTTTAGAAAGTCAGTTTGCATGGGGGTATATGATGGTTTTGCATCAGACATATTGCATTTTTCCAGTAATTCTAATATCTCTTCTTTTGTGATAGTATAAAACCATTACTTGATTTGGTAATCTGAATTCCTAAATATTTATTAACTTTTCCCAAACATTTCAATGAAAAGTGTTTTTGAAGTTCCTTGGCGAATTGGTCACATTTAAATTTACTTTTACATATGTATCATCTACATAGACAAGTACTTTTTCACATATACCTTGTTCCCTTTTAATAAATACACATTTGTCAGCTGATGTGGCAGTGAAACCTATTAGTCTTAAAGTTTTGGAAAAACAATTGTACCATCTCTTACCTGATTGTTGCAGACCAGAGAGACTCTTACTGAGTAGCCAGATTTGTCTTTCATTACAGTAAATTCCTGGTGGTGCTATGACATATAATTCCTTATCTAATGGTGCATGTAGGTATGCTGTTTGTACATCGAATTGATATACGTGTAAATTTAGAATTGAGGCAATGACTAAAGCTGTCTTAACACTGTCTGCCCCCCCCCTGTAGGTGAATAAGTGTCTATGTAAAAATTATGGAAATTTTTGTGAGAAACCTTGTGCCACTAGTCTTACTTTGTATAGATTTTTGTTATCCTCTAAAGGTTTTATTTTGTATACCCACTTGGTACCAATAATTATTTTGTTCTCTGGGACCTTTGAGGAGGTATATACTTCCAATTTTTAAATACTTTCTATCTCCCTCTGCATAACCTCTTTCCATTTTAACTGTTCATTTGGTGGGAGTGCATATATTTCATTATAATTTTTGGGTGTAGTTATGGTGGTATCAATTGACATCACATAGTACCTTAAGGTATTTGGAATTTTGCCCTTATTAGACCTTAGTGATTTCCTGGGTATGTTTTCGGTTGATATATTGTTTTCGGATGAATCATCTGAGCTGTACTCATCTATACCTTTGGTTTTGAGTATGTGATGACCTTCTTTCCATGCCCTAACCTTAATGCTATTTCTGTTAGATTTTGTTTTTGTAGTGTGTGTGTGTGAAGTTGTGTTTGTTTCTGATCAGTTTTGAATGTATCCTTGCCAATTATTATTTCATTTGAGTGTATTTTACTCCAGTTTGTGTTTTCATGGAAATTTGCTGATCTCGATATGATTACCATGTGATTTCTATCCATGAATCTGTTAGCTTTGGTTTTTGGTTCATAAACAACAAATTTGAGTTTTTTTGATACATTGTCTCCTTTTCGTCTGAGTTTCTTGGGTATATGTATGTCAGCAGTTACCCCAAAAACATGGAGATGTGCTAGTGTGGGCTTCTGATTGTACATTATTTCATATGGGTTTTCTGTATCACACTTGACCATATTCTATTAAGGGTACAGTTTGAATATTAGATGGCCTCTCCCCAATATGAAAAGTTTAATCCAGCATCTTCTAATATGCATCTAACCATAGTCTGTAATAAGCCATTCATGCGTTCAGCCACACCATTTTGAAAGGCAGAAAATGGCGAAGTTGTAAAGTGTATTAAACTATGTTTATTAATCCAGTCACTGAATTCTTTGGAAAAAAATTCAGAACCGCAGTCTGTCATGATCTCTTTGATTTTAATGTTGTGTTGGATTTCTACCCTCTTATAGAATTCTTTAAACTTGGTGAATGTTTCCCCTTTGTGTTTGAAGGTGTATACAAAACCGTATCTACTATGGACGTCGACAATCGTGAGAAAATATTTTTTGTGGCCAATAGAGGGCTTCAAGGGGCCCATTAGATCCATGTGTACCAATTGAAAAATGTGCGTGGTGTTCCTTTCTGATTTTTTTGGTCGAGGTTTTTCTTTTGACTTTGAACTCTTACAAATGGAACACTCTAAATAATTTTCACAATTGTTTACTTTGAGTCCTTCAGAACAATTCAACATCTTTTTAACAACGGGAAAACCAATGTGCCCCAACTTTCTATGCAAAATATGTGCACAATTATTATGTAAAGGTTTACCAATTGAAACATGCTTTGAGTCATTCGTTTTGATTACAACATTTTCAACACTTACATCGTTAATATCATTATCACTTTCCCCTTCTATTTCCCCACCACTTGTGTCACTGTTGGCATTGTCATCCTTTTTCCTTTCTTTCTTCCCGTTCTATCATTTGATAAATTGGCTATGACTTGTGCTGTGGTATTTATCGTGGGTATAAAATAAGATAACCCATTGGCCACTATAATTTTCCCTACTTCCTTGCCATCATTGGTAAGTTGGATGGTGTCACTCTTAAATAACACCTCGATTTTGGTATCTTTGCTTAATTTAATTACAGATAGGACGTTATATGGTATTTCAGGTATGAACAGAACTTCCTTGATTCTCCCAAGACCTGGGATGTGGACATTCCCTTTCCCAACTACCTGCACGAATTTTTGGTTGGCGAGTTTAATGTTAAACGACACCTCGTCTAAAGAGGTGAACAGTTCTCTATTACAAGATGTATGTGTTGTTGCCCCGGAGTCGATTAACCAACATTGTTCCCTTGTGTTTACGCCAAGATTCTGTTCTACGTCTCTAATCCCCTTCACGGAATCAGTGTCAGTCCTATTGTTCTCCTGACTGGATCCCCTGCTCCTTCTTGGGCTTGGTGATTTTCTACGTCTCGGGTTTACATAGTGTCTTTGGCTACTGGGGTGTCTATCTTGATATCTTTGTTCAGAGTTAGACCTTTCCCTCTGATAACTTGTATAGTAGGGCTGGGGATACTTAATGGATTCTCTGCCTTTAAAGGCCTTAGGACAATTTTTCTTAAAATGGTCTCTAGAACCACATGTATAATACCCTGGTAACGCGTTTACCTGTTTCACAAAGTTAACTCTTTTTACAACCCTGTGTTCCTTATGAAGCAAAGCTCGATCCTTTCTAAGATTATCCTCAGCCACCAGCCTTCCTGATAATGTTTCGAGTGAAACGCTGTCATAATTTAGATTATCCAATTGATTAAAAAAATCAGCTAGAGTCAAGGGAATTAATTATAATACTAATAAAACTTCCCTCTGTGATTGTTCTACCCCTTCGTAACAGATCAGATCTCATGGCATTTAAGTTGAGCAGATGCTCACTCCTGCATACACCTGGTCTCAATCTAGCAGAATGAAACTCTCTAGATATTCTGCTAGTAGTACTTCTATTTTTGCTATAAAACAGGTTAAATATCTTCTCCCAAATTTCAGAGATGGTGGACCCATTGGGTATGATGTGGTATATGGCTGGTTCGAGGGAACTCAACATTAAGCAAAATGCCCGATGGTGAATACAATCCACCTCTATAGACCATGGTTTTTGGGGTGGGTTCAGTATGAGAAAAAGGGTGTTCTCCTTCATTAATGTAATCTGAAAGTGCCCAGTCCATTAGATTATTACCTGTTGCGCATAGCTTGGTGAAACCTTTGGATAAGTTGTTGTGTTGAGCTGGATTGGTGTTCAAAAATTGTTGTTGATGTTCTGGAATGTGTGTATATTGGCAGAAGGATATTGGTATGCAAGCTGTAAAGTTCAAAAAACTCACTGTCCCTTTTTTCTGTAAGATGACTGGAGCTAACTGTACATGCATGAAGTTCTGAATTTGTGCCATGTTCACTTTATGTTGGTTTCCTGTGGAGGATGTCCCCTGAAGAGTTGTTGCAGAAAGTGAAGGGTTAAAAAATTGCATTGGAGCTGTGGTTTCATTCTTAATTCTTGACTGATAAGTTGTAGTATCCTGAAGTTGTGCTGGATTCAGGAGAGGGGTTTCCTGGTGCTGGAAATTCCCCTTGGGAGGCTTGTGCTATTAAGTAACCTGGAGGCACTAGGACCGCTGCAGAAGCCAGTGAGGCCGTCAGGAGTGAGAAAGAAGCAGTGAAGTCTCTCTGGGTTGTTTGGAGATCGGAGATAACTGTTGGAGACATGCTGAGAGGGATCGTGACTTCTGTGTTCCTTGCAGTCACTTCTGAAGCCTTTGGAATGCTGCTTGAAGGTGCTGGGAGACTGCCTGTGGTTGCTGGGTTGCATGGGGATAACGTGGCTGCTTGGGAGTTCAGTGCTCATTGTCTGTGACTGTCTTGGAGTCAGGGGTGTGAATGCAGCTCCAAATGCTGCTGTGAGCGTTTCAATCGCTCTTGATATTTCCTGCTCTGAGAGAGAGTTCCTCTCAGGGCTACCCTTTCTTTTTGCTTCCCTTTTCAAAACTTCTGCAGTGATTGGTTGCTGGTCGGCCATTTTTATTGGTTGTGTAGGTTTGAAAATGGTGCCTCTTCGTATTTTCCCGCCTCCAATAAGTTTAAAAAAGGTTGCAAAGGAGTTACCGGTTCAGGGCTTGCAGTTTTATTTTCTTTCTCTGTTTGCCTTTCCTCAGTTTGAGGTTTGTTTGTATTTTGAAAAAGTGCTCTTAATTCTGCCATCAGATCCTTACTGTTTGTTGATATTTTGATGATTCTGAGCGGGGTTGATTTTAAATCTTCATTGTTGTCAGTGGCAGGAGTTTTATTTTCTTCATCCAAGGCAGTTTCTATTATTGCTCTCATTGGTGACAGCTGAGCTGCCTTCTGTCTGGTGAAGGCTCTTGTATTAATTCAATCATGTTTTGTTCAAGTTAATTTGGCAACCATCCTCTGCTACCATTTGTTGATAACTTATAATGGATCTTAGCCAAAATCAACTCCCAAAACTATTTGCTGTCAGAATATTTTTTTTATTGTAGAAAAATCAAACCAATTCATGTCCATGCTCTCTCCCAGATACACCACTCCTTCAGGAGGTAAACGAGAGTCTGGGCAAAGCCAAAAGTGGGCATCCTTTATAACTGGTGGGAGGGGAATATGCAGTGATGCATTATGGGACTTGTATGCTTAACCAGTTCGACCTTTTACCTTAACAGTAAGAGAGAGAGAGAGAGAGTGAGAGAGAGAGAGAAGGAGGGAGAGAGGAAGGGAGGGAGAGAGAGAGAGAGAGATATTCTTAGACAGAACATTATCTGGGACATCGATATTCTCTTTTCAACTTCATTGCGCATCATGGTTCATTTGACCCTCTCACCCCTGCTCTTTGTCTATATGAATCTGTCAGAAAAGATCATCTTTTAATTTGGGGTAAGAGCAGATACCATTAATATCTGATATCAACCCCTGTTTTACAAAGAAGTGAAGTCAAGATCTTGACCCAGTATTTGGAGGCTGTTGATGCTTGGAGAGAGTAAACAGTGTAAGAATAGACAATGTCCTAGATCAGGGGTAGGGAAACTCGGCTCTTTTATCACTTATGGACTTCAACTTCCAGAATTCCTGAGTGAGCATAAAAGGTTCCCCATGATTTCCCTCACAACTGAAAAACCATGAGGCTAGGCATGAGGAACCTTTTATGGCTCACTCAGGAATTCTGGGAGTTGAAGTCCATAAGTGATAAAAGAGCCAAGTTTCTCTACCCCTGTCCTAGATGGAGATGTGCAGGTATGGTTGCTTAGAGAAAAGGAGCTAAAGCGTTTTTTTTTAAAATCCAGAATGTCCATTTAAGGTTAGAAAGTGATTCAGACAGACAGAATGCAAGGAGAAAGAGGAGGTATGGTACAAGCAGACTTTGCACTTATGATTGGTTGCCAATTGTTCCATGAGTCTGCGAATGCAGTTTCCAATCTTCTCTGCCAGCTCCCCCCAGAAAGTTTTTTGGGAAGCTGGCAGAGAAGGTTGCAAGGTGCTTCTGCCTGCTAAGAGGATCCCTTCTTATCTTGGGTGTGGTCTGAAAGGCACTGCTGACCCTCCACTGGGCTGAGATCTCAAAGATCCAAGTCCTGTTTCTGCAGCTAAGTGAAGGATTCCTTTCCATGCTCTGAGGAGAACTCAGCTCCTCCACTGGGATGCAGAGACAAGAACCAGATCCCAAAGATCCAAGCACTATTTCAGCAGCCTGGCAGAGGCAAATGCAATTGTTCTGAAGGCTAGAAAGGTTTCTAGCCTTCAGAATTATTGTGTTTAGTGAACATGACTTTTCTTGTGATAATTTGGAAGGCCTCTCCTCCAAATTGAATGATTTGGAGAAGGAGTCTTCCAGAATTGAAAGGAGCCTTCATTTAAAAAAAAAGACAAAAGTAAGTGGACTTGGGTATGGTGGAATGGCAGGAGGCCTGGGCCTTCCAAGAGCAGTAGGGTGTGGGGAGGACACAGTGTTCCCAGGTATGGTGGGGCAGAGAGAGAGAGAGAGAACCCAGGGGTGGGATTCAAATTTTGTAACAACCGGTTCTGTGGGCGTGACTTAGGTAGTGGGCGTGGCTTAGGTGGTCATGTGACTGGGTGGATGTGGTTTGGTGGTCATGCTATTGGCTGGGCGTGGCCAACTCAATATCACTCACATCGAGGCACACATCTCCTTGCCTGGCCACTTATGACTATGGGGATGCTGCAACAGTCGTAAGTGTGAAAATGGTCATAACTCACTTTTTTCAGTGCCATTGTAACTTTGAATGGTCACTCCACACAAGCAAAGTACCAGCAAAGGAGGGGAAAAAAACTCCAGAGAAGTTCCTGAGACAGAATGTAATAAGGGTTAACGGAGAGGCAGTTTCTGTAAGCAACACCAGCATGTTTCCTTCCTGCCTTCCTGACAGGATTAGGCCAGGAATTTCTTCTAACAACCAGTTCTCTGAACTGCTTAGAATGTTAATAACTGGTTCTAGAGAATAGGTGCGAACTGGTAGAATCCCACCCCTGGAGAGACCTCTTCCTGGTGCTCTACACAATTACCCATGTGATTGTTTAACTATTGAAACTGGGAGAGCCAGAATTGCAGACATGGTTATCTGTCATTTCACTTAATGATCACTTCACTCAACCAAGATTCTCGTCCCAATTTTAGTCATAAATCAAGGATGATTTATATGCCTATGCATAATTCCTGGAATATATGAGTTGTACTGGTTTGTTTCAATAGATGCTGATTATCATCTGTAAAATCCTATGTAGCATGGAGGCTAGCTGTTTGAAGGTCTGCCTATTTCCCATTTCTGACCTGTTTAGTTCCACATAATCAGTTTGCTTCAGGTCTTATCAATTAAACAATGCCATTTAGCAAGATCAAGGAAGCATGCACTCCGTTAGTACATCTGTCCTTTGGACAGCATCCCATCCGAGAGCCATGTGGCCCCCAGCGTGCCCTTCTTCAAGCAATCTTTAAAAACAAGGTATTTTCTTCAAGGCCTTGGCTTAGGTTGTTTCAGATTACTTGGGGAAGGAGGGGGTGTTGTAGGAATATCCAAATTATTTTCAGATGAATGTTATGGTTGTTGCTATTTTTAAGGTTGCTGTTTAGGTAAAACTTCCCAGAAATCTGAGAAATAAAGTTCTCATTTTCTCTCTCCTTCCTCTGTCTCTATCTCCTTTCATCTCTTGTAATCATGAATAAAATTCCTTGCCAGAAATCATGACTTCCCTTTGTCACTTTTTCTGTCTGACCAGTATCCAGATAAATCTTCCTGGGTTGCTTGGTTGAATGCCTCTATATCGGGGTGTCAATTTCGTGGCATCATGTGACATATCACACTTTTTTCCCCTTCGCTAAACCGGGCATGGGCGTGGCCAGCACGTGGTGCATCTAGCCTGCTCTATAGGTATCCATCTTTTTTTGTGAGCAAAGACTTATACTTATTCTTTCCCTTTTACCATTGTCTGTCTGTCTGTCTATCTATCTATCTATCTATCTATCTATCTATCTATCTATCTATCTATCTATCTATCTATCTATCTTAGCCATCAATCTATATCAGGGGTAGGATACGACAGGGTTAACTACCGGTTTGGGATTTATGAGCTTCCCTGCATGCTGTGAGCCGCGTGCCTGAACTGGTCATCAGCATGCTGTGTGCAGAGACGCAGCCTTTGAAACAGTTTTCCTGCTTTTTTGACTACAGCTGTGCCTCGTTCAGCAGCTGAAGTTGAAAAATCAGGAAATAAAGATCAGGTAAGAGCCCAGGTGGGTAGGTGGGCAAAAACATCAGCAGACATAGAACCAGTTCTACGTCTGCTGCTCTTCAGAGCTACCGGTTCTACAGAGGTGGACAGAACCGGTAGAAACCCACCCCTGATCTATATGTAGATAAATGTATCTGTGAGAGAGAAAGACAACAGGACTTATAGCTGTACTAAAGGTTTGATTTGCTTCTATTTCTCCAGAATCACCCTTCCATCTATGTCAGGGGTAGGGAACCTTGGCTCTTTTATCACTTATGGACTTCAACTCCCAGAATTCCTGAGTGAGCCATAAAAGGTTCCCCAGCCCTGGCCTACTGATTTTTCAGTTGTGGGGGAAATCAATTTTTGACTGAAATGGGATTGTTTGATATACAAATGTAGAACATATAAGGAATATATAAAGAATATGTCCTACATTTGTATATTAAACAGTCCCATTCCAGTCAAGAATTGATTTCCCCCACAACTGAAAAACCAGTAGGCCAGGGATGGGGAACCTTTTATGGCTCACTCAGGGATTCTGGGAGTTGAAGTCCATAAGTGATAAAAGAGCCAAGGTTCCCTACCCCTGATCTATGTCATCTCATTCAATTATCTTTCTTTGGCATCTGGGTTGATTTAGTTTCAGCTCAGCTGCAGTGTACCTGAAATCACAATAAAGAGAACGCTTTCCATGGGAACAGCTGATCTCTGCAGGAACTCTGGCTCCTAACTTTAAGTCTTTTCCTGTAAAGATTCCTTCCAAAATGCTAGTTTTTTTCACATAGGGTCTTTTAAGTGCCATTGAGGAATAGTTGAAGTCTTCTGTGTAAGGTGGAGATTTTTTTTCATTGTTTTTTTAAAAAGCACACAGGTGCACTGGGATGTGCAGATCATTTCTCAGAGTAGTGGCTATAATGAATATTACTGGTCTGCTTCAAAATGCTTTTGAGTAATGGAAATCATGACAGTGTAGAAGTTCCCTTCAGCTCTTTTCTCTCCAAAGTGATGGAAATCACTGGATTAACTGCTCAGCATTAACTCTCTTGAGTAAATCATTATTTCATCCTAGGAGACTGAAATATTGCACCCTCCTTAGTAATCCATTGATTGTTTCTTTCTTTTTCCTCCCCTTAATCCTTAAGAATGACAATCATAACTCTTGCTCCGAGTCTCACTTCAATGGGAATGAAATCTTTCTTTAATTAAACTCAGAATTGTTGCTGAGGAATATGAGCTAGTTTTTTCTGACTGGATGGAAACAAAACCATCATGTCAGCTACACCTAGCTGTAGGCAATATTGCCGCAAAAAGAAGGGAGTTCAGAAATTCACTTTCTTTTGCACGCATGGCATGACATCTCTCAGTGTGCCTTGAAATGAGATGTACTCAGAAGGTTGAATCTGTACATCTCTAGGAGGAAACATAAACAATATTTAAAATGTTATGACAGGATGTTAAAGAAGACAACATTTTCCGGACTGTTTAATAGAAGTATATATAATGCAACATTAATTGTTAATTTCTGCACGTTTTATAACCAGTTTGTTGATCTTCTAAATAAACAATTAAATACATTTTTCTCATAAAACATTGATGAGTAATAGAATTTAGTATTTGCACAGATAAATCATGTGTTCACGATTTATTTTGGGTCTTTCAAGTGATCTGCATGGACAAGTTCTTATTTAGGTATTATTATCTTTTTTTTTTTTAATGAGAGATAAAAGCATTGGATTAGATGTAGAAGCATTATAGTGTCAAACTCTAACATCCAAGAGAGACTTATCGTGATTCTTCCAAACATATTTCTCTATTGTTTCCCACCTATACACAGAATCTTGCCAAACTAAAAACATGATAACCTCACCATAAAAACATATACAGGTAGTCCTTACAACCACAATTGAGCCCAGAATTTATGTTGCTAAGTGAGAAATGTGTTAAGTAAGTTTTGCCCCATTTGCCATGGGCGAATAGGCGGCAATATAAATCAAATAAATAAATAAATAAATAAATAAATAAATAAATAAATAAATGTGTTAAGTGAATTACTGCAGTTGTTAAATTAGTAACACTATTGTTAAGTCAATCTGGCTTTCCCGTTGACTTTGTTTGTCAGAAGTCACAAAAGGTCATCACATGACCTCGGGACATTGCAACCATCGTAAATATGAACCAGTTGTCAAGCATCCGAATGTAAATCATGTGACTATGGGGATGGTGCAGCGGTCATATGTGTGAAAAATAATCCTAAGTCACCTTTTTTCAGTGCCGTTGTAACTTTGAACGCTCACTACATGAACTGTTATAAGTCGAGGGTCACCTGTACTCTGGGACCTATTAGTGAGGAGCCCTCTTTGCCCTCTTACTCTTACATGAACTGTCTCATTTGATTTGTCTCTTGTTCTTCTGGAATGCACTCATCTCTATTGGGAATCCAGTTAGATTTCATCATAATGGCAATTGATGAGAGGAGAGAAAGAGGATATTCGGTTTCACATTTGGATCCTTTGCCTGTGAGGTTTGCTTATAAAAATTTGCTCTATCCAATTGTAGCCAATTGTTATGGCCAAAAATGTGCATCATGGGGGGAGAGGGGAGAGGAATTGAACTGGAGTATTTCGACTGAACTAATTTAGACGATGTCAAAAACCTTATTTTATTATTGTTGTTGATTGTGACTCTTCCTTCTGTTCCTCAACATTATCCCTTCAACCTTTACACCAAGTGGGATATAGGCAACATTAACTTATTGTTGTGGTTTGCCGGCAGCAGGTGTGAGCGGTTGAAGTGTCGGAAAGCTAGGACACAAATGAGGAGCCTATGAGTGATGCAGGAATGGAGCCAGGACTATCAGAGAGTGGAGTGCTTCCTTGGGAGCTTGTGGAGGCTGGCAGCAGTGATGAAGAGTTTCCCGAGGAGCCTGTGCCCAGTGCGGGTCCAAGCACGGCTGCTCAAAAGAAAGATCAGTTGCAGCAGCACGGGCGACTCGGGAGTAAGGCTGCAAGGTGATGGCCCCTCCCTTAAGGGATAAAAGCCAGCCCTCAGAGGTGGGATTCTTTGCAGGAAGCAAAGAAGTTCTTTTGACTTCAAGTCTTGTGGAACTTTGGACTTCCTGGTTTGTGTTTGAAGACTTTTGGTTTTGATTATTTCCTTGCAATTTAATCTAGTGTTCTTGGCAGCCTTGCACAACCTTGCCAAGGCTTGTTCTTATCTGGGACAATTAGTTTAAAAACTATAGCGTTTTACTGTGAATGAACGGAATTCACAGAGGAGCATTTAAAAAGGTTTTGCTTTTATCTCTGTTTGGTGTTTGTTTGCTTTGAACGAGGCTTGGGTTAGAACACTTATATACCATTTTGCCCACAGCTTTTTGGTAGCCATAATCTTCAGGTCATCTGCATAGCACTGTTGATGAGGAGGAATTAAGTTTGAAACTAGACAGTAACTGTTGGCTACAGTACACCAATCAAAGATTCTTTCATCACAGTCTTTCCCAATAAAGTGAAAAAAATAATTGTATGAAAGGGAAGAATAAAAGTTGATATTGTCCTCTACTTCAGAGAGTTTACCAAGCCTTTATAAACTAAATAGTATTACTAAAGTGATATAGGGGCAAAAATCTTCTGGTGGCCAGAGTTAAAAGTTTGAGGTTCAGGGGAAACAGATAACAGATAATCAGAGTTGGAAGGGACCTTGTAGGTTATCTAGTCCAACCCCCCCGCCCAAGTGGGAGACCCTACACCATTTCTGACAAATGGCAGTTCAATCTCTTCTTGAAAGTCTCAAGTGATGGTGCTCCCACAACTTCCAAGAGCAAGCTGTTCCATTGGTTGATTGTTCTCACTGTCAGAAAGTTTCTCCTTATTTCCAGGTTAAATCTCTCCTTGTTCAGCATGCAAAGTGGATTGGGAATCGGGGTTGGATTTTCTAGATTTTTCATGCTTTGAGATTTTTTCATTTTAACTAATTTTTAAGGTGGGGGTGAAGAGCCAATGCGGCAGCTAACAATATCACCAATCTTTAGCAGCTATGATGGGAACATAGCGGTTGCAAAAAAAGGGTCTGAGGATGCATATGGAAGTTCAGGTTATCTGGGTAGAATATGATGGGGGAAGAATGGCTTGGATCTCAAGGAAAAAACTGGAGGGTAAATTGATCCAGAATATAAATACTAGGACAGATATTTGACAATGAACCGGGAGACAAAGGAGCAAGAAAGAAATGAAGAGGCTGCTATCTTTCACCGAGTGCAATTCTGCATTGTTCTTTCAGCACTAGAGAAGTGTTATTTGGTTTATTAAAGGTCTTCTATTATTTGAAGCCTGAAAGTGAGTATTAACTGATAATCCTGGCCATTTCATCAAAGCTAAAATTATGAAAGGCTGCAGACAGCTTTGAGGAGTTTGTTCAGCTGGATTTGTGGATTACAGTAGAATGAATATACCTACCATTTCTTGGGTGTTTTAACTCCTTTGGGCACTGAAAACTATTGGCAGCTGCAATCTTTTTGCAAATTTGTATTTATAATAATAAAATATCCTTGGATATTTTCCTTTTTAGATCTTGCATTAGCAGCCTCTACAGATAAATCAAATCAATCCTAAAGATATTCAACCGCATTTTGTATGATGGTAAGTAATCAGTAATAGACATTTTCCACAAAATGTGGATAATGCTAGTTTTCTTCCTCGATAGCAATCTAGCACTCCATCCAAATAATAAAGGAAACAGCAATTACAATGTAAGCCTGAGAAATAATAAACAAGGAAGGAGGAAAACACGAAGAGACAAGCTTCACATTTTTACTGCTACTGATATTTCTTATTACAAGACACTTGCTGTCAAAAGATTCTAGTGTTCATATGGAGCTAGTAAAAGTAATAATTCTGACTTCAAGCTGGAAATTCAAACAATACATGACTGGTAATTACCTAAATAGAGGGAGAAGGAAGGAAGATCAAGACCTAAGCATATTGAGAATTAATGTAATCTTATAGGCATAGGATTTCCCCTGGCAATAGCAATCATCTCTATTAAATAAACAAGATTAACCAATATGCAAGACCCAGGCTGCCTAGTCTGGGAGTACAAGGAAAGAGTGGCAAAGATAAAAGCTCTTTTCCTCAGGATCGGGAAGAAGTATAACATGGAAGATCTT
Organism: Bungarus multicinctus; assembly: GCA_023653725.1. NCBI lineage: Eukaryota > Metazoa > Chordata > Lepidosauria > Squamata > Elapidae > Bungarus > Bungarus multicinctus. Next base: position 10,073,007 of record CM042848.1, on the reverse strand, counting down.
ATTTATGTTTGACAAAATTGCCTACAAGTAACCTGTGAATCTTAAAGTTGTGTTTTCGTTTGTTGGAAAAATTGAAAAACTCAATACTTGCCTTGAGCAAAGCTGACGGAGCTATTAAATATGAGCTCTTGCAGATCTTAGCCACAGCCTTCTTTGTAACTTAATTGCACATGAATGACTCCCAGTCTCCCTTTTTTCCTGATAATTAATGAACATAGCTGAAAAAATGCTTGAGGCAGGGAACAGAAGTGGAATTTAATAGGACAGATTCAGAAAACTATTTATAGCAGGAGATATCAAAATTCATCAATCCCTTCATGTAGCTTCAGATTATCCATCAACATCCAAAGATTTATTATATAAAAACAATTTAACTACTACTACTTAAGTATCACATAAACAGCCTTGATGTTCCCAATGGTTATTCGTCTTGGGCATCACTTAGAAAATCTGTGCATTGACAAAGATTCAATCTGTTTGGACTCACACATATACTGTGCTAATATATTACAACACTTTAGGTTCTTGAAAATAACTCGATGCATAGGGCTAACACCAGCTAAATAACTGTCAGGTGTAATTTTACATTGCTGTGTACATAATAATGCCTGGTTCATTGGTGTTGCTATACTCTGATATCAGGGCTGAAGAAAAGCAATCCAAAAGAATTGCAAAATACCAGGATTTGTAGGTCGAAGTTTGCTTATGAAAAGAAAAGAAAAATCTGCTATTATACTAATTTAATTGGAGTCCTTGGACCAATAGTTAAATGACTTCCCTGATATTTGGAAAGGTTGAATTTATCAGACACAAACTTGTTCGACTTCTGGAAACTGAGGTCCACATATCTTAAAGTTGCCCAGGTTGAGAAACACTGTTCTAAAGTACTAAAGCTTCTGCTTTTCCTTAAAGATGCTGACAACATGCTCCCACTGAGACTGCTGTATGCCTTACAGGACTAGGGGCTTGTAAAGCCCGCACTTTTACTGTCACAAAAATATTGTCTTACCAGATACTTGGTATTATTTATTGTCAGAACCATATAAGCTGTTTTCATAATACACTTGTGTACAAGTTATCCTCTATAATATCCCTAACTGCACATTTTTATTCAGTACAAATATGATAAGTATCTCTAATACATATACATATTTGAATTGCCAGTCTCCTCAAATTCATGCAAGCCATAAAATAGAACCAAGTAGGCTTGGGCAAGCCAACTGTGATTTGTTTCAAGGAGATTCTTTGTACTAAGGAGAGAACATGCTTCACCCATTAAAGAAAGACTTCATATAATTCTTGTTGACAAGGCACTATGGCTTCTTCTGTCTTTCTTTCAGCAGTACTCCTAGCCAGAAGGTTCTTCTTTGTAGATACTGACTTTAAACAAAACGTTTTTCTTTCTTCTTCATAGTTAACTTAAAGAGCCAGAAGAGTTTGTTGCACATGCACAGAAAGTGTCCTTGTAACTGCAACTGACTGACAAGAGGCTCTAAGCCAGGGGCATCAAACTCACAGCCTGCGGGCCAGGTGCTGGCTATCCCCACCCGGTTTAGTGAAGGGGAACAAAAATCCGGATATGTCACATGACAGCCCTGCTCTAAGCAATGCAAAGTGAAACAAAGGGGCAACCTGGTAGCTTTATTTTTAGAAGTATCATTGACAGGTTGCTTTGAAAGTTTTGTACAACTCTTCATCAATTACATTCTGTGCATAAAAAGAAGCCCAGGATCACTAATTTCACACAATACATTTTCTATACCCATTCTTATATTCAGTTGCAGGTTGATGGATTGGTTAAATCAGGGGTCCCCAAACTTGGCAACTTTAAGACTTGTGGACTTCTATTGAGCATAGCTGGCTGAAGGAATTCTGGGAGTTGAAGTCCACAAATCTTAAAGTTGCCAAGTTTGGAGACCTCTGGGTTAGATGTTTATTCTGCCTTTATTACTTTATAAGTAGCTCAAGGCAGAGAACATACCTAATACTCCTTCCTCCTCCTATTTTCCCCAGTACAATAGGATATAGGACTACCCTGTGAGGTGGGTTGGGCTGGAGTGAATGACAGGCTCAAGTCACCCATCTGTCTTTCATGTTTAGGTGGAGCTAGAACTCACAGTCTCCTAGTTTCTAAGTCAGCACCTTAACCACTATTCCAAACTGGCTATTATATGAATCCTTTAATTAAAATTTGCTCTTTATTTTCCCAATTCTAGTCCAATAATAGCCTCACAGTGCTCTACAAACATAGCAGCTAAAAAAATACAAAGGATTCCATACTTTCTCTCTATGGACCTTTGATTGCCAAATAATATTAATAGTTTTCAATTGCTTCAAATTTTTACAGTTCTCCATCCTGAATTGTGGCCATTCTTAGAGTTCATTCATTCATTCATTCATTCATTCTTGATAATATTTATAGGCAAATTCTTACTTGTGTAAAGCAATCTATTTATGAGTATTATCACAATATTGCTAGCTTGTATCTTTCACTTGATAGATTGAACCTCTTTGTCAAATATAAATATAATTATCTGGAAGCTCAGATTGCACATAGTTGAAATATATTTTAGGAAAGTATATGATATCTGCCATTGCTAATCTTTTTTTTTTTTTTAATTCTAGCCATTCTACATCTTTGTCTTTCTCTAGTATCACAGCTCTGATTTCCCAGGTAATTAAATTAATGAATTCCTTTTCTCTTTGATGCACATAGAGAAGTATAGGAAATGTTTCTCAACTCTATCTTCATAAATATCATCTAAATCAGACCCTTAAAACAATAAATTCCAGCAGTTTTACTAGTGATAAGTTAATTAAAAGTATGTCTGTAGCTCTAAGAAAGAGTAAGAGAGATCATGTGACCTAGCACACTAAATCCTAATATATTTGAAAAACTAATGTAACACCAGAGGAAACATAGCAATGTAATAATTCATTTTTAGAATTGTAGATGTGCAATTTATTAATCAAAGAGATAAATCATCTTCAAATGCAAAATAAGTTTTTGACCATAATTTTGTTGTTTTCCTGTTGTTGAAAGCTCATGAGAGTACACATCCATGGGACTTTTCTATCACTAGGCATGTCTTTATGATATCAATCTGATACTTTAGCTCTAAATACATGAGTTCCTTGATACAGAAACTGTCTATTATTTATGGGTGAATTCTCCTTAGAGCTCCTTAATATTAACTTTCTTCTTTTTTATTCTTAGAGAGCCCCCTCTCTTTCCGCTCTTTCTTTCTGATCCACCTCTTTCTAGCAGCCTCTCCGTCCCCTTGTCCTTTTCTTCCACTATTTTATCCTTTTCCCAATGAATCATTACAGAATTTCCCAGAATTCTTACATTGACTTGCTTCCATTGCATGATGATGGATAGCAGAAAAAGGTGGAGAGTATGGAAATATAAACAAGGGAAAGACATTGCTGCTTCTGTTCAATAGTTTTGGGAAAAAAATCAAAGTGAAAAGATAGCAGTGAAACTGTAAAAATGGTTGGTGTTGGTAACAACTAACAAGTTACAATATTAGCAATAGAAGATCAGAGTCAGATTAAGAAGGTTCTGGGTTTGCTTTATATTACATTTAGGTATGTTTTAAATTCCTCCATTTGGGGATTTGTCTAAATACAGAATTAATGTGTTCTGTTGCAAAATATAGAAGAAGATAGCATATTGCCCTTAACCATAACTCTCTTCAGTGTTCATCATCCCAGCTCGGCTTTGCCACACATGTGTACATGCCTCCTGCCAGCCAGCTGATCTTTGGGTGTTTGCTGCACATGCACGGGAGCAGGGCACATGAAGGGGGAAAGGGGCATGCAGGGTTATGAGTGCACGCTCAAGGGCAGACATGCATTTCATTCTGGGGACTATGTCAACGCTTTGGGCACTCGGTGCAATAAAGGTTCACCATCACTGATTCTATTGTATTGTATTCTAATTCTAATTCCAATTCCAATTCCAATTCCAATTTTAATTCTATTCTACTGTATTATGTTACTGTTAAGATACACATTTATCGGTAATGCACTGTATTAAATATCAAGAAATTCTTTGTAGTGGTCTGAGTTCCACATCCAAGAGCAGATTTCTATATTCATTATATCCCAAAAGAATATTGACAACTTCAATCACTGATTCATTCCATTCTCCAGCACTATTTTCTCTTTAGGAAGTGCTGCTAGGACATGTTTTTCAGAAGCTGCCTTGAAATACTATGGGTTTCAAATTATTTAGTTTTTTTTTTTTAGTATTTATTTGATTTGTCAATCGCTTACAAGATACAGGTATAAGAATAAATATAGTTTTGAGTACATGAGATAGATACTTATAAGACAAATAAAAAACAATAGGACAGGGATGATAGGTATAATTGGTGCGCTTATGCACGCCCCTTAAAGGCCTCTTAGGAAAGGGGTGAGGTGAATAGTAGACAGTCTAAGGTTAAAGTTTTTGGGGTTTGGGGAAGAAACCACAGAGTCAGGTAGAGTATTCCAGACATTGACCACTCTGTTGCTGAAGTCGTGTTTTCTGAAGTCAAGTTTGGTGCGGTTAACCTTGAGTTTGTATCTATTGTTTGCTCTTGTATTGTTATGATTAAAGCTGAAGTATTCATTTGCAGGTAGGACATTACAATGTATGATTTTATATACTATAATTAGATCGGACCGGAAGCGGCATAGTTCTAGGTTTTCTAGGTCTAGAGTTTCAAGTCTGGTGGCATAAGGTAATCTGCAATGAGTAGAGGAGCGGAGAACTCTTCTTGTGAAATATTTCTGGACTTTTTCAGTTGTGTTAATATAGATACATGATATGGGTTCCAGACTGATGAACTGTATTATTGTATCTGTTTTACTTGTGGGACCGCCAGTGTCAACTGGCGTTCCTGTGAGGTGAGAAAATTTTGGCAGTCCACAGCGCACCCATGTCTGCAGATGGACTGATAAGCTTGGGAAGGGACGGTAGCGCCTGGGAGATTGCAGCATCAGAGCCCTTCCTGAGTGTCCCCTGGCCTGCAAAGGGGTGGAGTGAAAGGGACCTCTGAACTGGTGCTGGGTGGTGGGCATCTGACGTCCAGAGGCTGACGAGCCATGTCCTGAAAACCAGATGGCTGGCAGGGAGGTGGGGGCAATCCTGAAGTCTCCCTAGCAACCCCGTGTCATGGCTGCTGTCTCCTGCCTCCGTGCATCATGGAGGCCAAGCAGCAACGGGAAGAGTGCGGACCTCCTGAGCCACAGGAAGCGGCTGCCAGCGATGCCCTCAGGTGAAGATATTATGAGGGAGAGGCCCTTCTGGCAGCCACCAAGCCTCCTCCCACTGTGCTTCTTTTCCTCCTCACGAGAAACTCTCACATGCCCAGTGGGAAGGATGTGGTTTGGCAGATACCAGTGGGGCAGTGAGCACTTTGCAGTTCCTGAGGGGAGGCGTTAAGCCTCCCCCTCGTAACATCTTCACCTGAGGGCATTGCTGGCAGCCGCTCGGCCTCCTCGATGCGCGGAGGCAGGAGGCAGGAGGCAACACCAGTTCAGAGGTTCCTTTCCCCCCATCCCCTCGTATGCCAGGGAACACCCAGGAAGTGCTCCAATGCTGCAATCTCCTGTGGGCTACCCTCCCTCCCTGCGCGCATCAGTTCATCTGCCACCAGTATCACCCCTGTTGCCCCACCCATCACCAGCCATCTGGTCTTCAGCACGTGGCTCGTCGGCCTCCGGACATCAGATTCCCACCACCCAGCACCAGTTCAGAGGTTCCTTTCCCCGCCTTCACCCCCAGGGACACAGAGGGGGGGTGAAAAAGAGAGAGAGGGAGGGAGGGAGGGAGGGAAAGGGAGAGAGAGAGGAGAGATCCCAGTGTTTTGTTTTCTGTGGTAAATGGGTCCAAATGACTCTCTGAGATTGTAGAAACAGGCAGCCAAGTTAAGTGCCTGAAGGACCCCATCCCATCAGTGGGAGTCCAGGCGCTTTAGCGAGCGACAAGCTGGATTCATATTAGTGGTCTGCGGGATTTAAAATTATGAATTTGGTGGTTCCTGAGATCCAGAAGGTTGGAGACCCCTATCTTAGGGAAAGCACGTATTATATTAACAGAAAGAAACAGGTGAAAAACTTTTTCAACACCATGTGAATCTGATCTATAAGGGCTAAAATTGATTTGGTTGGTTGTTTTGCATTATGAATTTGGAGTGGAGATAAAGAGAGAAAAGGGCCTTGATCCCTACTTCTCCATGATTGCTGGTCAGGAGTCCTTTTCAAAATCTACATCAGATTAGTAGGAACAAAGAACAATACAATGAACCTGTATGCATAAACACACAAACCCAGTGGCATTTGCCGTTGTATTGGTTGCTAAAAAAAATGTAACTTTCTACACCTCCTACTTCTCCTGCAATTTTAGAAGTATGTGCTCTGCACTCTCATTGTAAACACAATGGCTACTGCTCCAAACAGTAATCAATGTATCTGGCGAATGAACAGCATTGCAATTGATCAGGTGTATATCAATTCCTACTCAAAGATTTATACCCATGTTCATGCTTATACACCAGGATTTTTTGGAAACCACGAGAACCATTATCTCATGTTATAAAAAATTAATGTTTGAATTCTGAAATATCCTCCAGCAGACATTTTCTAAAGCTTTAAAAAAATCATGAAAACAAAGAGCTTGTGTCATAAGAAGAAACTGCAAGGCCAGCGATTAAATGGAATATGCTGAACTTTTATCCTAGCCCACTTGGGCACAAATACTTGAGTATCTTACACAGTGAAAAAAAAAAATGTCTGAAGGGAAAAGCAAGAGGAACAAATTCTAAAAAGCTATTGTTGCACTCATTACAGAAGGAAGATGACTAATTTAATTTCCACTGAACATTCACTTGCAACAGATCCTCTGTCTTTTATATATGCTCTGTTGCTAGCTCCCAAGGCAGACATTCATATGACAACACAAGGCCCTTATTTTATTTGCTTAATGGGGACACAATGTTTGGGCATGCTTGACGTTCAGTATATATTGATGGGAAAATTCAAGATTAAGTAAGAGAAGCTTTCCCAAGCTGAATTAGCAACAAGCATAAATTTCTAATGTTAACAAAGTGAGGACTCATGGATATCTGTATGGCTGACACTGGGCCAATTTGTACCCCATCTGGCTGCAAAGGGTTTAGTATTTGGAATCATAATAGAGCTCTTTTAGTTCCCTCAGTAAATAAACAGTCTAACATCAACATGATGGTTTAAATGTTGGGTACAAATAGCTTGGCAGAATTATGTACCTCTACAGGAGGGGTTGTGTGTTCAAGAAGGTATTGGCCAGTTTCCACATCTTGGCACCCAAGCTCCTCATATCAGTCAAAAGCTTCTCCAGCATAATTACCTTCTTTTTTCTTCTCATGTTTAAGTGCTATCGAAAGGCATTTGTTTATTGAATGGAAACTTGTATCCAGTGCCTCTGGACTTCAAGTTTATGCATGCATGGACACATCTTACAAAGGTACACATTGCCATGCCTAATAAGTACCAGTTTGGGGGCAATTCCAGTAATCAGAGTGCAATGGTGTTGTGCTTTTAAAAAGTATTAGTATTTTGTTTAAACAAAGTACATTCAATTCAAAATAAATAAGGTGATGGTTATTATTTTTAGGAATGGTGCTAAAACTTTATCACATTTTGCTTTCAGGCTTTTCAGCACCTGAGAATATTAAACTTTGATTGCTTTCAAAAGCATATAACAAAAAAGAGATAACGTTGCTATTAACAAACTTTATAGTTTTGACCAAGTTTCTTCTGTCATTTTTTTATGTTTAAGCACTTAGCAGATGTACTAAAGGTGAGTCTTGCTGTAACATTGTGCTACCTGTTTCAAGCATCAACCATCTCCCCTGATGAAATACTTGACATTTCCTGCATTGGCCCAGAGTTCAAAAACAGTGATGGCTCGGTGGCCCCACGCTTCTGCAAGGTCATTTGCAAAAATGAATCAAGCAAACGTAAATTCATTTACATTACAAATTCACTCGTCAAAAGCATCACCAACCATAAGAACCTCTGTTCTCACCCTGACCTAACCTTACAGCAATGTGTACGATCCTGTGAACTATGCTCTGAGCTCAAAAGACTCCATGAACAAGGAAATACTAACCTATACATTGACTACCGCACAGAATGTATCAAAAGCAAGAGCTTCAACTTATATCCCAATAACCATCACCCCAACATCCAACATTAGGCATGCATGCCCCTTACTTCCTCCAGATCCACTACTACATATCTAAAATGCAAACTACTCAATGCAAGAAGCCTCACAAACAAAATGCATGAATTCCTCATCTTATTAGGCATGACCACATTCGACATTATATTTGTCTGTGAGACATGGTTAAATGCATCTTTTCCAGAGTCCATTACCACAGTCAGCGAATATCACGTTTATTGGTCAGATCACGAAATCCGTAGAGGAGGTGGAGTTGCTATCTTCTACAAAAAATCCCTAAATCTAAAAAAGATTCAAATTACATAGGAACTTGCTTTTCCAGAGACCATTGTCTATGAACTTCTTACTATGCTACAGAGCCCCTGATTATAACAAGCTAACTTCACTGCTAACATGGGCTGTCTCTTGCCCTCACCCTCTTATTTTCCTTGGTGATCTCAATCTACCTCTTATAAATTGTACCCTAAATAAATGTACATCTGAACCCATACATGCAACCCTGTACAATGCTGTTACTACACTGAGACTGGATCAATTAGTAACTAACAACACTAGACTCAATAACTGCCTTGACCTTATCTTCTGCAACAGCTCAAACTCAATATATGGCCTACAAATACAAGAACCTTTTTCAAACAGTGACCACAGTATGATAGACTTTTATCTCAATTTACACCCTCACAAAGAGGATGGATCCCCCAAAATACAAGTTCAAAAACGCCAACTATGATCTCATAGATGCTGACCTATCATCTCTTAATTGGCACATTCTGTTCTCTAGCTGCAATACTATAGAAGACCATTATAATGTATTCTTGTTTGAACTTGAAAGAGTCACTAAACCACTAGTAACCCCCAAAAACAAGAACAAAAAAACTAATTGCCGATAACAATAAGGAAACTTCAGTCAAAAAAAAGATTGCTATGGCCTAAAAACAAAACTAGCTATGTAGCAAACTTTAAAAACCAATACAATGCCCTGTGCCGGCAGATAAAGGCAGAATGCACAAATTACTACTGCAAGCAAGAGGAAAATCTCCTACATACAAAATCCACCCGCACTTTCTACAATTTTGTTAACACCAACCTTAAAGACTCAAGAACCATCCCACCCCTAAAAGGACCAAATGGGAAAGACTGCAATGATGAAACTGTTAAGGCCAATGTCTTCAACTCATTCTTCAGTTCAGTCTTTGTAAACAGCAACGGTTCATGCCCGACATTTCCTAGTCGTACCACAACTAACTGTAATGACCTACTACATATTGACTTTACAGAAGATAACGTAAAAAAGGCACTATGTAACCTAAAACCATCCCTATCTATTGGCCCCGATGGATTATGTGCATACTTCTTTAAAAAGCTCTCCTCTGCCATAGTGGAACCCCTAAGCATTATATATGAGATATCATTCAGAACCACCTCCTTATCAAACCTATGGTCCTTAGCTATGGTCATCCCTATCTTCAAAAATGGTTACCCCAGCCTGGTTGAAAATTACAGACCAATCTCACTATGTTGTGTCACGTGCAAAGTCATGGAATCAATCATTAACCAATTCATCACTCTCCACTTAGACCTACTCTCCAAAAAACAATTTGATTTCAGGAAAAAATTATCCTACAATCTTCAACTCCTACACTGCAAAAGCATATGGACTACTCTACTTGACCAGGGTAAAGCTATAAACACAATTTACATAGACTTCTGCAAAGCCTTTGATTCAGTGGTACATGACAAACTACTGCTAAAACTAATTTTTAGGGCATTTCCAGATCCCTTCATAAGTGGATTACTGTGTTCCTGTCAAACAGGCAACAAATAATAAAAATAGAGAGCGCTATATCAAACCCTGCTCCGGTTAACAGTGGTATCCCCCAAGGCAGTGTTCTAGGACCCACACTCTTTATACCCCATATAAATGATCTTTGCGATCACCTTATAAGCAACTGCGTCCACTTTGCAGATGATGTAAAACTATTCAACACCTCCGACAATGCTACTATCCTTCAAAGCGATCTTGAGTATGTGTCTGAATGGTCAAATATCTGGCAACTCCAAATTTCAACCAACAAATGCTCCATCCTACACATTGATAAAAAAAATCAGTACACCAAATACAAACTAGGTGGATGTGACCTCATTGATGATCCTCACTCTATCAAGGACCTTGGAGTTCTCATATCAAATGACCTAAGCACCAGAGCTCACTGTAACAGTATTGCCAAAAAGGCATTAAGAGTTGTAAATCTAATCTTACGAAGCGTCTCCTCCAGAAATATTGAATTGCTAACTAGAGCATACAAAACTTTTGCCAGACCAATACTTGAATACAGCTCATCAGTCTGGAATCCACACTGCATATCGGACATTAATATAATCAAGCGAATCCAGAAGTATTTCATGAGAAGACTCCTCCACTCCTCTGCTTGCAACAGAATACCCTATATCACTAGACTTGAGATTTTGGGCTTGGAAACCTTGAACTATGCCGCCTACGGTTAGACTTAAGCGTAGCACACAAAATTATCTGCTACAATGTCCTACCAGTCAATGACTACTTCAGCTTCAACCACAACAATACAAAAGCACACAACAGATACAAACTCAATGTAAACTGCTTCAAACTTGATTGCAGAAAGTACAACTTCAGCAACAGAGTGGTCAATGCCTGGAATGCACTACCTGACTCTATTGTTACAACCTTTAACCCCCACTCCTTTAACCTCAAACTAACCATTTTTGATCTCACCCTATTCCTAAGAGGTCTGTAAGGGGTGTGCATAAGTGCACCATTGTGCCTACCATCCCTGTCCTATTGTCCCCATTTATTCGTACCTATTTCCTGTATTCTTACTTATGTTTATATTTATACCTATTATCTTGTAAGTGATTGACAAATCAAATAAATAAATAAATAAAAAACATCTATGTGTTCCAGAATGGTAGGTGATTAAAATGGAGAGGAGAAACTGTTAAGCAGTTCATTGTTAATTCTATCTCATCAATTGTGGATCAAAGTAATTATATATTTGTCTCAAACAAGAGATGGTGGTGCCTTGTTTAAAAGCTCACTATGGGTTTTAGGCTTGCTAAAAGTCACATGAAACAAATCTCATAAAAGCTAATGCATAATGCTAGCTGTGTTGATTTTAGTTATGATTATTAAGCAAAGGTTATTAGCAATCTTTTGTTCTTTGATGTTTTTATTGGTAAGCAGCTCAGTAGAAGGTACATTTTAATTCCATCAACAAGATGTAAAATACTAGGAAGATGTAAAAGTTTTTTATGTCTGCTAATATTGTTGCCAAATTCAGGCAGGAAGCAAGTGGCAAATAGGTTCAGGATTTGTGGTATTGAAAGGCTTATGGACATATATAAACCGTGGACTTCAAGGTTATGCATCAGTGGTAGGATTCAATTTTTTTTTACTACCAGTTCTGTGACCATGGCTTGGTGGGCATGCCAGGGGAAGGATACTGTAAAATCTTGTCAGACGTGGTATTTGTTGGTTCTCCGAATTACTCAAAATTTCTCTAGAACTGGTCAGAACCTGCTCAATACCACCTCTGTTATGCATGCAGGGTCACATATGTACCATTTTAAAAGAGCACAGCTGCTTTTTCGTAGCCAAACTGCCACAACCTTGCCCCAAAGTATCACACACATTGTTTTCTATTTTATAACCTGACTACTATAACTTTTCTAGGCACTTCCATATTCACCATCTTATTTCAGACTCTGTAACTTTTATTTTATCAATGTATAAAATACAAAGAAAAATAAAAGTAAGAAATTAAGGGCGGAAAAGGGGAGAAAGAAAATATGAGGTACAAGAAAGGAAAAGGCATAGACTTCCAACTCTTTTTAGTACAGTACAAGATAACATTACAACATCAACTTTTAAATTTTACACATTAATCTATAGCTAGCCATTTCTATAACAACAAAAATCTATCTAATCAGCAAAACCAAAATCAAAGTTTCATTTTTTTTCATCAAGGGGTTTTCATGAGCTGTAAGCCATAATCATCTCAATTATGACAAATCACGGCTTGAACTATCTTGCTTTGCATGTAATGAGACTGTCAGCTGATGCTCCATTCAAAATCCAAGAAAGAAATACTTAGACTCCATTTGTTAGAGAAAAGATATCTTTTACTGGAAATCAAGTGGTAGCAACAAAAGAATTCTGAATCTGAGAAAATGAGCACGTAAAACACATATACAAAGTGATGGCAACGTTCCCACCCCCAATAGTTCAATTCGCTCCTCCAATTAAAAATGGTGCATAACATCATGTGGGCAACTTCAGGTGGTGATGAGGCCTCTGTCCGTTGACCTTGGCATAGTTTGATAAAGAGTTGCAGTTGCACATAGCATAGAGTAGAAACCTAAGCAAGACTTACCCCCGTAACTACAGTTTCGTTTCCTAACAACTCCAGCTCGCTTCCCATAATAATCATGGCCCACTCCCTTCCCCCGTTACTTACGACAGTCAAAAGATGCAAAGCAAAAGAAGAGAAGCAAAGGAAGAAAATCTTGAAGGCTGACAGAGACTATCTCATATATTAGGTTCACCTTTTAAGTTGCATTACTGAAATAAATGAACTTTTAATTTTCAAGTTTCACCTGTAAATACCTATAAAAATGCACTCATTTTTTACAAATCATATCAATATAATTTCTTCTCCAAAATGTTTCCCAATAAATACAAGCTTACCAGCAATGTACAACAGAGGAAAGAGAGATAGCAATGCAGCAAGCATCTTCATTCTTTCCATATTCAGGTAAAGAGTCAAGATCTTCTACTTCAGCCAAGCTATTCCAAAATTGGCTCATTTCAGTCTGAGTTAATTTAGTTGTACCTTACCTGTTTTTACAGAACACTATGTTTTGTTATTCTTAGACATCTTGAATGTCCAATCATATAAATACATACATTTTTTAAAAAAATGTTGGAAATGAAATTCTTCAGCTGACCATGTATGTTCCCATTTCAGAATTCATTTTAGAAATCTTGAAGTAAACACAGAGCAAGTGATAAAGAAATACACCAAAATACTACTATTGTCTTTGTTCCGCATGCATCATTTTAAAATTACATTTGTCCATTTATATGTGTATATTCAGTGTATGGAGACTACAGCCAAGAAATTAAAAGATGCTTACTTCTGGAAATGAAAGCTATGGCAAATCTAGATAGCATACTAAAAAGCAGAGACATTACCCTGCCAAGGAAAGTGCATATAGTCAAGACTATAGTTTTCCCAGTTGCAATGTATGGCTGTGAAAGTTGTACCATAAGAAAAGCTGAGCACCAAAGAATTGAGGCCTTTGAACTCTGGTGCTGGAGAAGACTCCTGCGAATCCATTGGACTGCAAGGTGATCAAACCGGTCATTCCTAGAGGAGATTTATTTATATTTATTTATTTATTTATTAATCGTATTTCTATACCGCTCCCTCTCCAAAAAGGGACCCGGGGCGGTGTACAGCCTAATAAATACTTAAAATACAAGAATACAAAATTAAATAGAGTTTAAAAACGAATTAAACATGAATATAGCTGCATCCCAAAAGTTTAAAAATGAAGTTAAAATTTTAAAAACCCTATTAACTTAAAACCCCTTAAACCCTCACTGGGCCAGGCCAGCCTGTTTAAAAAATAGGGTCTTAACTGCGCGCTGGAAGGAGAGGATATCTGTCATGGCTCGTATCTCCGGGGGGAGATCATTCCACAGGGAGGGCGCTCCCACAGAGAAAGCACGCACCCTCGGGGCCGCCAGCCGCCAGCGATCAGGTGGCGGTACCCCAAGTAGGGCGATCCTGTGGGAGCGTACTGGGCGGCAGGAGGTTGTTGATGGCAGCAGGCGGTCCCGTAAGTACCCGGGTCCCGAGCCATGGAGCACTTTAAATACCGTCAGTACCACCTTGAATCGAATCCGGAAGGCCACAGGAAGCCAGTGCAGCCTGCGGAGAAGTGGTGTTACGTGCGCGCCCCGAGGGGCGCCCACGATCACCCGCGCGGCTGCATTCTGAACTAACTGCAGCCTCCGGAGACTCTTCAAGGGGAGCCCCATGTAGAGAGCATTGCAATAATCCAAGCGGGAGATAACGAGGGCAGAAGTGACTGTGCGAAGTGCGCCCAGATCCAGAAAGGGCCGCAACTGGTAAATCAGACGAATCTGATAAAAAGCCCCCCTGGTGACGGCTGCAATATGTTCTTCCAAAGACAGCCGCACATCCAGGAGGACACCCAAGTTGCGTGCCCTTTCCACGGGGGTCAAAACCTCTCCCCCCACGGCCAGCGAAGGAATAAGCTGGCTGTATCTGGGCGCAGGAAACCACAGCCACTCGGTTTTGGCCGGGTTGAGACGAAGCCTGTTACGACCCATCCAACCCCGTACGGCCTCCAGGCACCGGGTCATCACTTCGACGGCTTCGTTGGGGTGGCCCGGGGTGGAGATGTACAGCTGAGTATCATCAGCGTACTGATGGAACTCCACCCCAAAGCCACGGATGATCTCACCCAGCAGCTTTACATAAATGTTGAACAGCAGGGGCGAGAGCACCGACCCCTGAGGCACCCCACAAAGCAGGGGCCTTGGGGACGATCTCTGCCCCCCCGTCAACACAAATTGCGAGCGGTCGGAGAGGAAGGAGGAGAACCACCGCAACACGGTGCCTCCAACCCCCAACCCCTCCAACCGCTGCAATAAGATACTGTGGTCGACAGTATCAAAAGCCGCCGAGAGATCTAACAGGACCAGGACAGAGGAACAACCTCTGTCCCGAGCCCTCCAGAGATCATCAACCAACGCGACCAACGCCGTCTCCGTGCTGTGCCCGGGCCTGAAGCCCGATTGGAGGGGGTCAAGATAACTCGCTTCATCCAGGAACCGGGGGAGCTGACAGGCCACCACACTCTCTACAACCTTCGCAACAAAGCGAAGGTTGGAGACAGGACGATAATTTGATAACAATGCTGGGTCCAGGGATGGTTTCTTGAGGAGGGGCCGCACCACCGCCTCCTTCAAGGCGGCGGGTAAAAGCCCCTCTCTCAAGGAAGCATTTATAATACCCTGGAACCAGCCTCGTGTCACCTCCCGAGTGGCCAAGACCAGCCAGGAGGGGCACGGGTCCAACAAACAGGTGGTGGCATTCAGTCCCCCCAGCACCCTGTCCACGTCTTCTACAGTAACAGGGTCGAACTCAACCCAAATGGCCTCCCCGATATCTACCCCCGCCCCCCCGCCCGGAGATGCCCAGTCGAAGTCCAGCTCGTCCCGAATCTGAGCGATTTTGTCCTGCAGAAACCTAGAAAACTCCTCAGCCCGTCCCTGTAAGGGATCCTCCCGCGGTTCCATCTCTAAAAGGGAGCGGGTCACCCTAAACAGGGCGGCTGGGCGGTTTTCCGCGGACGCAATAAGGGTGGAGAGGTAAGTCCTCCTCGCCACCCTTATCGCCACTAAGTACGTCTTAATATAAGATCGTAGAAGTGTTCGGTCAGACTCAGAACGGCTAGCTCTCCAACTACTCTCTAGGCGTCTTTTCCGGCGCTTCATCTCCCTTAGCTCCTCAGAAAACCAAGGAGCCATTTGGGATCGGCACCGGGTCAGAGGCCGCAAGGGCACGACCCGGTCAAGGGCCCCAGAAGCCACCCTATCCCAGGTGGCAACCAGGCCCTCAACCGAGTCGTGTGTGTGAGCTTCGGGAAATGGCCCAAGCTCCATCAGGAACCTATCCGGGTCCATCAGGTGCCTGGGGCGGTACCATTTAAGCGGCCCCGCCTCCCTGCGGTCGGGGGATGCGGAACGGAAGTCGAGCTTCAGGAGCGAATGGTCTGTCCATGACAGGGGTTCTATAACTATGTCCCCTACACCCAGACCACTCTGCCACTGATCAGAGACAAAAACTAAATCCAGGGTGTGACCTCCCACGTGAGTAGGGTCCCGAATTAACTGGGTCAGGCCCATGGCTGTCATGGAAGCCATGAACTCCTGAGCAATCCCCGAGGTACCGCCGGCAGAAGGGAGGTTGAAATCCCCCATGACCATAAACCTGGGGGTCTCAACCGCCACGCCGGCTATAACCTCAAGGAGCTCAAGCAGGGCCGATGCCGCATAGCAGGGAGCCAGGTATGCGATCAGCAAGCCCACCTGCACCCTGGGACCGAACTTCATGAAAAGAGACTCACACCCGGTAGTCTGAGAAACAGTGGATTCCCTCGGACACAGATCCTCCTTAATAACCACCGCAACACCCCCGCCCCTCCCCTGGGCCCTCGGCCGATGAAAAACCCGAAACCCGGCTGGGCACATCTCCACAAGAGGGACTCCCCCCTCTAGGCCCAGCCAGGTCTCGGTAATACCCACCAGGTCCGCTCCCCCCTCACAGATCAAATCATAAATGAGGGGGGCCTTATTAATAACGGACCTGGCGTTACACAACATCAGCCGAAGGCCCCGGGCCCAATCGCTCACACCCCCCGGGGAACGGGACGTAACAAGGGGGTCGGAGTGCGCCACCGCCGACAAATAGCGGGGGCGCGCTCCCAAAACAGAATGTGGCCCCCTATAACCGCCAAATCTGCCTCTCCCGCTCACCGTACTAATCGCTTTAAAATCACCCTCCCTGGGACAACCCCCCATCCTCAATACAGCCCCGTCCGATCTCAAACCCTCCCGGCAACGCTCAACCCACGACCCGGTCCCAGCCCCAGGCGGGTTGTCCCCCAACCCCCGCCCGGCCAACCCTAACCCCTTTAAGAATCTAATTAAAAATTTAAAACAGCCCTCCCTCCCACGTTTCCGGCGACCCCACCATCTCTCCGGATCCCAAGATCCGTCCTTGAGAAAGGTCTTAGAAAGGCAAGCGGGCCAGCTCTGAGATAGGGGGACGTTTCTCAGGGCCCACAGATGTTTCGAGGAATATGTCAATTGTGTCTTTGGCTGGATCTTCCCTGGCTGCCATCGACCAGGCAAAGGCCGAACCAAGTGGGACCCAAGTCCAGGTCGTAGCAGCTGCACCCCACCGACAGCTGGCATCCGGCCTCGCGGGGGACCCAGCGGCGGCAATGATGGTCTCAGCGGCCCCAGCGGCGACGGTGGCAATGGCTCCGGCGGCGGCAACGGCCCCAGCAACGACAGCGGCAATGGCACCGGCGCCGGCAACGGCCCCAGTGGCGGCGGCGGCGGCCTCGGCGGCCCCAACGACGACCTCCTCCGGCCTTCCCATGGCTGCCTCCGCGTCGGTGACAGCCCCAATGGCGGCTCCGACCTCACTGGCGGTGTCAACAGCAGCGGCCCCAGCGACGATGGCGGTAGCCCCAGCGGTCCCAGCGGTGGCGGCGGAGGCCTCAGAGACCCCAACGGTGACCTCCTCCGGCCTCCCCACAGCCTCTTCCACGCCGGCAACGGCCTCGGCAACAGCAGCGGCGGTGGCAGCAGCGACGGCCCCAACAGCGGCCCCAACGGCAGCGGCAGCGGCGGCGGCCTCAGCAACGGCCTCCTCCGGCCTCTCCATGGCATCCTCCGCACCTGCAACAGTGGAGGCGGCCCCGGCCTCGGCAACGGCCTCAGCGGCTCCCGCAGCAGGCCCCGCAGCGGCGACGATGGCCCCCAGCAACGACGGCAACCATCCCCAGCAGCGGCAGCCCCAGCAGAAGCAGCAACGACAGCCACCGGCGACAACCCCAACGGTCGCGGCAGCAGCCCCGGTCTTGGCGGCGGCGCCGACGGCAACAGCAGCCTTGGCGGCGGCAGCAGCAGCCTCGCCGACGGCCCCAGCGGCAGCAGCGGCCTCGCCGGCGGCCCCGGCGGCAGCAGCGGCCTCGCCGGCGGCCCCGGCGGCAGCAGCGGCCTCGCCGGCGGCCCCGGCGACAGCAGCGGCCTCGCCGGCAGCCCCGGCGACGGCCTCAGCGGCAGCGGCCCGAACAGCCTCAGCGGCGGCAACCACAGCCCCGGCGGCAGTCCAGCGACCCCACGGCCTCCTCCGCACCTCCACGGCCTCCTCGGGGCCGCCCACCCCCCCGGGTCCTTTCGCCACCCCTGCCACGGGTGAGGACCCGAGGGGAGGGGGACTTACCCCTAATTTCGGCCGTGGCAGCGGAGCTTGTCAGCCCGACATCCTCCGGTCGCCATCTTGATCAACCCTGACTGCTCTTTAGATCTGAAGATGAAACTCAAATACTTTGGCCACCTAATGAGAAGACCCCAGTGCTGGGAATGATTGAGGACAAAAGAAGGGGATGGCAGAGAATGAGGTGGCTGGATGGAGTCACTGAAGCTGTTGGTGTGAGCTTAAATGGACTCCGGTGGATGGTAGAGGACAGGAAGACCTGGAGGAACATTGTCCATGGGATCGCGATGGGTCAGACATGACTTCATAACTAACAAAACAACAATTCAGTGTATATAAATGTGAAATCCCAAATTCAGAGTCCATGCTGACTTATACTTGGAATCAACTTCAATCAGAGAGAATCCTGTGCCCTGAGTTAATGTCACAAATGAATTATTTTAGCAATGTTCTCTAGGTATTGCTGGTCTAGCAAGAAATGTGATGGGTAAACAATTAGAGAACTTAGGATCCCTCTAATATATGAATTTAAACAAATTCCAGGCCAACATTGTCATTGTCACTGAAGAGAATGCAAGAGAAGGTTAAGACAGCCTGTCTTGATATCTCTATTTTAATTACTCATTAATTAAATTATTATTAATTCTAATACATATTAAAGAAAAGCAGAGGAAGATTTTCCACACTGGAACCCTCTTCAAAGATTTTTTAAAATTGTAAGAGGTTCAAATAAACCACAAGATTCCAGCTTGTCTAGAAACTCCTTATTATTTTACACAGCACAAGGTCAGGTAAGCACATATTTTCCCTCCCATTTAACTTTTGCATCTTTGATATTCCTAGGATGCAGAAAAACATATTGTCACATATTTCTTACTTAAAATCCACATCCAGCTTCTATTCTATGTGGAAAACATTAGCTCACTTCTCCAAAAGTTTGGCCCTATGTGACTCTTGTAAACAGAAAATAGACCTATTCCTTTACTGATCAAACTCATGCTCAACAGGAGTAGTATACATAAGTGCAATCTTGAACAGATTATCTTCAGGTGACTCCTTTCTTCTCTTTCCTCCTTCTCCTGGGCATATGGAGAACCACACCATAATAACTGGTTATATGCTTACTACTTGAGAGATGGGTTGTGACTTTGCCAGAGTAGTTGGCCAACTGGGCATTTTGAAATATTTTTTTAAAAGGTTTAAACCTAAGAAGGTTATATACTCTCATTCTGAGAGAGGCCAAACAACCACTAAACCAACTTTTTTCTGTTATGGAACGAAGATTCTTAACTGTGTTGAGTTCAGCTTCTAGATAAATTTTGCAACCTGGAACTTTGACATTTCCTGCTATTAGAAAGCATTCATTTGGACCTTCCTAGGAAGGATTTCTTTATGTCAGCTAAGCTTAACATTACTTAAAGGGTCTGTTATTCTGTTGTTGTTGTTGTTTTGCTTTGATTGGATGGTTTGTTGCATTTATTTTGTTTTGTGAAAAGGACGAAAAGCCAATTTTCCACAGGAATCTTCAAGTTCTATTTGCATTGCACAGCACATAGTTTGCACACACACTCATCTTTTCTAGTGCAGCATATACAACATCATAACTGTTTTCATCAGGGGATGATTTACCAAGGCACTAATGATTAATCCGCTCTGTTATCTATGCATGATTTCCTTTTATATTCTAGTTAAACTGCAGTGTAAGACCTTACAAAGAAATCATTAAAAGGTTGTTTGTATGCATTGCAATATATGGAATGATATATGGAATGATACTGTTTGTTGCACAACATTGTTAATGTCAGAAAATGAATAGATATAAAATCACTATGTTTTAGTTCCTCAGCTTGCAAATTTATCCTGAAAGTTTATCCCATTTTTTTGCAAAAAGAAAAGAATTAATGCTATTTACAGTATATAACTTTCTCGTGATTTCCATTTGTAACAAATGCTATAGTATGATAAAGATTCTGCCACTTCAGGTGCAAATGTACATTATGACTGAAACAAATGAATTAATAGTGCAATTATGACAGTTTACTAAAAAAATAAATTGGTAACAAGATGAAGAACTATAGTTAATTCCAAAGTTAGTTTACATCAAAGAGGACATCTTGAAATCAGTATGAAAAATAAGTCATAACCCAATTAAGCCCAGCTGTTTCTATTATAAGTAGATCTTGCATAGATTAATTTGAATCCAATCCAGTACAATTTACTCTCAAATGAACATGCATAAGAATCTATAACCATAGATGATGGAACCCAGTTTGATTATTCTCTCAGTTTTTTCTCACTTATTAGATTTTAGTCTTTTTCCTGATGTTACATCAGCATCAAAATGTCTTGGAAATTCTAGTATTGCCCCTTGAAAACACAATGATCTTCTCCTGCTTCCAGTCTATATTTTACAAGTTCCAGAAAAGAATGTATTTCCATGCTTAACCTTACATAAGAGTGTATAAATGTATTTATTTCCTGTCCCTTTTTTGAGAATTGAAGGCTTATCTGTCACAAGCTGAGATTCTGTAAAACAATAAAACCTGCCTTGTGACATTATGATGCCACCTCCAAGTCCTAACTTTTCTTTATAAGTAGTGTTTCAGTGCAAAAAGTTCATAACATTTCATAATTTCTTTCCCCTCCCACTCTGTTCCCTACAGATGACCATGGAGGAGATTGTTTATGGAACCAGTCCTGCCTAGATTATATATAAATTAATGCTTTGAATTGAAGAAGATAGGTTGCTATGCAATTGATCTGTGGACAGTCTGTAATCTATAGTCTCAGTCTACAGAGTCTGGTATAATAGGGGCACTGGAATTCCATTGTTGTAGTAACTATGGGTGTTAATCTATGACATGTTCACGGTTTTCTATCACAGTTTTGGTGGCATATATCTTCACAGCCAGTGAAGACTTCATAGCACAAGGCTCACCAGTGTGTTCTGTTAGCAGCCACAGCTTCAAGTTTCTTGACTGGATGCCACAGTGGTGTAGTGTTTTTTTCATAGTATCTTTGCAGCACTTGCATAGTTGATCTCAAGATTCCAGTACATTATAGAGCAAATGGTGAGGCATACAATGGTCATCTGTTCTGATGATGAATACCATCCAACTCATCTGGCTTCTGATAATCAAAATTCAATGCTGGTGGACTCTATGTAATCCAGAACCTCCAGGTTGGAGACACAATCTTGCTAATGAATGACAAGGATGGATCAGAGAATGTACATGTGAAGTTTCTAAAATTCTTTGATGTTCCTTTGGTGCGGAGCCCAGGGCTCACTAACATAAAGGAGAGAAGTGATACCTACAGCTCTATGGATTTTCAGCTTTTCAGGAAATATGGATGTTGTGATGTTTCAGCACTCTAGTACACAGCTGCCTCAGTGCCTGGCTGAGTCTGGAGTCAATTTTTTCCCCCAAAGATCCATCACTCAAAGTGATGCTTCCCTAGTATTTGAAGTGTTTTATTTTATCAGATGGGTGTCATCAACATGATTTTTGGTTTACAGGGTTGGTATTTTCAATGCACTGGCAAAGTACTTCAGTCTTGTTCAGGCTGATATTCAGGCCAAACTGGGTAGCAGAATCTGAGACTTTGTTCAAAATCAACTGTAGACCATGAGCACACAGTCATCAGCAAAGAGGGTTTCTTAAATGATTGGAGGCATTTTTCTGTGTGTTCAATTGGCAAAGTCAATGAAAGAATCATCCAATCAGCACCTGATGTACAGTCCCTCCGTCAGACCTGAACAGAATATGACAATATGCACATGAAGAATAAATTGAAGGACTAAGGTTAGGACAGAATCTTGTTTTACCCCATCGGAAATGGCAAATGCAGCGGATGTATAGACTAGTCATTTCTCAGTGAGATGCCAGTATCTTGAAGAGGGCAAAAAGAAATACGTGTTATTGACTATTTGTCAGATAATCTCAAAATTCTCCCCTGTCCCCACCACTAATAAAGATAAAACTTTGTATTAACAAGCCAGGACAGAACTAAGAATCAGAACAGACTATTTTCGATACTAAGTGGATGCATTATGTTCTGAGTAGCTAAAATTGGTCTATATTTCTTGTTGTCTTTATATCTTTAATCAGGACAAGCCTACAGAAAAATCAATCTTTGCTGTAAATAAATAGTGAATTATACCAGCCTTCTGTAACTATATATGACCAAACTGCTTATTGTATCTGGGCTGTGAAAGAGCAGTAGAGGTAGACTATAAATCATTTGAAATGACCATATCTACAATAGAAAGATACTATGCATGTAGTATTTTAATTCCAAAATAATCCAGCAGAGCTGTAACAAAAAGAAAGCAGTTTGAAAAATGAGCCTCAAAATAAATGATGTTGGACCTGCAGGTGGCCTTCAAAGTAAAGAATTCATTAAAAGGTATAATTTACCAAGCCCAGTTGTAGTATAATAAATGATTGTATGAAATAATGTTGTAGTGTAAGTGATTGCAGTCAAAATGGTGCAAACCTCCAAAGCCTAGATAATACACATTATTTTTTGCCAAGTAATAAAACATTTTAGAAGGTTTCCAAAATGAATGCCCAAAGAATTATGAATAAAAATGGCTTTCTAATAGTGCCATAATTACTCTTAAGATATCTATGTTTACAATGTCAAGACTCCTACAAATTTCCTGATTTCTTTTTGTTGGTATACATTGTCAATAGGGAAACATTAAGTCAATGATACACATGCAATAATGTCTTCTACCAAGACAACATTGTTTAACACAATACAGTTTTCCCTGTTATGGTAGGTAATATCTCAGCTTCATTAACTTAAGACATTGCTTCAGACTCTGAAGAATCTGTTTCACTGAACCCATGAAATGTCAGTCCCAGGAAACTCCAAACCAGGAGCTACCCGAGGCTGATCAAATACAGGCACCATTAGAACATTTGGACAAGTCAGATAATAATATACAACCTCCAAGGCCTTCTAACTCAGAGATTAGAATGGAAAGCAGAGAGATGTTCAGTGAGCTTCTTGTCAAGCAATGGAGTACCTCTGTAACTGTAGCCCGCTTTTGTGTGTTGTTCATGTGAATCTGGATTGTGAAGCTTTGATTCTTAAACTGGCTGACAAACCTGATTTGGCTATCTAAACTTTGGACTGCATGCTCCAGTTTAAAAGGAAACCATGCAGGCAAGTTTTCTTTGTTGATTTACATTTCTTCCCTTGTCTGCTTGTTATCTGCCCAACCTTGGATAAATTGCTTTCCTCACTAAGCAACTCTATGTGTGTGAGTGTGGGACTTGAATTACAGATAGATATATTATAATACAGGACAGCTTACTGTGACAGATTACTTAACTTGAAGCTCACAAAAAATAATGTTAAAAACTAAGCCATTAGAACTGCAAGGTTATCATAGCTGTGGTGGCGCATTGGTTAGAAAGCAGTATTGCAGGCTAACTTTGCATTCCACTGTCAGCAGTTCGATCCTAACCAGCTCAAAGTCAACTCAGCCTTCCATCTTCCGAGGTTAGTAAAATGAAGACCCAGATTGTTAGGAGCAATATATTGACTCTGTAAACTACTTAGAGAGGGCTGTAAAGCACTGTGAAGCAGTATATAAGTCTAAATCCAAACAGACCAAGTTTACTCAATTCACTGTCCCAAATGAGTGACAAGTTTTATTTTTATATTATTACTGTTATTTTATTTTGGTGTCTTAACATTTTATACAAATGCAGTCTTTTGATTAGTGTATAGTGTATCGGGCTAACACAAAATTGATTGATTGAGTTATGTGTGTTCTGAGAATTTAAACATATTTTATTACAGGCTTGAACTAATCTTATAGTTATTTGGGAAAGAAATATTCAAGTTCACACTATATTTCAAGTAATCATTCTTGATAATTTCTAATTACGATGCATAAGTAATACAGTTAAAACTCCTGGTGAATTTTGCATACTTGGGAGTTTGTTAACATTTTTATAAATAAATATTTGTCTACAGATTAATCTTTTCTTCCTTTTATCATCCTTTCTTTATCACTTCCAGTATCTGTAAATTTGTATTTAATTAAAGGACATGAATTGTAAATGGAAATATAATAATTTATATTTCAGGCACATATTTTCTTTTAAACTAAGTACAAATTTATGTCCACTAGGGCATCTTGGTGGGGGAATAGCATCAGAAAGGGAGGCATTACCAGGCCATCAAAGTTTTGACCCATTTTGCATTTGCATGTGATAAAAAATAGTCTGGTTTAATCACCTGGTTGCATCCACCTTTCTGAAGCCAACAACCATCCCTGAAGACAACTCTAATGCCTGTAATATATTCATGACTCAAAGGAAACAAACTATACAAAACCAGTGAACTCAAAAATTACATAGACATTTTGTCCAAAACAATTAGGTATTCCATATCAGCAGGTAAATGGTGGAAACACTTTAGTTTCATTTCTATCACTTGTGAAAATATTCTTTGCTTGGCAAAAGGAAAGTTTATCTTATCATGGCTTCATCTGCCCATCCTAATGATATATTTTTATTGGTTATAATAATGAATATGCGGGGAAATATGAGAGAAGGGAAAGTAGGAGGCCCAATGCCACAGATTTACTTGCTACAAGACAAAACATGAGAATATAGTTGCATTAAAAACTAAAGTAGAAGATGCTTCTTTGAGAAGGTGCTTTTCAAAAAATAACTGGGCTTTCTCAACAAGGGGACAGCTATGACCTGGATGATTGAGAATCTCCATAGACCTTTAGCCAAAGTAGAAATGTCATAAATCTGTATGGAGAATCAAATCCATGCTTCTGAGTAGAGGAGTGTGACTTACCAGAGTATAGCTATAATCTAGTTTGCGATATTTCAGAGTAAATGTTACAATAGGAGCTTCATTTAAGAAGAGTTTCCTTGTGACCATTAAATCAAAGTTGTCTAACTGAATTGTCAACCAAGAGACAAAATTGTGCATGGACTCAGCTGTATTTATGGGAATGATGTTCTCTTTTGGAGCCACAAATATCTTCAGTGCGAATTAGATTGTCCTGGTTAAGTATGCAGACTATTTTTATTTAAGAAGATACTTTTCTCCCAAATGTTGAATTTAAATATGAAAAAAGATCAGTGGTGGAAACTTCTGACATTATGAATAAATATGGCCTTCAAAGATATTTGGACTTTCAAAGCTTGTATTGAATTAGACTTCTAAACGTATTAAGAAGATAAGATGGAAGGTTTGGTCTTAACATTAAGGCATAGTTGTAGATATAGAAAAGTTCCTTTTCTTTTTTCTTTTTCAGTCATCAGTGGAATTTAACCAAAACTCTAATTTCTAAAATCAGTAATAACTGGAACTGAACTGTGTTTGTTCTTTCTGTTTATTCCAAAGAGCTTCAAAACTGTCTTCCCCCATCAAAAAAAAAAAAAAAAATGCCAGAAAAAGACAGTTCTGGGCTACCCTCTTGCAAATGAATATTCTATATATGAAATAGAAAGACCAACATATGATATGATATTTATTCATTTATTTCTTCGATTTGTATACCGTCCACTCTCCCAAAAAGGGATTCGGGGCAGTGAACAGCCACAGTAAAAACATACAAATAGAAAAGTTAAAAAAGAGTTTAAAAATTAATTAAATACATGGCTGAGACCAATCAAACCCGTAAAAAATTAAAATCGAATTAAAAACCCTACTCATAACGTTAAGCCAGACTGGCCTGTTGGAAAAGGTGGGTCTTAAGTGCTCGTCGGAAGGCCCGTAAGTCAGTAATGGCTTGCATCTCTGCCGGTAGTTCATTCCAAAGGGGGGGTGCTCCCACAGAGTGACATCAACCGACATCAACCAGCTGGCGGCACCCCGAGGAGGCCAACCCTGTGGGAGCGCACCGGCCGGCGGGAGGCCAATGGTGGCAGCAGGTGGTCCCGCAATGAAAAAGATATGAAAAAGAAATAGAAAAACCAAAATATGATGAGTTCCCATGAGTCTTCCACTTAATTTCAAGCTTCCATTAAGTGTTGTTCTAATTGTAACAAATATTTAATTTTGGTTTTTAACGTCATTTGATTCCCAAGATTAAAAATGGGTACTAATGAGGAAACTGCTAATAATTTTGTAAGATATATCTGCTTCAGCAGAATTTCAAAACTAAATTTCTCCCATTTGAGATGAGGAATGATAGAATGAACAAGCATAGTCAGCTGGATACACAGCATTGTAGAGTAGCAAAAAATCTAGGAGTTTTAATTTACGGGTAGTCCTCATTTAAGGACCATTTGTTCATGGGACTGTAGGAGTTCCTTGAGGTTCAGGCCATCACAGCACTTCTGTGGTCATGTGATTGTAATCTGGGCACTTGGCTTTCATGATGGTTACAGCATTTGTGATCTTCCCTGCTGGCTTCCCACAAGCAAAGTCAATAGGGAACTTGACAGGGAAGGTTGCAGGTACTCTCGTAAGTCATACTCCTCTACTCAGAAGCAGTCAATCCAGGCCTGCCCCCACCTTATCTTCCTATGACGTCATCTCCAGGCAGCAGCAAACTCACCCAGAGGGCACTCTTGTCATGGCTGGGGACTTCAATCAAGTCTGTTTAAAGACAGTTCTCCCTAAATTTGTGCAGTATGTGCAATTTTCCACCAGAGAGAAGAACACTTTAGACTGTGTGTATTCTAATCTGAAACAGGCATATAGAGTAATTCCCCTCCCCCACCTGGGTACATCTGACCATCTTTTGCTTCTGTCATGCCTGAAGTATGTCCCGCTCAGGAAAAGAACTCAGCCAGCCATGAAAATGGTTAAAATCTGGCCAGAGGGTGCTCTCAGTCAGCTGCAGGACTGTTTTGAAACCACTGAGTGGAGTGTATTTGAACATCAAGACCTGCATGAATACGCTGATGCTGTACTCTCTTACATCAAAGTGTGCACTGACAGTGTAACAATGGACAAGTGCATCAGAATCTATGGGAATTGTAAACCCTGGATGACTGCTGAGGTACGGACACTTCTGAGAGCCCAGGATTCTGTCTTTAAGGTAGGAGACAGGGATATAAATAAAGAGGCCAGAGCAAACCTTAGAAGAGGCATTAAGATGGCAAAATAACAATACAAATATAAGGTGGAGAACCACCTAGCAGATAACAACCTGAAGCAAGTGTGGCAGGGACTGCAGCACCTATAAGGGCAACATGAGGAACACGATCAATGCTGACACTTCATTGGTAGAGGAGTTGAACATCTTCTTCACCTGACACAAGGTGAAAAGACCCATAGCTTCTTCCTGCCAGCCTTCTGATTCCCAGCCACTCACCCTATACAAACATCAAGTGAAAGCTGCACTGAAGGCTATGAATCCCAGTAAAGCTGCAGGTCCAGATGGAATGCTGGGGATAGTGGTAAAAACTTGTACTGATCAATTAACAGGGATCCTGACAAAGATCTTTAACATGTCTCTGCAAACGGCCTGTGTTCCCTCATGCTTGAAAACAGCCACTATTGTCCTAGTCCCCAAGAAAACAGTAATTAACTATCTAAATGACTACAGACCTATCATGTTAACATCAGTAGTGATGAAATGCTTAGAAAGACTGATTCTCCAAAACTTTAGGATATGCCTCCCACCAGATTTTGACCAACATCAGTTTGCCTACAGGGGGAACAGGTCAACAGACAACACCATAGTTACTGCCTTACATTCTTTAGCGAGCCATCTGGAGAAACCTGGAAACTATGTCAGGATGGTTTTCACTGACTATAGCTCGGCCTTCAATACTATCCTGCCGAGCATCCTTATCAAAAAGCTGACTGACTTGGATTTTCCCTCTTCCATCTGCGACTGGATTGAAGACTTTCTGAAGGACTGACCACAAAGAGTGAGGGGCTGGGTCTGTCACATCCACCTCCCTGAAGCTTAGCACTGGCTCCCCATAAGGCTGTGTTCTTAGTCCCTACCTGTACTCACTGTACACATGATTGTGTATCATCTGACCTTTCCATTGTGATCATTAAGTTCGCAGATGATACAACCGTATTGGGTCTCATTACAGGTGGAGATGAAACAGCATGCTGGGGGGGGAGTTTCACAAATTATCCTCATGGTGCCTAGAAAACAACCTGCAACTAAACATCATCAAGACAAAGGAGATGGTGTTAGACTTCCGGAAGAAGAGAGAGGAACCTGCCCCACTTTACAGCGAGGGTGGCTGTGTGCAGAGAGTTTCCTCCTTTAAATTCCTGGGAGTCTACCTCAGCAAAGATGTTACCTGGAAAATCAACACAACCCAGGTGGCCAGAAAGGCCCAACAAAGACTCCATTTTCTTAGGGTCTTGCGAAAGAATAAAATGGAACAATGACTGATGACCTCCTTTTACTGGTCCACAATAGAAAGTGTCCTCATACAATGTAGTATGCTTGACAGCTATGGATAGAAAGACACTACAGAGGATGGTGAGCACAGCACAAAACATCATGGGCTGTTCCCTGATACCACTAGATGACATCGCTAGGTCTCACTGCCTTAGAAGAGTAAGGAAAATTCTTATATCACACCCCGGTCAGCACTTCTTCACTCTTCTACCATTGGGTAGGAGATATAGAAACATAGCCAGTTAGCCAATTGTACCAACAGGCTGAAGAACAGTTTCTACCTGTGGGCTGTCAGACTTCTGAATGGAAAATAACTTCATGTCAACATAATATGATAGACTTGTGGCGTGTTGTGCAACAAGGTCACATAATATAATAAGATTGGGACTGGGTTAGAGACTTCTGTCCTCACTGTGAGTTGTGTTGGGGGCGGGGGGGGGGGGCACGAAGGGAGGATCAGCCAATCTCATTGTACAAATGTTTTGCTCTGACAATAAAGGTAGTAATAATATGGGCTACTTACAAACTGCTTAGGACTCAACAACCTGCAGTCCTCACATAATAATAGCAATAGCACTTAGATTTGTATACTGCTTTATAATGCTTTACAGCCCACTCTAAGCAGTTTACAGAATCAGCACATTGCCCCCACAATTTGGCTTCTCATTTTAACCACCTCGGAAGGATGGAAGGCTGAGTCAACTTTGAACCTGGTGAGATTCGACCTGCCAAATTGCAGGCAGCTGGCTGTAAGCAGAAGTAGCCTGCAGTACTGCACTCTAACCACTGCGCCACCATAATAGCAATGAAGAGTGCCTCGATTTTGATTGCTGAGTGATTTGGTCATGGGATATTGTGCTTTACAACCACATCTAATTGCCATCATTAACTGAGAACATCCTGTACTTTTGGTTTGTGGTCCATATACTTGAGATACTGTAAAAATACTTGCTTGATCTGGCTCCCAGAGCTGTTTTGTAGATGCAAAGCAACTCTGGGTGGTATATCAAAATGAGATGGGTAGCATATAAATTTAATAAATGAATTTTGATGTCAGTTTTGCAGAATGAAGTAATGTCAATATTGAAACATAGATGCTGCTTCTTATCAAAAATACTTTCAGTTGTTTCCAAAGGTGTTTTTACAAAGGAGCAACTAGAGACTTTCTGTTTTTTCTTTAAGACATTTTGCTTCTTATCCAAGAAGCTTCTTCAGCTCTTTCAGTTATTTTATACATTCTGATTTCTATTTTTAACCTTATGCTTTCTAAATACATAGTTTATCGTGTCACTAAAGGAGTCATTAATTCTTAGAGCATATCTCACATAATGTGCTTTAATTCCTGGATTACATTGCAATGGACTTGAGAAATGGAATTTCATTAGCGCCCTCACTACAGCACAAAACACAAACCCATAAGGAATTGATTTCTATTTGACATGTCCTGCAATTAAGCTTATTTATCAATTCAATTACTTTTTCAGATGTAACTATTGTAAAATAAAGATAAGGATAATAAAGATAATAAATTGGAAAAGTCCCTAAGGGACAGTTTGATTGTCAGTATAGCTTTCTTTAACAGATAAGACCCCTCAACAAATGAAAAGAAGAAGGAAGAAAAATACTTAGCCATGACTCGTAATATCCTAATTACGTTGGCAGACTATTTTTCCTTTATTCTTTCATTGGGCAGTTACCTTGGGAAAAAGGGTCAGTTTTGAAAATGAAAAGCAAGCATCTACTACTTGAATTTTGATAATTTTACAGAGCTTTCCTAATATTTTATGATGTTCAATCTTAAGGCTTACAAATATTCACCAGGGAAGCAGAATGTGATATTATTGGAAATGCCACTTTCATGTTTCTTTCAAATTTCACTTTCATCTACATTTTTATAAACACAATATTGACAGGATAATAAGTTCCTTCTGATTTCCTGCCACAATTGTATCAGGCACCTTTCACTGAATTAATATACCAACAGTGTATACACATGACATTTATTTATTTGAGGACAGTTGTAGCAAAAATTCACTTTAAATGTATTTTATGTTTCTGTTTTCTCAACATCTACCGATTATAGACTGTTTTTACTGCTTGGTATGATCTGCCTTGTTGTCTTTTCTTGTTGTTGTTTTTTCTATATTGTTATGCAGACTTTAAAACATGGTCAGCTATCAACCAAAATGATAAATAAACCATATGAGTATTGTTAACCAGGACAAAGTAAAGTAAAAACCAATGGAAAGATATCATTCCTGTAAAAACGTTGTATAATAGATGAAAATATTTTTGAAAAAAATCTTTTGCATATATTTATTGTTACAGATATATTTTGAATTTTCACTGAAAGCCCAAAACTATGCGGGTTGCTTATTATTTATATATTTGTTTTATATCCTTTGTTCTGGGAGCAAAAAGCTAGGCATTTAGCATTTTCTTTTCCAGTTTACTTTCTAAATCTAACTGTGGCAGGTAAGTTGGGCTGAAAGAAAATGACTGCCCAAAATCCCACAGTGAGCATCAGATCAAGGATCAATATTTATTTATTTATTTTATTTTTTATTTATTTGGTTTGTCAATCGCTTACAAGATAATAGGTGTAAGTATATACATAGTTATGAATACATGAAATGGGTACATATAAGAAGAATAAAAGAAACAATAGGACAGGGACGGTAGGCACGTTGGTGCGCTTATGCACGCCCCCTTACAGACTTCTTAGGAAAGGGGTGAGGTCAGTAGTAGACAGTCTAAGGTTAAAGTTTTTGGGGTTTGGGGAAGAAACCACAGAGTCAGGTAGAGTATTCCAGACATTGACCACTCTGTTGCTGAAGTCGTATTTCCTGCAACCAAGTTTGGTTGTATTTATTTATTTAGCTTGTCAAACATGTATGAGAAAACAAGTATAAGTATGAACATAACATATAAATTGTCAGAGTGTTTGCAGCATGACTATCATTGTGAGACAACCCAGGAGCAAAACATAGCACACAGAGACTTAGACATTTAACTGTGGTTTATATTCAATAAATATACAGACATATGCTTGGTAGTCAAAATACCTTAACAAACAATCTTTCTTCTTCTTAACTCTACACACGGAAAACTCTGCAATGAATACTGGACACAAGGAGAGAGAACACACCCTCTAATGGCTGCTTCTTATAAATACCTCTTAAAGGGATGGAACCCATCCCCAATCTTAACAGGAAATACTCATGCTATGCTGATTCACCAATTCTCAACCAACCTTACAATTACATCAGACTTACAGCAACTGGCAGCTATTACTACTGCTGGTCAGCTCTTAAATTTTAATATCTCAACATTCCTCCCATTTAAAGCTGAACACCAGATAAACCAAATGCTTTAACATTGTCATTATACTTTCCACATATACTGTCAGGCTACGGAACTTCTTCCCATTCAAACAATAAGAATGAACTTCTGATAACCAAACTTATCAAAAGGAATCCTTTATTGAGATGAGACAGTCCAGTAGGAATTCAAAGCAGCGTCTGAGGTCCCTCAGGCATACAGTGATAGATAAGAGAGTTTAGAATCCCCCCCCCATTCCAATGTTTACTTAGGGAAACAAAAGCCAATATGTTAATTCCCCTCCCAGCCCCTCTGGGAGGGGATCCTTCCCTTTTAGGAAGGTTTTTTCTCATGTAGCTTTCCCAAGACGTACCTAACTTCCTCCCCCACCCCCTTTTTAGAACGGACTGTTTTTGGAGATTTCCCAGAGCACTACATTGTGGAGTTTTATGGACCCCTCATCTCCTGGCTGTGCCTCTCAGAGGTGTTAGGTTCTGGCCATCTGGCTTCTTTCCCCCCCATTGTATCATGTATGGGTGTGCATATTCGATATAAGGTTAAATATATTCAGGTTACATCAAGAAAGGATTTCTTTATCAGTTCCCCCCCCCCTTTTCTTCTTCTTCTGAAGAAATGACAGATACACGGATCTGACATCCTGCCCTCCTTTAAAAAACAGATAGGTCTACCTGGAAAACAAAAATCATGTGTTACATGTGCAGTTCAGGATGGTTTATCAGGGTATTTTAGGTGGAACTTTCGTAGTAATGTGGGTGCTTTCACATGTCTTTTGGCTACCCACTCATTTTCTGAGGAAGGAAGGTGTTTCCAAGCTACTAAATATTGTGTGGATCCACGGTAAGTGCATGAATCAAGGATGTCTTTAATTTCAAAATGTTGTTCCCCATGTATCATGATGGGGGTTGGGGGTGTGGGAAGGGGGGGTCTGAGGTTTGAAGTGATCTCCGGTTTGAGCAAGCTACAGTGAAATACTGGATGAATCTGCCTAAGAGTTTTTGGAAGATGAAGCTCTACCGTCACGGGGTTGATAATTCTGGAGATGGGGAATGGCCCAATGAATTTTGGTCCTAATTTCTTAGAAGGTTGTAATGATTTTAAGAATTTTGTGGACAAATATACACGGTCTCCAATCTTGAAAGGTTTAGGTTCACAGCGTTTTTTGTCTGCTTGAGTTTTGTAAACTGCTCTAGCTTCCCGTAGAGATAATCTTACCACTGGCCACATGGCTTGTAAATTATCCATCCACTCCTTAAGGGAGGGGATTTCAGGTTCTTTGGTGGGTAGTTCGGCATGGGGTTGAATTCTTGGCCCGTGGCTATGTGGAATGGGGTGAACCCTATGCTACTATGGACTGAGTTATTGTATGCTATCTCTGCAAAAGGAAGAAGGTCAGTCCAATTGTCCTGCTGGTGATTAATAAAACATCTTAAATATTGTTCTAATACACAATTCACTCTCTCTGATGCTCCATCCGTATGGGGATGGTTCGAAGACGATAATCCCTGGGTGGAGCCTAATAGGTTTAAAAACGCCCGCCAAAATTTGGATGTGAACTGAACACCCCTATCTGAGATAATTCGTTGGGGGGCTCCATGAAGGCGATAAATGTGTATTAGGAACATCTTTGCCAATGATCTGGCAGTTGGGATCTTTTGGCATGGAATAAAATGAACCTGTTTGGAAAAAAGATCAGTTACAACCCAAATGACAGTATTCCCAGCACTTTCAGGAAGTTCCACTATAAAGTCCATAGAGATGTCTTTCCAGGGAGCAGAAGGGTCTGCTACTGTTTGTAAAAGTCCAGGATATTTTCCTTGTCTTCTCTTTGCAGCAGCACAGATGGGGCAGCTCGCAACATAGTTTTCAATGTCCTTTTTGAGGGACGGCCACCAAAATTGTCTTTTGATGAGGTGCAGGGTTTTTACAAAACCAAAGTGTCCTGCTATTTTGGAGTCGTGGCAGCGTTTCATGAGTTCCATTCTCTGGCTTGCAGGGACATAAAGCTTGTTTTCTACCCAAGCCAGTCCATCTTTGAGTAAGCACGTGTTTCTGTTAGCCTGGAACCAATCATCTTTAAGTAGTGCCTCCTTAAATATTGACGTCGTTTTGTCTTCAGTCAGGGATGATGATTTTTTTTTCTCTTGTGCCCGGGTGATTACCTTGGCTGCTAGTTGGGTCGGTTGAATCATCGGTTTTATAACTTCAATCTTTTTGCTGTTGTATTGGGGTTTCCTGGACAGTGCATCTGCTAAAAAATTCTTTCTCCCAGGAAAATATTTGAGAGTGAAATTAAAACGTTCAAAATATTGAGCCCACCTTGCTTGTTTTTCGGAGAGTTTCCGTGGATTTCTCAGAGCTTCCAGATTTTTGTGATCAGTCCATACTTCAAAGGGGATTTGGTTTCCTTCCAGGAAATGTCTCCATGTGAGCATTGCCCACCGCACAGCATATGCCTCTTTCTCCCATACGGCCCATCTTTGCTCGGTTTCCGTCAATTTCTTAGATGTATAAGCACATGGTTGTAGTTGACCACTTTCATTCTTTTGGAGGAGGACTGCCCCAACTGCAACATCACTGGCGTCTGCTTGGATGACAAAAGGTTGTTCGGGATCTGGATGCTTAAGGACTGGTTCTGCTGCGAACAGACGTTTGAGTTTCTCGAATGCTGCTTGGCATTCCATTGTCCAGATGAGGGGTTGCCTAGGTTTGGGTTTCTCCCCCCCCTTCGTTTTTAGCAAATTCGTGATAGGGAGGGCGATGTTTGCAAAAGCTGGAATGAATTGGCGATAAAAATTTGCAAACCCCAGAAAACTTTGCAATTGTTTGCGTGTGTGGGGTGGATCCCAGTCCAATACAGCTTTCACCTTCTGTGGGTCCATCTCTATTCCTTCATGGGATATTCTATACCCCAAATAGTCAATTTTCTCTTGGTGGAACTCACATTTGGAGAGTTTTGCATATAGTTTAGCGTCTAAGAGTTTTGTGAGGACTGCACGGAGTAGCTTGATGTGTTCTTCCATCGTTTCCGTGTAGATTAAAATATCATCAAGATACACTAAAACCCCTTTAAATAAAAAATCATGAAGGGTTTCATTGATCAATTGCATAAATACTGCAGGCGCTCCTTGCAGTCCAAAAGGGAGCACCTTAAATTGGTAGCATCCCAATGGTGTGTTAAAAGCTGTCTTCCACTCATCCCCTTCCTTTATTCTGATGCAGTAATATGCCTCCCGTAGGTCTAACTTTGAAAAAAATTTTTCCTTTTGAGAGGTGGGCTAACATGTCCTTCATGAGGGGGAGTGGATACATATTTTCTATGCAAATGCAGTTCAATTTTTTATAATTCACACAAAGACGCATGGAGCTATCCTTCTTTTCACGGAATAACACTGGGGCCGCTATTTTTGGTCTGGCGGGTTCGATGAAACCCCGCTTTAAGTTTTTATCGATAAATGCTCTGAGTTCTTTCAGTTCTCTGGGAGACATGCAGTACATTTGTGGTTTTGGGAGTTTAGCCCCTGGTAGGATTTCAATAGCGCAGTCTGTGGCTTGATGGGGTGGGAGTTCATCACAAGCTACCTCACTAAATGCTTGGGCCAGATCCTGATACTCATTGGGGATGTTAATGGGTTTCACAGACTGTCCAGTCATGGCTGATTCTCTGTTCTCTTTCCCATTCTTTATCCTTTCCTCAGATCTTTTTGCAAATATTACGTCTCTCTGGAATTGTATGGTTCCTGTCCTCCAATTTATTTTTGGATTCCATTTCTGTAGCCATGTGAGACCCAGAACTAGTGGCTCTTCCATCCCTGGGGCTACAATGAATGTGAGCATCTCCCTGTGTTTTCCTAGTCTTATTTTCAATGGTTCTGTGGTAAACCTGGCTGCCCCCCCCCTGCTATGGCTCCATCTAATTGGCAGAAAGCGATGGGATTTTCCATTTCTTTCAGTTGGATTCCCAATTTATCTGCAAGGAAGGGTTTGATTAGGCATCGGGTGCATCCCGAGTCCAGCAACGCTGTAACTTCCTCCCCCTTCCCTTGGCTGTGGATAAACAGTCTCAGGGGTAGGGTGATTGGTTCAATTGGATTGCTTACCAGCGGGTCATCCTCTGGATCACTTTCGGACTGGCTCAGGTCCCCTCGGAGCGTTTGGGATTCTTCCTCAGGTTTGGGGGGGGGTCGGAATCCCACATCTACTCGGCCTCTCAGGCCAGTCTCCTTCCCTCGAGGGCTGGATGTTGTGGGTTTCCTCCCTGATGGGTGGTCTAGCTTTCTGGCAGGAGTCTTCGAGTGGCATTCTGCTGCGCGGTGTCCCTCCTTTCCACACTTAAAGCAGCCAGGCATTGGAGTCATGGTAGATTGGGGTTTGAAAACTTCCCGTTTCCCCAGGGGTGGGGATCTTTTCCAAAACTTACCAGCACGGTACCGGTTTCAAGTCATGTCTATCTCTGCCTCCTCTGCCATCATGTACCATTCATGCAAAAGGTTTGGGGCCCCACGGGCCAGGCAGGCAGCGTATAGATCATCATTTAGTCCATCTTTGAACCAGCAGACTAAGATATCCTCTGGCCAATCTACCCGGCCGGCCAGGTCACAAAATTCCTCGGTGTATTCTGCTACCGGGCGACGACCTTGTTTCACGACTCTGATGCGGTCCCGGGCTTTTCTATCGGCAAGCGGGTCCTTGAAACGGTGGCGTAGGGCCGTCATAAAGCGATCTAAGTTTCTTAATTCTGGGGCGTTACCATCCATCTGGCTGCCGCCCCTTCAAGAGCTAGGGTGACAATTTGCACCCGGGACCCTTGGGTTGGGAAATCCTGTCCATATTCTTGCATGTAGGTGAGCACTTGTGCCAGGAAAAATCCCAATTTCTGGGGGTCTCCATCGAATTTTACCCCCAAGGGCGGGACCTTCCTCTGTAATTGTATGTTTCTGGGTTGGCCAGGGTTAATTCCCTGATCCGGGGCGTTTAAGGGTCGGGTACCTGGTGTGGCTTCTGGTTCTTCAGCTTGTCCCTCTTCCCGCTCAATCTCCACTGAATCCGGGGTGGCGGCTCGGGTTCTCTCACCTTCTGGTTCCCTCGCTCTCCTGCGTTGTCGTCTTTGTGCATCCCCCATGTCGAGGTTCTCCAGGGCTTCCCTCACTAGGCGATTGATGTACCGTCTCATTCGGTCATCGGCTGGTGGCTCCTCATCCCATTCTTCCTGATTCGATAGGGCCTCTAGCTCCAATTTCCACACGGGTTTGCGATTTCCTCGGATGAGGGTTACTCCCCTGGTTCTTCCATTCCAGGTGTCTCTCTTTCCTACACCTATAGACCACCGGGGCTTGGTGGAGGATTCGCAGGCAGCCTCGCTGTCTTCGATGGGGCACAATGAGTCAGTATCTGGCTGGGTAACTGTTGACGTTTCTCCCCAGCATTCGGCTCCCCCTTGCTCCTTGCTGTATTCAGACATTTTTTTTCTTCTCTTGCAGGATCCCCTCGGTAGAGTGAATTGTTTAAAAAAAAAATTCCTCTCCGGGTTGATCTCTATTGCAGACGCTGCTTTATGTCAGGCTACGGAACTTCTTCCCATTCAAACAATAAGAATGAACTTCTGATAACCAAACTTATCAAAAGGAATCCTTTATTGAGATGAGACAGTCCAGTAGGAATTCAAAGCAGCGTCTGAGGTCCCTCAGGCATACAGTGATAGATAAGGGAGTTTAGAATCCCCCCCCCCATCCCAATGTTTACTTAGGGAAACAAAAGCCAATATGTTAATTCCCCTCCCAGCCCCTCTGGGAGGGGATCCTTTTAGGAAGGTTTTTTCTCATGTAGCTTTCCCAAGACGTACCTAACTTCCTCCCCCACCCCCTTTTTAGAACGGACTGTTTTTGGAGATTTCCCAGAACACTACATTGTGGAGTTTTATGGACCCCTCATCTCCTGGCTGTGCCTCTCAGAGGTGTTAGGTTCTGGCCATCTGGCTTCTTTCCCCCCCATTGTATCATGTATGGGTGTGCATATTCGATATAAGGTTAAATATATTCAGGTTACATCAAGAAAGGATTTCTTTATCAGTTCCCCCCCCCCTTTTCTTCTTCCTCTGAAGAAATGACAGATACATGGATCTGACATATACAGGCTTTTTTAACTCATCGGTTTACACATACTTGTACATCTTGTACACATACATTTACACCTTTACCTTTATTTTAACAAATATACATAACAGGTTAATTCCAATTACAGTGTCAGCAAACAATATTACAATTACAAACCATGTGCAACTTATCGTGCTTTATACGTGCTTTATAATACAGTTTATTATTGTGTAATAATACCTTTATACCATTTTTTATATACCCATTTGCACTCTATTGCCTTTTTCCTTTCTGGCAATGACATCATCTGCTGGTGACATTGGGATTCATACCTGACACTGTATGCTCTAACCTCACTTGCTGTGAACCGTTGAGGAGGTATACTTTTATTACCCCACTCAGATCTCCTTGGTACTATATATTCCTGCGTTTCTGTTTCAGGTCTCTCCTCTTCTATATCTATATTCTCTGTGCTTTTGCTTTTTATCACAGGTCTATCCTCTTCTATATCTATATCTGACCCAGTTTCTTGTCTCATTTTCCCTCTCTCACCATCCAGTAAACTAGGACTATGCATTGGCACGAACACTTTGTGGTTAGCATGTATCTTGTTCCAATTGTTCTGCTCCACAAAACTAGCAGATCTTGAAATCACTACCTGTTTGGTACCATCTGTAAACCTGTACCCTTTTGTTCCTGGCTCATATCCAACAAACCTAAGCTTCCTGGCCTTTTTCTGACCTTTTCTCCTGCTTTTTGAAATATGCACCCAAGCATAACTGCCAAATGTTCTTAAATGAGCTAATGAGGGTTTCCTTCCATGTAACAAGAAATGTGGCATTTCCTGTATTGCCACACTCCATAACTTATTAATGATATAATTTGCTGTCCTCATGGCTTCTCTCCAGTATGTTTTACTCATGCCTGCATCAGCAAGCAATGCATCCTTCATGGACTGTATCACACCATTTCTTCTTTTAGCCACTCCATTTTCAGCAATTTCACACCTTTATTAGTCATTGAGGGTTATAATTTGTATTTTTGGATTGTTTGTTATAAGAAATCTTCTGATTTTAATGGTTTCTGGTTGGCCAGAAGATATCTGCTGACTTATAAAACCCATTTTTTAAAGGAAAAGATTTATTCTTTGATCACAAGAGGGAAAGTAAAAACAGAAGAAGATGAAGTAAAATAGAAGGCAGACAGAAATTGAAAAAAAATATTTTGGAAAAGTATTTAAACAAAATACCTGGGGACCTTCAGATGTGCCTTGAAAACCTGGCTCTTTGACCAGGCCGGCTTGGGCTGATTTTAGATTTGGGTGTTTTACTTTTATATTAAATTTTAGGGTTTTATTTATCAGCCATACCCTTACTGGGATTTGAACCTGGGAAGTATTACATGTGAGGCAGTTGTAATTGCCATTAGGCTACAAGTTCTCATCCAGATCAGTGATACAGGGGAATGAGTGTATATTCTTGTGTTACAACACCCTGGTAAGCCCCAATCAAGGGAGGAAGCATACTGCTGTCCTTTTCTGTCTTTTGGCTTATCATCAGAGTCCATCCAGACAGAAAGCTATTTGTTTCATTGTCTTTTGTTTATATGTGTGTTAGGTTTTTGAGCTGATAAATATTTAATTATTTAAATATTTTTAAATAATTTTTAAATATTTTTATATTTTTAAATTTAAATTTAAAATATTTAAATATTTTAAATATTTTTAAAGAACCAGTGGCCTAATGGCAATTACATCTGCCTCACATATAATACTTCCCTGGTTCAATTCCCAGTTAGCTGACGAGAGCTAAAGAGCTCGAAATAGATCTATCCTAGTTTTCCTTGTTTAATTATTTATCAGCTCAAAAACCTAACACGCACGCACACACACATACATACATATATATTTGTTTTATACTAGATAGAGATTGATATTAAGGAAGAATGAAGGGGGTTAGCTTGAATTACTAACTAGAGGAGACAATTATATTTACAGATAAGGGTTGATAAAATGACAAATGTGACAGAAAAAAATAATAATATGAGAAATGACAATAGAAAGGAGATGAGAATTTTAGATAACACTGTAAAAAAGATATAAGAATATATTAAGAAAAATGGAAGGAAATATATCAGGATTTGGAATTTAATAAATGAACATAGAATTAAGATGAGAATTTTAGATAATATTGTAAAATAAGATATGAAAACATGAATTGGGATTGGATAAGATAAGCTTAATATTTAATAATGACAAGGATGATGCAATATGAAATTAAACAAATGAAATGAATAGGTAACTATGGTCATGTCTGTATTGAGATGTGAAACCTGGAACCACACTGCTTGCCAAATGAGAATTTTTTATTTAAAATAAAATGAAATGAAAACAGGGAGAAAATGGAATAATGGAATTATTATAGGTATGTTTAATTGATATGGTGGTAGGCATTTGGAGAGAGTAAGGTTGAAAATAAATATTGAAGAAGTATAAATTAATATGAATATATGCAGAGAGATGTATGATATATTGATGCCACACTGTTGATGTATTGTTATATGTAGATTGAAATTAAAAAAATTGGGAAAAAAAAGAAAGAAAAAATGAAAAGTTTGCACATTTAATTGACATTGTGAAGAAGAAAAATATTTTATTTTTTTAAGGACAAGCTGGAGGGAGTGACTTAAATTTAATATATTTATTGGAATTGGGATAGATTTTGTGAATGTGCTTCCTCCCTCATTTTATCTTCTTGTGAATAAGGGAGGAGTCCATCTGAAGCATTTCCTCAATTAAGTTTTATTACAATGGTTTGAACCATACATGTCTGATCACTGTTTCAATGATAGATCTTACCATTGTCCTGCAAGTTGTTTCTCTATGTTTTCTACAGGTATCTTCACCAAAACTCAAAAGTTTCATAATTATTTTTATCCATGTCTTCCTTCAAATCCAGCTTTTGCTTCCAAAGACATGGAAAACAATTGCCTGTATAATTATGATTGTTATGTGTATAAACAAATCATATGCATCTAATTTCCAAGTCATTGCTACCCTACCAAATACAAGTATGTGGAATAAAAGTCAGTTGATGGTCAATCCAATGAGCAGAAGCAATCCAGTACTTCAGTAACTTCATTATCAGATTTAAGAGTCAGTTTTAAGCTTCTAGTATTGTTGTCATTAGTCTGACCTTCTTTATATTTAATCTCATTGTTTCACTGTGTTCCTTGACTTTCATTACTAGAGTCTAGACTCCAAAAGAAGTAGCATCAACATACCATATGTTATTAATGTTTCTTTTTCCAATTTTAAAGCCACACTCATCTTCCAATCCAGCATATAAATCTAATGTACTTATTTATTTATTATTTATTTTATTACATATAATTTATTTTATTTATTATTTTATACCGTCCCCTCTCCCAAAAAAGGGACTTTCCCTAAACAACAATTGAAATGATTTAAAATTGTCTTTAAATGTTTTCATTTTAAAGTAGCACATTCCTTAATTGCTCACAATTTTTGCATGTTGGACAATGATGTAGTTGATGATGTAGTCAAAAGCTAAGACAGATCAGCCTAGTCCATTTGGCCACTTCAGGTTGCTGCAGTTCCCATGAGATTAACTAGGGGGCAGGAACTCTTTTCCTTCTTTCTGCTGTTCTTCCAAGCTAAAGGTGCTGCTTGAATATTTCTGTTTGAAATATTTCTATTTTAATTGTTGATGCATTGGGTTTTAAGGTCCAAAATCTAGAATTGCTGTAGAATATGCTGTACAATTGCAAATTAAAATGATAATACACTCTCACTTGCTCCAGTCACCTTCTGATCCTCTTTTAAAAGGTTATTACCAAGTAGCTCCATTGCAGAATGCACACTGTTGTTATTCTTATTAATAAGAATGAAAAACTGTGTGTGTTGCATGCAGTCCGTCTGCTATTTCCTGACATGTTTTATATAAGACAGTAAAAATGCAGTAGATGGTTACATCTTATAGTCCATTCAATTGCAGAGGGATCCTTCTTCAGTTTAATTCACTTTTTCCTTACAAATATCATTGGATTTGATAAATTTTTATGAGGAACTGATACAATACTAAAATCTGGAATAACAATGAGGCAGATACCATGCAGACCGTATCATGTTGCTCTGCAAGTAATTTTTCAGCCTGACTTATTTGCCGATTTTAAACATCAAATTCCACAAGAGAAACTTTCAGTTTAATGACCACTGAGTCTGAACTGACCTCATACAGGTTAGTTAGTTTTACGCTGACTGAATAAATTGAAATGCTTATAAAAATGCACACCTCTCCAGAAAATGATAATAAATATTCCTTCCATGCAGCATTCACATGTAAAGTTTTCATTAGATGATATGCAGTAATCAGGTAGCATGGGAATATAGAACAGGAAGTCAAAACTAAGGGAAGCCACCTGCCTGCCAATGGAATTTGCCCCAGTGTTCTCACACGCAGCCCTGATCATTATTATTACTACTATCAAACTTCTGTTGGATGTATCCCAGTAGGAGCATATAACACCTGTTTTTGCAAAAGCACATTGGCTTCAAATTTCATTCCAAGCCCCATTCCAAGTGCCTGTTATTATATATACATCCCCGTACAGTTCAATTCTAGCAAAGTCTGTCAGCATACAGAGGTTTTTTTTAAAAAGGCAAGATAGTGGATAGAACACTATTTACAAACCTTTATTGGTGCAGCATATAGCATACAATGTCAGGAAAATGTACAAATTAATAAACTAGCAATTCATGCTTTGTATCTAGTATTTGTAGATTTTCCGTTCAGCTCTTGTATACCTATCCTTGGTGCTCTGCAGAGGGTGAATTAACTTACACCCATGGACTAGTAGCTCTTGGGTTGCTAGCTCTTCTGGGCCCCTCTGGCAGTCTTGCCTCGCCTTGCCTCACATCTGGTCACAGCCAGCGCCAGGTTCCACTTTCTACATACATTAATGCAGCAAAAGTATATATCTGATATTA
Organism: Bungarus multicinctus; assembly: GCA_023653725.1. Classification (NCBI taxonomy): domain Eukaryota; kingdom Metazoa; phylum Chordata; class Lepidosauria; order Squamata; family Elapidae; genus Bungarus; species Bungarus multicinctus. Next base: position 10,029,908 of record CM042848.1, on the reverse strand, counting down.
ACACAATTGAGAAAGTCCACAAATATTTCATAAGAAGAGTTCTCCACTCCTCTACTCATTGAAGAATACCTTATGCCACCAGACTTGAAACTCTAGACCTAGAAAAACTAGAACTATGCCATCTTAGGTCCGATCTAAGTATAGTATATAAAATCATACGTTGCAATGTCCTACCTGTCAATGAATATTTCAGCTTCAACCAAAACAACACAAGAGCAAACAATAGATACAAACTCAAGGTTAATCGCACCAAACTTGATTGCAGGAAATACGACTTCAGCAACAGAGTGACCAATGTCTGGAATACTCTACCTGACTCTGTGGTTTCTTCCCCAAATCCCAAAAACTTTAACCTTAGACTGTCTACTATTGACCTCCCCCCTTTCCTAAGAGGTCTGTAGGGGGTGTGCATAAGCGCACCAACGTGCCTACTCTCCCTGTCCTGTTTCTTTTATATTTTATTTTTCTTATATGTATCCATGTATTTATATGTTTTACATATACCTATTATCTTGTAAGCAATTGACAAATAAATAAATAAATAAAAAAGTGATACCCATTTATCTACTTGCAATATTGCATGCTTTCGAATTGCTAGGTGGCAGGGTGTAAACAATATGAGCTCATCCCATTTTCAGAGCCTGGCTTGAACCGAAGGAGTTCAGACCATTTCTGGCTCGCATTTACAGTGACATCAAACTGCGGTTCCACCATGTCCCCCATAAAAATCTGTATGTGACATACACACACACACACACACACCCAAACACACACACACACACAGCAAATCACATGAATCAAGTAGGATAGGATCTTGATAGTTGGACTTAGGAATTCCCTTCACGGTTAATTCAGTCCCATGCTTTTTGAAAAAGTCTTGAAATGTACTTTACTTCTTTAGCTTTTCTCCTATAGTAGCTATGTTTTAAGTCCTGCCAGAAGTTACTTACTGATTCAGCTATATCTTAATAGTTCCCCCCTTTTGGTTGTTTTGCTGCACTGATTTTGCTCAGGATTTTAGGCAGCTTGATGAAGATGTTTTAACAGTTTAATAGATTAACATATTTGACAGGGACCTTGTAGGGATCTAGTCCAACACTCCCCCTGCCCAAGCAAGAGACTCTACACCACTTTTGACAGATTGCAGTCCAGTCTTTTCTTGAAAGCTTCCAGTGATCAAGCTCCCACAATTTCTGAAAGCAAGCTGTTCCATTGGTTGATTGCTCTCAGTGTCAGAAAATTTCTCCTTATTTCTAGGTCGAATCTCTCCTTGATCAATTTCCATCTATTATTCCTTGTCTGGCCTTCAGCTGTTTTGGAAAATAGCTGGACTCCTTCCTCTCTGTGGCAGCTGCTCAAATATTGGAATCCTGCTATCATGTCTTCCCTGGTCCTTCTCTTCATTAGACTAGCAATGTTGAGTTCTTGCAACTGCTCTTCATATGTTTTAGCCTCCAGTCCCCTAATCATCTTGGTTGTTCTTTTCTGTACTTTTTCTAGAGCCTCAACGTCTTTTTTATAGTGTGGTGACCAAAACTGGATGCAGTATTCTAGGTGTGGTCTTACTAAGGCTTTATAGAGTGGTATTAGTACTTCACTTGATTTATCCTGGACGGTTTTATTCTTAGTCACAATTACTATTTATTAATTCTATGACTACCTCAAGCAACTTTAGAGGTTGGGGGCATGCCATGTAGAACTGAGCTGGATAAATAGCTAAATATTGAGGGATTCACCCTTAGGACATTATCCGGCTTTTCAATTGGATCCTCAGAAACAACTGCTATCTTATGGCAATTTCAAAGGACACAGTTGTTCTGGACTAAGTCTTATGGAAGGAAGCCACACTCTGGAATGGGAATAATAGATGTGGTTCAATGAACTTTTACAACCTCATGCCCATTTTTTTTATCTTTTGCATTTTGGTCAGCCATGCATTTCAGTCCAATGTAATTTGCTGCATCTGTTTCCAATAAGCAACAGCATCTTCTCCATTATCAGTTGTGAATGGCTTTTACATTTATGAAACCATTTTCTATGCGTTTAATAGATCTCTTCCTATAAACTACCCTCAGAATAACTGCTTTAATCCTTTATAGTGGGAACAAATGGTTGGGTGGGAAGGGATAGATTTCAAACCAGTGTATTTGGTGTGTCATCTTGTAAGCTTCAAAATCCTGCTGTAGTTTTACTCCTGCAAAGAATATCAGATGTTTGTGCCCTCAAATATTAAGAGTAATTTAAACTGACAAAGAAAAATATCTGCATATGACATATCCATAACTGTTTTGGAAACTGATAATAGAAAATATAAACAAGAAGAGAAGATGGGAAGAAAGAGATCTTCTCAAAACAGTTGGCACTGATAAATTGCTGAATTATTTACCATGATTCTGCAATTTATTACACTTATCATGCAACTTGACTCCTGCTTAACAAATTAAAAAATGAGACCCACATATGCACATGCTCCTTTTTCATCCTGTTGAACATATTATCATTTTCACCATTTTTAAATGCAATAAAATGTTTAGAGTTGCAAACTGAAGAGACCCAAACTCAAATGCTCATTCAGCCGTTGAGTTAGATGGAAGTCTTGGAACCATTACCCATCTGAAACTAACCCAAAGTAGAGTCTTCCAGATCAGATACTGCTGATGCTGCAGTCCTAATGACTTAATTAAACAAAGCCAGTAATGAGGCTTTCTGGTTGCTTTAGTTCAGTAATTTCTGAAGGAAGGGGATGAAAGAATACTTGTGTGATGACCCAGGGCATGGCACAAATGCAACAAAGTCACAAAAATATGTAAAATCCCTTTAATACCTCCAACTTGGCCTCCAATGTCCAGTTATCATTGGCTGGAGAAAAAACTCTCCCAAGGACAGTTTTTAAAGGGAAGAAATTCCATCTGAACCCAAAGTACATATAAATTATAAATAAAAACCAACACAAACCACAGCTGCAGCCGTTAACAAGGCAGGGCAGGATAAAGAATTGAAGATTTCAAAAGATAATGAAATACACACAGTTGGGAGGATGCCAGAACTGATAAGACTTGAAAAACCAAAATAAATCATGCTTTGCTTCCAGCAACTTTGCTGTATGTTTGCCTTTTTAAACAGTTTTCTCAGCTGCAGCCAATGAAGGGGATCAAGGCCCTTTCCTCCCCCATAAACCACGCAACTCATATTGCTCCCTTATCAGTTCCTCCCTGCATGCCCTAGGATGAAGAGGGGGTGGGCCTGGGTCTTCCTCTGAATGCCCAGCCAGACTGTGCCCTTCCCCAGTTTCCTCCACAGCCACCAGAGCCACACTCCCATTCCCTGTCAGCTGTTCCACCTTTCCCTCAGAATCAGATTCCAACAGAGGCATGACAACTTGTTCCCTAAAACAGCTCATAGGCTTGATGTGAGGTCATAGCCAAATATTAGGAGAATATTTGAAACTTTTCACCTATTGAGATATACAAGACACCTGGAAAATCTAATAACCCCTCCTCCAACTTATTAAATGAGGTGCTTTTTCATATCAGGCTTCATGTTAGAAATGACAATAAATCTGGATTCTTCAGATGTTTAACTCTGTATTGAGGAACTTGCTTATGACAAAACTCACAGACATGACAAGGCTAAAAGGCTAGCTTTATTGGAAACAACAAAGAATCAATATATCGACAGAGGCTCTGCAGTAGATAGAAATCAAAACATATATATATATATTCAAGGTTTACAAGTCTCCACCCTTTTGAAGCAACAGAGATTGGTCACTGTCTTCCAAGCTGTAAATTTTGGAAGGCCTTATGGGAACCACAGATAATAATAATGGGAACAACAGATTCCTGACATGCCACCTCAATTGCTTCAGCTGAAATCAGTATGAAAATCCTCATCTTTATCCACAGTGAGCATTTGATCTTAGCTGATCTTTAGGTGGAGAGACTAGCAAGGAGCTAAGATAGAAAAAAGGATCAGAAAGACTTGTCAAAGTTATAGGCAACCTATCTGTTTCTATAAAAGCATGGAAGAATAGTTAAACCTCAAACAACACCATCTGTGATAGATGATATCATATGAAACAAAATTACCTTACCATAGCACCAAGAAATGTACGAAATCAACTGTATCCCAAAACTTTCCAGAAAGATAGCTGTACCTGCAATAGCAGATGAGAGACTAAATACCAGTAAACTAAGAAACATGCAATATAATCAATGAGACCCTTTATAAAGCAGTGTTACCAAAGATACCAAAGTGATCAGCAAATCAATAATTCTCAAATGATGCCTCAGAATTATTCCTTGTCAAGGAGCATTTGTAACTCAAATTTTGGCCTTCTAGCGCGCATTGAAAACATACTTATTTCATCAAGCCGGTCTGGCCTAGGGTTTTATAGGGTTAATTTGGTTTTAATGGGTTTTAATATTTTATATCCTTGATTGAATTTTTATTTGGAGCCACTATATTTAATCTTTTTCATTGTTTTTTAAATATTGTACTTATATTATTTTTAACTTTGGCTGTACACCACTCCGAGTCCTGGTAGGGAGAGGGGCAGTATAGAAAACTAATAAAATAAAATAAATAAATAAATCAAGATATTAACATTTTAAAAACTGCAGGTTTATTAAATTAAAAAGAAGAACACTAAAGAACCCTTCAAAACCAATCATTTTATAAGTGGTGATATACTTATGTCCTGCATATGCTTAATTGTTTTAGAATTCCTAGAGGCAATTGACCTAAATAAAGCCATGTTTCTGAAGGAAAGAGACAAAAAAAAAAAATATTTGCTCCCATTCTAGAGTAGTCCAAAGGCTTTGACTCATATCTTATTTTCAGGGATGGGCTTCAAAAATTTCAGCAATGGGTTCTCTGCCCGTTACAGGTTCTCTGCCCAATGGGTTGCTGGGTGGGCGTGGCCATGGTGGTGTGGTCTAATCGACCTCCTGCACCACAAAGTGGGGTGGTGGCTATTTTTACCTTCCCCAAGCTCAGAAGGCTTTCCTCAAGCCTCTGGAAAGACAAAAAGTGCCTTCCCCTGGCTCCGGAAGTCCTCTGGAAGCCAGAAACGGGCCTGTTTCCAGACTTCTGGACCTTCCAGGAGGCCCGTTTTCTGCCTTCCCTCTGTGCAGGCCCTACACTTACCTCGCATCCAAAACGGGCTGCATGGAGACTCCTGGGAGGAGCAGGGTGGGAGGGGAGGGGAGGGGTGGGAGAGGCCAACCAGGGTGGGATTTGGCAGTTCCTGAACCAGCCATAACATTCCGGAACCAGCCAAACCTGTAGCAGCCCACCCCTGATTATTTTCCTTAAAGCTCTCGTTTTTAGATATTGCTGAAATGCTAGTTCTCACGTGTCCCTTTTGTCAGGCACGCTTTTGTCACTTGAAGCCAGGATCATAAAATAATTACAAGAATCTTAGACTATCTCCTATTGACTTCACCCCTTTCCTAAGAGGTCTGTAGGAGGCGTGCATAAGCGCACCAACGTGCCTACCGTCCCTGTCCTATGGTTTCTTTTATTTTTCTTATAAGTATCCATTTCATGTATTCATAACTATGTATATACTTATATCTATTATCTTGTAAGCGATTGACAAATCAAATAAATTCTAAATTCTAAGTCCTTGACTTGCAACTGTTCAAAGTTACAATAGACCTCCCCCCAAAAATGTATGGCTATTTACAGCAGCCCAAAGCCACATGATCACTATTTATGTTTCTACCAAAAACCACCATTTACCTCCAGTTTTCAGGAAATAATGCCATATAGTGAACACTGAGTTCAATTGATTTCTCTGGATTCACTTAACAGTCACGTTTGCTTACAACTGCTTACAACTGCTGCAAAAAAGTTTGTAAAATTGGGTTGGTCATATGATGACCCTCTTTGCAACTGTTATGACTTACAACCATAATAACCAGGCTCCATTATGGTCATAGATCAGGGGTGTCAAACTCACATCGTCACTGAGGCATCACATGATGTATCGAGACCCCTTCACTAAACTGGGAGTGGGAGTGGCCAGCGTGTGATGCATCCAGCCTGCGGGCCTGGAGTTTGACAACCGTGTCATCAATTAAGGATTACTTGTGGTAGGGACCATTTTCTTTCAATTTTGTCCCTCCGTTGGCTACCTAGTAGTCCTGATTTCCTGATGTGGCATTCTCTTCTCTTATTAGCTGCTACTATTTGTTATAATATGTGCACAGTGGTTCCTTCTGTGAAGGTAAAACCGAAAAATCAATTACCTTTCACAGTTCACTGTCTGGATGAATTTGTTCAGTGCATGGTTTTTAAAGAACTAGCTTTTACTGAACAGTTTTGTCAACCCATCAAAAACATGATTTTCTGGAATTAGAAGTCCAAAACAAAGAGAATAAAATGTCTATTCATAACAAACATATGAATTTAAGACAAGTATTTTCTCTCCTATTATTCTGTCTATGAGTGTCTGCAAGGCAGGGTACAAATAGTATAATGCAAATGATACAATACGGATATATAACTGTAGCCCTTCCATAATGACATAATCATATTATTCTGACTTCCTCAGTGTTTGTTACAGAAATTGTAGGTCTGTGGTGGCAAATCTATGGCAGGAATCCCACAGGTGGCATGCAGAGCCTTCTCTGTGGGCACGCACACCGTTGCCCCAGTTCGTATCCGCTGCACATGTAGATGCACCTCCTGCTGGCCAGCTGGTCTTCAGGTCTCTGCCGTGCATGCATAGGGGACAGGGCATATGCATGGGGGGTAGGGAACATGCAAGGGGTGGGAGGCATGCATGGGGGGGCAATTGCAGGAGCATGCACATGTACAGGGCACACATGCACATTGCATTTTGGGTATGTGCATGCACACGTGCTTTGGGCACTCGGTTCCAAAAAGGTTCAACATCACAGTTGTAATTTTGGATTCTCTATCTAAATTGGCCCCTATCAAGCCTATAAGTTAAAATATCATACTGTTCTGGATTTTTTTTTAACTGATCGCAATTCTAAAATTATTCTTGAAGCCAATTTACACCAGGTTTGGCATACAACTTTACCCAATATGTGCTTTTTCAAAGCTCAATATTCATGACTGAATACAAGCTGTTTAGATATACTCTTCCCAATTATATCACCTTTATGTATAAATATTTGAGTAGAAGAAATGAACACTCTAGAATTCAATTTACTGCTGCTCATTTATGTTGCTCTGGGCTCCATATTGGTGGACATAAAAATCCATGGGAGACTTCTTTAAAAATCTTTAGGACTAACAAATATTGACTTAACACTTTTTTTACAACCATGATAGCTCACTTAGAGGATTGTTATTCCTTGGTTAAAAATTCTACTTATGATTCTATAATACATTACTGAATAATGGTATTTCCTGCCAATTTTATTTGCAAATAAAATGTGTATGTGCATTACTTTTAAGTAGGATGAAATTGATCTTAAGTTTATTAAAAAATATTAATCATTCATTTCTGGAAGAAAAAATAAAATGTGAACTGTTCAACTTCATCTTCTATTTCATTTGTTTACCTTCTCCCTCTTTAATTGCAATATATGAAATTTTGTTTCATTTCTTCTGGTGCACATGTTGAATGCTATGGCAAAAGAAGGTACTTTCTCCTCCTTCCAGGAAATAAATGTCTGCTTTGACACAGCAACCAAACAAGACAGACACAGGCTTCAACAGATAGCTAGGACTGCAGAAAAAACAATTGCAACCAGTCTACCTTATACTGAGGACCTGCATGAGCCAGGCTCAGAAAATATCTACAGACCTCTCACATCCTGGACATAAACTCAGGATTCCACTATAAGGCATTGCATGCCAAAACAACTAGACACAAAGACAGTTTTTCCCTTCATGCCACTCTGCTAAACCCTTAATTCCCACAGCACTGTCTTACACCTAAAAATGTTTACTCATGTAACAGGGGTCTATTGCTATTATCCTTCTTCTCATCTTTCTCACCTTTCATCTTTCCTACTACCTTCTCTCATTGGCATCTTATGATTTATCACTGTATCTTATGATTTATGATCGATGACTTACTATGACTTCTTGCATGTACACTGAGAGCTTATCCATTGGAGACAAATTCCTCGTGGCCCATAAAGAATATTTCTAATTCCAAATATTCCTAACAGCTTACACCCTGCGAAGTTATCTTTAACAGCAACAAACATCAACATACATAAACATTGACAAATTCTCCATCAGTAATTGAAAAAAGCAGCCTTACTCAGACTAGCTTATATTCTGCAATGACACTTTTAACACCACCAACTTCCACATCTGTCTATCCCAAGTCCTTAGGAAGGATTCAATCAGTGGATAAAAATTTCAAATCCAGTCTGAACATCTGGCTGACTGTAAGACAAAAAAAATTAATATGGGAAGGAAAGAAGTAAAGAATTGGCAAACGTATCTGGACTCAGGATTGTAATTAATAAGTTTGAAAGATATTGAATAAAAGAAGTATTATACCTATATATGTATATGTATATATGTATAAGAGAAAAACAATAATATATTAAAGTCTAAAAATAATTAAGAACATAGATATCAAAATCAATCTGAATAAAATACTATAAGAAGTTCCAGTCCTAAGTAGTAACAATAGCACTTAAACTTATATACCACTTCATAGTGCTTTACAGCTCTCTCTAAGCAACACTGCACTATGAACCACTGCACCATTAAGGCTGTTCTAGTACAATAGTGTGGAGTATCGTACAAATGGTAGCTCATTATTGGATGACTTGAAATGTTATTTTTGAATCCTTTCCTGAGAGTAATAGCATTCTATTGTAGATTTGATTATTTGAAATTATTGATCTTCTTTAAAGCATCCAATGATCCTATAGCGTTTAAGAGATAACAACAGGTAGTGGGTGGCTTGTGTCATCAAAACCCTGTCCCTTTTATATATGCCTTGATGTTGACACATGAGCAAAATGGGTAGAGCTTCAATCACTTGGCAACAACTATTATCTTCACATTTTTGACTTCCCTTATCCATGCTCATTAATGAATTATTTTATTTGATGAATATCATTTTCTGTTTGATTGAACCTAGAAACTGTCTATATTACAAAAAGAGTGATTAAGATGCCATAACACCTGATTTATATATTTTATTATGTATACCTATATATTTTAAATTATACAAATAATACTATGAATTTCAGATTTAAAGCCTAGCCTTATAGACTGAAGGGAGCTGTTAGCCAAATATCCATGTATGGGACAGGGGAACCATAAAACACCTGAAAGGAGAGAGTTATAAATCACTTACCACGCCTCATTTATCTTAAACAGAAAGAACTTTAACTGTGAAAAATTCTTCCTAATGTAAACTCCTGTCAGATGGTAAATTATATGGAAATTTATGAAGGGATAAGAGTTTAACAAAACTATATCTGGTTTTTACAAGGCAATTTCTTATAATTTGGTTGTACTTAGGAAAGCACAGAATAATGTACCCTTCTGCATAGAGGACACATTTTATTTATTTTATCAAATTTATATGTCTGCCCATTTCACACATGATATCCTCTTCACTACCGTGTCTCTTTTTTAGGGAAAAAGCTGTGTTAGCTGAACTTCTTCCTGTTTCTATCTCCTGAAACTATGTACTCCTTTCATATTTTGAAAGAAACAAAGATAGAAAATACTCCTTTACTACCCAAAGGAATAAGTAGAAATAGTAATAAAAGCCATCATTTCTGAGAAGAAGTGGCTCACAAAAGTTTTGATGCTGAGGCAGAAGTTATAATACAAGCTGGGCAAAATGAAAATTTAACCAAAAAAAAAAGCTTAGACAAAGAGGTAGTATAGCAAATAGTTTTTAGAAAAGAAAAGGAGATCTGTTTAATACGGAAAACATGCATTGTTTGAAACTTGGAATACACTCTAACACAGAATGTAAAGTCAAGATAGCTAGTTCTTTTCAATGCTCCTCTTATATAATGTTCCCCACAGCTTTCAATGAAATGACCTAGAAAATCCATATATTCTGTCCAATTTTCAGGTATTCTGTTTCATTTGCAGGTGAATAGAAAAGAATAAGGGGAAAGCAAAGAACACACTGGCTTGATAGCATCAAATTTGAGGCAAAGTTGAACATACAACATTTAAAAGAAGCTGTATTGAATAATAGGGTAGCATGGAGAGCGCTTGCCTATAAAGTCACCAAGAGTGGGACACAACTAAATGGATAGAAACAACAAACAGACCTGAATGGCTGAGTTATGGCAAATCCCCTTGTAGTCAAAGAGGTGGGGAGCTGTCTAATGAATAATAGCAAACAAACACTGGATCTAAACATATAAAAAAACGTGCTGTACTTTATTCTTCCTACGTCCTTAAACATTCAGGGCTGAAAACAAAACAGTCTCTTTGGAATGTCAGCCATACAAAAGAAAAAAAAATCTTCAAATACAAAATATCTCAACAAAGGAAAAAAATGAGACAAGCAGAAGCAGCTTGAGGCATGGTATCAATAGGCACCTAAGCCTTAGGCCACAGGCAATTTCCTACCTGTGAAGTGTTTGGCCTTTTCCTCACATAAGACATGGAAGAGGAGGAACTAGCACTATTTAATGCCAAACAAAGGAACCACCCAGGTACCATAGACAGGTGGTAGAGTCTGTTGATACAGGCCTTGTTAAAGGAATTCCCAGAGCTAATCTTTGTTGTCCTGCTCTGCTATCTGCCATCTTGTCTAAACCTGACCCTCTTTCAGCAGGGCAGCCTCTAAAATTATCCAGTACTGAGTTAATCAGCCAGATTAGAAAATTTTATTATGAATTGGTACCTATGGACTGCTGGCTAGACAGAGTTGTGGTTGGGAGGAAAAATAGGATGAGGGAGTACTTTATTTACTACCTGAAGCAAAGGCATGATATAAATCCAGAAAGACCGCCCCCCCTCCAACTATTATTAATTATTTTTAATTCATCCTTGTCTTTTAAAAATTTAGTCATCATTTTTAATGTTTTAATATTTGCTTGTAGACCACCTAGAGTCCCTCTATGATGGAGTTGGGTGGTTCAGAGCTGGTATTCAGCAGGTTCTGACCAGTTCTGGAGAACCGGTAGTGGAAATTTTGAGTAGTTTGGAAATACCACCTCTGACTGGAAATTTTACAGTATCCTTCCCCTGCCATGCCCACAGAACCGGTAGTAAAAAAAAAAAAAAATGAATCCCACCTCCGGGGTGGTTTCATCATCTGATAAATAAATAAATCCTCCAAACAGAGAAGGAAAAATATGAATCTTTATATCAGATTGAAAACTAGCCAACGACATCAACCTTAGAGAATGTTTAGGGACCTGAATAATATTCAATACAAGATGTGGACACAAATCAAACTCTGTTTGTTATTCAATATTGTATCACTGTACTTTGAATGAGGGAACAAGATACCACCAAATAAGTTTCCTGTGTGAGCAGTTTCTAGTAATGAACAAGAAGTCCATCTCACAAGCAATATCTCAACGTTGTTTTGATATATTTTTGTTCCTAAGAAGAATCAAAGGAAATGCTATAGCAATGTACAGAATATGCTTAGAGCTGATATCTCAGAGTTATGCCTGAAGCCTATTAGGAGCTCATCATAGGTGAATATGAACTGTTGGTGCTTATGCTGTGAGAAGTAAATAAGTGGATTTCAGCTCCATAGCTGTATTTTTATCACACCATTCACTAGTAATAAACTCAGATTTATAGTGAGGGGAAAATCCCCAAATGTCATACAAAATATTTCTCAAAAGGCAGCAGTATAAAGAGAGATGGGCAAATAGATTTAATAAGCTATCTTTATTTCTCCAATGTGTTCAAGCCTGTCAAAAGCGTATAGTGAATGAAACAAAAGTTCTGGACTTCAATACCACAATAAAAAGTTTACCAGTTTGGTATGCCTCAGATAAAATCTTATGGATCTCTATTATTATTATGGTTGATCACACAGTCAGCCAGATAATTAAATTCGATTTGGTATTGTTATCCTTCCATTGATTCCTTCCCAAGGACCTGTGATAGGCATATGTTGTTGTCTGATTGGGTTAAAGGTATCATCACCGGATGTAAGCTGTTTTAAGTAAAGCTGCCTTTCGGAATTGATGGATAATGATTTTGTCAATGCAAATAGCATTCAAGTATTTAGTATTTATTTGATTTGTCAATTGCTTACAAGATACAGGTATAAGAATAAACATAGTTTTGAATACATGAGATAGATACTTATAAGAAAAAGAAAAGAAACAATAGGACAGGGACGGTAGGCACGATTGGTGAGCTTATTCACGCCCCTTACAGACCACTTAGGAAAGGGGTGAGGTCAATAGTAGACAGTCTAAGTTAAAGTTTTTGGGGTTTGGGGAAGAAACCATAGAATCAGGTAGAATATTCCAAACATTGACCACTCTGTTGCTGAAGTCGTATTTCCTGCAATCAAGTTTGGTGCAGTTAACCTTGAGTTTATATCTATTGTGTGCTCTTGTATTGTTATGACTGAAGCTGAAGTATTCATTTGCAGGTAGGACATTGCAATGTATGATTTTATATACTATAATTAGATCAGACTGGAGGCGGCATAGTTCTAGGTTTTCTAGGTCTAGAGTTTCGAATCTGGTGGCATAAGGTATTCTGCAATGAGTAGAGGAGCAGAGAACTCTTCTTGTGAAATTTTTCTGGACTTTTTCAATTGTGTTAATATCAGATACATGATATGGGTTCCAGACTGATGAGCTGTATTCAAGTATAGGTCTAGCAAATGTTTTGTATGCTCCAGTTAGTAGTGTGATATTACCAGAGAAGCTGCGTAGGATTAGATTAACAACTCTTAATGCCTTTTTGGCTATGTAGTTACAGTGGGCTCTAGCACTTAGATCATTTAAGATGAGTACTCCAATGTCCTTGACAAAGTTTGGATCCTCAACAAGGTCTTGACTATTTAGCTTGTATTTTATTTTCTGATTTTTTTTGCCAATATGTAAGACAGAGCATTTATTGGTTGAGATATGATTGACATTCTGATACATAGTCAAGGTATTTTTGGAAGGTAGTAGTATTGTCTGTGGTGTTGAAAAGCTTTACATCATCAGCGAAGAGAACACTCCAAAAATTTTTGAATTGCACCAAAGGTGCCTATTAGTGTTAGTATTATCTTTCTTTTGCCACAGACATTCTACTTCTGTCTGCAAGTCTATGTATTCTGTGATTTTTCTCCAATCCTTCTCTTATTATCATCATTATTTTAATGTATATAGCTGCCCATTTTGTAATTGTGACCATGGAATATGGTATTTTTGGGATGGAGATTACAGACATGGGTAAAGAATAGCACATCTGTCTCTGTAATATCTAAATATATATATTTCTCTTTCTATATTTCCAAAGTTTTCCTCCAGGTAAGAAAAGTGTCATCTGTTTCTTTTTCTATAGAACTAGCAACATTTACCACTGTTAAAACACAGGGAAATTGTGATATCTCTGTCTCTATATTTTTCTACCACAAACACTTGCAGGACAGGTTGCACACAAACCTATGACACAGTGTCATTGATTACATACAGAAGGAATAGGTAATTGCAGAAAAGCTCTGAAATTAGAAAGTCAGCTTCTACTTCAGCATCCCTAGACTCTTCATACAGACCTTGTGAGTTTAGTCTTGTCTATTTCCATGAACAGGTTGTGCAGCTTGTGCAGATTTTTGTTTAAAAATGAAGTATCTGTGTTGCTTGTGTGGTATAAAGGGTGTGCATAGATCTGCAATTGTTTAATCACATTATCTTAGTCTCAATCACTCATCATTCTGAAAGGTTAGTCATTCAGAACAATATCATACAGAGGCATACAAATAGCAGAAAGAAAGAAAGAAAGAAAGAAAGAAAGAAAGAAAGAAAGAAAGAAAGAAAGAAAGAAAGAAAGAAAGAAAGAAAGAAAGAAAGAAAGAAAGAAAGAAAGAAAGAAAGAAAGAAAGAAAGAAAGAAAGAAGCATGGTTTATAAAATGGAATGGAATTAGTAAAAGGTAATGGAGTGTGTCTATGAAGGAGTTGAAGAACTGTAAACAAACTAGATACAGAGGCTAGTAGAGACTATATTGCAGGTCAAAAAAACAGTTTACAAGGATAAGGATGAACAGAGAATGGGTTTGGCGAAGCATAGTAGATTAGATAAGAGAAAACCATGAAAAATATTTTAAAACCACTCTTTTTTCAAGGGAAGCTGCCTAAACCAATGTTTCTCAAACTTAACCACTGAAAGATGGGTGGACTTCAACTTCCAGAATTCTCCAACCAGCAACGTTGATAAGAGAATTCTAAGAGTTGAAGTCCACCTATCTTCCAGCAAACAAGGTTGAAAAATATTGGCCTAAACTAATTATAACAGAAGAGTAAGAACAGCATTTGATTATGATGAAAATCTAAACAAAGCAATCCTGAATTCACATCCTTGTATTCTGCAGGGGTTTTATTCCCGCAGCCACCCAGGAAAAGAAATACACATTGATATGTGATTTCTCAATATTTTATCTTGAGCTTCATGATGTAAAAGGGCATTAAGGTACTGTCAAGCAACAGGACAAATGTGGAAAGTTGAAAAAGCTTAGAATCTACTCTAACATTGATATACCTTTGATCCAGTCGAGACAACCTAATGACACAGCTATGAATGATTTTTTTCCAGGGACTTTAAAAAAAAAAAGTTGCAGCACAATTTGCCATTTGCTGTGAATGACAGTTTCATTAAACTGGTAGGCAGAATGTTCCAAGCAGTGAAATAGCTAGAAAATATGTACACAGACATACAAAAGTGAGTCACCTTGATGTAATCCAAAAGCAATTATCACAAATTTCTAGTGATTTAAACATTATTTGTTGAGTACAGAGGGGAAGTTATTCCCAGTGGTAGTCACTTTTGAAGATTTTCAAAGTTTGATTATGTGTCATTTTCAGGATATGCCCTCAGCAAACTATGCAAAGGCTAGAAAAGTACTTAGAAAAGCTAACCAAATTTTAAAAAGCAGTGAAGGATTAAAAATTAAATACTACTATGTTACAATTTTTAAAAAGTCTGTACATATTTTTATGTACTTGAAAACTAGTATTCTAATTCAGAACTTAAATTAGGGTATTGTGTCTCAGACAATGCCTTTGTAATTAGGGTGAAGCCCAAAGAAAATCGTACCTTCTACAGAGAATACAAAGAAAAAAAAATGCTTGGGTTGAAAACTTCTAGTAGCAAAATTTATAGTATTAAGAACATCTAGCAGAGAATCTATGGCACTGAGGGCATGTAGCATCAAACTATGAAGTAGAAACTATTTCCTACTAGATCAAAATTGTATAATGTATATATCACCCAGCATATAACTTTTATATACTATTGTTGCTCTCTAGTCCCAACTAGTGGCCGGAGGGACAAATATGCCCCAACATACGATCTTTATATACTGTTGTTGCTCTTTACCCCCATCTAGTGGCTGGGTAGACAAATACCAAGTATATTGTTTGAAGCTGACCCCACCCCTTTATCCATCACCTGCACTCTCAAAACAAGTGCACACTTCCTTTAGCATTTGGAGAAGGCAGAAGCACAAAAAAGAATCAATCTTAATCTGTGGCACATGGTCATTCAAGGACAAACTCACATCCTACACACAGAGCATCACTGGTGAGATTTAAATTGCTTGTATTTATTAATTGTTATGTGAAGCAGTAACTTAATACTGTCTATCTTATATTTGGTTCTCATTGTATGTATCCCTATTTTCCACAGTTTTACCATATCCTGTTCTTGCAATAAAACATTTAGATCTAGGCACATGGTCTGTTTTATCGGAGGATAGATGGGTTTAGCTGCATGTTGAGCTGCACACAGACTAACATGTAGTGACAACAGAACACACTCCATATTGTAATTGTGACCATGGGTGATGCCCATAGGATTAAAATCAAACAATTAACAAACAAAATAATGGTGACTGAGACCCCAATCCAAATCATAAATAACATACCATCACAATAATGGGCTCTTCTGACTTCAATACTCCATGCCAGAGCATACCTCCATGTCTCCAACGGTTTAAGGGATATGGTGTTCCTGAGGGCAGGCACCACAATGGAAAAATCACAACATTATAGGTTTATAGACTTTGCTTCATCACAGCAGACTAGGAAGTTAGATGAGAATGGATCATATGAAGTTACCAAGAACCATGCACAAACAAGGATATTTAATTGGAGTGCTTTGTTATTTATTAAGCAAAAATTCCTATTCAGAGACCTAATATTAAAATTGTGTTTGATTTTGGGTGAAATAAGGTTTCAGCTCTTCATGGATAGATTGCCTTTTGGATGAATTTTTTGAGCTTTTGCCCTAGAATAAACAAAAAGTAGCACAAAATTCATGCAGTATTAAACTTTCGCAGATCCGCTTGCCATGTGCCTTGAGGAAATAAGGCCTGATCAGTTTTGACATCAGCTATCAAACTCTAAGATTCATCTACTGGGCAACCAGAGTTACTAGCACTTTCTCATTTTTGAAAAATGTGTTATTCATTCACAGAGTAAGATTTTCTCTGAAGGTATTTTCAGTATGATCTGAGGAAAAAAACACACAAATAAGATTTTAGAAAGTCCTCAGGGTAGTCAGCAAAAGGACATGTCAGAACTTATACAGAAAGCACAAGGAAAAGTCATCTCTATGTGATGATGATACTCAGAATCAAACTGTTCAATAAGTATTTTTATGGAAGAGTCATCAGTCACTGATCTAATTCACAAAGCAAAAGCTGCTACATATAGAATAAAATATAATAGAAGTTTAAGAGTATGGACGGATTAGTCAATTCTAAGTTCTTGGCCCTGTCGGGTATCATTCATTATTTGGATTAATTTCTTGATTTGCATTTGGAGAAGAATTTTTTAGCAAAAGCACAGATTGCTCATTTATAGTTCTTACTTCATTTATACTTCTCACGCATTCCCCAGGCACCAAAAACGCTTATTTTTAAAAACAGCAAGCAACACCATTTTTAAGTATGGAATTCCACCCCGAATCTCATCCGTTTTTGCATTTGGGATCAAAAAAAAAAAAAAAATTGCCTTCTGAATTTTCATCCCGAACCCTGAATCTCAGCCTGGCATTCCGAGGCACCAGATTTTCTGACCACGGCATCATGTGTTTTCTTCCCCGGGCACCAAAAACATTTGATTTTTGTAAAGAGCAAGCAACACCATTTTTAAGCATGGAATTCCACCATGAATTTTGTCCTGGCATCCGTTTTTGCATTTGGGATCAAAAAAAATTTGCCTCCCCAGGCAACAGTTTTTCTGACTGCGGCATCACACGTTTTCTTCCCGGGCACCTAAAACCCTTGATTTTTAAAAACAGCAAGCAACACTATTTTAAAGTGTGGAATTCAACCTCGAATCTCATCCTGGCATCCGTTTTTGCATTTGGGATCAAAAACATTTGCCTCCCAAATTTGTGTCCCGAATTCTGAATATCGTTCTGGCATCCCAAGGGACCACTTTTTCTTACCACAGCATCACTCGTTTTCTTCTCCGGGTACCAAAAACGCTTGATTTTTAAAAACAGCAAGCATTAACATTTTTAAGTATGGAATTCAACCCTGAATCTCAACCTGGCATCCGTTTTTGCATTTGGGATCAAAAAAAATTTGCATCCCGAATTTTCATCCCGAACCCTGAATCTCAGCCTGGCATCCCGAGACACCATTTTTTCTTACCACAGCATCATGCGTTTTCTTCCCTGGGCACCAAAAACACTTGATTTTTGAAAGCAGCAAGCAACACCATTTTTAAGTATTGAATTCCACCCCAAATCTCGTCCTGGCATCCGTTTTTGCATTTGGGATCAAAAAAAAATTGCCTCCCCAGGCATCAGTTTTTCTGACCGTGGTATCATGCGTTTTCTTCCCTGGGCACCAAAAACAATTGATTTTTAAAAACAGCAAGCAGCACCATTTTTAAGTATCGAATTCAACCCGAATCTCATCCTGGCATCCGTTTTTGCATTTGGGATAAAAAAAAATTGCCTCCCGAATTTGCGTCCCGAACCCTGAATCTCGGCCTGGCATCCCAAGGCACCACTTTTTCTTACCGCAGCATCAAGTGCTTCTTCCCCAGGTACCAAAAAAGCTTCATTTTTAAAAAGAACAAGAAACACAATTTTAAAATATGGAATTCCACCCCAAATCTCATCTTGGCATCCATTTATCCATTTGGGATCAAAAAGAATTTGCCTCCCAGGCACCAGTTTTTCTGACCGTGGCATCATGTGTTTTCTTCCCGGGCATCAAAAATGATTGATTTTTAAAAACAGCAAGCAACACCATTTTTAAGTATCGAATTCAACCCCGAATCTCGTCCTGGCATCTGTTTTTGCATTTGGAGACCCAGAAGGTCAAAACAATAGAACTCAGAAGGTCATCCTTCTGAGCCCATTACCCAGGTCATTACAACCCAGGAGATTACAGCACAAGACCCAGGATGTCAAAACAATAGAACTCAGAAGGTCATCACACAGCCCATTACCCAAGTCGTTACAACAAAGGAGGCTGATAGATATACAGCCAATATCTCAGCCACACATGTTCTTAAGAAAAAGCCAGCCAATCTGCAAATATCAACTCCATCAACCAATCAAGAAATGACAACACAGCCAACCTCCCCACCAGTTTATATAGGGAGACAGCAGCTCAGATCACACTTTGCTCACACAGCAAGAAGCCGAAAGCACCAGCCTGAAGATGGTGAGTGAGATCTCATCGAAACGTTGCCAAGATGCCCTCAATTTTACATGGGAAAAGACCCAAACAGGCCAAGACCTGCATATCTGTACCCGTGAAAATCTACGATTTTCTATATAAGTGCAGGTCTTGATATGTTTGGGTCTTTTCCTGTGTAAGATTGAGACTATCTGGGTAACGTTTCGACGAGATCTCACTCGCCATCTTCAGGCTGGTGCTTTCGGCTTTGTGCTTGTGCTCGCACAAAGTCCTATTGTTTCTTTTATTTTTTTTCTTATATGTATCCATGTACTCATAACTATGTTTTTACTTATACCTATTATCTTGTAAGCAATTGACAAAATAAAATAAAATAAAAATAAATTTCAAGAGAGCAATTTTTAGCTTCTTTAGAGGTAGGCAACAGTGGTATTCCAGATTCCTCATAGGGATTATTTTCTCGATGCACCATACTTGATGAACACAAAAATTACTTTCACACTTGGGGCTTTGTGTGCTATAGATATTGAGTTAAGACTTCAGCCTTTACTCATTTGAATATGTGAAGGTGTTAAGCCAAGTAAAGTTCTTTGTGTCTCTGTTCAGACTAGAGAGCTATAAGAGAACACCACCAAGCCTTTCCCAACCTTCATGAGTATATGTGGGATGCCTGAAGGATAAAAATACCAACCTTGCTGTCAATATGTGTCCAAAATTCTAATAAAACAGAATTTTCAGTTTAATTATACATGTATTCAAACAAGCACGAGAATTGCTGTCTTATAATAGAGTTATCAGAGCTAGGCTGCAAATTTCTGGGTGACCACTAGAGGGAAAGTCCAGGTAGTAATGGGTACTGCTGAATTTGCCTATGTGACTCTTCCACTATGCTGTGTTGGGTACCAGGAAGTTTCCAGCTGAAATTCAAGATGCTGATCATTACTTTATAAGTTAAAATCAGGATTAAGATTTTAATGTAGTCGTAATTCAGGCATCAGACTAGAAACTGGCAGATTGTGGTTCTAGTCTTGCCTTGAGCACGAAGCCAGCTAGGTGACTGGGCCAGTCACTTTCTCTCAGCCCTAGGAAGGAAACAATGGCAAATTACTTCTGAAAAGCCTTGCAGAGTAAACTCGTCCAGGCAACCTCCCAAGAATCAGACGCAATCAACAGAAGGAAAAAAGACAATTTCAAACTACTTATTTTACTACTCCGATACATACATATGAAACAGGGCAGGGAGCGAAGCAAGCAACAAAATTAGAGTAGGAAAAGAGCCATATTTTTTCTGCTTGGCATGTGCTGTTAAATGTCAGAAACTTCACCCTCTCCAAAAGTAATGCTTCTTCTGATAAAGCATTATATTTAAACTACAGCTGAGTATTTGGGGATATAATAGAAACAATTTTCTGCTCCTAGTCAGAATTGTCTACTACGGCAAATCCTTACAGTATAATTTTTGTTTGAAATCTCCCTATTAGATATTTTTAGATGACATAAAATTCTCCTTCATAATTACTATTTGTATTTATGTTTGCTCCAGTAGATAATCTGTGACAGAAGGCTAGCAGAAATTAAATTAGTTTTAAAATGGTCTGTGGTTTCCAATGAAGGAATCAGAAATTCCAGCTTTTTGAATGTAACTCATCTCCCAGGGTGTGATTTCTCCGTTAAATCTAGAGAATTCTTTGTCGCACAAAATAAATTACTTGTATGATGGGTTTCAACAGCTCCTGTTTCTTTCTGCATGATGCTCAGATCTCATTTTTAAGAAATTTCCCCTGATGCTATAATATCAATTTAATGCCGTTACTCCTAGATGCCCTCTAAATTGTTGCCTCATTCTGCTGCTTGCAAAATCCACATATTGTTCAGATTTTTTTTTTCTATGTCACAGTACAAGGTATTTTTTATCTATATATTGATGGGTAAAATCAGAAAGAAATACTTAACAGCATTTTCCAAAAGAAAACCTTGAATGAAAATAATTCTTGTTTCTTTCACGGCAGAGCCATTTCTGGAAAAAATCCAATATATAAGAATAAAGCTTAGGTATTATGAGCAATTTAAAATAAGTGAGGCTCCTTAGAGAGACAATTTGGTGCAGTTGTTAAGGCACTAGGCTAGAAAAAGAGAGATGATGAGTTCTAGTCCTGCCTTTGTCATTAAGCCAGCTGGGGAACTTTGGACCAGTCTCTCTTCAACTTCCCAATCTAGCCAAAATTTGGAAATTTCCAGTGGCCTCTACAGAAGAGCAGACTGCTTGAGATAATTGGAGATACCTTCTTTCCCTCCCATTGGAACCTTTGTCCCAACATTAACAAGACAGAGTTGCCAATAAAAAAGCAACCTTGAGACAGGTACAGGAGGAAGTTAGAGAAAACACCTGTTTTGGAGCCCTGTAGCCACAAACAAACAGAGATATGCAGCAGCCAAAAGGAAGGAGGTGTTTTTTTTTCTTCACAGGGAGTGGATGGTCCAAAGAAGAGAAAAGAGAAATACAGTGGCCTAGTCAGAAAAAGCACAATATGGAAATATGCAAGAGTTCAACACACTGGCTATTGACAGAAAAGAAAAAAAAATAAAAGAAATCCCATAGAGAGGAATTAAGACAGAACAAGTTGGTCAAAAGAGAACATTTCTAAAGAAGGAGGAAGAGGGGGAGGAGGAGGAGGAGGGGAAGGAGAAGGAGAAGGAGAAGAAGAAGAAGAAGAAGAAGAAGAAGAAGAAGAAGAAGAAGAAGAAGAAGAAGAAGAAGAAGAAGAAGAAGAAGAAGAAGAAGAAGAAGAAGAAGACAGAGCAATGTTTCTCAACCTTAGCAACTTAAAAATGTGCAGATTTCAACTTTCAGTATTTCCCAGTCGGCATGCATACACTAGTGTAGTAGAGTCATAGTCATAGTATATAGATAATGGTATAGTGGAAATATTGTAATAGTAGCAGTATATGCAATGCTCAACCTTTGACCATATTTGGGAGTGGCAACTCTATCACTAAACAATGTGGTTAAGTAAAATGTGACTAGACCTGACTTAATGTCAGTTCTGCTATGACCACGAAGTAAATCACCTATAGTCTTAAAGTGTAATGTCATGTGATGTGACTTATGACTTCCTTCCAGCTTCTCCTTTGTCTTTGTTTATCAGAAGCTGGTTGTGAAGGTTGAAAACCACAAGACACTACAATAATCATAAATACACATTGGTTGCCAAATACCCAAATCACATAACGGTAAGGATGCTATCACAAATGTGAGGACCAGTCATAAAAATCCTTGTTCAGGATTGTCGATAATCGTGAAGGTTCACTGAATGAGAAATCAGTAAGTGATAACTATCTATAGTAGTAATTAAATAGTACTACCGTTTTTTCTTCTATTCAATTATTTCTGATTCTCAGAAACTGCCTAGACAAAAGAGTTTCTAGAAGTGGCTAAAAGAAAATGACTGGCTCACGGTCAGCTAGCTGGCTTCAAGACTAAAACAGGACTGGAATTCACAATCTTCTGGTTTCTAGCTTGATCTGTTATCACTACACCAATCCGACTCTTGAGTAGTAGTGTAGAGAATATTAATTGTCATAATAGTCATTATCAATTGAGTAGTATAAAAATAATCATAATTATAATAAAACAAAATATAGGATATAGAAGTAATAGGAAGAACACACATAGAATTGTGTGCTTCATGTGTGACTTTTATATCTTTGTTTCACAAAATAAAACACTTTTCTAATCCTTTCATGACCATTTCCATTCAAAAATTGACCCAATCTAATCTCGTTTCATTTTTTTTTATTATCAACCTGAATTTGTTAGCTGTAGTAATGTATAAATTAGGAATGTGTTAAATAGTGCCTAAAAGCAGATAACAGATAATCAGAGTTGGAAGGGACTTTGTAGGTCATCTAGTCCAACCCCCCACCCAAGCAGGAGACCCTACACCATTTCTGACAAATGGCAGTCCAATCTCTCCTTGAAAGTCTCAAGTGATGGCGCTCCCACAACTTCCAAGGGCAAGCTGTTCCATTGGTTGATTGTAAGATCTTAGCCACTACTACTTATACAATTTATATGTGAAATAATTTATGGGATTCTATTATAAATTAAATAAATTACAAATATTACAGAATTGGTAATCACTACTTCCCTTCTTACATGAAGGCAGTACCCAAAATTATTATTTTGTTATTATAGATGCCAAAACAATAGAACAGAAATGTTTGGTAGGAAATACTGTGATCACGAAATATTTGACTTTTAGCATTGTCGTTCTGTTTGCTAAAAATCACAGTGCTATTTTAATCATTTTTTCACTCCTTTTAATTACTCATGCTGTAGCTTTATTATTCATACTTCTTATTCCAGATAATTAAGATCAAAGAATAATTACAGAGATCTAATTATATTATGTAGCTGATCATATCTGGATTTGTAATAATATCTGGATCAATAAAATCATATCTTGCATAAATCATTTTTATAGTTGTGAGACATCGCATCAGTGAAAGGCAGTCAAAACTTACAATCAAGACAAACAAATAAATAAATAAAGCCTAGTGTAAATGCACAGGAAGATCAGCCCTCAAAAAAAAACCCCAAACCCTGTAAATAAATGACTGTAAATGTTTTTAGGCACTGCTAAAAATAATTGAAATGGAAAATGATTTTGATATCTCCCCAAAAATTTTCTAATGATTTATTTTGCATCTTCCTATTTATATTACAATTTCTTTCACTTGCTAAGAAATGAAATATTTACCTGTCAATGCATCTCCTTTTTTAAAAAGGACTATTGATTTCTTTGCTTAGTTTAGTCCCCTTCAAGGTGTTTCCTTTGGGACAAGAACTGTGATGAATCATTGTGTGGAAACGTGAGATTTTTTTTAAAATCAAGCTATTCACACAATATTCTGCCCAGGTACAAGAAGAACATGTGATATTTATCTACCTGAATGTTAGACATTAGATCCATTTATACCCCAAAGACATCTGAAGATCAGAATCTCTATTAACTACAAGTGGTCCTTAATTCCATTATAAATGACTTTATCATAATGCTAGCAATCAACAAAAAGTCCCTTTTCTCTGTTTTAACCGTGGATTGAAAGGAAAGCAACTTAATGTCATATAGCTCATTTTCTTTAAGTACTGAGCTGAAAATAGATGGCTTTCAAATGTACCACTCTGATTTAGAAACTTACAAAAAGATTACCCAATTGCATATTTCCTCTGCTGCTTGTCAAGCCAAATTTATTAGCAATGAGAAGAAAGACAAATGGGGTTCAACATAATTTATTCTTTTACTGTCAGAGGAGTCAACCCCTGGATTAACTGACATAAAATTACCATTTGCATCAAGAGAGAAATAACTCTACATGACAGGCTGTTGAATATGGAGGCTTTTATATCCCCAAACAGATATCCATTGTATGTGTCATAAATATGTTTCATCATGCTCCAGAATCTTTGGACTTAATGGTCTACAAATCAGCATCCATTTTAGGGCATAGTCTATCTCTCCTACCACAGCAGTTTGTGTATGTGTGTGTGTGTGTGCGCGCACCATGCCTAAATTGTATGTTCTCTCTCTTTCAAAAAATGAAAGATAAAACAAGGAGAAATGTAAAAGAATTCAACTATTATTTTTTCTAAAAGATTATTTTGACAATTAGTACAGAAGAATCCACCACAGGGCAAATGATGGTTGGTGGTATATCATTCTCTTAAGGAAATTCCATTGTGTGGTATTCAGAGGTGGTATTCAGCAGATTCTGACCAGTTCTGGAGAACCAGTAGAGGAAATTTTGAGTAGTTCAGAGAACCGGCAAATACTATCTCTGACTGTCCCTGTCCCCATCTATTCTCTGCCTCCAAAGTCCCAGCTGATTGGCTGGGTCTTCCTTTGTTTCCCTGCACAGGAGAAGGGAGATGGAAAGCAGGTTAGTGGGGTGGGGAGGGAATGGGGATTTTACAGTATCCTTCCCCTGCCATGCCCACCAAGCCATGCCCACAGAACCAGTAGTAAAAAAATTGAATCCCACCACTGGGATTAATGCTAAGGTTTTCCATTTTAAAGCATGTCAATATCATCAAGGAACTTTTAAAGCTCTTTTTAGAGAATTTTCTTCTTTTTTTGGCAATAGATCCATGAAAGCCCTTGTGTAAAGGGTTTTGTAATGATAAAAACTCACCCAACTTTTTAAATGTTCATCAAAACAAAGAAAAGAGATCCCTTGACCACTGCAAATATCTTTTTTTTAAAAAAAAAACACCCTTAGTGCTGCCCCCCCTAGTCATCTGTAACTGATGTAGCAAATCCTTAGGGAAAGGATTGTCAAATTAGAAAATTGGATTTACAGATTAGATTTTTGGGGACTCCACATATCTCTAATCACAAGGCGAACAGCATGTATTCTGTGCAGTTAATAGGTGGGAACATTTCAAAATTGGGTTTTGGATTACAGTTAAAAATTATTTAGCTAGGTGGCAATTTGATCTTCAGGATTTGCATGTATCAGCAGTTTTCTCTGAGTAACATCATTTAACTTAATCAGTGCAAAAAAGAGATGACTCTCTTAAACTAATCAATAAAGGATGTGGGTAAACAATTAGGCTGTTTCTACACTTCTCCAGGACATTTTTATTGTATCTTCACATCTTCCAAGCGCCTTGTTGCTCCAAACAATTAAAAAATGGGGATTTGGAGTCCCCCAAAAAGCTAATCTGGAAGTCAAACTGTTTGGATAATGCGAAGGAAAACTGCATAAGTAAATTGCCAATGTGTCTGAATTCTCAGTAACAGCAAAGCTTTTTAAATTAAAAAAATCATAAGCATTTGATTTGATATATTTATTTATACATTATAATCTAACAGTCTAAGTGTATAAAAAATAAAACAGAGGTCCTTGACAGAAAAATACCTTCTAGAGACATTATCAAATTAATCAACCATTTCATTTTTTTTAATATAAATATTTATTGAAAGTTTAACAAAGAGAGTAAAATTGACACAAACTATTAACAAGTAAAGGCAAATAAGCGAAAGAGAGAAAAGCAAAAAGTGTAGAAAGATTGAATAAAAAGAAATAGAATGAAGCTTCCAAATTCTTTTGCAGCAAATCCAAGTACAAATACAAAGTTATCTCTTACTCTGTAATTACAAAAGAAAGTTCACCCTTTTCTCTTAGTCAGAATTTTTTCCTAGTCATCAAACCACAAATCATAAGTGCATTTATTTTTTTTCCATTTTATGCTAAAAGTCTACAAGGGGTTTCCAATCAACCATAAATGTACGTGCTGGGTTTTTTTTTTCTCTAATAAAAAGAATTGATTTAGCCATTTATGCATTTCCATGATCCAACCATTCTTCCATTGAACATTTCCATTTTTGACCATACAATAGTCTTGCTGCAGTTGTCATATATATAAAAACTAAATTTATTATTGTTTCTAGTTTCTTGGCATTAATCCCCCACCCCCCACCCAAAAAAAAAAGAGTTTGGTTGTATTTTAACCTTTAAAATTTTCTGAATTAACATACATATTTGTATCCAAAATGTTTTAGCTTTTTTGCCCTTCCACCAGGCATGATAAAATGAAAATTAACTCAAACATTCCTTATATAAATGTCAGTGTGAGTGGATCATAGAGTTGAGCAATATTGAGCAATATTACTCTGTCAGCCATTCTTTAAATAGCACAAATATAAATAAAATTTCTCTACATATAGTGGGACCCTGGATAATAAGTGGAAGCATCTAGCTAACCTTGGATGACCTTAGGAAGTCTAAGCAAACTCACCATCTCCTCAAATGTTAATTGAACACGTAGGGAAGTTGGAGTGACATCAATTTTATTCCAATTTTGATTAGTGGGTAAATAAAAGTCTCTTTCCATGCTAGGAAACTTCTCTTTGTGTGAGTATGTAACGTTATGTGGGAATGATCTTGGGAGGGAGTAGGAAGAGCCACAGCATAGACAGCAGTCTCACAAACAAAATTTAATTCCAAAGAGAGAAGGGTGGTAAAAGAATCCCCAAAACCTCTAGTTTTGGGGAGAATATAAGTGAGGGACAGATGGCTATTTTCAGACTTTCAGATTCTGTTAATGTAATCTTACAATAAAGATAAGCTGATACTCCAGGTTGTATATGGCATGCATCGATTTAAATTTGTCTATTTATTTGTTATATAGATCTATAAAGCAACTTTGGAAGGATGACAGTCAATAAAATAAACACAATAATAATCTTTCTTGTCCTTTTTTCATCCAGTCACTTCTTATTCTATTTAGCCTTGCCTCCAGTAACATTTTGACAGCCAATATATCTAAACAAACTATTGCATTTTTGTCTCAGCTGAAATCTATATCACATAAATACAGGTATAATTTGCTGGATAATTCCACCAGAATAAACTCTGTTCAAAGCCAAAGCTAAAAGTTTCCCATAGTCCATGTGTATTAGAATATGAACTGAACTGTGTTACATTTCTGAAAGCATATACTTTAATAGTACACATAAACTTCCATTTAAAAAATGAAACCATTTATGTTACTAATGAAAAAAAAATTCTTAAATTGTCTCAGTTTCAATCTGTAGTTTAAAATCAAGACTTCCATTGATTGCCATGTTATGGTACAGTTATTCATAATAGAATTAAGGAGCACTGTAGTTAACTGGCATTCTGATCCTAAGATAGCTTTAATCATCTACATGGAACCAAAATCTAATGTTCTGGTAGATAAGTATCTCATGCTTTATTTGTAGTTGGACAGAGCATAGCGTGGACAGCTTGAAACAGTAAAGTCCTGTTTGAATATTAGTGATTCAACAGTATTCCAATACTGTAATAGTATAGTGAATCTAACAAATTGGTAATGTTAGCATATATACTCATTCATACATCCGAGGACTGCCAATTGAAGAATGTAGGAGTTTAGCTTAGTACAATGTTTCTCAACCTTAGCAACTTTACAACATGCGGATGTCATCTCCCAGGCTGGAAATTCTGAGTGTTGAAATTCACGTCTCAAAGTTGCTAAGGTTAAAAAACAGTGGTTTAGAATGCTGCCATACAACAGGAAGAAGGGTGACTCCCAAATGATAAAATAACAAAACTAAAAAAAAAAATAGCCAATAATATTTAATCATAAATAAAAGTTTATTTCAAATTAATGAAGGCAATTCCTAAAGATGGCATTCCAGCAGGAATAGCAATTGTTTAGTGAGGACAATTAAGCTGTGGAACAGCTTGCCTTCAGAAATTGTGGGCACTCCATTACTGGAGGTTTTTCAGAACAGACTAGACTACTGGTTCCAAAAGTGGGCGGTACCTCCCTTTGGGGGTGGTGGGATGCCTTAGAGGGGCGCTAAGAGGCGGCAGGGGGTGCTGGAGGTGGCCCTCTCTCAGGGGTGGGATTTTGCAGGTAGCTTGGCCGAACTCCTGTCCCTGGGAATCAAAGCACTGAAGCTCAAGTGACGTGGGAAACTTTGGCCGGGCTCTCGAGATGAGAGCAACTCTGGCCACTTCTTTCCGCTAACAGGTGGCCAATATATCTGCAAACTGTCAAGCGCTCCTCAAGAGAGACGATTTTGCAGATAGCTGGCTGAATTCCTGTGTAAAGGGGAGCACAACGTTGTTGCACCTCACTAACACGGGGTGGGGGAGGTGGCTCATCTCCGAAGTACCAGCATTGCTCCAGTGATGCAGCCCTGAGGACGCTACCTTTGCCTGCATTTGTCGCTAAAGTGTGGCAGCCAGAGAAGTGCTCCATTCAGAAGTGCCGAACTTCCAATTTGGGGCTTCCACAAAGGGGGAAGAAAACCCTCCCTCTGCCGCCGCCACTGCTTTCGCCCCTCTCATAAACCCTGCCAGCTCCTGGGTGTCCTGTTTGCAGTCCCGCCCGACGACGTGCCCCCTGCCCCCCCATTACGTGTCTATTAGGAGCACCCGAGCCTGGCTTTTGGAGTCCTTCGGGGGCACCATGTGTAAAACTGCATCCAGCTGGCCACTCCTTTGTCTGAAGGGGAGATTTCTAGTTCCTTGTGTTGCCATGTTTTTTCTTCTCCCGTGGACGGTGGAGGAATCAAGAGTTTCAGGTATTTGTGGCGTGGGTCCCTGTCACAAAATCAGAGCCTTTTGGCAAGGCTTCTTGTATTTTATGTTACTGGCCCATTGCAGAGAGGTTGTTGAGAGAAAGAGAAATTGTAATATAATGGTAAAATAGTTCAATTTTATTATACTGGTTGGAGAGTGGCTTCTGATAATCATGAAATGCAAACCAGTAAATGTTTCCCCCTCCTAATCAAGGTGACATTATTTAATACCAGAGACAATAAGCAGTAGAAATTCAACAATACAGAATGAACCATTTTATGTGACACCTCACTGTTGATACTTAGAGACAATTTTGCCTGTTAGCAGAGAGAAGTAGCCGGGGTCACTCTCATCTCCTGAGAGCCCGACCAAAGTTTCCTGTGCCACCAACAGTCAAAATTCAAATTAGTGGTCCACAGGATTTAAAATTATGAGTTTGGTGGTCCCTGAGGTCCAAAAGAGAGAGGGAATGAGAGAGAGAAAGAGGGAGGGAGGGAGGAGAAAGTGAATGGGATATGGAGAGAGGGAGAGAGAAAGAAAAAGAGAGAGGGAAAGAAAGAGAAAGAGACAAGAAAGAAAAGAAAGAGAAAAGGGAAAGAAAAAGGGAGAAAGGAAGAAAAAGGATAGACAAAGGAAGAGGGAAGGATGGAAGGAAGGGACAGAAAGAAAGAGAAAGAAAAGAAGAAAGGAAGAAAGGGAGGGAGGAATGAGATATCTAGTCCAACCACCTGCTCCAGCAGGGTTAGAAGGGTGTGTGTGTGTGTATGTGTGTGTGTGTGCTCGTGCGTGCATGCGTGCGTGCATGTGTGTGTCTGTATGGCTGTCAAAACTCCAAAAACAGGTCAAGTAGTTCTGGGAAGGTCAGTCATAAATTAGAACACATACTAAGCAAACGGCCATTAAGTGAGGACCACTTATATTTGGTTTGCCAGTCACATGGTCACATGGCCACGCCCATCCAGTCACATGACCACCAAATCATGCCTATCCGGTCACGTGATCACCAAGCCATGCCCAGCCAGCAAGCTACACCCAGCCAATCACAAGCCCACAAATTAGGCCACACCCACAGAACCAGTTGTTAAGAAATTTGAATCCCACCCCTGGGTGGGGGCACTGAGGATGAGTTTGTAGCACCAAGGGGGAAGTGGACTGAAAAAGTTTGGGAACTACTGGACTAGACAGTCACTTATCTGAAGTAATATAGGTCCGTGATGGCGAACCTATGCCACATGTACCAGAAGTGGCATGCAGAGCCATCTCTCCAGGTATGTCAGCCGTTGCTCTTCTGGGTTCCGATGCAAGCATGCAGGAGCGCCATAAAATGGATGCATAGCCAGTTGGCCTTCACACATGCATGCACATTAGAAACCAGAAGATCAGGTGGCTGGCGCACAAGCGCGTATTGGGAAGCTAAGCTTCCGGTTTCTGGTGCTCCCGTGTGTGCTCATCAGGAGCTGCTCTTCTGGTTTCTGGCATGCACAGGCATGCTCCTATTTCAGCACTCGGTGTCAAAAAGGTTAGCCACCACTGGTATAGGTTTTCCTGCTTGAGCAGGGGGCTGGATTAGAAGACCTCCAAGATCCCTTCCAATTCTATTATGTTCTATTCTGTTCTAAGCTGAACCAATGAAGGAATTTGAGTGGATGGAATGTCACCAGGGATATTTAGGAAAGTTTACATAGCTTTTTCTCTGGTAATATTACACTAATAACTAGAGCATACAAAACATTTGCTAGACGAATACTCGAATACAGCTCATCAGTCTGGAACCCACATTACGTATCTGATATTAACATAGTTGAGAAAGTCCAGAAATATTTCACAGGAAGAGTTCTCCACTCCTCTACTCGCTGCAGAATACCTTATTTATTTATTTTATTTATTTATTATTTAAATTTATATACCGCCTTTCTCCCAAGGGACTCAGGGCGGTGTACAGCCCATCTAAAACCCACAAATATACAAAAATTTAAAAAGTATTAAATTAATCGGCTGATAAATAAGACTAAAAAGACCCTGCCCCCCCCCCTTAAAACCCCAATTTAAAATTAAATGCTATGGAGACCAAATTAAAACCATTATCTCAGCCCAGGCCGGCCTGCTCAAAGAGCCAGGTCTTCAACGCGCGCCTGAAGGCCCTCAGGTCCGTGCCGGTACGGAGCTCCGGTGGCAGAGTATTCCAGAGGGCGGGGGCACCCACAGAGAAGGCCCTACCCCTTGGCGCCGCCAGACGACACATAGCGGCCAACGGCACCCGGAGCAGACCCTCTCTATGGGAACGCACCGGCCTGTTGGAGATCACTGGCAGAATGCGGTCCTGGAGGTAACCTGGTCCCATGCCATGGGTCGCCCTAAAGGTCAAAACTAGAACCTTAAAGCGAACCCGGAGAGCCACCGGCAACCAATGCAGCTCGCGCAGGAGAGGCGTCACATGGGCGCTACGCGACGCCCCCATAATCACCCGCGCAGCTGCATTTTGCACCAGCTGGAGTCTCCGGATGTTCCCCACGGGGAGCCCCATGTAGAGGGCATTACAATAGTCCAGGCGAGAGGTGACAAGGGCCTGAGTGACCGTGCGCAAGACGCCCCGATCCAGGAAGGGCCGCAACCGGTAGATCCGACGGATCTGATGAAACGCCCCCCTGGAGACGGCCACGATGTGATGTTCAAGCAACAGCTGTACATCCAGGAGGACACCCAGGTTGCGAGCCCTCTCTGCGGGGGGCAGAACTTCCCCCCCGATAGCCAGCAAAGGTGTCAGCTGGCTATATCGGGGCGCCGGAAACCACAGCCACTCGGTCTTGGATGGGTTGAGCCGAAGCCTGTTCCCGCCCATCCAATCCCGCACGGCCTCCAAGCACCTGGACATAGTCCCCACAGCATCGTTGGGGTGGTCTGGAGTAGAGATGTACAACTGGGTGTCATCTGCATATAGATGACACCTCACTCCAAGACCACGGATGATCTCGCCCAGCGGCTTCATATAAATGTTGAACAAGAGGGGAGAGAGGACCGACCTCTGAGGCACCCCGCAAAGCAGGGGCCTAGAGGTGGACCTCTCCCCCCCCACCAACACAAATTGCGAATGGTCGGAGAGGAAGGAGGAGAACCATCGAAGGATGGTTCCACCAATCCCCAACCCCTCCAACCGTCGCAACAGGATACTATGGTCGATAGTATCGAAAGCCGCCGAGAGGTCTAATAGGACCAGGACAGACTCGAAATTCTAGACCTAGAAAACCTAGAACTACGCTGCCTTCGGTCCGATCTAAGTATAGTATATAAAATCATACATTACAATGTCCTATCTGTCAATGAATATTTCAGCTTCAACCATAACAACACAAGAGCAAACAATAGATACAAACTCAAGGTTAATCGCACCAAACGATTGCAGGAAATACGCCTTCAGCAACAGAGTGGTCAATGTCTGGAATACTCTACCTGACTCTGTGGTTTCTTCCCCAAACCCCAAAAACTTTAATCTTAGATTGTCTACTATTGACTTCACCCCTTTCCTAAAAGGTCTGTAGGGGGTGTGCATAAGCGCACCAACGTGCCTACCATCCCTGTCCTATTGTTTCTTTTATATTTTATTTTTCTTATATTCTTATATGAGGTCAATAGTAGACAATCTAAAGTTAAAGTTTTTGGGGTTTGGGGAAGAAACCACAGAGTCAGGTAGAGTATTCCAGACATTGACCACTCTGTTGCTGAAGTCATATTTCCTGCAATCAAGTTTGGTGCGATTAACCTTGAGTTTGTATCTATTGTTTGCTCTTGTGTTGTTATGATTGAAGCTGAAGTATTCATTGACAGGTAGGACATTGCAATGTATGATTTTATATACTATACGTAGATCGGACTGAAGGCGGCATAGTTTAAGGTTTTCTAGGTCTAGAATTTCGAGTCTGGTGGCATAAGGTATTCTGCAATGAGTAGAGGAGTGAAGAACTCTTTTTGTAAAATATTTCTGGACTTTCTCAACTGTGTTAATATCATTAATTAATATCAGTAATTAATAATTAATATTAATATTATGTTAAACTATTACAACAAATAGGAAGAGACTTGGAGATATGGAGCAAAATGCAGATTTCATTATTAGGCAGAATTGCCACAATTAAAATAAATGTTCTACCCAAATTGCTTTATTTATTCCAAATGATCCCTATATTATTGGATAAATTGTTTTTCAAAGAATTGGATAAAATTACTATGAAATTCATTTGGCAAGCAAGAAGTCATGAATTAAGAAAATTTACTTACAAGACAATAAAAGCAGAGGTGGCTTTGGTGTCCCTGCCTGGGAGACCTATTATAAAGCAGCAGTGTTAATGTGGATAAAGGATTGGATTAAATTGGAAAACAAAAGAATTCTAACATTAGAAGGATTTGACCTACAAATAGGGTGGCATGCCTACTTGTGGAACCCGAGTAGTAAAAGTCATACTTTCAGAGACATACTTTATGCAAATCTTTGATAAAAACCTGGTCTGATATTAGGAAAAACCATTATATTAAAGTTCCATTACGATTGTCAACAATGAAGGCAATTTTCCACCCTAACACAATGTAAAAAGCTCAAATATCACCAAATTTTAGACAAAGAAGGAAAGCTCAAATCAACTCAAGAGTTAGAAAACCAAAAAATAATGATTGATCATTGGTCCTATTTCCAAATAGCAATAAGATATGAGAAAGATTTAAAAGAATTCAGTATAGAAACAAAGAGCACTAAATTTGATAAGATACTTTTGGGCCCAGATAAAAATATGATATCTAAATTATATATCTATCTATTGGAATATGAATTAGCTGAGGAAATTGTGAAAGAACCAATGATAGCGTGGGCAAGGAATCTTGGCCATAATTTAGACTTATAGACTGGGAAGAAATCTGGCAGAGAAATCTTACAATAATTAAATCTGTGCCTTATAAAGAGAACCTATATAAAATGATATATAGATGGCATCTAGCACCCTCCAGATTAGCAAAAATACATCCAATCCAACTTGTTTGAAATGCAAAGGGAATCATGGTACCTACTTACCTCGATCCGTCCCAATCGGGCTTCAGGCCTGGACATAGCACTGAGACGGCATTGGTCGCGTTGGTCGATGATCTCTGGAGGGCTCGTGACAGAGGGTTCTCCTCTGTCCTGGTCCTATTAGACCTCTCGGCGGCTTTCGATACTATCGACCATAGTATCTTGTTGCGACGGTTGGAGGGTTGGGGATGGGTGGAACCGTCCTTCGATGGTTCTCCTCC
This sequence comes from Bungarus multicinctus, assembly GCA_023653725.1. Taxonomy (NCBI): domain Eukaryota; kingdom Metazoa; phylum Chordata; class Lepidosauria; order Squamata; family Elapidae; genus Bungarus; species Bungarus multicinctus. The sequence goes on along the minus strand of CM042848.1, from coordinate 9,995,766 downwards.
TTCCTCTCCGACCGTTCGCAATTTGTGTTGGCGGGGGGGAGAGATCCACCTCTAGGCCCCTGCTTTGTGGGGTGCCTCAGGGGTCGGTCCTCTCTCCCCTCTTGTTCAACATTTATATGAAGCCGCTGGGCAAGATCATCCGTGGTCTTGGAGTAAGGTGTCATCTATATGCAGATGACACCCAGTTATACATCTCTACTCCAGACCACCCCAACGATGCTGTGGGTGCTTGGAGGCCGTGCGGGATTGGATGGGCGGGAACAGGCTTCGGCTCAACCCATCCAAGACCGAGTGGCTGTGGTTTCCGGCGCCCCGATATAGCCAGCTGACACCTTTGCTGGCTATCGGGGGGGAAGTTTTGCCCCCCGCAGAGAGGGCTCGCAACCTGGGTGTCCTCCTGGATGTACGGCTGTCGCTTGAACATCACATCGCGGCCGTCTCCAGGGGGGCGTTTCATCAGATCCGTCGGATCTACCGGTTGCGGCCCTTCCTGGATCGGGACGCCTTGCGCACGGTCACTCAGGCCCTTGTCACCTCTCGCCTGGACTATTGTAATGCCCTCTACATGGGGCTCCCCGTGGGGAGCATCCGGAGACTCCAGCTGGTGCAAAATGCAGCCGCGCGGATGATTATGGGGGCGTCGCGGAGCGCCCATGTGACGCCACTTCTGCGCGAGCTGCATTGGTTGCCGGTGGCTCTCTGGGTTCGCTTTAAGGTTCTAGTTTTGACCTTTAGGGCGACCCATGGCATAGGACCAGGTTATCTTCAGGACCGCATTCTGCCGGTGATCTCCAACAGGCCAGTGCGTTCCCACAGAGAGGGTCTGCTCCGGGTGCCGTCGGCCGCTATGTGTCGTCTGGCGGCGCCGAGGGGTAGGGCCTTCTCTGTGGGTGCCCCCGCCCTCTGGAATACTCTGCCACCGGAGCTTCGTACTGACACGGACCTGAGGGCCTTCAAGCGCGCGTTGAAGACCTGGCTCTTTGAGCTGGCCGGCCTGGGCTGAGATAATGGTTTTAATTTTGGTCTCCATGGTATTTAAATTTTAAATTGGGGTTTTAAGGTGGGGGGGTGGGACCTGTTTAGTTTTTATTTATCAGCCAAATTGGTTTAATACTTTTTTAATTTTTGTATATTTGTGGGTTTTTAGATAGGCTGTATACCGCCCTGAGTCCCCTGGGAGAAGGGTGGTATATAAATTTGATTAATAAATAAATAAATAAATAATAAATACTTCCATCTCTGGTGGACATGGCCTGTGGTCAAAAATTTTTGGATTAGAATCAAAACCCTGTTAGAAGAAATCATCCAGGGTGGATTGGAGTGGGAACCTAAATTGTATCTTCTGGGTATTATTAAGGAAGGTTATCCGTCCGAAGTAAAATATTTGATTATTCATATTCTAACAGCGGCACATATCTCACTGGCTCAATTCTGGAAATCGCCTAATATACGACCAATAGAAGTTATTATTCAAAAAATCTGTGAATATGCAGAAATGGAAAAACTCACATTAAAATTAAAAGGAAAAGCGGAGGCGGAATTTTACTCGATCTGGAATAAATGGTACGATTGGCTAGAACGTAAAAAAAACGTAAGGGGGAATCAAGAGGGGAAAACAAATTTATGAAACAGATTATGACACATACAATAACAAACAGGAATTGTTAATGTTAGTCTTAGACTCCCTCTTTCTTCAAATAATCAATAGAAGGAATCCATCGGTAAAAATAAATATGTATAATCCAACAACAAATATTAAAAACAGAACATTATGTTTGATAGAATATAAGTAACAGAGAACCTATAGGAAACAAGAAATAACTGCCACATAATATACTTTGGGAAATATTTAACTCACTGTCAAATGTATTAAAGGAAAGTTTAATTAGTTTTAGCACAGAGATTATTGTGATGTTTGTTTGTATGAATCTTTGTCTTTTCAGTTTGTATATTTGTGTATTTTGATTTTTTTGTATTCAATAAAGTTTATTTTAAATTTAAAAAAAGACTGACATTCTCCAAGTTAGTATGAAAAGGGAAAGAAATACAAGACAGAGAAACTGGATACAGTGAAGTCATAGTAAAAAATGAAAAAAGTAGAAGAATAATCCTCCCATATCTGCTATGCTTAAGCGTTCTTTTTAAGTGTAGGGAGGGGAGTTACTAAACAGAAATACAAAGGTTATAAAACTGTTCAAGGTAACCAACACAATCCACCTCCCCACAAATGAAAAATGGCTCCTTCTCATGTACAGAGCTGGATCACGAGTCCCTGCTTCTGACTGAGATAAAAATGCTTTGGTCTTTTTAAAAGACACATTTAAAAACATCCATGGAGATACTAGATAAAGAACAGGACAAGTTGGAAGTTCCCAAGAAGCTTGTGAAATCCACAGAACTGAAGGAGTAAGTAATTTGCTACAAAAAAAAAATAGAAATAGGGATTCTAACCAAGGATTTGTGTTAGTTTGTGGATTATTCTTTTCTTTGCTGAGCTCTACTTCATGTTCTTTCTTTTTATAAAAAAAATGGAATTTTGTGTTCAGTATCTTTATATCAGTCCTCGTGCATGTCCCAGGCTTTGTAATATCTTTGTGATCAAAATATTTCAACCTGCAATTGTCTAAATCGGGTGTCAGCAACCCGTGGGTCCAGAACTGCAAGCGGCTCTTTAGACCCTCTGTTACGGCTTCCTGTCCCATGACTGGCTGACCCCACCCCTCCCTCACATGGCCTGAAAAGGTAAAAGTGACAGCGGGAATGAAGAAGCAGCCGGGGCTGATTCTCTGGCACCTCACTGGAGCTTCTTCCTTTCTTGGTGCTGGGCATGCCTCGGTCACTTGGGGAGGAACACAACCTCTCTCTGCCCCGAGACACTGAGCTGGCACGGCCACAATCAATGCCAACCTTGCTAACCTGAGGACTGGCGGAGTGGGAACAGGATCCAGGAGGAGGGGACAATGGAAAGGGGGACTCTGTGTATGTGTGTGTTGGAAAGCCACAGCTGGGCCAAGCCAGCAAGTTCTCCTTGGGACTCTTTGCTACTCCTTTTATTTCTTCTTTTTGGAAATCCAGGATGGCTGAGGAACGTGTGCTACCCTTTGGGTGACCCTCCTCCTTCCCCTCCTTCTCCTCTAATGACCCCCTGGACCCTCAGAACAACTGTAGCAGGGCTGGGAGGGTGCACATGTGCACATGCGCTGGGAGAGAGGCCAGGCTCAGCCAAAGAGCAGCAAAGGCATGTGTGGGATGGCTGGCTGCTTGCTTAAGGAGAGTCTCCCCATGTGTGCGCACTCTCCCGGCCCTGCCACAGCCAGCCAGGGGCCAGGAGGTCATGAGAGGAGGAGGGGGAGGAGGGTCTCCCAAAGGGAAGCCTCCGCCATGGCTGGTGCACATTCAGTGGTGGGCTGCAACTGATTTAACAACCGGTTCTGTGAGCATGTGCTTACTTTAAAATTGAACAAAAATCAAAAGGTCAAAATAAGGAAAGAATGGCAAATAATCCATTGGAAAAATTATAGGGGAAAGAGCCTCAGGATTTAATTCTTGGGAAATGCATACAGACATATAAACACAGAGAGAATTTTATCTAAATTGTATAGTTGTCGGAATCTTGCTTGTTATATACGCCAGAAGATTTAGTCCCATGTGTACATAACCCTCTATAACCAAACATTTACTTGATATACTTTCCCCATCAACATGGATAATTTAGAATCAAAGCATTCAAGTACATTGAAGACAACAAAAAAGATCAATCTCTGAGTGACACTAATATGTCTGAAAAACTCACTTGATTTATAGTACTAAGAACTCCAATAAGAAAGGCATTATTCATGCATTTCTGAATTGGTATGGACTCAACTGACATAATTGTTTCCATATTGGTATAAACTTGTGAATCCGCTTCCATTAATTAGATTCTTTAACCATTTTCCATCAAATGAAGGCAAAAATACAACTCCTTTTCCTGTCCTCACCAAGAAATGTTTATCCATGTAGCAAAATCAATGAAAATCAACTTGATTAATATCCTCTCTTGAATGGCTTTAGCTCTGGTATGGTTGATTTACACCATGAATATGCACTGGAATGTTCTTATCAATGAGTTAGTTCCTTCGCTGAAGACTTTCTCTTGAAATATGGTATTAGTTTACTATAAAATATACAGCTGGCAATTTTGTTCACAAGTTATTCTGCTTTGCCATTTCTTGTGATTCAGACTGAATGCTGCTATAACTTTATCAGCAGGAAAAAGAATCTAGCTGGGATATGGCTGGAAGCATTTCTTTTTAGCTGCAGCAATAATGAGCATTTCAACATTATGCTTCAATATATTTCAAAACTTTTTGATAGCATCTTATTCTGTTCCTTTTGTGAACTTAACAAAAGTCTGATGGAAGACAAGCCCTTTGTTTGAAGATAATACATAGAATCTCTCCAAATTTTACTTCTTATTATATTAGATATATCACAGACAAAAACCTGGAGAGTCTGAAGGCATTAAAAAGTTCAATTTGTCAGCTCCAAGTTCAACAATGTTCTAAGAATCCATCTGTGCACATGATAAATTAGAACAAAAAAGGGTTTGCTTCAAGAGCCCATCTAATAGTCTTTGGCAGCCAATTGCATCCAATTTGGGGACACTTTAAATCTATTTGCAGTTTATGGCTTGCATATCTAGAGAATCAGTTTTGTCCAAATAAATTTTGCCCTTATTCCACATTCTAAGTGGAGGTGGTGGTGATAAATGAAGAAAATTCCATTTTATCTGTGCTAAAGAAGAGAGATTTAATGGAGCAGAGAGAGAGGGTCACTTTTTAATGCACACTGATCTAATACACATATTCCAAACCTTTAAATATTAGATCACTGAGGTGGCAAGAGCAGGAAAAGATCACGGGATAGTTGTTGACATGAGCCCCAGGATCAGTCTGACTTTTGTTTCTTACAATGTCCACTAGTTTCCATCATCTTGCTGCTATATATTGGAGGTATCTTTATTTATTTATTATTATTTATTTGTCAATTGCTTACAAGGTACTAGGTATAAGTAAAACACAGTTATGAATACATGGATACATATAAGAAAAATAAAATGTAAAAGAAACAATAGGACAGGGACGATAGGCACGTTGGTGCACTTATGCATGCCCCCTACAGACCTCTTAGGAAAGGGGTGAGATCAATAGTAGACAGTCTAAGGTTAAAGTTTTTGGGGTTTGGGGAAGAAACCACAGAGTCAGGTAGAGTATTCCAGACATTGACCACTCTGTTGCTGAAGTCGTATTTCCTGTAATCAAGTTTGGTGCGGTTAACCTTGAGTTTGTATCTATTGTGTGCTCTTGTGTTGTTATGGTTGAAGCTGAAGTATTCATTGACAGGTAGGACACTGCAATGTATGATTTTATATACTATACTTAGATCGGACTGAAGGCGGCATAGTTCAAGGTTTTCTAGGTCTAGAATTTCGAGTCTGGTGGCATAAGGTATTCTGCAACGAGTAGAGGAGTGAAGAACTCTTTTTGTAAAATATAGTTCTAGGTTTTCTAGGTTATCTGAGATGAACTAAGTCTGTTGTGATTTACAATCTCCTAGAATGTTCTTGTGATGGATCAGGAAATGGATGAGGTGGTGGTTGGCAACGAATGAATAATGAATAAGAGTCAATAGTAATTAGTAACGTCATGACATTGTTTTATCTCTCAGGCTACTAAATGTGTGGTATAGAAGTAACTATTGTGGTTGGTCTGAGCGATCAATGGGAGTTAGTAGTGACTGGGTGTCTTTAGAGTATGGTAGGTGGGAAGAAGGAATTGGGAAAGAGGAAAGAATAAGAATACAGGGGTGGGTATTTAATCAAAACTGAGGCAGGTCATTTGCAAGGATGGCAGGCCAATGTTTGAGATATGCCAGTCAGTCCCATAGCCTGTGATGGACTCTGGATGATACTGCTTAATGTTGGTGAGTGTAGGGAATAAAGAAAGTGATCTTGATATGCAGGAATTGTCATCTAGATAAAAGGGTGCATCTCAAGTCCAGGCAGACTAGGTTGATGCTATTGTTCCATTGTCCCTTGGACACACTGTTCCAGCTCAAGCAGGTGGCAGCTGTGGACAGGAAGGCCTTCACACAAATTTATCCAATGCACCAGTTGTATAGAACCTTGGGTCAGGAGGACTTAAGACAGTTCCACTTTGATCAAGTTGTATGTAGGTTACTGCAATGCACTCTACGTCAGCTACCATTGAAAACCATTCAGATGTTTTACCTGGCCCAGAATATGCAGCATTGGTCATTATGATGGAATGTTTTTATTTTATTTTATTTATTTATTTTTATTTGGGTTGTCAATTGCTTACAAGATAATAGGTATAAGTAAAAACATAGTTATGAATACATGGATACATATAAGAAAAATAAAAGAAACAATAGGACAGGGACGGTAGGCACTTTGGTGCGCTTATGCATGCCCCCTACAGACTTCGTAGGAAAGGGGTGAGGTCAATAGTAGACAGTTTAAGGTTAAAATAGGAGTAGTTTGTTGTGTACCACTGAATCAAAGGCTTTACAGATGTCTATGTAGATTGTGTCTATTGCTTTGCCTTGATCGAATTGTGTAGTCCATATGTTTTTGCAGTGTAAGAGTTGCAGATTGCAGGATAGTTTTTTTCTGAAACCAAATTGTTTATTAGAGAGTAGGTTGTTTGTCTCTAAGTGGAGGATAATGGATTGGTTAATAATTGATTCCATGACTTTACAGGGGACGCAGCATTAAGAGATTGGTCTGTCCATGCAACCCTTTTATATATGGGGTGCAATGGTTACCAGTAGGCTTCTGGGTGCAATTAAAGGTACTGATTTTCACCTCTAAAGCCTTTTGTGACATAATTTCAGCCCAATCTATACTATTGCAAAGAGCTGGTTTTGTCATTAAACAAAATCATATGATAAGAGCTTCTCTTCGTATGGCATGATATCCACCCCCCAGAGATCCATATGTCCCCCATCCTGATTTTATTTGAACAATTAAAATCAGGTTCTTTCTCCGGACCTAGGGCTAATGTGGTGGAAAGGTTGTCGGTGATATTTTGTTCTTATTTCTTCAAGATATTTCCTTTTGTGTTTGGATTGCATTGTTTTAAATTGTTATATTGTATACTCCATTGAATTGCAATAGAGTCAGGTAAGATAGACATTTAATAAGGATGATATAACAATTTTTAATTATATTTATTGTTCTCTTTTATTTCCCAACAAAGAGCTCAGGCCACTTTTACCATCAGAACAAGAATACAAAAAATAGTTCACACATTATGTTATTTATTAATTAATTACATTAAAAATATAGCTACAAGCAAAGTACAAGATAACTCAGTCATCATATCTCCTGAGAAATTTCAAATGACCCAGGAGTTTAATAAGTGTCCATGTGTTTATCCAATTAAGTGATTGATAGAAGAGAACCCCTGGGTAGCTCAGGGTTGATCTAGAGCAGTGGTCGCCAACTGATGGGCCGTAACCCACTGGTGTGCCACGAGAAAATTTTGGTGGGCTGCAGAGAAATCTCACCCCCAGAGCACCCCCCCCCAAAGCAATTAATCCAAGCTTCGCAGAAACACAAGGCCAGCGGGAACCCTCCCTGCCCACTCAATCCTTACCCGGCAAACTTGCCTGCTAAATTGCTATTTTTCCTTTTTCTGACCATCAGCTGTTCATCTGTTCTGCTGTGCCAAGTGATTTAGATTAGCTAGGAAGCAGGAAATGGTTGGATTTCTTGCTTTCTAGCTAGTCTTTAGATATTTGGCTCTGCTTTTAAGCCCAGCCGAACCTTCCTTAGGACTGAAGGTTCTATTATTCAGTGCAGACTCATGGCAAGCAAATTTTATCTGACAGACTGAGCTAGCTGATGGCAGATAGATAGATCACTGAATGATTCTATCTGCAACTCAATCTGCCTGCCTGCTTTGCCTGATTTGGGTTAAAAGTTGCTCTTTTTTTATAAAAAAATCAATAATTATATAAATATTTATAATATTTACATATAAGCGATGCCCAGCCAGTCACATGACCACCAAGCCACACCCACAAATTAGGCCACACCCACAGAACCGATTAGTGGTCCCTGGGATCTAAAATTATGAGTTTGGTGGTCCCTGAGGTCCAAAAGGTTGGTGACCCCTGATCTAGAGAGTCCTTGGTGAGAGCAAAAGGTATCCCCTCTCCCTCCATGAACTAAATTCATTGGTGGACCATTTTAGAATTCCTGCATTAAAATTCTTGAACGTTGCTAATTTAATACGTCAGTGCAAACTCAAAGGAAAGCCAGATAAATTATGGGTTGCCTTATGGATGGAAAATCCAAATAAAGAATAGTAAGAAGGGAGAAATGGCAGACTTAATGGACTGATCTATGACTTCATTTTTATTGGAGAAGGTAAAGCAGTAAGAAACATGCTTACAAAGTGAAATCCATTTACTTTTATTTCTTTTCAGATTAATCAATAATTTCTTCAGGTTTATACTGGCATCATGATGTATGGATAAATAGGCTAATCCATTCTGCCTTGGGTATCTTTATAAAGATATTAAAATGACTAAGAAATATATTGCAAATAAAGGAGGTTATCATAAGATGAATGTTAAAACCCAGAAAGAATGGATAACTCATGGGGGAGCGAAAGACTGAAGACAGCATAGTAAATGTTTAGTGGCAAGCTGATTTCCTGTGTTGGAAGAAAATCCCTTTGAAATATTGGTTGGCTTTCACTCTTCCAAATGTGAAGGGAGTAGAGTTGAATATTACAAAAAAGAAAAAGGACACTTTATAAGAAGTTAAAGTGGGGGGAAGATGTCCTGATGTAGACAATCATGAGTACAGAAATGGGCATATCAACTTGCCAGCCTGTTTGGTTTGGAGATAGTTCATTTTAACTCAGTTCTGCACCAATTCATTAATTATCTTTGATAACAGTCTTCTCTTTCTCAATGAGGATCATTCATATTATTCAGTTATTAATGCTAAGGATACCGCCATAAGCTCTACTAACATAATTTTCAGCTTCCTATAAGAGCTTTCTATGTCAAGCATACAATTTGATAATATAAATAAGTATAAACATGATTATTAATACACAAAATAGATACGAATAAAAGATAACATTAAGACAGGGATGGTAGGCACATTGGTGCGCTTATACACGCCCTTTACAGACCTCTTTGGAATGGGCTGAGTCAACAGTAGACAGTCTGAGGTTAAAGTGTTTGGGGTTAGTGAAAGAACCACAGAGTCAGATAGAGTATTCCAGGAATTGACCACTCTGTTAATGAAGTCATATTTCCTGCAATCAAGTTTTGTGTGGTTTACTCTGAGTTTGTATCTATTGTGTGCTCATGTATTGTTGAGGTTGAAGTTGAAGTAGTCATTGACAGATAGGGCATTGTAATGGATAATTTTATGTACTATGCTTAGGTCAGACAGAAGGCGGTGTAGTTGTAAGTTATAAAGAGAGAAAGAGATTTAGTATGATCAACACAAATGCCAGAAAACCTTCCTAGCTGCACATCATAGATAAGTTTGATGCCTTGTGTACTTTTACAAGATGGTGAACCTTTGGTTCCACAGATATTGCTAAACTACAGTTTCCAACATCTGTCACTATTGGTCTTGGAACTGCTGGGAGCTGTAATTCAACAGTGTCTGAAAAGGCAGATTTCCCACTTATAAACGTTAACAATTCTATTAACCATTATATGATATTCAGGACAACCTATGCATGGCATATGACATATAATGGAAAGGGAAGGCAGAGGAGGGTGTCCTATTTCAGTGATGTTGAGTAACAGGAGATATGGGAGACAAGGGAGAGGGCAGGCATGGGGAACATGACCTCGGTGTTTAGTACCAATCTCGTGTTCTGCCCCATTGCACTCAGCTCATTTTCCTGGTCAGCAGATCTGTGGTGACCCTGGTCTTAGACTTCTGCTTTTAAATGTGAGATCAGCTTGCAATAAGGCTAGCCTTATTGCCGATTTGATCCTCGAAGAGAAGGCTGATCTGGCTTGTATAACTGAAACTTGGCTGAGCCCAGAGGGAGGCGTTCCTCTTGCAGAAATGTGCCCAGTGGGTTATCGAGCATGGCACCAGTCTAGACCTCAGGGCCGGGGAGGAGATGTGGCTGTTGTCATCAGAGAATCTCTAGTAGCCTCCAGAGGCACTGTTCAACAAGTCCCCGGCCATGAGACCCTTTTTCTTAGATTGGGCTCAAGGGATCAGGTGGGATTGCTGCTGCTATACCAGCCTCCCTGCTGTGTGGCAGCTTCCCTATCTGGGCTCCTGGACCTCACCACAGGACTGGCAGTGGAATTCCCCAGGCTTTTAGTTCTGGGGGATTTCAACCTGCCTTCTCTGGGATCAGGGTCGGAGATAGCCCGAGATTTTATAGAAACCATGACTTCCATGGGCCTGTCCTAGATTATCCAGAGCCTGACTAGTAATAGTGATCACACTCCCGATTTGGTGTTCTTGTCGGAGCAGTGTCTATGTCACCTGGAATTGGTAGACCTCTCCTTGGTCCCCTTGTCATGGTCAGATCACAGTCTGGTGGCAATGAGTTTCTCAAAAGCTGCATCCCCCCGCAGGGAGGCAGGACCTATTAGATTAGTCCGTCCCCATTGACTAATGGACCCAGATAGGTTCCAGAAGGAGCTAGGGGTTATAACTACAGATCTATTATCCAGTCCAGCCGAGTTCTTAGTCACTGTTTGGAATAGGAAGGTGATTGAGGCTCTGGATAGGATTGCACCCTTGTGACCTCTCCTCACCCGTAGACCTCTCTGTGCCCAGTGGTATACAGAGGAACTGAGAGGGATGAAACACATGAGGAGACATCTAGAGCACCGCTGGTGGAAGACAGGAGATAAACTCGATCGAACAAGGGTAAGAGCTGCTAATAAGGCCTACCTTGTGGCGATTCGTGAAGTGAAGTGTAAATACTTCTCCAAACTAATTGCATCTGCAGATAATCACCCAGCAACCCTCTTTAAGGCGAGCCATCTTCTCTTAGGGAAGGAGAAAATAGAGATCCACATGAAAGGGCGGGCTGATGAATTTGCAGATTTTGTTGAAGACAAAATAGCTCGACTTCATTCCCAGTTAGATGCCGGCGTGGTTGCTGATCCAGTGGAAAGTTCTGTGGCAGGTTCTTGCTCTGTTATCTGGGAATGGTTTAACCCTGTTGCTCCTGAGGAAGTGGACAGGATCCTAGGGAGTATGCTCACGAGCACCTGTATGTCCCTTCTGGCTTGTGGAAGTTTCCCAGGAGGTGACAGGAGGGTGGACTCTGGCTGTGATTAATGCTTCTGTACAGGAGGGGACGGTGCCCCAGCACTTTAAGGAGGCTGTGGTCCATCCTCTTCTTAAGAAGCCATTGCTGGACTCCACCCAGTTGGATAATTTCCGACCTGTCTCCAATCTTCCCTTTTTGGGGAAGGTTGTTGAGAAGGTGGTCGCACAGCAGCTCCAGAGGTTTCTGGATGAAACGGATTATCTCAACCACTACCAGTCAGGATTCAGACCTGGATTTGGGACAGAAACAGCATTGGTTGCACTTTTGGATGATCTCTAGTGGGAATGGGATGGGGGTAGTGCATCCATCCTTGCTCTACTTGACCTCTCGGCGGCTTTTGATATCATTGACCATGAGATTCTCCTGGGACGGCTTCAGGGGATGAGAGTGGGAGGCCTTGTGCTGTCTTGGTTCACTTCCTTCCTCTGCAGCTGCTCTCAGTCAGTGTTGATAGGAGGTGAGAGATCCAATCCTCTCCCACTGCTTTACGGGGTTCCGCAGGGCTCGGTACTCTCTCCCTCCTGTTCAACATTTATATGAAACCGCTGGGTGAGATCATCCGTCATCATGGTCTGAGGTATCACCAATATGCTAATGATACTCAGCTATATATCTCAGTCCGTGGTGAGTTAAGTGTTGCTATGTCCTCCCTCTCACAATGCCTGGAGGCTGTTAGGGGCTGGATGGGGAGCAACGGGTTGAAATTAAACCCATGCAAGACCGAGTGGCTCTGGGTCTGGGGTTCATTGGTTCAGGAAGAATTACTACCTTTAGTCTGGGTGGCACTGTCCCAAACAGACCCTGTGTGTAATCTGGGGGTTCTCTTGGACTCATGACTCTTATTCGAAGAGCAGGTGGCGGCCATGACCAGAATTTTCATTGCTATATTTTTAAATGAATTGTGCCCAATTTATAAGCTTTTTTTGCCACGATTGTTAAGTGAATCACTGTAATTATTAAGTGAATCAGATGGTTAAGTTAATTCATCTTCTAACACTGGTGTTGATTGTTGGAAGCCAGTTGGGAAGGTCATAATTGCCAATCATGTGATCCTAGGATACTGCAATCATCATAAATACATGCTACATGTTGGAGGCCAATTATCTGCATTTAGATTTTGTGACTGTGGGGATGCTTCAACTGTTATGTGAAGAACGCTTGTAAGTAACTTTTTTTCAGCACTGCTGTAACTTTGAACAGTTGCAAAATAATGATTGTAAGTTGAGGACTACCTGTATTCCATGGTGAAATTGAGCTTAAAATACCATAAATCAGGGGTGTCAAATTGGATTTCTTTGGGGGCCAGATCAGCACTGTAATTTGGGCCAGAAGGTTTGCGAGTGGGGAGGAGATGGGACGGACGCCTCTTGCAGCACCCTACCAGCCAAAATGGGGCACAGGGGGATGTGTGTGCCCCCCACCTCATTTTTAGCCTCCATGGCCTCTTGCAGCACTCTCCTGGACAAAAACTGTGAGCCCCCCTTGGGGCCCCCCTTGGGGCCCATTTTTGGCCTCCCTGGACTCCAGCAACTAAAAACAGGCTGCCCAGGGGCCTCGTGGGGCCTCCACATGGTCCATTTTTTGCCTGCGGAGTGCTGCTGGAGGCTGAGGAGTCTGAAAATGGGCTGTCAGGGTACTTATGGCCTTCTGATTGCCTGTTTTGGCTGGCAGAAGCACCAAAGGCCGGTCCACTGATATTTCCAGGCCAGCCCTGAGGACCAAATTTAAGCACCACCTTGAGTTTAACACCCCTGCCATAAATTATGTCACATTTTTAATCTACACCTGTGGATAGGAAAAGTGTCCTGTTCAAGGTATTAATTGTTCCTTTGTCAATATTTATGTTTTGCTGGTCAGTAGGCAAGCATTAATATAGCAATATTTTACATATATTTTATTTCACATTCAAATCTAAAACAGAATGATGTTGAAGTTCTTCACTTCTCAACAAGATACAGAAAAATTCTTACATTCTGAAAAGCAACTTATGTAAGACCCTCAATGGACACCTTTTAAAAATGTGAATAGTATTTTCAGTCTTTTATTTCAAAAAACTATTTTTTCAGAAAACAGTTATACTATGCAAAATGATTAGGTTGACAGCAGGGGTGGGATCCGACAGGGTTAACTACCAGTTTGGTTGATTTACGAGGTTTGGTGATTTATGATGTGCGTGGGCACGCCTGTAAATCGTCATCAGCATGTTGCGTACAGAGAAGCAGACTTTCAAAAAGCCCTTTTTTCTTGCTTTTTTAACTGAAGCTGTGCCTCGTTCGGCAGCTGAAGTTGAAAAATCGGGAAATAAAGACCAGGTAAGAGCCTGGGCGGGCAGCTGGGCAAAAACCATCAGCAGACATAGAACCGGTTCTATGTCTGCTGCTCTTCAGAGCTACCGGTTCTACAGAGGTGGACAGAACTGGTAGAAACCCACCCCTGGTTGACAGGAAGAAAAAACTGCTTTGGTTCAGCAATCCTTGGATAAATTCTTATTGTAAATATTTGCAAGGGAAACAAAACTTGAGGAAAAATGTTCTGGCAATTGAAAAGAGCTTTGTGAATGTAGCAAATGTGATCTATTTGTTAGCTTACACAAAGTAGAGTTGTTGGTTTGTGATCACTTATGATTCCTTTACAAAAGATTTCCTTACTCATTCTGCTTGCTCACTCATTCTCACCTTGCTCAGATGGGACAATGGAGTTCTGAGAGCCAATCAGTTCGGGATTAATCAAGATGCTAATTGGCTAATATCTGCCTAAAGTTCAAACAAAACATAAAAAGATGAAGGTAGGGATGGTTGTGATGTTATGGATAGATTGTCCCTAAATATTTTAAACTGCTGCAAATAGGGCCAAGGAAGGCTAACAGGTATTTATACAGAAACAAGTCTCATAAGTATCAGAATACATTTTAATTATGATTATATTCCCTTATTTACTGAACGATGTAAATACTTTAAATTATAGTATCCTCTATTTTTAAGTTTCTAATTTTTTCCCCACCACTTCTTCCATCAATTTTTCTTTTTGTTCCTAAGAAAATTTGTTAAAGAAAAACATGTGAAACTGTTATCGACTTCGTTTGACAGTGCTAGAAGCTTCCTTCTGGAAACTTCTTAAAATTTAATAGTAGCCTAGTGCAAGATAAGTAATGGGGTGGAGACATATAAAACTGAAAAAAAAACATAAAAAAGCAAGAAGCAATTATTCTACAATAAGTCGGTGACACACAGATTTTATATAGAAACAATAAAAATGAACCACTTTTCATTTCAGCTGAGAATGTTGACAAAAGAATACATAACTAAAGTATACTGTATATGTAAGTACTTATGTAAATGAGCAAAGTCGAACAGCACTAGTTTAAAATATAAGCCAAGTATATATTTTTTAAAAGGTTAAGACCAAGTAAATACACACACAACTCCTATATCCAAACAAATATATATTCATTAATCAGAGATAAGGACCAAAGCAGGAAAAAGATGAATGTGCTTTATTTCTCTTTAGTGATATTGCTGCATTCTTATACACATGTGCATTGCTTTTACTTTTAACTTTATTTCAAAAATAAGAACATTCAGTGGGAGAGAAAAACAAGCAAGCAAGCTAGTTACAATCCTTCAGAGTGTTGAACATCTCCTGAATTTTAATTTAGACAGTTTGTTAAATATATAGACCAAACCTTGGGGGGAAAAAAATCAATGGTAAGATTGCTATCTACAATACTTGCCAGCTCAATGGAGGTTTACTGAATATGAGATGTGAAAAATTACTTTTTGTTTTTACTTGGCATTTGTGTGTGTGTGTGTGTGTGTAGGTGTGTGTATAGGTGTGTATCATAGAGGCATGATCTGTTATGCAAAGGGCTGACAACCCTGTGAACTTACTCCATGATCAGCATTGTGGTAAAAGGTGACTGCAGATCAAGCCAATTAAAATAAGAAAGTTGAGCTATCTCAATTCAATAGTTGTTACCTTACAACTTCCAATTTCACTCAGCTGAAAGTCCCAAACACTGAAATATCCCATTGAACCTGATGGAGAAAGTGGGCAAGAGACAGCTGCTTTAAAATAAATGAATGCATCAAAAGACAAGTGAAGATCCAATCAGGAGCCATGGTTAGAATACGGTATTGCAGGCTGACTGCCCACAGGCTGGAGTTTGATCCTGACCAGCACAAGACTCAGCCTTCCATCCTTCTGAGGTCAGTAGAATGAGGACCCCGATTGTTGGTGGCAATATGCCGACATTATAAACCGCTCAGAGAGTGCTGTGGTATAAAACACTATGGAGTGATATATAAGTCTAAGGGCTATATTTCTAAGGCTGTTGGTATCACAGTCCCATTCTTGTTAGCTAAATAACAGAACAAACATATCAACAAGGAGGCATAACTATCTCACATACCGTCACTTCCTCAATTTTAATATTTCCAAAGTCCTATTTTACTTCCCTTTTCAGATACTATAACACAGGGGTATCAAACTCAAGGCCCTGCAAGGCCCCTATGCATCCCATTGTTAGCCACCCTGGCTTCCAGCAGCATTCTGCCAGCCAAAATCGGTGTTCTGACAAAGGCTTCCAAGACTGTAATTACGCACATGCTTATTTTAAAAACAAGTCTTGGGAATTATTTTCATTCCCAACTGGCAATAAATCTTAAACAGTCCCTCGAGATAAGCACCTACCTTGCTTTCATGTGAAGTGCTGCCAATAACAGAAGTGTGAAATGAACTAGAAAGAAAACCAACCAAAGTACAAAGAGCTTCAAGAATGAGTCTGAATCGCACGAACAACTTTGCTTCCTGCAAAGGTTTTGTCATCTTTGCCTGTCCTTTATATCTTATGGGAGGGGCAATCACGTCCTAGCCTTACTCCCGAATTGCCCCTTTTGTTTCAGCTGCTCTTGCCTTCTAGGAGCTCTGTGCATACCCACACTGGGAACAGGCTCCCCTGGGTCCTCTGCCTCACTGCTGCCAGACTCTGGAGGCTTCTGATTCTGCTGCTGTCCACAAAGGCTGCCGACGAAGCACTACAAATGGACCGCACGGAGGCGAGCAGCATGCTGTGGGAGTCATCCATCCCATTTCCCCCCTGCTCTCCAGCCACTGACCCATGGAGAACTACAATGATGATCCGGCCTTCGAAGAAATCCAGCTTGACACCCCTGCTACAACATCTACATGTGAGAAGAAGGCATGAAGATATACATGCCAGTTCTACCCTCCTGTGTTGCCAATGGACATGAGTCAAGAGACAGAAGCAGAAATTATTACAAGCAGCAAGACTATGTAGGAAGGAAAAAAGAAAAATGAGAAAATGTTAATCAAATTCAGTCAATATAAATATCTTGGATGTCTGCTAGTGGAGTGTAATAAAAATAATACAGAAATAAAAGCTCATTTGCAAGGTAGTAATCAATCCTGTTTTGCCCTGCAGACATTTTTTGTCATTAATGCTGTTAACAAGGAGAGTAAAACTACAATCTATTTACTAGAATGTTGCCAGCACTGTTGGCAACTAAATATTGAATAAAAATGACAACAACATAGATCCACCAAAAATGTCAGTCTACAATGTTCATACTTGATGAAGAGTAATTCAGTTGCTCCCACCCCCTATCGCCCTTTGTTATAAATTGTTAGAGTGATATTAACCACTCCCTGACACTAAACTGTATTGTATTTCAGTTATTCCTCCCAACATAAGCATTCTAAATTGGTTTGTAATCATAGTTGGAAACCTCAGGATGGGTCAAAACAAGCAATACAGCAATCACAGCATTGTAATCAAAGCAGGAGTGGGATTCAAATTTTTTAAAAACCAGTTCTATGGGCATGGCTTAGGCGGTGGGCGTGGCTTGGTGATCATGTGACTGGGTGGATGTGGCTTTGTGGTCATGTTATTGGCTGGGCGTGGCCAACTCAATATCACTCACATCGAGGCACGCATCTCCTCGCCTGGCCTCTCATGACTGTGGGGATGCTGCAACAGTCGTAAGTGTGAAAAATGGTCATAAGTCACTTTTTTCAGTGCCATTGTAATTTTGAATGGTCACTCCACACAAGCAAAGTACCAATAAAGGACAGGAAAAAAACTCCAGAGAGGTTCCTAAGACAGGAAGTCTAGTCCTTTCAAGAATGTAATAAGGGTTAATGGAGAGTCAGTTTCTGTAAGCAACACCAGAATGTTTCCTTCCTGCCTTCCTTACAGGATTAGGCCAGTAATTTCTTCTAACAACCGGTTCTCCAAACTGCTTAGAATGTTAACAACCAGTTCTAGTGAATAGGTGCGAACTGGTAGAATCCCACCCTGAATCAAAGCCCTGCTATTTTTGTATAACAGAATGTTGTCTCAGAAATTCTACCCCCTGCTCAGTACAAGATTCATTAGACAATAACCATCTAGGCTTCTGTGTGTAATGGCTGAGTATATGAATGTAAAAAAGAAGGACACAAACCAGAGTCTAAAGCTAGAGCATATTTTCTTCTTTAGTAACCAAAAACAGGATCAGAGTTTCTTGTATCTGCAAATGATTTATATGTAATCATGTAGAACCAGTTTGATCTAGTGGTTTAAGGTTAGAAACCAGGAGACTGTGAATCTCACCTTAAGCATGAAGGATAGCTGGGTGACCTTGGGCCAGTGACTTTCTCTCAGCCCAATCAACCTCACAAGGTGGTTGTTGCAAGGAAAATAGGAGGAGGAAGTAGTATTGTGTGGGTTGCATATTTATAAAAATAATAAAGACAGGATAAGAACAGAACATAAAAGGAAAAGGAAATCTACTTGTAACTACTCAGGGTATCCAAACTCAAGTGTCTTAGCCTATTGGGCCTTCCAACAATTCAGTTTTAAAAGTGAAATTATTTTAATTTGAATTAATAAGGGATTTAGGAACCTTGAATGAGAAATTATATCAGTTTTATTTATTTATTTAATTTCACATTCGAGACATTTTTTGAAGATTTATTGAAATGACTGAATTAGTTAGGATATTTATGTTCAAAAATTAAAAAAAACATTTATTTTGATTACCTTTATCAAAAGTTAAGATAAGGGCATTTCTCAGATCTTTTTTAAATTTCATTCTCTCTGTCTCTCTTCTAGTGGTTAGAATATAAATTAGAGCCTATAGATGGGAAATATTTTGAAAACATTTACCTTTTATGTTAACAAGAATTCTTCAGGGTGCTTAAAGTACATATAATCAGCATATATTTGTAGAACGATCTGAAAGAAACTTTTTGTTGCTTGTAAAGAAAATGAACTAATAAGCAGAGAAAAGCACAAGGATTATAGCTTACAAAGAATGTCTATTTAAGTAAATCATATATTTGTGATAAAACCTGCAGTCAACAAAACCTGGGAACCTTTAACTAAAAGCAGTTTACTTTTCCCATAAATGATAGGAATATATTTAAAAAAGCATTGTCAGCTCTTTTGTGTCAATAATTGGCTTTTTAAAATTATTTCTTCTTTGTTCTCATTTTTTATGCTGAGCCATTTCAGGGCTTTGCAGCCAAATGTGAATATAAACTACTTAAACTACTTTATTCAGGTAGCTGTTTGGCAAATTGATAGCATTATCATTAATTTATAGGAGCAATTTCTGATTATGATTAATGAGATTCTAGATATTCTCTATCTAGCAACCAATTATGTAAATTTCATCCCTGTTCTGTTGTTTTGCATACCTATTTTTATTTTAATATTGAATTGAAACAGGGGGATTTAATTCTAGACAATGAGATATATCCAGCTCCTTGTAAAAGGACTTCAAATTGCACAGAGACTAACCATTTTCTTTTTCTGATTGACTTTTATATGTATTTCTAAACCTATCCCAGACAGAAAAATAAAATTTGATCACTTAATAGTTAGTTCCCTTTTTACTGCTGTGTTCAGGTACTTCATTCAGAAGGATTGCTTTATTGAAAGAAATAAATTGCTTTATTATTTATGAATAGTAGGGATTCGTAGCTGGGGATGGATTCTTGTATTCTCATCCCGACTTGCAATCTTCATCATCAATTTGCAATTTTTAATATTTTCTGGAGAAATAAGGTTCAAAGAACAAGGATCTATTAAAATTGGGTTACTGCAATACACTGTACATGAAAAGTATTTCAGAAGCTTCAGTGGAAAACGTAGCAATACAGGCAATTATGAGTCACTTGGTACCGAGGTGACACCTGTCCAGGGGTGTCATCCAGTGGTGGGATTCAAAAACTTTTACTACCGGTTCTGTGGGCGTGGCTTGGTGGGCGTGATGTGGCTTGGTGGGTGTGACTTGGTGGGAGTGGCAGGGGAAGGATACTGCAAAATTTCCATTCCAACCCCAATCTTGTGGGAAGGCTACTGCAGAATCCTACTCCCTCCCCACCCCACTAATCTGCTTTCCAGCTCTGTTCTCCTCTGCAGGGCAACAAAAGAAGACCCAGCTGATCAGCTGGGACTCGGGAGGCAAAGAAGAGATGGGGGCAGGGCCAATCAGAGGTGGTATTTGCTGGTTCTCCGAACTACTCAAAATTTCCACTATCGGTTCTCCAGAACTGGTCAGAACCTGCTAAATACCACCTCTGGTGTCATCCCATTCTGCTAGATCCAGCCACCACAGAAAGCCATCTAGTGGAACCCAGGAGAAAGAAGACTTTTTCTACCATGGGACTTACCTTTGGAAAATTGTCCTGTGGTCCTCCCCCTCACCCCCCAAAAATAAGTGTTATCCCAAAGCACTCCACAGAGCATTGACAGGTCAGCTTAATCATCAAGCCTGGGACTATCAAAATGTTAGTTTAGGTGATCCTGTTTATTGGCCTTCGTTGTATTAATAGAGTGCACTCAGCTGCTATGTGACTTCATGTTATTTCTGTGGTTTTTAGTGTGTTTTGATTCTGGTGTTAATTGTTAACCACCCAGAGTTATCCATACAAGATGAGTCCTGTGGGTAAGCTCATTTTTAAAAATTATTATACTGCCCATGAGGTGTTTGATTATTCTCAGCTGCTATTTTACTCTGTGTCCTATTATTTATATTTCTAATTATTGGTTTTTGTTTTTATTCTGCATTAATTGGTAGTCACCCACAGTCATGTACAGTATACGACATCGGCAGTCATATACATTTGTGGAATAAATAAATAAACCCCAAAATAACATCTTAAACCCATGTCTATCCTTGGCCTTTCTCCAGAAAGTCAAAGTTGAATTGATTTTTTAAATTAAAATTAAGGTGCATAATGTGTCTCTGTATATTATTGAATAGGTAAACATTTTATAAGTGTAAGATGTAAAAGACTGCACTGTCCAGTTTTGTGCAATCCATCCCTTTTTAAGTAAGAGAGGCAGGTCTGCCAGCATACATGGATGTTGAAAGATGAATGGTGCAAATTGATGCTCATTTACAATTGCACCAGAAGAAGAGATCGAGAAGAAGAAGAAAGGAGGGGAAGGAAAGGCATATTGAAAAAGTACAAGACTCAAAGTCTTCATTTTATAGGTGCCAACAAACAAAATCCTTGGTTGGGCTTTAGTCCAGAGAACCAGCCAGCCAGAATTTCTCCCTCGAGGTCTATGGAAAGACTTAAGCAGCAGGAGCCAAGCCAAGAAAAGTTTGTCTTGGCCTGAAATCAGCTGGCCTTTCCAGAAATGGCTCCTTCCTCCATCCCTTCTTAATCCATTATGAGTGGCAATAAAACAGTAATAAAACACCTCTAGCATCATCTGATCAGACCTAATCTTGCAATTAAATTTTATTAATCAGCAAAATTAGGTTGTTTGCTTCTTCATTTCTGTCGGTTTTCTGCTTGTTTGCATGCAAAGCATAACTTCAATTTCCTCCAAGGGCCCATTAACCCCTGTCATTTCCAGAGGCATAAACAATTTCACTTAGGGCAAGTGGACGTATTTCTCTAGGAGTCAATGGCAGCTGGCTCAGAATCTCATTGCCCTACCATTAATCTTATGTTACTTTTTTCTTCCAATAAACCCTATTTATGTATCATTAGCATATTTCCAACACAAATGCTTTTGGCAAGGAAGAGAACAGATTGTGAAAGCCAGCTGAGAAGCTGACACTTCTCCTGCTTTTAGAATTCGCATGAGTTCTAATTAGAAGACCTGTTTGTTTTAAACAGCAGGAAATTTCCTTTTCTCTGCCCTTCGCTTCCTTTCCACATCTGCTGCGTGCAAGGATGAACACAAACACTAGAGTTACTGTTTGAAGATACTAACATGGCAGAAAAGATTTGATACGTTTTTTTTTTTTTTTTGGAATACTTTCTAATTTTGACATGCTCCTTTTACTAAGATAGTCCCAAGGTAGTTCAGTCTTTGGTCTACATCCAGATTCCCAACACAGCAAAGAATCTATCTTTTCTTCTTTTTTTCCTCTCTTCTGGTGTAATGGAAACAAAACTAAACAATTGAGGTGGGATGGAGGAGAACCTGGAAGGCTGACTGAAATCTTAAACATGAGTACTAATGTTATTATCAGAAAATGCAGTACAGCAAGGATAACAAACATCAGCCCACCAGGCATTAACCATGACCACACTGGCCTCTTTGACTTGTGACACTCAGGTGAAGTGAAGATCCCTTCCCCTAATGACACTGAAGTTTGGTAAGAATTGGGACAAGTAATAAGATATCTCCCTATTACATGGCATTCAGGTCTTGAACCTGGGCTTTCAAACTGACAAGCCCAGCATATTAACCACTGAGCCACCGTGCCTCCCCAAAGTTCTCTCTACCTATCCTTGAACCAACAGAAACAATAAACCTGCATGAATTGCTATCTCTTTTTCAATCCCAACTGAGTTACCACTGGTTTAGCCATGCCATGATTTCATTTGTGCAAAGCATTCTAAATAAACCACTTGGTGGATTCCTCAACTTGCTGCTGGCATCTCGTGACAAGGGCGAGATGTGGGCTGGTGGGGAGCCCAGCAACAACAATGGCTCAACCCTGGTTTGCCCTGGCAGCCAGCCACGGGAGGAAGGTAAGGTCATGACCATGGGTCAACGAAAGAGACGGTTGTGGGGGAGGAAACAGGGAGATTAAGGCTGGGACCTCTGAAAGAGGGGAAACAAGAGAGAGGCCTGTGACTGGTGATGGGAGAATGGACAGCATGCAGGATTAGGCCAGGCCTTTGACAGATTAGGCCAAGCCTGCCTGGGCAGAAAATAGGTAGACAGGTAGAAATTCAATTTTTTTTCTTACTGGTTCTGTGGGCATGGCTTGGTGGGGATCATGTGACTGAGTAGGCGTGGGTATGAGTGATGTCAAGTTGGACATGCCCACTCAGTTAAATGACCCTCCCCCACCAAGCCACGCCCACAGAACCAGTAGGCGAAAAAATTGTTTAGGGTTATTTAAAGTGACATATTTATTTATTTGTTTGTTTGTTTGTTTATTTGTCAATTGCTTACAAGATAATAGGTATAAATAAAAACATAGTTATGAATACATGGATACTTATAAGAAAAATAAAAGAAACAATAGGACAGGGACAGTAGGCACATTGGTGTGCTTATGCACGCCTCCTACAGAGCTCTTAGGAAAGGGGTGAGGTCAATAGTAGACAGTCTAAGGTTAAAGTTTTTGGGGTTTGGGGAAGAAACCACAGAGTCAGGTAGAGTATTCCAGAAATTGACCACTCTGTTGCTGAAGTCATATTTCCTGCAATCAAGTTTGATGTGATTAACCCTAATGTATGATTTTATATACCATACTTAGATCGGACCGAAGGCGGCGTAGTTCTAGGTTTTCTAGGTCTAGAATATTGAGTTTGGTGGCATAAGGTATTCTGCAACGAGTAGAGGAGTGGAGAACTCTTCTTGTGAAATATTACATAGGGAATCAAAATATCAAAAAGTAATTTTAGAAAAGAGGCAAAAATGACCCATCATTTATGCCACCTCTTGGAGTTCTTTCAAAACCAAAGATTTTTTTGTGCATCTGCTAATTTACCAAATTATAGAAAACAAATAGGAGTGTGGTGGCTCATCTGGTTAGGAAGGCTGCATTCGAAACCCAAGTGCTGCTGGGTCAGCCAACCAATACACAGTTGGTTAAACCAACAAAAAACAGTTGGTTTAAAAGATGGCCTCATTTGGTAAGGATGGACCACCATCTCTTCTGAAGCAGGCAGCACTATACTGAACCACACAGATGCATTAATAATCTGAAGTCAGTTGCTCATAGTACACATGGTGTTATGTAGTCAACCTAAAAATTGATTCAATTTACTTCTTTGGTTTCCATAAGATGAAGAGAATCCCAAATAATTGACACAAAATATTGTATCACTCACTAGAAAATGTCCACTTGGCTTCCAGGCCAGGAGCAATTTTATTTAACACAAAACATCCAAATTGATCTGACATGCCTGTTAAGCAGTTTTATTTCTCCTATCCCTCCCTAAGAGAGTTTGGGTGATTTTGAACTGCTAGGCAGAATTGCTAGAAGTCTGAAAGGCAGTAAGTCCATATCTGCTCTGTTTAGAACTTACATCTGCCAGAAGTCCTGCTTTGGCTCTAACTCTGGAGGTATGAGAGAGAAACCTTGCTGTTTTTCAGCCATAAAATAATCGTTAAAAATGTTACTGTCTATAATCTACATCAGATCTAATCTTTGTTTTCCCCATCATTTATGCTACCTCTTGGAGTTCTTTCAAAACCAAAGATTTTTTCCAAGACCTACCAGCAGAGACAATCCATACACATGAAATCTAATCCAAGGTCTTCATCATTCTCTCATTCATGCAGCATTAAGCTCTGGCAGGGACACCTCTATATAGCAGAGAGCAACAATCTGGCAAAAGGCAAAACTCCCTGTGATCTTTAAAATCTAACCTTATCAAGATCCAGTTATGCAGGAAGCCTTTGAAAGCTATCGGGGTCTCTTAGAGGACTATGATCACTCTACCAACTCTGGCTTAGAGTTGTGGACTCAACCAGCTCTGATAATGTATTAATGATGACATTACTATCATCAGGAAAGAGTTTTCTATTAGTATTTCCAGAACAGGGTTTTCATTAGGGATTATGGAAGCTAAAATGTAGAATGAAGGGTTGCAGGCAGGGGTGGGATTCTACCAGTTTGCACCTATTTGATAGAACAGGTTGTTAACATTCTAAGCAGTTCTGAGAACCGGTTGTTAGAAGAAATTACTGGCCTAATCCTGTAAGAAGGTAGGAAGGAAACATTCTGGTGTTGCTTACAGAAACTGTCTCTCCGTTAACCCTTATTACATTCTTGGCAGGACTAGACTTCTTGTCTCAGGAACCTCTCTGGAGTTTTTTCCCCCTCCTTTGCTGGTACTTTGTGTGGAGTGACTATTCAAAGCTACAATGGCACTGAAAAAAGTGACTTATGACCATTTTTCACATTTATGACTGTTGCAGCATCCTCATAGTCATGAGAGGTCAGGCAATGAGATGCGTGCTGTGATATGAGTGATATTGAGTTGGCCACTCCCAGCCAATAACATGACCACCAAGCCACACCCACCAACTAAGCCATGCCCACAGAACCGGTTGTTTAAAAATTTGAATCCCACCCCTGGTTGCAAGAACTTGATAGGTCTAATCTAAGAGAAGTACCAGGAGCAATATGACAGCAATCTTCCAGTACTTGAGAGTATGTCACAGAAAAGATAGAAACAATCTATTTTCCAAAGCACCTGAGAACAGGACAAGAAGTATTTATTTTTTTATTTATTTTGGTTTGTCAATTGCTTAAAAGATAATAGGTATAAGTAAAAGCATAGTTATGAATACATGGATACATATAAGAAAAATAAAAAAAATAAAAAAAAACAATAGGACAGGGACGGTAGGCACATTGGTGCACTTACACACAGCCCCTACAGACCTCTTAGGAAAGGGGTGAGGTCAATAATAGACAGTCTAAGGTTAAAGTTTTTGGGGTTTGGGGAAGAAACCACAGAGTCAGGTAGAGTATTCCAGACATTGACCACTCTGTTGCTGAAGTCATATTTCTTGCAATCAAGTTTGGTGCAGTTAACCTTGAGTTTGCTCTTGTATTGTTATGGTTGAAGTTGAAGTATTCATTGACAGGTAGGACATTGCAATGTATGATTTTATATACTATACTTAGATCGGACAGAAGGCAGCATAGTTCTAGGTTTTCTAGGTCTAGAATTTCAAGTCTGGTGGCATAAGGTATTCTGCAACGAGTAGAGGAGTGGAGAACTCTTCTTGTGAAATATTTCTGGACTTTCTCAACTGTGTTAATATCAGATACGTAATGTGGGTTCCAGACTGATGAGCTGTATTCGAGTATTGGTCTAGCAAATGTTTTATATGCCAAAAAAAAGTAACACATGGAAGTTTATCAAATGAGATCCAAAACTGAATTAAGGAGAACTTTCCTAACAGTGAAAATATTTCATCAGTGGAATGGCTTACCTTACTTTCAGAAATAGTAGGTGCTCCATCACTTGAAGTTTTTAAGAAGAGATTGGAGAGCAGCATCTCCTGTTCGAGCAGGGGGTTGGCCTAGAAACCCTCCATGATTCCTTCCATCTCTCTTATTCTGTATTCTAGAAATCAGGCAAACCACAGAAAACAAACAGTAGAACATCACTGGTGGAAATCTATAGCTTGCAGCTCAAGTTACTCAGGTCTATTATTAAAAAATCATTTGATAATGTGGACCATTTTCTATGACATGGCAGCTTCTCAGATATTTGGTGCAGACCAAACTTTCATACAACCACATGAACAAACAACAAGAAACAACAGGGCAATGATACTAACATGGAAACCGTAATAAGGTCACATGTTTACTGTGTCCCCATATTTAGGTACCTTCACTGCATCCAACAACATCAGACACACAACTAGAACTGCCTTCAGATGTTCTTCCTCTTATGTGATCACACTGTCTGCCAGTAATGGCCCGCTGAATTTTATGTGGGATAAGTAGTCACAAATGAATGAGCATAGATTTGACATCAGGATTCAAAATAAAGATAAAGTAGAGCATTGGCCCCTCACAGGATATTCCATTATTGATCTCAAAATAGCAATTTTGGAACCAAAAAAAGCCTCCCTACATTGGCACAATTGAATATGAGACAGATGTTCTTACACATCTCAAGTATGTTTCAGACTATTTCAGAAGATGCCATGGAATGTATGAATGACCATGGGAAAAGACAGGAAGAGGTGCTGCCTTTGAAAAACTTAGGTAAGAGAAGCAGGAGCCTACACTCACTTAACAGTCAGAGAAAGAAACTTAAGAAGAACTCCATCCTATTGGATCAAACAGTTAAAACTGGAGTTAGGAAGTCTGTGCCTTCAGACTTGCAAGATTCTTACTAATGTAGACTTACAATAAAATAGAACTAGTTCATCTTGTTGCATTTCCTGTCTGATTTACCTGGGAGAGCTTTGACAGAAGGCCTGAAGAAATACAGTGGGATTTTAATGCATTCAAATTGTTGACTGATAAAGTTCTTGCAATTTCTCCCTCAAGCCACCTTCATCTATATTACCATTCTTTCTTTTCCTCCCTTTTCTCCCAACCACCCTGCCTCATCCCTATGTATTTAAATCCTACGTCTGCTAAGCCACTCCACGCCTCTGTTAATAAAATCAATCATCTTAAAAGGTGCGACCACATTCCTTCTGACTTTGGGATCTGAATGATTTACTCAAATGTGCAGCAAGAAGATACTTCATTTCCATATCTAACAGATCGTTTTGTAGAAAAAGCCTCTAACTTTTGAAAAGTCTTCAGATTTTATTAAATTTTGGAGCTGGATTTATTTTCCATTATGCCATCATTATAAATATCTATAAGCCCTAAGAATAGCATGGGTATAAATCTTAATGACAACTCAAGAAACAGCAGGTGATGCTAAGGATCAGAGGAAGTGGTTTGTTGTGTTTCCTGAAAGAGCATATTTGAGGCACACACAGATTTTTTTCCCCCTTGATTTTCAGCAAGACAGCTACACAAAAATACTACTGCGAGAGAATTGAGTTTCTCTATAGAAACTGAAAACTGGGGTGAATCAACTGAACAGCTGATGAGACAACTTTGCTCTGGGCTATTCTCTAGCACATCACCTGAGGACAAAGCCACTGTCCTCTGGCTGCTTTATTTGTTTCTGCTCAGTCTAATAAAACAAAAAAAACCCACAATAAATATCATTTAAAACTAGATACCACTAATGCTATTCAAAACTTGATTTAAAAAAGACACAGTGGTTTCTGCAAGGGGTATGGTCAAGCGATAATGTGCATCCTATTGCGAAACTTGCAATTTACTTACTTGGGTGAGAAATATATATATCTTAATTTTATTTATTTATCATTTTATATAGCTGATAACCTTATAAGAGACTGACTGTAGGCAGTGTATAATAATTAAGAAAAAATGATTAAATACATATAAAATAATTAGCATTTTCTGAAAAAATATAGAAAACCATACACAATGATATATTTTGCTCCAATCGCAGAAAATGGGAGTTCTTAATGATCACATAGGATCTGAATAATAATGTTAAATGAAAAGAAATATAATTTATGGATGCCAAATTAATTTCACTTTGGCATGAATGTGTTGGACACTGAAATTCGTGTTTCATGTCCCCAGTACTCTTAAATAACTAACCTAGTCTAGCAAATACTTACAAATAATCATTGCAGTCTTACAATTGTGTAAGAATTTTGAATCCCACTATTGCCCCAGGAGTGGGGAGGGAATGGAGATTTTACAGTATCCTTCCTCTTCCATGTCTACCAAGCCACGCCCACCAAAACCATACCATGCCCATCAAGCCCAAGGTCCACAGAATCAGTAGTAAAAAAAATTGAATCCCACCACTGATTTCAACCCAATAGGAATTGCTCACTTCAGCTGTGCCAGCAAAGGAGGCATGCTGGACAAGGAATTCTGACTGCCAAGATCCAGAAGAAGTGCCTTTTCTGCCATGGTTCCTGTCCTTTGGAACATCTTGTCCACTGGGGTGAAATCTGTATGCTCTGAATTTCTGTAAAATGCTGAAGATCTAGCTCTACCTGTTGGCTTGATGCCCCAATTGGGGAATATCACACTGGAGGTAGTTGATGCATCAGTATGCATCCTGTTCCTTGCTCCGTATCTTTTAATTATAAGTCACATTTTTGTTGCTATTTGACATATATATGGCTTTATTGTTTATTGTAATCCACCCAGAGTCACCTTGTGGCAAGAAGGATGGCAAACAAATTTAATAAATAAATAAAATACATTTAGCAGAATCGTTGCTTCTTGGGGATGTTCCAGTCAGCCTGAATGTTAAAGAGATCTGGATTTGTCCTATCTTCCTGCTCCACAATTCTGTGAGATATATATCTCTCTGTGTGTCTGTCTCACTGTCTCTCTCTCTGACTTCTGAAGCAGTTACGATGACATTTTGGGTACTGACAGTCTTACTTTTTATAGCTCCACATATGCCCAGCAGCCCTCAGGACTTCTACTGATCTGTAATCTCCTTCATGCAAAAGGGTTTTTCCCTCCAGAGTGGCAAGTCATATTATATGACAGCAGTGGCTTCCTGGCACTTCCGTTTTCCCTTTTCTTATATAGCAAATGAATGTAGTAGGAACTGAATGGACTTCTTCCCCAATCTGGCACCCTGCAATGGGATACTGGGATACAACCATTCCCATAATTAAGTGTTCTGACCAAGGCTTCCTGAGGCAGTAACAATCACACGGGCTTCCTACAACCTTTTCTTTTTATTTTAACTGCTGTGAATTATATGCATTCACAGCCTGTAATGAATCCCAAACAGTTTGTGAATAGTCCAACAGAAATCTGCCACAGTCTTTCGAGAGCATCCGCCTTTATCTCCCTTGAAATGCTGCCAATGACTAAATTGCTAATTAGCTGTACAAGCCCAAACGGAGCACAAAGTCAACATGGAGCTTCAAATTTCAAACCAACCAGAATGAACAAAGTTGCTTCCTGCAAAGGCTCATGTCCCTTTGCTCCTCCTTTATGTTTTATGGGAGGGGCCAATCATCTCCAAGCCTTACTCCCGAATCACCTCTTTTGTCTTAACTGTTCTTGCCTTTTGGCAGCTCTGCACAAGCACACACTGGAAGTAGGCTCTCCCTGTTCCTCTGCCTCAATGATGGAGGTTCCAGAGTCAGCACATAACTCTCAGGTGGCCATGGCCCCATCTCTGTGTTGGATGCAGATCCCTCGTCTGAGCCCTCCCCCGACTCCAGGACTGGCCCATGTTCCTCCTCACCATCCAACTCTGCTGCCAGCTCCACAGGCTGCCGGCGGACCACAACATTTGGCATTGTGTCATGGTACCTTTGTGCAGTGCACCAGTTGCACACCTGATTGTGGCAATCCTGACATCATCTGGTTTGATTAATAGACTTACATTCTATATTGTCTCTACAGGCAGGGGTGGGATTCTACCGGTTCTGACCGGTTCTATAGAACCCCTTGTTAACTTTCTAAGAAGTTTGGAGAACTGGTAGTTAGAAGAAATCTCCTTTTGTTTTTTTCCACCCTTATTATATTCTTGACAGTATGTCTAGATCTTACTGTCTCCGAAGGAGTTTTTTTTTAAACTTTCTTAAAGGGGAAGGGTTGTTTTAAGCTTTTTACACTGCTGTTGGGAGGATATACTTCCCTAGATATACTTCCAGCCACCTGCAACAATCAGCACTTTGAAGAAATAATTGAATAACTGGAAAGGAGCTTTTAATGACAAGGAACCAAGATGAGTTACCATTTATTTGTTGAGATTTTTACAATTTTGTAAACAACAAACTAAAAGACTCAAGGTCCATCCCACCCCTGATAGAGCCTAATGGTAAAGACTGCAACGATGACACCATTAAAGCCAACATCTTTAACACATTCTTTGGCTCAGAATTTGTAAACAGCAATGGATCATGCCCAGTATTTCCTAGCCGAACCACAGTAAACTACAATGATCTAATACATATCAATTTTACAGAAGACAATGTTGAAAAGGCATTACGCAATTTAAAACCATCTCTATCTATTGGACTGGACGGAATATGTGTCTACTTCTTAAAAAATCTATCCACTGCCATAGCAGAACCTCTAAGCATAATCTTTGATAAATCTTTCAGGACCAGCTCCTTGCCTAAACTATGGTCACAAGCCACGGTCATCCCTATCTTCAAAAAGGGAGAGCCCAGCCTAGTTGAAAATTACAGACCAATCTCCTTATGCTGCCTCACTTGTAAAGTCATGGAATCAATTATTAACCAATCCATTATTCTTCATTTAGAGACAAACAACCTACTCTCTAATAAACAATTTGGTGTCAGCCTTCAAGATTTCTTCCTTTGCTTCTCTTCTTTTGCTTTGCATCTTTCGGCTGCCATAAGTAACGGGGGGGGGGGGACAGTGGGCCATGATATATCTGGGAAGTGAGCTGGAGTGAGTAGGAAACGAAACTGTATATCTAGGGGAGGGGGAGTTTTGCTTAAGTTTCTATTCCTTGCTTTTCTATTCCTTGCTATGCGCATCTGCGACTCTTTATCAAACTATGCCAAGGTTAACGGACAGAGGCCTCATCACCACCTGAAGATGTCCACATGATGTTATGCACCACTTCTCATTGGAGGGGCAATATGGACTGTTGGGGGTGGGAACGTTGCCATCACTTTGTATATGTGCTTTTCTCACTCATTTCCTCAGATTCAGAATTCTTTTGTTGCTACCACTTTGATTTCCAGTAAAAATATCTTTTCTCTAACAAATGGAGTTTAAGTGTTTCTTTCTTGGATTTTGAATGGAGCACCAGCTGACATTTGGTTTCAGAAAAAAAAAACTATCCTGTAATCTACAACTCTTACACTGCAAAAACATATGGACTACACAACTCGATCAGGTCAAAACAATAGACGCAATCTACATAGACTTCTGTAAAGCTTTTGATTCAGTGGTACACAACTACTCCTAAAACTAAAATCTTATGGTATCTCTGGACAACTGCATAACTGGATAGAAGCATTCCTGTCAAACAGACAACAAATGGTCAAAATTGGGAGCGTCCTATCAAATCCTGTACCTGTCAACAGTGGTGTCTCCCCAAGGCAGTGTTCTAGGACCAACTCTCTTCATACTCTACATAAATGACCTCTGTGAACATATTAAGAGCAACTGCGTTCGCTGATGATGTAAAGCTGTTCAATACCATAAACAATCCTGCTACACTTTAAAAAGATCTAGACTATGTATCAGAATGGTCAAACAAATGGCAACTTCAAATCTCAACAAATAAATATTCTGTCTTACATATTGGCAAAAAAAATCAGAAAATAAAATACAAGCTGAATAGTCAAGACCTTGTTGATGACACAAACTTTATCAAGGACCTGGGAGTATTCATCTCAAATGATCTAAGTGCTAGAGCCCACTGTAACTACATAGCCAAAAAGGCATTAACAGTTGTTAACCTAATCCTACGTAGCTTTTTCTCTGGTAATATCACACTACTAACTAGAGCATACAAAACATTTGCTAGACCAATACTCGAATACAGCTCATCAGTCTGGAACCCAAGAAGAGTTCTCCACTCCTGTAATCGTTGCAGAATACCTTATGCCACCAGACTTGAAATTCTAGACCTAGAAAATCTTGAATTATGCCATCTTCAGTCTGATCTAAGTATGGTAAATAAAATCATACATTGCAATGACTTACCTGTCAATGAATACTTCAGCTTCAATCATAACAACACAAGAGCACACAATAGATATAAACTCAAGGTTAACCGCACCAAACTTGATTGGAGGAAATACGACTTCAGCAACAGAGTGGTCAATGTCTGGAATACTCTACCTGACTCTGTGGTTTCTTCCCCAAACCCCAAAAACTTTAACCTTAGACTGTCTACTATTGACCTCACCCCTTTCCTAAGAGGCTTGTAGGGGACGTGCATAAGTGCACCAACGTGCCTACCGTCCCTGTCCTATTGTTTCTTTTATTTTTCTTATACCCATTTCATGTATTCATAACTATGTATATACTTATACCTATTATCTTGTAAGCGATTGACAAATCAAATAAATAAATAAATTCAGCAAGAGTTCTTGGCTAGCTAGAAAGATTGACATTCAAACATGAGTTTACAAACCCTTTCTGAGTTTTGGCCTAAAACTGGCTTTTGGTGAAGTTTAATTCTGTGCTTGGTGACATTTAATCCTGCGTTTGTTGATGGGATAATTTTCCCTATTCAGCTTTGTTTGCTAGGAAAAAGGTTAATTCCTGAAAATAAACTGGGTTGAGAAATCTGGATAGTTCTGTGGCTATTTATTCTGATAATTGGTTTAACAAGCAACAGCTACTGTTGTGATTTAATTATTTGTACTGTGTTTGAATTTTTTCCTGCCTCGTGATTTCTTTTTCTATCTGGGGAGAGGAGGTCTTCCTTCACTGCTTTAGTGGTATCTGGCACTGTCCTTTTGGGATGTACTTCCAAGAGGCAGGATGCAAGCATGGCACTGATTTTTTTACTGCCTTTCTTTTTTTTTAATACTTTGTTTATTTTTATAACAACAAAAACAAACAAATTAAACCTTCTTTCTGTTCATCAGTGTGTCAGTTGGGTACACATTTCTTTGTGCACATAATAATATTATCATACATAATAAAATAAAAAATAATATGAGGATAATATTGAATACTCTGGAATATTATGAAAACCACTCAAAGAAACAAATGGCATTAGTGTTTTTAAATGCACAGAAAGTGTTTGATAATGTGAATTGGCAATTTATGTTGATGCAATTGGAGGAGATGGGTTTTGGAGATAGGTTTACTAAAGCACTAAAGGCGATATATAACAAGCAAACAGCAAGAGTAATGATAAATGGAGAATTTACAGAAAACTTTAACATTCAAAAAGGAACCAGACAAGGCTGTCCATTATCCCCATTATTGCTTGTATTGACTTCGGAAGTTTTGAATAGAAACATTAGG
Organism: Bungarus multicinctus; assembly: GCA_023653725.1. NCBI lineage: Eukaryota > Metazoa > Chordata > Lepidosauria > Squamata > Elapidae > Bungarus > Bungarus multicinctus. Next base: position 9,962,411 of record CM042848.1, on the reverse strand, counting down.
AAAAATGAAGAAATAAATGGAATGAAAATAAAAAAGGAAGAATATAAATTACAAGCTTTCTCAGATGATTTGGTTTTTATAGTGGAAGAACCATTGGAAATAGGCCCTAAGTTGATTAGAGAAATAGAGGAGTTTGGTGAAGTAGCAGGATTGAAAATAAACAAAGAAAAAACAAAAATCTTGGCGAAAAACATGACAGAAAAACAAAAGAAAAGATTAATGGACAAATTAAATATTCAAATTACAAAAAAGTAAAATATTTAGGGATCCAAATGACAGCTAGATGTGGAACACAAAAAGAAAATAAATGCGAGAGAGTACTACAACAGATTGCGATAGACTTGGAAAAATGAAAAAACTTATAACTATCTTTAATATCTTTAACTACCATGTTTCTCATATAATAAGGCCGGATCTTTTTTTTTTTTTTTTTTTGAGCCCCCAAAAAGACGGCTAGGCCATCTTTTTGGGGGTAAATTAATTCCCCCCCCCGCGCACCCTTGCCTAGAGCATCCCGCAGGCAGCCATGCTTCGCCACCAGTTGCTCCTAACGACCGATCATGGTGGGCACTCTCTACCCCCGCCAAGCACCTTTGCTGCAGACCCAGGTATGGTGTTGGTTGCAGGCCGGGTCAGTGGGTGGGCGGCGGTGTTATGGATGTCGGCCTGCCTGAGAAGCGGCTGAAACACTGCTGGTGGAGGAATGCAAAGGGAAAGGAAAAGCAAGAGCGGTGGAGGAAGCAGCAGCGGTGGATGCCAAAGGTCTCACAATTTAAAGTGCCCTGCCAAGGCTGACCTCCACGTGCCACCACCTGCCTGCTGACCCGGCCTGCAACCAGCACCATACACGGGTCTGCAGCAAAGGCGCTTGGCAGGGGTAGGAAGCACTCCACGCTCGGCCATGATCGACCATTAGGAGCGGCTGGTGACAAGGCGTGCTGCCTCAGGGCACTCCTAAAGGCAAGTTCCCCCCTGCCCTCCCCCCCAATTTCGCGTGTTTTAAAATAGGCCTAAATTTGGGGGGAGGGGCTTAATTTCATTTTATCTCTAAAAACCATGCTGGGTCTTTCTATTGGGGGGGAGGGCATATTGTTGGAGAAAAACAGTATCTTTAATAGGTAGAATAGCAACAATTAAAATGAATATATTGCCAAAAAATATTATACTTATTCCAGATGATTCCAATAACTTTGAAAAAAAATACTTTGAAGGACACAAGGTGAGAGGGGGTTTTGTATTACCCAGTTGGGAACTATACTATCAGTTTAGTTTACTTTAGTTTATTGTCATTGCACCTCATACAATGAAATCAAACACCATCTTCAGTGCACATCATGACCACGACCATGAAAATAAACACAAACACACATCCTTCACCCTTCACACATTGAACCAGAATCAGGCAACAATATTGATGTGGATGAAGGAATGGATTATATTGAAAAATGCCAGACTATTAACACTAGAAGGGCATGATTTACAATTGGGCTGGCATGCATTTTTATGGTATAAAGAAAGTAAGGTACATGGATATTTTAGGAGACACTACATTAGGGATGCCTTATTAACAGTATGGGAAAAAATAAGAAATTATCACTATATGAAAATACCAGTCTGGTTATCAACATTAGAAACTTTTATATATCCACAGCTTTTTTAAAAGGAACACATTATTAGATATGAAGAAATTTCAAATGAAAAGGGTGAACTCAGAACAAAGCAGGAATTAGAGTCACAAGGGGTAAAAATGAATTGGTATTCGTATTTGCAAATACATACAAGGTATGAGAAAGACATTAAGATGGCTGGATTTTATAAGGAATTTAGTTAGCTATAAAGTACATTGGATTGAAAGTCCAATTAAAATGAATGAATACACAAATAAATAAGAAAGAGTTGGTGTAGTTTTTCAGCCACATTTCCCAACCAGCCTACATAGAAAGAGGAGGTATTCCATAATCTCCAAAATAATTAAGATTCTTCAATTTATATGTATTAAATACTCCAATTCCCCATCCATGTTAAGATATAACTTGTCATTAATTATTAAAAGAGAGAAGATTGATGTAAGCTAAAATCTAGGAAACTGAAAACTGTATGGCATTTGAAGCATCCAGTGTGAAAAATAATTTTAAACATCAAGGAGCTCCATCTATAATCCTCAAAGGTACTCATGCCACTCCTTATCTATTCTCTTTGATTTCTAGATTATATGTCTTGTGCACCTGGGGCTGTATGCTATAATTCCCCCTTTTGTTTCTCTGCCTCTCTTATTGCTCAAAAAGGGGATAAAAAAGTGAATCAGTCATTACTAGATCTATTCGGTTTCTAGCCATTTGTTTATCTGCCTAATAACAAGCTTCATTGACAGATGGTTAAAGCAAATACCATATGGCTACCAGCTTTTTGCTAGGGCTGTGATCACTGCAGTAATGTGTGGTGTGAAAATAAACATACATCTAAATTCTCACTTGTGGGCAGCATCAACTGCAGTGTTTTGTAAGTAACAAAATTAAAATTGGGCCAAAGTGAAGTTTAGTTAGCTAGAAGGATAAAGCCATTTGGTTTTTATGTGATGGAAACAGTAATTCCCCATGAGTTTCAAAGTTCTATTTCCAGGTACAAGAATGAACATGAATAAAATGTGATTTAACAGAAAAAAAAATCTACTTTCTCTATGCACAACTGGACAGAACCTTAATTTCACAGAAAAAAATACTAGCTAATAAATGGGCAGATCTTTTGCTCTTTACCATGATACTACTGCCCCCATTCCATAGTATGCAGAACCTTAAAAGCCCATAGCCTATTTATGTATTAATTTCCACAGTGCAGGAACAATAGCCTCAGTTCTCTGCTGCTGTTCACACTGATGATCTAAGTGTGAAATTGTCTCTTCATAATTGACTCCACTAGAAAATATCTTTTTGAATGGTTTCTTCCATGTGAGATAAAACTAAGGAGACTTGGCTCACCTGGAAGCGTCCACCTGTGTGAGAAGGTCCATTTCTTTAGTCAACTGCAGCACAAGTATGGAGACTGTCTCTTTGTTTGTTAGCAGTCATTGCTTAATCCCCACAATTGGCACCAGCAAGTCCATTGCTATCTGTTTTGCCTTTGGAAAGCTGTCCTGGTTTTGGAAAGCCCTTTGGAAAAACACGTGAAAGACTCCAGAAGGCACAGCATGCTAAAGGCAGTTCAACTTTCCTAAGGTTCAGAGAATGCTATTTAGGAAATAATCACTGAAGAAGGTGACTCTGAAAAGGAGGCAGCAAAAGGAGCAAGAAGGCACAAAAGGTGAAAAGTTGATTCATAGAAGAGGGAGAGAAGGGAGCTGGGCAAATAAATGCTAGCTGGACTGGTACTTCTTGGCTCTTCATAGGCACTTTGGCTTGATGCAACAGTGTGGAGCAGGCTGAAGCATGCAGGAAGCATTCACTGGAGAAGCTAAAGTATCTTTAGCAGATTTAGCAGATTAATAGAGTAGGGACTTTGGAGATCATCTAATCAAACCTCCTGCCCAAGCAGGAGACCCTACACCATTTCTAACAGATGGCAGTATAATCTTTTCTTGAAAGGTTCCAGTGATGAAGCTCCCACAACTTCCGAAGGCAAGCTGTTCCATTGGTTGATGTCAAAAAATTTATCCTTATTTCAAGATTAAATCTGTCCTTGTTCAGTTTCCATTCATTATTCCTTGTCTGGCCTTCAGGTGCTTTAGAAAATAGCTTGGCCCCTTCCTCTCTGGGGCAGCCCCTCAAATATTGGAAGACTGCTATCATGTCTCCCCTGGTCCTTCTTTTTACTAGACTAGCCAAGCCCAGTTCTTGTAATCGCTCTCCAATTAGTCTCCAGTTCCCTAATCATCCTGGTTGCTCTTCTCTGCACTTTTGCTAGAGACTCAACATCTTTTTCTAGTGTGGTGACCAAAACTAAATGCAGTATTCTAGGTGTGTTCTTACTAAGGTTTTATAGAGTGGTATTAGTACCTCACTTGATCTTAATTGTATTCCTCTGTTAATGCAATTTAGGATTGCATTGGATTTTTTGGCTGCCACTGCACACTGATGGCTCATATTTAACTGATTGTCCAGCTGATAACTGGTGTTACCTGGAGTAACACAGGGTTTAAAATGTGAAAATTGCTGTGGAGAAATGAGAGAGGAGATGGCTGAGTTACTGGGGTGGTCTCAGAGAACTGAGATTTTCTGGAATATGCCCAGTGACCCCATGATTCTGGGGCTGTTTGCCATTGAACAAGGCAAGGGTCCAGGGTAAACAAAAGTGCATAGACGGGGGAGCAGGGATTATAGGGTGTACGGAATTGAAATGGTTCTGTGGTCATAAGTATAAGTAAGCTGACAAGCATCCTCATTTTGATCTTTGACCCCAGGGATGCTTCAATGGCTATACCTTCAGGCACAAGTTGTACATCTACTTTTTCAGTACTGTTGTAACTGCTGAATGAATAATGTAAGTCAAGGACTACCTGTTTTGGCACCAGCCCAGAATGATACACTTGGGTTGTAGAAAGCTAGAGAAGTATCAAGACTGTATCAATATAGAAATGGTGACTAGTGTCAGAACTGATTAATATTTGGGTGGAAACCATGCAAAGAATTTATACCAGTGTTTCTCAATCTTGACAACCCTAAGATGGCTGAACTTCAACTCCCTACCTAGTAAATCAACTCAAACTCGGTCTTTATTAATTAAGATTGATCATACATCTATTCTTACATAGATTTTCAATTATTCTGCAATAACCAGGTGGTTTTTTTAGACATTCTACTATCTTTTCCTAGTCCTTCTCTACCCTTGTGGTTCCACCTTGTCTAAAATAACACTTTGTATGATCCAGTATATGGTCAGGTAACAGATAATCAGAGTTGGAAGGGACCATGTAGGTCATCTAGTCCAACCCCCTGCCCAATTGGGAGACCCTACACCGTTTCTGACAAATGGCAGTCTAATCTCTTCTCGAAAGTCTCAAGTGATGGCCTCCCACAACTTCCGAGGGCAAGCTGTTCCATTGATTGTTCTTACTGTCAGAAAGTTGCTCCTTTATTTCCAGGTTAAATCTCTCCTTGTTCAGTTTCCATCCATTATTCCTTGTCTGGCCTATAGGTGCTTTAGAAAATAGCTTGACCACTTCCTCCCTGTGCCAGCCCCTCAAACACTGGAAGACTGCTATCATGTCTCCCCTGGTCCTTCTCTTTACTAGACTAGCCATGCCCAGTTCCTGTAGCTGTTCTTCATATGTTTTAATCTCCAGTTCCCTAATCATCCTGATTGCTCTTCTCTGTACTTTTTCTAGAGTCTCAACACCTTTTTTATAATGTGGTGAACAAAATGTGGTGACCAAAACTGGATGCAGTACTCTACTAAGGCTTTATAGAGTGATATTAGTACTTCCCTTGATCTTGATTGTATCCCTCTGTTAATACAACTTAAGATTGCATTAGCATTGGTCACTTTCTGTATAGCAACTTCTGGAGTTATCCAATCATCATTACGCCCAAATAATTGTACTAAGGCAGGCCTTGAGTGCATATTAATGGGTATTCTTTCAGTCTTAGAATTGGTTGCACAGTATGTTTGCACTGGTTGTTATTGTTGGTGTTGGTGTTGTTTCTGCCAATGGCCAAGTCCTGTTCTGTCCCAATGATGAGGACCCCCAACTGATGCTATCCTTGTAGATTGAATGTGGGATAAATTAAGGAAAATAACTCTAGTTTGTTTAGCAAAGTCATTAATCATTTTCACAATAAGGTTTGTGACAGAGGACGAAGGAAAATACCACTTTTTAACTGCTAAATATGAAGTTGTTGTAGCCAGGCTGAGGTTCAAACAAAAGAAGTGTGATAAAGTCATGTCCTTTAAAAACAGTGATACATCATTGCGTTGCATTTAGGGACACATGAACATTATATTAATTCAACAATTGGCTGGCTGATGCCGTTAAGACACTGAAGACTATAATTATGAAGACGCTTTGAAGCATATCCTTATTGCAAAATAAAACAACACCTTATAATCATTCTGAAGAACTCTGTTACTGTTTCTTAAGCTGTTCAGTCTTGTTGCACAGGACTTATATGATTTTCTTAGTAAAGAGCTAATTTTTTTTCACATTTCAGTAAAGGTAAATATTTTGATTAAAAGAGACTATAAGGTAAATAGCCCTTGGTGCAAGAAAGGTCTCAGCAAATTAAAGAAGCTGAGTACTTTTCATCCTGCGCATGGAAGGTTTGCCAGCTCAATCCTATTCAGCAGGAGCATTGGGTCATTCAGTTTCATGTATCTCATGGAGAATTGGCAAATGGATTCGGCAAATGGTTACTGAAAATGCACAGACCCAGGCACACACTCCGCATGCTAAACCCGAAATTGATCTGCTTGTTTCATCTTTCCAAAATCTGCTCCTTTCCAAGATGATAAATAGCTTGTCTTCAAGTTCTAGATGACATCTTTAGCCTGCCTGACCTTGATTGCCATGATTATGCTCCTATTGTCATTTTAAAAAATTACATTTCAGATATTTAATTAATTTTCTCAAGCAATTTGTTAAGCCCTTTACTTGGTTGGCAAGAGGACTAATGTCTTAGGAGACAGACAATCATTGCTCTCTCCTGCAAAGGGACGAGTTTGCATGAATACAGTAATAGAGCTTACGAGCTGGGATGATATGATCTAAAATGCTGCTGTTCATCTTTGCCACTCTTATTCTCCCTTGCTCTGGGTTGCTTCTTTCCTTTTAATCATTTATTTCATGACTCTAAAGCAGCCTTTCCCATCCAGGCAACATCTGAACGAGTTTGAAATATAGTCTTCCTAATTCCCGGTCAATCACATTGTCTAGAAAAATATGAGAACCAGGTTGAAGACATCTGCTCTAAACTAATGCAACTGTTTTTCTGCAGTGCATAAGATCCTGCAGGCTATTTGCAAACCGAGCCCTAGGGAAAATATTTGTGAGAGACAGGAATGGCTAGCTTTCTATGTTATGACTGTTAAGAAATACTTCAGAAAGATTGGGTGACTAGGCCTCAGGGAACCCAGGATTTCCCTTACCTGGGCAGGATATGTTTAACCTCGATCTGCCAAGGGGTCGGTTCGATCTGAAGAGCCAATGAACCAATATGAAACATAATATGGCAATCTTTACTTTCTTACTGCGAGAAAATTGTATCATTTCTGAAGAAGGGAGACACTTCATAACTATAACTACAACTACTACAATTGTGCTGCCCCACTCACTCACGCTTCAATGTTGGTTTAGAGAGAGCTTTATTTTCTCTCCCCGCCCCCAGCAGATCTGTCTCAGGTTTCAGCTCATTCATAGCTGCTAGATTAGAACACCAATTTCTTTTGAAGCCAAGTAGATAACAAAGAAATAAACATATGGCAAACTCAAAACAGGCTTGGAAATACAGGCTTTGCCTGGGTAGTTTCAAAAGAGAAGCCAAAATCCAATGGTCAGAGTTTCAGGGTTTACAAGTAGAATTCACAGGAGCAACCCAGGACAGGAGTTCAGCCAGCCATGAAAAAGACTAAATTTCCCGGCAATGGTCAATTAGTCCATCAAACAGATAACCAGTTGCTCAAACAGGGTCCAAAACACAAACACAGAGTCTCCAGGCAACTTAAACTAAACCCACTGCAGCATCTCACAAACAAACATCTGGCCACGACCCACACACGTTGCTTCCTGCAATACCCCTCTCTTCCTGCCATGCTACATAATTCCCAGTGCAGCCCATCAAGAGGGGTGGGGCCTTTTCCCCAGCAATCTGGAAGACGTCTGCCTCTTTGCCTTGCACTCTGGCATTCACTATGGCAGGCAGCTCTTCCCCTCTTTCTCACTGGCCTGAAAACCTTGAAGCAACTTAGAACTAAGAAGAAATTTCCTCACAGTGAGAACAATTAACCAGTGGAATGCCTTACCTTTCTTTCTTTCTTTCTTTCTTTCTTTCTTTCTTTCTTTCTTTCTTTCTTTCTTTCTTTCTTTATTTATTTATTTATTTATTTATTTATTCGATTTATATACCGCCCCCCTCTCCCCAAAGGGACTCGGGGCGGTGAACAGCCAATAAAAACACATATACAAAGCACAGATACAAAACACAACATAATAATATTAAAATTTAAAAACTGAATATAATATGGCTCTAATTAAAATATGAACAAGTATTAAAAGAGATTAAAACCAGGTTAAAATTTAAAAAACCCCTAGGCCAGTCCGGCCTGCCAAAATAGGTGCGTTTTGAGTAACCGACAGAAGGCCATGAGATCAGGGGCGGCCCTTACCTCCGGGGGTAATTCATTCCAGAGAGGGGGAGCTCCCAATGAGAAGGCCCGCGCCCTCGGAGTCACCAGCCGTCCAGCCGGCGGCACCCCGAGGAGACCAACTCTATGGGAGCGTACCGGTCGGTGGGAAGCCAATGGTGGCAGGAGGTGGTCTCGCAAATATCCCGGTCCCGAGCCATGGAGCGCTTTAAAGATAGTGACCAAGACTTTGAAGCGCACCCGGAGGGCCACCGGGAGCCAATGCAGCACGCGCAGAAGTGGCGTAACATGGGAGCCCCTAGGAGCTCCCATTACCACCCTCGCGGCTGCATTCTGCACCAACTGGAGCCTCCGGATGCTCTTCAAAGGCAGCCCCATGTAGAGAGCATTGGCATAGTCTAGGCGGGAGGTCACCAGGGCGGAAGTAACGAGAAGTTGCAAGTACCCCATCACTGGAGACTTTTAAGAAGTGACTGGATCAGTGGTAGTATACTACCGGTGCAGCCCGGTTCAGCTGAACTGTAGTAAAAGAAAAAAGCCTCCGATCAGCTGAGAGGAAGGGAAAAAAGCCTCCAACAATCAGTTGAGAAGATGAAAGACCGAAAAGCACATGGGAGGGTGGGAGGTCATTCTTTCATTTCTTCATCCTCTCAGCTGATTGGCTTGTTAGGTGTCTGCGCGTTAGGAGCATGTGTTTTAGGGGCACACATGCGATCATCCACTGAACTGGTAGCGAGTAAGGTAGGATCCCACTACCGGACTGGACAACCACTTGTCTAAAATGGTATAGGGTTTCTGGTTAAGCAGGGGATTGGTCTAGTATTTATTTATTTATTTATTGTCAATTGCTTACAAGATAATAGGTATAAGTAAAAACATAGTTATGAATACATGGATACATATAAGAAAAATAAAAGAAACAATAGGACAGGGACGGTAGGCACGTTGGTGTGCTTATGCACGCCCCCTACAGACCTCTTAGGAAAGGGATGAGGTCAATAGTAGACAGTCTAAGGTTAAAGTTTTTGGGGTTTGGGGAAGTAGTGGTGGGTTTCAAAAAATTTTCCCACTGGTTCGATGTGAGTGTGTGCCTTGCATGCATGCAGCATTTCCAGCTCACCTTAAGCTGCAAGCCCTGTGTGTAGCTGAGGCACGGCAATCAGCTATGCCACACAAAGTAGCTGAGGTTGAAAAGCAGGAAATAAAGGTCGGTATAGAGCCGGGGTGGATGGGCCCAGCAGCTGATCGTCGGAGTGAACTGGTTTGCTTACAGATGATCCTCGGAGCTACCAGTTCGGCCAAACCAGGCTGAACTTGTAGAAAACCATCACTGCCTCCAAGGTCTTTTCCAACTCTATTATTCTATGTTCTACATTCTAAATAGTAAATATCAAATCAGTCAACTGGCAAAAGAGGGGGAGAAATGACACAAACTGAGAGAGAAAAAGATGGGGCACAAATAACAGGAATTAGCATGATTTATACTATCAATTTATCAAAAGGCCAAAAGTCTCCAAAGTTGCTCAAAACAGGGAAGTAATTGGTTTTGATTGTTTCAATTTGAGCCCTTTAATATACAGTATGTACAGCAATAGCAGAATAAAGATGGAAAGTAGAACTCCACATGATTCTTCCTGTATTCTGCACTATTTGAAGAAACAATTTGATGGAACAGAGTTGATGTATCCAACACAATATACCATAATCAATCAATTATATTGACATGTTGTGTGGACATAATTCTCTGTGTTTTGTGCTTTAGGATAAATTTGCTGTGGCATAGCAAGAGCTGGTTAATGGGCTTGTTCAACTGAGTTAATGGGGAGATTAGTCAGAGGACCAAGCCTTGCTACGACTAAGAGCAGATGGGAAAAAGGAAGGAGAAAAGGTACGTCCAGGAAGACTGGAGTGCTAGAGAAGCTGCCAGGGCCCTATGCCAGATTCCAGCCCCTCCTTGCCCTATTTTCAGCTGACTTATAGCAGCACCTTTTTTCTGCCTAGAAAATTTGTTCAAGCACCCAAGGCTTATGGTCATGATAGCTAGGGTAGAATGGCAGAGCAGCAGCTCACAAAAAAAACACAAGAAACTCTTCTAGGGCTAGACAACAGTGGCAGCTCCTGCACATCAGTAGTTTCCACCTCCATCTCTACCAATCATATGACCCCAGGCAATTTAGGCTCACCCTATGGGTTCTCCCATGATTTATTTATTTATTTATTCAATTTATATACCGCCCTTCTCCCGAAGGACTCAGGGTGGTGCACAGCCAACCAAAACAATACATATAAAAACATTAAAACAGAATTAAATATGGGCTGCTCCCAGATCTAAAACCCCCAATACTAAAACCATAATTAAAATCCAATTTAAAATCAATTTAAAATCAGCCCAGGCCGGCCTGCTCAAAGAGCCAGGTCTTCAAATCACTCCTGAACACCCTCAGGTCGGTGGTCATTCTCAACTCTGGAGGGAGCCCATTCCAAAGAGCAGGTGCCCCCACAGAGAAGGCCCTATTCCTCGGGTTCACCAGGCAGCACATGGATGCCGTTGGGACCCGGAGGAGGTCCCCAAAGTTGACCACAATCAGGTTTGTTTTCCATTTTTTAAAACATCTGAAGTATCTTCTCATGCTTGCAGTGCCCAAAGCAACTATCGCTCACACTTTCAGCATGTGCAAGGATGTTCTCATAGAAGGAAGCAATATTGTGGTTTGCACTCATTTTAAAGAACAGTTGGAAAATGGAATGCATTTGGAACAGAATTGGTAATAATGTTTTTTTTCCTACAGATTGATTGAGCAAATCTTGTCTGCCATTTATTGATATTTTTGCGGTAGCCATTTGAAATTAAAAAGTAAAGATGTCTCAAACAGGCAAAAAAAAAAAGATAACTCTCTCTTATTTTATTTTCCTTATTGTTTCTGAAATTTCATTTTAGTAGCTCTTCAGTCAAACAGGCATCCACATCCCCATAGCAACATTGCAGTCCAATTCTTTACCTTATATTTTTGTTATGCAGATTCCACCAATTACATACACTCATTAACAACAAACAAATTCTCTTTAACCAGCTTGGTGAAAAAGTATACCAAAGCACTTTTATCAAAAATGTAAAATAAAAGTGTAAGATGATAAAAGGAAAAATAGAAAAAAGGAAAAAAAAGACTGCCCCCTTGTCAGTTTTAAAACTTTCTTACATCTTCTCTTAATTAAGCTTAATTAAAAAGAAATATCTCTTCATCTGTAAATTAATCACTTTCCAAAGTAATTAAAAAATGGGGAAGGCAAGGTTTAATGTCCATATCAGCTCCACTGCTGTTTGAAGCATAGATAAATTTTAGGGTGTCTGTAGCACAAGTCAGCTGCAAAATCTTTTCTATTTCTCCAATTTATTCAAAAGGAACTACTGTCCAGGATTGGTTAATTCATTGAGAGTGGTTAATCTCATTGGATCATTTTGATACAATCTGCCTCCAAGTCAGCATTTTCAGCTGTAATGGTTCCATGGATGAAAATCCTAAAGGGGAAAACAACTCAAGAATCTTGGCAAACTCTAAAAAGTATGATCATAGAAGCCCAGACCAAGAAAAACAAGAAATCCAAGAAGAAACCAGCATGGCTGGCTGCACAAAGATCTCTCTGGCAAATTGAAAGAAAAAAAGGACGAGTACAAAAAATGGAAAGAAGGACATACAACTAAGGCAAAATATCAGCAGATAGCCAGAACCTGCAAAGACGAAGTCAGGATAGCAAAGGCTCAGAATGAACAAAGACTTGCAACAAAAGTCAAAGATAATAAAAAAAGTTTCTTCCAACGTATAAATAACAAGAAAAAAATCAAGGAAACAGTCGGTCCACTAAAGAAAGAAGATGGCAAGGAAGTAACAGGCAACAGAGAGAAAGCAGAACTGCTTAACTCATTCTTTGCATCTGTCTTCACGCAAAAAGAAACTATAGCTCAACCCACCAAAAACATAACTGTAAAAGGCAGATCAGAAATAAAAGTTAAAATAAGCAAAAAAATAGTAAGAGAACACCTGTCTGACCTTGATGAAAACAAATCACCGGGGCCTGATGGGTTACATCCCAGAGTTTTAAAGGAGCTGGCAGAGGTCATCTCAGAACCACTGCACCATATCTTTCAAAAATCCTGGAGCACCAGGGAACTACCAAAGGACTGGAAAAGAGCTGATGTGGTTCCCATCTTCAAAAAAGGAAAAAAAACAGACCCAGGAAACTATAGACCAATCAGCCTAATATCAATACCTGGGAAGATACTGGAAAAGATAATAAAAAAACAGATCTGCCAACATCTAGAAACAAGTAAAGTAATAACTAGCAGTCAGCACGGGTTTGTTAAAAACAGATCATGCCAAACCAATTTTATTTCTTCAACAGAGTGACTAAATTAGCAGACCAGCAAAATACTGTGGACATAATATATTTAGATTTCAGCAAGGCATTCGACAAAGTAGACCACAACCTATTTCTTAGTAAGCTAGAAAAAAGTGGAATAGATAGCACCACCACTAGATGGACTTGCAACTGGCTGTACTCAACAAATAGTCCTTAATGGGTCTAAGTCTACATGGAGGGAAGTAAGCAGCGGGGTGCCACAAGGTTCCATTTTAGGCCCAGTACTCTTCAATATCTTCAACAACTTAGATGAGGGAATAGAAGGGGAACTTACCAAATTTGCAGATGATTCTAAGCTGGCAGGAATAGCTAACAAGATAGGGTCAAGATCCAGATGGATCTTGACAGACTAAAACACTGGGCCATATCTAATAAAATGAAATTCAATCTAGAGAAAAGTAAAGTCCTACACTTAGGCAAGAAAAACCAAAAGTACACATATAGACTGGGTGAAACCAGGCTCAATAGCAGTAACTGTGAGAGGGATCTTGGAGTCTTAGTGGACAACCAGCTAAATATGAGCCAGCAGTGTGCAGCAGCAGCCAAAAAAGCTAATGCAATCCTAAGTTGTATTAACAGAGGGATACAGTCAAGATCAAGGGAAGTACTAATAGCACTCTATAAAGCCTTAGTAAGACCACACCTAGAGTACTGCATCCAATTTTGGTCACTACATTATAAAAAAGATGTTGAGACTCTAGAAAAAGTACAGAGAAGAGCAACCAGGATGATTAGGGGACTGGAGACTAAAACATACAACGAATGGTTGCAGGAACTGGGCTTGGCTAGTCTAGTAAAGAGAAGGACTAGGGGAGACATGATAGCGGTCTTCCAATATTTGAGGGGCTGGCACAGGGAGGAAGGGGTCAAGCTATTTTCTAAAGCACCTATAGGCCAGACAAGGAATAATGGATAGAAACAAAGAGAGATTTAACCTGGAAATAAGGAGAAACTTTCTGACAGTGAGAGCAATCAACCAATGGAACAGAAGTTGCCCTCGGAAGTTGTGGGAGCGCCATCACCTGAGACTTTCAAGAAGAGATTGGACCACCATTTGTCAGAAATGGTGTAGGGTCTCCCGCTTGAGCCGGGGGTTGGATTAGATGACCTACAAGGTCCCTTCCAACTCTGATTATCTGTTATCTGTTATCTACCTCTTCAGAAAGTGTCAACTCCCCATAGTTCCCACCAGAATCTTTTACTTTGTTTTCCTGAGTTGCAAACTTATTAGAGAATCTAAGTTTCTGATACTAACACCTGCTATTGTTCATTTAAGAATTATCCACAGCTTAAATGGCTTGCTACACATGTTTTATGCTTTTTTTATTTTCAGACTAATATCTCAGTGTTTTATTATGGCAAAAAGATGTACAATATACATTTAGTTTCTTCATGTTCTGGATTTTATTGTATCAAGTGATTTATTATTTTATGTTTTCCTTTGCTATAATTCCATTGTGACAGTAAAGCTGATCAATAAAGATTTATTAAACAAGCTATATATAAAAGATCCGAAGGATATAAGTACAGGAAAGTACAATGATTTAAAGCAATAGAAAGCATTTGTTTTTATATGTTTTCTTATCTACAGTGGAGGCACAATGGCTCAGTGGTTAAAGACTCTGAACTTGCCAGCTGAAAAGCTGTCAGTGCAGGTTCAAGACCTAAGCACTATACATGCTCCAGTTCCGGCCCACTTAGCAATTTGAAAGCATGCAAATGCGAATAGATAAACAGGTACCACTTCACTGGGAAGATAACAGCATTCTGTGTGCCTCAGAGAATAGTCATGCTGACTATATGGCCATGAAAATGTCTTGGAGTCTGGACAATGCTGCCTCTGCCAGGTAAGAAGCAGACATGAACACCTAGAATCAGGCAAGACTGAATAAGGGGAAACTTTACCTTTTCTATGCATAGTATCTGTACGCAAAACAGATTTATATATTTTTAGACTGATAGTTCATTATAAAGGGATTAAAAGATAAAAGATAAAAACAAAATGTTGGGATACAATGTCACGCCTACTTTGATATGAGTTATGACTTAATGGAGCTACTCTAAGTAAATCTATAGTTTTGTGTGAATTCACTGAATTTTGTCTGAATTCATATAGTAACAGTAGTAGTATGAGCATGTGAACCATCTGGAAGCTCTGCAGTGTGCCAAAAAGAGGTAAACTGAAGCTTATGATTGATAGACAATATTTTATAAATATTCATATGAAGCAACCATTTACACAGAAATTAAATTAATAGAAAAAAGCAGAGTTGATAAAATTGTATGCTGTGACCTTTATCTATCTATCTATCTATCTATCTATCTATCTATCTATCTATCTATCTATCTATCTATCTATCTATCTATTTATTGAGTTTATATTGCTGCCTGTTCATCACTATTATTGTTAGTTTGATATTCAGAGAGAGCCTTATCATCACAAGCGACTTGATTACACGCACACACACATACACACACACACACACAGCTCTGGTCCATATAAAACTGAATTCCATTGAGTTCAATAGGATGATAATAAATATAACTTTTTTCTGGCTTGTTCGCATTCATCTTAGCATATATCAGAGTCAGTATAAGCAGAAGGATTACAACAGAGGAAATGAGTAACAGTGAAAGATAACAAGAACCCTTTAGTGCCTAAAATTTATTTGGTACATATACATTTGTAGACTATAGTCCACTTCATCAGATATTGTATCAGATTCATCAGATACAATATTTAAATAAATATTGTTATTTCAGGTACCCAAAATACCTGAATGGGAGATTGGTGGCCAGGGAATTAACATATACATAGAGATCAGATAAAAACAAAAGCTAAAAATACAATCTGTGGCCATTATGTGAATGCTCCAAAGTGGGGGGGGAATCAATTAATAACACCTTTAACTAGCAGCAATATTAACATGGTGTTGTTAAGACTGCAGCTTTATGAACCCTGGGAGGACAATCTGCCAGAGTTCACAGGATAATTTGGATTTATTTCCCCAGCCCTCTTCAGTAGTATAGCAACTCTGAATATATTGTATGTCATCCAGTTAGACTAGGAAATTCAAGCTTGTCTCCATCATCATTTCTGACAACAGAAATTCTGACAACAGAGCACAGAACATATCAGAATCCTCCAGTAATGCTTTGGATTGCTTTGTGGATCGTATAGAATTCTGAAGTCATTTTGAATGAAACTATTATGCAGCAAGTTGGATGGAAAAGCCAATGACATAAACTTCTAAAACTTTGCCTCGTGCCAATTTAACAAGTTACAAATAATCACATTTTTAAAACAAATTGATCTGAATAGGTAGAAAGATTAGATTCTGGTAAATTGGGCCCTAATCACTTCAAAGCTTGACTATTACAATGCAAAGGTACATGGAATTCGTTGTAGAGCGGCTGTAATCACTCAGGCAGACACCGAAGCAAAGGTTCAGCTCTAACTTTATTTAAAAATAAAGGGTTACCGCGACTGCCGCTCTAACATGGCAGCCAGCTGGAGCGGCAACAGCTGATGCTGTTTGACAGCTCCCTTTTATAGCCGGCTGTCAAACGGCATCAACCAATGGGAGAGGTCCGTGCTTCCCGCTCAAAGCACGGACCTGAATGGGAACTACAGTCAATACACAACACTCCTCCCTCCCAGTGAGGAGCATGCGTAGTCCTGTAAATATGTTGGGCGCCTGCGTAGTCGTCCAGATCTTCTTGGTTTGGTTGGAAATGGCGCCGGGTTGCTACCTTCTACTTGCTGCATGGCATCCATCGGGGGTGAGGCTGCTGGAACATCGGGAACTTGGTCAGGACCTTGGTCAGCTTCTTCTCCAGGTAGGCTGTCATCCCTGGTGGCCTGGAGGCTAGTTTCTTCGGGAGGTGGTGGTACTTCTGCATTGGGACCGTCTAGATGACCTCTGGGTACAGTGCTCCAACGCCTCCTCAGGTGGTCCACATGGCGCCGCCAGACACGCCCATCTGGTAGCTGGATTTTATAAGACTTAGGACCAGTTACTGCTACCACACGAGCAGGTAACCACAATGGTTGCCCAGCAAAGTTCCTGACATATACTTTGTCATTTACTAGGAACCCTCTGTCTTGGCTGTTAGACCCAAGGGGAAGCACTGAGGCATAATTTGGGTGCAGCCTGTCAAGAGTGGTTCTCAACCGGTGTCTCATTAACACTTCAGCTGGTGACTTATTGTGGAGGCACAAGGTGTTGTATGTTGGCTCAAAAGGTATTGGGCCAATCTAGAGTGCCAATTAATGGGTCCCAATCTCTGTAGTACCTCCTTAGCAGATCTGACTGCCCTCTCAGCCAGCCCATTACTTGCAGGATGAAATGGGGCTACTAATATGTGTCTGATGCCCAGGTTGGCTAGGAAGATCTCAAATTCACAAGAGGTAAATTGGGGACCATTGTCAGATACAATGGAATCAGGGAGGCCATGTGTGGCAAACATCCTGGTCAATGCTTTATTAATTGCTTCAGTGGTTGTGGTGTGCATTAAGGTCAGTTCCACCCACTTCGAAAATGAATCCACTACCACCAGGAATGTGCGCCCGTGGAAAGGGCCAGCCAAATCTATATGGATTCGGGACCATGGGCTTCTTGCCTCTTCCCAGGTCCTAGGGGTGGCTGCTGGTGGGGATGACCTGGTGGCTTGGCATGCCTGACAAGAATTGACCCAGCTAGAGATTTGGGCATCCATGCCCGGTCACCATACGTAGCTGCGGGCGAGGGCCTTCATCCTAACTATCCCTGGATGACCCTCGTGCAGCACCTTTAAAATTGAGGTTTGTAACTTGGGGGGGATCACTACCCTGGTTCCCCATAGTAAACAGCCTTGCAATGAGGAAAGTTCCTGTTGGCGTAGCTTGTAGGGTAGGAATTCTGATGGATAAGGGGTTGCAGGCCACCCCCTCCCTACCCAGTCAAGGACTTGGGAAATTACCTTGCCCTTGGCCGAATGGGCAGCGATGTCAGAAGTGGTGACCAGCAGCTTGAGTTCTTCGATGAGGAAAACGGCAGTAGCTAGTGCTGGGTCCTTGACTGCAACAGGCAGAGGGCAGTGACTGAGGGCATCAGCCTGGCAAAGGGTTTTTCCAGAGTGGTGGACTAGAGTATATGAATATGCAGCCCGAAAAACGGTCCACCTGGTCATCCTTGGGGATAAAATCTAGGGAGTTTGTTTAGTGCCAGATAAAATACCTAACAGTGGCTTGTGGTCTGTTATGAGTTCGAAATGATGACCATAGAGAAACTCATGGAATTTCTTTACTGAAGCAACTGCAGCCAAGGCCTCCTTGTCAATTTGACTATAGTTGCGTTCAGTGGAGGACAGTGTCCTTGAAAAGAAGGCAATAGGTGCTTCTGCACCATTAGGCAGTCTGTGACTCAGAACGGATTCTGAAGCAGTCTGTGACTCAGAACGGCGCCTATTCCGAAAGGGGAAGCATCTGCTGCTGGAACTAGTGGTAAATCCTTGTTGAATTGAATTAATACAGCTTTGGACGTTAGTAGCGATTTGACTTCCTTGAAAGCAAGACTTTCCTTTGGTCCCCAGTGCCAGGGCGTCTTCTTGTCTAGGAGCCTGTGAAGAGGCTCTGCAATTGAAGCTTTATGGGGTAGGAATGAAGCATAGAAATTTAGAAGTCCCAGAAAAGCTTGGAGCTCAGTTTTATTAGTAGGAGTGGGAGCTTCATGAATGGCCTTGACTTTTGACTCTTTTGGGTGAATACCCTTGGCGTCAATTTTGTAACCTAAAAATTCCACTTGTGGAGTGGCTATGGTGAATTTCTCTCTTTAATTTAAGACCTGACTTTCTAAAACACTCAAGGACACTTCTGCAGCAATTGAATTTGATTGGTGGCAGATGTAAGAATGTCATCAAAGTATAGCACAACACCTGGCAACCCTTGCAGAATTCTTTCCATTAGAGACTGGAAAATTCCAGGGGCTACACTAACTCCGAATTGTAGGCGTGTACATTTAAAAGTGCCTCTGTGTGTCACTATGGTTTGCAGCTCAGCAGTTTCGTCATCAACAGGGAACTGTTGATAAGCCTGGGACATATCCAATTTTGCAAAAATGGATCCAGGCTCAAGGGAATGGAGTAGGGGACCGGATAAGTGCTCACTTGTAAATATCTATTTATGGAGGATTTATAGTCAGAGCAGATTCTCAAATTTCCGTCCTTCTTTAGAGGCGTCACTATAGGGGTCTCCCATTTTGAAAAATCTGTAGGTTGTAGTATGCCTTGTTTAATTAATCTGTCTAGCTCCTTGTCAAGTTTAGGACAAATTGCAAAAGGAACTCTGCGGGGTTTTAAACGGATTGGTACTGCTTGGGGGTCCACCTTGAAGGATATTGGGGTTCCCACGTAGCAGCCTATGCCCTCGCTGAATACGTCAGCATATTCCCTGAACAGGGAGTCAACTTCTGAGCTTGCAATGGCGTGGATTCCACCTATGTGGAGGCCTAGGGCAGGGAACCAGTCTAATCCCAATAGGCTTGGGAGGGCGCCATCCAGTATCACTAAAGGCAAGTGACCCTTAAAATCTTGAAAATGAACTAGAAACTTACCTTTTCCAATGACAGGAATGGTTCTGCCTTGGTAGTCCCGTAGAATCAAATTGCAGCCAGGGATCTTCTTTCTTGTTACTCTGGGAAGCAGTTGCTTCAAGGTGCTCCACGAGATGATGGATAGTGCAGAGCCGATGTCTACTTCCATTCTGCATGGTCTACCTTCTATAGAAACAGTGACACTAATTTTGTTAGAACTACTTTTAGGTATCTTAGGTTGGTAGCATGTGAAGCAATCCTCGATTTGTCTTGGATATTGTATGGGTTTCTGAGGCCTTTGAGGCTGGTTAAAGATTTTCCCTGCCTGACATATTCTTGCCAAATGACCCTTCTTTTGGCATCTTAAGCATATGGCATTCCTGAATCTGCAGGATGCCCTGAGATGGTTGCCCCCACAGCTTAAACAGGTGGTCTATATTCGTGGAGATTGACTTGCAACCTGTCTGTACTCCCTTTGATTAGGGTTGGGCTGTCTGAAACGGTTTATCTCAGTAGCCTCTTCTAAATCTTTCTCTGTGGAGGCTTCATCAAAATGCACTGTTGGGTTATCTAGTCTAATTGGATTTCCCTGTATTTCAGCTGCTGAGAGTGCTGATAGCTCAACAGCCTGGGATTCTTCTATGGCTTGTTTTAAGGTTAGATCATAGTCGTCTTTGCAGCTTGGGATCTCTAACTCCACAGACCAGCTGATCTAACAGCATATCCTCAAGGTAATCCCTGAATCTGCAATGTAAGGCAACTGTTTGTAGTGCTGCCATATAGTCAGTAATGGTTTCTCCCTCTGACTGGATGCACCTTCTGAAGGCATGCCGTCTGGCAATTCTAGAAGGCTTAGGGGAGTAATGGTTAGAGAGAATTTCTTGTAATTCTTCCCAGGGAATAGTCTTAATAGATCGTGGGGCCAGTAATGTTGTTGCGGTGTCAAATACCGTGGCTCCGCAAAAACTTAGGAAATAAGACTTTTTTCTATGGTCAGAAATATCAGTAAGGTCTATAGCATCTAAAAAGCAGTCAAACCAGTTCCTGTATGATTCCCATGTCTCTGCCGTTGGTCTGAAGGGCGGGAATGCAGGATTCGAAGTCATCTTTCTGTCAGCTGTGCTGCTTCTCCTGAGGCGATTTAGAGATCGCGCTTCGCAAACAGTGACAGCAACTCTGTAGCGATTTCAGCTCTCGGCTAGTGATTTCGTTCTTTTGTCCTTTTGCCTGGCTTGCCTTTATTTAGGATCCCGCCCTCATCGCCAGTGTTGTAGAGCGGCTGTAATCACTCAGACAGACACCAAGGCAAAGGTTCAGCTCTCACTTTATTTAAAAATAAAGGGTTACTGCGACTGCCTCTCTAACATGGCAGCCAGCTGGAGCGGCAACAGCTGATGCTGTTTGACAGCTCCCTTTTATAGCCGGCTGTCAAACGGCATCAACCAATGGGAAAGGTCCGTGCTTCCCGCTCAAAGCACAGGCCTGAGTGGGAACTACAGTCAATACACAACAGAATTACCTTTTAAATTCTTGGGAGTGCTTATTAGTCAAGACCTCACCTGGAAATACAATCTGTCCCTGGTAGTTAGGAAAGCTCAACAGAGACTTAGAGTCCTGCAGAAAAATCAGGTGGAACAAGGCTGATGACCTCTTTTTCTATCTTTCCATGATAGAAAGTATCTTTACATACTATACAACAGTATGGTATGTTGGTTCAACAGCTGAGGAAAAGAAGGCACTACAGAGAGTGATAAATTTAGCACAATAAACCATTGGTTTCCCCCTAACACCACTGACGACGCCAAGTCTTGTTGTTTCAGCAGAGTGAAGAAAATACTGAGGGATGATTCACATCCTGATCAGTGTCTTTTCTCACATTTACCATTGGGCAGAAGACACAGAAGTATAGACAAACAGGTTTAAAAGCAGCATTTATCCTTGGGCTACCATGGAAGCATATGACTGGTTTCTCCCTAATTATTTGTATAAGGACCATTTTCTATATTATTTATTTTGTATTGTATTTTTGTTATGGATAACACCAGCAGGAGCAAAATTAATTTCATTGTATATATGTACAATGATAATAAAGGTTATTATTATTCAGCCAGATATTCAGATTGGGTTTGGCATTTTTGTCTACCTTTTGAGTCTTCACCAAGGACCTGGGATAGGCAAATCTGGATGTTTGACGGCATTACAGATATCTCTGTGGGATGGAAGCTGTTCCAGGTAAAGCTGCCTTCTGCAATTGACTGATGACAAATTTGTCAATGCCTATGGGGTTCAAGTGGTGCTCCAGTTGTTTTGGGATTTCACCCATGGTGCCTATTACTATTGCTACTACCCCTTGCTTGACTTTGCCATAGTCATTCTATTTCTATTTGTAGGTCTTTGTATTTTGTTGTCTTCTCCAGATGATGATGATAATGATGATGATGATGTCATGTGCTATGATAATAACCTTGAAGAATAAGAAGAGTCACAATCAAGACAATGGTCTGATAAGAGAAATTTGAGCCCAAAGGAGAAATGTAATTTGAGAAAGCATCTCAAGCTGGTCCTTCCCTAATCCTCTTGAACATGGAAGCAATAAGGGGAGAGACTCATTCAGAATTGCAAGATTCTATTACTGTATCCTTATATTAACAGTATCCATGAGTTTTTTGGGGGGGTTTGGATTACCTCAAAAGAATGACTTGAAGACCACTTGGAAGCTTCAACTGATCCAAACTACAGCAATTGAGACAATATTCACTTGTGACACCTTGTTCTCCATGAGGTGCACTGGCTAATAGTTTGCTCCCAGTTGTGATTCAAGATGCTAGTTATGATCTGTAAAGCCCTGCATGGAACATCTACATCAGGGGTGGGATTCAAATTTTTTAACAACTGGTTCTATGGGCGTGGCTTAGTTAGTGGTCATGTGACTGGCTGGGTGTGGCCAACTCAACATGACTCACATCGAGGCATGCATCTCCTCACTTGGCCTCTCTTGACTGTGGGGATGCTGCAACAGTTGTAAGTGAAAAACAGTCATAAGTCACTTTTTTCAATGGTCATTCCACACAAGCAAAGTACCAGCAAAGGAGGGGAAAAAACTCCAGAGAAGTTCCTGAGACAGGAAGTCCAGTCCTGCCAAGAATGTAATAAGGATTAACGGAGAGGCAGTTTCTGTAAGCAACACCAGAATGTTTCCTTCCTGCCTTCCGTACAGGATTAGACCAATAATTTCTTCTAACAACTGGTTCTCCGAACTGCTTAGAATGTTAACAACCAGTTCTAGCGAATAGGTGAGAACTGTAGAATCCCACCCCTGATCTACATCTCATGTGCATGCCCAGCTGATTTGAGTTGACAGGGTTGCCTCACTCCAGGTGTCTTCAACTCAACAGTGTCCTCTTTTGTGACCCAGGGGATGTGCTTTCTTTGTCACAGCACTCATTCTCTAGAATAAAATTCTGTTTGAGATCTAGATGAGTGTAGAGCATTCAGGAGTCACTCTGATAGCATCCCAGAAGCCGTTTAAGACCTGAATGTTCTCCCAGGCCTTAGATTAAGGTGATTGGAATTCCTCATGAGTTTTGCTATGTTTTAGGTACTGCTTAAATCAAATAAATTAAATTATCTTTTCTGCTATGCCGTGATTGCAAAGTATAGCTATAAAACATACTTTGCTAGATTTGTTCTTGGATATTATATCTGTTCTTCTTGGATTCTAACAGAAATTTTCAGAGATTGGTTATTTACCTGAGCTGTGAAATTACTTTTAGAAATGTCATTAAAGCTTAATGAAAGGGGAAAGAGGATTGAAGCAATAAAACTAAACTTTTTATCAACCTTTTCTTTTTAATATATTGCTTCAGGTTTCCTAGAAATGCAAATTGTTAGTGATCTGAGTCTCTTTTTTTCATTTTAAGAGTAAATAAATCAATTAGATTTATGTTCAGTTTTCAAGTCCTAAACCTGCCTGTTTGATCTTATTTCTAGAATGAAGAATGTCTCTCTGTGTGTACATGGTCTAAAGTTTCAGGATTACATGCCATCAGTGAAAAGCTTACTGCCCTTGTTTACTCATTGCCCTCAAAACCTCCCACTGAACAGTAAGCTTTCAATTTTTAAGATACAAAATAGTGTCTCTTTGCATCATTTATGAAGCCCACATGAATCATTCAGAAAAGGACCTAGAAAAGGGCCTCACTTATAAGCATTTCAAAGGGGAAGTTTTAAAGGACTTTTATCTATGATTTCCATAAGTGACCCAGGCAAGAATTATTTTGTATTTTATTTTCAATCTGAAATGTATGCTATGAGGAGTTTGTAAAAAAAATACCTTTAGTCTTCATAAGGTTTAGAAATCCAGGACTTTCCTTCTTGTTAAAGACCATATATTATATTTAAAGTTGAAGATTTAGCCTATATACCTAAATAGGCATGTTTCAAAATAGGAACTAGGCAACAGGTTTTTGTACTCTATCTGGTAAAATTCTCCATAGATTTAGTTTAGTTTAGTTTATTTGATTTTTATACCGCCCACTCTCCCCAAAAAAGGGACTCGGTGCGGTGTACAGCCAGTTAAAACAGAAACAGTATAAAGTTATAAAGTTAAAAACAATTTAAAATGATTAAATTAGTGGCCGAATATAAAATTAACAAGTATAAAAACTAATAAAAAATTTAAAAATATCAAATTTTAAACCCCACATTTCTTATAGAACAGACCCACGTCTAATTGATGTCTATCTCTCTGTCTGTCTACCCTATCTATCTATCTATCTATCTATCTATCTATCTATCTATCTATCATATTCATATGGATCCCCATTTCATGCAGTATGATTCTGGGTGGTCTACAAAACAACCATAAAAATGATTTTAAAATATTCAAAAATACAAAAATTGCTCTTATTACAAAAGGCTAAAAAAGAGCATCAGATTATTAAAAAAAATGAAATTACCTTATCACATTAATGTTCCTTGTTAATGTGAAACAGTTCCTTGTGATCCCCAGGTTGACACAACCAAGTTTTAAGGAAATCCCAGGCATTCAGAAGAGATCACGCCAATCTCACTAGAGGTGCATGGCATGGCAGAAAAGGCTTGTTCCTGGGTCCCTTCGGATGTAATTCCTTCAAAGATGGGACTCACATTGTACCTCTCCTGCCAGACCTGATAAGGTGTGTAAATCTTCCAGATACGCTTCAAGGTCTACGCTAACTGGCGCACAGGTTGAGATCACAGAGATAATACAAGAAACCAGCATAAGTTACTGTGACCACAATTCTCCAAGAATGGCTGGTGTCAAGTCGCCTGCCATACTTACTCATGCTCTTCGCCACTGTAATATTTCAAACCACCCCAACCTCTCAAAGGCATCAGCAGCCCAGGGAGCATCCTTTTTAGTTCTCAAGGCCAGCGATCGTCTCTTTAATCTCCTCTATCCCACTTCAGCCTTGACCTTCATCACCATTAGAGTAGTCAAGGGCCACCTCCTCTTTCCATTGAGAACCCAAGCTCCCCTCCCAGCCGTTCTCACCAGATAAGTCAGGATTCCCTCTCCTTTCGCACCCAGTCCAACCAATCACCTTTTCTAGCTCTCACCCAAGGAGATAATCAGTACCACAGTGGAAAACCCACAATCTATAGTACATAATCATTTTGTCCAACATATAAAGTTTATGTTGTTTTTTGATTGCAGGCTCGGTAGAAAAAAATGCAAGAAGACTTGCAGGAAGAGATCCACAAAAGTCTACCATTCTACCAGTGTTCCTCCCCTGCCTAGGAGCTGTCTCCAGAATCCTGATACATTTTTCAACCGAAAGCTGAAAACTGCAAGAGACGCAGTTCCTAACTCTGACCAAAGGGCCATACCTCATTGCAGCAAGTAAAAGATCCATCATCATAAGATTGCTCCACCAGCAATACCACCACCATTGCCTAAAGCATTCAGTCTCCCGTTGCCACCAACCAGGAGAACACTGTCAGTTAGGAAAATGCCACCTTGGCCCTCTTGGCCAAGGATCAACTGGAAGTCCACAAGGGGAGGACAAAACATGTAAGTTGTCTACTCATATGTTGCAAACAAACTCAGGTGCATCCTCCAGCCTGGTAAAAGTCTAAGCATTCTTCCATTTAAATGCATTTCAGCCAAAGACTACCAGACAAGCACCAAAGTAACAGCCAAACCAAATAATTATCAGGAGTGATTCCTTTCATGTCTCCAATTTTCACTTCCATCTTTGCTCCTTTACTTGCTGAACTTACTTAGTTACATATCTACTGGCTTCAATATGGAATAACTGGTTGTATGCTCCAAATATATGCAATGTATCATAAACTGGGCAGATTTCTATTTGACATTCGAGTTAGCTTAGTCTAGTTTCACCGATATTCTATCATGATATGACAAAGGAAATAAAATTAATTAACCTTTTTAGACCTCTGTGCTGCTGAGGTTCAGTTCTAACAATATAGATAGAATGAACACAAATGTTAAGTGGGAAACACATGGGCCAAGATTGGGGACATCTAGAAATAATTAAGTAGTTATTGCAGAACTCATTATTAAATAATTCTGCACAACTCTCTGGGTAACAATTGCAGTTAATGATATTCTTATGTAGCAACATCTCAATCTTATCTTAACATTTGAATAATACTTGCACGCCTCCAGAATAGTTATCATTTTAAAAAAGTCCAAAAAAACTGATGCAGTAGAAAAGATAATGGATACAATACTGCAAGAACATTAGACAACAAATACAGAGACAGAGAGAAGTTTTAAAAAACATCCCAAGTGTGGAGAAGAAGGGCTTTATGGGAACTAGGAAGAGAGAGAAAAAATCTACCATGAATTGAAATAGCTCAATAATTTTTATAATTATGTTTTGAAAATCACTATTCCCACAGGAATAGTTTTTATTTTGTATCAGAATTAAAGCTGATAAATTTTGCCTCATATAAGGGGAATAGTTAGCTGCTGTTGGGAACAGCAGTGGTTTCTCTCTGGACACAGGGGGAATTACAGTAGGAACTTCAGAGTACATCCTGCCATTTTAAAGACAACAACAAGACAGATTAAGTCAAATGAAAGCAAAGAGCATCTTTGTAGGAGTTACAGTCAGGGGTGGGATTCAAATTTTATAACAACCGGTTCTGTGGGCGTGGCTTGGTGGGCATGGCCATGTGATTGGTGGGCGTGGCTTCTTCTTCTTTTCTTTTCTTTTTTTTTGCAGTACACACAAACACCTGTTTCTTTTGCCTCCTGGGTCTCGGGAAAGCCTCCCAAGGGGAGCTTCCCTGGGGCCCAGGAAGGCAAATCCCACCCCTGGTCTTCTCCAGACATGTTCCTATAGACCTGACTTGCTGGGAAGGGGAGATAGAGGGAATTTCAGAGAAAAGCAGGGACTTCCATCTGATAACTGATTCAACTCCCATCTGACAACTGATTCAACTTCTCACCTGTAACTGAAAAAGACCCATTAAGAGTTCTATTAGTTGTTGGGAGAGGTAAAGGAAAATCAACCTAACCTGACCAGTTAAAACAGTCAACAAAAGCAATAGCTTCTACAAAGCACCAAAGCTTTGTTAATGTTATGAATCTCTTAGAAGATCTGCATTTAATTTTCCACAAAGTCATTTTTTCCCTGACCAATGCACAATAAAAAGGAGGGAAAAGTCTGGCAGCTACAGTAATAATGGCCAAAGAACCACAAAATCTAGTAACCGGTGGTAGTCCTCCAGCTATATGCCACTCAGCAAATCACTGGCCCACCAAAGTCAATTCTATGCTATGTAGAATGATCACATGGGAGTCTTCTTCCATTTGTCCATGAAAAACACCATTGTTACTTATTCAATCACTTTGATTTGATTTTTGCCTATCTTAACGCAGGAGAAACTGAAAGGTTCTGTTGTGAGGACCTACACTAAAAGAAACAGTAAATGGTCATTGCATAGGCAGGGCAAGAAAGCTTTGGGATGAGCTAAGAAAATGTACTCTTGGATTCTATCAGACAATGAAGAAAAAGAGAGTCCATTTCATCATACTTACTTCAAGAGTAAAGCAGATAGAATTGGCTCCCTTCTATGGCAAAATAAGACAAGACAGCAAATACTAGAAAGATATAGCAGCTATTACTACAATAACTTTCCACATATTTCCTAAATTAGCCTACTCTGATCTTCCCTCTCTTCCTCTCTCATCATCAAGAACAAGTCTGCTGATCCCAGGTGTGGTATTTTTATTGAATAAAATTCAGCCATTAGTTCAGACAAACTTTAGAGGTGAAATGGAATTTGTTCAATTCTTTTTACTTTTTAGGACAGTCCTGAAAGTAAAGTATAAGGATAGCTATTATATATATATTTGTTTTTAACCTGTAAGATGCTCTGTCTTCCTTTTTCAAATACATTTTGGGGTATACTGTAAAGAAATGTCTGAATGTAGTCATATATTTAAATCTATTGAATGCTGAAATTCCAAATGCTTCCTAAAGGGATTTGCCTAGCAGTTCTGAAGTTATTTTAAGGTATCCAAATCTTGGACTTGCCTAAACTATATTTTTTTCAGGGAATGCCACAATGTTTTTGTAGTTAGGAGGCCATAAAAAAACCATTCAGTGATATAACAATAATTACTAACTGCTGCCATGCTAGATAGGGCGCTTGCTACATTAGAGAAGGAAATAAAGTCAAACGAGCATATGTAGAAGGAGAAAAATCTCTATACTTTCTCATTAACGCTGCAGCTCTGTAAGTATGAAACTAATGGGCCATGGAAATCATGTGGAAATGAGCATTTAAAAAAGAGATTGAGTGAAAAGGGAAAGATCAGGAGTTCTCATGTTACATCTTTCTCTAAAATTGTATGCGTTTTTTCTATTTGCTAATTCTCTTTTCAGATTTTATGCTCTCAAAGAGTTTTCATTTGCTACTGGCATCCCCAACTGCCAACATTCTCTTGAAATGGTTCTCTGACTTGCTGTATTGCTATAAGAGGACAAACAAAAGAAAGGCTTTGGGAAGCTGACCTTCTATCTAATCAAATAGCCTGCTTCTCCCGATAGGCTAAAAGATTTCAGGAATCTCAGAAGGAAGCCTTGAATGCAAGCCTTATTATGCTATCTTAGTGTTCAGTGAAAATAGCCAGCCTTCAAGTAAGTGGTAATATAGGAATGAACCAGGCCAAATTACCTATTAAATAAATTTCTAATCTTTGAGATATAAACTTATAGGGAGCCCAGAATCTATTGAACACAGCTTAATTATTTTGGTAAATCCGAGAAAGATTTTTTTTTTTAATTTGCATTTATATGCCGCCCTTCTCCAGAGACTCAGGGCGGCTTACAGTTTATGGAGCACCATGCTAAGTGCTCAACAATAGCCTTCATTCCATTGTATATGCCTGCTTATTACTAGGGCTTTTGGCCCCCCCAAGCAGCATTTTTTACAAAGTCAGCTTATTGCCCCCAACAATTTACCTACTCCAAGAGGATGGAAGGCTGAGTCAACCTTGAGCCTGGTGGGATTTGAGCCTGCACTAATTGCAGGCAGCTTGCACTAAGGGCTAGATGATTAACAGCCTGCACCACCAAAAGAAGTCTTTTTAAGATTGTTTAATCTAGACCAGGGGTGTCAAACTCAAGGCCCAGGGGCCGGATCTGGCCCACAGGTTGTTCTGACCGAGGCTTATGGAGACACTAACAAACACATGTTAGTCCCCAAACCCTTTTTTCTTTATTTCAATGGCTTGAATTTTAATCATCCACAGGCCA
Source organism: Bungarus multicinctus (assembly GCA_023653725.1). Lineage (NCBI taxonomy): Eukaryota > Metazoa > Chordata > Lepidosauria > Squamata > Elapidae > Bungarus > Bungarus multicinctus. The sequence continues at coordinate 9,933,358 of CM042848.1, read as the reverse complement.
TAATGAGTCTGAAACAGTTTTTAAAATAGTCCTATGGAAGTCTGCTAAAGTCTTTCAGGATAAGCCTGATAGCATGCACTGTTATCTTCCTTGAAATGCTGCCAACGACTAAATGTCCAATGAGTTATACGAGGCCAAAACGGTACACAAATTCAACACCAAGCTTCAGGTTTCAAACCAATCAGTACAAACTAAGTTGCTTCCTGCAAAGATTCCTATCCTTTTGCTCTTCCTTTATGTCTTATGGGAGGGCCAATCACCTCCAAGCCTTACTCCAAGTCACCACTTTTGTCTTAACTGTTCTTACCTTCTGGCAGTTCTGCGCATTAGCACACTGGGAACAGGCTCCCCTTGTTCCTCTGCTTCGCTGCTGTCAGATTCTGGAGGCTCTGGAATCAGCACATAACTCCCAGATGGCCCTGGCTCCATCCCTATGTCAGACACAGGACCCTCGTTCGAGTCCTTCCCAGACTGGCCCATGTTCGGCCCCACTGTCCAACTCTGCTTCCATCTCCATAGGTTACTGACAGACTATAACACTGAGTGTTTAGATCTGGCCCGCGGTTCCACCCTGGAAACAGTGAAGAACTGGTTCATGGAGCCTCTGCCAGTGAAAATGGAGTCCGGGTGGGCCACACACAGCCTCCCCAAGCTACATTTTAGCTGATAGATGACTGCAGGAGGCCATCGCAGCCAAAAATGGAGCCTAGATGAGTGACCCACCCAGCCCCCTGAGATCAAATTCAACCCTGATGCGGCCCTCAATGAAATTGAATTTGATACCTCTGATCTAGACCAAGAAAACCTGGTTTTCAATTCTATATTGTCTAAACTAAGTTCAGTTAAAATAGGCATATATCAGACTAAAATTCATTATGTTTCCATTATTTCCTTGAGAAGCCATTACAATTTGGAACTGTCCCCTAATTTTGTCTAATAAATGAAAATTCTGGTAACATCATTTAAAGGGACTTGTCTCTATGTATATTTGTGCATTTGTCTTCCAAAGAGTATTTTCAAAGTCAAGGGATTACTAAGAATACAAATATTTAATTAGAATTAAGTCCAAGTTATACATTTCAATTCTTCGAAGGACATAGGATTATATTCTCTCTATACCATTTTACAACCCATTCTTTGCCCTTTTTCCCCAATTCCCATTATTATATTTGTATCCAATCTTTACAAACTGAGAATATAACTTTGGGGATCTTCTTTTATTTTATTGCCAGATTAATCCTGTAATGAGTTGTGTCTCAATCTTGAAGGCTTAAAAATGTGTGGACTCCAACTTTCTGGGAATTTACATATCTTCATATTGCTGAGTTTGAGAAACACTACTATAATGTAGCTTGGTCTAAGAGAACATAGTGTAAGTGATTCAAAGTTCCATTTTACAATGAGGTCTTGAGCCAGTTACCCTACTGTCTGGCATACCTATTGAGCTTGTCAGAATTTAAAAATTCTGAGAAGAAGAATGCCAGAGCTCAAATCTTTTACACAAAAATATATTCATAATTATGTTAAGAAATCCTTATTACAATTTATTTAAAGGCAGGTTGGGCAAATCATTGGCTCATTTCAAACACAATTTTAAACCAGAACTTAGAAAACTATTTTTAACAAGCCAGAATGGCTTTATATGCAAATAATTCTCAATATGCAAATAATAAGTCATAATAATTCATATTATTAATGATAATAATTTTTAATCCTGCCTTTTAAAATGGCAAGGTGTCAAACATACCTCATTTAACTGCCTCCTATTATTTTCCACAACAAACCTGTAAAGACAGTTGTCTGAGAGAGAGTGAGCCCAGTCAACTTTCATGCCAAAGGAAGCCGAGAATTCACCATTCCTGGTTTCTAGACCAACAACTTCACCAGTACGCAACAGATTTTCATATATCACACTAAGTAAAAACAAACAAACAAAATACCAACAAACCACTATTTATGACTTCATATTTGTTGTGATTATTATTATTAAGTGATTGAGAAACCTGCCTTTCTGTCTGATATTGAAGAAAAGACTAAACTACCATCTGACCATCTCTATTGAAAGTATGTTAAGTTTGACCAGTAAGAAATTTGCACATGTCATACTTTTAACTAAATAAAATTAAAGCTTGGGTAAAAAAATTGGAGATATTCAAAAGCTTAAATATTTGGGGTCATTCCTGCTATCTGAACTTGAATGTTTTCTTCCAGATGTTTCATTACCAACTAGACAACATCATCATTATTTGGGTCATGAGCCATCTTGAAGAAAAGAACCAAGCTCAGAGAACACCAATGATCCTACAGTTCAATCCTGAGCTATAAATATTGTCTTCTATTAAGTATTTGCATGCTAAACATAGTACATAAATATTATTATGAATATATATGAATATAGTAAATAAATATAGCATTTGCATGCTAATATAGTATACAAATGTAGAATGTAATAGTTAAGAACCTTACTCCAAAACTGGAACTTTCAGAGAAGTAGGAAGCGATTTCTGCAAACAATTTCAGGATTGAAAATATAAATGAAGTTTTACTCTAAATTCCTCCTTTGCAGAGGAATGCCGGTACTTCTTTTTGTTAACAGCAACTCCACCATAATACAGAAATCTAAAGCAGTAAATGATTGGGGTGTGAGCAATTCAGAAAGAGTTTCTTTGAACTAAGAGGTCAAAGGAGCAGGGTCAACAGAGAACTACCGATCTGTCCCCTGGAAGTTGAAAGGTGGTTTGTGGCTTTAAAGGCTGGCAAGAGCAGGATGTCTCACCAACGGAGGGATTCAAGCATTCCATTTTGACTTTAATAAGTATTGGGAAAACATCTCAGTATGGGAAGAAGTTGCAGTCAAAATAGTAATAGGGAAGCAGGGACTGAAGATCGTTGGGGATAAACATCTATGTGAAGCCGCTGGGAGAGATCATCCATGGTTTTGGGGTGAAATGCCATCTTTATGCTGATGACACTCAGCTTTACATCTCCACCCCAAGCCACCCCAACGATGCTGTGGAGGTTATGGCCCGTTGCCTGGAGGCTGTGCGGAACTGGATGGGCGAGAACAGGCTTCGACTCAACCCTTCCAAGACCGAGTGGCTGTGGTTTCCGGCGGCCCGATATAGTCAGCTGACTCCGTCGCTGGCTATTGGGGATGAGATCTTGACCCCCACAGAAGGGGCCCGCAATCTTGGTGTCCTCCTGGATGTACGGCTGTCTTTGGAAGATCATATTATGGCCGTCTCCAGGGGGGCTTTTTATCAGGTTCGCCTGATACGCCAGATGCGGCCCTTTCTTGATCGGGACACCTTACGCACAGTCACTCATGCCCTGGTCACCTCCCGTCTGGACTACTGTAATGCCCTCTACATGGGGCTCCCTGCGGGGAGCACCCGGAGGCTTCAACTGGTACAAAATGCAGCCGCGCGGGTGGTTATGGGGGCGTCGAGATACTCCCACGTGACGCCCCTCCTGCGCGAGCTGCATTGGTTGCCAGTGGCCTTCCGGGTTCGCTTTAAAGTACTGGTTTTGGTCTTTAAAGCGCTCCATGGCATCGGACCAGGATACTTACAAGACCGCATTCTGCCAGTAGTCTCCCACCAACCGGTGCGCTCCCACAGAGAGGGTCTCCTCCGGGTCCCGATGCCTTCTATGTGTCATCTGGTGACCCCGAGGAATAGGGCCTTCTCTGTGGGGGCACCCGCCCTTTGGAATGGGATGCCCCCTGGATTACGAACGACCAGTGACCTGAGGGCCTTCAGACGTGACCTGAAGACCTGGCTCTTCGAGCAGGCCGGCCTGAGCTGACTAATGGGATTTTAAATGGGGTTTTTAGATTACTTGGGACGGGGTATGAAGTTTTATTGATTTTAATTGGGGTTTTTAGATTTGGGACAGTCTAGTGTTTAATTCTCTTTTAAATAATTTATACTTTGTCTACTTGTATTTTAGTTGGCTGTTCACCGCCCTGAGTCCTTCGGGAGAAGGGCGGTATATAAAACTCAGAAATAAATAAATAAATACACAGACACACACATACACAGACACACACACATATATAATTGTATATATATATATATATATATATAATATATGGCATATCCTATGAAGAAAATGGATGTTCTACCCACTGATAGTAAAGTTGTACTGTACTATATTATAGTACAACTTTCACTGAAAGAAACATTATTTTTTATTGACTTCCTGTACGCAGTGTTCATACAGTTAAAACTATAGCAGAAAATTTCAATCAGCCCCTGGATTTTTTGATGTTCACCCTTGCTTAACTTCCTCTCTCCTTCCTTCCTTCCTTCCTTCCTTCCTTCCTTCCTTCCTTCCTTCCTTCCTTCCTTCCTTCCTTCCTTCCTTCCTTCATTCATTCATTCATTCATTCTGTTGATTCCTAACAATTGCCTTTATAAGTCCCTGCAGTTTTCTTGGAAAATTTTCATTGTCTTTTTCCTAGGACTGAAAGACAATGTCTGGCCCAAGGTCATGCAGCTGGTTTTGTATCTAAGGCAGGACTAGACATTTATGGTCTCCTGGTTTCTAGCTTGATGCCTTGATCACTATAACAAACTGACTCTCTTATAATGATACATGATTATAAAATACACATAACCCCTTCTGGCTCAGACAATCTATAAATTATTTTTGAGCAATTGGAAATGAAACCCTTAAATATATAGAGCTACCATATTTTGATTGCAGAAATCTCAACAGCCAGTAAACAACAGCAAAGAGTGGTATATCTTTTTGCTGCCTAACATAATGATTTCCAATTGTGTGTTTTCCCCCAATGGAACCATAGTTAGAGAAGTTGAGTTTAGTCAATTAAGTCTTCTGGTAGAAAGGGAGAGGAGTCATCAAAGTAGCAACAACAGGATCAGAATTCCTACAGGACCCCACAATAGCATTTGTAGATCCCCAAATTAACTTTGTCCAAATCTGGTGACACTATCACATCTCATGAGATTTTGGCATTCTTGCCTGAGATTCTAGCATCTTTGTTACAGTATATTCTTTTCTTTTTCTTGGGTTTTTTCTTCTTCTATTTTTTCCATTCTTTTCTGCTCTTTTTTTTAGAGCTTGAATTAATTGTTATCCCTTTAATTGTAATTGTTTAATAAAATTACTAGTAAAAATTACTAAATCTAAATTGATGTTTTTAAGTAGTCAGTGAAGAAATATATTCTAACTAGTTCAGATTTCTTCTGAGCTCAGCCTTGTCATTCCCCTGTTCAAGCTAATTTCTGCAAAAAAAGAGGAGATTTTTAATCACATTATGAGATGTATATCCCAGGAGATGAAGTGACAGAAGCAGCACCTGGAGGTAAAGATGGAGGAAGATAAAAGATTTAACATAGCCAAACATAATTTTTTGTTGTTGTTTTTTAAAGCTATGTTTGGATCTCTATTGGCAATAAAGATAGTGAAATTTCAGTACGTTCTTATCATCCACTAGACTGCTTAATATGTTGGCTATTCATATCACTGATAAACTTGCTTGCATTTGTTCAGGTCTTGACTCAATTTGGCCATGGGATGAAGTTTGTCAGGTTATTTGGGATTGTTTTAAGTCCCAAGTACTTGAACAAAATGGGCAGTTTTCTGCAGGCTCAATTCCTATCCTATCTTGGTCCTTGAGCTAATCAGAAGAGGAAAAGTAGCTAGAAACAGAAGATGAGACAGGAAATAATAGAGGGTTGTACCCATCTCTTTGAAGACGTGATGTGAAGATCTTTTGCTTGCAACAACTCTATGAAGAACCACTCATGGGTAAGAAGCAGCTGTGTTCAGATTCAAGTTTGAGAGTTTGAGATTCCCCGCCCCCCCCTTTTCTTGCCTGTCATGAACATATATAGACAAAAGATTTTAGTTCCAGTGTAGTCATAATTCCACTGCTCCTTCATTCCAATGTATTTGGACTCATGACTCCTGCCAGAACATCAGGTAGAGGCAATTGGTTAGGGGAGGGGCTTTGCCTGGTTGCACCTTGTATACCAGTTTCCCCCTTCATCCTGTACCAAGAGTTAGTAAAGAATCCACATTCTTGTTATTTTAAATTATATCACTGCAACATGTCCTACCTTGGAAAATTACTCAGAAATGTCAGCTATTACACAACACAGCAATTCATATCCTAGCCCTGAGGCAATACAGTAGCTTGACACCAACATTACAGAGTGTGGTGTTGAATTAGCAATTGGTTTTTGGGATCTAATTCAAAGTGCTGGACATTCCTATAAAACCTTACATGGTTTAGCTCTAAGCCACTGGTTCCCAATCTTTTAAAACTTTTAAAGTTTTAAATTTAAATTCAAAGATTAATTTTCTGATAAATGCCATAAAGTTGGCAAGTTTGAAAAAAAACACTGGTTCAAGATATGCATCATCTACTGTAAAAGGAAAATATTCAATCCATAGTAGGATTATCATACATCTGGAGTGGGCTTTGCCATCTCTGTGGAATATATTGCCTTCTAAAAATCCACATGATCCCCACATTGTCATGTTACTTCAGAAACTTAGTTCTTAAGAGAGAATTTAAAGATTGAGGCCTGCAGTGTGGATATCTCTAATCTAATCTATGTTTTTTCCTCATTTGCACATTATAGTTGTAATACTTTGCTATGATTATTTTATGAGTGTGATTTTGAAATTAACCTCCTGGTGTCTCTGGAACAGAGCAGGGTATACATGTTAGCAAATGAATAAATAAACAATCGACTCTTCTTTTTGCCCACATGATGTGAGACGGCTGTAGGTTGCAAAATGCATGAGGAGTGTGAGAAGGATCTAAAAGGAAAATTGAAAAAGGTAGAGATAATATTACAATGTGACATAATAGTAATCATAAAACACAACTAATGGTCTTGCTTTTGAGACGATTCACTGCATTGAAAAATTTGTTGCCTAAATAAGGCTCACAGCAACAAGTTTTCCATGCAATTGTTGTGAATTCTATTTATTACACATAGAACACTGTGATGCAATTTCAAGATGACGTAAGTTCACAATTAGTGGTACGGTATTACTACAGAAATAAATATCCCCGATCTCAAAACAATTTCTGTAATCATAAATGCCTGGGAAAATATTTGTAGCATACTCCGTAGCAAAGGGATTTATCACATTCATTGGTATTAGTTGTAAATTAAAGTAGAAAAAGAAAACTGAAACAAGAGGGCTTGAAATAAATGTTATATTTTTTAAATCCAAAGTTTTAAAATCTCTACTGCCAATATTTTAAGGTTTCAGAATTACTTTCCTTATCTAACTTGGTTCTGCTGTGTAGGCAGAAACGAAGCAAGGTCTTTAAATTCATGTTAGGGGAAAAAGAATCAATAGGATAAAACTGAAGATGATACATTGCCTCTCACATTGATTATGTTAAAACTGTTTTCTCAAATTTAGAGTAAGTCTAAGTAACTGACCTGTTTTCAATATTTTCGGGTCCAAGGGAAAACAAAGCAATTTTTTAGCATTTCAATTCCTTGGCTGCAATTTGTCTGCATTTTTCTAAATGCCATTCAGTAAAGTAGGCTTATTAATAGAGCTCCATCTTCTGGTAGCTTTTAAAAAGATTATAGGTTCATACAGTAGATTAAAAAGAGAACTCTTTAAATCGTTTGGGAACATAATCAGAAACTGATTTTTCAGTGATAAGTGTTTTTCAACTAATGGCCACATACAATAATTCCTATACTTTTGGTACTTTTGCTTGATCTTTAATTTATTGGAATTATTGAATTAAATACATACATGCACACGCACCAGAGTTGGTATTCAGCAGGTTCTGATCAGTTCTGGAGAACCGGTAGTGGAAATTTTGAGTAGTTCGGAGAACCAGCAAATCCCACCTCTGACTGGAAATTTCACAGCATTCTTCCCCTGACATGCCCACCAAGCACGCCTACAGAACCGGTAGTAAAAAAAAATTGAATCCCACCACTGACACACACACATATACATCAAGTGATTCTCTTTCAGGTGTAAGCAATATTATTCAAAGTTAAGAAAAGAAGTAATAATAGTAAGCAAAAGAAATTAAAGATATGATAGAAAAAAATACAGCTAATTTTAGTTGAGTGTTTCTCAACATCAGCAGCTTTAAGATGTGTGGACTTCAATTCTCCAGAATTCCCCAGTTAGCATGAAAGCACTGCATTATAGCTAATTAGAATATTAATAAGGCAGGTATGAGAGCGGAAGAACATTGCTCTCATACCCACCTTATTAATTATAAATCTCTATTTCTTTTTCTTCTTACAAATCATTTTTGCTTCCATCGAGTCATTACATGACTTCAAATGTTGCTTTTGGTACTTTAAACTTCTCACCTCTCTATTTTTGAGCCTTTCTTCAATGCTACTCAAGAATAACTCTCACTTGTACTCTTTTCCTCAGCCTATTATTCCTTCTTCTTTCTGTACCTTGAGTGTATGCATATCTTGTAGTTGATAGAATGCAGATAACAATAAGTTGGCTTGTAAATTAATCTCTGGATTAGAGAACCTATTTTGCCTATAATAGTAAAACTAGTTGTATTTCATTGTATTTGTGAATATTGGCTAAACTGTGCCATCATTAACAAGTACCATCTTTACTGTGAGCAAACAGTGTTGCCTCTGGCATTGTATTACTAAAGAAGGTTTGTATCTTGAACCTGTATCTTCTCAGTTTAACAATTAATTTTAAACTAAACAAAAAACAGGGCACATAAATCTAATCTTTTGTTAGCAAAAGTATACATTTTTTTCAGATGGGTGAATGATTAAGCATATGTATACATTTATTTGTAAATCTACAGAATGCTCACTCACTACATCAATCTTTCAATCTCAATTCTCCAAAAGGAAAAAAAATAAAATAACATTTAGCATATTTTATATAAAAATTATGTGGAACATGAATACATTGGACGCTACATGTTGACATGACATTACCTTTAAAAAAAAACCCAAAGTCAAATCGGAAGCATATACAGGGAATTCCGTCACACTGGCCTCAGCCTCTGACTGAGACAGGCTTAAATTATTTCTAGCTGTACTAGTATTAAAATAATGTTTTACCCCTTATTCTGATATAACAAAGCTATGAAGGTGAATAAAATATATTAGGCATTGTCACCTCTTACTTTGGAAAGATGTTGGGAAGCTAGAAATGACTGGGAACAGAAACATCTATTACCACAATCTTTCTTATCTTGTTTAATCAACTGAAGCAATAATACTGTTGGCCTTCAGAACTAAACATCAAATCTACTGGAGCCTGTGGTATAATTTTATTTCAGACTGACTTTCTCCTTGGGCTGTTTTGGTTGTTTGGGCTGGATATTGGGTTTAAAATCAGAAAAATGAAATTAAATAAATGCCTTTCAAATGAAAACAAAATAAGATATTCCAAGTCACTCTAACAGAGAGAATGACTGTGGGGGCTTCTTCAAAGATGGAACAAAACAGGCTATCTAAGCCACCAGATCTAACTTTTCCACTGCATATTTTTGAACTCTTATTCTCTGGAATATGTCAATAAGGCTAATGTCATGCCTAGATTAGCCTGAATATTAATCTGCATCGTAGATTCATCTCTTTCCTCTTTTTGTTTCATTTTGAAAATGGTTTCTTACTCCAATAATAAATGAAAGAGAGGCTTATAGATTATTTAAGCTTCATGCATGAAAAATAATGTATTTGGGAAACTGAAAAGGTGCAGTGAGATGTGAATACATCAAGTTATCTCTTTCTGATCCTTATCACTCTTCTAACTCTGAAGTTTTAAAAAGTGTTACTAAGTAGATGAGACTGCAACTAAACCACCTTATGCTCTTTCCAATTCTTCGGTAACATCTAGTAATGCAAACCCCTACTTTATATTTATTTATTGTTTGTTTTTTTGCCTTTGCAGCTGGCAGCTGATGAAACAGATTTGGAGGAAAAAAATTCAGAGCATAACGATGCCATTTTATGAATTTTGTAGGAGAGACAAAAGGGAGAGCAGCATAGCGATGGGTGAATTTTTCTTGTTCAGTACTCGCTTGAGAAATACATGTTTAGCATTACACATGGACTACTTCATGGACTCTTAATTCTGATTAAGGAAGAACTGTCTTGTTGAGCCAAGTTTTGAGGGAAGACATAACTGAAGGCAGATTCCAGGGAAATGGAATTAATTTCCAGCTGAAAAATTACCAGTTAGCATATGCTAATAAATGCAAAAGTTTGCATTCCCTGTTCCTTCTGTATAGAAGTAATGAAGATGACGTTGATAGAAATTTTCAGGAACCATTATTAAGGCAAAAAGGCTTGAAGCATTTTTAAGCCAAGAGAAACAAGATAACATTCAGAAATGACTCCGGAAGTTGGAGTATAAAATGAGGAAGTGCAGTATAATCAGTATTGCAAGTTTTTGTTATTATAGACAATCTAAATAAAAGTGGTTTTAATTTTCTGATGGAAATTATTTCCTGGGCTGGTCTATCTAATGAGGTTGACACACTTTTCCCTGTTAAATTTAGAATGGAATTGGAAAAACCACAGTGTTTTGCAAAACAAAAATCACAAAATTGCAGATTAAAGGCACCATTTGTGCTTCAGTTTTGAAACATAGACAACACAGACTCGTCCCCAACAGCCTGCACCTGTTTTCAACAAGGAAGGGATACAGGGCAGAAAGCTCCATACACATGTGCATTACTCAGCTGACCCTGATAATAAACATCCAAATGGCTTCAATGATTCTCTAAAAGAATGCAAATGCCCTGCTGTCTGCAAGGAATATAAGTCTTTCCATTCCCCACAATCTGAGTCAGAACTGAAGAAGTTTCTTAGATGATGAGAAGTGAAATGTCTTCAAAGAAAAACAAGGAAGTCCAGTTGCCTCCTGAAAAAGCACCTTTGGGATAAAAATCACAAAGAATAGCTTATTTTTGTCCAATTTATATTACCAAGACCAGAGATAGCATGCATTCCTGAGATGTGAACAAAGGATTCATGCATCCTGGAAAATACAATTTTTTTGTGGTCTCTGGCAATTTCTTAGCTAATTTTCCAGGACTACCTTGTGGAAGACAAGTTATATCTACCATATTTGCCCTGCTAACTCTGAAGTGATTAAATAAATCATTCTAACTAGTTACAGATGAGAATGCCTATAGCTATTGAATTGTGGAGTTCTTAGTGATGTCTGAGCTTTCTTGTTGCTTAGAGACATTACCCAACTAGGTAATATCATCATTCACAACCTAACTCAGGGAGCATCAAGAACTCCACAGTAATTAACTTATGCATATAAATTGAGGAAAGGTTAGTATATTTTCCTTCCCCCAAAACAAAAATGGACCTGATGTTGCAGTAGTATTTAAAACTTGGGAGCAAGATCTTTCCTAGAACTTCTCTCTCATATCCTTTAAGTATATTTCATCTTATGTCACAATAAATATTCTACCATGAAGAGAAAGTGACTGAAAATATTTATTTTTCTCTTTTAAAGATTGAAGACAGATGTTGGACTCTAAAGGTCTACCTGGGTTGGGTTGGGGGTAGGGGTGGTGAATATTTTCTGGCATTCAATATTCTAATCCAGGGAATTGTGTATTTCAGCACAGCGTGATAAGATATAAATGTGCCAATTGAGTCAGAAAATAGTTTCCTGAGCTGATTGAGCAAAGGGCTACTGTGGCCTTAAAAGGAACATACTGTAGGTGCACAAAAAAGTTACAAATTGGAGGAAAAAAATGAAGATGTCAAAAGGACATATGCTGAAAATGTAATTGAACCATCAGAACTCTACCAGGTGAAGAAAGATTTCCCCAACCAACTCCCACTATTTCACTGACTGAATACAAATATGGCTGCCTGAAGGTGGACAAACTGGTATCAAAACAATTAATTTCAAATTATATTAGGAGTAATTAGTGTTTGAAGAGTTCCAGGCTGATGTATACTGCAGAAGATGTAAATTAATCTAGGTTTTGTAAGTGTAAATGTAAGCTATTTTGACGATAACAACGCTATTTAAAAGAAGCTACCTGGTTGATCCCCTAGCATTTTAAAATTCCAATAAATTTGTTGTGCTATGATAACATATGTAGGCATTTTTTTCAGAAATAAAGCATTGTACATCGATGCACCAGTAATCAACCATTTTGTTCTGTCTTTTGCTCATAAATAGACATTCAAGTTTGAATCCAAATTTCTCAGTATAAACTTGTCCAATTAATTTCAATGGTATTTAAGGCTAACTAATTTATTCTAGATCCAATACTGAATAATGAAGAGTGGACAGTTTAGGGCTAATTCATGTTTTAGCATAGTTGCATCATAGTTTTATCTTTAAGAATCCTTCTGTTAAATACTAAAGTTTGCAGATGATACAACAGTCATTGGTCTCATTTGAGATAGTGATGACTCTGCATATAGATGGTAGGTTGAATAAGTGGGAATAATCTGGAGCTGAACATGCTTAAAACTATATGGATAAAGTGGATTTTAGCAGGAGCCCTCCTCTTCTGCCACAATTTACTATATTTGACAGCACAGTATCAGCAGTAGAATTCTTCAAGTTTTTGGGTTCTATAATCTCCCAGGAATTGAAATGGACACCTAACATAAGAACCATCTTTAAAAAGACAAAACAAAGATTGTTCTTTCTATGTCAATTTAGGAGGGTCAGACTGGCCCAGGAGCTGTTGATTCAGTTCTACAGAGAAATTACTGAATCTGTCATTTGTACTTATATACCTGTCTGGTTTGGTTCAGCAACTACACAGGACAGGTACAGAGTCCAACTCAGAGTTAGGACTGCAGAAAAAACACTTGCAACCCAGCCTACCTTCCAAAGAAGACCAGTATATTGTGCAGGTCAGAAGGAGGGCTGAGAGAATAACTATAGACCCCTCACATCTTGGACCTAAACTATTTCAATTCCTCCTCTTGGGGTGCTGCTATAAGGTACTACATGCCAAAACAACTAAACACGGGAACAATTTTCCCTTGTACAATCACTCTGCTGAACACCTAATGCTCACAGTACTTTCTTATAAATATATTTACCCATATTGTATAGCTATAATATTATTATCATCCTTCTCATCTCTATTACCCCCTCTAATTGGTTTCATTACTATGATTATAATTATTCTGTTGCTTCGCATGTACATTGAGAGCTTCTGCATCAGAAACAAATTCCTTATGTGTCTAATCACACTTTGGCCAAATCAAGTTATTCTGTTCTGTTCTGTTCTGTTCTGTTCTGTTCTGTTTTGTTCTGTTCTGCTTTGCTCTGCTCTGTTCTGCTCTACTCTACCCTATCCTACCTTTTCCTATCCTATCCTATCCTACTGCTGCATACTTGCAATAGCCTGAATGTCCCCCAAACTGAAACGTAACCTTGGGGAAAATGTGCTTGATTAACGAATTGTTGACTAGCTATGTGCACAGCCTCACATAGCATGAATCAACTTTATTCCTTAGAGTATAAAATAATGCACACCCATTAAATTGAAGACTGTCATGATTGAATGTTCCATCGAAAAATTGCCATATTACAAGAAATGAATGGATATACCTCAAACATTCCAATTTGTCAACTTATTTTTGATAGCTATATATTATTTTTAAAGATGCAATTGCAACAAAGCCAAGCAAAAGAGAAAATGCAACAACTGCCTATATGAAGACCCATATAGGGTTCATATCTGAAGGCCACACAAAATGGACTTTGTAGTATCAACAATATGAACTTTGTAGTGTTTTATACTTGCTAACTACTGGGCTTTTTTGTATTTTAATTTGACTTATTTTTCTTGCTTTAAAATGATGTTAATAGTTTATCAAACTATTGCAGACTGGAATGTAAAATATTTTTACTATGTTACTAAAGATTGATTTATTGATACTTTCTAATATTCCTAAACTGCAAGGTAAACTATCTTTACTGTCCTGATCAGGATAGAACAGGAACATATTTGTCTTAACAGGATGTGCGTAGTTTGTCTTCTGATAAGATACAGAACACTTTAGTGTTGATTGACATCTGGTTTATCTTTTTGTGGACTTTATGTAACTTATGACATTTTTTTCCTCGTTAATATTCTAAATTTTACGCCCACAGGTTTTTTAGAGCTCATTTGAATGAATATGTGTGGTATTATATGATTAACTTCCTGTAGCTGATTTCCTATGTAAAAGAGAGGATGCTTTTGTACTATCCAATCAACTTTTCTTTTGTGTTTTCCTTTGATGTATATATTATAAAAGAAGAATAGAAGCTGAGGTTTGGGGTTCCCTCTTTGAATGAGAGGAATCCTTTTTATAAGGACGTTCTGCACAAATCATAATAAAATGAATCTTCCTGTTGTAGATGTGCTTTATAGCGATCTATGTATGTTAAGGCATGAGTCTAGGGCCAGATTTGGCTAACACACCCAAGAAAACCTTCTACATAATTTAATATGTAATATATGATGTCTAAAAGTAGAGTTGCACAAGAGTTCTTGACTATTATTATTATTATTTATTAAATTTATATACCGCCTCCTCTCCCAAAGGGACTCGGGACGGTGAACAGCCAGAATAAAATGCACATATAAAACACACATACAATATTTAAAAATTAAAAGAATTAAATATAATACCCAGCCAAATAGTAAGAACTACAATGTATTCCAGAACTATTGTGTTCAATTCTGTTGTGGCTCTAACAGTCATTAACATCTTAAATTTAAATTGGTTATATATCAATAAATGTTAGTTCTTTAGTATCAATATTCAAAGTAATAGTATGGATGGAATAGCAGATAGGGAGGGTAGGTTCATTTTTTAAATTTTCCTTTTGCTCTTAGAATACAAATCTCCACATCAGAGCAAATGTCCAAGGGAACCCTTCCCAAGAAGACCTTCTGCATAATAACTATGTAATGTGTAATGTCTAACAATAGGGTTAAACACCTTGACTTTTCCTGTTTGGGTAAATAGAATGTGTTATTCTTCTCAAAGTAGACAAACCATTACAGGTTTGATATCATAGGCTTAACCTCAAACATAGGTTAACCAGTATATGTGTGTGTGTGTGTGTCTCCATGGTGGTGCAGTGGTTAGAATGCAGTACCGCAGGCTACTTCTGCTGACTGCCAGCTGCCAGCAGTTTAGCAGATTGAATCTCCCTGGTTCAAGGTTGACTCAACCTTCCATCCTTCTGAGATCAATAAAATGAGGACTCAGATGATTGTGGGCAATATGCTGATTCTGTAAACTGCTTAGAGAGGGCTGTAAAGCACTGTGAAGCAGTATATGTCTAAGTGCTATTGCTATGTCATCATCACCACCAATATCACCATCATTTTAGCCATTCTCTATCCATTACAGGTTGAAGAACCTTCCTCACGTTTCCAACCAACACAGTCCTGAGCTTTCTTTTACCAGTTGGGCCCATAATACTTGCTGACATTGTTGATCCATCTTGCTCTCTTTCGTGGATGCTTTTTATCAAGTATATTTGTGTGTGTGTGTGTGTGTGTGTGTGTGTGTGTGTGTTATATTGACTATATTATGGCTTACTATGATAGTCTGATTTGCACACCATGCTAAACTAATGACTAGATTTTTCAGTTCAATGACTCAATCTTATTTTAGGCTTGTCATATGTGGTTCTTAATGTGTTAGACTCAACATCATAGCATAGTAAGTTGGATGATAGAAACTGCATTTCTAACAATGGAAATATACTGGATTGAGGAAAACTTGTTTAGTACTACATGTGAACTAATGTATGGACTCTAATTTTGATTAAGAAGAACTCTCTTGTTGAGCCAAGTTGTGAGGGAAGACATAACTGAAGACAGATCTCAGGAAAAGGGAATTGATTTCCAGCTGAAAAATTACCAGTTAACATATGCTAATAAATGCAAAAGTTTGTATTCCCTGATCTTTCCAGACACACTGTACAAAAGTAATAAAGATGACCCTAATTAAAAAAAATTATCAGGAACCATTAATAAAGCAAAAGGGCTTGAAGCATTTTTAAGCCAAAAGAAACAACATAAAAGTTCAGAAATGACTCCGGAAGTTGGACTATAAAAATGAGGAAGTGCAGCATTATAGCCAATCTCAATAAAAAGTTCCTTTAATTTTCTGATGGAAATGATTTCTTGGGCTGATCTTTCTAATGAAGTTGACACACCAGCAAACATTGATTTTTGTCTCTCGTAATATTGGGAAACTCTGTGGCAGTTAAATTACTTGCTCAGATAGAGAGACTTTATGTATTTTATCAGCTCTTGGTTACCCCTTCAGGGACCATAGAATTACAGTCATACTTCTTTCTAATATAGTCGGGCTTTCATATTCTAATGCTTCCAAAATTGAACAATCAGAACTAACCTACTGAGAAGTCTGTTGAGTGTTCCCAGAGTTATGTACTTTGCATGAAGACTACTGAATTACTGAAACAACATAGTAAGGGTGATGTAATCATGATAACAGATGCAGGAGTCTTTTGAATTCAATAATTGAATTCAACAATTATCTGTTGAGGACGTAGGAATCACAATATCACACAGAAAGAGCTGCCAAGAGAAATACTAGGATTTATAAAAAAAGTTCATCACTGAAGACTCAGATAAAACTCAGATTGCCAGGCATTTCATTCCCCATAAGCTATTTACAGCATCCTGATAAAATAACTGCCAAAAGATGGGGAATATTTGAAAACACAGAAAGTAGAAAAGTGTAGCATTTACTGGAAGGCAATTAATTGGAGACAGATTAGCTAACCAAAGAAAATATATATTTGCAAAGTCCTGGCAAAAAATATATAAGGAACGTATGTCAGAAAAAGAAAAGTGTGCCGTAACTAAGATAAATTTCATCCTAACTTCAACTTGACCTATTGCAGAAGAATCTGGTTGAATACCAGGTCTATTTTCATAGCATAGCACTTAAAATGAATGTCATTGAATAGAAAAGGTACCTGAAAGTTAGAGAAAAAAAACCAGTTGGGCCATGAATACCTGAAAAATTAGTTGTCCATCCACCCCCACAAGCACACATATCCTTCCCAAGATTAGAAAAACAACTTGAGAAATGATTTTCATAATGAAAGCAGCCACCATGAGAATAACCTCCAGTCACATGTAGATCAATGGTTGCACTGAAATAAACATAAATATATTTCAAGAAATATTCCTAATTTCTCCCATATTGCAACTGTTCTGACCCTCAGTAGTCCATGACATTTTACCAAAGAAGACACTATAGCCTAATGTTAGGTCATGGACTTCATAGCCAAGAATTGCCAGATTCTGAGTAATATCTCCAAATAGAGATAAGAATAACTACATAAAAACCTGTGGAGTTACTGCCAATCAGTGTAAGGGCTCGTTAGATGGGTCAATAGGGTGGTTAGTGAGGGTATCTCACTATGTAACTCCTTCAAATAGAACATTTCTCAGAAGATCTGTATGACAGGTGTACAGAATAAATGTTATGTTTAAAAAGTGGGCCACAATACTGGTTAGTAGAGCAAATAAATACTGATTCAACTAAAATTATACTTTTTGGTTTGGAAAATCAACCTGAGTCCATGTGACAATTCAAATGAATTTGAAAAGTTGATCCAATTGCATTAGATGATACAGAAAATAGAACTAATTTAATTAGGATATCTGAATCAAACAGTCTAATTAGAATTGATTCAGATTTCTGAACTGATGAAAAACAGTTCATAAGTAATTTCATACAACTATTTAACTCAGTGCATAAAATTGGTTTGATTCATGCATTCACTTACAATACTTTTGAACTGAATTGAAGTTTCTTAACAGAGTTTTTATTGGTTAAACATAGATTCCTGAAGGCAATTTATACAGCAGATTTAATACACTTCTTCAAGTAATCCCAGGCCAATAAATCTGAAAATATTTACTACATCCCATCAACATTCCTATGATGAAAATGGCTTGAAATAATTTGGTTGTCAAAATGAAGGGTTTCTTAGCTATGTTTCTTAGATGAAGTCAGATGCTGATCATTTACTTCCAAGTCTGGCCAGAAAAAACTGCCAACATTTTAACTTTCTGTTCAAGTAAACCTAAAGTTGCATACTTCACAATAATATTCTTAATCTTCTTTTTTTAATGAATTACTTGAAAAGTAATTGAATTGTTTTTTTGAATGTTTGAATGTTTGTTTCTTGAATGTTTGTATTTCATGTTCTTGAAAGAACATCTTGATTTCTTTTGATGGCTTCTTTTGCTTTGAAATAAAAAAAGACCATGTCCTAGCACATCTAGAATTGCCTGATACGTAGAATATGAACCATTTATGAACAAGTCATTGAACAAGCATCGAAAGCTTTTCTGTTCCGGCGAGCCCATGTGGCATAAAAACCAGTGGTTGGCAACATTTCTCAAGGCCTTTGTCAAAATAAAATCTGAGAATTGGAAGGGGCCACTTAGACCATAACCCAAGTTCAGTGCAGAAATCCAAATTAAAGCATCCCAGACAGATGGCTGCCTAGCCTCAGCTTAACGCATCTAGTGAAAGAGGTTTGCCACCTCCAAGTAATTGGTTCTACTGTTGCTCTGGGAGGTTTTGCTAATGTTCAGGCAGACCTGCCTGAATATCCTGCAGTCTGAAATAAATGAAAATAGCTCTTGACCTTTTATTGTTCAGGTTTTTATTTATTTATTTTATTTGTCAATCACTTACAAGATAATAGGTATACGTACAAACATGAATACAGGAAATAGGTACGAATAAATAGGGACATTTATGTTTGAAGAGGGCTATTATATCTCCCTATAGCTGTCTCTCCTCAAAGCTAAATACAACCAGGTCCTTTCGCCTTTCTATATTGGAGATTCATTTCTAGTCCCTCGATGAGCTTCGCTGCCCTTCTTTGAATCTGTTCTCAATTCTCTAAATCTTACATTGCGATGCTAAAACAGAACACAGATTCAAAATAGGGTCTGGTCCAAGTTGAGGAGGGTTGAATATTTACTTCCTGTGCTTTAGAAACTACTCTTTCAATGATGCATGGTGAAATTTCATTGGTCACGTTATCCAGTTGGTCTCATACAGTGGTGGGATTCAAATTTTTTTTACTACTGGTTCTGTGGGCGTGGCTTGGTGGGTGTGGCAGGGGAAGGATGCTGTCAACTAAAAAAGGTACTCCTTTGGTCTTTTTAACTGCCAGAAAAAGAGAGCGGAGGGAAACATTGCATTCCTTAAGTGCCTAGATATTCACCTGGAGCGCAAGAAAATTACTGGGGAGCATGATTGGTGACTCTTGGGGATGTATGTGTCCCATTGGAGAATAAACATCCAGGGGCTGGGGGAAAGACCAGGGTCAAGGGGGAAATGAATGATGTAATTTAGCATCGGCTGCATCCAGCCAACCCTTCTAATAAATCAATTTTCTTTTCTTTGAGATGCGGCTAGAGACTTATGATTTGAATGGGGGTAGATTTGTTGGAGTCCTGACAGCTACTGTAAAATCTCCAGTCAGAGGTAGTATTTGCCGGTTCTCTGAACTACTCAAAATATCTGCTACCGGTTCTCAGAACTGGTCAGAACCTGCTGCATACCACCTCTGGTCTCATATTCATCTCATATTCACAGTTAGTATACATACTGAGGGTAATCCTCAGATAGTGACCTTTTGCAATTATGACCACGATGAAAAAGTAACTTTATGACCAATGCCTGCATTTACAACAATAAAAGCCTTCAGTTTGAAACTAATTATGGTCTTGCGAATAAAGGAAACATACATGTCCCAGGATAATATGGCAGGATCCAATCTGAGTCATTTTCCATCATCAGAAAACTTCTGTCTCTCCAGAATATATAATATATAATAAGTATAGTATATAAAATCATACATTGCAATGTCCTAACTGTCAATGAATACTTCAGCTTCAACCATAACAACACAAGAGCAAAGAATAGATACAAACTCAAGGTAAACCGCATCTAATTTGATTGCAGGAAATAGGACTTCAGCAACAGAGTGGTCAGTGTCTGGAATACTCTACCTGTGGTTTCTTCCCCAAACCCCTAAAACTTTAACCTTAGACTGTCTACTATTGACCTCACCCCTTTCCTGAGATATCTGTAGGTGGCATGCATAAGCGCACCAACATACCTACCATTCCTGTCCTATTGTTTCTTTTATTTTTCTTATATGTATCCATATATTCATAACTATGTTTTTACTTACACCTGTTATCTTATAATCGCTTGACAAAATAAAATAAATAAATAAAATATGTTCAGGAGAGAGAGAAGTTCATGAACGAATGCATGGGCTAATGCTAGGCTCCCGCACAAGCCCAAAAGCTGGGAAGAATAAGCCTTTGGTCCTGGTGACCAATACACATTGGATCCTAGTTAAATCTGTTCAGTTGTTCGGGTGTGATCCCTGAACAATGTCATATGTCAGTCACTTCTTCCAGCTAAACAAATCCAGTTCCATTAATCTTTCCTCATGGGGTTTTCTCCATTCTTGACTATTTCACTGTGTTCTTCTGAACCTGAAATATATCTTTAATATGGCTAAAATATTCTTTCCATATTTCCATATTATATAATAGATTGTAAGATTCAGCCTAGACATTAAAAACAGTTGTGCACACTATGCTAATTAAGTTCTGTTTTACATTCAGGAGGGTAGCATATTACTAGCTTTGCCCCATCATTTCTCTCACTTACAAAAATTATCCCATTTTAGTCCAGACCACCCTTTCATTCAGCATATTATGTCTATATTTATTTGGCTGTTTATTAGAAAAAATGTCATCCTAATTGATCCATAGTTAGGTCTACATTTTAGAGCTACATTTTCCAAATCAGCAATATATCCCTATGCGACATGAGATCAATTTCTAATCTATGTTAAAACATTTTTAATACTCTGTTGGTATTTATCCCTTATATATAAAAGACATGATCAAATTTTATGCTAGGAAATCATTGATTCCCCCAGGTTTTTTAAATCAAATAAATAAGCAAACTGTTGAAAATATTTCTAGACTATAGATTTCTATGCTGTGACTTGCCTTTAATAAATTACATTGTTCATTAGCTATTTGTTTTTTTCCCTTTAAATAAGTTGTTGAATCTTTATTTATTTATTTATTTATTTGATTTATATTGCCACCTATTCGCCCGTGGTGACTCAAGGCAGCTTACACAATGTAAAATCATATTTAAAACAAAAAATAAAAACAAAAACAATAAGAACTAACAAAAAGAATCAAATAAATTAGTAAAGTACAATAGAACAAAATTTGGGAAAACAAAAAATAAAACAAAACAAAAACAAAAATCAATTCCCATCCCCCCCACCCCGATGACAGCGGGTCAAAGTAGCCATCTGATGGGTTCTATCCCTCTCTGAGTTCCCCAGGCCCGCTGGCAAAACCAGGTCTTCACTGCCTTTTGGAATAATATTAACGAGGGGGCCATTCTAATCTCTGGGGGAATGATGTTCCAGAGAGATGGAGCCACCACAGAGAAGGCTCTTCTTCTTGGTCCCCGAGGTGTATCTTCCTCAGGGGTGGGACCCACAGCATTCCCTGCCTCCTCGCTCTAATGGGTCAGGTAGATGTCACTGGCAAGAGATGTTTCCTCATATAACCCAGATCCAAGCCATGAAGGGCTTTAAAGGTGACAACTAGCACCTTGAATTGCACCTGGAAGCAAATTGGTAGCCAATGCAGCTCCTGTACGAGAGGTGATACATGTGCATACCAGGGTCTGCATAAAACCATGTGGGCCGCTGCATTTTGCACCAACTGGAGCTTCCGGATGGTCTCCAAGGGCAGCCTCATGTAGAGCGCATTGCAATAATCAAGATGGGAAGTGACCAGGGCATGAGTGACTGTGAGTAGGGACTGCTGATCCAGGAAAGGGCGTAACTGGTGCACAGTTGCGCAAAGGCCCTCCTGGCCACGACCATCACCTGCTCTTCAAACAAGAATCATGAGTCCAGGAGAACCCCCAGATTACGCACAGGGTCTGTTTGGGGCAGTGCCACCCCATCCAAAACTAAAGGTGTAAATTCTCCCTGAACCAACAAACCCCAGACCCAGAGCCACTCAGTCTTGCATGGGTTTAGCTTCAACCCGTTTTTTATTAAATTTTATTAAAAATTTGTTGCCTAATTATTCAGTGGAAACTAAACAGTGTTGATTTGTACTATTTGCCATCACAGTAACTGAAGTCCAAGACTTCAGTTCTAAAATGCAATCTTATGGCTCCAAAAAGCAAGAAAAAGCAATGAACAGGTCCACAACAATCATGAATATCAGAGGTGGTATTCAGTTGATTCTGACTGGTTCTTCAGAACCAGTAGCAGAAATTTTGAGTAGTTCAGAGAACCAGCAAATACCATCTCTGGCTGGCCCCACCCCCATCTATTCACTGCCTCCCGAGTCCCAGCTGATTGGCTGGGTCTTCTTTTGTTGCCCTGCAGAGGAGAACGGACCTGGAAAGCAGGTTAGTGGAGTGGGGAGGGAATGGGGATTTTACAGTAACCTTCCCCTGCCACGCCCACCAAGCCACACCTACCAAGCCACACCACACCCTCCAAGCCACGCCCACAGAACCAGTAGTAAAAAAATTTGAATCTCATCACTGATGAATATCAGTCAAAATATGTAAGGGAAAATGCAAAAGACTGTAGTAAGTAAGACATTAAAAATGAGGGATAAAAACATAATGACTGGAAGTTGCCCAATAGCTAGTCAGGCCATTGTTCAAAATAATTTGGTATCAATTATTCTGATTGGTTGTGGCTCTTTATGTTATCCACCAAGAATCTTCTTGATGTACTTAAGTAGCTTAGAAAATAGCAGTGCTATAATGGCTCACACCATTAATGACTTCTATGTAGTCATTCCACTCTATTCCCACTTGTTCTTTAGAACTTAGGACATAGAATAATACAGTTGGAAGTGACCTCAAAGATCTTCTAGTCCAAACCTTGCTCAAGCAGAAGACCCTGTACCATTGTCCACTCTCTTTGAAAGCCTCTAATGGTGGAACACCCACAACTTCTGAAGGCAAGCTATTCCATCGGTTAATTTTAGAGCTTTAGAGCTGTTCCATGTATATCACTGCTATTTTATTGACCTCTTTGGCTCCTCTTCCAGTTTCTGGAGAACAGTTAGACAGAGGGAAAAACTCTTTGCTCCTTCCACCTATCCTTCCCCCCACCCTTCCTTTTCTCAGTCATTTTTAAATCTTCTTTCTTACTGCGCCTTTCATCCCCCTGTGAAAACTCTTGTGACTTTTATTGCTGGGACTTTGTTTCTCCCAAGCTTTCCTGAATCCTGATCCTGGCTATTGTTAATATTGATTATTTGAGGTGAGGCATGTTTAGAATCGTAGGATAAGAATTAAAATTTTATCTAATGTTTTAATTCAACACATAACTAAAATATACAGCAATAATTTTAGTTGTTAATTGATTTCATTTTTGATCAGACAGATCCTATTTGGTCTGCGTAATAGCTTCTTGACTTTTTAGTATATATTTTACAGATGTATAGATAGACTCTAGAATCTTCTTCCCTGCTAATTTCTATATATTTCAATAAAAAATGGGTTGGTTATTTAAAATAGATGTACAGTCTTTTGGTTTCCACAATACCATAGAAAAAACAATTGCAGATTACCTACTATTGGTCTTCTCCTCTCCCTCCCCCTTTCCCTCCTTCTGTCCCTCATCTGTGTGTCTCTGTGTGTGTCCGTGTGTGTGTGTCCCCCCATGTCCGTGTGTGTCCGTGTGTGTCCGTGTGTGTGTGTGTGTGTGTGTGTGTGTGTGCACCTTCAAGTCAGTGTTGATTCCCAGCAACTACGGTATCAGAACAGGCCCTGTTCAGTTTTCTTGGCAAGATTTCAGAAATAGTTTGCCATTGCCTGATTCTGAGGACTGACAGAGAGTGATGGTCACCCAGATGGCTTCCTTCCTAAAGTAAGACCAGAACTCACAGTCTCTTAGTTTCTAACCTGATGTCTAAAGAAGCTGTCTATTGCTATTAATCTACTATATTAGCAAAGGTGACTCCTAGACCTTTTGACTGATCTGTAAAAACATTCCATTCATTCCTTGGCTTGTTAAGCCTTAGTATTGCTGATAATCGTCACTAATGTGTAGTCACTACTAATGGACAGTAAATTAGAAGTAATGAGCTGTGTAGTAGAGATTGGATGTGATAGACTTTTCTTATGTAGCTGTCAAACCATCTATTAGTTACTTTTTGCAGAAGAGTTACTTTTTGACTATTCTGACTAGAGCACATATGCTGCATTGAAACCAAGGAGGTAAGTACATTTCAAATTGCTCAGAGGGGTCAGGAGCTCAATTGTACAGTTAAATGCCTATATGGAAATAAACTAATCTGCAATGCATTTCTTAATTCCGGGTCACTAGAATGAGAGCTATGTTGCCATGCCATATAATGTTACATTGGCATGTGAATAAAGACAGAATTGCAAGAGATTTTCAAATTGCCACCAACTAATTAATTCATGAGGGAAATTTTAAGCCTGAATTCATTTCATACAGTTACTCCTGGGAAGTCGGAGACCAAGTTGAAGAAGCATAGGCAATCACTGAAGATTTTAATTTTTGGAAATAAGATTCCTCCTCCTCCACCAACATGGAGAATTGTTCTATGTTCTGTGCATGCTCCTTGATTTAAATGTTTATTTAAAACGTAAGTTGTTACTTTCTTCCTTGGTTAACAAATTGAAGAGAATAATATTGGAAAATAACTACTTCTTGGCACAAACTCTTTATGAGATTCTTAAAAAGTCACAACATCAGTGTAATGCTACTTACAATATGTGTCGTTCAAACAATATGATAGTGTTTGAAAGTTAATTATTACCTTTCAAGTAAATGTATAATACCAATAAATAATACCAATATCAATAAATTTATAACAACTTTTGTTGGAAAATTAGGGCAGAAAGTCAAGGTATTGAGAGAAAAAACCATTATGACTGAAAGGAATGCTTAAGGGTTCTACTGAAGCTATCAGTTTTGGTTTACTCATATTTCATAGCTATTTCTCCATTATTTTGCATATTCAATATCCAGGAAGAAAAAAAAACATGCATCAGAGATGTGTACATTTAATAAATAACTAAACATTAGCAGATTTGTCCCCTTGATGGGAGTAGATAAGGCTAAATCGTCTGAATTAAAGCTAAATCTAAAGGTCCGTCAGCCGTTCCGCGTTCTAGGTTGGGCTTTTGCCCTCCCCGGGGGTGTGGCAAGGTGAGATTGGCTGGACTCCTGGGGAGGGCTGTCCCGACCGCAAGGACGCAGGAATGGTCGATGGGGTTGCCTGGACTGCCACGTAGGCAGTCCGGGGGGTGGGCGGGAATGACGGTAATCCTTTTTGCGCCTCCCCGTCATGCCTTGTTTGTTGTTGTAACTGAAGTTGGCCCTGAGGTGTTCTTTTCGCCCTGGATTTTTGGCGGCCCTATCCTCCGCCTCCGCCTCACCTCAGTTCCCTGCGGTCCGATGTTTTAATTTGGCACCCCGGCGCCACTGGCGGTAATGCTGGTGGCACTAGCGATGGCACGATCTGACCAGGGGCTGGTATTTCCATCTCCAATTACCATTACTGGAGGTGGCGATTTGGCGGTAGTCAGGAGGGTCGGTTCTGGCCACAACCGGACCCACGGTTTGGCTTTGGATCCGGCCAGTGATGGCGAAGGTGGTGTTGGCCAAGATCGACAATGGCTGCACTGCCCAGCATTTCAAATCTATCAATCTTGGGAATGGGACTCCAGGCCTGGAGGGCCCTGGCAATGGCCCCAGCGGTGACACTGGCCCCAAGGATGCTGTTGAAAACTCGGTGGTCATATCATCCTGAGTGGCAAGAACGGGGGTATGGCCTGGTGGTGACTGTTCCGGGGAGGTGGACTTCGATGACTGTGGCGACAGTGGTCCCGACTAGATTACCCTCCCCAAGGACGATGGAGATAGGGGTGGCCAGAATGTTTCACCGGCGTCATCGACGTCGTCAGTGGAGGCCTGACCCTGCATCATCAAATTTGGTGAGGGGATCATCTGGTCAGAGGACAATGACGAGGGCTCCGGTTTCATTGGCTCCAGTGACAGTACGGGGGCCAGACTTACGCCGATCCTGTCCCTGCCGATACCGACGATGCCGGCGTCGATGAGGACTGAGGCTACAAGTACCATCATCAGATAATGGGGCCTGGGTGAGCTGGCCCCAATTATCTAGGCCTTCCCATCCCTATTTCCGATCTGGGACGCCGAGACCACGACCAGCTGGTCATCAGAGGACAGGACGAATTGTTTACACTTCAGCAGAATTGTGGGCCCTCAGGGGAGTTCCCCTATCCCTGAGATGGCCCTCCGGCCTTTCGATGGCATTCCTTGATGACGAATCCCACTGGGATCCCGAGAGGTGGCACAGTCAAGGGAAGAGCGCAAGAAGTTATTCCTCCTTATATTCTTTTATTTCTAAATTTTTAATGGGGTTAGGGAGGGAAACCAGACTGGGTTTAGGGGATAACCTGGCTGAGACAAGGGTTAGGGTTAGGGTTAGACCGGGGGTTGGGTGCGACCGGGAGGTCCTGGGAGTGGAGTTGGTTGGATCGAGGATAGGGGCTTCTTTTCAGGGGGAGAAGAGGTGTCTATCAGCACGGTTAGCGGGAGAGGCAGGTATGGCATTGACAGGGGGCCGTATTATGTTATGGGAGCCCGCCTCCATTATTTATGTATGGTGGCGCGCTCCGACCCCCAGGTCATCTCCCGTTCTCTAGGTTGTCTGAATGATCCGGCCCCAGGCCTTCGGCTGATGGTCTGCAATGCCAGGTCCATTGTTAATAAAGCCCCCCCTTATCTCTGATTTGATCACTGATGTGGGGCAGACCTGGTGGGTGTTACTGAGACCTGGCTGGGCTGTGAAGGGGGTGTTCCCCTGGTAGAAATGTGCTCAGCTGGGTTTCAGATTTTCCATCAGCTGAGGGCCCAGGGGAGGGGTGGGGGGGGTTGCAATAATTATCAAGGAAGATCTATGTCCTAGGGAGTCCACTGTTCCTCAGACGACCGGATGTGAATCCCTTTTTGTGAAATGTGGTTCCAGGGTTCAGATGGGCCTATTGATCACATACCTGGCTCTCTGCTATGTGACATCGGCCCTGCCTGAGCTCCTCGAGGTCATTACCGGCTTGGCGGTTGAGACCCCCAAGCTTATGGTCATGGGGGATTTCAACTTGCCTTCAGCTGGCGATACCTCGGGGATAGCCCAGGAGTTCTTTTTGAAACTTCACTATCTCTTGATTTTACTTCTGACCTATTTATAACCCATTGCTGTACTTTTACAAATTACTTTGACAGGCCATGCCCCCATCTATTCTCTGCCTCCAGAGTCCCAGCTGATTGGCTGGGTCTTCTTTTGTTGTCCTGCACAGGAAAATGGAGCTGGAAAGCCTTGGGCCTGACCCAGTTAATTAGGGACCCCACTCACATTGGGTCACATCTTGGACTTGGTTTTTGTCTCTGGACAGTGGCAGGATGATCTAGGTGTAGGGGACATAGTTGTTGAGCCCCTGTCATGGTCTGATCATTCACTCCTTACACTTGACTTCCATACTGCACCCCCTCGTCGCAGGGAGGCGGAGCCGATACGATGGTTCCGCCCCAGGCGCCTGATGGACCCGGATAGGTTCCTGATGGAGCTTGGGCCATTTCCCGGTGCTCGGACACACAAACCCGATTGAAGACCTGGTCACTGCCTGGGATAGGGCGGCGGCTGGTGCCCTTGATCAGGTCGTGCCCTTGCGGCCTCTGACCCGATGCCGATCCCAATTGGCTCCCTGGTTTTCCGAGGAGCTGAGGGAAATGAAGCATCAGAAAAGACACCTAGAGAGTCGTTGGAGGACCACCCGCTCCGGATCTGACCGAACACTATTGCGGTCCTATATTAAGACCTATTTAGTGGCGAGGGAGGCGGTGAAGCACTCTCACTTCTCCGCCCTTATTGCGTCCGCGGGGAATCGCCCAGCCGCCCTTTTTAGGGTGACCCGCTCCCTCCTAGAAGTGGGAGCACGGGATGAACCTCTACAAGGGCGGGCTGAGGATTTTTCAAATTTTCTCCAGGACAAAATCACTCAGATCCGGAATGGGTTGGACTCTGACTGGGCAACTCTGGACGAGGGAACGGGGATGGAGTTCGGTGAGGTTATCTGGGGGGAGTTTGATCCTGTGACCCTCGAAGATGTGGACAGGATGCTGGGTGGGCTTAATGCCATCACATGTTTATTGGACTAGTGTCCCTCCTGGCTGGTTTTAGCCACCCGGGAGGTGTCACGCAGTTGGTTCCAGGGCATTATAAATGCTTCCTTGAGTGAGGGGTTCTTACCTCATGCCTTGAAAGAGGCGGTGGTGAGACCCCTCCTCAAGAAACCATCCCTGGATCCGACCTTATTATCTAACTATCGTCCGGTCTCCAACCTTCGCTTTATGGCAAAGGCTGTTGAGAGTGTGGTGGTACGACAACTCCCCCGGCACCTGGAGGAATCATCCTATTTGGATCCACTCCAATCAGGCTTCAGGCCCGGACACAGCACAAAAACGGCATTGGTCGCATTAGTTGATGATCTCTGGAGGACCCGTGACAGGGGATTTTCCTCTATCCTGGTCCTATTAGATCTCTCAGCGGCTTTTGATACTGTCGACCACAGTATCTTATTGTGGCGACTGGGGGGGTTGGGAGTGGGAGGTACCGTGTTATGGTGGTTCTCCTCCTTCCTCTCCGACCGCTCGCAATTTGTGTTGGCAGGGAGGCAGAGATCGACCTCGAGGCCCCTGATTTGTGGGGTACCTCAGGGGTCGGAGCTCTCGCCCCTCCTGTTCAACATTTATGTGAATCCGCTGGTGAGATCATCCATGGCTTTGGGATAGAATTTCATCAGTACGCTGATGATACTCAGTTGTACTTTTCTACGCCGGGCCACCCTAACAAAGCCGTGGAAGTGATGACCCGGTGCCTGGAGACTGTAAGGGGTTGGATGGGGCGAAACAGACTTCAGCTCAACCCAGCCAAGACCGAGTGGCTGTGTTTTCCAGCGCCCCAATACAGCCAGCTTACTCCTTCGCTGGCTGTGGGAGGGGAATTTCTAGCCCCTACAGAAAGGGCATGCAATTTAGGTGTCCTCCTGGATGTACGGCTGTCGTTAGAAGATCATATAGCAGCCGTCGCCAGGGGGGCTTTTTGTCAGGTCTGTAGGATCTACCAGTTGCGGCCCTTTCTGGATTGGGAGGCACTTCGCACGGTCACATCTGCCCTCGTCATCTCCCGGCTGGATTATGCCAATGCTCTCTACATGGGGTTCCCCTTGAAGAGCATCCGGAGGCTCCAGCTGGTGCAAAATGCGGCCGCGCGGATGGTCTTGGGGGATCCTCTGAGCTCCCATGTTACACCACTTTTGCATGAGCTGCATTGGCCTTCCGGGTGCGATTCAAGGTGTTAGTGACCACCTTTAAAGCACTCTATGGCTTGGGACCTGGATACTTACGGGACCGCCTGCGGCCACCATCAGTCTCTCGCCGACCAGTGTGCTCTCATAGAGCGGGCCTCCTTGGGGTATCACCAGCTGAACGGCTGATGGCCCCGAGGGTTCGGGTCTTCTCTCTGAGAGCCCCCTCCCTCTGGAATGCATTGCCCCTGGAGATAAGGACCATCCCCGACATGTTGACCTTCCGGTGCACACTAAAAACCCACCTATTCCATCTAGCCGGTCTGGCCTAGAGTTATATAAAATGGTTATAAATTCAGCTTTTAAATGGTTTTTAACTTTTCTAATTCCCCACTCTTAATCTCTTAAAGCCTATCTATTTAATTCTTTTAATTTATTTTAAAAAATTATTATATTTGTATTTATATGTTTTTATCTCACTGTGAACCACCCCAAGTCCTTAGGGAGTGGGGGTGATATACAAATTTGAATAAATAAATAAATAAATAAATAAATAAATAAATAAATAAATAAATAAAAATTTTAAAAATGCTTTGGAAAAGAACAATTAAAAATTATTTAAGGTATAGTATATATGGGAAATTTTAAAAAGTTAAGATGGAAGACATGACCTACCCCTTTTCCCACATGTGTTTGATGCATGTACACACAAAAAGAGAATTTAAATTGCATAGAAATCTTTTTTAAAAAAAAATCACCTTCAGACACAGCTGCAAATATTTCCTTCTAGAATTACTTACCCAAGTTCATCAATAATGGAACAAAAATGGTCTGGCACAAATTACTTAAGAAAGAGGAGATAATTTCCTTTTTTTCCCCATCTGGGTTCCAATTTTTCATAAGACTATAACTGAAGTAGGTAATCCAAAACTGGTTTTCAACCATCATTAAGTTCCATTCATGATGAAAGTGGCAGGTGGAATAACATTACTGAAGTAGATCCAGGGAGATGTGAGGAACATAAATCAGAATTTTCTTATAAATCTTTTGGAGATTTGTGAATGCTGGTTGGTATCTTATTTTTCAAAATTAGCAACTATTGAAGGACTTCCTAAAAAAATAATGAAAGATCATCCTAAAGTTGAGATTTCTTTTCTAGCAAATGAGGCATGAGTTTGACTGCAATTTAAATTCTAATTCTGAAAATAAAATCCATAACTATACTTATCAATTCCAATAGAATTTGGTAGCCTCGTTCCTATAATTAGATAGATAGATAGATAGATAGATAGATAGATAGATAGATAGATAGATGGATGGATGGATGGATGGATGGATGGATGGATGGATGGATGGAAGGAAGGAAAGAAAGAAAGAAAGAAAGAAAGAAAGAAAGAAAGAAAGAAAGAAAGAAAGAAAGAAAGAAAGAAAGAAAGAAAGAAAGAAAGAAAGAAAGAAAGAAAGAAAGAAAGAAAGAAAGAAAGAAAGAAAGAAAGAAAGAAAGAATTCTTTATTGGCCAAGTGTGATTGCACACACAAGGAATTTGTCTTGGTGCATATGTTCTCAGTGTACATAAAAGAAACGATGTATTCATCAAGAGTCAAGAATCATAAGTTATAATTAAATATTTTTAAAACTCCAGTGTAGTTTATGAACACTAAATAACTAATATAATTTGAGAGTGACCTGGGGAAGGCCATTTCCACTTTCCAGCACCAATGTTAAGACTTAGATCTGTAAAAATAGTACAAAACCGCCACTCAATATATAACTTAACATACTTAATATAACAATAACATATTTAATTCATGTTGGCTTGATCTTGACTTGAAGTAACTGGGAGGTTTTTCAATATACTATATGTCAGGGGTGTCAAACTCACGTCGCCACAGCGGTGTCACGTGATGTATCCAGGCCTTTCTCCCCCTTTGCTAAACCGGGCACGTGACACATCTGGCCATGGACCGGGAGTTTGACAGCCCTGCTGTACATCATCTGAATCTATTCACCAGATCTGTTCTACATGACCTAAAATCAATTCATTTGCATCCTGCATCCATCTCTCAGTAAGTCTGTCTCCTTGAGTCTGTTTCAAATATTACCTATTTCTTTCTTTCTCTTTTTTTTTGTTCTTCTGTGTATATCTGATTTCTTTTTATCTAAGAGGCACTCCTTTTAAAAGCACATCTGTTCAAAGCTAAGCAATTTGCATTTTACTTCCATTTTGCTTGCAGCCACTGTAAAAGAAACATATTGTAAGCTCTAACATTCAATGATATGCTTATTTGCTGTGCTTCTCATTACATTTTGTTTCACAGGTGCCGCTCTACTGAGCACAAAGGAAGGGCGTACTGCGTAGAGACTTTGAAGTGGACTGAATTGTGTATTAGAGTTATACACACTGCATATGTAAAATCCTTTAAACTTTAGTAACAATAATCAGGGTTGTACTATAAATAGGTATAATTTAGCTTTACTAAATACAACCAATGTATTCTATTCTTCTCCATAATAGTCCATCAATTTTATTTCAATTTATACAGCTGCCCATCTACAAATCATGATTCAAGGTGGCTTACAACAATTAAAACCACTATAAGTAATAACATGACAAAGAAAATAATTCATAAAACTATTAGAAAAGGATATTTCTTGTAAAGAAGTATCGAAAACTTGAATAAACTGCAATTCCTAGGATTCTTAGGTAAAGATATAATATGCCAAGTGCTCCAATATATATATATATATAGAGAGAGAGATTCTTTGGAGATCTTCAAAATGTAGCACTTTAATAGGCCAAAACGAAATAGGATTTGGAAATATGATAGAGATGCTACCCATGACTCCATATTTTTACATATTTGATTTCTTACAATGTTCTATTGTGTTTTTTGACCCAATGCGTTCCTAAAATTTGAACTTTATCAAACTTTATCTGAACATTTATTTATTCTTTATTCTGATGGTTAGCTTAAGTTGAATTTCCTACGATGGCTTATTCCACAAATTGGAACTTTAGGGAAAATATGATTGTTTGGACTTCTAAAATTATGTGAAATTGAAAGATGGCTTACTCTATTGCTTTTGTGACCCATAAAACAAGCAATTCTCAGCACTTTAGAAGGAATATATACTGTATGCTTTGCAATAAATAGATACAGTACATCCATCCGTGTAATAGGTTTTCATCTTAGTTTCACTTCACTTGTTCTTTATTTAAAAGAAATGATCCATCTGAGAAAACTGTTGTGAAAAATCACATCAAAATTACGGATATCATTACTAGGGTGTCCAATTTGGACCATTTTGCCTTAAGGAGGTGCTTTACCTTAAGCTGGGTCTGATTACCCTGATAAAATGAAGTGTCAACAAAACATTGAGGAGGGTCCAATTTGCCTCAATTTTCAGAGTCCCCTTTTTGAAAAAGAGCTTCTCCATATGTACTATGCAGTCACTCTGTTTTGAGACAGAATGTGGAGGGGGATGCAGAGACGTGTTTAATGGCAGATGAGCTGTGAAGATTTGAGGTGACAACTTTTCTTTGTTTTTCCTTAAATCAAGGAAGATCAGCCCAGGCCAGTAAATAAGTAGAATGCACCCTTTAAAATTAATGAAAAGTATACTTTTCTTTTTTTATGAAGGACAAGATGAACTGTCCAGCAATGGTCTTCTATTGTTTTCTGTTCCATATGCTTTTTAAAAAGTCAACTATTCACTGAAAACTATAACCTTTGCTCCCCTTATAAAGGCAGTTTATCCATCTTCTCTTCTTAATTTTACTGCAAATGAATTATTTTAATTTCTCCATTTTAAAAAATTAAGAATGTGCAGTTCTTTCAGGAACTCTTTTGGGACAAAGAAGGACTTGGAAATCAGGTTAAAATTGGTGTCCATATTTTGTTCATATACTTACTAGACACTTGTATCTTTTTTATACAACATTCTGTTTCAAAATGTAAATCTATAAGAGGTACTTTTCTGGTATAAATTGCTCTGATGATGTCCATCTTTGGTTTAACACTTGATGAGTTACATTCTTCCTTGGTAGATGAAGAGCTTCTCATTCCTGAGAAGTGAAGACAAGGGGAAGAAGACATTGCTTAGAAACCCTAACCCATTCAAATTTGAAGCATGTAAACACTGAGAAACTTTATCTGGCTGGAACAAACTAATGCTTAATGTATTCTAATGCAACACAACCTTTTTGAGTTCATATCACTTCTGAGGCTAATGCTTACTGGCAAGCTCTGTTCTGGCAGGATCGTTTTTAAAGGCTGTATTGCTTTTTATTTTATTTATTAGTGCATGAAAAAAACAAAACTCCAGGCTATCCAGTTTCTTAGCCAAATGATGAAATGCAGAAGTTACTGAAGAGAACAAAATGAAAAGGGTAAGCAAAAACAGTAAGCTGGTATGTTCTTTTTAGAGTTGTTTATGAAACTATTTTTTCTCTAAAATAACATCAAAAATGCCCTGCATCTCTTTGCCTTTAATGGTTACATTTTATGTTTAGAGCTTTTTTTTTTATTAGATCAAACCTGAAGTTTCTTTTAAAAAGCAAAGATATATGTTACATACATTACATTCAGGTGCAGAGAAATAAATTTACTGTGTCTTCTTCATTACATCCAGCCTTTAGGTGCCCCAGCCAACACAATAAATTCTACACATCTGCATCTTCTCTTTATGTTTATGGATATAAATGAAGCCATATAGAGCATGCAGATGCGAGTGGACTGGCGTGGGCTGCCAAGATGAATTCTACAGAAGCACAGACTAAGAATGAACAGTTATCTGCTCCTCAACATAGATTATTTCGGAAATATGACATCCAACAAGAAATTATTTAAGAAAATTGTGCATCAGAAAGTTCATATAACACGCAGTTCCATTTAAAAAAAAAAAAACCTCTGGAAAAGTATACCTTGTAACATTAATAATCAATAAGCAAAAATCAGTTGGTTAGGAAATGTTGTGAATGGCAATACATGGTAATTTATTACAGAAACAAAGTAATGAGATGAAGTAACACATTAATTCGAGTGACATCAATTCCTTAGAACTGATTGGCCGTTGTTAGTATGACAATTCATGACAATTCATCTGCTTGTTTTTTATGCAGTTAAGTAATCTGTTCATTCATTCTTAAAAACAATCCCCAAGTTGAAATTATCAACTTAGAACCATGGGGTCGGAAGACACCTTGGAGGGCTTCTATTTCAAACTCATGCCCAAGGCAGGAGTCCTTATACCATCCTGGACAAATGGTTGTCCAATCGTTTCCTTTTAATTTTTTTTAATTAAATTTTAATTATAGCATAAAATGCAATAAAAATAAAAATTAAAAGGAGACAGTGCAGGACAGAAAGAAAAGAAGAAATGTTGATTTGTCTTTCCAATTTGGAAATATAATAGATAGATAGATAGATAGATAGATAGATAGATAGATAGATAGATAGATAGATAGATAGATAGATAATCCAGTTTTTACATTACCTATAACTATTACAAGTTGTTGTATAACTACTCAGTTATTAAATCTTCAATTTAATAACTTAAATTTATAATTTCTAATATACAATTTATAATTTCATTTTTGTCCTCTATTTTCACCTAAAAACCAGAAAGCAATATCCCAAAATGTTAGAATATTCATGAACTCACAGAGACAAGATCACCCAATGAATAGGCATGGCAACTGGGTCAGCCAATGAGGAGTGTTTTGGAAACAGAAACTTAAGGAAGGAATCTGGGTGTGGCTTAGCTCAGTGTTCAGCTGTAAAACGAAACTAATCTGGTCTTGTCTGCCTGCTGAACTAAAACTAAGAACTTACTTACAATCTCTCCTCTCTACCACGTTGGAAAAATCTGCTGT
Organism: Bungarus multicinctus; assembly: GCA_023653725.1. NCBI lineage: Eukaryota > Metazoa > Chordata > Lepidosauria > Squamata > Elapidae > Bungarus > Bungarus multicinctus. The sequence goes on along the minus strand of CM042848.1, from coordinate 9,898,008 downwards.
TGGTATTGTATATTTACTTCGTGTGTTATTATGTATATACAGAAGTTAATGAATCCTACTGAATCAGCTATCTGTGTGTGCTTTCTGGGCTTGATTTTCTGCAACAAACTTTGCGGCAAAAGAAACAAGGCAGAGTGGCACAGAGGCTTAAGGACACTGGAACTGCTGGCCAGAACCTTCCAGTTCCATGAAACAAGCTCTTTCGCTCAATCCCTAATAGTTCCTGCCCATCCAGTAGTTCGAAAGGATGCAATATTGCAAATAGATAAATAGGCACCACTTTGGGGGTGGGGAGAGGAACTAGCTGTTTTAAAGTGTATGCAGAGCAGAAGCCAGCTTTGGACTTGGCCTAATAGTTAATATTGGTGTAAAGTTAGTTTGCCCCTCACAGGGCACCAAAGATAGTTGGTAAGTGCCAAATGGAATGAAGTAGCAATCTAGGCTGTCTGGACTGCATTGTGTCCAGCATGCGTAGATTTAATTGACATTGTATGCCATATGCTAAATAAATAATAAATAGAAACAAGACCAAAAAAAAAAAAAAACATTTGCCTCACCATCTTAACCAAATCCATATTTCCCCCTGTTTTGGGAATTAACCTTTCTAAAGTATCACCATTAGTTTTTCTTATTTTAAGAAAAATCACCAATCTCCTTCAAATTCTTCAACTTTAAAGGGAAATTCTTTTTTTAACATTCATTTTAAGACTCTAAACATTTATTTTAAAATTCATCTTTGCAATTAAAATCAATTAATTCTAATGGATCTTTTTAAAACTATCTTTTAACATATACAGTACTTTCCAATTCAGTTTCAATAATATTTTACAAACTTTAGGAATTACTCAAGCATTATGCATAAAGAAGCAAGAAAAAAATGACCCATTTTCCAATCCACTTTATATGCCTAAAACAATCCATTGGAACTTTCTTCTACATACATACTGTATGTCAAAATAATAAAAAAATCCATTATAACTCCAATTAACTTATTACATTTAAGTCACTCTCTCTAGCTTATCCTCATAAAATCAAGGGGCAAAGTTACAGTCCTACAATCACAAGTGGGAGGGAATGGGTGATTAGAAGTGATGAGAAGATTAGCAGTAATAGTAGTGCAGACTTTGTAATAGTTGAACAGTGTTGAGGGAATTATTTGTTTAACAGAGTGACGGCTTTCTGGGAAAAAACTGTTCTTATGTCTAGTTGTTCTGTTATGCAGTACTCTATAGTGTCGTTTTGAGGTAAGGAGTTGAAACAGTTTATTTCCGGGATGTGAGGAGTCTGTATATGTAGTAGTTACTACAAAATATACATATAATTATAAATATAATAATAAATAAAATATAATAATTTAAAAAATATAAAAAATACAGCTCATCAGTCTGGAATCCATATCATGTATCTGATATTAACACAATTGAAAAAGTCCAGAAATATTTCACAAGAAGAGTTCTCCGCTCCTCTACTCATTGCACAATACCTTATGCCACCAGACTTGAAACTCTAGACCTAAAAAACTTAGAACTACGCCGCTCCGGTCCGATCTAAATGTAGTATATATAAAATCATACATTGCAATGTCCTACCTGCAAATGAATACTTCAGCTTCATTCATAACAATACAAGAGCACACAATAGATACAAACTCAAGGTTAACCACACCAAACTTGACTGCAGAAAATACGACTTCAGCAACAGAGTGGTCAATGTCTGGAATACTCTACCCGACTCTGTGGTTTCTTCCCCAAACCCCAAAAACTTTAACCTTAGACTGTCTACTATTGACCTCACCCCCTTCCTAAGAGGCCTGTAGGGGGCATTCATAAGCGCACCAATCGTGCCTACCGTCCCTGTCCTATTGTTTCTTTTTATTTTTCTTATAACTATCTATCTCATGTATTCAAAACTATATTTATTCTTGTACCTGTATCTTGTAAGCAATTGACAAGTCAAATAAATACTAAAAATATTTCAAAAGTGTTTGAAATATTACACCATAAAAGAATGACAACCTTATAATGTTTGTCAGTATATAACTGAATTTTTTAAAAAATGGGAAGCTCTTGTTTAGAAGTTGGCTAATCTAATTTATGTCCAATTACACAAACAAAAAAAGTTGACAAGACAACCAATGTAGTGCTGTTTCTATTTCTGTTTGGAAATAGAATATTCAGGCATGAAAAGGAGCTGTTCATATATACAAATCTATTATAAGCAGTGGAAATAGTCAAAGAATAAAGAATCGGGGACAATGATTTATTACCAGATGAATGTATAGATCCCCATTCATGAAGCTGTCAATGGTTTGTAGTAACTGTTAAATGCAGTTAAGAAGTTCACATAATAGGTAAGCATATCAGAAGTCAAATTAAACTTAGTACATTTCCAATTATTATCTTTGGAAATTTTCAAGGTGGAAAAACATTTCCAAGAGCCATGGCACCTAACCAGTTATGAAATTATCTAGATTGGCATAAATGTATAACCTGTATGAATTAGAATAAAGAAAATCTCGGTTTTTTTAAGCTGAAAGCTTTGACTCAACTGCCTACACTACATCCATTGTAAGTGTTGATTAAATTAACAATGCAACCAGATGCAATAGAAACACTTTCTAAAATATTATAAATATAATGTTTCAGCTAAGAGTGTAAATACAGCTCCTTCAGTGTTTTCAATAATGAATGTAAGAAAGAATTATTTGCATGAAAGGTTTTCTAAATCCTTTTGCTAAAGTAATTTTAAGAATGTTTATTTATTTATTTTATTTATTTATTTGATTTGTCAATCGCTTACAAGATATTAGGTGTAAGTATATACATAGTTATAAATACAGGAAATGGGTACATATAAGAAAAATAAAAGAAACAATAGGACAGGGACAGTAGGCACGTTAGTGTGCTTATGCATGCCCCCTACAGACCTCTGAGGAAAGGGGTGAGGTCAATAGTAGACAGTCTGAGGTTGTTGTTTTAATAATGTTATTTTACTATCATCTGGTACCCTATTTTTTAAAGTGCATATTAAAATGCAATTGTAACCATCATGGGGTTGTCTCTCACCTCATCCAAGGAAGATGTGAACTTCTTCCCATTAGTCCTTCTCACTAAATGAGCTCCAAAAAGAAAATGATGCACAGACAAGGAAGTGTTCACAGCTACATAAGCTCTAAGAAATGTATGAAGTAGAAGCATTATTCCTATAAAAGCAGATTCTGTGAAATTCACGTATATGCTCTATGCCTTTGAACAAATCGACTCAATCCGACAAACTTACCCTGAAGCCTGTTCCTGTTCTTCTTTTAATGTTGTAGGTGGCAAAGTTTGTACTGGTAAACAATATTTTTGTCAAGTCTTATGCACACGAAGTAGGTTTGTCAGCTGTTCGTGAAGCTTCGTCATCATTACTCAAGTCTTCCTTTTTATTGCTGTTCATAAGTGGCTCTTAAGAGATTTATCGGTGAATTTGCACTACATTTTCCAGTCTGATATTCTCCAGATACGTTGGGATGTCATTCTCATCATCCACAGGCCACCTGATCAGCAACCAGGTTAAAAAGGGATACTATAGTGCAGCGACTCTTAAAGTGGAAGGGATTACCCAGGGCGTAATAACTGGTAGGTAATGGAACACTTTGCAATTGCTTGTTTATGAGCAAGGATCCATTTGGAGGATGTGCTATTGATATGTTTCTGAATGACAAAAGTCTTTGGTGCGGGGGTGGGGAGTGATGGGAATAATGATATTATTCAAGATCAGGAGAGGGATGGTTGGATTAAAGTTTGAAAACAGTTTACAGGAAATCCTCAACTTACTACTATTTGTATAATGGCCATTTGTGTTTGTGACAGAACTGGAAAAAAATGACTTCCAATTGGTCCTCATACTTATAACTGTCACATGAGCCCCCCATCATGTAGTTACAATTCAGGTGCTTGGCAACCATCATATATTTACAATGTTTGGAGTGCCCCAGAGTAGGGATGGTATTCAGTAGGTTGTAACCAATTCTGGAGAACCAGAAGTGGAAATTTTGAGTAGTTCAGAGAACCAGCAAATGCCACCTCTGACTGGAGATTTTACAGTATCCTTCCCCTGCCACGCCCACTAAGCCACGCCCATTGAATCCCATCACTGCCCCAGAGCCATATCCTCTCTTGCACCTTCCTAGCCAGCCTCCAACAAGGAAAATCAATGGGGAGAGCCAGATTTGCTTAACACATGTGTGATTTACTTAACAATCATGGTTAGCTGCTTAACAACTGTGGCAAAAAAGGTCGTAAAATATGGTGTGACTCACTTGACAACTACCTCACTTAGTTCTAATTGTGAACATAAATCAAGAGCTACTTGCACTGATTAGAGCTAATATGCCAGGTTTTCTTCCTCTCCGTCAAACATGGCTACTGCATACAAGGAAAATCTCTATAAAATGTTTTATAGGTGGTACTTGCCACTGGCAAGATCAGCAAAAATCTTTAGCAAAATGTTTGCCAAGTGTTGGACCCCAGGTACTTATTATCATATATGGTGGACTTGTATGAAAGCAAGAAAATATTGGACAAAAATACAAACATGGTTGGAAATGTATATCCGAAACCAGAAATATTTTTGTTGGGCATAATGTCGGAGGGCTTTGATAAAGGGACTGTATATCTAGATTTGCATGTATTGACAGCACCCTGGATTTTATTTGCACAATACTAGAAAAATGAGACCACTCCATCAGATGAGGATGTAATTTGGAAAATATTAGACTGTGCAGAGATGGATAGATTGGCATTAAAAATAAAGGACAAAGAAGATACAGAATATCACTTAACATAGAACAGTTTTTATGAGTGGTTAGAGATAAGACGTAGAAATCAGATGAAGAATGATTATTGCTATGTATGAACTAAATATATAGATGGTTTATAATTATAATAGAATTCTTTATTGGCCAAATGTGATTGGACACACAAGGAATTTGTCTTGGTGCATATGCTCCCAGTGTACATAAAAGAAAAGATACATTCATCAAGAGTCAAGAATCATAAGGTGCAACACTTAATAATAGTCATAGGGTATAATAAGCAATCAAATCATACTAAGAAACAGTCAATATGAATCGTAAGGATACAAGCGATAAAGTTACAGTCGTACAGTCACAAGTGGGAGGGGATGGGTGATAAGGAGTGATGAGAAGATTATTAATAATAATAGTAGTGCAGACTTTGCAAATAGTTGGACAGTGTTGAGGGAATTATTTGTTTAGCAGAGTGATGGCTTTTGGGGGAAAAAAATGTTCTTGTGTCTAGTATACAGAGCTCTATAGCATCATTTTGAGGGTAAGAGTTGAAACAGTTTATGTCCAGGATGTGAGGGGTCTGTAAATATTTTCACAGCCCTCTTTTTGACTTGTTCAGTATACAGGTCCTCAATGAAGACAGGTTGGTATTAATTGTGCCAATATAATCAACAGAAGTACAAATAAGCTAATATAAGGAGAAATCTAGTTAAAACTATTCTGTTACACTATTATTATTGTTGTTGTTGTTTTTAGTATATATGTTAATATTCCTTTTTGTTCTTTCTTTGCTTTTCTATAAATGACATGCCTCGATAATATACACTTGTGTATGTGTATACACACATACAACACACACACACACACACATACACCAGATTTTCTTCCTTTCTCTCAAACATGAGTTCAGATTGTCTTTTATTGAAACCAGAACCACTGCATTTTTAAGGCTGCAATGTCATCTACACTCACTCATAAGAGTAAGACTTGCTGGATTTAGTGAGATTGAATTCTCAGTAGGCATGCATGTAGCTTTCCATTCTTAGCTGAACGTATAACAGCTGACAGGATGCTTTTAATAGAGAGACATTTCACTCTTTCCTTTGAGCATGACAATTTCAACATTCCTACTGCACTTAACTTTGCTATTACTCTTGCTTGGAAAAAAAAATCAATAGACTTCTGAATTTCTGTCCCAATTTTTGATTCCTTCAAAAAACCCCAGGATAATAAAATAAAATAACATCAAAGAAGGCTGGAAGGTACTGTCAGTTATTACTCACCTCTGCCGTTTCATAAAAATCCTTACCTGTTCCTTGTACAGGAAAAATATTGCAATTTAATGACCAGAGAGATATACGTTACATTTTTAAAACTTAAAATAAAATTGTGAAGGCATATATTCATTCTTCTTCACATTAAAAAAAAAAAATCTCTGAGACACAGAGGTCAGGTTACTAGCTTCTATTTCCAGGGAGACTTAAGAATTACTCAGTGTTGTAATAACCAAAAGCACATTCTCTTGTTAATACCTTGGGATGTTTGGCTATTTTTAATTTGAGGTTTCATTAAATTATAGACTATTGGTTTTAGCTGATGAACTTTGCAATTAAAGATAACATTTCTAAGCTCATATTTTCTCTACAGGCTGCCCATGATGGTGGCACTAATGACATATCATATATTATCTTTAGTAATTCTTCTAAATAAGCACCAGTCCCTTCTTTACAATTTTGTTCTCATAATGACCTTACATAGTAGCAATTTCTACAAGAACAGACATTGATATCTTGCAGCAAAAACATGAAGAATCTTGTGATATCTTAACAAGAGCAAATGTATCATAGCTTTTGTGCATTTAACTGAATGTCAATTTCACAGATTTCCTCGGTATGCTTTTCAATTTAGCTTTGTTCTATAGATCAGATCTGAATTCTAATTCTAATTAACAAGCACCTAGACAATGTTATGTGTAACAGGATGAAAAGAAGAAAGCTAGTCTCTGGAACTGAACTTGCCTTTACTTTAGTGATGACTATGAAGTCTGAAAAATTGTACAAACATGAGTATTGTATCCCTCTATAAAGGTTTCCTATAAGTATTTTTCAAACTTAGCAACTTAAAAATGTACTTCATTTCCCAGAATTCCCAAGCAAGGGTTGAGACCTACACATCTTAAAGATGCCTAGTTTGAAAAATATTATTCTAAAATATCAATTATGATTTAATTCTATTTGGCTCTCCAAATGAAGTGGTCTAAACTTTGGGAAATATGATGTGCACATACAAGTATTGGAAACCCAATGCTACCATAGTGAGAATTGTCCAATTTATATACATTAGAAGCTACAACCATTTTAGCACATATGTATATGAACTATGTGCAATATATGTTCAATTAAATATTTCCAAAATAGTCCTTGAGAGAAACTTTTTAGGTATGAATCAAGTACTTCAACAGTGCCTTATGCCATATAAATAATGAAAGTTGTGAACCTTACTGTAACCTTACTCATAACTATTTTATAAATGTCAAATTTTATTTCATAATTTAACTTTCAAAGAGAAAAAATACTTGATGAATAATGTTTCCCCCATAATAATTTTTGCAGGGGTGGGTGGGTTATTTTGGATATAAACTGTGGACAAAGAATAGTTAAGGATTATACTGTACTATCCATGATCTTGCAATGCTAGTGTTCCCACATGTTTCTAAATTAGAATTATCAGAGAGGTCATGCATGAGGAAGATAATGGGTTCAAGCCAACTGGACAGAGCATCATTTAGAGATTTGAGAAAGCAATAGAAATCTAGCCAAGGTTTATATCTCCTGTTCTTGTTTTGAAGGAAATATGATTCCTTTGTCTTTTATAATGGTCTAGCTTTTTTTAATGTTGTTAGGTTCTCTTATGTTAGATAATGAAAGGGTGAAACTCAAAATTTGGATCAAGTTGGGGTGATCCAACTGTTTAATGTTTATTTTTATATATTTTATTCCATCTTTATTTATTTTTCTTATAACACCGTAATACTTCTTTCTTCTCCCATTTCCAGGACTAATATGGGAATCAGGAATTCTGCTACAAAGCAGGCTGTGCAATCTTTATGTATCCCTATAGAATATGAAATGTGAAACAGCATTAGGAGCACTAGAATGTTGCTCTCAGATGAAAGGCTGAAGCTTGTGAACAAGTCGTTTTCTGTTCCAGTGGGTGCCATGAACCAAGAAATGTTCTGTCATTTTCATTCTGTTTTCCATCACAAGGACAGAATGTCAAGCTTTTGGTATTTACTGAACTGCTGGGCAAGAAAACAGAATTGATTTTCCGCTTCCTGTGAAATATTTTGACCAGAGAATGGGTTGAATGTGTTAAAGAAGGCAGCTGCACAGTGCTGAAAAGGAAAATGTCAGTGATGGTGGCACCAGTCAAAATGGCTGAAATAACATTTGCACAGCAGTAAGGCAAGAGAAAGGATTTCATGTGACATTTTGGGTTTCTTGACACATAATTGACACAATAATGCCAAGAACGCTGGTTAATGCTCTGGCATTTGGGCAGAAACAATTGTGTCCAAAATTGCAAGTCACATTTTGAGCCTTTACAGCACTACAAATCCTTCAAGGACCTGTTGATTTTTATGGCTATCAAATGACATTTCTCTGAGGACCTGCTCAAGAGCTTGCTAGCTTACCTTGTATATGATAGGAAGCTCTGTGTGTGAAAATAGATTTTGCATTTTGTGTGAGAGTTAGCTAATTAAGTCAGACTGAAAGCACTTCGCAGAGGTGCTTTTTTTCAAGAGACAACTGGACTTACTTGTATTTCTTTTCTTTGAAAACATTTTACTTCTCATCCAAGAAGCTTCTTCCACTCTGATGGGATGATAGGGAATGGAAGGATTTCTATTCCTTGCAGATACAGATGGTCATTTGTATTCTTTTAGAGAATCTGCTGGTTTGAAGGAGGGGTCAAAGAGGCCACCTATGTCAAAATTGAACAGCCCTCTCTCAACAGATGGGAGGGATATGACATCATCTATCTCCAGTCTACAACACAGTCCTTTCAACAGTTCCAAGAAAAGATCACCACTTTTGAGAGATGACCCTAATGACACAGATAAAGCTCCATGTGGCTTCAACAACTCTCTAAGAGAATGCAAATGACCAGCTGTCTGCAAGGAATATAAATCCTTCCATTCGCCACCATTCAATCAGAACTGAAGAAGCTTCTTGGATGAAATATTTTTGAAGAAAAACAAGAAAGCCCAGTTATCTCTTGAAAAAGCAACCGTTGGGACAACTATAACCTGGATGATTGAGAATTTCCATAGATACTTCACAGTAGACAAAATCAAATCAAATTAATTACAGTTTATCATTCAAAAGGTATTTAGAAATATTAAAATTAGAGATACATAGATCCATTTGAGATCCAATTTAGTTATGGTGAAATGAAGCTGAAAATGAATTATAGAATTGCACATTTTTTCCTATCAATTCTTTAAAACTACGGCTTACCTGCCCTTTCCCAGGTGCTGCCCTTTACCCCATCTTTATTGGCAAAGGGAAAAGTTTATTTTTGATTGTCAGATGAGAAAATCTTTTAAAGCCAAGCAGGTGGAAGCTAAGGGACATTACATTCTCTCTTAGCTTCAGACAGACAAAAGATCGTAATTAGGTTCCTTCTGAATAGAGAAGGAATAGCTGGAAGGCAGCAGAGGCGTTAATGTTCAGGGGTTGAAAATTAAAAGACAAAAATTCAACTGAAATTTAAACAGTATGGATCACCTGAATATAAATTATGTCCCATCCAATCTGGTGTCTGCAGTTTGCCAAGTGGGGCTGGTGCTGCTTATTGCCTGTGGATTGATCGTTCACGGTCAGCATACCAGACTGATTTTTCCCCGACCTGTCATCCTTCAGATGCATGAGACTGTATGAAATAGTAACTTACTTTTGTGAACATTTGATCAATTCAACCAATGAAAGCAGATTAGGAATCAAAGCAATGACTTGCTTTAATGTAGTAAATCAAATTTGGAGGCTGTGAAAATGTGAATCTTGCATATTCAAAGAATGTTTTGCTACCTCTGGAGTTGTTACAATCTAGAATGTTGCCATTTTATTTCCCTTTATGGAAAATGCGGCCCTGACTCTCTGACTCTGATATGATCGAACTGGCTGACCAATGAATTTATAAACCCTATCTACCAGGAATGTTTGAAGCCCTTGGTAGCATTGTTACACATATTCCCAAACTTCACCTGGATTGCTTGGAAAGGATGAACTTGTCCCACACTGTCTCTGAACTAAGACATTCTATAAACTGGGGGAGGAATGTTTTACAAAGCATAGCAAATTCAATATACAATGACCACTGCATGGGCATTCATTCTTTGCTCGTGTTGAATTGGATTTGTCTACACCAGCATTACACACCATCCCATTGAGTTCTGTTGCAAAATCATACACTATTTGCACTGTGATGTAAAAGGTGAAAACTTCTGTGTGAGAAGCAATCCAGTGGTAGGTCTTTCAGACAACTGAGTTTTAAAGCATGTAACGGCTCAGCAGACCTACACATATTTGAAGCTGTGGTTGGCTGACTAGTTGTGGGAAATCCACAAGTATTTTGTGGTAAATGTCTTTACCTTTAGTGAAATGTCTCCAGCACTAGGTGTACAGCTGCCTTCCACTCAACATTTTAGGACAGAGAAATCTCTGGCTTCATCAGTGCTGGCTATGCAGAGGTGGTTGAACAATGGAATTGAGAGGTAACTGCAGACAGTATATGGAGAGTGTATAACTCTTATTAGGTAGATACAACTATGCTGAAGGGCAGCACTGCAGGACCTGAAGCAATGGACAGAAACTAATCAATCAGAACCAACCTAAAAACAAGGAAAAAATCCTGGCAGAAGAATTAATCATTGGAATGAAGTTGTGAGCACTCTGTCTCTGGAGGTTCTTAAGAAGACTTTGGGCAGCCATTTGTCTGAACTGGCATTGCTATGCTCCTGCTTGAGGAGGGGGTTTGACTAGAAAACCTCCAACGTTTCTTCCATTCTTCTCAGAGCCTTTTGAAGTGAATGCCCATATTAAAAAAATAAATAAATTAAAAGAGCTGTAAAAGGGATAATTAAAAATATGTTGAAATGAAATCCTTAGAAATGTGCAATTGAATTTTGACAGGGATCTATCATTCTATCATTTTATCTATCTTCCCTCATCTCTCATCAATCTTTGTCTCTCTATCTCACAAGCAAATGACTTTGGGCAGTGTACAACAACATTTATTATCTAATGTATATTTAATTTTCATCTCAGTAAAAGTACAGGATACCCCTTATTTTTTGTTGTTTTTTTTCTTCTTTAACAAGTCTCAGTGTGGCTCAGATTCCATTGCTTTTTCTTCGGAGTTTGAAATTTGCAGCTTGAATCAAATCTGACCTAACTCTTGCAGGTTTGATATAAAACCCATGGAGTGGGTGAAATAATGATGGTAACAGGAATATTCTAGTTGGTATCTTACATTTTTGCAGTTTGTAGATATACTATAGACAGAGAGCTACTGCTCTAGTGTAATGTTGTACAGTTTTTATCCTAGGTAAAAAAGGTTATATAATTTATAGTACCTATTCTTGTAGACTTTATTTTAGATTGATTAAATAGAAGCCAGTCTTGTAGCTTTATGGTGTCTTCATTAAGGAACAAAGATTGTAATATGTCATGTCTTTGGCTTAATTCTCCCTGAGGTTGTAAAGCTTTGTTTTAAATTGAATTACTTCAAACTGCATATAAGAGGTTCTCGTGAATGAACATCCTTTGGAAAGAGGGCAAGCTAGTACATCTGTTGCATATCTACTTTTTATTTTATTTATTCATTTTTATTCGTCAATTGTTTACAAGCTAATAGGTAGAAGTAAAAACATAGTTATGAAAACATGGATACATATAAGAAAAATAAAAAAAATAAAAGAAACAATATGACAGGGATGGTAGGCATGTTTCTGCACTTATGCATGCCCCCTACAGACAGGAAGAGAGTGAGATCAATAGTAGACAGTCTAAGGATAAAGTTTTTGGGGTTTGAGGAAGAAACCACAGAGTCAGGTAGAGTATTCCAGACATTAACCACTCTGTTGCTGAAGTCATATTTCCTGCAATCAAGTTTGGTGAGATTAACCTTGAGTTTGTATCTATTGTTTGCTCTTGCTGTTATGGTTGAAGCTGAAGTATTCATTGACAGGTAGGACATTACAATGTATGATTTTATATACTATACTTAGATCGGACCAAAGGCAGCATAATTCAAGGTTTTCTAGGTCTAGAATTTCGAGTCTGGTGGCATAAAATATTCTGCAACGATTAGAGGAGTGAAGAACTCTTCTTGTGAAATATTTCTGGACTTTCTCAACTGTGCTAATATCACATATATGTAATGTGGGTTCCAGACTGATGAGCTGTATTCGAGTATTGGTCTAGCAAATGTTTTGTATGCTCTACTTATTAGTGTGATATTACCAGAGAAAAAGCTACGTAAGATTAAGTTAACAACTTTTAACACCTTTTTGGCTATGTAGTTACAGTGGGCTCTAGCACTTAGGTTATTGTGATGAGTACTCCAAGATCCTTGACAGAGTTTGGATCATCAACAAGGTCTTGACTATTCAGCCTGTATTTTATTTTCTTATTCATTTATTTTTTGCCAATATGTAAGACAGCATTTATTTGTTGAGATTTGAAGTTGCCATTTGTTTGACCATTCTGATACATAGTCAAGGTCTTTTTGAAGGGTAGCAGTATTGTCTGTGGTATTGAATAGCTTTACATCATCAGCGAAGAGAACACAGTTGCTCTTACTTTCCTGGTTTTACTAATAGAAATTCATTCATTCATTCATCCATTCATTCATCCATTCATTCTCAAGTGTAAGAGATTCATTGCAGTCTGATAGCCAAGCAGCTTTATATAATTAATACTGTATAAGTTTGTTTTGATGATTGTAATATAAAACAATAAATCCAAAAAGGTGGGCATCCAATTCATTCCTTTTACATGGAAAAAATAGCTTATGGTTGTAGATTTAGAATAAGGCCATCACAAGGGGAGAAGATTAAGAATTTCCTTTCTCAGACAATAATGTTACCACTGTAGAAGCATTTTGTAGCGCAAAACAAATGTTTGACTGCAAGTTATTTGGGTTTATCACAACAGCAAGAATTAAAACACAGTTCTATCAATGTTCATATGGAATAGCCTTGTATATGAAGAAGCATCATAATAGAGAACATTAACAACTGTAACTCTAGAAACATACAGTGAAACTAAAAGGAAGGTATACCTTTATTCATTTAAAACATACCTGTAATATTTGCAATCGATGTATCCTCAGATTTACATCGTAATTTAAAAGGCAATCACACTTATGCAACCATTTTTAAAATACTGAAGCAGATAAACCACCGTTTATGAGTATGACAACAGAACTAGGACTTAACATCTAAATCCTACTTATTCTTAACATATATGAAGATAATTATCCACAAAATGTTGACAAGAAGAAGATTCTATTAACAATAGAGATTATTAATTTCATAGAACTATGAGATTGTAAGCAGGAAAATTAAAGAAAATAAAAGTCAAAAGATAGATATGGAAAAGAAAGAAGAAGGAAAAGATAAGTTAGGACTAATAGATTTGGGCACAAAAATCCAGAAAACTGATTGGAGCAAAGACATCTAGATGGAACAAGGAGTTAGATCTCTTGCATCTTTCTGATACCATCCAGTAGTTGTCCGCAATCTAAATCTGAACGCCCTAAGCATAATGGGATGTCAAACAGCAATTTGAATAAATGTGTTTTCAGAATGCTGCATCAGTTTTTAGCATGTTTGCTGGTGCTTCATATATTTTTAACAAGCATTGCATTGAATGGAAAGTTGGTCAGTAGATGTAATATAATTGTGCACTCCTATTTAAGATTCCTAGGAAGTTCTGGATTTTGCTTCTGTGTGTTCAATTTTCTGTGAAACCTACATACATTACACCTCATTTTTGAAATATGTGGACTTTGAGTATGAACCATGGCTTATTAAGGATGGGAGTAGTGAATATGCCGTTTCCCTGAAAATAAGACCTATCCCAAAAAAATAAGCCCCAGTATGTTTTATGTGTGTGCCTAATATAAGCCCTGTGCCCAAAATAAGCCCTTCTTTGAGCCTGTGCAGCTGGCTAACTGCACATTCCATCTGGTTGCTCATGGGGCCATGACCACGAGGCGAGGAGGAGGGTGGAGTTGCTCCACATGACCTGCTCCAGCTTACCTCAGGGCCCCTGCAGCCAGGTCATCCACACCCTAACACCTGCCTCACAGTGGCAGCACTGGCAGTCACATGCAGCAGAAGCCCATGTGGTTGCTGATCCATTTCTTCTGCTTGTGCACAGCCGCGATGGAAAGGAGGCCAAGTGGCATGCTGGTGCCATAGCTGCGAGGCAAGGCAGGTATCAGGATGTGGATGGCCTGGCTGCAGGGACCCTGAGTAAGCCAGTATGGGGCACATGGGGTAGCTCCACCCTCCTGCCTCGTGGTAGCGGCACTGACATGTTGCAACCACAAGCAAGCAGAAGTGGGCCTCCCATACAAGGGGGAAAATGCCCTAGTGATTATTTGGGGATCCAAAAGAAAAGAAGACCTGGTCTTATTTTGGGGAAAACACTGGTATCTGTCCCTTTGACATTGAGAAGTTATGAAGTCCTTTAAACACATACCTACAAATATACATAGCTTATTTTCATAATTTGTCAGAAGATGTGGTAAATCTAGGGGCATTATTACTTCATTCAATACTTCAATACAAAGTTATTGGATAAGAAATTACAAGAAGTCTTGTCTGACTGGTAAATTTAAAAAAAAACATTCAGAAGAAAGCAGCAGCCAGCTACTTCATATTATTATAGAAAATTTGCATGGATGTGTTCAGAAGGTCACCAGGAGTTGAGTATGAATTGAAATGGGATTTTCCTTGATATATATTTATTTATATCATGTTAATTGATGACATTATGGTCAACAGTGACAGATAATCAATGTGACTGTCATGATGTTATAAAATTCTTCATTGTCAAAGACAGATAGCCTGTGACAGCTGTGATGGAAATTTGGAAAGGGAAACTCTTTTTATATTTGTACATTCCTCTGAAACATGATTCGATATTGATCCACAGGTGTCATCCGCTATTTCCCTCAACACTAATTCCCTTAAGTTCTAATCCTATTGAAATGTTTCCATGTGGTTCTCAGGACCTCTAATGGTGGTTGATACTAATGCTTAACTGAATGCACTGCCTGTTTGAATGCCATAAGTGTCGCCATCATAACAGGGTTTTTTTTCCCCTTTGGGACTTTCTTTTCTTTTTTCTTTCTTTTTTTAAAAAATATCTGGTCTTGCAAGATATTATTGGTTTGATAAACTACAGAAAACATGGGAACAACTGTCTCATTTGCCGAGGCTGAATTGACACATAAAGTTAGATCTTTCATTGGAGATGGACTATACAATGCAATTTAAGGATAAACTGGTTGGTGTATTTCAGGAATTTGCATCAGCTGTTATTTAGATGTAGTTGTGAATATTGTTGCTGGATGCTTTCTGAATTCCTCCTTTCTGAAAATCCAGATTATTTTATTTTATTTATCATCCCCCCAAGTCCAAACTGGCTTGGGGTGTTATACAACAAAACCAAAAAAAAATATTATATTGCATAAAAATACAATGTAATTATTATAAAAAGAGAATAAGAAAAGAATAAAGAACAGGAACAAATCTACAAAGGATCCAACCATTCTGACCCATGGCTTGAAAGAATATATCTTTAACAACTTTTGGAATTCACTTATCTATCAGGGGGAAATCTGATTCCAGAGGCAGGTATGTGAACGAGAAAGCACATTTCCTGGGTTCCCATACATGATATCGTTTATATGAAAGGACCTGAAGCCTACCAGCTTTGTCAGCTTGTGCTAAGTTGCTAGGCTGATTAAATATAAAATAGTATAAGTTAAATGGGTATCTTACATGGTACTCTTTTAGCCTACAGGTATATCGAATTTTAGGTCAACTCAATTACACTTAAGAACTTGGCTTGTAATTAACTTAATCAACTGAAGAGCCATTGATTTTGAAAGAATTATGCAAAAAAAGGAAAAGAAAAACAAGTCAACAGTTGGAATGAATAAGTATTGAAAGAATAGAATATTATACTGTTATATATGGAATCAATGTATTAATGTATATAATCCATGTTTAAATTTCTTATTACATAAAAAGAGACAGGAAGAGGAGAATGATACAACAAGATGAAAACACACAACAAAGGAAACCAACAACTATTCAGCCTATTTTTTAATCATATCATTAAACCTCAACCACATGAAATACTATTAATATTTCCATTACATTGTTAGAGAGCTAGCTCATAAAGAAAGAACAAATACATATCAATGATTCAAGATTCCAAATCTGAGCCCCACTAACTTTCTAACTTCATAGATTAATCTTTTTGCCTTCTTCCATGGTTAAAGTAATACCACCATACTCTAGGACCCAAACTGGCTTCATATTGCTTCCAAGATCAATTCAGATTGCTCTTTTTGACCTTTAACACACTGTGTGACTGGGTGCTCGCTATTGATAAAACCATCTTGTCCACCAGTTTCAATCTGCCCAATGTGAAAGTCCCAAGATAATTTATTATTATTATAGCAGAGGTAAAGATAAGAGAGCTGGTGATCCCTAGATAGTGTTTTTCAGAAACCTTGAAATCTGATATGCTCATATTTTAGAAATATTGAAAATAGATAGTTTTGGTTATGAATCTTGCACTCTATTTATTGGGTCTATTTGGGGGCATGTTTTGTGAATTCTCTAGTTTGTGCCCTCTTTTGTTCTTTGCTTTTATCACTGTATTATTTTATTCTGTGTTTTTATGTATGAACTGTCTGAGATTTGGATAACAGAAAAAAAGAAAGAAACAAATAAATGTCAAAGATTCTGTAGTCTATTGAAAAGAGAAAATGGTGAACTGGGCAATTAGTATTGATGAAAAGACAGAACCTATTAACTCCTATTTGGTGTCTTTTTTTTCTTTTAGGGAAAAGGTCATTATGTGGTCATTATTATGTCATTAGGAAAAACAGGGAAATGCAACTTAGCATATACAAAGTAAACAAAAAAACCCTAAATTGAACAAATTCAAGTTTCCAGGACCAGAGTGATTACATCCAAAGTTTTAAAGGAATTACTGGGGATGGAGATGTCACCACTCTCAATCATCTTTAAATACTCTGATGAGATCAGAAAAGACAGAGAACAATTGTCATTACCATCTTCAAAAAAAGAAGGAGCAGGAATTCCTGCTTGGATAAGCTTGTCACAATAGTAACCAGTGTGGGCTTATCACAAAGAAATCTTGCCAGACTAACCTTGTCTCTTTCTTTAATAGTATTATTAGCTTAATCGACTTGGGAAACCATCATATACATACCTGGATTCAGCAAAACCTTCAACAATCTCTTCATGATATCATTCTTTTTCAGCAGTAAAACATAAGATACATGAAACTGTAGTTAGATGGATTCCCAAATGACTTAATTACTGAATCACACCAATCTCAGGGGGTTATAGAGCTCTGCCATCTATCTGGCATTTATCTGGCCCTGACATCTTTTAGAGAAGTTTTAAAAACCTAGCTTTTGAAACAAATCTGGGATCAGACCGGTTTTTGATCTTGTCTGGTAAATGTTTTATTGTATTTTTCTTCTGAATGGACTATATTTGTATATTGCAATTTAATATGCTATGGATGCTTCATAATCTTTAGATCTGATGGCACATAACTGCTACCCAAAGTCTGTGTCAAGCTTGAATTTGGTTAGGATTCATATGAATTTAGTTTGATACACTTGAGACTGAGGTAGACGGAGTTCCAGCCAAAACAATATAGCTGGACGATGAGTCAGCCGCATTCCAACTGAAGGAGGAATTAAGTTGCCAAGAGACCGTTTCACATCCTGGTTGGACAATGTGACATATTGCTTTGGAAAACTGAGTTATAGTGGCATGGAAAGCTGGGTTTCCATGCCACTATAACTCACAGTGGTGGATTTGTAGCTGCACAGTGGTGGATTTGTAGCTGTGCAGATGCAGATAGATAAATTTCACAAAACATCCACAACAAAGTACATTTATTGGTACATCAGGTATCTTCATAACTCACATTTGTGATGAAGTTCTTCTATAATGACCAATCCTTTGTATATCTTCCTTGCAGGTAAAAGATGGTTATCTCCTAACTCACCTCGTAGCGATAAAAAGAAACTGCTATGAATTCATGAGTCCAGGCAAGAATGGAGGAAAACTCCCTCAACCCATCGAAGGTCAATTTAGTGACCAATCAGGATTACAGATGTGGCCACATGACATGAACTGCATTTCCCAGGATATCTTTAACTACATTTACCATGATGCATTCTCTTAAGGGGACAGGTCACAATTCCTAAGTAACTATCCAATTCCCATAGACTGACTGGGACAGCACACCGGGAAACTTCCAGTACTGGCTTTCCACCAGCTAGTGCCAGTCTCAAGTGTGTCAAACTGAATTCATATGAATCCTAACAAAATTCAGGCTTGACATAGATTCTGGGTGTATCCTAATAAACTTGAGGAATTGAAATGCCTCGGAGTTCATTTTATAAGGGTTGCATTACTTAGAACTTGAACACTAAGCCAGCACTGCAGAAACTGTACTTGTTAAAGGCACCATTTCAGCTAGTAGGGAATTACTGAGTGCAGCGCCACATGGCTACCCAGATCTGTGCATGTCAATATTTTTATTAACCATCCATATGAAGGATTCAGAGGATGTTTATCAAGTTTGCAAATGGCACAACACTACTAATAATTTAGTGACAGGGTTTTTTTTACAGTTATGGTTTGTTATTGTTGTTTTTATTCATTCATCACCTAGACAGTTTTGGTAGAAATGGGCTATATAAATATGTTAAGTCAACCAACCAACCAAGGAAATATATTCAGGTAGGCTATGGAATGAGCTGCTTCATAAAGTGGTGAGTGTTCCTTCATGCAACATCTTCACACAGATTGGGTGCCCATTCATGAGAGATGATGATTGAGCAGTAGTTGGACTTCAGAGCTGTAAGATCTCCTTCAACTCCATTATTCTTTGATTTATATTCACTCCTTTGCACTGTATAAGCATGAATAGGCTTAAGCTTAAACCACATATTCAAAACATATATTTTATAAGCAAGTGCTCACCGGTAATCATTCTTATTTATTTGTTGGAGATTACATATTCTTTCTGTTCCCAAGAATTTGCCAGCCATTCTTGGAGATGCTTGGCATGCTAAGCACTTTGATAAACATTTTAGAAATGCATTATTCATGGACAGAAAACCCTTATTTTATTTTGCTTGGATATTAGGAAACAACTGAGGTTTAAAATCTCTATTTGCATATACCTGTAAATGCACACTATGTTTGTGTTACTTCCCAAAGCAGATCTGGACATTTTATAGCCTCCTCCTCCAGGCCACCTCTGGCTTGCATGAGGTCGGTCAAAAATTATAAATCAAATGTAAATAAGTGTACATCATGCATAATATATATATATATCCATACAATGTCACTGAAAACTGCTGTAAAGGGACAAAATGTCAATTATTAGCTTTATATACCTGCTGCATTGTAAACCTCACTGAGGACAGGGGGAACTGCTAGGGAAAAGAAAATATCTGTTCATGCCTGTCAAAGAATCAGTCACCTAATTAATATCTTTAGTATGAAGAAAACAGCTCTTGATTACAATCTTTTTGCTTCTAAACTGAGAGAGATTCGAAAATTGGCACTAATGACCAGATAAATTATTGTGCAGCATGACTGAAATCATTCCTGAAATTTTAAGCAATTATTTCCTCACTAAATGTAGACCTTCTACATTAACCTTTAGTTTATCCACATAATAAATTTATTTCATATTATGTGACAAACTACTATTTCTCAAAAGCTCAGTTCAGAGGAACACATAGTGAGGCAGATTAAGGCTTTTAGATCCCGCCTGCAAAAAAATAGATCACTTTAGATTGGTCCTTGTCAACTTTAAGATGTGAAAACTTCAAATCCCAGAATTGTTAAATGCTGGCTAGGGAATTCTGGGAGTTGAAATCCACACAACTTAAATTCAGCATGGTTGGTAAACATTGTCCTAGAAAGTAGCGAAGAATTAAGAGCATTTGTATGTTTTGCTGCCACCTTGTAGTTAACTTGATTTTTGCAGGCCAAATCTCTCTCTCTCTCTCTCTCTCCCCCTCCCTCCTCTCCAAAATTTATATCATATATTTATGAAAGCATTGCATTTTTCTGCATGTGCATATGTATATAGCCAAATACACAAGCTATAATAATCACCAAATAGCAAATATATGAGGTTATAGGTGCAATCTATCAATTATAACTTCTCTGCTACATGTCTGTCTGCTTCTGTGTGTGTGTATGAGAGAGGGAGAGAGAGAGAGAGAGAGAGAGAGAGATGGCCTTGACTAGCGATTTAAACATGAATGAATCTTTGTGCAAAACCTAAATCCAGCAATTATTTATGGATGTTCAAGACAAGCTCATACACTTTACAAACAACATTGCAATCCAGCAAACTATTACTAAATAGTTACAGAACAAACTTTTAATTCTTCATCCTCCCCCCAAAAAATACCATGGTATGTAATTAAAAGTAAGCCATTTTCTTATCTCTTCCCCTTGTTTCATAACTAGAGCTGATGTCATTTTCTTCTCTTTGCTGGAGGATGTTTTAAATGTAATTAAGGACGATTTAATTAGTTTAAAATTGATTTAAAGGGAAAATATTATCTTAGTCAGACTTCTAGGATAGTTCCTATGTCTCACAAGGCCCACCAGCTGTTAACATTTCTTAGCTTTTCTGCCAGCTTTATAAAATATTAAAGCTTACAATGGGCTTTCTGCTTCTTAAATTTTCAATGTCCCTAATGCCTTACTGTTAATTTCTTTTTTGTTGAAGTTATAAATCATCCAAATTTATGTTTTTGTTTCCTTTTAGTCTGTGTGAATGAGAGAGAGAGAGAGAGGTTGTAAAGTATCATTTGTTTTGCATTTTTAAACAAAGAAACCAAATTGCACTTCCTACACCAACATGCTATTGGACTGTACATTGCTCAGACTAAATACATCTCATAACTTTACAATAAGATTGCATATGAAAGCTAACAGAACTGCACAATGCTTTGCATTTCATGTGAATAAAATGCTTTGAAACACACGAGAACACAAAGGCACACCTACCTCTGAACCATTAAAGCAGCCACATCTTTTCCAAATCAAATTTAAAGTACTACACAGTCTTAAAAGCTAATGTGTGTCTCCCTTCTTGACTCCTGGTGATTGCCTGGAAGAATCTCTGCATTTCTTGGCTAGGTTTTTCAGCAGTGGTTCACCTTTGGCAGCTTCCTAAAATGCTTGCTTCCCAGAGTCATTCACCTGGCTATATGCCTAAATTGAGACTAGAATTTGTAATCTCTTGTTTTTTAGCCTAACTTGGCTACACCAAACTGGCTGTCTTAATATACCTTTAGAGCTCAATGTTTTTAATACAGAATGAAGTGAAGGTTTAATGTAAAAATATTGTCTTCCTGGAACTTGCGTTGAGCTTTTTCACTTTATAATAGGGAAGAACATCAATCTTATGGTACTAGTTAACTTATGCACAATCTTAGTTTAACGGCTTGTCACCTTGACATGGTGATAACCAGTGGTGGTATTCAAAAACTTTTACTACCAGTTCTTTGGGTGTGGCTTGGTGGGTGTGGCCATGTGACTGGGTGGGCGTGGCTTTTCTTTTTTGCAGTCCCCACCTATTTTGGGGAGCTTCTTAGCCACAGAGGGAGGTTGCTTCCCTAAGGCTCCTCTGAGGCTCTGGAAGAAAAAAAACAGAGCATGGGAGGGGTATGCAGCACTCCTCCAAGCTCCGTTTTGGGGGCTTCCTAGCCTCAGAAGAGCCTCTGGGGAGCATTTTTGCTCCACTAAGGCTCCTCTGGGGCTCTGGAAGGCAAAAAATGGAGGGGGGGCTGAGCTCCTCCCTCCATTTTTTGCCTTCCTGGGCCTCAGCAAAGGGAATCCCAGCACAGCTGATCTTATCTACAGCTGATTGTCGGGAGGGAAAAAAAAGAAAGAAATACCTTATGCGAATGTCAGACAGGTGGGCAGGGAATGTCAGGCAGGCGGGTGGGGTGAACGAGCATTGGGCAGGAGGGTGACCCAGTGGGGGGGGGCGGTGGCCAGCCAGAACTTACTACTGGTTCGGCAACCCATGCCAAATTCTTGCTACCGGTTTGCCCAATCCGTTGTGAACCGGCTGAATACCACCACTGGTGATAACCACTATTCTTATAATGCTTACAGTATCTTCATCCTTGCACTTGGATTCAATTCACTATTCTTGTAAAGGCTGCATAATTCTACAATAATAACGTAATGTAATTTCATTATATATACACTTATACACATTATGTAAAATTCATGTTGAGAGAAAAGCATTCCTTCCCTGTCCTTGGTAGTGTAACTAGGGTTGGTCAATAGTATGTACACAACATAAACAACTCAGTGAAGGGAGGAACCATGCAAAATTCACATCAATGAGACTAGCAAATTATGTGGAAAACACTCCACAACAAGAATAACTTTCACATTTATATGCAATAACTTTGCAGTTTCTAGATCAGTGGTTGCCAACCAATTTTGGTGATCCACAGAGAAATGTCACTCCCAAAGCACCCCCCAAAGCATCCCAAAGCACCCCCCATGCTACGCCGGAACACAAGGCTGTGCTGCCCACATGGCCCACAGGAACACAAGGCTTGTGTTTCTTGCATTGTGAGCAACATTAGGTAGTGAGGGGAGGAGCTTACCCCATGCACCTGGCCCGGCCACCGGACTGCTTCTTTCCGCTTCTTTCTTCTGCTTTTGGCTGAACACAAGGAAAGCAGCAAAAGTCTTTCTTTCTCTGCCCCAAATTCCACCAGAAATGAGTCTTTGGGACCCTGCAAGGCATCCTGCTCCAAGAGGCTGCGCCAGCGCGACAAGCCTCACAAAAACTCATTTCTGGCGGAGTTTGGAGGAGAGAAAAAAAGACTTCTGCTGCTTTCCTTGCATAAAGCCAAAAGTCTCTCTCTATCTATCTCTTTCCCCCTGAGATGTTAAGACTTCAACTCCCAGAATTCCTGAGCTAACATGACTGGAGGAGAAATTCTGGGAGTTGAAGTCCACAAGTCTTAAAGCTGTCAAGTTTGAAGACCCCTGCTTTATAATGTATGCATTTGTTTGTGTATCTTAGATTTTGCTTTTCATTTAAGGGAAATCTTGTAGAACTTTCCATTAAAAACATTTATGACCCAGAAGAAAAAAAGCCCACAAAAATAAAAAGAATAATTATTAGTAAGGAATTGCCAAAAAGACAACAAATGAAGAGAACTTCTAGGAAAATGAAGGGTTTTTTTTTTAATTAATTAATTTTACAAAGGAAATAATTACTACTGGAGGCCTTGAATATAATCACTATGTGACATTAGGCCACAGCAATGAACAGCTACCATTGTGCAAAGTGAATATAATCAATCTCTTAACAGGATCAACACAGCATTCCCTACAGAAGTTGAAGATCAGCCAGGCCTCAATGGAAGTAAGCAGCTCCTCAGATAACATGGCCTTGAGCTGTTTAGGACCAAGAGCAATAATCTAAAAATGATTGCCACCTCATGCAGAGCTTGCAATGCAAGAAGTGACAAATATGCAGTAAGAAGTACTGATAAATAACTTAATAGTAGCTGCACCAGCTGAATCATTTTCAGGCACCAGTCCTACATAAAGCATCTTACAGTAATCCAATGTAATTAATCTGAATATCAAGGCAAAATATTTCAGAATGACCCCTAAATTACATAGGAGGTTTGATGACTGAAATAAATAGGCAAGATATAAGCATCATTTTGCAGCTTGCATTAATCCCAAGCCTCAATAATACAACCCACCCACCCCCAAAAATCCAGTTTTTAGTTCTGGTAGCCACAAAACAGAACCTGATACATGCAGTTTGCAGTTGACATTTTTTTATAGCTCTGCTCTAGGCGAATGTTGTGCAGTCAGAAGATGAACGCCAAGAAAGAAAGAAAGAAAGAAAGAAAGAAAGAAAGAAAGAAAGAAAGAAAGAAAGAAAGAGAGAGAGAGAGAGAGAGAGAGAGAGAGAGAGAGGGAGGGAGGGAGGGAGGGAGGGAGGGAGGGAGGAAGGAAGGAAGGAAGGAAGGAAGGGAAGGGCTTCATACTTTCTTCAGTTTAGTCTCAAAGGCAGAGATGAGTCATAATGCTGACTGCCTTTAAGCTAAACCCTAATTTGTACATTTGTTTATTATTAATCCATTAAAATTCTTATTGTCAATTTCATCAAAGTGAACCAGCATTTATGAAGCTTCCTTCAGTTTTATTTAGTCAGGATTTGCAGGGTGTTTTATGTTTTGAGTTTGAGACTTTTTTCCCTTGGCAAATGTTTTAAAAAGGGACAAATCTGTAAATTCTCAACCATGGACCCTCTCTGAAATTCTGCAAAATTGCATGAGAGCAATTATGGTTTTCTTTTGCCCTTCATTAATATACCTTTTATATATCACAGCCTTGAGTCATGTTCTTGTCCATGGTATTAACCTGCTTGGCATAACACAGCTTTGTTCCATAAAAGCAATTAAGAAAGGTAATTATAATCTCCATCCAAAACCAAAATAAATTTCAGGCACAAGGCAAAAACATATTATATTCTATTGATCTCAAGAGGAGAGTTAAGGCTCTGTTTAGTGGTGCCTGAATTTCTTAAATTTGACTGGATATCTATGTCCTTCCATATTAGAATGATCATCCCCAGGAATCTTTTTTGGAATTTTTTTTGGGGGGAAAAACTGATATTAAAACTGATATTTAAATAGAATATTAGTTATGAAAAGAATATATATATATGGTTTATAGTGATTCTATACCAAACAATCAAACAAACTCCTTTAGGGCAGAGGTTGCCAACCTTTTGGATCTCAGGGACCACCAAACTCATAATTTTAAATCCCATGGACCAGAGAGCCTGGGAAAATCTCAAAAAAAGTTTGCAGGAAAATTCCCCACCCCGTTTTCCTACCGATCCATCATTCTTTATTTGGGATCGCAGGATACCGTCTCTAGCTCAGTTCTCAGGGGGGGAGAGAGAGAGACTTTTGGCTTCATGCAAGGAAAGCAGCAGAAGTCTTTCTTTGTCTCCTCCAAACTTGGCCAGAAATGAGTCTTTGTGAGACTTGTCATGTTTGGGGGAGAGAAAGAAAGACTTTTGCTGCTTTCCTTGCATGCAGCCAAAAGCAAAAGAAGAAAGAAACGGAAAGAAGCAACCCAGTGGCCAGGCGAGGCATGTGGGGCAAAGTGGGCAAGATCCTCCCTTCTGCCCTTCCCCCCTCCCCTCAATACCTCGTGTTGACACAAGCCTTATGTTCCCACAGCCATGTGGCCAGCGCAGCCTTGTGTTCCCACGCAGCCTGGATTAATTGCTTTGGAGGGTGCTTTGGGGGTGACATTTCTCTACGGACCACCAAAATTTTCTCACAGACCACCAGTGGTCTCCAACCCACTGGTTGGCGACCACTGCTTTAAGGGGTTGAAATTAGAAGGCACTACTAAATTATTAGATTTTCCTACTGGAATGTTCTTACTAAAAATGGATTGCATTAGATATTTTAATCATTACATATGTGGCACTGTTTTGATCTTCATTATTTTGGAGATAGTAGAGCTACATTTTAATTCAGAATCTGTAAAGGGGTAAAGAATTCATTTCTTCTGAACTGTTTTAATTGAATTTCTAGGATATGCATCATTCTGGAACATTTCTGCAATGGGAAATTAATTGAATAGATTTTCCTTCCTTCCTTTCTCTATGGCTTCAGTTTCAGAATTCAGGCTATTTTATTTTAGTGAAGAGTTTGAACATTGTTGTCACTGTTAAAACAGCTGAAGCTTTAGTATAAAAAGATATACGTACATACATACATACATACATACATACATATATACATACATACATATTTATATATATCTTCATAAGAAAAAATTGTAACAGAACGCAGTTATTATACCCAAAGATAGATGTACACAAATACTGGACCATTGTTCATTTTAGCATAAGGCTATTGGGAAGACAAGATAAGATTAATTGAATCATTTGCAAGTTGACAATAGGATGACACAGCTAAACTAATTAGGCAAATACTGAACAGCAACTAGAAGATAATTAGCAAGAGTATTAATTTAGCAAAAAGGAGATCTCATTTAAACAAAGACATTGATACTGCTCTAGCATATACTGTAGCTGGAAACACTTCTTCGGGTTTTAAATGAATGATTCCTTACATTGCCGATGGACTTGATCCCAGATCTAATGGACACTGTAACACATCCAAAATGCATTTGGCATGTTCATCCAACCAACATTAAGCATCTTCAGATTCCACTGATTCAATTAAAGATGTTGAAACACATGTCCAATTCCTGTTAAATTAAATAGGATTTGACAGTGTTTAAATGGATGATATATACTGGTAGGTTTTTTTAGGTAGAACTTTGTGTGTACTATGGATGTATAAACCAAAATGCTTTTGCAAGCTGGCTATATTCCATGCATGTACTGCATTTATCAAAAATGGGATGCCTGAAATACTCACAAAAAATAAGACATAATAAACTAAAATGCAATTTGATTGTCCACTGACTGCGTCCAACATTTAATATAATCATTGCAGTTACATATGTAGAGTGATGTTCGAAAGAGTTACTTCAGTATTGTCCTGCAAATATTGTCATGCTGATTTATAGAATGGCCATTCTCAAGAAATTATCACCCATAATATTTGCCTGTAATTTTAATCTGATCCCACTAGTTTATTTCTACTACTAGTTACTGTACATTCCAGTGGTTGGATTCAAAATGTTTTATTACCGATTCTGTGGGTGTGGCTTGGTGGGTGTGGCTTGTTGGGCATGGCAGGGGAAGGATGCTGTGAAATCTCCATTCCCTCTCCACTCCTGGGGGAAGGTTACTGTAAAATCTCCATTCCCTCACCACCTCACTAACCTGCTTTCCAGCTTCGTTCTCCTGTGCAGGGCAACAAAAGAAGACTCAGCCAATCAGCTGGGACTCGGGAGGCAGAAAATAGAAAATAGGGGCCAGTTAGAGATGGTATTTGCCGGTTCTCTGAACTACTCAAAATTTAAGCTACTGGTTCTCCAGAATTGGTCAGAACCTGCTGAATACCATCTCTGGTACATTCACCCATATGGGCTAAGTTCGCTAAGCTAAAAAGTTACTGTTTATAGTTCAGTATGTTGTACGTTCATACCCATTCTTTTACAATCTTCTTAAACCATCGTGTCATAACCAGATCTTATTATGTAATATAGCAGATAACCATATCTTATTATGATCTTATTAGATCTTATTATGTATTATCAACTTGGATTATTCTATGTATTTGTATTGGTTTGCCTAGATTTATGTAAGAATGCTCAATTTTAAACCCAATTCAACTGTAACAATCACTGAATGGCTTTATTGGTGCATCATATTTGAGGTTAATTTCTTAACGTGTGTTCTATTTGCTAATAACATTGCCTTCAAAAATAACAAATGACAATATCACAGGATACACTTTAATAGTGAATTTCCCACAGTCCTGCCTTTGTACCTCCAAGAGAAGTATCGTACGACTTAGCTTCAGCAAACATATAGCAATACTAAATCTTGTGACACCTTAAAGACTAACCAGTTTATAATTGCAAATGCTTTCATAATGGATCACAATGCATACACCTGAGGATCTATGTGCTAGTCCACAAAAGCTCACACTGGTAATTTGACTAGAGGCCCATATATTTTTTGGGTTACCTGTGGGCTACCTGTATCCCAATTTGCAGTTAAAAGAAATCAAAGAAGCTGTTTTGTAGCAATGTAATAATAATTGTATGTGTGCACATGCAAGATGAATAGCTAGATAGCTAGATAATGTTTATACTGGCAAACAATGAGTGCACTGCACAGATCTTGTTAATAGTGGAAGAAGCTTAAAATAGGGCAATGAGAGAGCACTGTGTTTTTATAAACACATCATATTTTATCCACACCTTCTAGATGAACATATTTTATTGATTGAGCCTTTCTGCTTCATAAAATTACTGAATACATAAAGGGTTTGTTTAAACATACCATCTATTATACCAGATTGCAAACTAAGATGTAGTTGATTGTTATGTGATTGATTGATTTAAATAAACACATGCTACCCAATCCTATCCTTATTTGCTCAGAAATAAATCTTACTGAATAAATGGAATAGGCTTCAGTGTGGAGACCTACTTCTTTAAATATCATCTCTTTAGGCTCTCTTCCCATTTTCTCCAGGCTTCAGTGACTGCAGCGCTGTTTTACATAATCCATCTGACAAGCCCCAATTTCGATTTAATGTCTAAAATATTTAAGTAGCCAAACCGCAGAATGTTTATTGCAATGTTAATGCTACACATTTTTTTTTAATTTTAGTTTCTTGTTTTTCTTACCTTCCTTTTGGTCCACTTTTGCATCAGTTTGAGATTTTCTTATAAAGTCTATGGAAAAGCATAATGAATATTGTGAATATTTGAATACAAGTTTGCATTCCACTGTATAATTAATGTCTCAAATCTTTTCTTTTTGTAATACAAATGATTATGCACTTATTCCCTCAATAAACATGTAGCGTATCTTTAAGGCGTTGGAAAAGAAAACTTGCATTGCAAAATGTTGAAAAAGAACTTCGTTTTCACTACATATATTTAGCTCTGAAATAAAAATTTGGTAAGTTCCAAAATTTTACTATGTCACATTTTTAAGTATTTTTAAGTTGAAGTATTTTATATGATTTTGTCTTCAATAAAAAGAAATTTTATAATGCTGTGCTTTTATGCCAATACCCATTCATCTTAAAAACACAGTTGGTTCTTGATTTTAATAGCAAAACAAGTCTAGCATGTTTCCTATTATTGTCCCCAGTAGACTAAACTTGTAATAATTTTAAAAGGCCCAAATTCCAGATTATAAAATATTCCACAAGATCCTTAATATAATTTCCATCACACACACAAAAAAAATGTTTCTAAAGGATATCCAATATTTAATTCAAATAATCTTAGCACTGGAGTTTTTTTTATCCTCCCAAATATTTTATTTATTTATTTATTTGATTTGATTTGATTTGTCAATTGCTTACAAGATAATAGGTATAAGTATATACATAGTTATGAATATATGAAATGGGTACATATAAGAAAAATAAAAGAAACAACAGGACAGGGATGGTAGGCACGTTGGTGCGCTTATGCATGCCCCTACAGAGGAAAGGGGTGAGGTCAATAGTAAACAGTCTAAGGTTAAAGTTTTTGGGGTTTGGGGACAGAGTCAGGTAGAGTATTCCAGATATTGACCACTCTGTTGCTGAAGTCGTATTTCCTGCAGTCAAGTTGGTGCAGTTAACCTTGAGTTTGTATCTGTTCTATGCTCTTGTGTTGTTATGGTTGAAGCTGAAGTATTCATTGACAGGTAAGTCATTGCAATGTATGATTTTATATACCATACTTAGATCAGACCGAAGACGGCATAATTCAAGGTTTTCTAGGTCTAGAATTTCAAGTCTGGTGGCATAAGGTATTCTGCAACGATTACAGGAGTGGAGAACTCTTCTTGTGAAATATTTCTGGACTTTCTCAACTATGCTAATATCAGATACGTAATGTGGGTTCCAGACTGATGAGCTGTATCCGAGTATTGGTCTAGCAAATGTTTTATATGCTCTAGTTAGTAGTGTGATATTACCAGAGAAAAAGCTACATAGGATTAGGTTAACAACTCTTAATGCCTTTTTGGCTATGTAGTTACAGTAGGTTCTAGCACTTAGATCATTAGAGATGAGGATTCCAAGGATTCCATTCTTTACAGAGCTTGGATCATCAACAAGGTCTTGAGTATTCAGCTTGTATTATATTTTCGTAAATTATGGGGGGCGGCTTTATAAATTTTGAAAACAAATCAACATGTTAAAATTATTATTTTCAGCTTGCAGTTCATATCACCACTGATTATGAAGTCTACTCTGTTATCCAGTCAGGACGCATGACATGCCTTGTTGCATATTTCTGATCTACATTATATAATGTTTCATACAGAATGCAAGTATGTGATCTGGATTTGATTTGTTCAAATCGTTCAGAAACTGAAGACCACTGAATTGGCTTTAGATTCTGCTTGTGGGCTTCCTGAAGGTAACTGCTTGAGTACAAAAGAAAGAATGCTAAAGAAAAATTACTTTGATCACATTCAATATGCTTTTCTTATACCAAAAGTCAAGAAAGAATGGAAGTCTTTTTCAGCAAAGGTCACATAAAGAAGTCAAAACAGTTCCTGTAGAATAATCAATTTAATAAACAAGAGGCAAGCATATTCTTCCACAAGTCTATACTCTGTTAAGTATTCTATGTCAATTGCTTTATTAAAAAAAACTTGAGTCTGAGTGATGCTTATGAATGAATAATGCGTTGTTATTAAAAACAAAAAACAGATTTTATTGCCAGGTGTCTGTAAATAAATGTATGCACTTGCTTTTTTGATATTTGTCACTCAAGATCATAGAACAAACTGACATCAGTATCAAAGCAGAAATTATTTTCCTCTTCTCCAAGGGGGGAAAAAGCTGTTCTATCTTTTAATTTGTATTTCAAGAATACTTTAAATAGAATATCAGATAGAAAGATATATATATATATATATATATATATATATATATATATATATATATATATATATATACTTTGTATTACAACACTTTGTATTACAATAGAATATCAGATAGAAAGATATATATATATATATATATATATATATATATATATATATATATATATATATATATATATATATATATATATATACTTTGTATTATATATATATATATATATACTTATTTATTATTTAAAATTATCAGCTTAAAAACCTTACACACACACATATATATATATACTTTGTATTACAACACCCTGTTAAGCCCCAATTAAGGGAGAAAGCATACTGCTTTCTTTTCTGTCTTTCGGCTCATCACCAGAGACCATACCGACAGAAAGCTATTTGTTTCGTTGCCTTTTGTTTACATGTGTGTAAGGTTTTTAAGCTGATAATTTTAAATAATAAATAAGGGAGACTAGTATAGATCTATTTCGAGCTAGTTAGCTCTCTTCAGCTAGCCATACCCTTACTGGGATTCGAACCAGGGAAGTATTACATGTGAGGCAGTTGTAATTGCCACTACACCACTGGCTCTCTCCTTATCAGCTCAGGCAGGGGAATAAGTATATACTTTGTATTACAACATCCTGTTAAGCCCCAATTAAGGGAGAAAGCATACTGCTTTCTTTTCTGTCTTTCGGCTCATCACCAGAGACCATACCGACAGAAAGCTATTTGTTTCGTTGCCTTTTGTTTACATGTGTGTAAGGTTTTTAAGCTGATAATTTTAAATAATAAATAAGGGAGACTAGTATAGATCTATTTCGAGCTAGTTAGCTCTCTTCAGCTAGCCATACCCTTACTGGGATTCGAACCAGGGAAGTATTACATGTGAGGCAGTTGTAATTGCCACTACACCACTGGCTCTCTCCTTATCAGCAATTTGTAATACAAAGTATATACTTATTCCCCTGCCTCTGCTGATATTTGGATGTTTGTTTCATAAATGAAGAACTTTGCTTTTGTTTCTGTTAAATATTATTTTACTTTCAGCCAATTTCTTTAGCACATCAACATAATTTAGAATTTTATTTCTGTCTTATGAGGTACAAGTTATCATAATTTTCAATAATCTGCACATCTGATTAGCATTTATTCCAGCTCTTCCTAATTAATAAAATATCAAAAAGTAGGAGATCCAAGTCAACTTTTGTCAATATCTCCATTCAATTTGACCAGCTCTGTTTTCAAGTTTTCAAGTCAGGATTCCCATAAAAATAATAATATTATATATTATTAAAGCAAGAAAACAAAAAACTATTATTTGTCTATGAGGGTGAACTGGAACTTTTTTATTCAATTATTCAATTATGTCACATTCACTAGGGTGAATGAAGCTTCTTCAGTCAGAAATGAATTGCCTTTCCAAAAAGTACATTTGGGGAAACCATGACCTGGATATCTGAGAAAGACACTTGAATGAAGTTGTTTAATAAAATATTTCCACAATTGATTCTAATAGAATTTTCTTTAATATCAAAATATTTTCACTTATCTTTTAAAGAGTATCAAAATAAATGGAATGGCAGTGTGCTTGGTTGACCATAGATATTTATTCTACTTTTCTAAATGTTAATTCTTGTAAGAATATGGATTGGGTTTATATATTAGGTGAGCAGTTCACAATTTTCCACCATAGCCTAAATGTATTAATTCCTTTTTTGAATGTTAAATACAGCTTTGTGATGTATTCTATGCAGTAAATGTCATACTTTGCCCTATAAAACTTTGCAGTTAACTTCAACAATGAATCACCTGTTTTTTGTATCTTCAGTGTTCCCTCTATTTCTAGCATAATTATACAAGATATAAATAAAGAGTACTTAAAGCATAATCCTATGCTTATCTTCCCAGTTGGAAATCTTGTTTTGTTCAGTGAAGTTCAGTCTGTAATAAATATGCTAAAGCTTGTTCCCATCATTGCCATTTTTACGATACAAGATTCAGAATCATGCTGCTGTTACAGAAAATATCATTTATAAAATTGAGATTCTGAAGAACATCTGAGGAAAATTTGTGGATAAAGATGAGGACTTGGGAACATCCTAGAACACCCTCCCCAAAAAAGAACATTCTATTTACCAAGCAGCTTACTGCCATTATCGGCCTCCCGCTGACCAATATGCTCCCATAGAGTCGGCCTCCTCGGGGTGCCGCCGGCTGGACAGCCGGCGACCCCGAGGATGCGGGCCTTCTCATTGGGGGCACCCTCCCTCTGGAACGAATTACTCCCGGAGATGAGGACCATCCCTGATCTCCTGACCTTCCGCCTTGCGTTGAAAACCCATTTATTTCAGCAAACCGGTCTGGCCTAGGGGTTTTTAGAGCTTTTAATTTGGTTTCTAACTTTCTTGATCCCTTATTTTTAATCTTTTGATATGGCCAACGTATTTAATTCTTTTAACTTTTAAATATTGTATTTGTATTTCTATATGTGTATTTTATCTTGGCTGTTCACCGCTCCGAGTCCCTTTGGGAGAGGAGGGCAGTATTTAAATTTAAATAAATAAATAAATACATAAAGATTACTTAAAGTCTTTGAAAATTAAAAACTATGTTATTAATTGCTTAGAATTATATCCTGCCATTTCAAGATAGTATATCTAAGAAGTTCTTGAGAATTTCTCAGAAGTTAAAAGTGGCATCTTTAGTCATATTTTATCATTCCAACAGCAAACTGTGAGATCGGCTAGACCAGCGGTAGGGAATCTTGGCTCTTTTATCACTGATGGACTTCAACTCCCAGAATTCCTGAGTGAGCCATAAATGTTTCCCCATCCCTGGCCTAGTGGTTTTTCAGTTGTGAGGGAATCAATTTTTGACTTGAATGGGACTGTTTAATATACAAATGTAGGACATATAAAGAATATTGATCATTCAAGTCAAAAATTAGGATATTTGTATATTGAACAATCCCATTCAAATCAAAAATTGATTTCCCTCACAACTGAAAAACCAGTAGGCCAGGGATGGGGAACTTTTTATAGCTCATTCAGGAATTCTGGGAGTTGAAGTCCATAAGTGATAAAAGAGCCAAGGTTCCCTACCCCTGGCCTAGACTGAGAGATAGTTGCCCATATAAAGCTGGCCTGTGAGATATATTCAATATTATACCTATTGCACATTGATTTGGTATCATTTACGATGCCCACCCACAGATCTGCTGCCTTTTAACATACTATTGGGTTAAATGGAACTTGTGTGGGAATAAACTTAAGTCTTGGAATAATATATATTTTATGCCCAAACAGACATGCAGGACAAGATCACAAACCTCTAATGACAAACTTGTTGATAATGTGGAAATCCATAAAGTCCCATCCTTTCGTCAGAGTTTGAAGCTGTAGAGATCTTTTTCTTCTACTAGGAAAAAACACTTGGCATGAAGGACTGCAGAAATGAATCCTTCAGATCATTCCATTTATGAAGACATTGTAATACAAGAGCTAAGTCAAATTGATTGTGTGTCCACATCTACCTATCTACTTTTATTTTATTGGAGATTTTTATTTTATTGCTCTCAGTAAACAATTCTCCTGTCCCACAAGAAACAGAGATCTGGAGAAGTGCTTCATACTAAAAAGGGATCCCTAAAGGATTGCAGAGAGATTTTAGCAAAACTATTTCTAGATTTACATCACTGAAGATAGTTACTTTATTTTGCTAATCTGAGCAATTTTTTTACTTCCTGGAAAAAAAATAGTCCAATTTTGAAATATTTCCAATCCCAAGATAAATCAGCTAATTTTCATACCATCTGGGGACCCAAATTATTCTTTGTTCTTAGAATATTGGTGTCTATTTATGTTTCATAACATCATTTTACATCATCACCAAGGGCCTTAGTGGTGCAGGCTGTTAATCATCTAGCACTTAGTGCAAGCTGCCTGCAATTAGTGCAGATTTGAATCCCACCAGGCTCAAGGTTGACTCAGCCTTCCATCCTCTCGGGGTAGGTAAATTGAGGACCCAAGATTGTTGGGGGCAATAAGCTGACTTTGTAAAAATGCCGCTTGGGGGGGCCAAAAAGCCCTACTAATAAGCAGGCATATACAATGGAATGAAGGCTATTGCTGAGCACTTAGCATGGTGTTCCATAGACTGTAAGCCGCCCTGAGTCTCCGGAGAAGGGCGGCATATAAATGTAATTAAAAATTAAAAAAAACATTTTTTAATATTGTTCAGTCAGCCAGCTGTAAGTTAATCAAGATCAAAACCTCTCTAAGATTTTTGTAATGCCAAACCCCCCCCCCCCCCAGAATTTCTTTCTTTCTCTACTCTATCCTAAGCTTAGTTTCCATAATCCTTGTTTTTTTAAAATAAATAAATAAAACCTCTATTGTTATCTTTGTCTTTTTATATCAAATGTATCTTTCTTTTTTACTTGGACGTTCAACAAAAATGACATTTATACATTTCTACGAAGAAATTAATTGAGTCTGTCATTTGCACTTCTATAACTGTCTGGTTTGACACTGCAACCAAACAAGCTGACTTCAAGCTGACAGACTTCAATGGGTAGTTAGAACTGCAGAAAAAAAAACAATTGCTACCAGCCTGCCTGCCTTCCATTGAGGACCTGTATACTGCAGAGCCAGAAAGAGGTCTATGAAAACATCTACAGACCCCTCACATCCTGGACATAAACTGTTTCAACTTCTTCCCTCAAGATGATGCTGTAGGGCATTGCCCACCAAAATAACTGATACAAAGAATGCCATCATTCTGCTAAGCAACTAATTCCCACAACACTGTCAAACTACCTAGAATAGAATAGAGCTGGAAGGGACCTTGCAAGTATTCTAGTCCAGCCTCCTCCTCAAACAGGAGAAACTATACTTAGTAGGATCTTATTATGATTATCCTTCTCATCTTTCCTATTAGCTATTTCCTTATCCTCCTATGACTATAATTTGCTAGACCGATACTCAAATACAGCTCATCAGTCTGGAACCCACATTACGTATCTGATATTAACACAGTTGAGAAAGTCCAGAAATATTTTACAAGAAGAGTTCTCCACTCCTCTACTCTTTGCAGAATACGTTATGCCACCAGACTCAAAATTGTAGACCTAGAAAATCTAGAACTACGTCGCCTTCAGTCCGATCTAAGTACAGTATATAAAACCATACTTTGCAATGTCCTACCTGTCAATGAATACTTCAGCTTCAACCATAACAACACTAGAGGAAACAATAGATACAAACTCAAGGTTAACCGCACCAAACTTGATTGCAGGAAATACGACTTCAGCAACAGAGTGGTCAATGTCTGGAATACTCTACCTGACTCTGTGATTTCTTCCTCAAACCCCAAAAACTTTAACCTTAGACTGTCTACAATTGACCTCACCCCCTTTCTAAGAAGTCTGTAGGGGGCGTGCATAAGCGCACCAACGTACCTACCGTCCTTGTCCTATTGTTTCTTTTATATTTTATTTTTCTTATATATATCCATTATTCATAACTATCTTTTACTTATACCTATTATATTGTAAGCAATTGACAAATAAACAAATAATAAATAAATAAATAAATATAACTTTGTTGCTTGTATCTTATAATTTATATGTTATTCTTCTAGGAAAGGGGTGGGTCCTAACTGTCTACAGCTTTGTGTACTGATTTGATTTTGAACTCTGCTTTAAGACAAATCTATGGTTCACTGAGTCACCAAGACAATGCCTGATTCTTATCCAATTGTTGTTAAGCCTCCATTCCTAGCTCATTTTTCAGGGAAAAGAAAAGCCTATTTTATTCCCCGAACCATTGCCACAGTTGTTCAGACATTTCTACTTAACACTCAGGCATAAAGTTTTCCTCTTCAATGTAGTATCTTTTGGTTGTAACTATTAGTTCCATATGATGGTCTCTTTCTAATTTTGATGCCTGGCATAAAGTGCTCTCCTTAAAATATGAATTATAGATTTTTTATGACTTTCAGGTTTCATCAAAGAAGTTACCCACTTTTTTAACCATTTGGCATGACACTTTATACAGCTTCTCTTCCTGGTTGCCCATTTTCTGATTTTCTTGTTTCTATTCATCTTTATTAAAAAAAAATTCAGTGTAAGTGAGTTGAAGGAGAAAAACTATTTTAATTTCTGAATTTTACACACAGCTATGCAAGTTCCCAAGATTTAAATGTCACCATCCTTGCTATGAGAGCTCAAAGATCAAAAATAAACTTTTTGATCTTTTTGGATATCCCACTTTTCAGAGATGCCCCAGGAGCCTCATCATTTCACTATTTTCCAATTCATACTTCGTAACTGTGGAATTTGTAAATAGAATAAGCGCTGTCGTTTGTTAAGCAACTATAACTAAACACACTTATTTTTTTTAATTTGTTTTCCTTACTCTAAAACAACTGTGCATACCATATTAATTGTTGGGTCATTGCTTGTAGCATACTGTCATGTTTTTTTGAAGGGAAGGGGGTTCCTTCAAATCAATGCAGAATTCTAGCAATAGCCTGGACAGGTCCCTGCGGTTTTCTTGGCAAGATTTCTGGAGTGGTTTGCTATTGTCTCATTGGTGGTATTCAAAAACTTTTACTACCGGTTCTGTGGGCGTGGCTTGGTGGGTATGGCCATGTGACTGGGTAGGCGTGGCTTTTCTTTTTTGCAGTCCCCACCTATTTTGGGGAGCTTCTTAGCCACAGAGGAGCCTCTGCGGGGGGGCGTTTTGGCTTCCCTAAGGCTCCTCTGAGGCTCAGGAACAAAAAAAACAGAGCATGGGAGGGGCATGCAGCACTCCTCCAAGCTCCGTTTTGGGAGCTTCCTAGGCTCAGAGAAACCTCTGGGGGGGCGTTTTTGCTCTCCTAAGGCTCAGAGCTCCTCCGGGGCTCTGGATGGCAAAAAATGAAGGGGGGGGGGGCTGAGCTCCTCCCTCCATTTTTTGCCTTCCTGGGCCTCAGCAAGGGGAATCCCGGCACAGCTGATCTTATCTACAGCTGATTGTCGGGAGGGAAGAAAAGAAAGAAAGAAATACCTTAGGCGAATGTCAGGCAGGCGGGCGGGGATTGTCAGGCAGGCGGCCGGGGTGAGCGAGCATCAGGCGGGAGGGTGACCTTGTGGGGGGAGCGTGGTGACCCACACCAAATTCTTGCTACCGGTTTCCCCAATACGTTGCGAATCGGCTGAATACCACCACTGTATTGCCTCCTTTCTAGGCTAAGAGTAACTGACAGGTCCAAAGAAACCCAGTGAAAATGGAATTAGAACTCATAGGCTCCAGCTGGTGCAGAATGCAGCCGCACAGGTGGTGTTGGGGGCTCCTCGGGGCTCCCATGTTATGCCACTCTTGCGTGAGCTGCATTGGCTCCCGGTGATCCTCCGGATGCACTTCAAGGTTCTAGTTACCATCTTTAAAGTGCTCCACGGCTTGGGACCAGGATATTTGCAGGACCGCCTCCTGCCATTATCGGCCTCCCATCGGCCAATACGTTCCCATAGAGTCGGCCTCCTCAGGGTGCTGCCGTCTGAATGGCTGGCAACCCCGAGGGTGTGGGCCTTCTCGTTGGGGGCACCCTCCCTCTCGAACAAATTACCCCCGGAGATGAGAACCATCCCTGATCTCTTGACCTTCCGGCGCGCATTGAAAACCTATTTATTTCATCAAGCCGGTCTGGCCTAGGGTTTTTAGGGGTTTTTTAATTCGGTCTTACTTGGTTTTAGCTTTTAACCCCTTTATATTTTTTAGCTTTTCAGCCTTTATATTTTGTTTTTTAATTGTTTTTAATTCTGTATTGTTTTTGTATTTTAATTCGGCTGTGCACCGCCCTGAGTCCTGTCAGGGAAATAGGGCAGTATGTAAGTTCAATAAATAAATAAATAAGTGTCCTGCTTCTAGCCTGATACCTCCATATCAGGGATGGGCTGCTGGGGCTCGGAGAGCCCCTAACTAAGTTTCTATGCAGTTCAGAGAACCCCCAAATCCCATTCCTGGCTGGCCCTGCCCACCCTATCCTGCCTCTCCCAGGAGTCCCAACGTGGCCTGTTTTGCATGCAGGTAAGTGTAGGGTGAGGCTTGGAGAAGGCAAAAAACAGGCCTCCCAGAAGTTCAGGGAGGCTGAAAATGGGCCCTTTTCCATCTTCCAGAGAGCCTCTGGAGCCCAGGGAGGCCATTTTTACCCTCCTGGAGGTTCAAAGAAAGCTCCCGAGCCTGGGTAGGGCAAACACCACCACCCGCCATGGTGCAGGAGGCTGACTAGGCCACGCCCACCATGGCCGTGCCCACCCAGCAACTGGGAAGATAACACTTTGCTAAAACTTTTGAAGCCCACCCTTGCTCCATATTAGACTGGCTCTTGACTGCCATGCCTACTGGTTAAATATTTCTAATGTGAAATATTTCTATTAATGCTGACCGCCTTTCTGATTAGACAATAAAATATTGGGGGATAGTTACTACCTAGAAAAAATGATGCATCCATAATATTTGACACAAATGAGAAAGCAAAATCATTTAAAATTATTTGAATATGAGTGAGTACTGTTTCTTATTCTTTTCCAAGTAGGAAGCTAGCCATGCTACCAATTTATAGCATAATTCAGCCATCACTATAGTGATATATTTTAAATGCTGGCAGGCTTTATATCTGCATAGGGATGCCAATATAATGCCATGAATTGCTTTTTGTAGTCAGTTTGCCTATCACTGTAGAATATATGGTATTATTCCACTTTACCTTTGTAATTGTATAAATAAAATAACTCATTGAAAAATATCTAATATTTGTTATTATTCATGTGAAAATATTCATAGGTTTCTGTCTGAATTCTAAAATCCCAGAGCAATTTAACATCTTCGTTTTCTTTGATGTTCTCTATTTTATGGTCCCGCCAGTTCTCGCTTGCAGGCAAATGATATTTCTTACGGATCTTCCAATGCTGCTTTGTCATGCCATTGTTTGTGGTCAAACTGGGTGATCTTCTTGCATCACTTGCCGGGTGGTCCATTGTTTCTTAAGCTTCTTTGCATAGGCAGCACTTACTGTCTGTTGCTGTCCTCTCAATTCTGGCTTTATATGTATTTTGTTCTTAAGGCTTGGTCTTGTGCAGCCGGAATTAATCCATCAGTCTCTTTCTTCAACTTTTCTGCTCTTAGCCATTGCCGGGTCTTGTTGTTATCTGCTTTTCCTGTTACTTTTTTAAAAAATATACTGGCTATGTAGTGCTTTGCTTTCTCATGCTTCCGTTCTGTTTTTCATTTGATCTTTCTTTCAGGCAGTGAAACAGTGCAATGACAAATAGTAGTGGTGATAGTCAGGAGTGGGATTCTACCAGTTTGGAACAGTTCTATAGAACCGGTTGTTACGATTCTGCACAGTTTGGAGAACTGGAAAATCACACCACTGGCTGGCCCCTCCCCTCCCCACCCACCCCACCCAGGAGTCTTCCCTGAGGCCCAGTCAGGGGTGGTATTCAGGGGGTTGGGG
Organism: Bungarus multicinctus; assembly: GCA_023653725.1. NCBI lineage: Eukaryota > Metazoa > Chordata > Lepidosauria > Squamata > Elapidae > Bungarus > Bungarus multicinctus. Next base: position 9,857,775 of record CM042848.1, on the reverse strand, counting down.
GAGGGAGAAGTGGCCTGAGAGCAGAGCTGAACCTTCCTTAGGATTGAAGCTTCTATTTTTCAGACTCAGGCAACAGATTGCAGAAAGGTAGTTCTGGGAGTGAAACTGAGATTCTGCAAACAGCTCAATCTGCCTGCCGGCTTTACCTGATTTGGGTTGAAAGTTACTCTTTTTAAAATAAAAAATTCAACCTTTACATATATATTTACAATATTTACATACAAGCCATGCCCAGCCAGTCACATGACCACCAAGCCACACCCACAAATTAGGCCATGCCCACAGAACCGGTTGTTAAGAAATTTGAATCCTGGTGATAGTGAATCTTCTTGAAATATCCCTCTCTTGATATTAATCTCTCCCGCCCAGTCACTCACCATTGACCTGCAACTGTGTCTTCCAGTGTTCCATCGAACTTTGTACAAAAGTTTTGATGTTTCTACTGACTTCTGTTATTTTATTTTTTTTAATTACATTTATATGCCGCCCTTCTCCGGAGACTCAGGGCGGCTTACAGTCTATGGAGCACCATGCTAAGTGCTCAGCAATAGCCTTCATTCCATTGTATATGCCTGCTTATTACTAGGGCTTTTGGGCCCCCCAAGTGGCATTTTTACAAAGTCAGCTTATTGCCCCCAACAATCTTGGGTCCTCAATTTACCTACCCCGAGAGGATGGAAGGCTGAGTCAACCTTGAGCATGGTGGGATTCGAACCTGCACTAATTGCAGGCAGCTTGCACTAAGTGCTAGATGATTAACAGCCTGATGCCTTCTTTGTAGTCAATCCATGCTACATTCAGATTGGTCTTGCAATTCTCTTGCAGTTTTCCAAAATCATTTTGTCAATTAGGAGTTGATCTTTTGTTCCTCTGCTACTGGGGTAGTTTCATTGCTCAGTTGTAGAAAAAGATTGTTTTCAATTAAATGCTGTTGGACTGCATTAGCTACCATACTAGTTAGCAATTAGAAAGTAATTGGCCTATAGTTGCCTAATGCTGCCCCTTTTACTGGAGCTTTTATTGTCAGGTAGATTTGTCCAGATGTTAGCCACTCTTCAATTTCACCTCCTTACAGTATGTTGTTAAACTACTTGGCAACTCCCTCCTCTACGTTCTGAGTTACTCTGGGAAGGCTTTTATTTCTTTGCCCTGGGTAAACCTTTGCAGTTCTTCCAATTCTGCTTCCGTAAATACTTTATTTCGTATTGTGAATCGGCATTGATCTGCTAGCCTCTGCTCTGTTATTTCTGATTCTGAATCAGAGGTGGTATTCAACCAGTTCTGACAGGTTCTGGAGAACCGGTAGCGGAAATTTTGAGTAGTTCAGAGAACCAATAAATAAGTCTGCCCGCCAATCTATTCACTGCCTCCTAAGTCCCAGATGATCAGCTGGATCTTCTTTTGTTGCCCTGCACAGGAGAAGGGGCTGGAAAGCAGGTTAGCGGGATGGGGAGGGAATGGGGATTTTACAGTATCCTTCCCCTGCCATGCCCACCAAGCCACTCCCACAGAACCAGTAGTAAAAAAATTTGAATACCACCACTGTTCTGAATGTTGTTCTTTCCAGGACTGGCACATTCATTTCAAATATCCTCTTCTTGTTGGACTTGACCTGTAATAACCAATAATTATTTCTTTGTTTTTAATAATTGTGGATTATTATTATAATTGTAGATTTAATCTTCAGTTCGATCACAGTCTGGGACTGGTAAAAACAGTTTAACCAAGGACATAAGAGCTGTTAAGGTAATGTCTGAGTATTTAGGCAGTTCTGAGTAAAGTGGTTTTTATTATTATTTTATTATTATTATTTACAGAAAATGTGAAATTACAGCTGCAGTTATTTTGTGCCCCAGGTATTGAGTTATAACTGTAGCTATGCTGTTCCTTAGTTAATTCCTTGCAGTGAGTTGCCATTTATATTTGATATTACAGTGTTGGCATACCTTATGCTAGCTGTTTCTTTTGAACAAACTCCAATGCGATCTTATTCTGTTGGGTTTTTTGCTGTTCTTGATTCTCAGTTAATCCTTTGTTTCATTCTTTTGTTTTTGTTTTGTTAGAGGGCTTTGTTCTTACTAAGAGGAGAAGGTACCTGATTTGGGAGTGGAAACAATTCAGTATCTATACTGGCTTCCTCTACTGCTGACTCCTCATGGTTTGCAGTTTGAGCTACTTTATGGTTTTCAGTTCATTTGTGTCAATCTTGGACCCAAACCTCTGGACCACAGTAGTCCCTGTAGTTTTTTCCCCTTCTTTTTCAGAAATAGTTTCCCCTTCCCTTTTTCTTCCTATGGCAGAAAGAATGTGATCGGTCCAAGTTCATCCAAATGGCTTTATGCCCAAGTCAGGATTAGAACTCAAACTCTCCCCATTTCTAGCCTGTTGCCTTAATCATGCAGCACCCACCCCTTTCCTAGAAAATTGAAATAGCCTAGGAAATATTAAAAAGGCAGAATATTTCTCCTAAAAAGAATAGAAACTCAAGAAACAGAAACTCACTCAAGCGGAAACTCACCCCAGAAGCAGAATCTCACCCCCACCTTTGTTAATGGGTGGGCCATTAAGGCCTGGGCCAGAATACTTTACATAAGAAGGAACTCCAGGTAAAGCTATAGAAATTGCCAAAAGCCCTCTTAAGGGCATAATCACCCATCAAGGCTAGACCAAGCCTGGAACTCAGGACAGCCTACAGAGTTGACCCTGGGAGTCTGACAACCAATTAGAATACAAGCTCCAGTTCAAATCCCAACAGAGGGTATAAAACCCAGCACTCTCAATACCTCAGCCCTTTTTTCTTCTTGACCTTCTCACCTTGAAGTATGTGATCAGATTTCTCTGGAGGTCCAGGCCATGTGGTCCTGTCCACCATTAAACCTTCCAAGCAGCCTCCATGTTTCCAGTGTCTTTTTCCCCACTTGGAATTGAACCCAGAAGGATATTTCTTCCAACAATCACTACACCAAACTGGCTCACCTCTCTTTTCCTGCTTCTCTTTCAAATAAAAACAAAAAATGAACCTTGTATGACATCGCTTTTTGTCTGAAATGAGGTTAGAAAATGTTTGTTGAAAGCCTGACTATCCCATTACTTATAGGAAGATACACTGGCAAGAATAAGTGACCCCCAATTTTTTTACCATTTTGATGAAGATCTTGGATTGGATCCAGACTTACTTTTCCTATTCCTTGTTTCCTATTTGTTTTAGTGAGTGTAATGTAACCAAGAGTATGCTTTGACTAAACACACAGCCCATAAATGGCTGCCTTAAAAACTGAAAGAAACCTTTGCTGGATGCAGGCTTCCCTTAACTCTTATTACCATAAATAGATTTGCTGCAATTAATAAAATATTAAGATAAAATGGTGGCCCAAAGTCAAGAGCTCCTCTGAAATCAAGACACAATTTTAAATAAAAAAATTCACTGAGAGTTTTCTTAATGCTGAATAAATTATAATAAAGGTTAGTAACATTAAAGGCTAATTCTAAAAATACTAATTATTTCTGCTACTTTTAATATTACTCATAGCATTTTTCTTTCTTTGAAAACATCGCCATCTACTGTTCATTATAGTAGTCACAGATGAAACCGAATTCTACTGCAAGAATTTTTGCTGGCTAGCTTTATTATTGGCTCTGTTTTAAATAACAACATAAACTTAACAACATAAACTTTTAATTAATAACATAAACATTGTTCATTTGACGTAATTTGATGAGAAGGAACTTCCTAATTGCAGGATTATTGGCAAATATTCTCATTTGAAAGAAAGCTATCTTGAACATTATATACAGTAGATTATTTGGATGTATAGCCAGCTCTTTACATACTATCCACTTCAGCGGTACAATAAAAGACTGGCTATTTCTATTTAGAAGAGATATTTCATCGAATTGGCTTCTGGGATCATTTCATAAAAGACAGAACCTCTAAATATATGGAATCCAGCTGGAGGAAGTAGAATTAAGAAATAGTAAAAATGTTAAAGCTGCTTAGTTGGAATTGATAGCCAGAAATAAGGAAATTGATTAAGATGTTTCTTCAGGAATTGGAAAAATTAATGAAGGTGTTGCAGAGGTACAGATTAAGAGAAGTAATAAGGTGGCTGTAGGAAGACAGCTTGAAGTTGATACATAAATCAGAACTGGGGACCTCAGGAAAAGAGGGGGCCTATCCCAAAGAGTAGAGCAGGGGTGGGATTAAAAAAAATTACTACCGGTTCTGTGGATGTGATTTGGGCATGGTGTGGCTTGGTGGAGATGGGTTGGTGGGCATGGCAGGGGAAGGATACTGCAAAATCTCCATTCCCTCCCCATTCCTGGGGGAAGGTTACTGCAAAATCCTATTCCCTCCCCACCACACTAATCTGTTTTCCAGCTCCATTTTCCTGTGCAGGGCAACAAAAGAATCAGCTGGGATTCAGGAGGCAGACAATAGATGGGGCCAGGGCCAGTCTGAACTACTCAAAGTTTCTGCTACTGGTTCTCCAGAACTGGTCAGAACCTGCTGAATACCACCTCTGGAGTAGAGACACAGAAAATGAAATTCAGAAGATCCAAGGTATGGAGCTACAAATGCAACACACATACAACATGGAGATGAAAGGAAGTTTAGACTTGCAGTGCAACTAGAAAAAAAATGGGAAGGGATAAAAGATGCTACCTGCGATGACTCAGGGCTGGGTATGGAAGCAACGCAGCCGGAACGAAGGCTTAATTCCCCTTTATTGCTCCAACTTTTCCCCAAAAGTCCCACCATTCATTGCAAGTCCAGGAGCAAAGCTCTAAACATGCACGTCCAATAGTTCCTGCTTGCTATTAGTCCAGCACAGTTCTGAGAATAGCCACAATTCAGGAAACCTGGTCCCAGGGAGTCCTTGTCATAGGAAGAGTTCCAGAAAGGGGAGAGAAATCATCCCTTAATTTGAGACTTGGGAGCCTGCATTTCTAAAGTAAATTATCAAAAAGCTGGAGAATATGTGAGATAGCTAGCACTTAACCGTAAAACAGTTTCTGTGTTGAAACAGGAGTTAACATGTCTGAGATCTAGTTTCAAAACTTCATTCACCTAAATCATACATTGTATATTTTTTCCCAGAATTGCCAGGGATTTTAATAATAGTTCTAACACAAGCACATAGAAAAATGCTATACAGGTAGCCTTCGACTTACAATCATTTGTTTAGTGGTTACTAAACGGCACTGAAAATAGTGACTTACATAGGTTTTTCACACATATGACCAATGCAGCATCCCCATGGTCACATGATCAATATTCAGTGCTTGGCAACTGGTGTGCATTTATGATAATTGTAGTGTCCCATCTTTTGTGACTTTCTGATACGCAAAGTCAATGGAGAGCCAGAGTCACTTACAACTTAACAATTGCAAAACAACTGTGACAGCAAAAGTTATAAAATGGGACAAAACTCATTTGTCTTGCTTAGCAACAGAAATTTGGGTTCAATTGTGATCATATTGAGGACTCCCTGTACACATTATTATCATAGAGTTACTTAAACCATTCAGGAAATAAATAGTCCTCAACATAATCCCTCAAACCAGTTCAGAAAGCTAATTGAACCTCTAAAGATAGTTGTTATAGAACCAGGAATTAGAATGTTTTCCAAATCCCTGATATTACCCACATTTAACACTCAAATTAACAGTTACTCCAGATACGTGTTAAGATTCATAGATTAATATGTTCAGAGGTGGTATTCAGCAGGTTCTGATCAGTTCTGGAGAACTGGTAGTGGAAATTTTGAGTCGTTCAGAGAACCGGCAAATACTACCTCTGACTGGCCCTGCCACCATCTATTCTCTGCCTCCCGTGTCCCAGCTGATTGTCTGGTTCTTCTTTTGTTGCCCTGCACAGGAGAACGGAACTAGAAACCAGGTTAGTGGGGTGGGGAGGGAATGGGATTTTGCAGTATATCCTTCCCCTGGAGTTGAAAGGGAATGGATATTTTACATTATCCTTCCCCTGCCATGCCCACCAAGCCACGCCCACAGAACCGGTAGTAAAAAAAAAATTAATCCCACCATTGAATATATTGCTGAAGAAATAATAAACTTATCCGTATTATGTTGTTAAAACAGTATTTTTATTGTATAGTAAAGTATTATTTTCTTTTGATCCAGTCTTCTTATATGTTTATTTTTTATTACTATTGTTATGGTTCTGATTGCATTGGTCCAGGACTTCAATCGTTTTTGTTTTGTTTTTTGAAACTACTGCTAGTGAACAAATTATATTTCTTGAACTGACTATTTCTGCAATGTTTCTTTTCTTGGCATCCCAATGGGCACTCAAATCTCTTGAGTACTCAGCCTTTCAGCAAACATCCCATGGGTTTCAAACATTTCTATATGTGTAGTGTATGTCACAAGGAATTGTTGGAAGTAAAATCTGGTCTGGTTCTTATTCCAAACCAGGAGAAAGATGCAGGAGAAATGAATTGGAGGCAGGCTCTTGTTAGAAAGGAGGTCTCCATTTATTTGGTAGCCAGAAACAACAACAACAACAACAACAGCATGTTTCTGAGGTGGCTGATAAATCGGGGCTGAAAGTAGATGGGCTTTTATAAAATTTTTGGGGCTTTGTGACTGAGATGCCTGGGCAAGAATATGTCATTTTAATATTTCAATGGCTGTTGCCAGATTCCTATGGGATCATGTAGGGGTCATAACTTGCTCTACAGGCAAAAGGGAAAATGCAAATCCTAGGTCTTTTGTTTGCTAATCTTGTCAGTTTCGGTTCCTTGCCTATTTGCTGTTTATTTGGAGTAGCTGGCTGTTCTTTGTTTATGAATAGAGTGGCCAGGCTTTATTAATGGATATAAAATATTCATTCATAAAGCTTAGCCTCTTCAGGCTTCTGCTTGGCAGAATGTTAAATGAAACATCTTGAACAAACATCTTGAACAAATATCTTGAACAAAAATACAGCACCTGTCCAAGTTTTGGTTTTTGAGGAGGAAAGAAAGTATGTATCGGCATGAAACTTGGAGACGAGGGGATCTCTGGAGGCATGAATTTACTTGCCAATGAATGCCTAATAGTCCAGATCAATCCCAGATGTTGAGTAATATTAGAAGGATTGGTCAACAAAAATCCTTTTCCAGGAGCATCTTAAGAAGATAATGGAGATAATTTGTGTTTCTTCTCAAGATTATTATAAACTGCTTTACCACTCCACAATAAGTCTTCATTTTCTTAAAAATTCTATGTGAAACCAGAGAGAAATCAGCTAAGAGTTCTCAAATGAAATGGTATTATCAGAGATGTTATAAAGTCCTAGTGCTCATTTTCGACCCACTTCTCACAGGTAAACTTCTGCTAGCATCACACTGTGATAGTCCAGTAAGGAATTAAGGATAGGAGATAGAATGGACTTTGCAGCCTTTCAGAAAAAAAAACCTGAATATACAACCTTTAGAATCAGCCTTGATGTAGAAATTCCAATGGGAAACCAAGGGTTAAGGGCCACAAGTAATCATTAACTAGTTTATGTGGAAGGTACAGATGTTGTATCTGTAATGTATTGGATAATAACGTTCAGACATCCTCTCTGTTTTGCATTGGTCAAACCATAGTTGGAATTTGGGAAAAACAGCAACCAAAGAAGATATGGAAGAAGAAAGATATGAGAAATGTGCAAGTTTAAAGAAAACAGTGGTGAGATACAATAATTATTGTGCTGACAGGTTACAAATCTCTAGCAAGTTTATGCATTGACCAGCGAAGCGAAGGGAGGTTGCGCTGCTAAACGTTCTTCATCAGCTCGCCCCAATAGCGAAAAGGACAAATCAGATCGCTCGCAGAACTTCACTCCGCCAAGAGCGCAGGCGCATCTTTCCTGTTCTGTAATTTCCGGGTTACAAATGATAGAGTAAGAAAGGCTAGAACGGTTTGGTTAGGAGAAAGCCAAGAGGGTTTCGCTGCGGGTTCGCGCGTTGGTCCCGGGAAGAACCGTTTACACCCCATCCCACCCCACCCTTTACGGATCCTGACCGTTAAATGTGGGTCCGGATCAAGCGCCATGCCTCTGGAAGTATTGAACGGGTCCCTTAGAGTGGTAAAAAATTCTCTGCCCAGCCACCTGCAGAAAGTCGATCTCGAGCGTTTGCAGCTGGGGCGCGATTATGCGAACCAATACATCCAGGTAAAGGCAGTTCATGCGTTTCAGAGGCATTTCAAATATGCCAACCGTGAAATACGGGTGGAGTTACGGGCTGCAGAAAAGTTGCCCTGCCTTTAGTTTTCCGACGTGAAACGTGCTCAAGGAGGATGGGGTATATTTAATTTTCAAAAATGGGTTTATTTAATCCGTTGGGAGGCATTCCCAAATAAATGAATGCAATTTGCAATTCCTAAAATAGCTCACTTGCAAGGGAGGATTGCAAGATATAATAACAATAATAATAATAATAATGTATTTAATATTACTAAACAACATCTACCTATCCCAGGATCTTGGTCAGGACTCGATGGATGGATGAAAATCCAGTCTGAACATCTGGCTAACTTTATTTACAACTATAATAGCTATATAATATAATTATAATACAATATACTGTACCACCTGACTCCCAGCATCTCTGTTGTACCCTTCCTCTCTTGTAACTAGATAGCCTACCCCCTTCTTGTAACAAGCATTCAGTCAAAGTTAATCTCATGTATATATTTTATTCCTGCAAACATGAAGAATTCTTTATTCAGTGTCTTTTTTGCTTGCTTCAGTTTAAATCTAGTGGTTCTTAAAATAGGTATCTCTTTTCCTGGTCTTGAATAATATCAGTTCCTGTAAAAAAAAATCCCCACAAGCAATTTAGTAATTTTAAATTGGATGTTTGTATTTTGCACAAGCAATTTAGTAATTTTAAATTGGATGTTTGACACACAAGCAAATTGGTCTCATCCTTAGGATTTGCCCAAATTAACCTCAGTTTAAGAATCATAGGTCTAGTTCTAGTATATAGATATTTAGAGAATAAACGGATTTTTAAGTAATTTTTTTCCATAGATACTGGAATCCATATGACCCATTCATATTTTAATTTTAATTTTTTGTTTTTATTTCTTTTTCTGAAGAGACAAGAGTGCTTTCTAAAGACACAACCCTAGGCAATTTTACTCTATGTGGGTATATAATATACAACTTCATTTTACTGATAGAGTTACAGCTGGAGAAATCTTTAGAATATAAAGCTAACAGTCCTGGAATAAAAACCTATCTGGTGAATTATTAGGATTTCTTTTTTACTTTTATTTTAAATAATTTATAAAGTCTCCTAGCCATTTTTAAATTGGTAAACCATATCAGAAGGTTTTTTTAAAAAATTTCAATATAGAATGAATTCTATTTCTGTCAGCAATTTTCTTCTGTGCCATAGTTATTCCAATATAAGGGGAAGTTATTCCAATATAAAGGGAATGATTTGGAATATACACTATGTGATTCAAGGTACAACAATATATTAGGCCTGTTGCTGATATTTTTATATACAGATTCTAGTCTGTCTTAGGGATCTTTGCTTTTCCTTGACGTTGAGCAAGTATTTCAGTTGCTGTTTACATACTACTTATGTTTATTCTGAGAAGAAGCTCTGCAGACAAATCATGCAATCAGACTTCATTGATATTCATATATACAGCGTGCATGACATTAAGCCAAAGATTATGTGTTTTTCATTGCTGATAATGGGCAAACTGAGAACTGCAAAGTAAAAAGGAGCATTAGGAAGAGCCATAGGAGTTTCGTTAGAAAAATATTTTAACTCAATTTTGTCAGTTTTACAAAATGCTTTCAAAATGGCCAGCAACATAGTTCTATGCTTGCTCAGAAATAAGTTCCACTAAATTCATTGATATCTATTACAGGTTTAGTGAAGTTAGGATTGCAGCCTGAATCATCATCATTCCAACCATAATACCTATTGCCAACGGTCCGCCGTATAAATGCTGCCTTGAAGGGAAATGAAATTTATTATTTTATCTAACTGTATTGACTTCCTCTGAGAATTTCTTGTAACCGAAAAGTGATGATGTTGCCTTGCCAGGTTGTATTTGCCTTATATTTATATTTTTAGGAACATTCTCTTAATTCTTCTGCTTCTATAAAATCCCCTTAATCTCTTTAGTATTCTAGAATTTTTTCAGAGGGATGTGGGCAGATAATATTGTTTAAAGGTATAGTTTTAAGTTCTGAATATTGTTGTTTATAAAGTTTCAAAATATATTTTTCTCTGATTTAGGGATCATTTGTTACTTCCTATCAATTGATTAATCTTGGAAATGGGACACCTTTCTTCAAGATAGTACTTCAAGGTATTTCAGCACAATGAGCACTATATTCTTATGATTATATTCTAGGTTAGGTTTATCAAACAAGGTGTGTATTCAAAGTGGATGACATGGGTGAGATATACAGAATAGAACAGCAGTGAATGATCACGGAACATTTATATAGTTCCTGAGGGATTGGATTCAAGTTCTGTGTGCAATGTAAATAACGATAGATATAATTTGAGAACAAAATCTTTACAACTATGAATCTTGCTTTTTAGTATTTGTTCACCATGCCTACCTGTAAAGTGAAACGAGATGAGCATAATTTTTCTTGTAGAATGACTTGGGGACAGTTAATTCTTTAAGTATCCTTTCCTATTAAAAATGTTCTGTGACCTAGTCACTTACTGCATATAAATAAAGTGTTTTCTTCTTGATGGTCACAAGGCTTCCTTCACCCTCTGATGAGAAATAATCTGGTCCACTTAGTCATAATATTGGCGAAAGCAAGAACAGGAGTTGTTGTTGTATTAGACATATGCAAATAGTGAAACTGTGATATTTATCTTTTCAGAATCAGAAAACTCATCTTCCAGGAATAGCAGCATCTATATTTTAATATTTGGGAAACTGGCAGAAGATTGTGCCAAAGTTGTCCAACAAGGAGTAAGTGATTTTATTTTTATTGTTAGTAATATTAATATAGATTGTATGTCTATATTTACCCAATTGATAGATGTGACATTGCAATACCAACCTATGTATCTTTATTTTAATGTATTAATCAGGGTTCGTTGTTATTTTCCCCACATTTCTTGCTGGTTGTCTTCTTTTTGCCTCATCTTTTTTAAAAATTTTGCATCGTAGTATGATAAAGATGTTTAGGAGATCATCTGCAGTTAACATTTTTTTCTTATTCTTTCAGTTGACTTCTAATGGTCTTACAACCATATTTTTTAGACAAACCATTGTCATCCGATACCATTTCTGTTTGCTATAAGGGAGCAGCTGAATGACTTAAGAAATGAATATGTTAGAGCTAATGAAGCTGTCCAGATCACAGAATTTCTTTCATATGCAAGAAAACATAGGTTATTCTATACCAAAAACAGGAAAGATTCTATACCAAAAACAGAAAGATTCTTCTATTATTTCTGACACAAGATTTAAGGCTATATGTCAACCTGAGCAACAGCATCATCTCAATATCCTGAAATATGTATGTATGTTGTTTTTGTAGAACAGACAGTTGACAGAATAACTTCTTCTGTTCATATGCACTTTTTAAAAAGTTACAGGATCAATAAGGAAGGCCCTTATCGATTTCCTCATCTACTACCTAAGAAGATTCATCTGTTTGTACAAAATTAGAAGCATACTATTGAAAAAGCAAAATGTATTAACTTCTGCGTAACCTACTATTAAGAATAAGAACATGAAATGATTTTGAATTGAGTTTGACTCCTGGTAATTCCTTGGACACATCTGGTACTAGCAACTTGTATAAATATTTTCAAGGAATACATTCATATAAAAATTATCTCTTTGAAGTATGGAATTGGAAAGAACCTCCTTTGCCAACTCTAATTCAATCCTCCTATAAGTGTCCCAAAATGGGTGAAAAAGTTTAAAACTAACAAAAATAAAGTTGACATCAATAAAGAAGCTTAAGAAACAGCAGAGGCAAATACTCCTTTGGAAAAAAACAAATTGGTAGCTTTTGAAGGAATATCAATACAGAATAAAGTGACAAAGTATAAAATGGAATGGAGTGCTAATACTAAGAAAGTATGAATAGAAAGTCACTAATGGTTTTAAGCAACAGCAATTGTGAACGGCTCCAATAGGTGATTTTTTAAAAAAGTTGCACAGATTCATAATGAATGAATTGCAGATTCTTCAAGGGACCTTGTCAAAAACCATTAAGGGCTTTAAAGCCTATAGCATGAAGAGTGAATTTTTCTGAAGAAAAAATGTGGGCAGCCAGCTCCACTGATAAGATAAAGAGATTGTGTGATCCAAGTAATGCACCTGTTTTAAAATAGCAGCTGTAGCGCTTACTGACATCTAGTAGCGTTCAGTGGCAATCCAACAGAGATCACGTATGGATTTATGGTCAAATAGAACATGCTTATCAAGGATCTTTTTTCTCATGGTTAAAGCCCTCATATTTTTTTCAGGCCTACTTTATCTCTGGAAACTGCAAAACAATTCTCTAAAAAGATATGCTTCCTCATCTTCCGAAGCACTTCTTTCAAAGGATCAACAGAAATCGCTTATTCGTTTGTTTAGTTTTTATTTATTTTTAATGTATTGCTCTACTCTTGAATGCTGTTTGTAACTTACCCATACTAAATACAAGAGCAGATTTTAAAGAGTTACAACTTTAAAAACTTGAATGATTTACCCATCTTGGAGATTGTCTTCCTACAAGCCATGAAACTTAAGAAACTGAAAAGTTCTGTGGGACAGCTTAATTTTTAAAAATATTTTCCTAAATTCCATCAGTTACATCTGGACTTCTGGGGCAGGCTTTGTTAGTAAGCACAATTAACTCTTCCTTATCTATATTTAATTTCATCTCCATTTACAGTGGATTCCAGTTTTGGATTCAGAATTTCCCATAGCGCTCTAAAATAAAGGCAAAAAGGAGAAAAGTAAGCTGGACAGCAAATTGATAAAAAAATCTCCACAAATTTTTATGCATTCTGTATTTGTAAAAAAATAAAAGACTGTTTGGTTAAGGCAGCAGGCTAGAAACCAGGAAAGTGTGAGTTCTAATCCTGCCTTAGGCACAAAACCTTGGGCCAGTTAATCTCTCTGTGAACTAGGAAGAACTACCTTTGAAAAAGCTTGTCAAGAAAGCCGCTAAGATCACTACACAAGTTGCCAGGAGCCAAGTCTGGCTCAAAGGGATAAACACATATACACATACTCATACATACTTTTTTTTTTTTTTGGTAAAGACAATTCTTTTTCCTAATTTGAGCCCATCTTGAGAACATAAAATGTAATTGAATAATATTGAAATATTGAAGCAGCACTCCTGCGTGAGTCCATTATTTTCAGTGGAATGTACATATACAATTTGGTGAAAAAGTATTCGCCTCCAGCCTTTGGATTTTCTAAATATTTGCATTTCTTTTCCATTGAAAGCTACGAGGGCTTTATGTGGGCCCTCTCAATATTAAAAGTCAGTCTGACTGAATAAATAACAGCACAGTGCAGTTCATTGGTTTCATAAAGTCATCTGCAAGCAATGACATTGTGAAAATATAATTGACCCTTTAAATTTAGCATCTGGTTGCACCAACTTTGGCTTCAAGAATTACAATACACTACTTTTCTTATCATTCAGTGGAAGAGGTACACAAAAAAGCTGAAAGGGAGTAAATACTTTTTCACAGAATTGTTTCCAAGTCCATCAGACCTACAACCTCTTTTAATGTCAAGCAACAAACATGATTTATACTGTACTTACACTGGAATAAGCTCTGTCACTGCCCTGGAGATATTAGAAAATATTTTCTATTTTTCTGCCTCTGTATGCGTAAGAGAGAGTTTTTCAGAAATTTCTGGGTTACTTAATTCTGACAAGCAAATATAGTCTGACTTAGATTGGCTTCATTTCATCGTCACTTGCAAGTATCATTGTATTATTTCTCCAAGTGCAGTTTTCAGGTTATTGACATTTAAAATACTGCTTAGAAAGCATGTAGTGGAAAGCTTTATCAAAAAAGTCACTCTTCGTAAAGTAACAATTTTTGACTTTATAACTATTTGGCTTTCAGTTAATACCATCTATGCTGAAAAATATGTGTATATTTGTATTTATATTCATATTGTGATTTATAAAATATATTGGTGAAGGGGTCTTTTATTAAGAATTACGTTTTTCAAGAAACATTTTTTTTTATTTGTACTTTTTCTTTTAAAGACATTCTATTAGTTTTATCTTTTTATTATTATAAAAACTGACTTTTAAAGGAAACTTAATGTTTTTATAATTATCTTCGTTAGTGACCCGTTGCTTTTATACTTGCACAATTCTACATCTGATTTTTTTTTTGCTTGCTTTGTTTTATTTTCTCATTAATTTAAGTGGTTACTTTGCATACCATAGTAGTCAGAAACAAATATGTGAAATAAACATTTAAACATCTTTCCTAGCATGAAAAAAAACTACATGTACTTTTTGGTTAAAGTGGGTTTTATTTTAAATTTGCCATATATAACATGCTTAGTTACAATTATACAGACGTCATTCAGACTGATATTTGTACTTCAGATCTCTGCTGTTGGGTTTTTCTGTTACCCAATTCTTACCAGATTGCTATTACAATCAAGGTTTCTTAACCAATGATAAGCTACAAACCTATATTCTATGCAATTTATTCTGTCTTCATTTATATTGCATTTTTTGTTATTGCGTTTATTTAAAGGCTTCTCTGTTTTTTAACATGTGTTTTCTCTTTGTTAAGGATTATAATATATGGAGACACTATTCATCTTAAAATGGGCAGTTAGGTTCTGTCTCATTTTATTTTAGCGTTTTTCAAAATTATAGCAGTAGCACCAGCATTTAGATTTATATACCGCTTCGTAGCATTTTACAGCCCTCTCTGAGCAGTTTACAGAACCAGAATATTGCTCCCAACAATGTGAGTCTTCATTTTACTGACCTTGGAAGGCTGAGTCAAATTTGAGCCGGTCAGAATCTAACTCTAGGCAGTGAACAGAGTTTCTCTAACAGATAACAGATAATCAGAGTTGGAAGGGATCTTGTAGGTCATCTAGTCCAACCACCGCCCAAGCGGTAGATCCTACACCATTTATGACAAATAGCAGTCAAATCTCTTCTTGAAAGTCTCAAGTGATGACGTTCCCATAACTTCCAAGGGAAAGCTGTTCCATTGGTTGATTATTCTCACTGTCAGAAAGTTTCTCCTTATTTCCAGGTTAAATCTCTCCTTGTTCATTTTCCATCCATTATTCCTTGTCTGGCCTACAGGTGCCTTGGAAAATAGCTTGACCCCCTCCTCTCTGTGGCAGCCCCTCAAATATTGGAAGACTGCTATCATGTCCCCCCTGATCTTTCTTTTCACTAGACTAGCCATGCCCAGTTTTATTATTTATTTGATTTATTTGATTTGTCAATCGCTTACAAGATAATAGATATAAGTATAAACATAATTATGAATACATGAAATGGATACATATAACAAAAATAAAAAGAAGCAATAGGACAGGGATGGTAGGCACATTTGTGCGCTTATGCACGCCCCTACAGACCTCTTAGGAAAGGGGTGAGGTCAGTAGCAGACAGTCTAAGGTTAAAGTTTTTGGGGTTTGGGGAAGAAACCACAGAGTCAGGTAGAGTATTCCAGATATTGACCACTCTGTTGCTGAAGTCGTATTTCCTGCAATCAAGTTTGGTGCGGTTTACCTTGATTTTATATCTATTGTGTGCTCTTGTATTGTTATAGTTGAAGCTGAAGTATTCATTGACAGGTAGGACATTGTAATGTATGAGTTTATGTACTATATTTAGATCAGACCGAAGGTGGCATGATTCTAGGTTTTCTAGGTCTAGGCTTTCAAGTCTGGTGGCATAAGGTATTCTGCAACGATTAGAGGAGTGAAGAACTCTTCTTGTGAAATATTTCGGGACTTTCTCAACTGTGTTAATATCAGATACATAATGGGGGTTCCAGACTGATGAGCTGTATTCAAGTATTGGTCTAGCAAATATTTTGTATGCTCTAGTTAGTAGTGTGTTATTACCAGAGAAAAAGCTATGTAGGATTAGTACTCCAAGGTCCTTGACAGAGTTTGGATCCTCAACAAGGTCTTGACTATTCAGCTTGTATTTTTTTTCTGATTTTTTTTGCCAATATATAAGACAGCATTTATTTGTTGAGATTTGAAGTTGCCATTTGTTTGACCATTCTGATACATAGTCAAGGTCTTTTTGAAGGGTAGCAGTATTGTCTGAGGTGTTGAATAGCTTTACATCATCAGCGAAGAGAACGCAGTTGCTCTTAATATGATCACAGAGGTCATTTATATAGAGTACAAAGAGAGTTGGTCCTAGAACACTGCCTTAGGGACACCACTGTTGACAGGTACAGAATTTGATAGGACGCTCCCAATTTCGATCATTTGTTGTCTGTTTGACAGGAATGCTTCTATCCAGTTATGCAGGTGTCCAGAGATACCATAAGATTTTAGTTTTAGTAGTAGTTTGTTGTGTACTACTGAATCAAAGGCTTTACAGAAGTCTATGTAGATTGCGTCTATTGCTTTGTCTTGATCGAGTTGTGTAGTCCATATGTTTTTGCAGTGTAAGAGTTGTAGATTACAGGATAGTTTTTTTCTGAAACCAAATTGTTTATTAGAGAGTAGGTTGGTTGTTTCTAACTGGAGGATGTTGGATTGGTTATTAATTGATTCCAAGACTTTACAGGTGACGCAGCATAAAGAGATTGGTCTGTAATTTTCAACTAGGCTGGGGTCCTGTAACCGTTCTTCATGTTTTAGTCTCCAGTCCCCTAATCATCCTATTTGTTCTTCTACCCACTGTATCATCGTGGCTCTTACAGTGGTGGGATTCAAATTGTTTTACCACCGGTTCAGTGGGCCTGGCTTGTTGGGCATGCTTTGCCTAACGCCAGGTGCACAGTTTTCACACCAGCTGAGAACTGCAGCGCCAATCAGCTAAGAGGATAAACAAGAGGAAAACGCAGGGGTGGGTGGGAGGATCGATCCTGTGCTTTTCTTTTTCCTCTCAGATGATTGTCGGAGGATTTTTTTTCCTTCTCTCAGATGATCTTTGGCTCTTTTTTACTACTGGTAGCATACCACCACTGGGCTCTTATCAGATTCTTTTTATCATTTTTAAAAGGTAGGGTTAAAAGATGTGATGTAAATAGTATAGTAATAGTGACAGGTATAATAACATGCTAATTTTCTTTTTCATTTATTTGTTTTCTATAGGATATAATCATAGTGGCTGGATTCAGCTTGTCAAAGTCCACTAATGATCCCAGTAGGCATGAGTGTCAGGTGGAAGCCTCCGATGAAGCCGGCTCAACAATCTATGTACATTGAGAAGGTTTTTTCCCCGTCATTCTCTCCATTTACACTTAGTCTGTAGTTGACTTAGGCAATGATTTTAAAAGATGACTGTGGTAATTAAAATTAATTAAAATCTAGAACTTTTACAATGATACATGTACTTGTCCCTTTCGTACGTTTGAAAGTGCCGGATAGAAATCAGTTATGATGCTTAACAGAGTTTCAAAGTTACCTCTCTGTTTTATATTTTTCCTTTCTAGTAGATAGGAGCACTAGTGGTCCTTTTCAATAGATAACACAAATAATGAAGAAAGAATAATTTTATTTTTTGTATGATGCTTGTTTTATATTGTTTTTATGAGGGTTGCTGGGAATTTTTGAAGCAGCATGCAAATAAATATGGAACTGAACAAAAAGTTAAAAATACAAAACCAATATAAATTTTATAGTTGCATAAAAGAAGCATTACTGTACACTATTAGAAAGTTGTTCGTTTTCTCTCTCTCTGATATAGATATTTTAGTTAAAATATCAGATAATGCTATATTTCTGGATCTTTAAATCTAAATATCTAAGTTATAAAAATTTGAATTTTTCCTTGTCCCTTATTGATGTAATTAAGTGTTATAGGAGAAATAAAATCCATAGGTAAAATGTTCCTAATTGGTAGAATATACTTAGTGTTATGTTTTCAAAATAGCAAATTGGCAGTGAATCTATTTGCAAAGTAACCTTGTTTTAGAGAATGAACAATGATGAATAAGAAAATGACATCTTGAGATCATTTTCATTTTAGTTTTTTCTATAGCACCTGAAATAAATGTCCATTTCTGATATAATATTTAATTTAGTGTTTTATCTAATAAATATTTAATGAAAATATTGTTAAAATATTGGCATGAAGAGTCTGAAATTACTTCAAATTCTTTATAGTGCTAAGAATCTTTTTACCTCCCAGGTTTGTACTGGATCATCACGAAACATGACTGGGGCAGAAACAGCATCCATGGTAAATCTGAATCAATTAAATTTTGTGGGCGTAATATCTAAAAATAAGCTTTCTCTATTTTGCATTAAGTGACCAGGCCTAGATCAACCTTATCCAGACTGGGAAGAGATTGGTGGGCTCAATGTAAAGTCAGAAAATATCCAGGAAGAAAATAATGTTACGCTATTGTCAAAGATACTGAGTGGTTGTGTATGTATAGAGGATATATATATCAATGCGTTGTTTTGATTTGTCTGTTGAGCACCCAGAATGGTTATCATGTTATTATAGTAACCAAGATATGAGTGTCTCGTGATGTATAATTTACTGTGCATGTGTGTAGGGGAGGACTTTCACTTTACTTCACTTTACTTTCTTTTGCTTCTTAGAATAGCACTGCTTTTCTTTTGTTCTTCCTAGTTATGTGTAAATAAAGTATGCTGGCAACAGAAAAACATGGTTCATTTCCTCTAATTTATGAAGCTGAATTTTTTCGCTTTGACAATATATCTTTTTTCATAATATGGGAGGAGAATTAGCTCTTATAATAGTGCAAACACATTGAAAAGACACTTTGCTTTGCAAGTGAAGAAGCCCCTTGCTTTTTTTATTAAAGGTTTTTAAAAGCAATACATAAAAACTAACAAACCAATGAAGAACAGAAACAGTAAAAGAAAGAAAAAGAAGAAAAGCAAAAGTTGCAGAAATAATTTAAAAAAAAACAGAAAAAGCTTCTGGTTTTCTGTGCAGCAAATATGAATATTTACTAAATTCACTCTTACTGTATGATTACAAAAAAGCCCTCCCTTTTTTCTATCAAGGTATTATTCTGTATGTCTATGGAGATTCTCAGTCCTCCAGGTCATAGTTGTTCCAAAGCTGCTTTTTCAACAGGCAACTGGACTTCCTTATTTTTCTTTGAAGACATTTCACTTTTCATTCAAGAAACTTCTTCAGCTCTGACTGGATGGTGGGAAATGGAAGGATTTATACTCCTTGCAGACAGCTGGTCACTCGCATTGTTTTAGTGAGTCATTAAGGTCACCTGGAGGTTTATCTGTGTCATCAGGGTCACTTGAATGGTGGAAATGGGGTGCAGACTTCTGTTGAAAGGACTGTGTTGTAGACTGGAGATAGATCCATCCTCTGTGTTGAGAGAAGGCATCCTCATATCCCTCCTCTGTGTTGAGAGAAGGCTGTTTAGCTTTGACATAGATGGCCTCTTTGACCCCTCTTTCAATAAATCCTTCCATTCCCCACCATCCAGACAGAGCTGAAGAAGCTAATTGGATGAGAAGCTAAATATCTTCAAAGAAAAACTAGAAAGTCCAGTTGCCTCTTGAAAAAACACCTTTGGAACATCTGCTTCTGTATTTAATATATATATAATATATATAGTATATAAGGCATTATAGGAATTTGCATGATGATTATCCCTCTACATGGGGCTCCCCTTGAAGAGCATCCGGAGGCTTCAGCTGATGCAGAATGCGGCCGCAGGGGTGATCTTGGGCGCTTCTCGGAGGTCCCATATTACACCACTCCTGCATGAGCTGCACTGGCTCCCGGTGGCCTTCCGAATGCGATTCAAGGTGTTGGTGACCATCTTTAAAACGCTCCATGGCTTGGAACCCGGGTACTTGCGGGACTACCTACTGCCACCATTGGCCTCCCGATAGTGGATGATGTCGGCTGACGGCCCCGAGAGTGCGGGCCTTCTCTGTGGGAGTACCTTCCCTTTGGAATGAACTACCTACGGAGATGCAAGCCATTGCTGACCTGCGAGCCTTCTGACACTCACTAAAGACCCACCTTTTCCAGCAGGCCGGTCTGGCCTAATGTTATGAGAAGGGTTTTAAATTTTTAACTTAATTTTTAAATTTTTATTGGGTTTTATTGGCTTTGTAGTTTTTAATTCAGCTATTTATTTAATAACTTTTAAATTTATTTTAACTTTGTTGATTGTATGTTTTTATCATGGCTGTTCACCACCCCGAGTCCCTTTTTGGGAGAGGGGGGCGGTATATAAACTTGATAAATAAATAAATAAATAAAATAAATAAATATTTGAAAAAATTAGCTGACCTCTAGTTTATATGGGAAAAAATCTCTTTTTTTTTCATAATAGTTTCTACTATTTTAAATCTTAACAAAAAAATAGTTCAGTCACAAAATTTTGACAAGTTTGCCATAGATTGTTTTCTAATTGGATCATTTTTATTTTATCTTGCCAGCAAGTTTCTCCCAAATATACATACACTTCTCTGAATCACCTTAAAAATGGAAGTGTTGTCAACTTGTATGGAGCTGTGAAATTCTTCAAGCCTCCATATTTAAGCAAAGGAACTGGTATGTATGATTGAATATACACCTTACCTTTATAAGAGGTTATGTTCTGACCCAGGCTTCGTTCAAATGAAGGAAACACAAACTGAATGTAAAATCAAACCTATTTTAACGCCATGCTGGGAATTTTTTGCATTCCCAGCCAAAACTCATTAGACACCATTCTCTGAGATAAGCTCACACCTTTCAGGGTTGTAGAAGGCAGCCAAGAAACAAGTCCAATTACTAGAATATAAACTAACAGAAGTTCCAGCAAAGACAAACCAGAGTTTGCAGGGCTTCAATGAGGAATCATAATCTAATGAACTTCTTTGCTTCCTGCAAAGAACACATCACCAAGGGCTGACTTTTATCCCTGATGAGTTAGGATCAATCACCTCCCAGCCTTACTCCCGAGTCGCCCCTGCTGCTTCAGCTGCTCTCCTAGCAGCCCTGCGCACATGCACACTAGGAACAGTCTCCCTGGGGTCCTCTGCTTCGCTGCTGCCAGACTCCAAAGGCAGCAGCACCCCACTTTCAGATGGTCCTGGTCCCATCCCTGCATCAGATGCAGGACCCTTGTCCTCGCCAGACTCCCTGACAGGCTCCCTTTCGTCCTCACTGTCCAATACCTCTGCGGCAGAGGTGGTCTTCAGCAGGTTCTGACCAGTTCTGGAGAACCGGTAGCAGAAATTTTGAGTAGTTCGGAATACCATCTCTGACTGGCCCTGCCCCCATCTATTCTCTGCCTCCCGAGTCCCAGCTGATTGGTTGGATCTTCTTTTGTTGCCCTACACAGAGCAGAGCTGGAAAGCAGGTTAGTGGGGTGGGGTGGGAATGGAGATTTTACAGTATCCTTCCCTTGCCATACTTACTAAGCCACATCCACCAGGTCATGCCACTCCCAGCAAGCCACATCCACAGAACCGATAGTAAAAAAATTTGAATCCCACCACTGCTCTGCCAGCTGCCAACGAACCACAGCAGGTTAAAAGTATATGCCTTTTTTAAGCAAATAGGTGCCCAAGTAGATTGTGGACTAGTGGCCAATTTCATATACACTGCCATAGTTGATCAAGTAAACGTTCCATTATATCAGTCAATTCTGGAGAAAGTTGTAGAAATGGATCCATTTCGGAATGGATCTGAAATGGATCCAATTCAGGCTAGTTTCAGGCTAGGGTACAGTGCAGAGGCAGTACTGGTCACATATGCTCATGATGTTTCACAGAGCATGGTATATCCATCCAAGTGCCCCTTGTTCTCTCAATGACTTTCAATACTGTTGACTATAATATCCTTCTGGACTAACTGTGGGGATAGGAGTAGGGGGCACTGTGCAGTGATGGTTCCTCAGAGATCAATTCCAGTTGATGATGACAGATGGAAAGAGATTGATTCATGGCTCCTTGTGTGTGGGATGCTTCTGGGTTTGATGATCTTCATTCTGCTAGATTTGCCACTACTTTGGAGTGCAGTATCATCGGGATGCTGATGATAGTCAGCTCTCCATTACCAGCCTAAGCTGTGTAGGTGAAGTTATCGCTGTATTGACCAGTGTTTGGAGGTTTTTTCAGGTCTGGATAGGGTAGAACAGACTGCTCAATGTTAATAAGACTATGTGCTTGTTTAGGCCCCCAGTAGCTACAGCTAATTTAATATGCAGTATTGGGGAGCTCTCATATGTCTCCACTACTACACAATCTGCATTGGCTGCCAAGGGTTTCCAAATGCAATTCAGGTTGTTGGCTATTACCTATAAGCCCTGTATGACCCAGCATTATTATCAAATTACCGTCCAATCTCCAACCTTCGCTTTGTTGTGAAGGTTGTTGAGAATGTGGTGGCACGTCAGCTCCCGCAGTACCTGGATGAAGCGAGTTATCTCGACCCCCTCCAATCGGGTTTCAGGCCCGGGCACAGCACGGAGATGGCGTTGGTCGCGTTGGTGGATGATCTCTGGAGGGCTCGGGACAGGGGTTGTTCCTCTGTCCTGGTCCTGTTAGATCTCTCAGCGGCTTTTGATACTGTCGACCACAGTATCTTATTGCGGCGGTTGGAGGGGTTGGGGGTGGGAGGCACTGTGTTATGGTGTCGCCTCCTTCCTCTCTGACCGTTCGCAATTTGTGTTGACGGGGGCAGAGATCGGCCCCGAGGCCCCTACTGTGTGGGGTGCCCCAGGGGTCGGGGCTCTCGCCCCTGCTGTTCAACATTTATGTGAAGCCGCTGGGTGAGATCATCCGTGGCTTCGGGGTGGAGTTCCATCAGTACGCTGATGATACTCAGCTGTACATCTCCACCCCGGGCCACCCCAACGAAGCCGTCGAAGTGATGACCCGGTGCCTGGAGGCCGTGCGGAGTTGGATGGGTCGTAACAGGCTTCGTTTCAACCCGACCAAAACCGAGTGGCTGTGGTTTCCTGCACCCAGATACAGCCGGCTTGTTCCTTCGCTGGCCGTGGGGGGACAGGTTTTGACCCCCGTGGAAAGGGCGCGCAATCTGGGTGTCCTCCTGGATGTACGGCTGTCTTTGGAAGAACATATTGCAGCCGTCGCCAGGGGGGCTTTTTATCAGATTCGTCTGATTCACCAGTTGCGGCCCTTTCTGGATCTGGGCGCACTTCGCACAGTCACTTCCGCCCTCGTTATCTCCCGCTTGGACTATTGCAATGCTCTCTACATGGGGCTCCCCTTGAAGAGTCTCCGGAGGTTGCAGCTGGTCCAGGATGCAGCCGCGCGGGTGATCGTGGGTGCCCCTCGGAGCTCCCACGTAACACCGCTTCTCCGCAGGCTGCACTGGCTTCCTGTGGCCTTCCGGATTCGATTCAAGGTGGTACTGATGGTATTTAAAGTGCT
Source organism: Bungarus multicinctus (assembly GCA_023653725.1). Lineage (NCBI taxonomy): Eukaryota > Metazoa > Chordata > Lepidosauria > Squamata > Elapidae > Bungarus > Bungarus multicinctus. The sequence goes on along the minus strand of CM042848.1, from coordinate 9,834,237 downwards.
CCATGGCTCGGGACCTGGGTACTTACGGGACCACCTGCTGCCATCAACAACCTCCCGCCGCCCAGTACGCTCTCACAGGGTTGCCCTGCTTGGGGTGCCACCGCCTGATCGTTGTCGGCTGGCGGCCCCAAGGGTGCGGGCTTTCTCTGTGGGAGCCCCCTCCCTGTGGAATGATCTCCCCCCGGAGATACGGGCCATGACGGACATCCTGACCTTCTGGCGCGCAGTTAAGACCCTATTCTTCAAGCAGGCCGGCCTGGCCCAGTAAATGGTCTTTGGATTTTTAAATTTAATCTTGGTTTTAATTGCTAAATATTATACTTTTAAATTTTTAATTAATCCCTGATTTTAAATGTCTAAATTGTAGTTGGATGGGATACAGCCGGATTCGTTTATTTAATCTAGTTTTAAATTGTATTTAAATTGTATTTATTCTGTGTGTTTTTAGTAGGCTGTGCACCGCCCCGAGTCCCTTTTTGGGAGAGGGAGCGGTATAGAAATTTGAATAATAAATAAATAATGAATAAATAAATGACAGAGGGGACTGCATATCTGAGTAACGCCTGTCTCTAATTATTTATTGTCCTCAGTACAATCTGGCAGAAAAGGTGTGCTCTAGGTCCTCTCCATTAAATGTTGTCAGCTTGTGGGACTAAGGAAGCATTCATTCTCTATTGCGGCCCTTTACCTTGGGGACAATGTCCCCCCAGGAATCAGGACAACAACCTCTCTCCTATGACTCCGGAAAGCTTTGAAAATCTGGTTTTAGTGCAGGGCCTGGGGTTGATGTTATCTGTCGAATGACTCCAGTTTTGTTTTATTATTAAAGCATTTTAGTTTGGTTGCCTGTGATTTAATACTTTAGCTGTTTAAATTTTTTTTGTTTGTTTAGTTTTGTGCCCTGCTCCATGTTCAATGATTGTGGTGGTTATTAAATTTAAATAAATAAATGAAATAAATTGTGATCTCGCAGAATGGGCCTTGATGACCAGCTTAAGGAGCAAGTAGGAATGTTCATAGCAGATAGTGGCCCAGAATAAAACCTAAATGTGTACAAACCTCTTTCACTATATTTTTCTTAAGTCCCATTAATTTGGTTTTTTTATCTGATCTTACAATTACCGGATTTAATTTTTATCTTAACATCAAAATTATCAGCTGCAGCTTTCTTTCTTTCTTTCTTTTTTTTTAAACTCTGAAGTTTATCACTCAAGGCTTTCCTAACAGTAGAATGTTTTCCGGACACAGGCTATGGAGCAGGAAAAAATGTTCAGCAACTGTCTCTCTGCTGCTGGGTTTGATTACTCTGGTTTGTCAGTGCAGTGGTAAACTGAAGAAGAAAAGAGAAAAAGCAAGAAATGCAATAAGGACAGAGGAAAACAAAGAACTTAAGAGTTACTCCCTGCTCCCAAAAAAAGAGCTCGTTGAATTAGGCGACCAAATTGGCCGTAGGCTCTTTACCCATTATGCAATTTTTAATAGAGGCAAAAGACTGATTCCTGTGCATTAATTTTGAAGGGATGCTGAATTGCATTTTTTTTTTTTTTTTGTAATTGTAACACTTTTTAAGTTGGCCACATTGGCGTGAGGGCCTTTGGAACGGGTAAAGAAAATATACAATATTGAAGTAGCCAACTTTTTAAATTGCTAATGTTTGTGTAATTTCATTTGAATTTGTTTCTGTATAAAGAGAATCGGAAATTTGCAGTGTCCTTGTGCAATTGTATTTTTTCAAACATATTGGAGTACTCATCTCAAATGATCTAAGTGCTAGAGCCCACTGTAACTACATAGCCAAAAAGGCATTAAGAGTTATTAATCTAATCCTGCGTAGCTTCTTCTCTGGTAATATCACACTACTAACCAGAGCATACAAAACATTTGCTAGACCTATACTTGAATACAGCTCATCAGTCTGGAACCCATATCATATATCTGATATTAACACAATTGAAAACGTCCAGAAATATTTCACAAGAAGAGTTCTCCGCTCCTCTACTCATTGCAGAATATCTTATGCCACCAGACTTGAAAGTCTAGACCTAGAAAACCTAGAACTACGCTGCCTCTGGTCCGATCTAAATATAGTATATAAAATCATACATTGCAGTGTCCTACCTGCAAATGAATACTTCAGCTTCAGTCATAACAATACAAGAGCACACAATAGATACAAACTCAAGGTTAACCGCACCAAACTTGACTGCAGAAAATACGACTTCAGCAACAGAATGGTCAGTGTTTGGAATACTCTACCTGACTCTGTGGTTTCTTCCCCAAACCCCAAAAACTTTAACCTTAGATTGTCTACTATTGACCTCACCTCCTTTCTAAGAGGCCTGTAGGGGGCGTGCATAAGCGCACCAAGCATGCCTACCGTCCCTGTCTTATTGTTTCTTTTTATTTTTCTTATAAGTATCTCATGTATTCAAAACTATATTCTTATACCTGTATCTTGAAAGCTATTGACTAATCAAATAAATACTTTAAAATAGGAGTCTGCAACTTTGACAATTTTAACAACTTTGTGGACTTCAACTGGCTGAGGAATTCTGGGAGTTGAAGTCTACAAGTCCTAAAGTTGTGATTCTTGTCTCCTAACAAGAAAGATGAAGAATACACTATGAAATGTTGTGCTGCTGCTTTCTCATTTAAATCTCCTCCTTTTTTCCCCAAATTTGTTACAGTTAGGCTTATGTGTTTTGGAATGGTTCTTATTGGTTTCTTTCCAAACAATTTACAAACCCAATTTGGCCTACAAACTTTATTCAAATATGCCAATAAAGTGTAATTTGGATAATTAAAATACCACTGCAAATGTAACCATAATTATTCTTAGCTTTGAAAAAGTAAACAAAATGAAACAAAAGTATTGGAAATTTAGATAATTTGGAGAGAAGAGTATAATTTCTTCATACTGTATAATTCATAGACTTTCTCTATTACTGTAAATCACTTATTTAAAAAAAACATTTTTGTTTGCTTGTGTGTAATGTGGGTTATAGAACCATGAGAAATCTTAGAAAGCTTACAAAACTAATACAACAAAGTCATTGTAAATAATTGGTTGAATGACATTTATTTATTTCCATTTAAATAATTAAAATTTAATTAACAATGGTTTTACCATTGTAATAAAATGGACTCGTTGCTTTAAAAGGGATTCAGCTGCTTAAATTCAGCTGCACGCAGTCAAGACCTTATTTTTCCAACAGGCCGGCCTGGCCCAGTAAATGGTTTATGGGGTTTTAATTTAATTCGGTTTTTAAATTTTTAAATTTTAACTTTTTAATTTAATCCTGGAATTTTAAATTTTGTAATTCTATAACTGAAGGGATTCGGCCGGATTCTTGTATTTAATCTGTTTTTAAATTGTATATATTCCATTTTTAGTAGGCTGTACACCGCCCCGAGTCGCTTTTTGGGAGAGGGGGCGGTATAGAAATTTAAATAAATAAATAAATAAATAAGGAAATTTGCAATGACAAAATATATATCCTCAAAACAAAGATTCTATGTAATAATTACTTTTAAGCATAAAACCATTGAAGTATAGAAAGTAATCCTAGGAAATAGCTCAGTTGAATATTCAATTTTCCAGTAATTTAATTTAGATTTTTATGGATTCCTAAATTCATAACAAAAAAATCTTATTTTTTTTTACTTTTTAAATATTATGAAATGATTCCTACATACCATAGCATTGTAAAATGTTGCCCCGAACTTTTTTTTTAATCTGTGTCTCTTCAGGAGACAATAGCTGGAACAGACTTTTTCCTAACTATGAAAAGTGGCACAAGTTTTATACAATTAGAAATGTCTTAGACATCTGCCATTAATTTCTGTGTAAGCACCCTAACAAAATAGTTTTCCATTCAAAAACTTCCATGAGAAGGTATTTGTTTCTGAGCATAATGTATAAAAACAGATGGATATGTTTTTGTTTTGCTGAGACAGAGAGCAAGAACTTTGTTTTATATTTTAAAATTTTGGAAAAATTAACATATAAGGATTTATTTTCTTATTGTATTTGTTTATTTTTATAAATAAAACTGTCAGGGAATTACTTTCATATACAATAGATACATAGAAAAACTCTAGCTAAAAATACTTCATGTATAAGAACTTGTATTTTTTTAAAAAATTGAAATCATTCATGGAACAGGCAAATATTCTGATAACAAATTGTCTGATAATAATTATAAAATAGGTTGAATTTTATTGATCCCCTCATCAATTCATATTGTTTCTTGGTTTTAAATCAGCAGATAGATCTACTGTATTTGATTTGTCCTGAAAGGAAGGGAATAGAGTTGGTTTGCTGTGATGGCAACACACGACTGACAACATTTTTATGTAAAAAATAAGATATTGATAGAATCAGTCTGCTACTAATTAACCAGATTTTGCTATTTATTACATGAACTTTTCAAATATTGCTTTCATTCATTTGTACTGGCACTGTGAAAGATTGAAAAGGAATTAATAGTAAAGTCATATGGAATCTTACAATTTTGTACTTAAATTGCTATGTACTATATGTCAGTTGTGTCACCGAAATGAAACCCAGAGATTTCTTTGCATGATAAACAACATTCTGTTCTTTTTCATTCTTTTTCTCAACATATGCAGATTTTTGTACAGTAGTGACCGTTGTAGATCAGTCCAATGTGAAGTTGGTGTGTTCATTTTTTAAGGCAGTCAAAGATGCCCTTCCACAGATCTACAGAATTGGTGATATTGTTCGATTTCACAGAATAAAGGTAATTTTAATGGACTTCAAGCCATGTGGTAAGAAAGCTGCACTATAGTCTGTTTAAAAGAAAACGAGCAGACACTTCTTGACATTAATCTTTGATCAAGAGAATTCTATCTTTCACGGGATTGCTGATGCATATTGGTCGCTCTTACTCAGTAAATTGAACTAGAAGGCTCCATGTGGCCTTTGGGCAGGATGGTGGCCGACGTAGTATAGCCCCCAAAATTCTGAATTTAATTTTAATTGAATTAAATTTGAATTACATTAATTATAAATACTAGGATAACTATTTTGGAATGTTGCTTTCTACTACATGAACACCAAGAGAAATTTTTAGACAATTCCTGGCGTTTAATGGACTGTACAAAGTCTAGAGTTTTCTTCCAAAGCCATATTATTCTTGTAGATACCAGAACTGAAGGTTTCTTACAATACTTACAAATACTGTGCATTTTGTCTTTGTCTTATGATAAGGGTGGGTTTTTATATGTGATCGGTCACCCTGATGGTAAGTGGATCTTCAACTCTGATCTATGACACCAAGGTTGTTTCTGATAGATATTTTACTTCTGTGCTATAATGTTTAAAGAAACACAAGCATTCACAAATATTATTTAGAGATAATCTTTTGCTGCATCTTCTTGGTCATTCCTCTCTCCTTATTTATAGAGTAACAGAGTTGGAAAGGAATTTATTTTTGTTTGCTATTCTTTTAGCAGAATCTTAATATCCTTGAACTTGCAACTCTCCTCTCTCATTTTTCAATATATTCAATCTTGATGGCAAAGGGGATAATTTGGGGATAATTTTTCAACTTTGCCAAGTGAACTGGTTGCAAAGTACAATTTACAGTTGAAAATTGTGAGTATTTCCTTTATTCAGTGGGCTCGAATTAGGGAATATTCACAATATAAAGCAATATTAATATTTGGTGTGCAGAATACCAAAGCATATTGGTTTGATTGCATGAATGTTATTCTGGTGGATTTTTTTTTTTTAATTTTCAAATATGACAACATGTTTGTTCACTAGAGAATGAAATGTAAGCAAACTTACACTGGGCATTAATTTAGATCCTGTTAGAATTTGTAATTTTTTTTAAGGATTATGTATCATTTACTTCATATTGCATCTTAGTTTAGGTTATTGTTTTAACACACAGGTAGTATTTGTTTAGCAATTGCTTTGTACAGTGACAGTTCACAGTGATGACAATGATGAAAATAAAACATTGTCACCAATTGCATTTATGACCTTCACAGGTTTGTAAAGAAAAGGAAAACTGAAATAAGCTCACAATCACTATTGAAGTATTACTTAGCGAGCGCTTCATTTGCTGATCCCAATCGCAGTTGTGATGTTTAAATTACAACTACCTGTATACCTAAGCACACTGTTCCTCAAAGTGGTAGAGTCCACTTTTTAAATATTTAGATAGGATTTTTTTTAGATGAAAGGCAAAATCACAAAACAACGTCTCACTTATTTTGGCGATGTCATGTGTGGGAATTCACTGGAGAAAGCAATTATGTTTGGAAGAGTTAGCAGTAAAAAGAAACCAGTCCACCAAAGAATAGCAAAGAACACAATCGGTTGACACCATCAAAATTGACACCAGCCAGAGCATAGAAAAACCTCAAAGAAGTAGTGCAAAATTGGAAGATGTGGAGAGACCTGGCCCATAGAATCACCAAGAGTTGAATATGACTGAATGGATATCACCATCAAATATAGGATTTGCTAACTTGGCTCCATGAAGCATATTACAAGGGTTGGGTGCTGCTGGGCACAGCAGTTCAGTAACCTTTCTATGAGAATTGAATGCAGGTGTGATTGGGGTTCAGTTGCATGCAGATTAGAATAATAACAGTTTAATTAAGGTACTTAATCACATTAGTTTTAAGCTTTCTGAATATTAAATGGGTTATGCCATGGTATTCTTACATAAAGATCCACAAAAGTTATATGTAGAATGCATAGACTTTTAATCAATGCACAGATGAAACAACGTTCCTTTGTTGCTTATTTATTTAGATTAGAGATTGTATTATATAAACAAATCAAAAAGAAAATATTAAAAAGCAAGAGAAGAAAAAAAATTCACACATTGATAAGCCATTAAATGAACTGGTGTATGCAATGCTGTAGTGATTGTGACAGGAATTATTTAACTCTCCTAAAAAACTTGGAGCAGTAATCCAATAATATAATCCATCTATTTTCTATCAGTTCTGTTGAATACAAAGGTAATCTGAAAATACAGGCATCGACTGTTATAGAGGAATGCATGAACTAAGGACTTCAGTTCCTCATAAACACATTTGCTCCAAAATGGAGATATTCTGCCTAGAACTGCTGAGTATCTTATTAATATAGTTCTATTGCAAACAAGTAAATAATTATTAATTTTTAATATATATAAATATTTATATCTGCAGGTCTTGGCTTGTTTGGGTCTTTTCCCGTGTAAGATAGTCTCACGCCAAGACCTGCATACCTTTACCTGTGAAAATCTACGAAAACAAATATTTATATCTATATAGATAGAGATATATTGGTAGCATTTTAAAGGATAGGGGATAATAACCTATTACCAATCTGCATCAGTAAAAAAAAATAAATTAAGTGTTTCTAATGAGAATATATTGAGGACACCATGGTTGTTTGAAACATAAAGCAAACATATTTTGTTATCATGAATTCTGTCTTTTGGAACAAAAATTTGACTTATAGTTAATCATATTTAACACCTAGCTCAAAGATGCCATTTTTTCTCAAATGTTAAAATCAAAACCACTATAGATATCCACATTTACTTGAATAGATCAGGTCCCACAGCTCACATATTCCAAAATAGAACTCAATAGGCTGTCATTAAAGCCCATTCAAGAAGAATCATATACTATAATTGCTTCAGCAAGTTCTGCAAGAATTCACTGAATCCCATGCAGTTACTGATGGTAGTGATGATAAAAGCAAGATAAATCATGCCATAAATCAATATCTATGGATGCTCCTAGGTGCTATGAGATATATAACCCTTTATACATTCAATATGTGTATAAATACATTAAAGTTGATATAGTCATCTTTAAAATTCCCCAATCAGTTATGGAAAGAATCCATTCCTTGACTGAACTTAACTGATCTTCTCCAAACCAGTTGCATCCTTTTGGCCTAGTTGACTATACTAAGGAATAGAATAGAATACTTTATTGGCCAAGTGTGATTGGACACACAAGGAATTTGTCTTGGTGTAAATACTCTCAGTATACATACAGAAAAGGTACATTTGTTAAGAATCAAGAATCATAATGATAGTCATAGGGTACAATCAAATCATACTAGGAAACAGTCAATATAAATCGTAAGCAACAAAGTTACAGTCCTACAATCACAAGTGGGAGGGGAGGGTGTTAAGGAGTGATGAGAAGATTTAACAGTAATAGTAGTGTACACTTTGTAAATAGTTGAACAGTGTTGAGGGAATTATTTGTTTAGCAGAGTGAAGGCTTTTGGGGAAAAACTGTCCTTGTGTCTAGTAGTTCTGGTGTGCAGTGCCCTATAGCATCGTTTTGAGGGAAGGAGTTGAAACAGTTTATATCCGGGATGTGAGGGGTCTGTAAATATTTTCACAGCCCTCTTTTTGACTCATTGTAGGAGTTGTAGCCCATTGCATCTGCTGACCAAAAGTCTGAACAAAATTGCAATGAGTTAAAATAAATAAAGAGCCAGAGGAAGGAAAGATGAGGCAATGCATTCCCCCATTGGAAGAAAATAAAATTTGAAAGAATGAGCTATTATGTTTGACATAATATAGCATATATTGGTGACCAGCTAAGTAAAGAAAATATCAATTTCAAGTATCATTGTACTGATTACAAAAGCTGATTTATTGCAACAGAGACTAGTATTTTTATCTAGGAAGATTTATTATCTGGAATACCTAATTTTGAAACTGTTATGCCTCTCAGATGTTGATCATTCTTTTAACAACCAACTGCAAATAAAAATGCTATAATCAGATGTTTATTATAGCAGAGCAGATGTTTACATGAAGCATCAACAGTGGTGGCTTTCATTGTTTCTAGTTCAAACACACTGAAAGTCAATATTTTTGCAATCTAATGTCATCCTTCACAAACAGGGAGGCAATCTGTAGTACTATGTTAGTGTCTTTACCACCTCATTATTAGTCTCTTTATGTGTTAAATTCTAGAAGGCATCACACAATGTTTATAATACAAATAAAATGCCCATATGCCAGGTGTGTCAAACTTGTAGTATCATTTTATTGTCATGTACGTATCGCAACTTCTCCCACTTCACTAAAATGGGGATGGGCGTTGCCAGCATGTGACGCATCCGACCAGCGGTCCTCTAGTTTGACACCCCTGCCATATATCTCAATTTATATGTGCTGGATTTCAGATAATGACCCCAAACATAGAAGAATGGAGGATTTTCTTGGTTCCATCGAAAAATTAAAAAAAAAAAAATAAAACAAGGAAATGTTCTGAAACCATACATCGTTTTCATTCTTATTCTTGTAGATCAAAGAATTTAATCATCAGATGCAAGGGACTTCAGGCCCTGGATTTGCTTCACTTACATTTGATGGTAACGTTGGAAGTCCAGTGATTCCTCGAACATCTAGTAAAACATTTTCATTTACAGATGAAGACAGAAAAATTGTAGAAGATTTGCGTATTTGGGTGGCAAGTAATCTTTTCAGTCTGCCTCCCATGAAAAAATTATGTGACATCCAACCATCAATGTTTTTTGAATTCACCGGCCAACTAATAGGAAAAGCTAAAGTGGATGGATCTTCTTACCTTCTCAAGGTCTGTTATGATATTCCATGCCTGCATTCATTATGTTTTCATTCAACAGTAATTTCATACTACCAGTAGGAAGGCTATAATTGAATCTATTTTTTTCTCCCATTAAAACAATTTTTAAATCTCTTGCTAGAAATGTTGCATTTTAAGTTTCCTGAAACTTTCGGATACCAAAAGTTTCATTCAAGCAAGTTAATAACTTCTGGTTTTCACTTACCATGTTTTAGCTCAATTTATAGTGGCATCTTTCAAAACCGACTTCATCATTTGATGGGCCTGATTATCATTCAAATAATTAATAGAAGTTTGAGGTGGAAATAGTTCTATGTACTTGTAAATATCCCTGCTTGAAGCCATATTTTTCCTAACCTGTTAAATCTTTTATGAATCTTTTAGTATTAGCCAACTATAGATTTTGATTTTGAACCAAGCCAATTAGGATTGCTTATTAAACATACAGTAAATATATTCAAATAAAAATATATTTCCTAGGATTGAACCACTCTGCTTCTTTCATACCTTAATGCTTTTCAACTTGACAATGAACTGGGGGGAGGGAAGGAGGAAATGGAACGCGAAGAGCATGAGAGCATGGAAATCATCAAGGTCATTGCTGCAGTTGTTGCAGAAAGAGATGGACTGTTCCCATAACAAAAGGACATCTCATAATTGGACAATGTGATCACCCACGGGTGCGGAGAAGAGGGAAACCACAGCTGGTTTTGTTTCTTCAGTACTAATGGTGTATCCAATAAAGATTTACTTTTGGGAATTATTTAAATCTCCCAAGAGAATTTCCTTGTTTGGTGTTTGCTAGTTGGACAGTTGACATTCTGCCTTGTTCTTTTAAATTATTCTTCAGGAAGATTGCAAAATAATGTTCTTTATACAGAAATAGGGACTCAAAAGAAATTTAACAAAATGTATTTGAAGAAGAAGCTTTGGGAAATTACAGTCTTAACAACACCTTTAAGGCTCAAGTTTTTCATCCTTTATTGCAGTTTTTAAACCTATTATTGGTGCAATTTTCTCTGATTCCAAAAAAGGGTGTTCTTTGTTTCATTGCAGATATGGGATGGCACAAAATGCCCTTTCCCGTCTTGGAATGTGTTTCTTAAAGAAGAAGACCTAGAGGGAGATGGATCTCTTCTCCGTCGATTAAAATATCTAACTGTGGATGTTGTAGCTTACGATAATCATGTGCATGTGGCAAAACTATTAAAGGTAAAAGAACTCATTGGCAATTACGGCTTTATTTTTTGCTAGTTCTGTTTTAACTCTCCATTTTTTACTAAAAGTGAGTCCACATGTACGTTTATTTAAATTAAACTAATTGAATTTATATAAATTTTGTAATCGCCATGATTAGTCCCAACAAATCTCTCGGGAGGGCCATAATATATTTTTGGGAATGCAACTATCAACATTTGGAAAAGAGATGAAGTCTTCAGTTTCTTTCCTATACTCAGATAAACTATTTTTTTAATTTAGTCTTTCTTGTAAATTATACTGTTTATAATTTTTTTATTCTTTTTTTATTTTTAAAAAGAGTATTTTTTCAAAAAAAAAAAAAGAACATGGCCTATGAATTTGTGATTTGTTCATAAATATTGATTTCTAAATGTTTCATTTTGTGATTCTTACACTTTTTTAGGAGTTCTGCAATGTAGAAAGAAAGCATTTTAATCTTTATTCCTTATTAAAGAGTGCCATTTGGCTAGGAAGCTTATTTGTAACATAGGGATTAGTACTACAATCAGCTTTTACAATCAGGATATATCTAGTGGTATTGCATATTCAAGATTGCAATATAATTCCATTCTACTGTTAAGGATGAGTGTGGTAGAGGTAATAATCTGCTTACTGCCTATTGTTTAGCAACCAATCAAAGTTATGATGGACCTATCTTTAGGCTACTTACAATTCTGATTCGGAGTTGCAACAGTGTCCCTCCCCTACAGTCACATGACCAAACTTCAGATGTTCAGCAGCATGGCTGCATCTATACCTGTTCGCAGCATCCCAGGATCATGTGAGTCCGTTTTACAACGGTTTTGCCAAAAAAACGACCTTTAAAAAGCTTTTCCAGTTTACCATTGTTGGTATGTCTCTAATGTAGCTGGAGAAAGTTGCATTTTCTTTTTAGACATTCACATTCTCACTTTGCATTGTGGAACATGAATCACACTGCAATGCAGTCATGTACCAATTAATGCCAACCATGTCTCCGATTCCAACCTGCCATATGGAAAATGAGCTCCAGTTGTTTGGGAATTTACATTTGTAGGTTTGCTGCTTTGTTTTAAGCCATTTTCACTAAATAACCCTTAAGTTAAATTGGGATTTGTTTTCTTCAGTGCCACTTTTTAAGGAAAAGCGATAATTGTCTTGCCCTTGTTCACTGGAGATAAATCAAAGTTAGGGCTCCTTATTTTCCATTCTGCCTTCATTTGCTTTGGATTTCCACTAATTAAAATGCAGCAAAACAGCTTGTTTTACCAATGGGAGATAGACTTCATCTTTTTACTGGTACATTTTATGACAAAATAAAAACCTAATCCAAATACAGGGGCGGGATGCTACCGATTAGGCCCGGCTTGTCACTACGTTCCTTTTGGTTTGTCTGCTGAGCGTCCAGAGAATTGTTATCATGTTTCTATAGTAACTAAGATATGAGTGTCTTGTGATGTTTGATTTACTGCGCATGTTTGCAGGGGAGGAGTTTTACTTTACTTTCTTTTCTTTCTTTTTCTGTACCTCTTAGATATTGTACTGCTTTTTCTTTTGTTCTCCCTAGTTATGTGTAATGAAAAGTATACTGGTAACAGAAAAACACGGTTCACCTCCTCTAATTTATGAAGCTGAATTTCGCTTTTCGCTTTGACACGGCTCTATCAAACCGGTAGCTCTGAAGAACAGCAGACATCGAACTGGTTTTGTATCTGCTGCTGTTTGGCCCGCCCACCCCCCTGCCTGGGCTCTTACCTGTCCTTTATTTCCTGCTTTTTCAACCTCAGCTGCTTTGCGCGGCACACCTAAGGTTGAAAAAGCAGGAAAAAAGTGGCATTTCAAATGCTGCGCACCTGTGCACAGCGCTTTTCAGCTGTCCGGGCGGCACAGTTTAATGTTTTTTACACTCGCATGAACCGATAGTAACACCGGTTGCATCCCACCCTGTCCTAATACACTGATCCAGTTGTGCAAATGTATGGAAACTGGTTGTGTGCTCACTGTGTCAAATTCTGTTGTTCGGGAGGAAGCATTTGGAAATCTATGCCAAGCAGATAGTATTCTGACCCAAACACAACAAAACCTCTGAAGTGAACTCCAAAGATTCCTTTATTAGGAGTGCTGGCAACCCCAGCAAAAAGTTTCTCTCTCATCAGGCCAGAAGATGAATAGTTGTCTGCCACATCTATTCATCTCTACCCTCTTCCTTTTATCCCCAGAGGTAGGATAGGGCCTCGCGAGCAACATTCCTTCCCCAGGATCAGCCCACAGCTTTCCGCTGCTCTCCTCTCCTCTACCTTCTGTGCAGTTGTGCATCAGGCACTGGACTCAGCTGTTGTTCTTCATCATCAACCAGCTCCAGACCTGGGGGCTGTTGATTGTCCATCTGAGGGCTGACAGATGGCCCAGGCTCCCTCCCTATCACTCTCCCTCTTGCTCTCTTCCCTCCCTCCCTCCCTCCCTCTCTCTCTGCCAGCTCCATTCCTTCTTTCCCCTCAGAACTCTCCGGTTGCCTTGATGCTGACTCTGACTCCCACGCCTCCTTCCCCTCCTCTGATTCAGCTGCTAGAGGGACTGGTGGCTGACAGGTCATAACAGATAGACACAAGATAGATACAAGACTTATGGCCACAATTGCAATCAGCATTACCACAGCCAACCAAGTTGATTGTGAAGTGAGTCACACAGAATTTTATGACCTTTTTTGCCATGGTATTAAGTGAATTGTGTCATTGTTAAGCCAATCTCCGCCTCCCTTCATTGACTTTACTTGTTGGAAGCTGGCTGGGAAGTTCATATATGGTGATCCCACAATATCAGGACATAAATACATGCTAGTTTCCATGTGCCCAAATTTTGATCCTGGCTCTGCTGCAACAGATATAAGTCGGAGCGTCACTATTTTCAGCACTGTTGTAACGTTGTCACTAAATAAATGGTTGTAAGTCCAGGACTACCTGTAATAGGACTGCTTTACTGGCAAGACAGGAAACTAACAAACAGAACAAGGGGGTGAGGACTAAGTAGAAATACTCACCATGGAGGGGAAGTAATTGCAGAAGCAGCTGAACAAGGGCATCGACGCTAAAGAAATGCATGGGACCATAGCCTTTTTGTTCCAAGAACATTCTGAGTGCCTTTGTCTTCCTACAAGGGTTTTCCAATGCAGGAGTTTTTTTCTGTTCTTGGATTGAATTGGTTGTAGTTAAGCGGTTATGATTTTTTTAAACGTGGAAGTATTTCAAGAACTAGTTTGTGCAGATTTTTGCTTAGAATTAATTTCCAGTTCACAAGCTAGAAAGGCAAAGATATGCAATGCTGCCACCCACTGGAAAATACTGATAGTAGAGTTTTTTTTCTCGTAAGTGTAGTTAAAGAATTATTCATTAGTTTTGTATGATCTCACTGCTGAGAGGCATTGCTGATTTTCTAAACAACATGTGTATGCAAAAATTCATGTTCCATAAGCACACAAGACCTGACACACCTCTATATGATACAAAAACTTTTCTGAAAACTAATCCATATTTACTCCTTATGTTGACTTGCTTATAATTTAACAAAAAGCATAAATACAGCTGGTGCAAAAGCTTAGATACCCTTTTGGTCAATACTTCAATACCTTCTTTGCAGAAACAATAGTTTCCAACCATTCCTTATACCCAGTTAACAGACTATTTGTTTTTTGAGCTTTTATTTAACTTTTTATTGCATAATTCTTTTCGCTCAGAAATATTCCTAGGTTTGCTTACATGCACTGTGCATCTGAGATCTTCCCATATAGTTTCAATATTATTCAGGTTGGGGGAACCACAAAAGCTACTCCAAAATCATTTTCTTTCTTTCCTATAATTACTTCAATATTGATTAGAAGATACAGTACGTTTTGGATTGTTACTTTGCTAAAATATCCAACCTTCTTTCACCTTCAGTTTCTTAATTGGCAGAGAAATTCCTAATATCCATTCATCAACTTACACCGTCTTACGTAAAAAGAAATCCACGTAGAACTAAAGAATTCTGATTTGTTTTCTTTATATTCAGAATTGCGACAGACTCCATTATTCTACATGCCTAGTAACTCAGTATGTCTTTAATTTTCCAATGTAATTTTAGGCAGCTAGGAAAGCTTACCATTATATCCAGATCTACATTCAGTAACCATTATTTTTCCATTTGGGATTAAGTTAAAAATTACTATTGAATTACAAGAAAGTATACATTGTCATAATTACATGTTCTGCAGATAACAATAATCCAGTTCTTTTTTCTGTGTATTTTAAGATTGGACAGTTCATTTCAATGTACAATGTGCATGTGAAAACCCACAGTTCTGAAAACGGGCGTGATGTCATACAGTTTCTTCTTCATGGAGGCACTGGGCATGGCCGTGGGATTGCTGTCCTGCCCGAAAACCATCCAGATATCATAGAACTAAAGTCGTGAGTAAATAACGTTTAAAACTGGGAGAGAAAAACATGCCAGTTTGTTCAGTCTGTTATTTTCCATTAAGGGAGCAGTCTTGATCAATTCAACAATCATACCTTGTCATTTTAATTCCATCCCTTTAAAGCCTTATAATTCTCCAATTAACACCCCCCAATTCTAAATGTTAACGCGGTTTATGAACTCTGATGCGACTCTTCTGTGTCTGTGGTGGAATGTCTATATTCAAGGGAGGGAGGGCGTTCCAAAGGCCAAGAGACAGCATAGTTTAGAAAGTTGGTGTGAGAGAAAGAAGGTGAAGACGGTTCCCCCTTAATAGTTCCCAAAATACAAGGTTGATGGTGCGAGAAGTCTGCTTTAGTTTGGCAAGATTTCTGTCCATAGGTGAGGAACGATAAATCTGCTTTGAAGAATCTCAGCATGTCTTTCTTGGGTTTTGGAGCTTGGCCATATCTGTAAGCAAATCTCTCTATCATGAATTGTTCAGGATAATTTCCATATAGCAAAAGAACACTATACAGGTACCTCTTTGAGGGATAAAGCTATTATTTCAGGTTTGTATGATTGTACAAAATGTAAGCCATGAACCTGCCAGCCTGCAAGTTACTGCATTGGTTACTGTTCAGCATTGGGCTCTGCTCTCCTAAATCAGCTCCTTGTAAGTCTGGACATTCTTAAGTGGATTTCTGGTTCCAGAATTGCCAGTGATAGATACACTGTGGGACTCTGGGACATGACCTTTGGGAAGTAGACAAGTAAGATAAGATTAGTTCTCCCATCCTGGTTTCTGGCCTTCTTGTTAGCACAAGGAAACAAAAGAAAGAAGATGAATTCAGAGATGCTTTTTGCTTGTGCTACTGTTGAATATAGTTACAGCCGGTGTATATTACTTTTAAGGCTCCTCTCCCTTCTAGCCCCCTTACTGTTCGTGTGTGTGTGTGTGAGTGAGAGGGAGGGAGGGAGGGAGGCAGTTGAACACACACACAGAGTGTACACACACACACACTTGTGTAGATATGTAATTTATTGATCTGGAACAAAGGTGGGGAACAATGATTGTGACCAATATTGTCATATTGTGCCTGGCTGGCACAGGCATTCTGGGGGTTGAATTCCACAAATCATAAAAGAGCCATCGTTTTCCACCTTGATCTGGAATGAAAGGATGTCCACAGTTATATACCAGCGCGATGCTTGTTAACGGTAGTACAGTAGAGTATATATCAACTAATATTAGCAGAGAATGCATCCAACAGGATCATTTGTTAGATGTCAAATAACACATTACAACAATATTGGTTTCATACACCATCACATTTTCAAAATACTTTGTAATTTAACATTTTAGATATGAGCATAACATGCTCTGGAAATAATGTCATATAAATTTAGAGGTGTGAAAAATATGGCACAATCAACAACTACTAACATTAAAGGGTTGTCATATTTACCATTAGGCAGTGGGGTTAACTAAAATCTAATTTCCTTTTTTAATAGTCTGATAATTTTATTTACTTGAAGTATATATTTTTTTCATTATTAGATTTCTGGACACAGTCAACATGGCATTAAGTGAAAGTTCAGAAAGAGCTTCTCCGGAGCCTGAAAATTCTTATACTTTATGTAAGTTTTTTAAAAATAAAATAGATCATTTTCATATATTTACAGGACAGGAATGAGAAACCTGTTCGTTCAAAGTTTTGCTGAGCAACAGTGCAAGCCAACATGTTCAGCAGTGTAAAAGATACTGGGAAATAAAATTCAACAATATCTGGAAGAGTACAGATTCATATTTGTATAATGTGGTTAATCCCACCACTGTTTCTTTTCTTAATGCAAAATAAGATATAAGAAAAGCTAGAACATTTTAGTAAAAACAGTTTACTAAAAATTTATTCACAGCAGAATAATAATTCATTTTGTAATGAATAGGTACATTATTATGAAGTAATAAATTCTGAATTTATATTTAGTACTACTGTCTTGAAAATAAAATAGAATTCCAACAGTGTATTGAAAAATCTACCTTCGTAGAATTTTAAATTTAGAATAGTTATTTCACACTGCATTACAGTTAGTCGGTGACTTACGACCATTTTTCACAATTCTGACCATTGCAGCATCCCTATAGTCACGTGATTTACATTTGGATGTTTGACAACTGGTTCATATTTATGGTGGTTTCCGTATCCTGGGGTCATGTGATCACCTTTTGCAACCTTCTGATAAGAAAATTCAATTGGGAAGCCAGATTCACTTAATAAGCATGTTACTAATTTAACAGTTGCAGTGATTCACTTAACAAATGAACTGTAGTGATTCACTTAACAAATATGACAAGAAAAGTGGTAAAATAGGGAAAAACTCACTTAACAAATGTCTCATTTGACAACATAAATTTTGGGCTTAACTAATAGAATAGAATAGAATTCTTTATTGGCCAAGTGTGATTGGACACACAAGAAATTTGTCTTGGTGCAAATGCTCTCGGAGTACATAAAAGAAGAGATACATTCATCAAGAATCATCAAGTACAATACTGAATAATAGTCATAGGGTACAATAAGCAATCAAATCATACTAGGAAACAGTCAATATAAATTGTAAGGATGCAAGCAACAAGGTTACAGTCATATAGTCATAAGTGGGAGGGGATGGTGATAAGGAATGATGAGGAGATTAATAGTAATAATAGTGCAGACTTTGTAAACAGTTGGACAGTGTTGAGGGAATTATTTGTTTAGCAGAGTGATGGCGTTCGGGAAAAAACTGTCCTTGTGTCTAGTTGTTCTGGTGTGCAGTGCTCTATAGCATCGTTTTGAGGGAAGGAGTTGAAACAGTTTGTGTCCAGGATGTGAGGGGTCTGTAATTATGGTTGTAAGTTAAGGACTCTCTGTATATCCTCAGAAAATTGGAATAGGTAATCCGCATACACAAAGATTTCTAATCAAATCCAAAAAGAAATTCACAGTATCCATAATTATATGTGCGTTATTAATTAGAATTGAATTCCGCTATCTTACAGCAGTACATTTCCATCTCTGTATGTTATATTTCTTTTTCTTCCTGTTTATGTAAAACAGTGATAGAAAAAAAGAAAATGAATTTCCCCTTTCCTTTTATTTCCAAGTAGGATCCTATGTAGGAAGATGTCAGCAGTTGTCTATTACAGGTAAGAATTTCACATTAGATATTTTGTGTATTTTGGAATGAAAAGATAACTTATTTTACAATAGGACTTCCTGCCCAAAAAGAATACTTGGTTTGGGGATATTTTAGAATAGCATGGGATGTACACAAATCACTGTACACAAATCACTGTGTGTGAGTTTAATAAATACTAAATTTATTTTATAAACAATTATAAATTTATAGATTAAATATTAATTTGATTAAACTAATTAATTTATAAACAAATTCTTAATAGGGCTGAAAATGTCGGGGGAGGGCCTTAGAGAAGCAGAAGATTGTGGAACGAAACCTAGTTACCTACTAGTTTTCAAAATACTTGGATGATACTCTGCTAATATATATATAAAAAAACACGTGCATATTTTAAGAAAAAAATATAAATATTTGTTTAAATGGGAGGTATATCCATATATTAAATGAGTGCAGAAATTAAGTAGGAGAATGTATGAACATATACAAATGTTCAATAAACTGGAAATAAGTTTGTCCACCCTCAGTCCAAGATGTTGTCATTATACATGAGTGGTTGAACAGGACACGTGCTTTTAAGTAGTCTATATATTTTAAACTTAAACATTTGAAATACCAATTAATATAAATAAAAGACAAATTGGGTAAAGTAGCTTAATGAATCACTGTTTGATGTTCATGCATGCGTTTGTTGATGTTTGTCAAAATGCTTTTTACGTTTTGTTTTACAGTATTAACAGATCACCAGCATTTTGATGCAACTACACTGAATACTATTAGGATGAGCAACATTCCTCAGAACTATCGCATCAGAGCTAGACTGCTTAAATTTGAACCTAAGAAACTCTATCAGTCTGTAAAACTTCATTGCCCTCAGTGCCATTCATTGTAAGTGTCCACGTAACAATAAATATTGGTACCGATATCTTATAAGTTGCTGGAGCCGTTACAGTTATTGCTTATAGGAGAGAATAACATATATTTTAATCCCCTGCAATTTAAAATGTACAATGAATTCATCGTTTATTTTGATATTCAGTATTTGATTGTTAGTATTGTTATTTTATTTATTAAATATTCTAAACTGCCATAATCAAAGCTTTGCAGTAAAAACACAACACTAAAAGCTAAAATTTAAATGAAATCACATCCCATAAAGTCAAATACAGTGCAGTATAAAAACACATATAACTTGGGCACTGACAAGGGGGTCATACAAAGTCTAAAACAATGTGAATGCTTGCAAGTAAGTGTTGTTACCCTTCAATCAAACTCAACATGCAGTTTTCTTGGCAGTATTAGAGGAGTTATTTGCCACTGCCTTTTCCTCAGGTGCTTTTTTACTTCTCATTCACCTTACAACCATGACTTTTCTAGTATCTCTTTCAAGCAATACTTGGCCAGTTGCATCTGATTGTTTGAGATTAGCTAGGCATTGCCAACTTCTAGCTGCATTTGGCTGACCTAGACTAGCCTCAAAAGCTAAGAATATTAGGACTAGTTAATACCTGAATTTGAATACCAAGAATACCAAGATCGTAGGCTAGATTGAGAAGTAAGGGTTGGGAAATCCAGGTTTTTCCAATTTGTTTTCAAAAAGTCTCCAACCACTACCCAAACTCCATACAAAACAAAAACAAACCACCTTTTATCCAAGAAAACTGAATGTAACCATGGAAGTCATGAAGAATTGAATTCCGCTTCAGGGATATATTTTAATATAAGATATATGCCAATATATCTTTAGAATTCCTTTGTTTAAAAATTTACATATACGTACATTTGTGAAAATCTGTAGTATCTGAAAATTCAACAGTCTTGACAGGTGAAGTCTGTAAATTTTCCATTTTCATTTGGGAGTAAATCCCTATTTTTCCCTATTCAGAAAATCCAACAGATAAAGGGCATGTGTCTGGAAGTTGTATAAGGGCAACTAAAGTGGCCTGTCAGGGATCCAGCTGTGCAATTATCCTAACAGATATCAGGGAATGGTTTATAGGTAGAAATAGTTTGAGGTTACGTTTTTGCCCAGTACGAAGTTAGCTATCCATGTGTATTAATATGCTCTCTCAAACATTAAGCAATTCTGAACCTTTTTCTTTTTTAATGAAGCTTGAATGCTGTATGACAGGGGCCTTCAAACTTGACAGCTTTAAGACTTGTGGACTTCAACTTCCAGAATTCCTTCTCCGGTCCTGTTAGCTCAGGAATTCTGGGAGTTGAAGTCCACAAGTTTTAACTTTGCCAAGTTTGGAGACCTCTGCTTTATGGAGATTTAGTCTTCATAGACTTGTTCGTATTGATTGATTGATTTATTATTTATTAAGTTTGCTTAATATCTTGCTGCAAGGTGACACAGTAACACATCAAGGCCTTAAAATGTGCAGCCTCTCCAACATGCATGTGGAAATGTTGAATTATTTACATTACAGTTTTTTGACCGTTATATTATGATTTATGATTTATCACTTTGTTGCTTGCATATACAGTGAGAGCTTATGCACTGGAGACAAATTCCTTGTGTGTCCAATTACACTTGGCCAGTAAAGAATATTTTATTCTATTCATATTGTATTTATTGAAAAATTACTTTGAGCACATTTGTGGTGTTCAATTCAAGTTGTCATTGTTTCAGGCAAGAAATCCCAGATAGTAGTGACCTTGATTCAATTTTACGAGAAGCTTCAGCCATGGGTTCAGATTCAAACTTGCAAAGCACCTCGTTCTGCAATTCTGTTGTGTGGCGGATTGAAAATGAGGGACCGCGGCGGGTAGCTGTTCATTTTGTGACACACAAAGAACTACTTCAAGACCCAGAGGACACTGTAGTTTGCCTAGAAGGTTAGTTAATTAACTGTGTACATTTCATTGCTCATTATAGTAATCTCTAATGCTAAAAACATTTAAATATCAACTGTTACCCTTATATACTTTTAATAAGCCGACAAAGTTGAAGAGAATAATTGTTCTATTCATTACCAGTACATGCACACATTTTTAATTCTTACTACATAAGCACACAGGGTCCCACTTGTTTGTTTGTTTTTCCTATGTTGTTTTGGGGTTATAAACTCATACAGATTCTTGAAAAAATGGAAAATTAATATGCCAGTTCTGTAAGCTTGCATGTTTAAGTCTCTATTGTGCCTCTCTTTCTCTCCTTTTTAAGAAAGTCTCATCTTCAACTGTGTCCATAACTAATGATATATATTGAAATAATTGATTCGTATTTAGCAGATTTCTTCAGATTACAAGCACTAACTACTAATACACTACAATGCACCACCCCTCTGGCACAAGCTCTCACTCCTCTGGTCTTCTCTCTGGACTGGCCCATAACTGTCAGAGTGAACACAGTGTGATTAGTTGAGACAACCCAGGAGAAAATACAGCACACAGGTTTGTATTTACATATAGTGGTTTTATCCCTACAAAACCATATATACATACAAGTACTTTGATACAGACCTTGAACAAGCAGCAATCAGTAATCAGCAACACCATGGATGCACATATGGAGAGAGAGATACAGAGTCTTTCTTATATTATAGCCTCTTAAAGTGGTAGCACACAAATTACCCTGCTGACTCATTGCTACCATTGCAGCATCATTACAGTATTTCAGTATTACAACATTACAGCAGCTGGTCAACTATTAATCATCATTACCCTAACACACATTCTATGCAGACATACCCTCAAAATAACCAACAAGTCCATTGTGCAGTTGAGGCAAATTAAATTTTGTTAATTATATTATAGCCATGATAATGTATATTATTTTCATAATCTAATTATGCAAATAATACTTTATATTTTGTTTGCATAATGATATTCTGCAAATCATATAAATAGTGGTGATTATATATTTTCCTATTTAGTAAATTTAGAAATAATGGACAACCCTTTCCTCCCCAGTGATCCATTAAAATTAGAATTCAGTGTATTTGAGATATTATCCTATACAGGTAGTCTAGTTTAGTGACTCCATTTGGGACCAGCAACTTGTTTATTTATTAAATAAAATTGTAACTCTGCAATTTTATGGTCTTCAGGTTTCCTTTTGCTTAACACTCCTGCAAAAGTCATAAATGAAAGTTACTTCTTCATCACTATCGTAACTGAAGAGTTGCTAAATGAGGACTAAAAATAGGATAAAAATAAGGAGTAGAAGATACAGAAAAGAAAAAAGGAAGGGAAAGAAATAAAAAAGTAAGAATATAGATAAGAAAAAATAGTATAGAAGTGACCTCCCACTTCATCATACCATGTATAAACAATTTTAGTAATTTATCACCTCTTAAAGTACAACCAAAGGATTTCATCTTCCCATATCACATCTGTTACCTATAAAGAAATCCATTAAGCATGGTCATTTCAATCCTGGTGTCAACAAAAGTCCATTGAAGATTACCAGAGATGATAGCATATCCATTTTATTCTTGAATAAATAATCCAGCTTTATATTCTCTTTGCTTCTAACAATCTTAATATTTAATCCATTCAAATAACATCGTAGAACTTGATTTCTTTTTATTTTTCTATTGAGATTTTTCAAAACTTTAACAAGCCTCTTTTAGCAAACCCAATATAGGAAAATTATCCAGCTCACTCTCTTGGTTTATTGTTTGTATATTCCTTTTAATTATTATGACATCAGGCTTTCTTGTTTTTGGATGTCCAGCATAACATCTTTTTACATGACATTCTTGCAGCCTGTCACTTGTAAACCCAATTTCAGCTCTGTCTCAAACTTGTCAGGTAGAGCATATTCCTCTTTCCTTACATTTTACAGACAGTTGCCCCATAGAAGCAGATGTTCTGTTGACTATTAAAATTAACTTTTGAGACTATTTTTTTAAAATATTCTTTAAAATTAGAATATTTTGCTTCATTCTGTAATTGTGATTCTGTAATTCTGCCTCTCCCTCTGAGATACACTTTGTAGGGGAAATGGGCAGAATAAACAATAAATAAATTTAGTAAAAGTGTAAATTGAGTTAATGTGTTCTTTTTTGGGGAGAGAATAATGTTTATTTCTGTCTAGTTTCTTTTGGCATCCAATTTTTTAAATCTTATCTTACTATTTTTTTCAGATGTAGTTATTTTAGATCTGAATCATTAGGATAGAAAAATTAATCATAACAAGAAGAAGAATCAGAACAAGGAAAATAAGGACATGAAGAGAGACTTGCAATAATAACAAAAACAATCAGAAAATTTAAAAATATTTTAGTTATACAATATGTATGTGTGTGTATGTATATGTATGTGTGTGTATGTATATGTATATGTGTGTATGTATGTGTATATATATATATATATATATATATATATATATATATATATATATATATATATATATATATAAAACTTACAGTGTGTGTGTGTGTGTGTGTGTGTATAACTATATATAGATATATATATATATATGTTTTCGGAGGTTTACAGTATATACATTCTGTATAATATATATCATATATATTATAATATCAGTTATGTTTATTTTATTTATATATGTGTGTGCATGTAATTGGAATCTGCAATCAATCAGTCTTCCAGCTGATTAAAATGTGAGATGTCTTTCTTACTATAAGCATACTTTTAACTTAACCATCCTCTGGATGTCAGTATTCTCACAAAGATAAAATTGTATTCATACTTAAAGCAAAAGCCTCGTAATATATTTCATTTTATAGGTGCATATAAAACCTAAGAGTTCTGGAAAGGATTTAGGCACAGTCTACAGGATCATACCATCTCTGAGATATAGATGTATTGGTTTAATTTGATTTTTTTATTGTTTTAATCCTATTTGGCATTGCTTTCTCCTAATCTGCTCAGAGTCTCCACATATAAACTGGATGAAATAAATACAAATAAAGATAATGATCATTAAAAGGAATGGCAACTATCCAAGTAGATTTAATGGCACGGCCATTAAATGTGCCAGTAAAAGAAAATTTCCTCTAAAATGTGTCATTCAACTTTTACGACAGCTTTTTAAATATCATATTTAACATTACAGAAGTGACTCATAACATTTGTGGAAAAATCAAGTATGTTGTAATATAAACAAATTTGACATTATATATTGGAAGCTTGACAGGGGAATATGTCCATTTGGATTCTGCTGGGATTTCTAATGCTTCCAGCTGAACAGTCTCCAGCAATATTAATTAACTCCCTGACTTCTCAGCAAGATGGTATAATGTAGCCATTACCAGTCAGTTTCTCACAATGGTCCATATTTCATAACCTCTGGGCAATCGTTTGGAATTTGGAAATTTAAAGTCAATTGCATGTAGCACAGGTTTTTTTTCCAACTAAATATATGGAAATCTGAATTATTCCATAGCAGAGGATAATAAGTGATGGTTGTGGTTAAGAAGACATTGTGTGGTGTGCTAAGATTTTTTTATTTAAGAAATTGAAAAAAATAATCTGAACTGAATTCTAAATAATCCATCTTTATTTTAACATTTAACTATCAGTGTAGATATGATATGTATATATACCTCATCTTCTACTCATGTGACATCTATGTTTGTTTCCACAAATTATAGATATGCCCAGGATTAATGTGGTAGTTCAGTGAATATAATACAATTTAATTAATCAAGATTTTCATTAATTTTTTTATAGGAGGGACTCTGAATGAAATCTTGAAGTTCACTATCAAATTTAAAGGAATTATACCAGTGACTTCCAAAGAAGACTCTATTGCACTATTGGATCTTTCAGTTCCATATTTTTGGGAAGGAAACATGCAGTATTATGGGTAAATTCAAACATAAACATAAAGCAAAATATGTATACATATTCAGCTTTGTTCACTTAATCAAATTTTGATGGTTAAACCTCTGATCTGCAAGTATGAAATGTTTGAGAAGCTATATTAAAAATAAATTGAGCAAATAATTAACTATAACAAGTAACTCAGGCTACATAGTTCAGTTTAATTTCTTATAGTTGAACAAAATGATCATAGAAAATTATCTGTGCGGTCAATAATAGATAGTGACTTTTTGACACATAATAAAATGAACAAATTGAAAAAAATATAGCTGAATCTATATGGATTATGGTGTTTCATCTATTACAGTCTTATCCATTTTATGTTAGCTATAGAAAAGATTATATAATAATTTAGAAAAGTATATTGTTAAAAATTGTAACAGACAACAATTTTCCCATTGGGGCTGTCCTTCCAAGGGACATAGTGTAACCAAACATAGTCAAACCAATTTTACTTCCAATATGTTGGTAGACTTTCCAAAAGGAATTAACTGTCCCAGTGTCATTTACTGAGTATCCTTAAACTAATACAGTCTTTACAGATGGATGGATAGATGGATAAATTGATGGATGAACAATTTTGCCTCTCCTAAATATGAATATCATAGATTGCTTTGCTAAATCAAGAATGTTGATTACAGCATTCTAGCAATCTTTTATTCTGTGAAAACATGAGGTAAGACTAATCTGAAAGATTTTTTTTTTCGTACTTCAAATCACTGTTGACTCCTGCTATCCATCTAAAGTAGTCTTTACAGTTTTCCTTTTTTTAAAAATCTTTTGCCATTTCCTGCCTCCCAATTGTCCTGTCCCACTCACACAAGCACACACCACAAGAGCTTGAAGTCTTTATTGAGGCTTCACCAGCACTGAATAGTACTTCCCAGAATAGGAATCAGAGAGAGCAAGACCCAATGAGTCCAATTTTTCAAAGTCAGGAAAAAAACAGAGCAAGTCCGGCAAAGACAAGTCCATGGTCCAAAACCACAAATCTCACAAGCCAAAATCCAGTTCCAAGATCCACAAGGAAAAATCCAGAAACGGAGTCAAGGATGAAGTTCTAAGGCTAGGGTACACAGGGGCTGAACAAACACACGATCCAAAATGGAAGAGTTGTTCTCAGTGTCACTGCTCTGAGGAGAGGTGACACGTGTGCATACCGGGGTCTGCACAATTACAAGTAATAGGTGTAAACAAGGAATAAGCTTCACAGCATTCATAAAAATACAATACAAAAATATTTTTAAAAACCAGCAAGACAAACATGAAAGCAATAACAGAAAGTAAAAGTAATAATTACAAAGTTTAAAAATCACAGCAGAATTGATACGTTAAAAGTCTGGAAGAATAAAATTATCTTTGTCTGGTGCCAAAAGTGACGATAAGGATCTAACTAAGAGCCAGTCTGGTGTAATAGTTAGGGCATTAAGACTAGAAACCGGAATCAGCAAATAGTTTTTTAGGAACACTCCGATGTCCAATTCTCTGTATGTTTCTTTAGATTGCATGGCCAAATAATTTATATTTGTGAAAAACGATTTATAAAAACCATTACTTTCCAGTGTTTCATTAAAAGGAAAAACTGTATTTAAAGCAGTGGGAAATTTCCTATCAATAAGCATGATGTTGAGACCAGCTGCATCGATATGATTTATGATTATTTTTAATTGATATTTTGTTCCAAATGCTAGGTGCAAGCACTGTTCCAAACCTAAGGCAATGGAAAGTCTGGGTTCTCTTGCTTCAAAACATAATCCATCTTGGGAACACTCTTCTATAGCACAAGGTTATGCGATATTCTTCTGCTATTCGATAATATTGGACTTTCATTCAGCGGTTTATGGGTAACTTAAAGCTGTCAAATTATTTCAGCAGGGAATCTTGCTTATAAGGTGAATTGTATGATAGATGCCCTAAGGTGGTTAAATTGTACAGCATATATACAGTAGAACATCCACAGGGGAAAAAAAGGGAGACAAATATATTTAGCTAAATTTAAAAATATGCTATAAATAAATCACTTTGAGTAAAGGGCAGGAAATACAACATGCAAGAGTTTATATTCTTATATTTATTCTGGTATTATTTAAATAAGACAGACAGACCAAAATGAAATACGAAATAGATACAACCCAAAGCACAGTTGGTAATTTGCAAGTAATTACATCATTCCATCAAAATCAGTGAACAGCTTTGTGAAAGCTTAGAGGCTAAATCTTTATACCACAAGCTTTTGGCATTACATTCCAATGAACAATATACTTGCTAGACTTTAAATATTTATCATCGTATGTCACACCTTCTACTCTAGAAGGTTTTTTCTTGATTACGTTGATGATGGAAACATTTTAAATCCCAAAGAATGGAAACACGGATGCAGAAATGGCTGCACAAAATATTCACCTTTCTAGATACCTTAACAAATGTAAGCTTTAACCAACAAAATAACCCTTGCCTAATTATGTGTTTGTTTTGTCACTTGCAGGCATTTGGCAAGGAGTGATTTGCATTTGTTAGCTTTTCTGCTATCGTTTGTCATTTTTGCATAGACGATAAAAGAGTAAAATTAGAAATATCAGCAAAGATGTGTAAGAAAGGCTTTCAATGCATTCACTGATTGGCTGAGTAATGTGAGAAATTTATTTTTCCATAGAAGTTGGAATTTTTTTTTCTCTTTTCATTCAGGGGTGGCATTCTACTGGTTCGGGCCAGTTCGGCCAAAACGGTATTTCTTTTTTCCTTTTTTCCCCTCCCAACAATCAGCTGTTCCAATAATCAGCTGTGCCGGGATCCTCTTCGCTATCTTACTGCTTCACCCAGGAGGTTTCCCTGAGGCCCAGGAGGTCAAAAAAAAACAGAGTACGCGGACGGGGAATGCTGCAAAAAAAGAAACCACACCCCTGCAGTCACGTGGCCACATGCACCTAGCCACGCCCACCCAGCCACGCCCACAGAACCGGTAGTAAAAATATTTGCATCCCACCCCTGTGTAATTTGTTCCACAATTAACAATTAGACTGCCATGGCTGACCCACAACATGTTCAGCACTGAACACTTTATTATTCCTCTGCTAATTGCAACAAATTAGAAAATGTTGGACTTTTTTTTTTTTTTTTCAAAATCAAGGGTACAATAACTTTGAGGAACAGGAGGAAGAACTATAATTAAGACAGTGGTCAGATAAGAGAAATATGAGTCCAAAGCAGGAGTGTCTTTTGAGAAAGCGTCTCAGACTTGATTTTCCCTAGTTCTTTTAAACATAAGGGCAAGAATCATACATTGCAATGTCCTACCTGTCAATGAATACTTCAGCTTCAACCATAACAACACAAAAGAGCAAACAATAGATACAAACTCAAGGTTAATCGCACCAAACTTGATTGCAGGAAATACGACTTCAGCAACAGAGTGGTCAGTGTTTGGAATACTCTTACCTGACTCTGTGGTTTCTTCCCCAAACCCCAAAAACTTTAACCTTAGACTGTCTACTATTGACCTCACCCCTTTCCTAAGAGGCCTGTAGGGGGCGTGAATAAGCGCACCAATCGTGCCTACCGTCCCTGTCCTATTGTTTCTTTTATTTTTCTTATATGTACCCATTTCATGTATTCATAACTATATTTATTCTTATATCTGTATCTTGTAAGCGATTGGCAAATACTAAAAAAAATACTAAAAGAGAAGGAGAGGACATTCAGATTTTCAACATTCTTGTACTGCAACATTATAATGAAATAGTATTAGCATTCATAACTTTTTGTTTCCTCAAAGGGATTGATGGGAGGGGGAAGTATTCCAAGATATCCTACACCTATTCCTCTCTGTAAAGTCATGCCAAAATGGTCAGGAATCATTCCTTTAAGAAGTGGATTTAGGCATGTTTATTCACAATTCAAAAAGAGAAAGCAAGTCACTCTCATTCCCATTGTTAATTTTGAACCCAAAAGAAAACATTATACAAAAAAAAAAAAAAAAAGACTTTGCCACTTTTAACTTTTTGCAGCCCTCTGAAATGTTAGGAGACTGAATCAGAGCCCCAGCTTTTCAAATGTTGCTTATTTTGATACATGAGGCTTAATGTTGGCTCAGCCAAAAGGGTAATGAGAAGTACTCTGTAAACAGCAGTTTATTGGACAGCATTGCTGTAATAGAAATTTCCTTGAAATATATACCCAATCTGTTGTTTAGACCAGTAAGGAAAGTCATGAGAAACATAAACAAATGATAGATGTTCCAAATTTAATATAGTAAAACAACCTTCCATATACTGGGCTCCCCATGCGTTTGATTTCAATTCCTGTAGTCCACCATTGGATTAAAATGCAATACATCTGGAGAACAATGATAAGAAAAGTTGTCCTAAAGCAAGCATTATTTTAAAAACAACCTATCTACTGATGATCACTTAAGACACTTTTCTCTGACTTCCCCCACTCCAAAATCTTTGACAATGTCTCCTTCAATGGTGACGAAAAGTTTGCAACCAAATTGCTGAGCTCAGACCAACAGCCCAACTACCAACCTGAGCTATTGATGTTCAAATATATTCAAAGTTTAATATACCCAAATGAAGCTACTGAAGTGTTTCTTTGACCTTACCTTGTAAACTGTCTTCTAATAATTAAACGTTTTGAACACCTTTCACTGAGGTATTGATCATGTTTGGTTAAGGGGTTGCAAATGAATGAGTAAGCTCTCTTTCTGTGGCTTGCGGAAATACTCAGCTCAAGTATGCTAGGTTGTATTCTAGACACTTAGTATATGTGTGTGTGTGTGGTCCGTGTCCACAAGAGCGTTAACAGCTGATACCTCCTTCAGTTTATAATTTCAACCAATATCCCTTGACTTCATGAGACTTTTTAAAAAATAATCGATATTTTATTACTAAATGCTACTGTTATTAAGATCTTCTTGCCTTGAATCATTTTTAAATTAAGATTTTTTTTTTTTGTCTGCTTCTGCTTAGCGTTAGGAATTGTACCTCTCGAGTATGTCTTCTTGATGAAGTTTACACTGGATGATGGAACAGGAACATTGGATGTATATCTCCTAGATGATGTAAGACAGTCTCTTGACTTAATTAGATTGAATCTAAACTTATATTTGATCAAAGCTATTTTTGTAACAAAGTGAAGACGGCAAGGAGTATGTAATAATTAAAAAGAACGTGTTCATTTCTATGTACAGTTGGTTGAAAAATAAGCATATCCATGTGCCTTTGTAAATAGAGAAAGAAAGATACCTGCGCTGGATTTGGTTTCAATCTGTTTACTTATTTTTCAATCCTCCTGGAACATCCTTCTGGTTTTTGTTTTTTGTTTTTCTAGTTTAAATGTACCCTTCATTCCCTGGGACACTTTTGTAAATAATTTATTTAATAAAAAGCTTTTAGAATAGAATATTTTTATTGACCAAGCATGATTAGACACACAAGGAATTTGGTGCAAAAGCTCTCAGTGTACATAGACAAACAAGATAATATAATCAGCGAACGTACAAACACCATATATACAAACAGCAAGGTAATATCATAAGATACCAATAGGAAAAGTTAGTAGAAAAGACGAGAAGGATAATACTGTGTTATTGTATTAGCTATATAGGTAAAGGTGAAGGTTCCCCTCGCACATATGTACTAGTCGTTTCTGGCTCTAGGGGCGGTGCTCATTTCCATTACAAAGCCGAAGAGCCAGCGCTGTCCGAAGACATCTCTGTGGTTATGTGGCAGGCATGACTAAACGCCGAAGGCGCACGGAACACTGTTCCCTTCCTGCCAAAGTGATCCCTATTTTTGTACTTGCATTTTTTACATGTTTTCCAACTGCTTAGGTTGGCAGAAGCTGAGACAAGTAATGGGAGCTCATTCCGTTATGTTGGCACTAGGGATTCGAACCGCTGAACTGCCGACCTTTCTGATCGACTAGCTCAATGTCTTAGCCACTGAACCACCGTGTCCCTCTTATTACCTATATAGTCATGAGTAAATATCCTTAGACCGTAAGACAATACTTGTGGTAATTAGGTGTTCAGCACAATGATATCATAAGGGGGGAAAACTACCTTTGTGTCTAGTTGTTTTGGGATGCAATGCTTTCTAACAGCGTCCTGAGGGGAGAAGTTGAAACAGTTTGTGTCCAGGATGCGAGGTGCCAGTGGATATTTTCTCAGCTCTCTTCCTGACCTGTGTAGTATACAGGTCCTCCTGTAGGCTTAACTATTCTTTGAAGTCTGTACCTGTCCTGTTTGATTGTTGTACCAAACAGCAACCAAACAGGACAAAACAAAATAAAAAGCTTGTATTAAAACATGAAATTAATTTGTATTTTATGACTTTCAGCTCTTATTCCAAAATGAAAGCCTTGGAAGAAAAATAGGCTGTTTAATGTCAACATTTTTATTTTTATTCTTTCTTCCAGAAACAATTCTTCCGAATTCCAGCTTCTAAAGTCTTAATCAATAATATATTTCAAGAGAATATGGAGAGCATTATGAGTAGACTTTGCCCTGCAAGCAGAACCCTAGGTAAGGAATTTATATTGATGAAACTATGCAGACATTCTTCCATTATGCACGTTTTATTATTCACATATCTGTTATATTTGTCTGTTACAACTGTCTTTATACTTCAATTTGTCCTAACCCTAAGGACAGGAAAAGAAATCAATTTACATATTTTCTAACTGCATAATAAATCCCTTTGGTTCTGTAAAGACAGCCATTTATATTAGATTCTTTCAATGTTAAACATTTCATTAAAGACAATTCACCTGTAGGCTCATACCTAACGATTAGATTATTATGGTTAGTTGCCATGAGAATATAATTGAGATCTTTCTGATTAACAACATCCTAAAATGGGTTCTGGTTACCAGTTTAGGCTTTTTGTCAGAATGAAGTTTGAATGGCTTCTACATATCTACTAGAATTGTTAACAGATAACAGACAATCAGAATTGGAAGGGATCTTGTAGGTCATCTAGTCCAACCCCCCGCCCAAGCGGGAGACCTTACACCATTTCTGACAGAGGGCAGTCCAGTCTCTTCTTGAAAGTCTCAAGTGATGGCACTCCCACAACTTCCGAGGGCAACTTCTGTTCCATTGGTTGATTGTTCTCACTGTCAGAAAGTTTTTCCTTATTTCCAGGTTAAATCTTCCTTGTTCAGTTTCCATCCATTATTCCTTGCCTGGCCTTCAGGTGCTTTAGAAAATAGCTTGACCCCTTCCTCCCTGTGGCAGCCCCTCAAATATTGGAAGACTGCTACCATGTCTCCCCTAGTCTTTCTCTTCACTAGACTAGCCAAGCCCAGTTCCTGTAATAGTTCTTCATATGTTTTAGTCTCCAGTCCCCTAATCATCCTGATTGCTCTTCTGTGTACTTTTTCTAGAGTCCCAACATCTTTTTTGTAATGATGTGAACAGAACTGGATGCAATACTCTAGGTGTGGTCTTACTAAGGCTTTATAGAATGGTATTAGTACCTCCCTTGATCTTGATTGTATCCCTTTGTTAATAAAATTTAGGATTACATTAGCTTTTTTGGCTGCTGCTGCACACTGCTGGCTCATGTTTAGCTGGGTGTCCACTAAGACTCCAAGATCCCTCTCACAGTTACTGCTATTGAACCTGGTTTCACCCAGTCTGTATGTGTACTTTTGGTTTTTCTTGCCTAAGTGTAGGACTTTCCTTTTCTCTACGTTGAATTTCATTTTGTTAGATACGGTCCAGGGTTCTAGTCTGTCAAGATCCATCTGGATCTTGAGCCTATCCTCTTGGTTGTTAGCTATTCCTGCCAGCTTAGTATCATCTGCAAATTTGGTAAGTTCCCCTTCTATTCCCTCATCTAAGTCATTAATGAAGATATTGAAGATATTGAATTGCCAAAGAGGAATGAAAACTGTAGGTTGAGGGAGAAAAGAAGGGAGGTATCAAACTATCTCCCATTGTATCTTTCTATCCCTTTTAATACGGCAGAGTTGACATACTCAATTAAGCAGTGCCATTTATCAGGATCTCGGAAGTCTGCTTTCTCTGTTGCAGTGCCCTCGGGAAAGAGGTTTCAATAATCCCCACTCTGCTGTTTTGAAGGGTCCTGAAGATCTAATTCCTTGCCTAGGCTGTTAGTAAGGATTCCTTTTAAGTTAGGTTGTTTTCTTTTGTTTTTACCTGCTTTATTATTCTGCTATGTCTACCTTTTTCAGTTTCTGCTTGTGTTTAAATCATTTGTAAATTAAAGTCAGGCAGCGTATAAATTTAATCATTATCATCATCCTCCTCACAAAATCTCTGTTAAAGAACTCCAGATAAAAGTAGTATGACTAGCAAAAGAAATCAAAGATAGTACCAATAATAATAGTCTTGGTGCAATCCCAAAACATATGGAGCACCACTTGGACACCATTAATCAATTGCAAAAGGCAGCTTTACTTGGAACAGCTTACATCCTAAGACATTACCTTCAATATTATTAAACACCACCACCTGCCTATCCCAGGTTATTGGGAAGGACTCAATAGCTGGACAAAAGGGCCAAATCCATTTTGAAGGTCTGGTTGATTATGTGACCATTAATCATAATACCTTGAATATTACTAGTTGGAGCAGACGAAATAGCCAAAAAAATAGTGAAGTTCTGATGAGATGTTTGGAATGGAGAAACATAGAGTGAATAGAGAAAAATGTGATTTATGAAATAAGAAAGCAGGGGGAAACTAGAATAAAATAAACCAGTACCAGATACCTTGGAATCATATTCTTAGATATTACCATATTTCTGAGCAAGGAAAATAACAGCAGTAATGGCTAGAATTCTCTAGAGTAACAGAAGCACAAAGAAAAGATTTTTGCCTTTGACAAAGCAAGGAGACAGTGAAATCTTTTTTCTGCTCCTAACTTCTGAACAATGAGA
This sequence comes from Bungarus multicinctus, assembly GCA_023653725.1. Lineage (NCBI taxonomy): Eukaryota > Metazoa > Chordata > Lepidosauria > Squamata > Elapidae > Bungarus > Bungarus multicinctus. The sequence continues at coordinate 9,800,095 of CM042848.1, read as the reverse complement.
ACATAAACTCTTAATATGAAAGCAATCCTTCAGGTATTCCAGCAAAAATCTCTAGTCAAGATGTTGAAATGCATCTAAAAAGTATTTGCAAACTAATATATATATATATATATATATATATATATATATATATATATATATATATATATATATATATATATATATATATATATATATATATATATCTTGGTATTCTGGCAATGTTTTGACTTGAAGAAGAGAAGCTATTACAGCATGTCACAAAACTGCTGCTATCAAGTATAACAAAGGAAAGCCTATGAACATATTTTGGAATCATGTTTAAGTACTAACATGAAAGCCAGTATAGAGGGCTGCCAACTCCCTGTTTCTATAGGTAGAAAGATGCAATATAAATGTGATTACTTCCAAGCTAATTTTCAAAAACCTAAGTAGGATGTCAACCATCTTGCCATTTTTTTTCACAAACCAAGGTCAGAAACCAGTTGATATGAACTTAAACAATTAGATGCATCCATTATAGTCTAGAAATAAATCACAATTCACCCAGTGACCTTTGATGGAGAAATGCAGGTCAGAAATATGTCGGTGATTTGTCTTGAGATGTGCATTGAAGCTTAACTGAAAAGTTCTGTCTGAAATATTTTGCTATTTAGTAAGCTTTCTTTGACAGGAAATCAAGATTTAATTTTTCTCTTTATTGCAGCAAAATATTTGCAAAAGCTATACTTTTATGCTAGTTATTTTGTTTTGAGTGTATCCAATTTGTGTGTGTGTGTTACATTCTTTCATTCAATTGGATCCGATCCTTAGAGACTGCTTGTACAAGTTCCTGCAGGTTTTTTGGTAAGGATTTTCAGAAGTGGAAAAACCTTCCTAGGGCCAAGAGACAGTGATTGGCCCATGGTCACCCAATTGGCTTTGTACCTAAGGCTATAGTACCTATAGTCAAGCTCACAGTCTTCAGGTTTCTAGCCTGATGATGCCTTAACCACTACACCAAGCTGGCTGTCAAACTTTCTTAATGCTATTCAAGATCATCCTGCAAAAAAACTATTCATTTGGATGCTAAGAATGCAACGGGTACATGATTGGAAGAACTGAAGGACCGGATGAAGGATAGGTCATCATGAAGAAAATCTATGTGCTTGTGAAACGCCTAACAAAAATGTGTGGGCAGATCAAGCAACTGAACAAGAAAGAATTGCCTTAAAAGATACACAATATTTTGAGACAATAATTTCCACTCTGTTCTTGGAAAAGATAATAGAGTCCTTCTTTTCCACCATCATCACTACCCCAAAAGTATCATTAGGGCAATTTAGGGGTTTTTTTCTTTGAAGTCCATGTTCACAGTTATTTGAGATCTATCTATCCTTTAAATTTGTCATTTCATTACTTAAAATGTAAATATATGAGATCATTTATGATCCCAGTTCACTATCAAATCATTGACCTATAGTCTGGAAAGGACCGGTAGAGATGACAATGAAATGTAGATGGCAGACCAATAGGCTTAATTCCATAAAACTAATTATTATTATTATTATTATTATTAATCATACTTTTATACCGCTCCCTCTCCCAAAAAAGGGACTCGGGGCGGTGAACAGCCCACTAAAACATACAATAAAAATGTAATAAATACTATTAAAAATAAATTAAATAACCAAATCGGCTGTCTATTAAAATTTAAGTTAAAAATTTAAAACTAATAAAACCCTAATTTAATTAATTAAAACCAAAAAACATAGTTACTGGGCCAGGCCGGCCTGTTCAAAAAGCAGGGTTTTTACTGCGCGCCGGAAGGTCAGAATGTCCGTCATAGCCCGTATCTCCGGGGGGAGATCATTCCATAGGGAGGGAGCTCCCACAGAGAAAGCCCGAACTCTCGGGGCCACCAGCCGACAACGGTCAGGCGGCGGCACCCCAAGTAGGGCCACCCTGTGGGAGCGTACTGGGCGGCGGGAGGTTGTTGATGGCAGCAGGCGGTCCCGTAAGTACCCAGGTCCCGAGCCATGGAGCACTTTAAATACCATCAGTACCACCTTGAATCGAATCCGGTAGGCCACAGGAAGCCAGTGCAGCCTGCGGAGAAGTGGTGTTACGTGTGCGCTTCGAGGGGCGCCCACAATCACCCGCGCGGCTGCATTCTGAACTAACTGCAACCTCCGGAGACTCTTCAAGGGGAGCCCCATGTAGAGAGCATTGCAATAATCCAAGCGGGAGATAACGAGGGCGGAGGTGACTGTGCGAAGTGCAGTCTTTTCATTAGTGAAAAGAGCTGCTATACTTGAAACTAGATTATTACTTTATTAGCAGTCACAGACCAAAACACAAGTACAACAAAAGAAGAACATGGAAAAATTAATCATGAACAATTGGTCACCAAAAACTTGACTAAAGGGAATTACAGCGTTCTCCTCTGATGGTTACAGCTCTTAAAAAAAATTTGGAAAACTGAGAAGTAATGTAGGAGGAGCTATCCCCTAGACAATACAAGAACAAATATTGGGTCTAGAAGGGTCTGTTCCAAGGAGAGACAGTAACTTAGATCTGCCTGCGTTATACATAGGACAATATAAAAGGACATGCTTCACAGTTTGAACCTCAAACTGTGACAGGGGCATAGCCGCTTGTTAATCGGGAGCCTCTTAAATCGCCCGTCTAGCAGTGCTGAGGGCAGGACATTAAAGCGAACTAGGAAGAAAGCTCTTCTATACTTGGGAATGGTTAGAGTGTAAAAATAGGAATCCATCCTCAGTCCGTAATTATTAAATTGGCTGAAGATCAGAGGGGAGCAAGTTTTGTTAGCTCTGGCTCATAGATATTGCAAGTCAATGTCCACAAGCCGTTGGACTACCCTAAATTGGGCGTCCTTAGGGCCATAATCTCCCAGGGCATCCCCCGTAAAACCTAGCAGATGTAATTTCTTCATCAGCTGCCTCTCCCAATGAGAAATATGAGAATCAGCAAACGCCAGGGAGAGGTAGCTACCAGGAACAGCCAGAAAGAGCACCTGAAACCACCATTTAAAGGTGTTAATCCACGACATACAAACTTGATGAAAACATGGCAGATTAAGCCTAATTGGCTAGAAAAAGCCTTTGGGACGGCCAAACATATGCTCTGATTTCCAGTTATGTTGATGAATCTTGAAGAGTGAATAGATAGAAAAGTATAACTTTGCAAGAGAAGTTCTGTACTGCATTGGAAAAAAGAAGTATTCTCAATAGTAGAGTCCTATTCTTTTTTATATGACACTTCCATTATGTTTGGTGTAAGAACTACATTGTGTTGTGAGATGTTAACCATGTCAGACAAAATCACACGTAAATGATTTGCTGTCCCTTCAAACAAAGTCACAGATGGTGTAGTTGTCTTTTCTAATCTTTATAAATGCTTTTTTTTTCCCTTAAGCCTCACAAAAAGATTTATAAGCCCAAATACAATCTGTGCATTTTCCAGCAGCATTAGTCTTGTTTGCCGCGGAAGTAGTTGTTTTGTGTTTCTGAATTAAAGATGTGTGATGTTTTCGAGGAAGAGGATAATGTATTAAGGGCAAAAGCTAGCTTCTGCATAATTTTGTGTTGTATCGACAAATTATCAATGTAAGAGCAAGGACTACAGTTGAACTCATGACGTGTTACAGAATTCTAAGAAATAGATTTTCCTCTCTAGAAATACAAATACCTCATACAATCACAACTGCCTCTTGAGATTATATGAATTTTATGCTGAGGGTTTTTTTTTTTGCTAATTATTTTTTACATTTATTTCATAAAATAATGCTCCAGTGAAACAGTTTTGACCATTAAATTAATGTTTCCAGCCCTGTAGAACCTATTTTTGAAATAGGTTATACTGATAAAGTACGGTACATATGCAAAAAAAATTCCTCTTATTTCATTTGCTTTTCATTTATAGATGACTTCCCATGGCTTGAATGTTTCATCAAATCTTACTATGTCCAAGTTGGAACAGAAAAAAAGCTTTGCTATCGAATTTTTGATACTACAGTCACTGAAGATATCTGAAATCTAACTGCTGAGAAGATTCAGAGGTTATAATTTTAAACCTTCCTTTGAATAAATAAGCTGCATCGGGTTTTTTTAATAATGTACTTTTCTACGATATTCATAAATAAAGAACTTACCTGAGAGTATGGCATTTAAATGAGATGTGTTCTATTTTTCTCTACGGAAAACCCATCCCTGTTCCTTGAAATTTCTTTGCATTTTTTTTTCAGGATAACTTAATGAACATTAATTTGCATCCAAATTCTTTATCTCTATAAATCACGCCAAATGCCGCCAATAAAGCAAATAATCCTGAACCTTCACAACCCTTTAAACTAATTACTTTCTTGTGTGAGATGTAAGCACAACTGATCTATAGATAGGACTCAATGATGCTCATTGGGAGTGGAAGCTCCATTATTAAGCAGTCACGGTCACAAGTTGAAAAAACAATGGCAGTTGCCATTGTTAAGTGAGGACATCACAAGTCATTAGCAATACAGTAGCAACAGCACTACGACTTCTGTACCACTTCATAGAGCTTTATAGCCCTCTCCAAGCAGTTTACAGAGTCAGCCTATTGCCCCTAACAGTCTGGGTCCTCATTTTAGCAATCTCGGAAGGATGGAAGGCTGAGTCAACTTTGAACCAGTCAGGTTCGAATTGCTGGCAGCGGGCAGAATTAGCCTGCAATACTGCATTCTAACCACTGCGCCACCACGGCCGATGAAAGTGAAAACCTCACATGACTGTGACTTGCAAGTTTCTGCCAGGTTCCTCATTGATTTTGCTAGTCAGAAGCCAGCAGGGAAGGTCACAAATCACCATCATGTAACTGCAGGGTCACTGTAATAGAAGTAAGTATAAAGCACCAGTCATGATTACCATGACTTTCATTCAGTGCCACAGTAAGTTTGAATGGTCATTAAACCAGGACCATCTATATTTGATTCGTAAGCTATTCTGAGCCTAGCTTAGCTACTGTCATGTCAGAGGACTTTGATGTAAGAAGGGCAAGAACTAGGAAGTACAAATTTAAGTTCATTAAAGCAAAGGATAGTTCAAAGAGTGGTACAGCTTTATATTCAAGGGTTCTGCATCAGTACCAGTAACTTGCATGGTTTTCATATAATTATCGTAAATATTTCAATGCAGTAACTCTATTTACAATTTAGTTTGGGTGTTTAAAATACAGTTAGCTTTATATTTTATTATTCCAAAACCATGAAGCAATTTCTTTTATGCAGAAAGAAAATAGAGGAGCTAAAGCTGTAATGCCCACTTCACTAGAATGCTCCTGATTGTGCATATAAAACACATGCATTAAAGGAATAGTATTTGAATCAAAGATGTGGTATAGGGATACATTAGGGGATGATTAAGTTATGAAAAAAATGTAATACCAAATCCTTTCATTAAGTGATGCATGCGGTTGCGTTTTAATGCATTTCCTAAGAGATTGCATTTAATCTAAGCAGCTAAATTTGGTCTTGGGTTACATTCCTGCTAATCCACTTTCCTCTTTTGTATAATCTGGTTTAGTTACTACTTTAAGATATTAAGATTTTTCAGTTTGATTCTGAAAAGTGAAACAAATTACTGTTGTTTTGTCATCAAGTGTTGTTGTGCATGTGTGAATTGAATTAATATCAAAATATGTATAATTGTGCTTGCTGTGGAAAACGGAATGAATATATATGCATACATATATAAACCCTTTCCCCTGCCTTTATAGTGTGTGGGAAGGGGGTGTCTTCCACCAAAGAGCTGGGAATTTGAGGGTTCTGCGCAGAGCTATTCCTAGCACTGCACTCTTTTGGACAGACAGCTCTGACATTGTTCCTATGATCTGTTGGGGCCATTCTCCCAGGAGTCACATCCTCTCTAGTTCCTCCTAACATTTATCCAGCTTCTCATACTCTTTCTGCCTGATGTTGACATTACTTGGCATCGCTATATCAATCATCGTTGGTGTCTTCTGGTCATTTACTACCATGGCCAGTGTCTGCCCATGCAGCTGGATCTGGAAAGCCCATGAGATTTTAGATCTGTTATTCTCCATGATGGATTCTTCCACCTGGATTCAGGAGAGTCTAGCCCATGCACTGTGCAGATGTTCCTGTACACAATGGCAACTACTTGGTTGTGCTACTTAGTATATGTTTTTTTCCTGCCTGCATCTTCTACCTTGCCAATATATGTTGGACTATCTGTGAGGTCACTGCATAGTCTACACCTTGGGTACTCTCCAGTATAGTAGAGCCTTTCTTCTCTGGATCTAGCTCTTAATGCCTATTCTTGTGCTTCTATGATCAGTGCCTCATTGTTCTCTTTTAACCCAGCCCTTTTGAGCCACCGATAGGATTTCTCAATCCCAGGCACCTCAGCTATCTGTTGATAGTATATCTGGGTCTTGTCTTGCCATTGTCTGCTTGATTTTCATTCCTTGTCTTCTGCTGCTTCTGATATTCTTTCAGCAGCCCATCTTTGGGTGCCATCTTAGTAATGTGCTCTTAGATGCACTGGGTTTAATCAGGACTTTGACACTTCCCAGTCCCCACAAATCCTCTTTTTGAGTGGTGTACAGTCTCTGGGTGTTGGACTTGGGGTGGATGTCTCCATACATTGTGAGGCACTTCAAGGTCTTTACATCAACAGTGTTCATGTTCTCCTTTGGCCTGCTCACTATACTGGCAGGATATCTGATAACTGGCAGGGCATACATGTTGATGCTGTGGTTCTAATTCTTCTCATTGAGATGGCTCTTTATACTTTAGTTGCATTTGGATGTTGCTGTCTTCCTTGCCTCCTCATCATGGTTCCCATGTGACTGTGGAATATCAAGATATTTGTAGCTGGACTGTATGACTGCTTTGTGGCCTGCTGGTAGTCCTACTCTGTCAGTCTTAACTACTTCAAGAACTATATAATCTCTTTAACTATAGCGGACTTTCTTCTGATAATTTACTTTATTCCATTTTACAAATGATTTTCACCATAAACCCAGGGGATGTGTTTTGTCATTTATGAGGGGAAAATGTCATCAGAATATCACAACTGAAGAGCAAATATAACTATTTTCTAAAATTGATTGGATTATCACCTTGCAAGGAGCAGATGCCTATGACAATAATTTGGAAGCCTAATATTACTAGCTATGCGTTTTTAAAGTTTCTGAGTTTTTTGAAATGTTAAAATACTCAGCGAGTTTAATATTCACATCAGGTCTTGGTTACTGTACAGCGCTGTCACAGCCAAACATTTCTGCTTATTTCAGTGGAATGTAATATTTGCCCACGATTGAATTAATTGACAGATACAGATTGCCTTGCATTTCCTATTGACTACTCCTAATGCTCCTAAATAAAGTTATGTTCATCATTTTTATAAGTTGAAGAAAATGCTGTGGAGAGTGCTTTATAGGAAGTCCATGAAGCGGTTATAGTAAGGTAAGTATAGGACTTAACAATGCAGAAGTTAGAGATGTTGCAATAACTAGGACTGTTCATTCAGTCAACTTTTTAAAATCTATTGTTTTTATTTCCATATATTTGTAAGCTAAACTTTTACCACTTATTTCTTGTGGTTGCTACAGACAGGTTTTAAAATGGTCGACAGCTTTTATTAGACATATTATTATTTATTAGACCATAAAATGGTTGACAGCCACTGATTAGACATTAGGAGATGTTGGGCTAAGCAGTGAGTTGGATTCAGAAGCCAAGAGGAGCTTTAGAACATCTGCTGGGCTTTCCCAGAGCATCTGTTTTCCACTAATAGACCTCAGTCAATATATCAATAAATTTTTACTACTGTGTTTCCTAATTTCATTAATATGATTCTGCTCATGCTCGTGCTTATAAATAATATTTGAATATAAATTTGCAAGTAATCAGAGAGATTTTAGCACACACACGAACCCAATCATATATTAAGAAAAAACATCATACAATTCAAGTCTTTTGAAAGATGCCAAATATTAAAACAATTAAAACTTGAAATATCAATATGCCATTCAATCAAATGTATTATTTCCATTGGGAAAAGTTTGCTTATAAAGTTCTAACAATTTACACTAACAATTTACAAGGTTTTTTAATTTTTAAAAATGTAATAAAGATTCAACAATACACTGACCAAATGTTAACTATGAAAAGGAAAGAAAAAAACAAACATAATTTGGAAGCAAATATAAGTCTAGTTAACATAGTAAAATAGAAATAAAATTTAAACATTCACATACAGTATTCATACATCGAAAGATACTTGTATAATGCTGCCAACCTCACTTGGTAGAACAGACCAAAAGATCAATTCCTGAAGTCAACACTTTACCAAAGGGCCGCAGAAAGAAGAGGAAGTTAACCTATTTTCCAAAGCACCAGAAGGTAAGACAAGAAGCAATTAATGGAAACTGGGAAAAAAAGCAACCTAGAACTTAGGAGAAATTTCCTTACAATAAGAACAATCAACCAATGGAACAACTTGGCTTCAGAAGTTGTGGGTTCTCCAACACTGGAGGCTTTTAAGAAGGAACGGACAACCATTTGTTTAAAACGATATAGGGTCTTCTGCTTGAGCAGGGATTGGACTAGAACAGGGGTTGCTTTTGGACCTCAGGAACCACCAAACTCATAATTTAAAATCCCATGGACAGAGACCCTGGGAAAATCCCCAAAAAAGTCTGCAGGAAAATCCTCCACCTCATTTTCCTTCCGATCGATCATTGTTTGCAATGCAAGAGACGCAAACCTTGTGTTCCCACCGGCCATGTGCGCGGCGCAGCCTTGTGTTCCCGTGCAGTCTGGATTAATTGCTTTGGGGGTGACATTTCTCTGCGGACCATCAAAATTTCCTCATGGACCACCAGTGGTCCCCCAGCCCATTGGTTGGCGACCACTGGACTAGAAGATCTCCAAGATTCCTTTCAACTCTGGTATTCTGTATTCTGAGTTACAACAACACAAGTTTGAAAATCTGAATGTGCTGTAGTTCATCTTATACGCCATTGAATAAGGGAGAAGTTTGCTTGAGCCATTTCCTAATATTATCTTGTTTTCCAGGACTTAATATTTCACCCTCCTTTGACTATGTTTTTCACATAGTTCTATCAAGGTCACCTTCCTTACAGTCCTCAGTTAAATGATTCATCAGCACTTCTTGTAGTTATATTTTTAGACAGTAATATTTTCCTTACCTGTCAGCTAATACAGTAGTTATCAAATAAACAATTAATTTGGGTGGCCTAGAATTTATTTTTAAAATAAAAGCTAGATTAACCTCAGACAAGAGTGAGAATGAATTTTCCTAATTGTTGACAGTGAGGTGGATAGCATATAAATTTAATAAATATAAATAAATGTATAATTGATTAATTAATTTGTATAGGCATAATCTTTCGAAAGTTGGGATGTTATGTTGTCAATCTTTCAGAAGACTGGCAATGAGGAAAGTATTCAAAAAACTAGAAAATGCTCATTTTCAGATAGATATTTATGAGATATGTCTAAGAGGTCAGTAAACCTTTAAGATTCATCTTAAATTCTTCTGAGATTATCTCCCAAATCCATATCTTCATAACATCTTTAGCTCTTTCCAAGAATAATACAGGACATGTTCAGGAAGAACCACTAGAGAAGATTTTATTTGTAAATTTCTTCTACCACATTTGCTATAATTCATTGTACTAAAAAACCTATACTGAAGTTAATAATGCATGTGTCACCTGGTTATTTTTCCATGAAAGATTGGACAGAATTGATATATCAGGTCAAAATTTGCTCTATTATGTTGTCATCTCTGTAATGTGATCTCATATCAACACCAGATTCTCAAGGGCCCTCAAACTGCAAACCTGAAGTGCAACTCCTGTCTGACCAGGTGTATCTCCTGAAAACCACATGTTCAAATTAGCAGCATTTCCATTTGGTCCTGGTTAAATTTCCATTTCTTATACCCCAATTAATTTTTTTACAGCTCAGAGATCTATAGAAGCTCTCAAGAACAAGGAATTATTGAGCTATATAGTTTGACTCCCCGGATACTATATATTATGCATGCATCCAACAGATATATATATATATATATATATATATATATATATATATATATATATATATATATATATATATATATATATATATATATATATATATATAATATTTTAATGAGCTTTGAAGCACCTTACATTTTACTGAAAGCTTAATGTCACATTATACAAAAAATTGCACATAGTGTCTCCTAATTAGGTCTATATCCTTAATACTAGCTCGATACCTGTGCTTCGCTACGAAACTGTGCTTGGGCTTAGTTTTTGGAGAGGAAAATAGGGAATTCTGCCTCTGCTTACCAGCAACCATCTGTATTCATCTGGTTAGTGTCCTGTCAGTGTGTGAGAGAGTTGAGGGCTGTTTGGAAACTGAAACAGTATTTGCTGTATGAGCAAGAAGGAGACAGCAAGGAGCCTGGGCATGGCTTAGCTCAACTGTTCTGTATTAAAGCTGCTTGGTGCTCTGAAACTGAAACTCCTCTGCTTGTGTTTTGAATTTGGAACATATTTCTTTTCAGATGGGGAGGGGGACTAGAACTCCTTAGCATCAGAGTGTGTTAATATACAAAATACTAATGCTGTAATGATCATTTCAAAAAACCCTTTCTTAACGAGCACCTAGAAGCCAAGAGGAATTTTAAACGTGCCAAATTTCAAGTTTGTAGGCTTTATGGGTTCTGGAGATTTTGTGATGATGCGTGAGTGGAATTTCGCTTTTATATAGATAGATTTGGAATCTCAAGGACCATTTGGAGCAGAGAAAGTTGGCTTAAAGAATTATGATTTGACACTGAAAAAATAAATACAGGGTTTGTATTACCAGATTGTTGTCTGTCAACATTTGAATTAGGCTTTTGGTTTGGGGGGAGATATGAATTGGGGAAAGGGACAAAGAAGTTTGAGTTGTTCTGATTAGAACAAGTTTTCCAATCCTCCCTTTTCTGAAAAAAATATTTTCATTGTATTGGTTTAGTGAAATTATTTAAAAACAAAACCCATCTCTATTGGATTCATGCTGTATTCATCTGGATGGCCATTGTTAGAAGCCAAATACTACCAGAATTTTTTTCTCTGTTTTGAGGTGCCTTCATGTCAATCTTTATTTTTATTTATTTATATTTCAATTTATATGCCGCCCTTCTCCCAAGGGACTCAGGGCGGTGCACAGCCCATGTAAAACCCCACAAAGAATACAAAAGTTAAAAAAATATTAAATTAGTATTGGCTGGTTGATTAAGAAGACCCCACCCCCCCACCCCTTAAAACCCCAATAAAATTATATGGAGAATCTTGACTCCTGGCAGTAGTCCATGCAGGTTCCTTGGCAAGATTTGGATGTGGTTTGCCATTACCTACTTCTCAGGGCTGATAGAGAGTGACTGGCCCAAGTAATCACCAGATTGGACAGAAATATGCTGAATACCGGGAATTCTTTTATCTATTCAACAGAAGGTACTTTTGCACCCATAACACTCAGCTAGAATACAGGTATTAGAAGTTGGACTTTGAAATCACTCCTTGGTAAGTCACTGAACCTTATAAATGTTAAATATAAAACAGCAAACAAAGGTTTTACTGGCAAATATAAAGGAGTAAGAATAGTGCAAACAACGGCAACATGATAGTGTCTCTTCTATGAACACCCAATAAATTATTAAATAAGATAAAATTCATTCTATAAAGCTAAAGTCAAGCTGCCTTCTTTATTGTTTTTCATTCCCATTCTTAGCCTGAAGCAAAAGACTAGCTTCCAGTTCCTTTTACTGCAGCAGAATATTGGAAACCTCATGTCAGCCTTACAATATCCCTAGGAAATGGAAGTGAAAGTTGTGTGTGCACATATGTATGTGTGTGTGCAATTCTTTTCTATTATATCTGAGCACCTGTCTTCAAAACCTCCATTAAATCTCAGTAAACTTTTCTACTGAGCATGGTGAACACTAATATATCACAAATGTTAAGCGTTTCTAAACCAGAAATACTCATTTCTTGTGTATTTTTCCCAAGACACCATACATTATATGCAAACAAATATGATTTATTATCTACATAGAAATATATTTGATGTTATGTTACAAACTGAAAACATTTACTGATTGAGGAACGAGTAGCATAACTTTGTGGAACAAGGTGCTTGCCATGCCGTTTTCAACTTTATTTCATTCACAAAAATAAATCTGACTGCAAAAGCATTTATATTGGTCCTTTACAACGAAGGCTCTGGCGTCCTAGTTGTCCAAACATCTTGCATAGAAGTCTGAATTGGCTCTTAATATGTTGCAGAATCACAGTGTTATGTCCAGAACAAGAAGGCCTGATGGGTTTTACTTTAAATATTTTATCATGCAGGCACTGAAGACATTCAAAACACTTTTATTGATGTTGCAAGTCAAAAATCTGATTGCAAAAAGAAGCAGGGAACTTACATTTGAGAATTTTAAGTGTTTGATTCACCAGGAAAAACTTATCACTTGGTCTAGGATACAAAAGTTAAAGAAGGAAAGGAAAAAAACTATAACTGAAGACAAACTCTTCTGTTTTAAGTATATTGGTCAGAATTTGTTCCTAAAGCTATGAGCCTCACAGAATTAAGGAACATCCCAGCAAGGAAATAAATGTTTCTGGTCAGAATGTTTTGTAATTAACTGATAAACATTATGGAGTACTAATAATTTTTCAACCACACAGTAAGTTTGCCTTAGTCCTTCTCATATTTTAAGGTTAACGTGGGTCCATCATGTCAGTGTTCAGTGAAAATAATATGCAATTCATAAGAATATATTATACAAAGATGATTCCATGTTAATTCTTAGTGTGGTGACTAAGTGTAGGGTGCCTTGAATGTCAATGATCCAGTTACAGGATTCTCTGTTTAAAACTATCAACCATTATTATTACATCCAAGGGCCATGCATATTAAACACTAGTAAAGATAGTACAAGATAAAACATTGAACAACATCAGTGTCGTCATCAATTTTAAACTTGAGAGACATTTATTTAAAATAGATGTGTGGTCAACTGCAGGTAAACTGCTTCAGTGCCAAACATCCTTTCATGCAAAAGCTATTTTAATCACTCTTTAAAAATTTATAAACAGCATGATTTTCCATTCTTTCATCTTAATATTTCATCTACTGATAGGTTCCCTACCTTTGCAGTTTCTCAAATTATGTAAGAGTGTGGGAGGCAGGTGATTTGAAGGAAGCAACCCAGTCCAGACTGCGGGTTGAGGTGTAGATGGATAAGAATAGGTTCAAAAAAAAGTGTCTTAATTGGATTGCTATAACTTTTCCTGGGAAGAAAGAAAAAAAGATTAAATCTGTGTGGAACTTGCTCCTTGAATTTGCTAGCTACCTGAAGTTTAACAAATGGTTGGATAAACTTATTTTTACAAATGGTTATTAAACAAATGCATTATGCATTACAGGTAGTTCTCACTTAACAATGATAACTAGGCCCCTGACTTTCTGTTGCTAAGCAATGCAGTCATCAAATGCAACGTCACATCACTGCACCACTTAGTGAAGGCTGTTCTAACAGTTCTGATTGCTGTTAAGTGAATCCTGTGATGTCATTAAGCATGACATCACATAGTCATTATTTGTGACCTCCTGCCAGCTTCCATTGACTTCGTTTTCCATAACCAACTCCCTAATTATTCGTTTGAGTATTTATTGGCAGGGTGGATTTTTTCTTTAGGCACCAATTGCTAATTTCCCAGAGACAGCAAGGAAGAGGTAAACCAAATTGCAGTAATTCTCTCCATAGACTGAATGTGTGTTTTTCTGGTGCTAACAGCTAGAGAGACCGAGCAGAATTTCTGTTCCAATTTACCTTTTCCATAGAAAGAGATGTTTCTGCAGCCACAGAACCTATGCTGATCCCGCACAATATATTTTAAAAAGTGTAAAATATCTGTCAATAGAAAAGAAGATACAGCCTACAGTAAGATCAGGTTAATCTTCCTGCTAACATAACTTCTCATGACATTTCAAGTATAATATGTTAAAGGGTAGCTATATGGAACATATTTAGAATCTCTGATTATGATCATCCCATGCTTACTAAAATTGTGGAACAGAGATGAACTAAAGAGATTAGGCATTGACAAGAATTTGTATATTAAATGCCTAAACCCATAGAGTGAAAGGCTGGATATCTCAAACATTTGTTTCTGCTTTTGTATCTTCACACCATAATTTTACTGGTACTTTACTCTTTTGGAGTAGCACCTTAGTGGTTCCTTATCAGAGGTGGTATTCAGCAGGTTCAGACCAGTTCTGGAGAACAAGTAGCGGAAGTTTTGAGTAGTTCAGAGAAACCAGCAAATATTACCTCTGGAGATTTTACACCATCCTTCCCCTGCCACATCCACCAAGCCACACCCACAGAACCAGTAGTAAATAACATTAATCCCACCACTGTTCCTAATGCCAACACTATATTTCAGGCATGCCTCACCTGGTGTTTATCCCATAACCTCAGTATGTCCTCCTTTCTGATGATTAACAAGTCAAAATGCAAAATTTGAAATCATTTAAATGGTGCCATTTGCTGGATATGTGATTGAGGTTTCAATTCCCTGCTGGATATGTGATCGAGGTTCAAAATAAAAAAAAATATTTGATCCCTCTCCCAAAAAAATCAATTTTACAGGGGATAAACAATTTTTATTATTTAAAAGCATGAACTATACCAAAAAAAAAAAAACAGTTTGGACTTTAATATTAAAATGTAAAAAAAAAAATTAACCTTGGAAGAAAATTATAAAGCCACAAAGATTGCAGTAATAGAACATCTTGCAATTAAAAAAAAGTAAATATAATACTCTGGACAGATCATGAAGAGCTCTCCACATACTACAAATTACCAGATGATTCTAAAGAAAAAGAAACTTACCTCAAATGGCTCACATCTTCAACATCAGTCATGATGCACATTTAGCATGGAAAATTCAGAAACCAGAATGCCTTCTTGGTCCCCTAGTGTCGAAGCTCATTTTTGCATTGGAAAAGTCTGATTTTGGGAAAAACCAGGGTCAGCTGGGAGAGGGACTATAGGTCTATCTAATTCTAAAGCAAGGAATTTCTTACAAATACGGGAAGGAAGGGAGGGAGAGAGGGAGGACTCATGAAGTGAAAAGGCTGGATGCAGGGGTGGGCTGCTGGGGGTTCTCAGGGGTTTGGGAGAGCCCCTAGCTAGGATTCTGTACAGTTCGGAGAACCCCCAAATCCCACTCCTGACTGGCCCCTCCTTCTCCCCCCAGGAGTCCCCACATGGCCTGTTTTGGATGCAGGTAAGTGCAGGGGACACACGGACAGCTCGGGGAGGGTGAAAAGTGGGCCCCCCAGAAGTTCAGGAAGGCTGGAAATATGAATTGAGCCTTGGTGGTGCAGGCTGTTAATCATCTAGCACTTAGCTCAATTGCCTGCAATTAGTGCAGGTTCGAATCCCACTAGGCTCAAGGTTGACTCAGCCTTCCCTCCTCTCGGGGTAGGTAAATTGAGGACCCAAGATTGTTGGGAGCAATAAGTTAACTTTGTAAAAATGCCGCTTGGGGGCCCCAAAAGCCCTAGTAATAAGCAGGCATATACAATGGAATGAAGGCTATTGCCGAGCACTTAGCATGGTGCTCCATAGACTGTAAGCCGCCCTGAGTCTCCGGAGAAGGGCGGTATATAAATGTAAATAAATAAATAAAAAATATGCCTGTTTCTGGCTTCTAGAGAGCCTCAGGAACCCAGGAGGCCATTTTTGCCCTCCCAGAGGCTCAACGAAAGCCCCCAGAGGCTCCATCGTGGGCAGGAGGCCGACTAGGTTATGCCCACCATGGCCACTCAGCAACTGGGCAAAGAACCTGTTGCTAAATTTTTTGAAGCCAACTCCTAGTTTCCCAATGGCAAGGTTTGGGAAACATTAGAACGTCTAACTTCAAAATATTCTGACTACAAATGTTTTGTGAATCTTGCCTGTCTATTTTACCCATTGTTTTTTCCCTTCTTTTCAGAATCTTGCCAAGCGTAAACATTAATTTAGCCCATCATTTGTTCATGTCCCAAGTTCAAAGTATGTAAACTTTGTTTGCCCATCAATGATATCATTAATCCATTATTTGGTCCAGCCTGCAGGTTGCAGTCCACAATACCCTTAACAAACCATCTTCCGTTCCATAATTCAACGCTACCTTCTTTCCAGAGGTGGTATTCAGCAGGTTCTGACCAGTTCTGGAGAACCGTAGTGGAAATTTTGAGTAGTTCAGAGAACCTGCAAATAATGCCTCTGACTGGAGATTTTACAGTATCCTTCCCCTGCCACGCCCACCAAGCCACGCCCAGAGAACCGGTGGTAAAAACAATTTGAATCCCACCCACTGCGTCTTTCTCTCACTCTTTCTCAGCATCCAACTTTTACAGCCACATATTATTAGAAGAAAAATCATTGGATCCTTATTAACATTGAATTGTTCTTATCCTTCACAATCTCTTCTAAACTTGTCTTTTTTTTCTTTCTCTCTTCAATCACGTCCAATTATTTGAGACTTCTTGACAAGTCTCTGCAGTTTTCTTGACAGCATTTTCAGAAGTGACTTGCCATTGCCTGCTTCGTAGATCTGAAAGAAACTGGCCCAAGGTCACCCAGTGGGCTTTGGCTCCAAGGCAGGACTAGCATTCATGATCTCACTTTTTCTGCCCTTAGCCTTACATCAAACTAGCAGTCTTGGTTGTTATGTTCCTCCCGTAAATTAATGTCTTCCTTGCTTTTTCAGAACACGGTGCAAATTTATTCCTGGGTCCTAGAAAACTGCTATCTTCTATTCTTTTCTGTCAGCTACATGTTCACTAACACACACATCAACATTATTTTTTAATCTTAATTAACATTAACATTTCTATTTTTACTTTCATAACAAACTTTTCTCAATATCTCTTTCTTCTGGCTAAGAAAGTGATGGGTTTTTTTTTCCTGCTTCAGACTTTTAGCATTAAAACATCCAACCAAATTTGATTCCAACAATCATGTTTCTTAATCTTGTCATTTTTATATTTGCTAAATAATTTAAAGATATGAGAACTATAGTACAGTCCTATCTCTTTCCCTTTCTTATTTAAAAATCCTTTTTTCCTCCAAATTCAGTCCTTATTCCTGTTTGATTTAGTATGTTTCAGATTCTTCCTAGATAACAATTGTTGATGAGTTGAGAAGGGATGGGAAAATGAATGCATACAATTTCTGAGACAGTTTTATATTTTTTTTAACATCTGGCGGAAAAGGATTTTTATATACCCTTTAAATATCAGGGCAGAAAAAACATCTAGTATGCAGAGGATAATCTGGATGTCAGATTAGGAGGCAAATAAAATATTCGGTCTCCAACAGAGACAGCTTTTCTGTAGAGTTGGCTCTCAAAATGCCAACTAATTTTCTGCTAGGAACCATGCTGCAATCACATTTGTAAATGCAAACCTTTAGCCAATCTCTGGACAGTTAAATAATTTTTTTTTACAATAATGTTTTTCATAGGTATTTTTGGAAAATAGTTAATTGGCTTTCTGCTCAACTCTCCCCCCCCTCCCCCCCCCCAAAAAAAAGAACAAGGGATATAGTTCTGGAAAGTAAGTATCCTGGGCCTAGAATGCCCTGGCTATGCCAGTTGTTTTGAAAATGGACATGAACGTGAAAATGGACATGAAGGCTATATTGTGTCATATTATCAGCATTTCCAAATATGCTTAGAAAGTCTGGGAACCCTGCAAAACTGGATATTTTATGCCCAAAATAGATTAGTACCCAAGAATCTGTTCCATCCAGCAAACACTCTGCTGACCAAATACAGGCTCAAGGGTGGGGATATTTCCCAAGTGGATGTGTTTCACTACCTATGGAGATACTGAACAATTTGCAGATTTTTGAAAAGCTAGGAGCAAGAAATGCTGTGAAGAATTCAATGTGGTTTCTGAAGAGGTTCAGCGGTGTTCAAGACCAAAATCTAGTCTGATTATCTTGGAGACTAGTAAGGAAACTTAGGAAGGCCGTGAAAGTGTCTTTATTTATCCAGAGGGCAATGGAAGTATTATCAAGTCCACATCAGAAGAGACAAATGTGATTGCTTTAAAAAAGGTTGAATTTCCAGAACATGAGAAAAGCACTGTGACTTTAATGGTGGTGGGTTCAATGCAGCATTTTGTAAAATGAATTCAAACTGCACATGAGAGACCTGTAGGCAGAAAAGGAATATCAACAAACAGGAATGCTGAACAATTTATCTTTATGGTTGCAATTCCAAAATACAGCAATTTTTTTTTTTAAAAAAAGAGGAAAGGGAATGAAAAGGAGAACGGAAAAACTCCGCAGTAAAATGAAAAACAAACAGCTTTCAAAAGGCGTCAGTTAAAACAGTGCTAAAATGTCACCTTGTAACAGATTAGTCGCAGGCAGGAAATGAGAACACAATATTCCATGTAGTCTGTGGGGAAGAGGGGGGAATTGAAGACAGCTGGAGATGAATAATCTACATCTTGGAAACCTGCTACCGAATAGATTGGATATGAGATGCATTGACATGTGTGTAGGCATGATATAATAGCTGAACAAAAGACTATAAAATTAAAATACACCGTGTTTTCTATACCATACTACCTATAATCACACTTCCCAATCTGGTTTCAGGATCTGTGGCACTTCAGTTCTCATAATTCCCAGCCAGCATTATTTTTAGAGTGCTTATTGGCCTGATTTCTTAGCTCTCTCTCTCTTTTCTTTTCTTTTCTTTTCTAGCTTTTGCAGTTCCAGAAATACTGGGAAAGATGTGGGCTGTATTTCGATTGTCGGTTCAATAAGCAAACCTGCTTTGGTTGTTAAGCATGCTGAATCAAAAGCCATCTAAAAATTTCAAATTATCCCTATCTTCCCTCCCCCCACACACATACATTCATCATTAAAATGTAGCAGAGGAACACTCGTAAGAAATGTAAAAGGTTTTCGGTGTGCATGCAAATGCATTAACTTGCAGGTCCTTTCAGCCTCGGAAAATGAGTTTTCTAGGGCAGGTTCTTCTATGGAGGAGCTGCAAAATATATCTATATAACCAGGATGGCTGGATAGAAGTGAATAGTAGGGATAACTTTTGTTCAACATTTATGTGAAGCTGCTGGGGGAGATCATCCGTGGTTTTGGGGTGCAGTGTCATCTGTATGCTGATGATACTCAGTTTTACATCTCCACCCCAAACCACCCCAACGATACTGTGGAGGCTATGTCCCGGTGCCTGGAGGCCGTGCGGATTTGGATGGGCGGGAACAGGCTCCAGCTCAACCCTTCCAAGACTGAATGGCTGTGGTTTCCGGCACCCCGATAGAGTCAGCTGACTCCATCGCTGGCTATTGGGGGAGAGATCTTAACCCCCACAGAGAGGGCTTACAATTTGGGCGTCCTCCTGGATGCATGGCTGTCTTTAGAAGAACTTATTATGGCCGTCTCCAGGGGGGCTTTTTATCAGGTTTGCCTGATTCACCAGTTGTGGCCCTTTCTGGATTGGGACGCCTTATGCACGGTCCCTCATGCCCTTGTCACCTCTCGCCTGGACTACTGTAATGCTTTCTACATGGGGCTCCCTGCAGGGAGCACCCGGAAACTCCAACTGTACAAAATGCGGCCGCGCGGGTGGTTATGGGGGCGTCACGAAAAGCCCATGTGACGCCTCTCCTGCACGAGCTGCATTGGTTGCCGGTGGTTTTCCAGGTTCGCTTTAAGGTTCTGGTTTTGATCTTTAAAGCGATCCATGGCATTGGACCAGGTTATCTGCATGACCGCATTCGGCCGGTAATCTCCCACCGACCTGTGCGTTCCCACAGAGAGGGCCTTCTTCAGGTGCCGATGGCTTCCATGTGCCGTCTGGCGACTCCTAGAAGTAGGGCCTTCTCTGTGGGGGCTCCTGCCCTCTGGAATGGTCTGCCTCCGGAGTTACGCAATAACACCGACCTGAAAGCTTTCAGACGTGCATTAAAAACCTGGCTCTTTGAGTAGGCCGGCTTAGGCTGAAATGGGATTTTTAATGTAATTTAGTATTCGAGTTTTAAATTGGGATTTTAAAATTTGGGGTTTTATTAATTTATTGGGGGAGGGTATAATTTTAGGCAGCCTTAAGATATTTAATTCTCTTTTAACTTTTATAATTGTAAAAAGTTTTATGGTTGGCTGTACACCGCCCTGAGTCCTTCGGAGAAAAGGGCGGTATATAAATATATTAAATAAATAAACAACATGTAGATATAAGAAGAATGATAAGTCAGCATTATCATATACAGTCTTTCAATCTTCTAGTCCAGCCCCCTGCTCTGCAGGAGACCCTTTACCATTTCAGACAAGTGGCTGTCCAGTCTCTTCTTAAAAACCTCCTGTGATGAAGCACCCACAACTTCTGGTGGCAAGCTGTTCCACTGGTTAATTGTTCTCACTGTTAGGAAGTTTCTCCTTAATTCCAGGTTGCTTCTCTCCTTAATTAGTTTCCATCCATTGTCTCTTGTCTTTCTTTCTGATGCTTTGGAAAATAAATTGACACCTTCATCTTTGTGGCAGCCCCACAAATACTGGAACATGCTATCATGTCGCCCCTAATGCTTCTTTTCTCTGGACTAGCCATACCCAAATCCTGCAACGAACCGTTCTTCAGTCCTTGTTTGATTGAACAAATACACTGGAAGGGCCCATGAGATGGGCACCCCATTGCCTTGAGTAATGTGTAGTGTACCAATCGAATTAGTTTAAATGAACACATTAAATCTGTGTGATTTAGAAAATTAAGGAAAATTATCATTCTAAAGAACTTTCATCATCTGGGTTCCTACAGATACTGCAAAATGTAAAGCGCTCTATAAAGATTATCATGGTATGTTTTGTTTTGCATTAGACCAAATTAGATTTACTGGATGGAATTTGTGAGCTGGCATATAACAACTGTATTTGTCTGGAGAAGAATTAAACAAGAAATCCCTAATGTTTAAAATTTAAAACTTGTATAAAATTATCAGCAGCAGAGATAGGGATTATTATCCATGGATGTCCACATCTGATGAGCTGAAAACTGCATAGGAAAAATGAGTACAATAAGGAAAGTACATATCTATAATTTAAAAAAAAAACATTTTTCTAGAGCTTTATATACTTACAGTCATTCAAAAGTGGATGGATCTATTTTTCCTAAGCATATCCTCCTCCTCATTTGCTATGTTTGGTGCTAAATCACCAATATTCTGAGTATTTGAGAAGACTCCTGCATGTGTTGGTATACTATTGTTAATCTTAATTGTGGTAGGCATTTCCAGTTTGCGCTCCAAATCAGTATCAGAAAAAGCCATGCAGTTGAAATGTTCTCACTTTTTCTGTTGGTTGACTTATTTCATGCACCAGGGGCTGATTTTAGGAAAGCTTGGGAATTACATTGGAGACAGTTATCTCTGGCCGAACACACACCTATGGTCATATACTATCTCTTTGTCAGAGAGATTAGGTGTGATCAGAATGTGGATCAGTTTGCAGAATAACAGTTTACACTAAGTTTGTCATTCAGATTGTCAGAGACTTGGCTAATTCAGATTGTCAGAAACTTGGTTCTGTATGGATAGAGACTCATGTTACCAAGGATTAATTTTGGCCTTTGGACTGATGTCAATAGATATCCAACATGGTCTATTCCACCCATGATTTTGATCCTTGCCCTCCTGGCTTCTTTGTGAGAGTTTCGGTCACCCTAATGGCACCTAAATAGTATCCCATTTATTATATTCTACCATGGACATTTTAAGTTGTTGATGGTGCTTATTGCTATTATACTGCAAAGGGCTGGGAAGCAGTTGAGAATACTGCAGTTTGGAAATGTGGTTTATAGGCAGGTAAGCAGCTCATTATCCAGGTTTGGGCCATGTTTGGAACCAGATTTCAGGTATTTCAGGTGATTCAATTTAATGGTATATGGAACCCGGAAAATATGACCTATTCCAAAAGCAAGTCCTAGCTTGATTTTTACACATGCACCCAATGTAAGCCCTACGCCTCCAAATAAGCCCTAATTAAGACCCCTCCTACCCTAGGGTGCATGGATAAAAATTAAGCTAGGGTGGAATGGGGGGTAGTGGAGCTGCCCTATTACTTACCTTTGGACATTTGCAACCAAAACCTTCCTTGCTGGCCCATGTCTTCTGCAGCTGGTAGGGCCGGGAAGGCTTTTCTGAAGGCCTCTGCAACCGATAACAGAGCTCCAGAGCAATCTGGAACTCTGTTATCGGCTGCAGAGGCTTTCAGGAAAGCCTTGCCAGCCTTGCTGGCTGCAGAAGAAGTTCTTGAAGGCCTCTGACAGCGAAAAGAGGCTGGGGATGACACACTCAAGTGAGGTGAGTCAGTGGCTGATATCCCCCTGAAAATAAGACCTGGTACCATTTTGGGTGGCAAAAAAAGTATAGGACAGTGTCTTATTTTGGGGAACACATGATCGTATTTGACAAATCTGAGTCTTGGTTTAATGTTTGTGCAATCAATTAACAGGACTGTATGGAAAAGAACCTTGCTTCCATCCTTCTTCTCCTTCAATGCTGATTTCTTAGGTCACATTAGTTCTGCAGAGTCATCATAATAGACTGAGGCTGATGTAGAAATGTATGAACTGAAAGTCATGATTTGCCCCACTCTTTACTAGCACTGATGGCGTTGCCATGTTTGGGTAAGGAAACATATTCAAGAAGACAACCAAGCTCCGAGGGAACCAAGGGTCCCCATTTCAATCCTAAGCTACAAATATTCTCCCTTATTGCTATAGCAATACCATTTTTTTTTAAATTTAAGCTAAGTCCCACAACTGGATTTTGCATAGTATGCCAGAGGCCACACTGCAAAAAAACAGACAGAGCCAAGAAAAAAGAGGCAAGGCCAGGAAATTCAATTTGATACAAAGTTAAATTTAATTAAAATGCAATTAATTAAATACAAGATGGTGACATCATAGAATGGAAACAGAAGACCTGGGGACTGAGATTCTGCACCCATTCTTTCGAATCTGTGTGAACCCTCCACCCCCACCTCCGGTAGCTAAACTATGAGTCATGATTGAGCATGTTGTGTTAACTCAGCCAAATTCAACAAGCTGTGGTTATAACTAAATGTAATTGAATGGGAAGTAGGTGTATATATATATCTCTCTCTGTTGGATGTACTCTGCAATTGTGAATCACCAGTGACTGCTGATCAGTAGCTCCAATTCTGTCATAGCAGCAAGAAACCATCCATGCATAGCAACTAGTTGGCCCAGAGGTACATTTCCTTTCACTGCCAAAGATATGCCCCAGCCCAATAGGTTGAACATCACACTGGAGGTGCAGCTGTACCGACAAATTGACAATATAAAGCTTGTTAGATGCTGGACTGGGAGACATACACTTCTCTTATCTACTTGTGAACCCCTCTGGGAGACTGAAGGAAGAGTAGTCTCACGAGGGTAAGCTCATTAGCTCATTACCTCTTTTCACAGCAGCTGAGCAGAGGCTATATTGGATGTGTTTCTGTCTCCCAATTTCCCTCGCTGGCCTTTCTTATGCAAACACCAAATTTGTTTGTGCTAAGGAAGTGTGAGTTACTCAGAGAAGAAGAAAGAAAAAAAAACTACACACTGAATGATACCTATTTCATCAGCTCTACCCTAGTAGATTCAAACCACTATTTGCAAAAGGTAACTAAGGGCCTACATATTACGATGTAATATGATGGCAGAATGCAGTCAGTTTTCATCATTGATCCTTTCCTTCTAACAACAGTTCAGGGACTCTGCTGTAGGCAAGTCATGAATTTGCTGTACAGTCAAAAAAGCATTGTCCTGATGAGAGGAAATGGAAATGGTGCTTCTGGATCATCTGATGGCAGCTGTGAACTGCAGTTTTAAGAAAGCTCAACATCTGGAACACTCCTGTAGAGATTGGGAAGAGCTACTTCATTTCTGGTCAGCAAAAGAAAAGCAAAATTGTGATTGTATTTTAAGCACATTCATATTTAAATCACTGAGTTGCTTTTTCAAATTGGAAAAAAGAGGGTATTGAAAGCCCTTGAGATGGGGATTTCAGTATATTTAATAAACCCTCTGTGGCTTCCCTAAGAAGCAGTGTTCAGTTCTGAAAAACCTTTTGCACCTATTTAGAAGCAAGTCTGTTTAACTCAATGGAATTTATTTTGGAATAAAAATGGATAGGTACAGGTTTCTTTGTATAACTGGAAAGCATTAGAATAAATCTAAGGAAAAGATTATAAAGAAGTGATGGAACATTATATGAAGTTCTTGCCCTACTCACCCTAAAAAGAAGAAAAAAAAGGTAATGATACTGCAAAGAAGGCAAACAATAGGTAAAATAATAGTTCCAAAAGTTATTACTCCTTTATTGGCTTCATTCTTTATAAGGCATTCTTGTTTGTTATATTAAAAGTGATGGGAAACATCAAGAGCCACCGAAGAATGGAACAGGAAGAAAAAGGGAGATGAGAAAGTTATGATTAACCAACTTTTAAATTCCCACACTTACATTGAATCATAAACTAACCAAACAGGCTAGGGTTTGCACAATATGCTAAACTCAAAAGCAAAACCTGCCGTACCATGTCAGAAAGATAATTTGGAACTGATAAAGGTATAGTAAAGGAGTCACCTTGCAACCTTAAATTAATTTATGAACAAAATAAATTAAGTTTCTCAGAGCCAGCTATGGCAGAGAGACTGGTCTGGTGGACACAGGGAATACCAGGGACTTAGTGCCTCTGGATCTCAGTGAAGCATGAGTCAAGAGCTCTCATAATATTGTGGTCCAGAAGAATCACTGTTGGATCTGCAACTTGAACAAATTCATCTCATATATACTCATAAATAGGGCAGTATAGTGGCTCAGCAGTTAAGGCGCTGGGCTTGTCAACTGGAAAGCTGCCAGCCCAGGTTTGAGACCCCAGCACTATGGGATGGGGCGAGCTCCTGCCCACCCAGCAGTTCGAAAGCAGGCAAATACCAGTAGATAAATAGATACCACTGCAGTGGGAAGGTGACTGTGCTCCATGATGCCATGCTGGCTACATGACCACAGAAATGTCTTTGGACAGCGCTAGCTCAATGGCCTTGAACGGAGATGAGAACTGCCCCCTATGGTTGGCTATGACTAGCAGAGTAAAATCCACAAGGGACGCCTATACTCATAAATGGTTCATCGTCTCCCTGCAAGGAAGCGTCAGATGAAGTGGGCCCAGCATTACTCAACCTCTTTATAAATAACTTACAGGATTGAATGGAACCATCTTTTTTTCCAAACCTGTGGGAAATACCAAACTATGAAGATTGGTTATTCCTTTGCAGAACACAACGCCAATTCAAAATTGTGCCTGAACATCTCCAATTTAATAAGCTGACGTTCACTCATGTCCAATGGAAGAGAGACTTTTGGGTAGGAAAAGTCAGTTGTACAATAGAGAATCGGGAAGTTATGTCAGGTGGCAAGGCTTATAAAAGACTTGTAGAGTACTAATGAACCACTAGACTAAGAGGAAACTGATGCAGCAACTCAAAAGGCCAATGCAATATTGGGTTGCACTAACAAAAAATGTTAATCAAATCACATAAGGTCATTATTCCAATAGGTTCAGTTCTAGGCAGAACAAGGACATGACAGGGTTCAGAGGACATCTACTAGGCTTATATTAAATGCTGTAAGTGTAAAGAACAGTAAAAAGGAGCTGGCCTCCTTTAGCTTGCAAAAAAGAAAAAAAATGTATTAATGGTTTGCAAAAATTTGCTTAAAAAGGTGGTGACAGAACTACTTTTCTTGCCCAGTCTTGCCTGTGGGAACTGCTGACTGAGCTTATTGTAAGTTGAAAATAAGAGAAGACCAGGATCTAATTATTAGAAGATTGATTGGGAGCACTGAAACAGGCTCCCTTCTATCAGTTGTGAGGTTTTTCCCAGGGGTGGAATTCTACCACTTCACACCTATTCGCTAGAACCAGTTGTTAACATTCTAAGCAGTTCTGAGAACCGGTTGTTAGAAGAATTTACTGGCCTAATCCTGTAAGGAAGGCAGGAAGGAAACATTCTGGTGTTGCTTACAGAAACTGCTTCTCCGTTAACCCTTATTACATTCTTGGTAGGACTAGACTTCCTGTCTCAGGAACTTCTCTGGAGTTTTTTTCCCCTCCTTTGCTGGTACTTTGCTTGTCTGGAGTGACCATTCAAAGTTACAATGGCACTGAAAAAGTGACTTATGACCATTTTTCACACTTACGACTGTTCCAGCATCCCCACAGTCATGAGAGGCCAGGTGAGGAGACGCGTGCCTCGATGTGAGTGATATTGAGTTGGCCACGCCCAGCCAATAACATGACCACCAAGCCACGCCCATCACCTAAGCCACGCCCACAGAACCGGTTGTTAAAAAATTTGAATCCCACCCGGTTTCCCCTCCCCCCAGAGATTTTCAAATGGTGGGGGGGCGCCTGAATGCACCAGACAAGAGGTTGGACTAGATAACTCATCCATTCCATTTAAGAAACAAAGACCAAACTTAGCATGTTCATTGACCCAACGCAGCTACTACGTTTTCTCTGTAAGTGCGTTGTGTCGTTATAGCTTATCGCGATGTCTGTCAGGAGCGGGTGAAGCCTCTCAACCCTTAGGCGAAATTAACACTAACTGAGGTTAGTTAGCATGTAGCAGAGAGACTTGCTTAGGGGAACTCAGTTGCCCTTACGATGTACTTTTCTCTCTCTCTCTCTCTCTGACACACGCACATACACCATGAAGTCACACTAGCCAGCAACGTCCAGCGGAGAGAACGACAGGTGCGGGTGGTACATAACGACCGGGGAATTCCCTCTACGTCGAGGTGACTCTCCCGCACCACTTTCGAGCCTTTTGCCTTAATTCACCTAAGAGCTGCTCAGGATCCAGGCGGAGAGCAAGCGCGCGCGCAAGCAGGTTCCCGGGGATTTTCGCCTCGCTGCGTTTTGGATCGAGCAATTACGTCCCGGGGCGGCCTCGGATTTACGTGCGCTCGGCTCTTCTCTTCTTATCCGGCGGGGAGAGGGTGGGGGAAGGTGGGTGCGTGGGACGCCTCTATCTATCTATCTTATCTATCTATCTGTCTATCTATCTATCTATCTTACATGTGTGTGTATGTATATGTATATATATGCCAATATATGCCTCTGCCAATATGTATCCATGCATTCATAACTGTGTTTTTACTTATACCTATTATCTTGTAAGCAATTGACAAAAATAAATAAATAAATAAAATATCAACAATAGGACGAGGAAGGTCCTGCTTTTTGTCTCAGAAGCCAAGAAAGGCAAGAAGCAACGAGTCTCCGGTGCAGATCTCACACACGCACACACCCAACCGCTTCAATAGCGGAGCCGCTTCGCCACAGAGAAAAGAAGCGCCGGACTGCCCGAAACCAGGGAAGCACGGCGCGTGCGCACTCGGAGACCTCCAGCCTCCTTCTCCCGCTCCCTCACTTCCCACCCCCGCCCCCCCCCCCTCCCACCTTTAACTCTAAGCCGCTGCCGAGCGCGAGTGGATGCGGCGTGAAGCTGAAGCGGGCAGGAGGGGAGGGCAGCGGCAGCCGCCTGGGGAAGCCGTTGGCCCGCCTCAGGCAAAGAAAGCGAGGGAAAGGGAGCCGGTGGGGATTTCAGAACAACAGTAGCCACCCCGGGTCCGCCACCACCAGCACCAACACCACTACGCGAAGCTGCCTCCCGTCCGCAGATTCAGAAGCTGCCCTTTTGGGTGCCCACAGCTGGCAGGCGCAGGGAGGGCGGAAGGAGCAACACGTTGTTGGCTCCCGAGCGGTGCTGCTCCCAACCTGCTTGCAACCGGCCCTGGAAGCAACTTTGTGGGCTCCCCCTTTGACGGGGACGGACGGACGGACCGCCCCCTCCAAAGCCAAGAGTTCTTCTTTTCCCCTTTCGGAGGTAGCCCATCCACCGCCCAAAGGAGCCAGCCTCACTCATTCCCGGTTCGGTTCCGCGCAAGGGACCAGCCCTTCCCCCGGCTTCCCCGGAAAGTGCCTGAAAAGAAGAGAGCTCCGCTGCGCGACTGGGCGAGGGCGCGAGCGCGATCGGCCGCCCTCGCCCCGAGGAGCTTTTAGCGAAGGGCCAAGTCGAAGGCGGCGAAGCGAGGCGACAGTCGCTGGGAAAAAGGCGGAGCGCTCGGCGAGCGAGGCTGTGTGTGTGTGTGGGGGGGGGGGGGGTTATCTCTCCAACCGGGAATCTTCCTTCGCGATCCCGAAACGGCGATTGATGCAACTTTCCTTGATTTCCCGCCACCGCCCCCCACCCGAAGGGTAACTGGGAGGCGGGGGGCAGAAGAAAACTCTCCCGCCCGGGAAGGGGATTTCTTATTTCGCGGTTTTATTATTTTCTTCTTCGGAGGAGGAGGAGGAGGTGAGTTCCTCCTCACCTTTAGCCCTGGTCCGGGGCTGAGGGCCTGACGTCCAGGGGCTGAGGGCATGACTCGAACTTGAGACCTCTCGAGGCAACCCTCAGAGTGTATTTATTTATCGCCAAAAGAGACTCCTCGCCTTTCTTCGGCTTTGGGAAACAGGTGGGTGAAATGCGTTGAAGGGGCAGCTCTTCCAAGCTTGGGCAAGACCTGTTCCTAAAGGGTGTGGCCGGAGGGCGCAACCGGGCCCTTCGCTAAACCATGCATCCCTTCAGAGCAACGTGTGGCTGGCTTTGGCACCTGGGCACGGCCTTTCTCTTCGCTCAAGCAGCGTTCAAGGGAGACGGTGCGGTCGGGAAAGGTCGAGAAGGGGAATGGGGGTGCCGGACAGCTCCTCCGCTCCTTCAACCAGTGGCCCGCCGGCAGGAAGCAGCTTGGGTTGTGGGGCCCTTAGGTGGCATTCCTGGGATTTCCTCACCCGAAGAGCAACCAGTCAGACTCCAGGCTAAGGCTGGCGGGCAGCAGGGCTGGGCTCCCCTGAAGGATTACAGTGATGCTGGCAAAGACCGGAGAGTCGCTCAGATGGTCAAGCAGGGAGAAGGTGTGCATCAGGCTGGGGGTCCCTTGGAAAGGCAAGATTCTTCGGTAGCCTTGAGGACCAAAAGCCCTGGGAAGGCTGAAGAGTGGGAGAAGAAGAACTCAACAAAAATTGAGCACAGGAAATACCCAAGAAGCAAGCGAGGGGCTGGTGAGTCCCAGGATACAAGAGAAGAAAGAAAAAGTAAAACTTTCAAGAGCAGGCACCACATCAGGGTCTTCAACTTCTCGGTGGATAGTCAGACAACTCCCTTTCGTGGAGCTGTGGGGAGTGTTGGGCCTCAGGCCTTACCCTTGAACGGCTCTGCCAGTCACATGGCAGGAAGGGAACCTGCTGCCCTCCGAAATGGGACCTTCCAACCACCTCATGTAAAAAACCCTTTTTACCCACTGACTCAGGAGTCCTATGGTGCCTACGCGGTCATGTGCTTGTCTGTAATAATCTTTGGCATTGGGATAATGGGGAACATGGCGGTGATGTGCATTGTCTGCCATAACTACTATATGAGGAGCATCTCCAACTCTTTGCTGGCCAACTTGGCTTTTTGGGATTTCCTTATCATTTTTTTCTGCCTGCCTCTGGTCATCTTCCAAGAACTCACCAAAAAGTGGCTGTTGGACGATTTCTCCTGCAAAATTGTACCTTACATTGAGGTAAGTAACAATAAATTGTCACCTTCCTGCAGTTTCGTAGAAGCTCACGAGATTGGGATTATGGGCCCAATGCTTTCTTAATGAAGTGGAATCAGAATTCCATTGCTTTGATCTTTCATATTTACAGATAATTACTTAAGAGCTATTGACTCTACTGCAGGGGGATCAAACTTGTGGCCCATGGGCTAGATGTGTCACGTGCTGACCACGCCCACCCCCAGTTTAGCAAAATGGTGGAATTACAAAACGCCACATGATGACGCAAGTTTGACACCCCTGCTCTACCAGATCCTTAGAAATTGGGGTTGCCCTGCTTCCTTACATCTGGTCTGTTTGCTCTCACTTTTTGCATTTTGTCCTTGATAATGGAATTCATTGTGTTAAATTCATGACATGAACTATTTATATTATTGTGGTATGAGTGAAGAAAATGTAGGGTTCTTTCTCAATCTGCTAAATAGTTCTGCTTGAAGTAAGCAGTGCATACATAAGTTAAATGATGGCAGATTTATGTTTAGATATTCAGCTCTGTTCTACAGATCTCAGGTATAGGCAGGTATGTTTAGATATTCAGCTCTGTTCTACAGATCTCAGGTATAGGCAGGTATGTTTAGATATTCAGCTCT
The DNA here is from genome assembly GCA_023653725.1 of Bungarus multicinctus. Taxonomy (NCBI): domain Eukaryota; kingdom Metazoa; phylum Chordata; class Lepidosauria; order Squamata; family Elapidae; genus Bungarus; species Bungarus multicinctus. The sequence goes on along the minus strand of CM042848.1, from coordinate 9,769,717 downwards.
GTTCTACAGATCTCAGGTATAGGCATTGTCCATTCTTGTTCTACAAACTCTAGTAATTTATTCCAAGAGCATGCAATCTGTTACTCTCCCTTGCCTTTGGCTATGCTGGTTGCAGCTGATTGTGGCTGGAATCTCAAACATCTGGAAGGTACTTGATTGCTTAATCTGTATGTATTCAATCAAAACAGTTGTGCAACCTTCAATAGATAACATTTGCCGGACTGAAGAGATGCATTTAAAGTTAATTGTGTTTCTACATTTCCTACTGCCTTTTGATTAACAATTGAGAAATGGTTAGACATAATTAATATAAATCATTTTATGACACAATTTGCATTAAAAACTGTAACATTTGCTTCCAACTTTCAACTTATTAGGGTGTAGAAACTGTATATTGGATTACATCCCAGTATTGTAGGACTGGGCCAATTGATGGAGTTAAACAAATCTTTGTTGGATACAAGTGTTTGCATCCAAACTTGTATGCATAAATATAATATAGAGTGCTTTGCTTTGTATAATGTAAATGACACAGAGAAGGATCAGGAAAATATGAATCCCTGTAGCATGAAAGCCACAAACATGATTGTTACAATATTAACAATATTAATAGTTATGTTTATTTATTAAATTTATTTGTCACCCATATCACAGTTCAAGCAACCTGACACGTACATCAACATACGATAACAGTCATAAAATGGGTTAAAATTACAAAAATTATGGTAAACTAAATGTATTAAAGTATTAACTTAGTTTTGGATCCCTTGCTTTGTTTTTGTTGTTTTACTTTTTTTAAATATCCCAGATTCTGATTAAATCCTTGGCTTTTGCCAAGGGAAAGATATTTTGCTACTCAGCTTGGACAAAATCCTCTCCGCTGTTTGGTTGTCTGTTTTATTTATTTCCTGGAAAAAAGAAACCACTAAATTTGGTTGATAGTGTGGAATGATTCTATGCATGTGACAGTATGCTTGATGTCATTGCATTTAATTAGCAGCAGATGGGTAAAGGGAGGGAAATAGGATGCTCATAGCCCCTTAGAAAGTCCATTTCTAGTAGCCCATTAGTCAAGCAAAGAAATCATTTCCTGAGTTATATTTAAATTGCATTCATGCCAAGGAAGGGAAAAGAAGGTGCGGATTTTTTTTTTTGGTCCTCTTATAGTGGAAAGTGCAATGCTTTTGAAATACACGGCCCAAATAAATCACTTTGATTTGTAACTTTAAAAGCTTGCCGGTAAGATATGACCCCTGACTGTAGAACTTCCCATAAAACACAGGAGCATGGAGTAAACATGACCTTTTCCATGACAGACCTAGAGCCATTTAATAAATTTAAGATGTCAGTGTAACCATCTGTCAATTTATATTGGAGGGTTTCTACTTTGACAGCAATAATGGGGATAAAACAGGATCATTTTCACAGAACTACATCTCCCAGAATTCCTCACCACTGAGCTTGGTGTGTTAGCTTATATTAATATGTAAGCTTAGAATTCTTTTATGTTGGATCAAGAATATTTTAAAGTAAAGATGTATGTTGAAAATACATTAAAACAAGTATTGCTAGATTATGCTGTGGCATCATGTTCAATAGTGTATAATAAATGGCTTTAGTAAGAAATGAAAAAATGCATCACATAGAAGATGTATTTTGTTCCAAACTTGGAAAATTCCAAGCAATTATTTTGAAGTTGAAACAATTCAAAGAAAAAAATCATTTGTGTGGTCCTGCTTGAACTCGTGCCTCTCGAAACAACTATGTTTTGTTTCACACTTGGAACAAATATCTCATAATGTATATTGTGTTTCATATTCAGAACACTGACAATGGCCATTTAGAGCTCAGAACATTTCACCATCATGTTTGTAGTGTCCTAGAACACTACATGAAAAAGATGCTTCCCTATTTTTAATCCCAAGCATCTGCCGCTTAGAGGCATGTTATCTCTGAACATTTAAAGATATATAAGACTTAGCTGATGTGTCTCTCATACATTCATCTAATCCCTTGTAAAGCAGGATAATAATGCTCTTCTAGAGATTGATGAATTACAAGCCTTATTGTTGAGGCCTTAATTTGCATCAGCAATAATGAAAGCTGTTGGGAGTTGTACCTCAGTAATCTCTGGAGAGATTCATGATTTCTAAGAAAAAGTGCTCCTTAGTTTATGGACGTATTGGTGGAGTTCAGAATGATTTGCCATTGATTGCTTCAGTTTTCAGGTTACTTGAAACTTTGGGGTTACTTGAAACTGAAGTGAATATGGTAATGTTGTTAATCTTCCATTTGTCTAAACTAGGTGGGGGGGGTTTTCACAGTGGAGAAAAAAAATGCAGTTTTTGTCATCTTCAGATATTACCTTCTCTGTTCTCATGATACAGAGAAATCTGTGAAATTTGATATTGCAGAGCAGTCAACTTAAAAAAATCACCGTGTAACCTAAATATAAGTTATTTAAAAAAAATGCTAATCAAGTAAGCATTGTCATACAACAGGGTAATGGCAAAGGCATCATTAAAGTGATCTATTTATTTTTCATATTTATATGGCCATCTCACAAAATTTAATTTGGGGAGGTATACAATAAAACTATAAAATAACAATATAAACAAAATATAATTAAAATCATTACTATTATGATTCAGGGGCAAGGAAATGTATTAGATGTTATAAACAATGAAGCCATCTCATGAAAAAAATCATCTCCTTGCCTTAATGTTAGTAGTGTATGTGTCATTTTCCAAGAAGTTTAAAATCAACTTAGAAGTAAGCATAATGGGATACTTTATACCTTATTTCCAGATATAACATTGCAGTCTGACTTCAATAATTTACAATAATTTACAGCTTTCTTCAATAATACAATTTTCTTCAGAAGTGGCTTATTTTATTTTGTTTTGTTTTGTTTTTTCTATTATGTACTGTGTTTAAGTTCAGAAGAAAAACAAGAGAAACATAAAATAACAAAGTAGATATAAGGTGTACAATCATTATGAAATTACCTATGAAATTTCAAAATGGCATTGATCTAAATTGGTACTTTGGAATAATTTATCTCAAATATTTTAAGGCAATATTAAAATAAGCTGTATTAAAAATGAAGCTATGCAGTTTTTAACAATTATTGTTATATATTGTTCAAATTGTGTGTTATAAACTGAAATTTAAAAAAATTACTGTAATTGTCTGTGAGCTAAGAAACTTGGTGAATTTAAACAAATCATAAAGATATTATTATAGTCTTCAGTTAAGAAAACCCAAAGTTTGGATGCAGTATTAAATAAATATAGTTTATTTACAATACGTGGCAGATTTATTTAGGTTACCAAAGGCATGGTGCCCAATATGTAAAATACATCTTGGCTGATCAGTGCACAATTTATGCCACAGGAAATAGTTATAAACATAAAATCCATTTCTTCTTTTGCTCTATATGGTTAATATTTCCTTGATCATCTTATGAATAACGTATTTCTAATTCATCTTAACTGACTATTAGGTAGGAGAAGGGCAGGGGTGAAATTCAACCATCTCCGTCCATCTCAGGAGAGGTGGTAGGGTAAGGACGATTTGAATCGATAAAAAATATCCCTTGGTTGCTCCTGGTTGCTCTTACTATCATATCAAGCCACGCCCACAGAGCTGGTAGGAAAAATTTTAGAATTTCATCCCTGGACAAGGGTTAAGTCTATGTGGCAAAACTTGAAAGGAAGTAGTTCTTTTCTAGGGCAATTTCGTAAAAACATTAATGAGTTGAGGGAAATGGCTTTGATAGTACTTGCATGTCCCATTGGTGAACTAAATCTTTCTATATGGTCCAATCATCAAGAGGAGGCCTGTGCATGTTCTCTTTCCTTATGAGATTGATGGGCTACAGGCCTGCAAGTACTTGATGGCATTTTATAAACAAACTAAGCAATTTCAAACTCATTCAGTTTGTTTTGTTTTTTTGGATGCTAAACGTTAACTTTTAATAATCATTTAATATTGAATGATGGGCTTTTTGCAATACTATTTATCTGAGGAAACATCTCTTGCCAGTGACATCTACCCGACCCACTAGAGCGAGGAGGCAGGGAATGCTGCGGGTCCCACCCCTGAGGGAGATACACCTGGTGGGACCAAGAAGAAGGGCCTTCTCTGTGGTGGCTCCATCTCTCTGGAACATCATTCCCCCAGAGATTAGAATGGCCCCCTCGTTAATACTATTCCGAAAGGCAGTGAAGACCTGGTTTTGCCAGCGGGCCTGGGGAACTCAGAGAGGGATGGAGCCCATCAAATGGCTAGTGTGACCCTCGGTCGTTGGGGTGGGGGGGATGGGAATTGATTTTTGTTTTGTTTTATTTTTTGTTTTCCCAAATTTTGTTCTATTGTACTTTACTAATTTATTTGATTCTTTTTGTTAGTTCTTATTGTTTTTATTTTTATTTTTTGTTTTAAATATGATTTTACATTCTGTAAGCCGCCTTGAGTCGCCATGGGCGAATAGGCGGCAATATAAATCAAATAAATAAATAAATAAATAAATTTGCTTTATCCTGTTGTATTCATCCCAAATAAAGGGACTGGGATAGAAATATCAAATAAACGATATCTAATTTAGTCTATTCTCATTATTTTCTATAGATAACAATGATAAGTTCAAAGGTTTGTTCTCTTGTTTGTGTTTATTATATTCATTTGTTAACGATCTTTTAATTTAAAGGGAATTTGGAAGTAGGTAGGGCTGTCAAAAATTAACTATACATAATGCCACTGCAGTTTTGCAAAACTTATTGTAACTCCTTAGATGACAGCAACTATGATTTGATCCTGGTATTAGTTGCTTGGTATTACCTCTCTTCAGGTCATTTTTCACACTCACAGTGATATATGGCTGTTTTTAAACAGATAGGATTATAACATGAATGCTTTCCATGAGCACCATCAGTGGTCCTTAGACAAGAAAAAAGCAGCTATAGAAAGTTCCCAAATTTTCTTGCCTACCTGATCAAAACATTAATGCACTAATTTTTTTATGTTTCCTGTTTTGTTTTAGTTCAGTTTTTACCCTGCCATTCTTCCATGAAGTAAAAGTAGTTTACCAGAGGATCTCCTTTCATTTTATTAGTATTTAGTATTTATTTGATTTGTCAATCGCTTACAAGATACAGGTATTAGAATAAATATAGTTTTGAATACATGAGATAGATACTTATAAGAAAAATAAAAAGAAACAATAGGACAGGGACGATAGGCACGATTGGTGCGCTTATGCACGCCCCCTACAGGCCTCTTAGGAAGGGGGTGAGGTCAATAATAGGCAGTTTAAGGTTAAAGTTTTTGGGGTTTGGGGAAGAAACACAGGGTCAGGTAGAGTATTCCAAACATTGACCACTCTGTTGCTGAAGTCGTATTTTCTGCAGTCAAGTTTGGTGCGGTTAACCTTGAGTTTGTATCTATTGTGTGCTCTTGTATTGTTATGATTCAAGCTGAAGTATTCATTTGCAGGTAGAATATTGCAATGTATGATTTATATATTACATTTAGATCAGACCGGAGGCGGCATAGTTCTAGGTTTTCTAGGTCTAGAGTTTCAAGTCTAGTGGCATAAGGTATTTTGCAATGAGTAGAGGAGCGGAGGACTCTTCTTGTGAAATTTTTCTGGACTTTTTCAATTGTGTTAATATCAGATACATGATATGGGTTCCAGACTGATGAGCTGTATTCAAGTATAGGTTTAGCAAATGTTTTGTATGCTCTAGTTAGTAGTGTGATATTACCAGAGAAGAAGCTATGTAGGATTAGATTAACAACTCTTAATGCCTTTTTGGCTATGTAGTTACAGTGAGCTCTAGCACTTAGATCATTTGAGATGAGTACTCCAAGATCCTTGACAAAGTTTGGATCCTCAACAAGGTCTTGACTATTTAGCTTGTATTTTATTTTCTGATTTTTTTTTGCCAATATGTAAGACATTGTTTGTTGAGATTTGAAGTTGCCATTTGATTGACCATTCTGATACATAGTCAAGGTCTTTTTGGAGGGTAATAGTATTGTCTGTGGTGTTGAATAGTTTTACATCATCAGCGAAGAGAATGCAGTTGCTCTTAATATGATCACAGAGGTCATTTATGTAGAATATGAAGAGAGTTGGTCTTAAAACATTGCCTTGGGGGACACCACTATTGACAGGTACAGAATTTGATAGGACACTCCCAATTTTGACAATTTGTTGTCTGTTTGACAGGAATGCTTCTATCCAGTTATGTAGGTGTCCAGAGCTACCATAAGATTTTAGTTTTAGTAGTAGTTTGTCATGTACTACTGAATCAAAGGATTTACAAAAGTCTATGTAGATTGCATCTATTGCTTTGCCCTGATCGAGTTGTGTAGTCCATATGTTTTTGCAGTGTAAGAGTTGCAGATTACAGGATAGTTTTTTTCTGAAACCAAATTGTTTATTAGAGAGTAGGTTGTTTGTTTCTAAGTGGAGGATAATGGATTGGTTAATAATTGATTCCATGACTTTACAGGTGATGCAGCATAAGGAGATTGGTCTGTAATTTTCAACTAGGCTGGGGTCTCCCTTTTTGAAGATGGGGATGACCGTGGCTTGTGTCCATAGTTTTGGCAAGGAGCTGGTCCTGAAAGATTTTTCAAAGATTATGCTTAGAGGTTGGCAGATTTTTCAAAGATTATGCTTAGAGGTTGGCAGTGGATAGCTTTTTTAAGAAGTAGGCACATATTCCATCCAGTCCAATAGATAGGGGTGGTTTTAGATTGTGCAGTGCTTTTTCAACAATGTCTTCTGTAAAATCGATATGTATTAAATCATTGTAGTTGTCTGTGGTTCGACTAGGAAGTACTGGGCTTGATCCATTGCTGTTTAGAAATAGTGAGCCAAAGAATGTGTTAAAGAGGTTTGCTTTGATGGTGTCATCGTTGCAGTCTTTGCCATTAGGTCCTTTCAGGAGTGGGATGGACCTTGAGTCTTTTAGTTTGTTGTTTACAAAATTGTAGAAAGCACAGGTGGAATTTGTGAGTAGAAGGTTTTCCTCTTGTTTAATGTGATAATTAGTGCATTCAGTTTTTATCTGGTGGCATAGATTTTTGTATCAGCTTTTGAAGTTGGCAACGTGACCAGATTTGTTTTTTCGCCAAAGTGATCTCTTTTTGGATTGAAGCTTCCTTATTGTTATGGGTAATCTGTTTTTCCTGGTTTTGGGAGTTGTTATTGGTACATATAGTTTGATGGCTCTTTTGATTTCTAGTAAGAATTGCATCCAGTGAACAGAAATTGCCAATCAAGGGAAGAGAGATCGTTGATTATAAGATCATAGTTGCCTTTTTTGAAGTTATAATTGGGGATTATGTCATTGTGATGATTTTTGTGTGGACATATGTTGAGACAAAAGTCAATCATATTGTGGTCACTGTTGGAAAGGGGTTCTTTAATTTGTATTCTGTAAATTGAATTCAAACTATTGCAGAAGATGAGATCGAGGCAGTTGTTAAGCCTAATATTGTTGGTTACTAGTTGTTCCAGTCCCAGATTTATTACAGCATTGTAGAAAGTTGCATATATGGATTCAGTTGTACATTTGTTTAGGGTCCAGTTAATATGAGGTAGATTGAAGTCACCAAGAAAGATAAAAGCATGTGGGCAGGATGCTGCCCATGTTAGTAGTGTATTTAGCTTGTTTACATGTTCGATGTCATAATCAGAGCTCTGTAACATAGTAAGAACCGAAATGTGATATTTAAGGTCAGTTCACAGATAATGGTCTCAGGAAGAGCAATCTCTTGGGTAAGATGGATGTTTTTTAGATGTAAGGACTTTTTATAGAAGATAGCAACACCACCTCCTCTATGGATTTCACGATCGGATCGGTAAGCCTGATAGTCTCTTACTGAAGTAATGGAGTCAGGGAGAGATGAGTTGAGCCATGTTTCACAGACAAATATGATGTCGAATTTAGCCGTATTTAGCAAGAGGAGAAATTCCATTTTATTTACAAGGCTTCTTGCATTGAGTAGCTTGCATTTAAGGCCAGTTGTAGTTGAATTGAGGTAGTTGGGGGCATGCGTCTTGGGCGATGGTGGATTGGTTGAAGTAGGGTTGGATGCTGAGTTGTGGGTTGTGTGACTTTCTTTTGATACAGTCTGCACGGTAATCAATGTACAGGTCCTTCTCCCCATTGTCTAGATGATTTTTGAGTTCTGTGCATAGCGGGCACATTGCTGTAAAGTTAAGTCAGGATGAGATCGGAGATTTTTATGGTTGGTGTTGTTTTTGGCGAGTGAATTTATAGTATAAATGAATTTACATTTGCTTAATTCATTTTTGCAAATGACTGCAGAAGTGTGGGGCCACAGAGACGTCTCAGTTTTTGAGCTCTCAGCCAATGAGAGAAATGTCAAGTTGATGATGTTGCGGACAGTTGTGATGTCATCATTGTCATTGATGTCCTCTAGACCAAATAAGATGGTGCGCTTTTGTTCGCGCTCAACAGCTTTTCTGATGAGGATTACTCAAAACAGCATCTGTGTGAGGTAGGCTTCACTAAGAGAGAGAGACTAATCCAATGAACTTTCAAAAATGAGGATTGCTCCACCACTAATCTAGTACTGTATCTTAAGCTCAGGGGGTTGCTCAATGAAATTGTAATTCAAGTGTATAAATCTATTGAACCAGATCTTAACATATGAGGACGGAGCTAAAATAACATTGCAGCGGATGTTGAAACCATGTTCTTGTAAATCTAAACAAAAAACTTTGGAAGTGCTGGCTCAATTTATCCTTTTATAAGAAGAAAAATGTGGATTTGATCTTAATTGCATGCCATAAATTTATAAATATATATTAAGGCACTTGATATGTGGGTTATGGTCAGCATGAATCTTTTGATACCATCTTGGTTAATCTGTTAGGAATATTCTTATTAACATTTGTTAAGTTTTTTTCTACTGAAGATGGAAAACATTTTGTTGAATCTCTTTAAAGACTTAAAACCCAATTTTCTGTTAATTTTCATGTGGCTATTATAAAACATGAAAGAATTATGTAATAGCAAGTTAATTTCCAGATGCATTGTGGAATTTTAATTAGTGGTTAGAACAATTATATTTCTTTGCTGCATCTTCATTTTTAATTTGGAACCTCTTTTTATACTGTTATTATGAATTGGTTTTTAATCAATAATTTAAAGTCATATTGTATAAAGTCTGTCCTAATTGAAATATTGCTTATATTTGTAGTACTTCAGAAAGCACTTATTGTAAATTAGTAACAAGTTAGAAAAGCTTGTATTTTCTGGTTTCATTTATTCTGAAATACGTTTTCTTTGTATTAGTGTTCTTGATTTTAATGGTAATGTTCCCATGAAATTAAATAGAGGCAAGATTTAGAATAGTTAATCCAAGTGATTTACTCCATGCTTTTTCTAGAATTAACCCACGGTATCCACGGTACCACGGTACCCACTGTAAATCATGATTTACAGCTTCAAACAAGTAATGAGATAATATCACAATAGCAATGGCACTTAGACTTATATATTGCTTCATAGTGCTTTACAGCCTTCTCTAAGCAGTTTACAGAGTCAGCATATTGCCCCAACTATCTGGGTCCTCATTTTACTGATCTTGGAAGGATGAAAGGCTGAAATCACCATAATGATGTGATGGCTTTGTTCTTACAAAGCTGATGTCACTGCCATACACCAGCATGTATGTTAAACTAACAGTAGTGTTAAAGTGCCAAGATAGTTATTTAATGACATACTAATTCAGTTATTGGCTCACATCGATGGTATATGATATATTGATGACAATTAATATACAGTAATTTTATAGATATATCACTCAAGATCAATTTATGAGTGTGCGGGTTAATCAGCTTATTGCACTACAAACAAGCATTTAGCATAGAACTTCACTAATCCAATTTAATGTTCGTAAGGCAGTGATTTGCATTTCATCTATTTTTACAACTGATTTGAAGTAAATCGTGCAACAAATCAGTAACAAGAGGTTTAACATAAGTAATGTTAAAACTTCATGAAGTGCTTTGTGACATACCTTTTAAAATGTGCTTCCTGTATGTTTTTTAAACCATATTTTTCTTGTGTGTATTAGTGTAGATCGTGCTATTAGCTGAGCAGTGTTAAACAGCAGTGTGATAGTGATACTTCTTTATACTCCTACATCCATGCAGATTACAATGTCAATCAGCTAGAACTAATTAATTAGAGGCAGTATTTTTCAGCTTTAACAACTTTTAAGATATGTGAACTTCAATTCCCATAAGTCCCCCCATACATTGGTCTAGAGCAGGGATGTCAAACTCAATTTCATTGAGGGCTGTATCAGGGTTGTGGTTGAACTTGGGGGCTGGGTGGCTATGGTGACTGATTGGGTGTGGCCAACTGGTTGGGTGGGTGAGCATGGCCAGCTGGACCGCACTCCCCAAACTGCTGGCATGTTTCCTCTTCACACTGTGTAGACGGGCAAAGACATGCTGGCTCGATGTTTCCTCTTTACAGTTGGGTAGATTGGGCTGAAGTAACAACGGGCCGACCCCTTATATTTTCCAGGATGGCCCCACGGGCCAGATCCAACCACATCGCAGGCCTTCAGGCCTTGTGTTTAACATCCCTGGTCTAGAGAAAGGAATTTTAGAGGACCAAAGGCTACTATATCTGGACTGCAAAGGTCTGATTGACCAGGGACTGGCAACAAAGAGATAAGAGTTTTCTCTGTCTTTTTGCTGCCAACTTGTGCTCAGCAGATTTTGAAGCCCTGACTGATCCAATCAACATGTTTCAGAGAATATCCTTTTTTGACACATTTGGATTTCCTCCATTATCAGTAATAAAAAAATAAGTGAGACATGATTGTTCTTGCCTATGTTATTCTGAGCTGCCCAAAGTTAATGATTTGGGCAATATATAAGTGCTGTGAAAAAAACAATGTACAAATTTAAGCAATGCAGTTTCCTCGTTATATTCATCTTTTCTCACAGTGATGAAAAGAAGTTTCTTGCCCACAGAATACTTGAATATTTCTTAGAAATGTCAAAGTGGACCTGAAAACAGGTTGAACTTCCAATGAAAGTCTGCATATTCAGTGAGACATGAAATTATAAGGTTGACAATTTCCCTACCAATAAAACTTGATCATTTTAAATCCCTCTTTTGTGTGTGTGTGTGTGTGTTTTGTTTTGTTTAAAAGCTTCAGAATCCATGTATGTTTCTCAACAAGCATACAAAAGTTTTGCCAATCAGACTTTGGTCAAATGATCAGCCTCGGTTTTCTGCTCATCCTGGTATTAGAAATGTTTTGGGATCATTTATAAGTGCAAGTGAAAAGAGGTAACATTGGCAGTGGCTAAAATGGTCCACAAACATTTGTATTTGCCCAACATCCTGATGTGAAATTTCAAAACAGAAAGGAATTGTCTTTAACAGAATAATACAGAACTCAGCAGTGTTTTGAGGGTAACAAAAGCTACATTTGTTATCTTGCTGCTGTAGAAATTAGTTCTAGATGTTCTTCCTTGGAATTAAACTCCCTTCTAAGTTTACACAATAAATGATGTAAGACATTATTGTTAAATATAAAAGGCAACAGTACTGACAACTTTGATTTATCCCCAATCTGATTCTCTCCATGTCTTCCAATTGTAAGTTTTCAAATTCTTAGAAAGTATGGATTGTAGGAAAAGAGATGTGTTAATCTGTGGCAGCCAAAAATCAGAAGGTGTCTGGTAGCACCTTTTCAAATTTAATTGAAAGCTATAAATATTATTAACTGTAGTTGTATTTCATAAAAGTGATGCCTTTTAATTAAATTTGTTTGAAAAGGTGACATCAAACGCCTTTGATATTTAGAAAGTATGGAGGGTACCAAATTGAAAACGACTATTGTATTTCAATAACTTATGACTCAAAGACTAATAACAGCACATTTGAAATAGTTTTGCAGGTCCAGATGTGCATATGAAATTCATATCCCAACATAATCCTCAATCTAAAATTTAGTTCACTCCTGGTGTGTCGGTACTATGTTTCAATGGGACATAGGAAGGTACGTTTAGAGATGAGAGATAACATCTGTTCTAATCTTTTCTTGCTGGTTAATTTTTGTCTAGGTTGCAGCTATATGTATAATTACATGAGAGAGTTCTTGTTTCCTTGAGTGAGGGATGTATTTAAAGAAGGTAGTCATACTGCTTTTACTGAAAACACTATTCCTAAACCTGGAACATCTTTATAATTATAAACCACTCTTCCAATCTTTCATTCTTAGTGAAGGTAATAGTCTTAAAGTGCAAGATATATCTGGATAAAACATCCCACCTACGTACTTCAAGTGGAGTGCCACCTAGGATATGATACTGAGAATAATTTGTTCACTTTGATGAAAAACTAACACAAACTAGATTCATGGAATATGACACTGCTATTTCTATTACTAATCTTCAGTAGCATTGGCCATTGTAATCCTCTGGGCCGTGGTAGAGACATTGTTTCAGCTTCCTTCCTAGAAAGTGATGCTACCAAACTATTGTGTCATTGACCCATGAGATTGTTTATGTGCCCTACATTCTCTCACATTTTCATGAAATTGTTGGGAATAATCTTACTAAGGGTGACAAGATAGCAGTCTTCCAATATCTAGTAGGCTGCCATCAAAAAGAGGGAATCAACCTATTCTACAAAGCACCTGAAGGCAAGACAAGAAGCAGTGGATGGAAATTTATGAAAGAGAGAGTCAACCTAAAACCTAGAAATAAGGAGAAATTTTCTGAGAGAGAACAATTAATCAGTGGAACAGCTTGCCTCCAGAAGTTGTGGGTGGAGGTTTTTACAAAGACAGCCATTTGTCTGAAATGGTATAACATCTCCTGCTTGAGCTGGGGGTTGGACTAGAAGACCTTCAGTGTCCCAACTCTTATTATTCTAATTCTTATCCTAATTCTTAAACCTTTCAGGTTAAGTGCAATTATCAAGCTGATAAAATCCAGTTCTTTTTCCCTGTGAAAGTTGGACTTCAAATGGCTGTAGCAAAGAATATATTCATACAGCTACAGATAACATGCCAACTATGGTAATTCTTGAACCATTCGGGCTGTTAGCCATGCTTGAAATTCAACCTATTATGATAAATGCAAGGTGCTTTTGTGAGGGATTGCCTGTGCAAGCGTCTAGGCTGCTGACTGGCCCAAGGAATACTACTGCCAACAGAGGAAATGAAAGAACCGCTCCAAATGCAAGTTGCCCCCTGGGAATAATTTAATGAGCTGCTGTTGACCTTTCAAGGCCTACGCAGCTAAGGGCCAGACTATCTGGAGGGCCACCTCTCTCTCATAAATACAGGAGATCTGCTAATTACTAGTGGCCGCCTGAGTCCCCACAGTCTCATTTTGCATCCTTTACAATCCTCTGACCATGAAGCTTGACACCGATTTCCTGGCCTTTCTTAGTGGGAAAGACATCACCACAGCAAACACACACACACACACACACACAGACAAACTCCTTTTTCCCCAAGCCCATCCTTACCTGTGTGTGTGACATGATTCTACTCATCTTGCAGTCCTCAATTCCTTCCCCTCCCCTTGTTGTTTTCAAACCCTGCATGCCAAAAGGTAGTTTATTTTGGGAACAGGTGACGTTCCCGTGGAATGGACTAATGATCTAACTTGGGAAAAGGTAGCCCTGTCTTCTTTAAATAGCTCCTGGTTGGAATTTGCTTTCATCTAATGGTAGATGCTTGTTTTAGGTCATTTTTTTTTTTTCAACAGAGACAGGATAATATGCCAAAGGAGCAGAGCAGCAGAGCATGAACTAGAGAAAAAAAAAAAGCAATTACACTGATTTTCTGCTGCTGGCAGAATAGAATCAGCTTTAATTTCAGTTCAGATAATACCTTTTTATTGGACCAAGCTGCATCTTGTACAAACTGTGACAAGTGGCTGTCTCCCTTATTCAGTGTTATTTATTTAGTTATATCCCCCAACGATAATGGTGTCAGATTTAAAACAAATTATAATAGAATACTGTTAAGGTTTTATTCTCTCTCATTTTTTCCCCCCACATCTCTGTTTAATTCCTAATATATTAAAGCAATTACCATTTGTATTTTAATTATTTTGGTTTGAGAGAAAGGGAAAATATGAATGTCATTTAAAGAGAGTGCTCTGTGGATTGAAAAAGTGCTGAAACTGGCTAGTAATGGGAGAGTTAACTGTGTTGGTTAAGGAAAAGAATGTATCAAGCTTTCTTTCTACTCAGAAACCACTTCTGGGCTTTCTGCCCAAAAGATAAAAAAGAATTAAACTCTAACTTTGGGTTGTGATGATTAAAATAGGTTGTTGTTATAGAAATGGCTATTTCTCAGTATTATGTAGAAGTGAAAAGTTGAGTTTATAAATTTACCGTGTAATTGTCTATGGAGATAGTCATTTGAGACATGGTTGTCCCAATGGTGCTTTTTCAGAAGGCAACTAGACTTTCTTTATTTTGCTTGAAGACATTTCACTTCTCATCTACCATTCAGTCAGAACTGAAGAAGCTTCTTAAACGAGGGGTGAAATGTCTTCAAGCAAAACAAAGAAAGTCCAGTTGCCTTTTGAAAAAGCACCTTAATGTAACTTAATTCACCAGGAGAAGTTACTTGGAAGTTACTGTTTTTTTCCCTCTTCCTTCTGTCCTAGACTTTACTTATTTTCCCAATTGCCTTTGTTTTCATCTGTATTTTTATATTAAGAAAAATTTCAATAAAAATAAAATTTTAAGGGAAGTGCTCCACCAGTAAAGAAACATTATTCTGTAACAAGTGTATAGGTTAGGATGATAGTTTTCTGGAAGTTAAGATACTTTGTGTTCAGTATCAACTTGTGTATATCCCACCATCCTCATATCTAAATTCTGATTTATTTATTTTTCCTCCTTCTCTAGGTAGCATCTCTTGGAGTAACAACCTTCACATTATGTGCCCTCTGCATAGACCGCTTCCGTGCTGCCACCAACGTGCAAATGTACTATGAAATGATTGAAAACTGCACATCTACAACAGCCAAACTGGCTGTGATATGGATTGGAGCATTACTACTAGCTCTCCCTGAAGTGGTTCTGCGCCAATTGACTAAAGAAAACTCTGAAATCAGTGGGAACCCACCTGTGGAACGATGTGTGGTCAAAGTCTCTCCCCATTTACCTGACACAATATATGTGTTAGCACTTACATATGATGGTGCAAGGCTGTGGTGGTACTTTGGCTGCTACTTTTGCTTACCGACACTTTTTACCATCACTTGCTCATTGGTGACTGCCAGGAAAATCCGAAAGGTGGAAAAAGCTTGCACTCGTGGGAACAAGCGGCAGATTCAGCTGGAAAGCCAAATGAACTGCACGGTGGTGGCGTTGACCATTTTGTATGGTTTTTGCACCATTCCAGAAAACATTTGCAATATTGTCACTACCTACATGTCCACAGGGGTATCTCAGCAGACTATGGACCTTCTCCATCTGATTAGTCAGTTTCTCTTGTTCTTTAAATCTTGCGTGACTCCAGTTCTCCTCTTCTGTCTTTGTAAACCATTCAGCCGAGCTGTTTTGGAGTGTTGCTGTTGCTGTTGTGATGAGTGCATACAGAAGTCTTCTACAGTAACAAGTGACGATAATGACAATGAATATACCACAGAGCTTGAACTGTCCCCTTTTAGTACGATACGTCGTGAAATGTCCACATTTGCCTCTGTGGGAACTCACTGTTGATTTTTCCTTTGATCAGAATTCTTTCCCAACTTAGAATAAAAATTGTTTTGAATTTTAGGTTAATTTCAGTTGGATCCCCTATGTTGCAAAAGGAAAAGTAAATGTGTAAAATTTAAAGTATGCTGGTTTGTATGTAACAAATTTTCTTTGAGAAATAACTTTAGTTACTAAAAAAGAACAGACTTACCAGGGATCTTTAGAATCATTATCTTGATGGTGCTAGCGTTTCTTTATTAAGGGAAGGTTGAACTGTTTTTTTTTCTATTATTTAAACTAATACAGATTTTGGGTTGGGTAATTATTACTGGAATTTCATTCATAATGTCCACTTTATAACAAGCATTTCTAAAGTTGCAATCCTAAATAAACATACTTGATAGTAAGTCTTCTTTAATTCAGACTTCTGCATAAATAGGCAAAGGATTCCACTGTTTGTCTATGAACTTTTTAAAATATGAAAACAAATATTAGTAAGTCCATTTATTTTGAGGCATGTGAACTATGTGCCTATATATTTTACTAATGGGGTTTTAACTTGCTTAACCAAGATCACTGTATTCTTATATCCCCTCCAAATGTTTTGATGAAACTATGTGATTTAGAGTGTTTGAAAATAGTTTTTAATTTGCTTGATGTAAATAATTATGAGATTGTTTGACACAAAAACAATAGTATTTTTATTGTATTCCCTGTATTGTTAACCAGCAATTAAACAATTTTACCAAGTAATATAAAAAAAAAGTCCATAGGGAAAGCAATCACTTTTATGTTGACTTGTAATAAAATAAGATGGTCTTCATAATATGCTGTTTCAGTCAAAAGCATACATCCTATGCATGTATATGCATAAAGGTGTAAAGCTTCTTCCTTCTGCCAGTATGTCCAACAACAACCATTTATGGAGTAGAGTAGGATAAATAATTGTGTGGGTGGCTCCTAAATATGAGCTCCAATTGTATGTTAACACATTGAATTGGAAGTTAGAACATATCCACACAACAGGTTTCCAATATTATATACCTTTCAAAAAAATCCCTTAATTCTACAGTACACAATATACAGGCTGAAGATTATTTCTTTTTAACAGGTTGTATGCAAAGGCATGTATTCTGTCTGTCCCAATGGGGATTCCCACTCATATTGGGTGTATGACTTGTGATTCTATTAGTTTCTTTTTACAGTATTTTCTACAATAAAGGTATGTCTTCAGTCTGTGTATATAACACTTGCTGTAAGTGAAAATGCCATTTGTAGGAAGTAGAGAATTGCCACCGAATTAGTGACAATAAATGTGGAAGGCTTACAATGTGTGATGCATATTTTATTTCCCGATGTTGCTTCTTAGAAATACATAAACCTAGAATTGAAATCAAATTTCAGAAACTCAGTGGTATATTTATGTTGCTGTATGAAGATTGTTTACATCTCCTGTAATGAGAGGTAGAGGAAGAAGGTTTTTTTAAAAAAAACATTGAGCGCTTTTGTCAAACTTGATTGAAAACTCTGTGAAAACAGCAGGAACGAAGCAAATGTTCTCAATGTTTTTCAGTAGAAATTCAAGCAGATTTTATTCCCTTCCTATTGTCTAATACTAGCCTAATTCCTAACCCTAATACTGTATTTTTAACCCTAATACTGTATTCATAACTGTATTTATTCACATTTGGTTTTCTACCTTTTCCTGATATACTGTAAAAAAAGAGGGCATGATAACCAAATACTATAACCACCCTGCCTCATAATGTAGTGGCTAGAAAATTCAGAATTTACATTTTTTTATTGTTGAAAAAATTGAATTGTTAGCAAGTTGTTAACAAGTTACAGCATGCTCAAAAAAAATTATATCAGTCAGAGAGTGAAAGTTGAACAAATTTTGACTGCTCTACCTATCATAGGTTAATTTGAAACATGATGAAAATGAAAGGTTTTATGTCATAAAAGTTTGGGGAATACAAAAAGGACTAATCCTAAATGAAGGAACTAGAGAAGTATAGTTGATGTCTAGGCATTACAGATAGCCCTTGATTTGAAACCACAGTTGAGCCCAAAATTTCTGTTGCTAAGCAATACAGTTGTTAAGTTAATTTTGCCCCATTTTATGACCTTTTTTGGCAAATTGCAGTTATGTCCACGTAAATCAGCAAAAACTGAGTTTGATGTAAAGATGACATTCTGTTTTCTCCATCAGTATCATAATTCTTTAACGGGAATGGATATTTATCACTGTGATGATTTGTTAAAACTTAATTGTTTTAAAAGGCTATCTCACTAAATGCATGTGATCAAGCATGCTTTAATTCAGCTTCCTGTGTTGAGGCCTTTTCCAATTTATTACCTTCAGTTTGTGAATGAATGATGGTCACAGTCCCAAGAATACAGGATTCAGCATCCTAAAGCATCAGCACAGGGAGTGTAGAATTGTCCTGGGTATTTATGCAATAATAGTGAGATAAGGCTGGTATGAATGTCTCCAAGAATGATATTCTGTGTTTCTACCTATACAGAGTTACAGGGACATTGTCTTGGCAGGTAGAGAAACTTTCTGTATCAGCCTTCTAGAACAGCTGAGGCAAGGACATGACATGCTGAGAATAAGACCCTCTAGTGTTTAGGTACTTCAAATTTAGTTAAGTTTGTCATAAGGAGGCATAGTATTTGTTGCATTCACTGACAATAAAAGTTGGCAATGTGGCTGGATCCAGTTACCACTCTGTGACTGCTATATATTGTTTATTGAATAGTACTTTTGGCCGATTATATCCATACTGAGTAGAAGACTTGGGAAGAAGCCCAAGGAGGAAATTTTGATTACTATTGCCTTTTCTCATCTGGACTGAAAATCACCTTATGAAGGTTAAATAAGGCAAGGCCACACATAATCTGAGCCAATAATTGAGTATGCTTATCTCCATCTGAGGTCTCAGGATGGCATTAGACATTTGGGAAGTGGAGGGCCCATCTTAAGAAATTTGGGTTGAACAAGTTCTAGTGGTACAAAATTGGTGAAGATGCCCACCTGGGTGCCATAAAAGAAGGTATCCTATTGAGTTGGCTTTAGTGCTGCAGATATATAGCGGACACCTCTTGTCTTGAGAATTGGAAGATGGCAAATGAGCATTTTCAGCAATGTAGTCCCCATGGAGTTTCCTATTATTGACAGAATGAAGGATTACTCCCAAGTATTTAAATAGGAGAGCTGCTCAATCTTAGGGCTTCTTGAGCCTTTAGGCAAAGGCCATAATTTTAGTTTTCTGATAATTAAGTTCTAGCTGATCTTTGCAATACTGTATTAGTGCTTGGTGCTCATTTAAGGCTTAGGGATGATTTTGAAAGTATTGCTGCATCACTTTTATTACTTTTTCTCATAGCCTTTGATTTCCTTTTTCTGCAACAGGAAATTCTGGTTTTTTTTAATACTTTAACTGTAATAAAGAGAAAGAGATGAAGTCTTGAAAATTCAATAAAGACCTGAATATGAATCAATGCCCTGCATCTACCACTTTAAAACATTACATTTTTACCGTCTTAGATTTCAATCCTCCCAACATTTCTTGATACATCTCCTTTTCCTTGACTGTGTTTTGAAAACATTTTTAAACTATATTATTCCAAATAAAAATGTTTACTGTTCTGATTTCTCAGTGATAAGGGGTTCTTTCTTAACACCAAGCTTATACTACTCTCCACACATCATTAAGCCAGCAGAAAAGTACAGGAGCATAACATGTGTTGTTCAAAATCCCACACATACCCTGATGCTATTAAGTGTAGATTGAAGTTTTATTGTACAATTTACCAGCCTAAGAAATGAATGAATTAATTTTTTTTATATTGCTTTCCGTAATGAAATCAATGGATTTGTGCAATGAACTTTTCAAGTTGTTAAAATAAGCATGGAACTTCACATCTACTTGTGGAGTAGTCTAGGTTTATTTGGATTTCTCAGGTCAGACCACTCTGCCTCCTGAGAAAATACTTTTAATGTTCTTCTGGGGTAACAGCAATTGTGGTGTAGGCACAATCTATGTAATGGGGAAATGATTTCATTAAGAATGGTACAGGTTTCTACTACAAAAGAATGTTGTATTGGAATCAGTGAATATAAAGCAGTGTCCCCTGCAAATAAACTGGAATGTAAATGATAATACCTATATAAACACTTTCCCATTTTATGTAACAAATATCTCAAACTTTAAAGTGATATTAAAGACATTTTTGGTGGATCCCCTCATGCATCTAACCATGCAGATAAATGCTCCAAAAAGATCTTATTTTCTTGTGACCTTATAACGATATTTGAATCTTGTCTCTTACACATGAGTAAGAGAGATTTGTATGTATGCATCCTAAAATAATATTTTTTAAAATTTTATTCTGGGATTGCCTCAGGACAACAACCTGCGTTACTCATTTCTTAAGAGGGAGGGAAGTCAGGTTACTTAAGTGACTGATCACATAAGTAAATTATATAAAATATACAGATTTGTAAAAACTACAAAGAGTTTACTGAATGTAGCTTTAACACAATTGCCTGGGAATTAATTACATAAGATATAGAATAGAATAGAATAGAATAGAATAGAATACTTTATTGGCCAAGTGTGATTGGACACACAAAGAATTTGTCTTGGTGTAAATACTCTCAGATATAGATATAGGATGTCTTTGGACTTGCAAATGTTGTTAAACTTATCATTTCCACAAGGCCTCATCATTGGTCATGCTAACCAGGGCTGCTGTGAATTATCATGTCAACACTATTTGAAGGAATGAAAGTTTTTAAATGTATTTTTTCCTAAATTTAATAATAATACTTAAAATAAGCCCATAACAATCACTGGTACAAATCTCTCATGACTAGTTTCATGACTAGGCAATTGCTCAAAATAATTAATACTACATTAATATTTATCAGAGAAAAAAAGGCTCAATGTTTCTAACAAGGAAGATAAAATCATTCACTGTAAATATTTTCAGTCTTTTTAAACTTCTGATCATTCAGTTTTATTTCTCCCAGAAGAACTATGCTAATTTAGAATCTAAAAAGATTACACTCTTGAATACCATCCTTAGAAGAAAATGCTAATCTGGCTATACAGACTTGAGTTTGCTTGCTGTAATTACTATTATTTAACATTTCTTCCAAACGAGAGCCAAAGCTTTCTTTTCAAGCTATCTTTGAAACGTATAAATGCAATTAAAAAACAATACCTATTTGGTATGTATATATTTGTCATAGTTGCATATATAGTAGTGCAGCTGAAAAAGTGTCATGTCTGTGAATCAGTGATTTTTTAAAATGTTTTTTAAAGTATGTATTTCTTAAGTAATCAAGGTTATAATGCTATATTGAACAAATGAGGACCTCGGAGACTAAAAGGAAAGAAAAGGAGGACAAATGTGAATTTGGGTTTTAATAAAACATTGTATTATTTAAATTGTGAATGGTCATATACATAAACTTACAAAATAATAATGAATAATAACTTCAAAATTATATGGCTATATTTTGTCATTAAAGCTTAAATCCATAAGATGCACATAGAAACACAGATATTTAAAAAATAGATATAAAAATCCTCAAAAGTGATATAGCTCTTTGGGGTTAAGATAGATGTTACAGTTGGACAGGTAAATAAATAACAGACAGACAGGATTGCCTTGAAATGAATTAAAATGGCTGAATGAATGAAGAGGCTGCTTTGTAGCATTCAGACATTCAATTTTTCCACTCATTTTCTTAGCTTTGAATAAATTTCCAAGTTATAGGATGGGTATAAAAAAGGATTGGTCCTCAGTTTATTTATTTGCTTATTTTTATCCTGGCTTTATTATTTTTACAAATAACTCAAAGTGGTGAACATATCAATATACCAACTACCTCCTTTTCCCCTCACAACAATCCTGTGTGGCGGTTTGGCCTGAGAGTAAGTGACTGGCCCAAAATCACCCAGCTGACTTTCATGGCTATAAAATTGTAAGAAAACCTCCTCTGATAAATTTAATGAACAGCAGGGAATCCCATACATTATTTTTGTGGATAATTCATTTCATATAAAGGAATACTAACTAAAACATTCCATGCTGTTAAAAATAAGTTCTTCTGTTAATTATGGCGCTCTTCATATTATTTCTTTATTTTACATGCAATGGAAAATGCTGAGCTTGAATTTTAATTTCTGAAACAGGCAACGTATTGGGCTTAAATATCCACAGATGGAGTTATATCCAAGAATTTGGCCAGAGGTTATGAGGAAATAAATGTAAAAGGCATTCCTCATTTAAGGCAAATCGAATTTTACTCCTAGTTTCACACAGAATTAGAAAGTCGGAAAGTTGGTTACATTATGCCTGCAGGTAAATGTTGTTTGCAGTAAAGTGAGTCTTCTGGATTTTGCTCACTTTATTTATTTATTTATTTAAACTTATATACCGCCCCCTCTTCCTGCGGGACTCGGGGCAGTGTACAGCCAAATTAAAACTCAACAACAATACAACAATTAAAAATAGTTAAAAAGATTAAATATAATGGCTGAAAATTAGAAAGGACAGACAAAGGATTAAAAAGAGACTAAAACCAGGTAAAAACCGAATTAAAACCCCAAAAAACCTCCCTAGGCCAGACCAGCTTGATGGAATAAATGAGTTTTCAACGCGTGCTGGAAGGTCAAAAGGTCAGGGATGGTCCTCATCTCCAGGGGTAATGCATTCCAGAGGGAGGGTGCCCCCCAACAAGAAGGCCCACATCTTCGGGGTTACCAGCCATCCAGCCGGCAGCACCCCGAGGAGACCCACTCTATAGAAGCGCACTGGCTGACGGGAGATCGATGATGGTAGTAGGCGGTCCCATAAATACCCCGGTCCCAATGAAGCGCTTTAGGTAACTAACACCTTGAAGCGCACCCGAAGGACCACTTTCCTATTTTTGACTGCATCTTGCTTACTAGATGAACCACTGAATAAAACATGGTGTAATGTAATGTTATGGATTTTTGTGCCATGCAAGTACACCCAAGTATAACATATATGTTGCAAGATAATTTGAATAATATTAAAAGTCACAAATATAAGTTCTAAACCAAGAATAAACCTAAGCAAATGCCACCCTGAAATCTGTTAATAAACATCCATGTGAATTTTCATGTAGACAAAAGAATTTCAGTTGATATGAAAATGAAAATGTGAAGATAACAGATATGTATTCATTTTTTTCCAGTTACAGTTGCCTAAAGAGTAAAAGTTTTAACTCTTAAAAATATTGTATCCCAAAATTCAGTCCCATTATTATTATTATTTTTGAAATGCTAGAAAGTTTCATAAGGGAATAGGAAGGAATAGATATAATGAAAACATCTGAACTGGCTTACTCATCAAATTCACACTGATTTAGGATTCCTGGGAATGTGGAATCAGTTTTTCTTGCTTTATAGTCAGGCCGACTAGAACAGGGGTGTCAAACTCAAGGCCTACAGGCTGAATCTAACCCATGATGTGGTTGGATCCGGCCCGCGGGGCTCTCCTGAATACCGGATTCGAAGTTGAAAGATTGGGCCAGCATGGCTTCACTTCAGTCTACCCAATGCAAAGAGAAAAGATGCCAGCAGTTTGAGAAGTGGCATCAAACTGGCCACGCCCACCCAGTCAGTCACACCCGCCCGGTCCCCCAAGGTCAACCACAGCCCTGATGTGGCCCTCAATGAAATTGAATTTGACACCCCTGGACTAGAAGGCTATTTGCCTCTCTCTTCATCATTTCTCTATCATTTCTATCTTCTTGCAGACTTTGGATTAGGAAAGTACTACTTGTAGTACTTAGCTGAGTTCATTTGACTTCATCTAAAAGATGCTAAGGGAGTGGAAAAACAAGAAAAGAACATTCTTCACACCAATAGGAAAAGAGACAAAGACAAGTCCTGTAAGCTTAAAAGATTTACTAATTACTAACTGTTTTTGTGTTTGGCTAGGTCCAAATTGATATCATTAAAGGTATCTAAAGCCACTGATTTTAATGAGCTTATGCCTGTCTAAGTTGGCATTATCTCTATTTGTTTATTAAAACAACTTAAAACCTTTCTGTGCTGCCCTTTGACTTTTTAAAAAATAACTTCATAAAATAATTTAAAAAATTTCTAACTACAATGAAACAGCAAGGAATTCAGCAGAAATTGAACGGAATCAAATACAAAACCAAGAATTAATGCTGACTAGAACAAATTGCTGATAAACCTGGGCAAAGAAAATTCTTCAGCGGCACCAAAAAGATATTTTATTTCTTTACAACTGGTCCTATCATTAGGCAAATGCAGGCAATCACACTATATTAACTACCGTAACTCATTTTTAGAAGAGAGAACTGTGCACTATATTGCTTAAACCGTATTGCTTTCAGTCCACTGAAATATACTGTGTTTTCCTGCTATTAAAGTAAGATCCACCTAGCAGTTAAATCATCTTTTTCTGCATAAAATAGCAGCTGTGGCAATTTCTCTTTGCCTCAGGCAACAATACTGAGGCGGTTCTATGTTTTGTTTTTTCACTAGGGAACATTTTCTCAATGGAGGTATATGTCATGCAACAGGTAGAACCCTGAAATATCCAATTCTTTAATCCTCTCTTAATTTTAAAAAGGGAAGGGTCTTGGGAAATGGCCCTTGATGGTCCTTAAGTCTGTCCAGGTTTATCTGAAAATAATAAGACCCTGAAATGGACAGATCTAAAAATTATAGCTTGGAAGATTATCTGATGAAATTGTACAAGAGAAGAAGAAATCATATCCCAGGGAAGAGATAGTAGGTCTGAGAGGAGCCACTGAACAATCATCTTTCTTGTTCCAATGAGCTGTACTTCACACAGTTTCCATCAATATAGCCATGCAAGTTCTTATGGAATTGTCTGTCTTCCATGAGACTCAGTGATGCTACTGCCTGTCTTTGCAACATGGACACTCTGTGATTTAAGATGTCTATAAATGTGCAAAAGGAAAGGAGATGCCATTTCTCAAATGTTGGTATGTACATTTTTGAAGTACTGTAAATCTCTCAGTGGATGTGACAGATAGGAGCAGCAGTAATCAGAGAAAATGTGGCTACTCAGCAGTTAACAGAATAACACATCTTCTACTTCAGATCTTACAGTAAATCAAAAAACCAGAGATGGTATTCAGCAGATTCTGACCAGTTCTGGAGAACCGATAGCGGAAATTTTGAGTAGTTCAGAGAACCGGCAAATACCGCCTCTGACTGGAGATTTTACGGTATCCTTCCCCTGCCACACCCACCAAGCCATGCCCACAGAACTGGTAGTAAAAAAATTTGAATCCCATCACTGCACAAAACCTTAATACCGAAGTGTTTTATTAGGTGTACAGGTAGTCCTTGACATACAACAGTTCCTTTAGTGTTTAGAACAGCACTGCAAAAGTGACATTACCATTTACATACCTATGACTATTCTCCCCATGGTCATGTGATGAAAATTCAGACTCTTGGCAACTGACTCATATTTATGACAGTTGCAATGTCCCGGGGTCATGTGATCACATTTGGTAATCTTCTGACAAGCCAAGTCAATGGTGAAGCCAGATTCACTTAACAAACATGTTACTAATTTAGAAGTGCAGGGATTCACTTAACAATTGTAGCGAAAAAGGATCGTTAAAGGGGACAAACTCTCACTTAACAAATGTCTCACCAAGAAACAGAAATTTTGGGAGTCAGTTGTGGTCATAAGTCAAGGATTATCTGTATTGAAGGAAGAGTGACACTAAATTTGGTTGCTCTTATGTCATTTCATTCATGTAACATACCTTACGTTATTACAGATTGTCTCAATAAAATAATATGTGTTTTGAGAGATTCCCAAAGTAGTGGGACAGAAGCAAAGGTTACTTGCATCTATGTCTATGACATTAATTTAAGTCATACTCTAATAGCGTATAATGCACAAGTTATATACTGTTTGTATGTATTGCTATACACTGTTAACCAGTTTGGTCTAGTAGTTAAGATACGAGGCTGGGAACCAGGAGACCATGAGTTCTAGTCCTGCCTGAGGTGTAAAATTTGGCTCAATGATTTGAAGCCAATCACACTTTCTTAGCCCAACTCACCTCACAGGATTGTTGTTATGGGAAAAATAGAAGGAAGAAGGAATATTAGGTGTGTTCACTGCCCTGGGTTATTTACAAAATTAATAAAACTGGAATTTTAAAAAAATCCAATAAATACAGTAAATAAATCATCCAGTCACTCGCCAATGTTGAACCGGGAGCTGATTCCTGTAATATATATCACTATATATGGATAACCCATTGTATAAAGCAAGGGGAAGAAATGGATCACCCAAATTTGCTAAAATTGGCGTGTTCCTATTTTATTGATATGCATGAAAATGAGATAATTACTGCTTTTCAATTAGAAATTAAGAGAAGGCTGTGAAGCAACCCATCATCTACTCTGATTTATCTAATTACCTCCTAGTTTCAACAAGGCGACTTCTGTTGCCATCCCAGAGTAAAGCATCTTGTAAAAATCAGACATTATTTTAGTTCTTTCCACCCAATTAAAGCAAATGAAATGAGAATTTGGTGCCTATATAGTAAGGGCTCTGCAAGGTAAAATCATTCAGAAAGTGGTGAATATATTCCGACAAATTTGCCTGCAACTTCACCACCCAGAAATAAGTGTGAGGAATTACAAAGTCAGCCCGTTTTCATGAGCTAATTAAAAAGTCTGTCAGTTTAGCCCTAGCCTGAAGCTATAATTTCACATTGAGAATTATTCACAAGCCTAGTATGATTTTTTTAAAATGTATGAAGATAAGAAAAAGAGAATAAGAGCAAACAATAAAAGTGTATACACTTTAATAATGCAGATACTTCATTTTACTGTAAAAGAAAGTAAATATAGTCTCTGTGTTTCATTAAACAACTTCAGCAATCTTTTTTGTCCTTGGAAAGAAAGAACAATATTGAACAGAATTACAATGTAGAGAACAAAAGGGTGGATTCTTCTTTCTCTTTACTGGAGAGAAAAAGCATTATTGTCAGATGCCTCCTTGAGATCAGCATAAAAGCTACTGGTTATAGCACACAGAACTTCACTGTGACCTTGTATTCAACAATTCCAAAAAAACTCTTGATCAATGGTGCCATGTTATGTAATTGCTGTAATGCTTTATAAACAACTTTTACTAAGGTGCTGAGAATAAAAAAGGGCTGCTGGCATCTTTAATAATGTTTTTCAGGAGATAATCACACAGAATTAGTAACAAAGCTACTGTATTGGATACATTCTTGTTTTCCCCAGAGAGCTATGAATGTATAAATTGAATAAAACTAATGGTTTCTGCAGCTGGATTGTCTGAAATATCCTTACCAAAGCAGGCATGAAGCTCTTCAATACATTTTAAAGAGATTACTATTATTTATGGGTTTTTTTGCATTTAATTGTTATTTATTTGAGCTATTGTTTCAGAATCTCGTGAAAAAATAGCTACGTATCTCAAGCCGATCCTTTCCATTTGGAATTCTGAAGGTTAAATCTAGATTTGCCCCACAGAATATTTGCTGGTTTCCTTTTTTTCTAACAGAATATTTTGTGCCCAGGGTTCTGTCTGTCTAACATTAGAAAAGATATCCTGAAGAATGGATATTGATGCAGAATTCAATAATCTTCTTGTACATCTCAAGGGATACTGAGATATCAATTATGGAGTGGTATGCATTTGCCAAAGAATCAACAATCAGTTGAACTTTGTGCTGTGAATATACCAAAAATTAGTGTTTTTGTTTGCTTTATGTGTGTATACACATGTTTCTATTACATTTTTGGACATACTATAGAAAGATCTACTTCTCTATAGAGCTAGGAAAAATGGGAGAAAAGACAAGAAGAGAATGACCAGCAGCAAAATGGTTGGACTCAGTAGAGGGTTAATGGATTCACTGCTGGAAGATCTGAAGAACCACATTGGGATCATATTACCCTGGAATATCTAAAACAGATTGGGGACAGATTATTTTGGACACAATCTAACTATACGGTTGCTAAGATTTGGCACCAATTTGATGGCACATTTTAAAACCCCTGTAAGGTGGAGTGACTACATAATTTAGGGAAAATTTGTTCTTGAGTAGACCTTACCAAATTCCTTTTGAGAAAATTGAATTATTGGGCAAGTTTGTAGACTTAAAAAGGAGATTAGGACATTGTCAAATGCAATCATGTGTTTATATAATCATTGAACGCAACCATATGTTTAAGGCATCAAAACAACAGAAGAAATATTCATGTACAAGTTGTAAGAAAAATGCAGGTGCTTGTACACAATGCTCAGGGCTAATTTTATCCTTAAGAAAAGAAAAGATAGCTGTCACAGGAAGCTGATTTTGTATAATAAATATAACAAACTGAATTATTGACATATAATTGTATTAACACTAATCATGATATAGAGTCAATCAGTGATACTAATCAACTTTAGAAATATTCTGTCTTCTTGGAATGAATCTGATAGAGACCAAATCAGGGGAGATACAAGATCAGATCAAAAAGGGAGTGGTCACTTCCACTGTCACAACTTTTAACATCCTGCTTTATTTCTGTGGTATTCTCTCACAACTGTGTCCCTTCCTCCCTATGAGAAAGGGTGCCAAGGAAAGAATGAATTTCTGTTCCATGAATATTCAAATGCTTGCGTGCAGAAATTAGATAGAATGCTGCAGGCAGACCTAGGTTTGCCTAGCTTTGCAAATTTGGGCTGGATAACAGTTAATATAACACCTCAGATATCAAAATATTTCTTTTGGTGATGGTGATCAGGGTTGCAAAAGCCTAGGCCACCACTCAATGGCAGCAAAGACATCTGGAAAGTCTTATTGACATCTAGTGGTCACCTGAATTTTTGCTGCTCAGATCTGCTAATTGCCATTTCTATGCAATCAAAGGCATTTAAGGGAAGGCTAGAACTCTTACAACATAGATTAGATTACTTCTAATGCTTCTATCTACATTTGTTGTGGTTAGTTACTAGGCTTATCAAGAATTCTTATTGGAATCCCCAAAGACAATTTTAATTCTTTGTCCTATTTCTATTTATTTCAACTTTCTACTATTTAACAATGAAACAACCATATTCCTCCATACATTCCACAGGTACTAGAAAATGCCTTAATACTAGTAAGAGGTAAAGGAGGGGAGAGGGAGGGAAGGCTGGGAGATCTGAATGAAAGCTGTTCTATTACCTTGGCAACGCTACCATCAACTCCACACCACTCTCTCCTATCCCTCCCTTTTCTATGAACACAGCCTTTTGTCTTGTTATTCCATCGCTTCCCTTATTTTCAAGCTACTATTGCCTGCATATGAAGTGGCATAAACTGAAAAGCTTTCTTGGCAAAGGCACACGATGCGTTCAGTCCAATAACAAAGAACGAATGAACAGAGAGAGAAGAAAACAGAATATATGATGACCTGAACTCTGCATGAGAATTCTGGGAGGTTTTATTTATTTATTTATTTATTTTTGTCAATTGCTTACAAGATAATAGGTATAAGTAAAAACATAGTTATGAATACATGGATACATATAAAAAAATAAAAATAAAAGAAACAATAGGACAGGGATGGTAGGCACGTTGGTGCGCTTATGCACTCCCCCTACAGACCTCTTAGAAAGGGGTGAGGTCAATAGTAGACAGTCTAAGGTTAAAGTAGACAGTCTAAGGTTAAAGGTTCTTAGATTGTTTTCAGAATTTTTAAACAAAACCATAGGAAAACAGATCTTTGCAGATGATTGAAAAGCCAGGATGAACAGATGAAAATCAAAGCCAATAATAAAAAATAGGAACAATTTATACATCGATATCTGATAGTTTTTCTCAGGCCTGCTTTAGGATTCGTTTGCTCATTCATTCATTCATTCATTCATTCACTTGAATGCAATTGTAAAGCTTTTCCTTCTTCTATTTACCTGCAACTAGGTGTACAAATTGAAAGAGTGTAAGAAAAACCTGATTGGTCCAAGATATATTTAATACTGTATAGAGAGTCCTTGACTTATGACCGGTTGCTTAGGAACTGTTTGAAGTTCTGATAGGCCTTAGATGGGAAGGGCTACTTATAACCCAGATTTGATGTTTTGATAACGTTTATTTCTGGTTTTTGGCAAAAATGACAGCAGCATTCAATTGAATGTAGAGTCACTTAATGACCACGGTGATTCATTTAACAACCACCACAAAAAGGATTGGTCACATAACCCACCTATGTTATAACCATCAATTGCAGTTGGTATTAAAATACATAAGCATCCATTTTAAGCTTTGCTATTTCATTCATTGCTTGCTTATTTCCAGGTTCCAACTTCAGGACACTTTCAAAATCCAGCAAAGGCAGAAAAAAGAAATTTAGACTTTTAATATATTTTATGAAAGATACAAGTAAGTCCATTCCTTCCAATATATACATTTATTTTCAATTGTACAGTTACATCTATAAAAGGGTAAATACTTGGCAGTTTCATTGACTTCAGCAGTACTTCCAAAGTATTTATTTGATTAAAATGTGGCCCGAGAGCTCTGTCAGCAAAAACAGGCTCTTGAGCTCCATTTTGGCTGTCATGGCCTCCTCTGCAACCCTCTGCCAGTGAAAATGGCTGCCCTCCCGAGCTCCATTTTACTGGCAGAGGGTTGCAGGAGGCAGTGGCAGCTGAAAACAGAGCTTGGGAGCCCATTTTCATTGGCAAAAGCACTGTGGGCCGGTCTTTTGCTATTTCCAGGATGGTCCCATGGCCAGATCTAAGTACCCCGAGGGCAGGATCAGCCCCCCCAGGCCTTGAGTTTTACACCCTTGCTTTAGAATATGAAGAATCAAGTAACACAGCTGGAATGCAATCTTCCTCTGCTTGTTCATATCTTATTGATAAGAGTTGTTTGTTTAAAAATTTGTTTGTTTACAGCATAATAATTTAATACAGTTTTGGGCCCTTAAAGCATAGAGTAATTCTCACCCATTCCAATCAAGGTTTTCATATTTTTATGTTGAGGTATAAAAGAAAAATATATACAAGAATGTGTGTAAAATCTTTTCAATGGATCAATTATCATGATATGCAGACTCTATTATGGTTGTAACTCATACTTTTATCATCTTTTTAATAGTGGCTTGCCAGTAACCAAAAATGAAAAATGAATGAGCAGCTAATAAAACAACATACCTTCCACCAGTGATAGTGGAATTCAGTGATGCTCTCTGATGATCATCATGACAGTTTGCAGAAAAGAATAGTTTAAATGCATTATGCAAAACATTCCAACTCTAATATTTCAAGCTCAAAAACTCATTCTGAGGAGAAAAAATTGGATATGGGATTGATTTAGAAAAATGGCAAAAATTGTGGTCTCAAAACTATAAAATGACAATGTCAATTGCATATAAAGAAAATTTGTATAAGATGTTTTACAAGTGATATCTACCCCCGACGAGACTTGCGAGAATGTTTAAGAATAAATTGGATAAATGTTGGAAATGTCATCAGATACCTGGTTCATATTACCATATGTGGTGGACATGTTCGGATGCAAAGAAATATTGGACTAAAGGAAAAAAATGATAAAACAACATATAGACTTTAAACCAGAGATCTTTTTATTGGGAATTATACTGGAAATATACAATAAAGAGCTGAAATATTTGATTGTAAACGTTTTAAGAGCAGCTGTATTTGCTAAGAATTGGAAAAACGATAAAATACCTATGCAGGAGGAAGTTATTAAGAAAATTATGGACTGTGCTGAAATGAGTAAATTGACATTTGAAATTAGAGAACAAGAAGATAAACATTTTTATATGATATGAGATTTGTTTTATCAATGGTTGGACAAGAAAACATGGTAATGTAATAGACTAGATAATTCTGTAATAGAAATTTAATAGATTGATATAAAATACAATATGGACATATATAACCATTGGTTGAAAGCATAACATAAATTTTAAGATAAAATATGGAATATCTCGTATAAAATGATGGAATAAATAGTTTAGTCATGGATGATTAATAACTGATAAATATATAAGCATATGTTAGATTGACAATGTAAAAATTGATATAAACTGTGAGTAATGACTACAAAAGGATAACACAAAAGATTTGCAATCAACTGACACACTGTATGTATATAAAATGGAAGATGGGTTTATGTTTTTTATGTTTTGTATGTGTGTGTTTGTTTTAAAATAAAAACTCTTTTTTTAAAAAAACAACAACCTCATTCTGACAATTTCAAACTTGAAAACCAAGTTGTGTCCAACCTCAAAATGAAACCCACTGGTTTTTGTTCCAATCTGAAAAGAAAATTAAGCTTTGAGGGCTTTGAGAGTTACAGTTTCAGTGCTTGGTGTGTTAAAATTTAATTGATTTAGAACATATATTTCTAGCATAGAAAATAAAGCAACTTGCTGCTCTCCGCCAAGAACAAGGGGAAAAAAACGGCATAGCAATAAGGAAGAAAAAGCAAAGAGGGGCATGTGATATTCACATCACAAAAATGACATGATTTCCTCTCATCTCAGCTGGTGGTCCACAAATCTTCAAAGCCGCATCCTGAAGTTCCAGTTTTTTCCAGTAGCTGATTTAAAGACTTAGAAAAAGGTTTTTGCATGTGCTTAACATGCATATCCAAACTTCTCTCAGCTAAAAGGATGGGGACTCAGATATTTGAATATTTTGAGGGGGGGGGGCATTGCTTTGTATAGCATTTAAAGATGAACCACCCAAATATTGGTTGAAAGAAAACTTTGCTTCAAAGCTTTGCACAGGGCTATTAAGCACCAAGGTAATGTTGCTGGATCTCAAGTTGTTGATTCAGTTGGGTTAGGCCAAAAATCGGAGATGCAAGGAGCAATTTTGCATTATCATACTCAAACTTAAGAACTGATGGAGATCATTCACTCATTTCCTCCTTGCTTCTGGGAAATGAGAATTATTGGGCAATTTGTGTTTTGTTTGGTATTAGGCTTTCCTTAGCTATTGGACTACCAATAGACAAATATAAAAACCACTCATAGTGCTGACAAGATTGTAAGTTATAAAGTGTGAAGATAGTTGGTTTTGTTCAGGGGTGGTATTCCAATGTTATTGGCTGGGCGTGGCCAACTCAATATCAGTCACATCGAGGCACACATCTCCTCACCTGGCCTCTCATGACTGTGGGGATGCTGCAACAGTCGTAAGTGTGAAAAATGGTCATAAGTCACTTTTTTCAGTGCCATTGTAACTTTGAATGGTCACTCCACACAAGCAAAGTACCAGCAAAGGAGGGGGAAAAAAACTCCAGAGGTGTTCCTGAGACAGGAAGTCTAGTCCTGCCAAGAACGTAATAAGGGTTAACAGAGAGGCAATTTCTGTAAGCAACACCAGAATGTTTCCTTCCTGCCTTCCTTACAGGATTAGGCCAGTAATTTCTTCTAACAACCAGTTCTCTGAACTGCTTAGAATGTTAACAAATGGTTGTAGCAAATAGGTGAGAACTGATAGAATCCCACCCCTGGTTTTGTTTATTTCGCCTCCCCCCCCCCGCCCCAGTTTTATTATGGATTCCCTGTGCACTCCCTCAATAAATATCCTCTTCCAGACTGGATGCTAAATGCAAAGACTGAGAGTTGTTTCATAATGGCACCATGTCAAAGCATTTGCAACGTGACTATTATTGTGAAGAGCAAAACACAACACATAGAGGCTTAGACATTAACAGTGGTTTATATACAAGACATATATAGAAATATACGTGATAGGCAAATACCTGACAAGCAAACAATCTTCTTAACTCCGAATGGAGAAACTCTATAATGAAAACAGGACACAAGAGAGAGCGAAAATGTCCTCTAATGGCTGCCTTTATATAAACACCTCTTAAAGAGGTAAAACTTCTGTGGACCCATACATAGTCTTAAAAGGGCAATATCAATGCTGAATCATCTTCATTGCATCAACCTTACATTGCATCAGCCTTATATTGCATCAGCTTTACATTGCATCAGCTTTAGAGCCGCTGGTCAGCTCTTAAATATCTATACCTTAACACACCATTTCCATCCCAACTTTCTAGGTGGCATGGTTTCTATACACAAAAGCAATGTTTTATGTAAATCAGGAAGAGGCTAGCCTTGATCTATGGACTGTTTGCATCCCTACCTCAGCTCATTTTCTACTGCTTCTGGAACTTTCCTAGATAGTATCAATGGAATTTGACAGCAAAGAGCCAAATGAACCAAAGTGAGAGTCATTTCCAGCTGATTCTCATGGAACAAATCAATTAAAACCTAAAGCAAATTTTAACAAGGTTTGAAATTCCTGCTTCTGCTCCTCCAATGAGTTTCTTGCTACTGCTCACTACACCACTTTCCCACTACATCATGACAACATGAATAGCAGCAACATGAATAGAAGAACATAGTCTTCAAAGCTTCAGATGTTCTGTTACGAAATATTCCAGCAGCAAACTAAGGCTAGAGAATCTGAAACATGCCTCATAACTGGATTTGCTTCATTGGATATAAACTGACCTCATATTAAAATGCAAATTCAGGAAACAGTCCTTGGTAACACATCAAATTTGTATTTTTATCTATGAACTAGATGTGGTACACAGCGTTCTTCCTGCAATTGCCTATGGCATGGAAGCAAAGACAATAGAGTAGAATAGAGTAATTCAGTGTCCATTCACTACCCCTATCATGCATACTTTCAAGCCTCTACAACATCAACAGGGGTCACTTTGTTTTCTCCACCCAGTGGTAATGTATCTGTGTATTTCCATTTAAAAAAAATGTGCTATATGAAAAAGGGACATTTTGTAGCCGTTGTTACATGGAAGTTTTACTGAACTGGCAACATATCATGTTTCTCAGAAAATTCTTTTGGAGTTCCCCTCAAGGCTATTGAATTAATATTTAATTAATATTCACTGCTCACTTTCATAAAACCAAATTTCATTAAATATAAAGGGGTCTCCTGAGAGGAACTGAGACTATCAGGTTGTACAAAAGAGAATAAAGTAAGGGGGGAAAATACTTGTTTGATTCCTCCATGCTCTTGATCCATGCCACCACCCATCCTCTTTTTAAAAAAAAAAACAAACCCACAAAACTCTAGAATGGCTAGAAAGTGGTTGACCACGTATTCCAATCCTGCCTTAATCACAAAAGCAAGCTGGGTGACACTGGGCCACTCTCTCTCAACTCGCCTTACCTCATAGAGTTGCTATTGGGAAAATAGGAGGAGGGAGGAGGTGTATTGGATATGTTTGCTGTCTTGAGTTAACTGTAAAAAATAATAAATTATACAAGTAAATAAATAATCCTACAGAGACTGTGCCTGAAGTAAGCAACAACACCTATGTCTTTAACCTTCCTTTCACATGATTTTTGTGATGGATTCATTTCCCCATGATAAAGCTAATTGTTCCCTACAAAATGGCTGCTTGCTGCTCATTGCAACCTTTTAGCTTCTTACAGTTCCTATACTATTTCGGACATTGTTGTAAACAAATAAAATATTCCAACACTAGGAAGTGTTAACCATAACAACACAAGAGTACACCATAGATACAAACTCAAGGTTAACCGCACCAAACTTGATTGCAGGAAATACGACTTCAGCAACAGAGTGGTCAATGTCTGGAATACTCTACCTGACTCTGTGGTTTCTTCCCCAAACCCCAAAAACTTTAACCTTAGACTGTCTACTATTGACCTCACCTCTTTCCTAAGAGGTGTGTAGGGGCATGCATAAGTGCACCAACGTGCCTACCATCCCTGTCCTATTATTTCTTTTATTCTTCTTATATGTACCCATTTCATGTATTCATAACTATGTATATACTTATACCTATTATCTTGTAAGCGATTGACAAATTAAATAATTTTTTCTAAAAAAATTCTAAACTGAGCTCTGGTCAGATTTGTGTAATTTATGGGTAGTTGTGGAAAGGAAGGGTGCATTCTGATTGTTTGTAGGATAGAGGTTGAAGGCCACAGCAGTGCAGATGTAAAATGTACAGGCAGGATTTTATTTTAGGGTAGAAGGGTAAGGTTTGGAAATTCTGTGATATTTTTTTTCATAAAACCAGAGTGAACTTTTGCAATGCAACTGCTTTGCATATTTCCACCTCAAATTATTAAGAAAACACATCATCAATTTTCAGCAAACATTGTCAAGGAGTGCTTTGAAGGATCATAGAAGAGAGAATTGGGGAACCTATCGGTTCCTGGCTGCACCCCTTCACCCCAAGGAGATTTTCACTTCATGTCTTTCAACATTACGACCTAAACAACAGATCGTTGTGTTTAACACAGTAATGCCACTGCAGTGAAAAATATTCTTATTTTTTTTAAAATGAGCATTAATATAATGACATTAATAAAAATTGGTGTTTTACTGTAGCAGTCTAATGCAATTACAAAGGAGTTATATTGTGCAGGAATTAAATTGTGTTACGTTTAAGGCTAATGGAAATGGGGTGTGGGGGGAGAGAAACATTTACAATAAAACAGAAAAGTGTTGAAAGAAGGGAAAGAATTGAAATAAATTAAGCACTGAAAGCAAAACAGAAATGTTTTTATATAGCAGAAGCAGTAAAAATGTTTATTCCTGATATGCTGTACATTGTAGTATTCTGATCTCAAATCTTTTCCTTTCCTGAGTAGAAATTTGATGGTCAAATCACGTCTGGTGGTTTCCAGCAGACATTTGACTGAACAAATTTGTTTACCATATTGAGAATGAATTTAAAATTATGCCTCTGCTGTGGTAAATAAGTTTGCATGACAATTTCTGTAAAAATGTTTATGGGTGCAAAAGTCCTCTAAATTTACCATATCTTTCCAAAACAAATTAGCTTAGCTCTATGCTTCTGGTGATGGGAGTAGGTCCAGTTAAATGAAAGAAAGCATGTCCTATATTTTCATACTGAGAAATTTCTGCTGGTGGAATCAGTGTGGGCTTCCTACAAAACTGTTATTATCATCTTTCATTACTGGCTGTGCTAGGTAGGACTGTGTGAGAACAATTACCTTAATAATGAGCAGGCTAGAACTAGGTTGAAAAAAAAACTTTTAGAAAATAGGCTATACTTTTACCTGGAGAATATTGGAAAGGCTATAGATTGAGCAAAGTTGTCTTTCTAGCTGCAAAGGTAATAACCATGAACCATTAAACTAAGTGAAGCAACTCTCTTAGGGACTGAGAAGCAAGAACGGCAACTCAAGCTTAGTGGACTAAGGTACTAGATTAATTAGTAGATGAAACAGAGAGTTTATGGAGCAGGAGCTCCATATCCCAAGGAGCAGGACTAGAACAATAGGTAACTCTGCAAGAAATTGATCTCAAAGGTAAGCAGAAATGCCCTAACAGTAAGAGCTGTTCAGCAATGAAGCAGACTGTTTTCAAAGGCATTTTCCTTTTTTTTTTTTTTGGAGATATTTAAACAGCACAGGTAGACTTACGACACAATTGAGCCTAAAATTTCAGTTGCTAAGCAAGTTAAGTGAGTTTTGCCCCATTTTACAACCTTTCTTTCCATGATTGTTAAGTGAATCGCTGTAGTTGTTAAGTTAGTAACATGATTGTTAAGCGAATCAGGCTTCCCCATTAACTTTGCTGGTGAGAAAGTTGCAAAAGGTGATCACATGACCACAGAACATTGCAACTGTAATAAATATGAACCTGTTGTCAAGCATCTGATTTTTGATCACATGACCATGGGGATGTTGCAACAGTCGTAAGTGTGAAAAATAAGTCACTTTTTTCATTGTTGTTGTAACTTGGAAAGGAAATATTGTAAATTGAGGACTACCTGCAGTTCAAAAGTCCATTGCTCAGGCATGTGACTATGCATTTTACATTCAGCAAGAAGTTGAACGTGATGATTTCTAAAGTATCTACCAATCCCAGGATTCATAACATAAGTTAGTATCATGTAAACTAAATGCATATTGGTGAATAATTACAATTGTCTTATTGTAACTGGAATAATCTTCCTCAGGGGATCATATATCTTCCACCCTTATGTGATCCAGAAAACTATTAAAGACTTGGTTGTTCTTCCAGATTTTAAAGTCCTTTTTAAATCCTTTTATCCATTCTGTTGTGTTTTGTTCCAGTCTTTTTTTATAATTTGTTTTTACAGTCAGTTGTATTTTCTCTCTTTCTTTCTCTCTTTCTCTCTCTCTCTTTGTCTCTGTCTCTGTCTCCTTCCCTCCCTCCATCCCTCCTCTCTTTTTCTGTGTCTGTGTGTCTATGTATATTCTTCCTAGCATTTTCCAATAAGTGCAGGGTATGGTTGGTTGGGAATAGGTGAACTAGCTTGTCACCCAAACCTGATATCATGGGCTGAAAGAGAGTGACTGGCCCAAGTCATTCAGCTTTCATGCCCAAGGCTGAACCAGAATTCACAGTCTCCTGGTTTCTAAGCTAGTATTTAACCACTAGACTGAAGAAGATAGATGGATGAGATAGATAGGTAGATGATAGATAGATAGATAGATAGATAGATAGATAGATAGATAGATAGATAGATAGATAGAGACGGAGGGAGGGAGGGATGATTGATAGATACAGTAAATAGATAGATAGATAGATAGATAGATAGATAGATAGATAGATAGATAGATAGATAGGGACGGAGGGAGGGAGGGATGATTGATAGATACAGTAAATAGATAGATAGATAGATAGATAGATAGATAGATAGATAGATAGATAGATAGATAGATAGATAGATAGATACGATAGATAGATAGATAGATAGATAGATAGATAGATAGATAGATAGATAGATAGATAGATAGATAGATAGATAGATTATATAGATATAGATAAATAGGTAGATATGGATAAATAGTTAAATAAGAAGAAAACAGAAAAAACAGAAAACATAACTGTTATTTGAGATAACATAACATAGCCAGTATATCTTCACACCAGGAATAAAAACATATTGCTTTTGCAATATGTGTGTATTTGTATCCCCTTGATATATTTCCGTGCAGCCTTTTCCATTTTTCCTCATTTCCATCAACTGTCCATTTCCCCCTACTTCTTTTATTTTCCCCTTTTGAGTTCTTCAGGTGAAACAAACTGAGAAAAGACAAAAATGATAAAAACACAATGCAAGAGCACAGTTTGCTTACATGGGTCAGAGAAAAACTTCTTTTCCCCATTCTGCTGTTTTGATAGAACATTCAGTTACTGAGCTTCAGATCTTTGTACCGAGCTTCCAAACTTTTAGCTGATGTGGTATATTACAACGGTGACCTAATCTTTAACCACAGTTATGGCTCATAGAGATAAGGAGGACATGATTCCATGACCCACTGACAAGACTGTATAGACTAGCTTTATTATGCATTCAAGCGATTTCACAAGTTTTAATGTGTGCATAAACGATACAATGAACCATTTTTCTGATGCAAAAAACTCTGTATTCCAGGCAATGTTTATAGAGCTGCTGGAGATAAAGAACCCTTTAGAAGATTTCATCTGTTTAGCTTCACAGTTAAACAAACATTTGGCTGCTTATGCCACAGGCTGAGTCACATGACCAGTTGAAGAGAATCAGAATTTGAATATGCTGTGATCTATATTTACTTGAGTTTTGGGTTCCACATTTTCTGTCATACTGTTTTGGATAAAAGCATGGTGAAATAAACATGCTAATTAAGTAGTGAAGATCTATCTCATAACTTACTCAAATCACAACTTTAATACTGTAGTGAAATCCTTCATTCTCTCTGAGCTTGGTTGTTTTCTTACAGATGTTTCATTACCCAACTAGCACGAATTTGTATAGCTGTCTATCACACAAAAATGGTTTATTTCTTTCAGACCATGGAAAGACAGAATAACAGACTCTATGAGCATTGACTCTTGTTTTCAACAATATTGACTTCCAATAATTGTAGTGGTTCTACAAACAGCCCTTGCTACAAATGTTCTACTCTCTGAAGTTGTGTTATTAAGATGCTCCTTAAGCAACTTGAATATGAAAAGCTATCAAAATATATCGTTAACATTATCACATTTATTGATATTAGAAAAAAGTGTAAGATGTATTCCTTGCACTAGTTCATGTCTGAAATTAAATGGGTAACATTCCCTCCTGCTGCCTGTGCAGGCAATATTAGAAAGAGTGCTTAGAAACAGCCATTCCAGATATTCCTAAGGAACTCTGATATTGAAATTACTTATCTCTGTACTTCTTGTCTGTGGATATGTATCCATGCATGGATGGATCGGATGAAAGCAGAGAGCAATATGGGGATGACGGAGAAATATACACTCCACCAAGCCAAGAAATTAAAAATGGGATGCCAGTCAAATCCCAGTTTCCATGGAGTCCAATAAGAAGATAAGAGAAACTATGCATTGTTTGTTTGTTTTGTTTTTTCATGTGTTCAATCTGAACTGCATCACAATGATTTTAGGTTGCTTTGGTGTCGCTCTGGGAAAAGTAGGCAAGCCAGTAAACAAACATACTGGAATGTGTTATTAAAATGCCATGCTTGAACAACAGTTCAAAAAGTGTTGTAGTAGAGCAATGAAGCAGAAAGAGACTGAGCTGAGCTGACAAACCTATATTTTAAGAGCACACATTCCTTTTGCAGGCACTTCTATAGGCCATGATCACAGTCCGTTCTTGTTGATATAATCAAGAATTTTATTGGAATTTTTAATGACACTAAGAGTGCCATTTCATGTGGTATGGGTTCAAGATAAAGTTGGTGATGTATGGAAAAAAAAGAAGGTTGAGAGAAGAAGCCTAATTATACTGAGTAAATACCTCGTCCTTCATATGTGGTTTTTGCAGCTCTCCTGACTGGCAGCTTGTTAAATGAATGAAAGGTTGGTAATAAGAGAAGTGAAATTGCAAAGGTGAGGTATACCTGCTTAATTTCTACTTGCCCTGGGTCAGATCACTAATGTTATCAAATTTCATTTGTGTAGGCTTCTGTGCAAAAAGCAGGCCCTCCCTATAGCCTTAACAAATAGCACAAATAAACCACCACAACAAAAACTTATCAAATATTCCCTGAGTTATTACTTTAGCAGCGTGCTTGCTTCATTATCTCCAGCTTATCTTTGTGTGTTGAGCCATTTAAAGCAATAACATATCCTCAAAATAGCTGCGCCTGATAAATGCACATTTCAAACATCTTCCCAATGGTACAACAATTTGTTCTGGGAAGAGTTTATCAGCACAATAGAATTGTTCTGGTTTCTAGGCTGCTTAAATACTGCTCTCCTGTAACATGTAATAATTTGGCAATACAATCGTTTGGCTTCATATGCCCATCACTGAAAATTTAAGGGGGAGAGGAGGGAATACTGGATTGTGCTTGGTGGGTGGTTTCATTAGCTGCTTTGTTATCTCTGTTAACTGTATGAGAATTATGCCTTTGCAGATTGCTGAAAAGCAAAAACTTTTCTCCCACCAGTGAATTTCAAATAGCAAAATGTCTAGTTGTATAACCGCTTCTCAAATGAGATGGCACAAACATTTGCCAGACAGTGCTGGGAATTAAGTTAGAACCATTTACAGGGTTTGAATAGGAATTTCACTGAAGCAATATCAGGACCTATTTGAGTTTAAAAAAAAAACTAGGAATGGCAAACTCTGGGATGCAAATATATAATCTAGTGAGCATTTGGGTTTTTATAGCCACATGTAGTAATGTTATAAAAGATTGATTAGAGAACTGTCAGTCTCTTTCCCCAAAACCAAGAAAGATACACAGAATTACTTCTAAGCAACTGACTCTCACTTA
The DNA here is from genome assembly GCA_023653725.1 of Bungarus multicinctus. Lineage (NCBI taxonomy): Eukaryota > Metazoa > Chordata > Lepidosauria > Squamata > Elapidae > Bungarus > Bungarus multicinctus. The sequence continues at coordinate 9,728,121 of CM042848.1, read as the reverse complement.
TAGACAGAAAGCTTGTCAATTTAAAGCAACTACTTATATCATTAAAGATATATTCTGGAAACTTATTAGAAAAGAGATTTCTTCACCCAATTTTTCTCATACAAACTATTTAAACTTTGCTGTCTCTTGGTCTGAAGAAATGTAGCCCCTCCCTCCTGGAAACCCAGGCCACAAGGATACACATGGCTGGCAGTGGGACATGTTGCATTCAACAGCCTGAGCATTCTCTACTCCTTCCAATCTTGTTTAGGTATAGTTCAGCAGTCATCTGTCAGATGATGTGTGTGGAGATCTGTCAACCAATGGAGGAACTTCTCAGAACAGACTGGAATAAATCACCTTATTAAGAGGTTGTTAACAAGAACCACCAAGGAAGAGAGACAGAACTGAGGTGGTATGCTTTTCCAAATAATTTTGCATATATGGCTTGCAACTGACTGTAATTAACAACGAAATAAAAGGGTGCTTAGAATAAAGGTGTGTTCCTATAAAGGCATCTTGAAACGGAGACTTAGATAGCAAATTTTATGCATGCTTTACTTACTCTGCATCCAGTAATGATAGCAGTGTATTGGTTTTGAGCAATATTGGTTATGTCTCAAACAATGGAAACAATAGAGAAAAATTTACAGGCAACCTCCAAAACACACACACATGCACTTAGACAGAACAAAATCCCAACAGGAGTTTCGCAAGTCCTCTAACATCCTGGCCACCCCACCCCCCCACACACCCCCCACCCCCCCCCACACCCACACTTCTTTTAATTAATGATAGGCTTGAGAGAGAGTCCTGACAAGGAATTTCCCAGAAATACAGATTCCCCAGTATTTTAAGAGACCTCCACTCCCCAGTTTCTCAGATAATGTTGGAAAGCAAAATAGAAAGGTTTTTTTTTTTTAACGTAGGTCAATGGTATGTACAAACCAACTGTTAAGCTGTCCTGGAGATTCCTTCAAGTTCAATACCTCCCACTTCCAAAGTGTTCTTGATAAATCAAAAGAACATCACAGTGAAAATAGAAGAGGTGGGGAGAAAGGAAAATGCCACAATGAAGCATCACACTTGATCTGCTGGACTTTTGGTCCATTGTGCTGGACCTATAGCCATTTCTGCTATGATGAGATATCCTAGAGAATATTTTATTCATAAGAGATGTTAATATTGCCCACTGTTACATACATGTAACAGGTTTGACTACATGTAACTGATTACTTTTATCCTGTCCAATCAACCTTTTTCTTGATGTGTTAGCTAAGGATCTGGGGTCCCTCTTTTTGTGAGAGGAATCCCTTTTATCGCAATGTTCTGAAAAATTGTAATTAAATGATCTTCCTATCTCATTGTCTGTCTCATTGGAAAATGTACATATCGAGGCATGGCCTAACAAGCCAGATCTTACGGGTGGTTTTGTAATTATATGAGTGGTTCTGTAATGTTATGGCTGGTTTTGTAATGGGTGGTTTTGTATTATGGGTGGTTTTGTAATGTTCTGATCTCCAGAATGAAAAATGAGAGCTATCGTTTTGAAGATGCTCACAAATATAATATGATACAAATAAAGAACAGACACCAGAAATAAATGCATTATTTATAGAGGAAAAATCTTAGCTCACATGTAACTGTAGGTTTCATACCAAAACACTTTTTCACTGTGGCTTAAGTTCCTACCTTATGCATTTGAGACACGTTTTATCTTCAGAGATACACATGAGAGAAAATACACATTTTCGTCATGCAGTGTGTTACAGGAAAGTCTGTAATCATTCGTTCTAAATGCTAGAAACAGAAAAGTAGTGCCAACTCTGGACCCATTCAGAACTTTACAGATTATCAATTCAAGCCATAAATAGATCATGGTTTGTACCATAGGATACACCAGGATCAAAGATGGCATTCAGCAGGTTCTGAGCAGTTCTGGAGAACCAGTAGCGGAAATTTTGAGTAGTTCGGAGAACCAGCAAATACCACCTCAGACTGGAGATTTTACAGCATTTTTCTCCTGCCACACCCACCAAGCCACACCCACAGAACTGGTAGTAAAAAAATTTGAATCCCACCACTGACTAGGATGACTTTTTTCATTCTGGAGCTCTCTGTCTCTCTGTCTTTCCTTCCCGTCCTCCCTCCCTCCATCCTTCTCCCTCTCTCTCTCCACACACACACACACACACACACACACACACACAAACACACACACACACACACCAAGATCAGTGTTCTTGTTTTCAAAGTATGTCTTATAGCCAAGAACAGCCTCTTCTAGCTCCATTACAGCCTCACAGTTCCTGCATGTTGAAATAGGGCATTATTGTCATCAGTAATAATTGAAACTTTGCTAGGCTGAGGGAGTTCTTAAGTGAATTCTTCCAAAGCTTCATTAATGCTACATTAACAGCTATGTGTAGTTCTGACAAAGTGGTGCTTCACTCCATTAATGAAGGGTGAAGTATTCTCCATTGCCTAATTACTACAGATGTAGAAAGTAAAGCTAATTTTTGATAAAAATGGAGAAAAATTATATGCAAGCTGCATCTTTGTCTTTTCCCAAATCCCATGTCATTAACCTTGATTTGCAACCATGACCAATACTGTTGCTGACTTTTCCTATTGTGATGTAAACATTTACAGAATAGATAGAAAAAGTAGCTATATTTTAAGGCATGGTAGTGAATGGAAGTTAAAATTATTCAATTTTAGTTGGGAAAAGATGAAGATGAGGAAAATTGTACTGAATCAACAGGTTTAAGTTGTGACTGTTTCTTTAGAGCATATATGCTCTCGCATTTTTCTTAAAATAAGTTGAGTCAGCTTAAAGGTTTTTAAAAGTTAAAACTAATGATAGAGGTACAGATACACTAAACTCTAAAACATATAAGAAATAGCAGCCAGAATAGCTACATTAAAAAAAAGATTTTTTGAAAATAAAGAATGGCAGGAAAATAAGAACAAGGTTATTTAACTCATTTAAATCAAATATTTAAATCAAAGGTCTTCAAACTTGGCAACTTTAAGACTTGTGGACTTCAGCTCCCAGAATTCCTGAGCTAACATGACTGGAGGACGAATTCTGGGAGTTGAAGTCCACAAATCTTAAAGCTGTCAAATTTGAAGCCCCCTGATTTAAATAGTTCATAAAGCTTCAACAGAACTAAGAAAATATGCTCATGTTTGTTTCTTAGCTGAGAGAGCCAGCATTAACTGAAGACATTTCTGTGGTTGTGTGGCCAGCATGTCTCTATGCTAATTTCTCAATTTTAGCAACTTTGTGTGGACTTTATAAGTCCCAGAATTCTCTAGACCAGGGGTGTCAATTTCATTGAAGGCTGCATCAGGGCTGTGATTGACACTGGGGGCCTGGGGGTGTGGCTGAATGGGTGGGTGTGGCCGACTAGGTGGGTATGATCAGCTTGACACCACTCTCCAAACTTCTGGCATGTTTCCTCTTCGCATTGAATAGACCAGGCTGAAGCCATGCTGGCCTAATTGGGGAGACCGGGCCGAAGCTACTGTCAGCTGGTGCTTCAAAATCCAAGAAAGAAATACTTAGACTCCATTTGTTAGAGAAAAGATATCTTTTACTGGAAATCAAAGTGTTAGCAACAAAAGAATTCTGAATCTGAGAAAATGAGCGCGTAAAACACATATACAAAATGATGGCAACGTTCCCACCCCCAATAGTTCAAATCGCTTCTCCAATTAAAAGTGGTGTATAACATCATGTGGGCATCTTCAGGTGGTGATGAGGCCTCTGTCCGTTGACCTTGGCATAGTTTGATAAAGAGTTGCAGTTGCGCATAGCATAGAATAGAAACCTAAGCAAGATTCCGCCCCCCTTAAATTATACAGTTTCGTTTCCTAACCACTCCAGCTCGCTTCCCAGATATATCATGGCCCACTCCCTCCCCCCGTTACTTATGACAGCCGAAAGATGCAAAGCAAAAGAAGAAAAGCAAAGGAAGAAAATCTTGAAGGCTGACAGCTACATTGACCTGATCTTTTCTCTCTGCATTGGGTAGACCAGGCTGAATCTTTACTGGCTTGATTTTTCCTCTTTACGTTGGTAGACCAGGCCGAAGCGACACGAGTAGACCAGGTTGAAGCAACATGAGTAGACTGGGCTGAAGTGACATGGGTAGAATGGGATGGCATCTGAAGATGTTACCTAGCTTAGTAACATCTAGACAGCATGTTTTTCAAATTTTGAAAATTTAATCTTAAATTTGGCAAATTTAAGATTAACGGACCAGTTCCTAAGTATGCTGACTGGGGAATTCTGGGAGTTGAAGTCTTCACATCTCAAAGTTGCCAAGGTTGAGAAACACTGCTCTGGGAAATACCTGCCTCTTTGGGAAGCCCAACAATGAGGATGGAGGTTTGTTTTGCAAGCTTGTGGGTTGGTCGCTGAATGTTTCATTATCAGGCCAGGAAAAATCTTCAGCAGAACCCTAAATTCCGCTGCAGTTGTTACCTAGCCTAATAACGAAACATTCAGCGACCAACCCACAAGCTCAGAGAAGGAACCTCATCCTACAGCCAAGCTACAGATATTCACTCCTATTGCAAGCTCAACAACAGAACAATTGCTTCATTTAGAAGAGACTAAACTCTTCCAGTGTGAATATTTAATGTTGTGAGAAAGTTTTTTTTATGCTAATTATTAATTATTAAGGACTCATAAATAATGACCAAGAACTATATTTGGAAATGGGGATTTTACAAAAGATTAAAAGAAAATAAGAATACCTTATGCCACCAGACTTGAAATTCTAGACCTAGAAAATCTAGAATTACGCCACTTTTGGTCCGATCTAAGTATAGTATATAAAATCATACATTGCAATGTCCTACCTGTCAATGAATACTTCAGCTTCAACCATAACAACACAAGAGCAAACAATAGATACAAACTCGAGGTTAATCGCACCAAACTTGATTGCAGGAAATACAACTTCAGCAACAGAGTGGTCAATGTCTGGAATACTCTACCTGACTCTGTGGTTTCTTCCCCAAACCCCAAAAACTTTAACCTTAGACTGTCTACTATTGACTTCACTCCTTTCCTAAGAGGTCTGTAGGGGGCATGCATAAGTGCACCAACGTGCCTACCGTCCCTGTCCTATTGTTTCTTTTATATTTTATTTTTCTTATATGTATCCATGTGTTCATAACTATGTTTTACTTATACCTATTATCTTGTAAGCAATTGACAAATAAACAAACAAACAAATAAATAAATAAAACAAGGATAGGAAGAAGGGAAATTACAGCTATCTGTACCATGTATAGGTTAACAGTAAAGAGAGGAGGAGACAATGAGAGGGAAAATAAAACTAAAATGTCATGCAAATAAGATCATTTTGATTTAATATACAGAATGGCCTAGAGGCCAAAATGTTTAATATGTTCTATAGTTGAGCCAGGTGTAGCATGGTTAGAAAGCAGGAAACCATGCTAGAAAGCAGAAGACTTTGAGTTTCAGTTCCACGTTAGCACAACAAAGCCAGCTTGGTAACCTGGGGCCAGTCACCCTCTCTTAGCCATAAAAAAGGAGACAATGGCAAACCATTTCTGAGAATGCTACCAAGAAAACTGCAGGGACTAATCCTAGCAGTTGCCAAGAGTCAAAACTGACTTGATTGTCGCACACAAAAAGAAATAAAAAGAATGGAAAGTTAAAGAATCAAGAAAACAGAGACCTAAACTTTCCAAACAAGGTGGTGGATAAGAGATGACAAAGAGGAAGAGAGGGAGAAAAATTAGAAAGGAATAACATAGCACATTTTTATTTTTATTTTCATTTAGATGAATTACATACCCCTTGCTGGCTTTACTAATTTTATAATGAAAAATGTTATTGGAGCATCCTCAAGCTCATTTGGGGAACAATTGTATTTTTTTTTTCAAAAAATAATTTGTTTGGCACTTTTCAGAATTAGCAGACTGTAAAAGAACAGTATTTTTTTTTTAAAGAAAGAAAAGATTAGAGTCTTCTTATGGTTCATTTTCCAATGGGCAGTTTCAGTAATTTGATATTTGTGTTATTTTTTCCACTTAGAATGTAAATTCAATAGAAATAGAAAAACTGCTGTTAGTTTAACTTAAGACTGGATCATCAAATACAGACTTTTGTTCTGAAAATTTTAAAGAGTCATAATACATAGATTGCACTGCATTTTTGATGAAGATTGTGTGCTATCAAGCTGATGTTGAATCTTGATGATGATTACATTCTGTCAAGTCAATGTCAACTCTTCATGACCAGATAGATAGATTTTCTCCAGGGTAAAATGTCCCTAGTCTGGTTTTTCATTTCTTCCAATGATGCATCCAACAAAATATTTTTTTTTTCAAGGATGATCTTGCACTGCATTAAGTAAGTTTAAGTGTCAGTTAGTGTAGTAGTTAATGCATCAGTTAGTGTAGTAGTTAATGCATCAGGCAAGAAGTCAAAAGACCATGAGTTCTGGTCTTGTCTTAGCAAAATCAGCTGGGTAACCTTCGACCTTTCTCTTTCCCTAGGAAAGAGGCAATGGCAAATCACTTCTAAAGAACTTTGCCAAGAAAACTGCAGGGACTACTCCAGGCAGCCTTTAAGAATCAGATAGAATTGAATGGAAGAAAAAAAGTAAAATTAAATTGTATTAATTATATCCATTTCAAAAATCAATCATTTTTCAGAATAAATGAACAAATGAATTTGAACTCATTCAATTAGCATTCAATTATTTCAGTAAAAAGGAATGGGTGCTGTTTATAGAATCTTGAATCCTTTGTTGGTGAAAGTAAAATTTTCAAAGACAAAAGATTATATTGGCAGTGGGAAGAATTTATAATGAGTTTACTGTTATTTTTTTATTTTATATTATTATTTTTCAAAAAAGAAAACTCATAACTATCTATGGATGCTGCTCATTTTTATTTCACTGATATACAAAGGTGAGTTGTGTTAAATGTATTTGTGAGAGAAATCCCAAAGCAATCACAAAGTTAATAATGAAGCAAAATTATTGCTTATTAGCTTTTAATAAGCAAAAATATGAATTTTTGGGTGTTTAGTAAATAACCCCCAAACAAGTATGGGTATAATGCTATACATTATAAATTATTAGGTCCAAAAATTCCCAGAGGACTGTGATTTATATAAATGAACATGTAAACTTTAGAGAGACATAATAAAAAATAACAGCAAAAAATAGAGTTCAGGCGTCCTAGAGGAGATCAACCCTTTAGAAGGCCAGATCCTGAAGATGAAACTCAAATACTTTGGCCACCTAATGAGAAGGAAGGACTCCCTGAAGAAGAGCCTAATACTGGAAACGATTGAGGGCAATAGAAGAACGGGATGGCAGAGAATGAGGTGGCTGGATAGAGTCACTGAAGCAGTCGGCCTGATCTCCAGGAGATGTTAGAGGACAGGAAGGCCTGGAGGAATGTTGTAACATGGGGTCGCGATGGGTCGGACATGACTTCGCAACTAACAACAGCAATCATACTAAGTCTGACTTACACAACATCTGAGGTTTGGAGTTATAAATCAAGTCCTGATCTGCTCAAGGTCAAAAGAGGACATCTGGCTGTGCTGTGACATCACTAACATAACTTAACAGAAAAATCCATGAGCTTTTGATATTCAAGGTAGATGCTTAAAGGCAGGGATGGGATTCTACCAGTTCGCACCTATTCGCTAGAACAGGTTGTTAACATTCTAAGCAGTTTGGAGAACCGGTTGTTAGAAGAAATTACTGGCCTAATCCTGTAAGGAAGGCAGGAAGGAAACATTCTGGTGTTGCTTACAGAAACTGCCTCTCTGTTAACCCTTATTACATTCTTGGCAGAACTAGACTTCCTGTCTCAGGAATGTCTCTTCCCCCTCCTTTGCTGGTACTTTGCTTGTGTGGAGTGACCATTGAAAAAAGTGACTTATGACCATTTTTCACACTTACGACTGTTGCAGCATCCCCTCAGTCATGAGAGGCCAGGCGAGGAGATGCGTGCCTCAGTATGAGTGATATTGAGTTGGCCACACCCAGCCAATAACATGACCACCAAGCTATGTCCACCCAGTCACATGACCACCAAGCCACCTAAGCCACACTCACAGAACCGGTTGTTAAAAATTTGAATCCCACCCTTGCTTAAATGTTGACTAGGAGAAGTTAAATCCTCAATTTTAAAAAACCCTAAACCCTGAAATCTCACAACCATAATGTGATCATTTTCAACCCAATTTCAATCTGAGAATGTTAATGGTCAGGTTTGCCTACAAACTGTTTTTTGCCCACTGAGCTATACATATTATAATTTGCCTGGTTTTCCCTTAATATGCTGTGCTAATTCATGTATGATATTTGTAAACAGGGTTTATGTAGAACAGTGCTCAACTTGTCTTGTTCTGGATCAGCACCAAACTTTTCCAGACAGATGAAGGTCTACACTATAAAATTGGGTAGACCGGAATGTACCATAAGGTAAAATGTTTTTCTCTTATCTTTATTGTTTTATCACTCCGAGAAGTCTGCAAAATATCTTTATTGCTTCTGTGACATAGCATATCAGAGGACTGAAAGATGAATACAAATTGAAATTATCCCTTGCTTTTACCCAAAACTGAGAATCTTTTAAAACTATTGATTTTCTTTACATTTTTCCATTCTTTTGATATTGATAGTAATAGATGTCCTCTCCTTCTTTTCATGTCTCTTGGCAACTATGTCTCCAGAACTACATTTTATGTGACCTTCTCATCAACTTCCTGTCTTAATCTTAAGCCAAAACAGACATTTAAGAAATTAAGAACGTATCTTTGCTACATCAATCTGTTCTTTGATCTCTGTGCCCTCTCTATTCTCATAATTATGACTACATTTTTGATTCATTCAGAGGTCATCCAACAATTGTTGCAAACAGACTTGGGAATTAGAAGACTCTATTGATCCTGTATCTCATTATGTGATCCTGTTCTTTAAGTGATTAATAAATGGCCTTAAAAAGGGGAAACTTGCATCCGATCAACATATTCACCCCCTTTTTTTTAAAGTGCAAAATTAAAAAGCTGCAGTTATTTTTTCTTCACAAGAAGAGGGCACTACAATACTCTTTTGTAAATGTCTTCCTTCCCTCTACTGATGAAAAAAGGGGCTGCAGCCCTTTTATTAAAAAGAAAATGGCATGGTGGATTGGGAGGAACCAACATTTTAAGGATGGTGATAGGGTATTTTGGGACAAAATGAGCTTCAAAAGCACAAGAAAAGATTTGGACTCCTCCTACTGAGGTGGTAAGAGGGAAGCTCTGGATGCATTGGCTAGTTGTATGCAACATGATAACTGCACTTTTTGCATGTATCAATAAGACTGTTATATAAATTGTAAACCACAACAAAGGAAATAAGGCATTTCATTATATTCCATTATACATTATTATATATTAATATATAATATATTATTATATATTCCATTCAAGCAGAAACTTAGGAATCAAATAAAAGTAATTAAAAAAGGATTTGAAATTGGACCTAAAATTAACTAAATATTTGTTAATTCACAGAAAATATACAGGTGAAACTCAAAAAAATCAGAATATCGTGCAGAAGTTCATTTATTTCAGTAATGCAACTTAAAAGGTGAACCTAATATATGAGATAGACTCATTACATGCAAAGCGAGATAGTTCAAGCCGTGATTTATCATAATTGAGATGATTACGGCTTACAGCTCATGAAAATCCCAAATCCACAATCTCAGAAAATTAGAATATTGTGAAAAGATTCAATATTCTAGGCTCAAAGTGTCCCACTCTAATCAGCTAATTAAGCCATAACATCTGCAAAGGGTTCCTAAGCCTTTAAATGATCTCTCAGTCTGGTTCAGTAGGAAGCACAAACATGGGAAAGATTGCAAATTAAAAAAAATCTCAATGAAAACAATGGAAGCACCCATTTTTTCAACAATCTGCTTTTTCCAATAGCAGAAACATATAGCTTTAGTTTTTTTTCAACACAACCCAACAACAGCAAAAACTATAACAGTATATCGCTATTATCTTGAGTCTTCACTTTTTCCTAAAAAGACAGAAACATGTTGGCAAACTGCAAGCAAAATTCAACATATATGACAGAGGTGGTATTCAGCAGGTTCTGACCAGTTCTGGAGAACCGGTAGCAGAAATTTTGAGTAGTTCAGACAACTGGCAAATTCCACCTCTGACTGGAGATTTTACAGTATCCTTCCCCTGCCACTCCCACCAAGCCACACCCACAGAACCGGTAGTAAAAAAATTTGAATCCCAACACTGATATATGAGTATAAACCTCTAGGAGTCCTATGATTTTGAAAGCATCTCAATGAAACGAAATGAATTATAAAATAGATGCAATATTTGCAGTTTGTATCACTGCTGGATATAATGTTATTTTGCTTTGAGCTCTGACCAAAACATATGGGTTTGTTTGAAGTTTGAAACAAAAGTCCCAACAGCATTTGAAACACTTTTTTTTTTTAGTTTGGAAGGTTTTGCGCAAAGCCATGTTATTAGGTAGATGATGATGGGCACAATAGGATGAGGGTGTGTGGAAACTTCTGGCTTGTGTCATCTTTCAAATTCCAACTCTCAGAACCAGCTTCAATACTTTTATGTTGAGTATTTGGCTTTCAAAACACCTGTCATAACTCTCACTTTTATCTGAGATCTAAACAAACTTTCTATTCTCTGATTAAAAAGAGACTTCTAACACTAGATTCAGGGATGGAGTGGGAATTAATTTTTACATGAATATTCATCCCTTGTGACATAATTTTAATGCAGTATTTTTTTTCTTCATAGTTTTACTGAGTTTTTAAAAAGTAAAAGTGACACAAATTGAAAACAAACGTGGTATGTTTTGTTCAGAAATATTCCACAGAAACTAAATAACTTTTTAAAAGTTAAAAAAGGAAGAGAAGCAAATAAAAATAAAATATAAACTAAGAATAAAATATACACTATAATTTTCAGTATTTTTTTTTATAAAACTAAACATGGCAATATCTTTATACAAATGAAATACAATATTTTAAGCAACAGATTAAATCAGTGTCCAATGTCCCCTCTCTTCCAATAAAGTATCAGTTCAAAAGTTAAGAGTTGACAAGTGCATTAAAGCAAACTTTAATACTCCATCTTTGAGGGAAATGGACAGTTCAGAAATGTGATAGATGGATAGATAGATAGATAGATAGATAGATAGATAGATAGATAGATAGATAGATAGATAGATAGATAGATAGATAGATAGATAGATGGATGGATGGATGGATGGATGGATGGATGGATGGATGGATGGATGGATGGATGGATGGATGATGGATGGATGGATGGATGGATGGATGGACGGATGGATGGATGGATGGATAGAGGGATGGAGGGATGGATAGAGGGATGGAGGGATGGAGGGACAGATGGACGGATGGTGGGTGGGAGGAAGATAGTTTAGATAGATTAGACAGACAGACAGATAGATAGATAGATGATAGATAGATATAAAAAATGAATACTTTTGAATTTATACTACTTTTCAAGTATATAGAATCACATTTTTTGCAAATCAGAAACATAGTAATCCATGAAATTCTTGATATGTAATTTTAATGTTCCAAACTATCGTACCCTACAAATTAAAGAAATCAGTGAGAAATAAGCATTCCAGGTTTTAAAAGATCTGCTGGTTTAAAGTTTTAGAAAACATTTATTACAGCATTTGACAATTGAAACTGTATTTTTACCCTTCCTTCCTTCCTCTCTGTAGATACCTACCTGTTATTTCATTTGGCAGCAGGGTTTCTGTATTACCAAGAAGTTAATCTTCAGTCAAATTACAATGACATGTACAGTATATACATATTCAAAGTACAAAAAACAAATTGCATGCAATCTCAATGCTAATTATAGTCTTTGAGTTTTACATTCGTAGATTTGTACAAGTCAAATTCAATAAATTCCCTTTCCTTTTCTGAAGAGGCTGCAGTTCCCTAATGGGAGTGATAATTTTTTAAGAAACGTCATGCAACTAGAAACTGGAGGAAAGATACATCACTGCATTTTCTATGTTAGTCAAGCAATAAGTACAGCAACTTTTCAGATTAAAGGAATCCCTTCAAAATTGCCTGAAATCTCACACAATTGCTTAAATACATGAACTATGATAAAAATAAAAATAAAACCTTTTTGGATTTAAAGGCTGAGGGGTTCTTAACCTAGGCTAGCTAGAATAGAATAGAATAGAATACTTTATTGGCCAAGTGTGATTAGATATACAAGGAATTTGTCTTGGTGTAAATACAGTATACATAAAATAAAAAGATACATTCGTCAAGAGTTGAGAATCATAAGGTACGACACTTAATAATAGTCATAGGGTTCAATAAGCAATCAATCATACTAGGAAACAGTCAATATAAATCGTAAGTATACAAGCGACAAAGTTACAGTCATACAGTCACAAGTGGGAGAGGATGGGTGATAAGGAATGATGACAAGATATAACAGTAATAGTAGTGCAGACTTTGTAATAGTTGAACAGGGTTGAGGGAATTATTTGTTTTGCAGTGACGGCTTTCAGGAAAAAACTGTTCCTGTGTCTAGTTGTTCTGGTGTGCAATACTCTATAGCGTCGTTTTGAGGGAAAGAGTTGAAACAGTTTATGTCCGGGATGTGAGGGGTCTGTAAATATTTTCACAGCCCTCTTTTTGACTTGTGCAGTATACAGGTCCTTGATTGAAGGCAGGTGGATAATAATAGTTTTTTCTGCAGTCCTAATTATTCTCTGAAGTCTGTGTCTGTCCTGTTGGGTTGCAGAACCAAACCAGACAGTTATAGAGGTGCAGATGATAGACTCAATAATTCCTCTGTAGAACTGGATAAGCAGCTTCTTGGGCAGTTTGAGCTTCCTGAGTTGGTGCAGAAAGAACATTCTTTGTTGGGCTTTTTGGATGACTTTTTGCTGTTAGGTGTCATGTGATATAGTAGAACCTAGAAATTTGAAGGTCTCTACTGTTGATACGGTGTTATCTAGTATTGTAGGAGGTTTCTTCTAAAGTCTACCACCATTTCTACGGTTTTGAGTGTGTTCAGTTCCAGATTGTTCCAGTTATAACACGAGGCAAGTTGTATAACCTCCTGTCTGTATATGGATTTGTCGTTGTCTTGAATGAGACCAATTACAGTTGTGTCATCAGCAAACTTCAGTATTTTAACAGATGGATCATTTGAGATGCAGTCATTGGTATATAGGGAGAATAGAAGTGGAGAAAGCACACAACCTTGGGGGGCCCCTGTGCTGATTATGTAGGTATCGGATGTGATTCCGCCTAGCTTCATTTGCTGCTTCCTGTCTGTTAGGAAGCTTATGATCCACTTACAAATGTGCTCAGGTACACTTGGTTTAATTTACTTAGAAGAGTGTCTGGAATGATGGCATTGAATGCTGAACTGAAGTCTACAAAGAGGACCCTTGCGTAGGTGTTTAGAGATTCAAGATGTTGTAGGATGTAATGCATACCCATGTTAACAGCATCATCTGTTGATCTATTTGCTCGGTATGCAAACTGCATGGGATCTAACAGCGGATCCTTGATGGTTTTCAGGTGGGACAGCACAAGTCTTTCAAAGATTTTCATAACTACAGATGTTAGAGCAACTGGTCTGTGGTCATTCAGTTCCTTGATGAAGGGCTTCTTTGGGACTGGGATGATAGTAGAGCGTTTGAAGCAGGAAAGAACATAGCACATCTCTAGTGATCTATTGAAGATTCGGGTGAAGATGGGGGCCAATTGGTCAGCACAGACTTTTAAGCAAGAAGTTGTTATCTTGTCTGGCCCTGGTGCTTTTCCTGGCTTTTGTCTGTGTAATAGATCTTGCATTTCTTTTTCTATGATCACCAGAGGTTGTGAACCCTATGAATTGGGGCCGGTTGTAGGAGTCTTGGCTGTTGTTGGTGTGTTTGAGATGTGCATTGTGGAGATAGGTGGCTGTAGTTTCCTTTCAAACCTGCAGTAAAACACATTCAGGTCATCTGCTAAGTGTTGATTTCCTTCTGCCTGGGAAGGAGGTTTGCGGAAGGCAGTGATGTTTTTAAGAGTTTTCCACATGTTTGCTGGTTCATTTGTTGAGAACTGATTCCTTAACTTTCAGAGTAGCTTCTTTTTGCTGCTCTGATCTCTCTTGTTAATATGTTTCTGGCCTGGTTTATAGCATTCTGTCACCTTTTCTGTAGGCTCCTCTTTGGAATGACGTTGCTGCTTAAGTTTAGCTGTGAACCAAGGTTTATTGTTACTATATATTTGCAGGTTCCTTGTTGGTACACACAAGTCTTTGTAGAAGCTGACATATGATGTTATAGTATCTGTGAGCTCATCTAGGTCTGCAGAGACATCTTCAAAAACATTCCAATCAGTGCAATCAAGGCAGGCCTGGAGTTTCAGCTTTGCCTCATCAGTCCAAGTCCTCAATGATTTGTTGGTTTCATGGTTTTAAGTCTTTGTCTATAGGCAGATACAAGGTGAATCATGCAGTGGTCAGAATGTTCCACAGCTGCTTGTGGTAAAGACCTATAAGCATCTTTCACTGTTGTGTAAGCAGTGGTCTAAAGTATTTTTGCCTCTGGTGGAACAATTGACATGCTGGAAATATTTTGGGAGCTCTTTCCTTAAATTTGCTTGATTGAAATCTCCTAAAATGATGGGAAGGGAACCTGGGTGTTTAGCTTCAGCCTCCATAATTTGATCAGCAAGAGTTCATAATGCCTTGTTTACACAGGCTTGTGGAGGAACATACACAGCTATTAGGAGAAATAAGGAGATTTTACCTGATATCTCTTCAATTCTGTCTGATCTAAATGTCTGAAATCCTGGGATGTATATGATGTTGTCCCCATGAATTTGTGGATTAAGCCAGGTTTCAGTAAAACAAAGAACAGCTGAATTGTAAAAATCAGAAGTCCATCTATTTAAGTGATGAATTTCATCCATCCTGTTAGCAAGTGAGTGTAAATTAGTCAGAAAGATTGAAGGGAGAGGAGTTTTCCCCCCCTATTCCTTAGCCTATTTAAAATTCCCGCTCATTTACCTCGCCTTCTTTTCCGGTGTGGCCGCTTTCCTCCTTTCTTTGTTGTAATCCATAGAAGGGAATTAGTTAGAATCTCTTCCACGTTTGCAAAGACAGGTGGGGGTGAGGAATCAGAGAGCTGCTCCTTAAGGAAGCATTGCCTAATTCTTAGCAGATAGTCTTGTGAGTATGAAATCCATAGTGAATTGCAGATAATAATAAGGAATAAAGAAATAATTAGAGAGCATTTCACCGAAGCAGCCGTTGTCAGTGCCATCTTGGCTAAAAACTACCTGCCTGACAAGATGAGGGCTCAAAAGTTGAGGTAATATAGCTGTAATTTTGTCACATCACAAAAGCCCTGTCTCTTTTTTATCTATGCCACATAAGCAACATGTATAAAACTGGCTTTGAACATTTTGTTGTAGCCATTATTTTAACTTCCTGACTCCCTCTGAGGATGCTCCTGGTTTTCACCAATTTCCTTTCAGATACTGTGTAATATGTAAGGAATTTTCAGTCTAGTCTGGATTTATTAAGGCTCCTCTTACCTTTTCCTCATATTAGAGGACTGATGAATTCAGTGCCGTTTTCTTTACAATGTCCATTCTATGCCTGTCTTTTAATGTGCAATAAATATATTTTGGATGAAGTAGCTTGTTACAAATAAGTGGGGAAAAACAAAGGCAACTTTGAGGCAATAGGATTCTTTTCTCTCCTAGTTTTTTAAACATATGACATTTCCTCCTGTCAATAACTAAAAGATACATGATGGACCCTGGATAAATGCAGTCTTTTTGGTTGTGATGATGGCAAGAAACAACAGCAAAACAGATTTCACCGATATTTTTAACTTTTAACAGAATAACAAAGTTAGAAGAGAGCTTGGAGATCTTCTAGTCCAATCCCCTGCTCAGGCAAGAAACCCTATACCATTTCAGACAAATGGTTATCCAAATTCTTCTTAAAAACTTATCTCCTTGATCAGTTTCTATCCATTGCTTCTTGTGCTTTTCAGGTACTTTGGAAAATAGGTTGACTCCCTCTTCTTTGTGGCAGCCTCTTAGATATTGGAACATTGCTATCATGTCACCCTAATCCTTCTTTTCACTTTCTTCTTTTGTTCTGATATTTCCTTTTTTTATCTTGATAGGCTTTGACGGCCAATAATGTATTTATTTATTTTTATTAAATTTACCTCACCACAAAGTGACCTTGGGTGGCTTACAAATTCCTATATGACCTATATGTAAAAGTCCATAATCCAAATCAATTGGATGGCAACAAGTTACTCTCTTTAGAATTCCCTAACTGTTCCAATAACTTGCAGAAACCTCATATTAACACGTTATCCTCTCTTTTAATATGCTGACTTCCTTACCGTAAGGCAAGTCAGGTTGGATGGATGTATTTTTATTTATGGATTAAGTTTTATATGCCATCCATCTCGCTATTGGGAAACTCTTGATACCTTAAATGTAGATGGGTATCCGAGACATAGGGTTTAGCAATCATTCAAACAGCTCAGATAACATTTCTAAGGTGCAACGATACTCTAAGCCTGGTGTATGTCATGAAATTTCTGAACTCAAGTCTAGCTACTCTTCAAAGAGAGAGCTACATTCTGAAATAGCCTGACACATAGTAGAGACAGAGGTGGCAAAGGGGAAAGGTGGCAGGTATCTTTCTGTTTATCTTTCACACACTCACTCTGTCTCTCTCACTTGCTCATCCTACCTCTTATGCTTTCTAGTTTGTTCTGTCTCTTTTTTAACTCAGTCTTTTACTCATTCTCACTCTGACCCTCTTTCTGGTTGCTCAAGGAACTACTAGTTTCATATTTAAAGCAGATCTAGAGATCCTTCAAAAGATAAACCCATGTATACATGGAGCCTACAACAAGCTCTGACAAACACATTTTAAAGCATTATATACAGGGGTGGGATTCAAATTTTTTAACAACTGGTTCTGTGGGTGTGGCTTAGTTGGTGGGTGTGGCTTGGTGATCATGTGACTGGCTGGGTGTGGCCAACTCAACATCTCTCACTTTGAGGTATGCATCTCCTTGCCTGGCCTCTCATAACTGTGGGGATTCTGCAACAGTCATAAGTGTGAAAAATGGTCATAAGTCACTTTTTTCAGTGCCATGGTAACTTTGAATGGTCCCTCCACACAAGCAAAGTACCAGCAAAAGAGGGGAAAAAAACTCCAGAGACGTTCCTAAGACAGGAAGACTAGTCCTGCCAAGAATGTAATAAGGGTTAACGGAGAGGCAGTTTCTATAAGCAACACCAGAATGTTCCCTTCCTGCCTTCCTTACAGAATTAGACCAGTAATTTCTTCTAACAACCGGTTCTCTGAACTGCTTAGAATGTTAACAACCGGTTTTAGCGTATAGGTGTGAACTGGTAGAATCCCACCTCTGATTATAGAGCATCTGCCCTTGCAGAATTCAGGTGTCTAATGCATGTCCAGGGAAAATGATCACAAAAGACAATCCTCAACAAGCAAAAGAGAGTATGCTTTCAGCAGTTTAATGTGACCAATCATATCATCAGTGAAGCATCCAGAAAGAGTCAATTGAAAAAACATTATTGGAAAAAAAAGGAAATCATCCTTTTAACTGGGCCAACTAGTGATCACTTTAAGTTACTTCTGATGAGGAGATGAAGGCAGCCTCAAGACCAGGGCTGTCAAACTCGTGGCCTGCGGGCCAGATGCGTCACACACTGGCTATGCCCCCACCTGGTTTAGCGAAGGGAGGAAAAGTCCCAATACATTACGTAATGCCGCCATGACGATGCAAGTTTGACACCCCCACTCAAG
Organism: Bungarus multicinctus; assembly: GCA_023653725.1. NCBI lineage: Eukaryota > Metazoa > Chordata > Lepidosauria > Squamata > Elapidae > Bungarus > Bungarus multicinctus. The sequence goes on along the minus strand of CM042848.1, from coordinate 9,710,216 downwards.
AGGATATGTCATTTTAAAATGGCTACCAGGACATGTTCATTCCATGTATAGAAAGCTATGAGGATGAACTTTTGGGAAGCAAAATTCAAACTCTTCTGATTTATCTGTATTAAAAAACTCAATACTGTTGAATTATGAACAAGAAGGCACCCATTTTGTTTACGAAAGCCTTGTGTGAGCAAAATGATGTAATAGTCTGGAACACAAAATATGGAAAGTGATAATTTTTAAAAAATCTATTGCATCTTAAAAGGTTATTGTTTCATAGTTGATTTTTAATATTTGAGGTCATTATAAGGTTTTATGTAGATTTCTCCATTCTGTACTTCAATGTTTAACTCTTATATGTAAACTAGAACATGTTGTTTCATAACTGCAGTCTTTGTTTCATCTGGGAAGTCTTAAGACAAAGCTTCATTCATAAAGAGAGTACAACATTTGAAGTACTAATTATTGTGTGCCGGAATTAATTTTTCCTTGGTAATTATTCTTCAGGCAGTGTTGACAATCCCAGGCATTTATCTCATTCATTAAAATTCCATAACAATTTCTCCAATGGCTTTCGCTCATAATAATAACATGCATTATTATGCACCACTAATTTCCATGAAGAACAAGAAGGGACTATTTCTTCTGGCATCAGCAATTATTCTCTAAAGCTTTCACATTTAGTTTTTCCCTGTGGCCTGGTGTTGTGACAGGTCATCAAAACAACAAAATGGCATTGTATTTAAGAACCACTTGAATTTCTACTGAGCAATAGCACCTCCACCATTTTCTTACTTCTCTAAATGACTGCCCACTATCTGTTCAATAGAAGTGACATTCAATTAAAATCATGTAGGCTTGTTTATGAATGACTAAGATGAAGTGGCTTCTGCCACAACTTCTTTTGTTTTAGAGTTAACTCTTCTTCTCCTCCTTCTTCTTCCCCGTCTCTTCCCCTTCCCCTTCCCTTCCCCCTCCCCCTTCCCCTCCCCCTCCTCCTCCTCCTCCTTCTTCTTCTTCCAAGCATCAGCATAGCACAAATAATAGGGAATTTGATGTATCAAAGGGAAAGGTCCTTATGCTGCTGAGATATTTTGAGAGTCCAACTGTGTGTTAATCATTTTTACTTGCACAGCCTCAGATCCTTTTAACAGAAACTGATTTCTCTTTATGGCTACTGTAAATCATGGTCTCTGTCAGAATCCTGCACTCCCCGCCCTACCCACATACAATTTCAACTCTTTTCACCCAAATTAATAACAAATTATTCATTGCTGTTGTGAGAGCCTTTGGAAGAACTTCATTTGCCCTAGGAATTTTTGTAATGGTAACCATGTATCAAGCTGATAGAGAAGTACTAAAGGAAGTGATAAATCTCTTTTATTCTTTTCCTTCTGTGCTATTGATTTTTAACTAAGGTAAAGGAAGGAAGGAAAGAAAGAAGGAAGGAAGGAAGATTTAGCAGTTTGCAGTTCTGAGAGGGAGAACAAAGTAAGCTAACATAAGTGGGAGAAGGACATTTGTATTTTTTTTCTAGCTCAGATTTTAATTGGAGTTAGGAAGAGTTTTCTTACTAAAAAACCCATCATATCTTTGAGGCAACAATCTATAATAATCCCTAAGTTTCAATAGAACATCACCAGCAGCTTTAGTGGCTCATAAATTTTGGCTCTTATAATATAAATAAACGTGTTTCAGGAGAACTATTAAACGTGTCCAAATCTTGCAACTTGTATTATGACTGGGTTATCCTAAGAGCATATATAAAAATCTAAAGGACACTGAAGTCATCTCCTCTAAATGTTATTCCAAAAATAAAAGCTATATATTCTCTGCATAGTTTTCTGTCTATTCAAGATTGGATAAAGAAATAAAAAACCTCTTCAACTTCAAAACTTGATTCTGTGTACTGACTCAAGTTCAGTACAGAATATCACAATAGCTGAGCTAGTACTTTTTAGAAGAAAGACCTGCTAGCTGTAAATTTTGTCCCAGTGTTTTAGTGATGACATATTTGCCTTCTCATCCACTGAGCTCAGTTTGGCTTTAAACAGTGTCTCTCAACATATCTAAAATTATTTGAAGGACCAGTGCAACCTAGGGTAGGTACTCAGATTTTGACTTTTATAATGCATTACAAGGCTAGGACTAGGGACGTGGTGACTCAGTGGCTAAGACGCTCAGCTTGTCAATCAGAAGGTTAACAGTTCAGCGGTTTGAATCCCTAGCGCCAAATAATGAAGTGAGCTCCCATTACTTGTCCCAGCTTCTGCCAACCTAGCAGTTTGAAAGCACATAAAAATGCAAATAGAAAAATAGGGACCACTTTGGTGGGAAGGTAACAGCACTCCATGCACCTTTGGCGTTTAGTCATGCTGTCCACACGGCCACAGAGATGTCTTCGGACAGCGCTGGTTCTTTGGCTTAGAAACGGAGATGAGCACCACCCCCTAGAACCGGAAATGACTAGCACACATGTGTGAGGAACCTTTACCTTTACCTCACAAAGCTAAACAAAGTATTCTGATCTTTGTTACACATTGTATAAATCATTGAGATTATGTCCTATCCACCCATCCTTACTAGCAGCTCTTTCCTACCAATCACATTTTATGGTGACCACTGTTCAACCTCTCAACTCCCACCCCCAAAAATATTAAGAATATGCATATTCCTCATATTTACACCTGGCCTTATCTGTTTTCTTGTCTTCAATAAGTTCTTTCTGTTATCACACTTAGGTTGCAAATTCAGGCTGTCCTCAAGAGTGTTGTCTCCAGATGTTCAAAAAAGATATTTACATACATTATCCCTCCAGCAAAGAGATCAATTCCTGCTGGCTCAACTCTAGCTCTTTTCATGATGAGCAAAAAATATATGAAGGGGGCTTCATCACCTTGATAGCTATTTGAAGGAGCAAGTCTTTTTAAGCTTTGTGCAGAAAATACAAGGTAAATTGGTACCTGTCTACAAGCTTGCAATGCATCAGACATGATATTCAAAGGGAGGAAATGAAGAAAGGAAGAAAAAATAAACATTAAACCAGCTGAAACCATTCTTTCTAATAGTCATTATTTTGTATATAATGTTCAATAATGTAAGCATATTTCTGCAGACTTTTTCCTGATGCACTTTGTGAAATTCAGAGAAGTGCAGATTTTGTATGCTTAATATCAATTCATATATTAGTTTGTTGAAAGTACAAATCAGATACAGTTTACTGTACAATATGCACCCAATGAATTTTTCTTCCTTACTGGCCTTGGATATAGATCTTTTGTTCTCAACGACTCTACCCAAGAATACGGTTCTACCAAGGGAGAAATAAAGTCACTTTTTCCCAAGGAGGCATAAGTGTGTTTACAGGAATTTTGTTATGGTACATTAATTGCCATCCACCATGAATTATACACAGAGGCTAGAAGTCCAGAGATGTATACATTAATGTAAAGTAAATAAATAATTCAGAACAGAAATATTAATCAATGAGAATTCAGAGAGTGTTATTTTTTCTTATATTCTAAAGTATTAAATCTCCTGAATTTCTTAAGTGGACAAGAACTCCATCTGCTATTATCTCTTGTATTATATTTGAGTATTTAGTAAGAAAATGAAAAAAAATGCAATGTTGTCTTAGAACTAAATAGGCAAATGGCTAAAGGAAGGGGCAGCCACAAGGTATACTAAAATGAACAATCAAATTGGCAGAGATGGATATGATTGAAGCTCTACTTGAAGTTTTAGGAGGTTGCTTTTATTAAACAGAATCTGTTTATTTTGCTCAGTTGTACTTGAGTGTCTTTTATACAACCAAACAAAGATTGTAATTGTGCAAAAAACTAGCATTTTGAAAAAGATACATGACTCAAAGAAAAAAATAACAATATTACAAGAGAGGAAGAGAGACCAAATTCATAGAAATTAATGCTGGAAAATTAATGGAGGTCCTCTATTTAGTTTGCATCCCATTTGCTCTTAGTCAATACTCACATCCAGGTTAGAGCAAGCACACAAGCTGCTGAATTTGGCTAACAAAATGTAGCTGGATGTTTATTTATTATACATTAGCAAACTTCAAAAACTCTAAGAACAAAAAGAAGACAAACTAGAAGGGGATAGACAGCAGGCATGAGATAAAATGACAAAGGACTTATCAGAAACTCTCTAGATTATTTATATCTATATCTGTATAGCAAAGATACAAACTCTTTGAAGATGATTGGAAACAAAACCACTGTTATTAACGTAGACTATCCCAAAGAAAGCGGCTTTCGGTTATTCCAGTCTTAACCCTTTTATATACACAACAGTAGCAAATTAGCATTGGAAAATAAGCCATAAAGCTATCTCTCCTCTATTTCTGCATCAGAGAAGAAACCATTGGGGGAGGGGGATATATGCGTGTGTGAGCATGGAAGAATTTTTTAGAATTCTTTTTGCTTTTCACCACAGTGGAATAAACTTTATAGGAAAGCTAGATCACTCCTAAGGGCTGTTGTTGTTGAGATTCAGCCACTAAGTTATGCCTGATTCTTCGTGACCCCATGGACCATAGCATGCTGGGCTCCACTCTACTGTCTCCCGGAGTTTGCTCAAATTCATGTTCATTGCGTTGATAACATTATCTAACCATTTCGTTCTCTGTTGTCCTTTTTTTTTCTTTTTTCTTCAATCTTTCTCAACATCAGGCTCTTTCCCAATGACTCTTCTCTTCTCATATGGTGCCCAAAGTATTTAAACTTCAACTTCGGTATCTGTCCTTTCAAAGAATACTCAAGGTTGATTTCTTTTAGGACTGACTGATTTGTTCTCCTTGCAGTCCAAGGGATTCTTAAGAGTCTTCTCCAACAACACAATTCAAAAGCACTTTAAGAACTACAAATGACAAACATCACAGAATTTGTTTTATTCATTTTTGAATTAAGATACTTTTGTTTTCTTCCCCTTTTAAAAGAACCCATAATGTTTTCATTTTGAGGTACAAGGTGAAATTTTCAGCAATAATGACCCCAATAGTGAAAAAAATCACTATAAAACACAAATGAACAAAGTCCTTGAGCCTATCAGATAGATGAGACACCCACAAAAATGACTATCATCATTACAATATAGTCTTCAGGAAGAAAGCCTACATAGATACAACTACTGGGTTACTTTATTTGTCTAAATTATCTGGATTTTGGATGGGGAGCAACAACCCTAATTTTCAGAATAACTGAATTGGAGCTGCTATAAAATTTTAATATCTTTAATACCAAAATGTCAATATACCAAAATATTGATGACCAAAACTCCCAGTATATCTCAATAATGAGTATGCTGGTTAGACAATCTGGTAGCTGAAGTTAAGCAAGAGTAAACTTCATTTCACAGATAAACAGGTTGCCTACCTTGGAGTAATTATGTGAATTGGATGACCTCCATCAATTGTATTCCATTCTGAGGGGATTTTAACTTTAGGATTAAAGTTAATCTAGACATACAGAAATTGTTCCAGCTATTTGTGATATCTTTTGAATAAACATAATCCAAATTTTATGTATGTATGCTGACTATGTACTACGAATTTCACAAGCAATTTTTAAAGTAAGTGGCCTACTATGAAATTGATATTAGATATCCTGCCTGTTTTACTATCACTTGATAAAAACATGATGGTTTTATGGCCAGTGTAAATGCTGCAGTAATTCTATAGTGTTGAGCAGACAATATTATATTCATGGAAACCTACAAAAGGCTCAATGAAACAAACATTTATATACCATTCAAAAGAGTTAATAAAAAAGCTAAAAGAGAAATGAAAAGACCAGAGTATCCCCTTGCCAGTAATCAACATCCAGATAAGCGGAGATTAATACTAGACAAAACAACCAAGCACTAAACAATACCCTAATCAAGGAACTATCAACTCAGACAAACAATCAAGCAGTAAACAAAAGCCTAATCAAGGAATTACCCAGGACAAAACACCTCCACTAACACTGACAAGACAAGCTACTGTATTATTGGAAGAAATGTCCATCTGGGGTCAGTTCCAAGTGCGAAGAATGACACTGGAAACATGGAAGCTGTTTGAAAAGATGGTTTAATGTTGGACAGGACCACATGGTTTGAAGTCCTGGGTAGCTGACCACATGGAGTGGAGAGGGAGATATATTTATACCCTCTCTTGGGTTTTGAATTTGCTTCCTGTTCCTATGAAAGAAATGTATTCTGATTGGCTGTCAAACACCCTTGGGCCCATGCAGGGGTAACTTTGTAGGTTGTCTTGAGTCCCAGGCTTGGTTGAATTTTCCTGGGTGATGTAATGTCCCACTCCCCAGGTGATTTTGCAATGTAGTGAGTCTTGCTGTTAGATGGGTAGAGGGCTACTCCTATCATGTCCTGAGGGCCATGTCTTAATCCCATCACCCTGGAATTGAAGTGGGGAGAGGCAGAGAGCTGCAGAGAACTGCTTAGTCTTTAAAAACATGTTTCTCTTTTTCTCATCCAGGGAAATATAATATTCTGCCTTTTTAATATTTCCTTTCATTCTTCTAGGAGAGGGGTGGGTGCTAACTTTCTACAGTACATAACAGAGAGCAAACTCCACTCCCTTCTACACTGAAGATATTATCCAGTCTGATAACAAAATGTCTGCAGCCAATCAAGCTCCAAGAACACACAGGACTCCATTATTTAATTTGTCTCCTGAATGTACATATGGCAAAATGGCATAACATGCAATTTGCTGGGTACAGCTTCCATTTTCATTCAAATATGGCACTATCTTTTGAAAGACGTTACCAAGAAATGAAAGTGTTGTTTTCAGAGTGCTAATTGAACTGAATCAATTTCTGATAACTGCTGAATCTCACAGTGGGCACTATGTTTCCATGATTTCTGATACATAGAAGCAGGGGTCGCCAACCTTTTGGATCTCAGGAACCACCAAACTCCTAATTTTAGATCCCAGGGACCACTAACCGGTTCTGTGGGAGTGGCCTAATTTGTAGGTGTGGTTTGGTGGTCATGTGACTGGGCTGGGCATGGCTTGTATGTAAATATTATAAATATTTATATAAATATTGAATTTTTTTATAAAAAAAGAGCAACTTTTACCCAAAATCAGGCAAAGCAGGCAGACTGAGTTGCTCACAGAATCACAGATTCATTCAGAAATCTATCTATCTGCTATTGGCTAGCTCAGTCTGTGACATAAAATTTGCTAGCAAGCAAACTCACAAAATTAACTCACAACACCCCTTGTATGTAAATATTGATTTTTTATATATATATATATATATATATATATATATATATATATATATATATATATATATATATATTTAAAAAAGAGCAACTTGTACCCAAAATCAGGCAAAGCAGGCAGATTGAGTTGCTCACAGAATCATTCAGTGATCTATCTATCTGCCATCGGCTAGCTCAGTCTCTCAAATTTGTTTGCACGCAAACCTTCAGTCGTAAGGGAGGTTCGGCTGTACTGAGCCGAAGATCTAAAGACTAGCTAGAAAGCAAGAAATCCAACCATTTCCTGCTTCCTAACTAATCTAAATCTCCCCCACAGCAGAACAGATGATGGTCGGAAAAAATAGCAATTTAGCAGACAAATTTACTGAGTAACGAACGAGTGGGCAGGGAGGATTCCAGTGGGCCATGTGGGCTAAGCAGCTTTTGTTTCTGTGCAGCCTGGATTAATTGCTTTGTGGGGGTGTTCTGGGGGTGATATTTCTCTGCGGCCCACCAAAATTTTCTCACGGCCACCGATTGGCGATCGCTGGATAGGAGCATCAATTAAAGTTCAGCATGGCTGGTAGGAAAGAATGAAGGCTACTTGTTTGTTGCTTAAAAAAAACAAGATAACTGTATATCTTTAAGTCACCAAGACAGCAGAAACAGCTGGATGATATTTGCAAAGTTTTTCTGTTTACTTGAACACCAGATATGTTTTCCAATAATGTTCCCTGAATAGGTAATAATTTTTCCATTGTTTGATAATTTTTTGTTACCACAGATTTATACTTAGAGAACTGGTGTTTGGGTCTCTCTCTCTCTCTCTCTCTCACACACACACACCAATTCTTGTTTCTTGACCGACAACAGTTCTTCCTTTTCTTTGCTATGGTATAATGCTATAATGCTGTAATGCAATGATGTTAAAGGAGACAACAATGAGGCTGTGTCTCAGAGATGTTTGTGCAATGTTGATGATTACAAGAGAATATTGATTGGCCGATGAAGCATGGCTCCATAATTGCTTTGTGTGGATGGCAGAGATGGTTCTTTCAGTTGGCTGCGATCCATAAAGTGATGTGGGCACTCTGTTTTTATGCATTAATGCTCATGTTTTCAACAATTACAGGAAGGACCAGTCGTTTTGTCTTAAACACAAGATGGGTTACAATAGAGAATGCAAGATAAGATGATTAGATAGTAATCATTTTTCTCCCTCTTCATTTAAATGTTCACCAAGTGAATATGATCTGAAAATTTCATGGTTAAAACAGCTTTTGTATTTTTTTGGAAAAGAATCCAGCCACTTCCACATATGAAAATTGTGCCAATCTGTTCAGTAATGTCTCCATCACTATCATTTTCTCTCCATGATGCTGGGTTTTTTTTTTCCATGTATCTTATGCTGTATTGAAAGAATATGAACATTCAGAATATCCAAAACTAAACTGAGAATATTGGAATAGTTAAGAAAAGTACATTCAGACAATCAGAATATAGAGAAAGCTTGTTCAGGTTATACATAACAAGAAGTTATTTGAATGTGAAGTGCATCTAACAATATGGCAGCAATAATTTATGATAATTATGGAAATTTCCCAGGGAGATTATCATAATTCATGAAAAATTGCAATAATTAATCAAGGTGATTATGATAATTTGTGATAATTTATTATAGTTTGCCAGGCAATTATACCAATTAGGAAAATTCATAATTACTCAAGGTAATTATCACACTTTATGATAATTTATGAAAATTATGATAACTAGCCAGGGCAATTATCATAATTTATGAAAAATCATGAACATTTTCCAGGTCAAGTATCATAATTTATGAAAAATTACTATAATTATTCAGAATAAATAATGAAAATTTATGAACATTTCCCAGAGTGAAATTTTATAGATTTTCTATAGTCTGAATTTCTGTAGATTAATGATAACCATTGAAATGTCCTGCACTTTATTTCAAACAGGGGGATCCATAGTGGGTATGTGAGATAATAGAAACCCCATCTGGTTTGTAGCTGCTTTCAAGAGGCTAATCCAGAGCTATGCAGTACACGGCTTCCAATTTGTATCTAAGTGGTAGATAGAAGAAAATGTGTATATCTATGTTTGTGCTTACTTTGTAAAGGATTATAGAGATCTTCTTTATTGCCAAACTATACTTTTTAGCATTCTATACTGCATTTCATATTTTAAAAAGTGCATGTTCAGTTAACAAGATTAAAAACACAGGCCTAAATTTTGGAAGGCTGTGCTCTTTCTCGATATTTCAGACCTGTGTACCCAACTCAGTTTTCATGAGACAAGCCAGAATGTGTTAGGTTGAGGAGTGTGTATGTGTATCGGTGTGCATATGCTAGCGAGAGAGAGAGAGAGAGAGAAAGAGACAGAATGCACATGCATATTTTCCTATCTACCTCTATGACAATCCATCATTTTGATTTGAACAAACCTAGCTCCAGGTTTGGCAGCTGTTAAGTTGAATGTAGTATTTTTTGAGTGATTGCCTTTCCCCATCCTTCACGAAACTGTACTTAGATCTTTGGCTTAATGACCAAGAAGGAATTTCAGTTAAAATGATGGGCAATCACTCATTTCTGACAACTCTGCATGCAGGGCAGGCAGAAGATAATGAACCAAATCTTTCTCTGTATGGACTCGTGGCAAAACCACCACGTTGTAATACCTTCAGTTTTTTAAAAAATTCTTTAACACTATCAGTGGCATTCCCTGGAAATGCAGACTGGCACTATTTAAAGAATAACGTGGCAATTAATGTCCTGTCTCCTCTCAGCTATATAATCAGTTGATTAAGGATGCAAATATGCATATGCTTTCCTTTGTAGATATAAACCATATTTTCTAGTGAAGTGAATATGAATTTCTCATTTCTCATTACTTCTTCTAAAGTCATCCAAGCATCATTGTGCCAAAATAACTAGAATAAAGACAGATGTTATATTTCTTTGGTATTGGCTGGATGATGCTATATGACACTAGAGGTGAAAATACATAATGATCTGCTTAGAGTCACTGGTAAGATCTGGAATCTTTGGATTAAATCTTACTGACTACCAAGTTGATTCTGAGATAGGAACATGGATATACATATGCACACACTTATGTATCCATAGAAATGTAGCCTAGTTAAAATTAGAGGTTTGTAAGAATAAAATGGGAATGGGAGAAACCGTATAATACCCTAAAATCCCTAATAGGAATATGATAAACTAATAAGCCTTGCAAACAAAATATCCCTTTGTTAAGCTCCATAGTTGCAGCAGATTTTTACAGTAGTTCGAACTATAAAATACTGATTCATATGACACCTCAGTAATATGGTTCTCCTAAATCATATGGACACCTAGCTGTGGTTAAGCAATTTGCACTAGAGGCAATACTCTAGTTCATTCCAACATTAATAGTGGTAGGGAAACAAAGGAGATTTTAGGGGTGGGGGGTTATTTCTGTCTACCCAAACAATATATATTTACAAAATTCTGTAATTTAGGTTCCAGGCAAATGACTTTTCTTGAATGTTGGTTAGACGTCTAAAAGATTTAAATGAGATCCATTTTTATTAGAGAAGAGACATTTGTTGGTCTTTGGGAAATAAGGAATAGGAGGTCCTGAGCATGCAAAATAAGACTTATAAAGGCCATACAACATACTTATTATTACACATACTGACTGCTGCCAGGATTGCTTTTGCCCAGTGTTGGAAACAGCCATATATACCTGTAGAGGAACTGGTTATACAAAAAGTTATGAATTGTGCTGAAATGGATAAATTAACGCTGAGTTTAAAAAATAAGGAATCTTCAATATTTTATAAGATATGGGAACAATGGTATAGCTGGATAGATCGGAGACAGACTATGGATAAGTAATTATTAAATATAGAATATAGATAGAATAAGAATATAATTATGCACAAATTAATATCTGTAATTATCGCACAAATGATTGTTATACGATAAGCACCACAAACAGCTGTTATTGAATTATATATTTTTTATGTTTTTAATGTAATAAAATTCAATAAAGTTTATTTTTTAAAAAAGGCTTAATATTTTGTTCTTTCTTCCCCAATAACTAGCTTTCTGTTGAAGTAGAAGAAGAGAAGTGGAATGTGTCACAGAAAAAGTACTAAAATACCTTATATCCAACTCATGTGAAAATCCATTGAATAAATGGGGCTGCTTCATTGGATCTGTGAGAAGCAGATCATATTTTGCCCTTTGTTGAGATAAATTGATGCACATTATGGAACTTCAGTGAAGCAACTCAAAAACTAAACTGTGCAAAAGAAATATGATTTGATGAATGGAGATGAGAGAATATCTTAATTATAAGGATCCGTGGGTATGTTATTATTACTTCTTCATATTTCAAAATAAAATCTCATAGTGTAGAATATGTTTATGATTTATTACCAAACCTTTCCATGAATTTAATTTATGTGTTCACTTTTATTTTTGCAGTTATACATCTTCAGTTGAAAATAGAAGCCTTATATAGATAATTTAAAGCAGTCTTTGGTTCAGCCATAGTTTCAAGAAATTCTAAATCTTACTCTTCTTTACTGCATCTTTAAGTATGAGTTGAGTTCAGCTGTAATTCAGCTCAGACATCTGTAAATCCTCCATAGCTCTTCCTCATAACAACTTCTCTGAAAGTTTTTTGTGCATAATATAAGCTAAAATTTAGATGCAGCACTTGTTCTTCGATTATATTGTTCACTTGGAACAATAGGAAGTGTCCAGTTAATTGTAGCTACAAACTACTCCTAGGTGGGGAAGAAGACAATCCATTTTTGGATTGCTTGGTGTTCTCTGAGCTGAATTTCATTATCCAACTTCTAGGTAATATCAATTTGAGCAAGTGTTAGAATTTGCTGCCTGTTTATATATAGTAGCTTGCCCTGCCAGTTTTGGTGGGGACATGGTTTATTCTTTGATTGTTGTGTTCTACTTCATTGTTTTGTGTTAATCCCTGCTTATCTGACTGTTGGTTGCTACAGAATGTGTTCTACTCTTTTTTTTTCCTTCCTAAATTTTTTTGTCTTGTACTGTCTGTTCCTTTTCTAACAAATAGCAAGAATAAAATAAAAGAGAGGAAAACTATGGGAAAATACAGGAGAATCACCAATGTAACAGGTCACCATTTTGGATCCTCTATCAAATTCTATTTGAGGCAAACCAATTGCATTTTGTAAAAGCCTCATCGTGACATATTTGTATATATAGGGATGCTAGGTTTGTAACAAATTAGACTAAAACATTTAAAAGGACATAGATGGAAATGTACCTCCTTTAACAATAATCAAAATATACATAGCTTATAGAATTGCAGGTACTGCAATTTTATGATTATCTATACAAAGGAAATCTGGGGAATACAAAGCAAGTGAATATCGAAGAGAGATGCCACATCTATTTATATAGTTGCATATGGCCATGATCAAACAGTTCATTCTGTTTGCTAAACTGTTTAGTAACAATGTATGTTAATGTCTCTCTCCCCTCCCCTCTCTGTATACAAACACACAAATACAGACACATAAAGAGAGAAAGAGAGAGAATTTTCCTATAGTTCTCCTCTCTTCTATTTTATTCTTGTTATTTGTTATAAAAGGAACAGACAATACAAAAGACAATAAAAAATGTAGAATGGAAACAAAATGAGCAGAACACATCATCTGCAGCAACCAACAGTCAGATAAACAGGGATTAACACCAGACAAACATTGAGGTAGAAAACAATAATTGAAGTATCATCAAGGAATAAACCATGTTCCCACTAAAACTGTGTGTTTTGGTGGGAACATGGGTCACACACACACACAGAGGGTTCAGTAAATTGGTTTGAAATATCAAGGTTTCTTTTCATTGTCAAATGTTATGTAAATGGTAAAGAAGGAGGTGACTGACTCAATTGGTTTCAGCTGGGGGTCAATAAACAAGCAAAGCTTAGTCTTTTGCTCCTGAAAACATTTCCTTTGAAGCACATCTATTTATTATAGCCGGCAGTATGGGACATCCTGCAGGTTTTTGCAGCTGCGTTTTGCAGCTGATAATAGCTGAGTGAAGTCTTTGGAAGGGCTGGACACTGATATTCTCCTTAGAAGGTTTGTATTAAATTTCTGACAGTTTGGAAAGAAGAGGTATGTTCTACATTTTTCAGCTTTTGAAGCCAGCTGGGTAATCCTAGGAGTTGAAGTCCACACATTTTAAAGTTGCCAAGTCTGGGAAAAAAAAAAAAACACTGGCCTAGGTAGACTTGGAATCCAAGCACCCAAAAGAAAATGGGAAGAAAATGGGAAGATAGACAATGAACGAAAGAATGAAAAGGAAGAAAAATAAATTGAAGTAGAAAGAAGCAAGTCAAGAGGCAGAGAGAAAGGAAGCAACAGAGAATGTTGATTTGGCCACCTCCATTTTCACTTTAGCTGTGTTCCCACCTGGGAATAAATAAATGCATTTTAAGCAATGAAAAATAGCTTCGATGCATTGTTAAGCTTTATCTTCTTTAATGAGTGGATTTTGGTAGAAATGAATGAGAAGAAGAAGGGTAAGAGGCTTGAGTCTTCCTGTTGGTCACACCCCTTCATTTGATTCTATGAATGCAGAGATCCTATAATGTTATAGTATAGATCCTATGCATGCATAATCTTACTTTTGCATATCTGGACTATATGATTTATACTACTGTGTAATGTACTATACACAACAGTGCACAAAACATACAAAGACAAGGTTCATAGAACTTGGGGTCATCTTTCCAACTTTAGATAATACGTCCTAAACCAGGGGTCTTCAAACTTGACAGCTTTATGATTTGTGGACTTCAACTCCCAGAATTTCTCCTCCAGTCATGTTAGTTGAGGAATTTTGGGAGTTGAAGTCCACAAGTCTTAAAGTTGCCAAATTCGGAGACCCCTGTTCTAAACAATTATAAATGCAAGCAAATACTTTATTTCTTTAAGTATTCAAAATCTAAACTGAATTTTTGGAGGGGAGCCAGCACCTACTTCTTTTCTTGGAGAGCTTTGCAGAGCACATGGGACTACTTAATCACAGGCATAAGCAGAGATCTCCTTGAGCAGGTCAAACTGTCAAGATGGCATCTACCATCATCTCATAATCAAAGCCCCATCTCAGAGGTAAGACCACACCTAGGGCACTGCATCCAGTTTTGTTCACCACATTATAAAAAAGATGTTGAGATTCTAGAAAAAGTAGAGCAACTAGGAGACTAAAACATATAATGAATGGTTGCAGGAACTGGGCTTGGCTAGTCTAGTAAAGAGAAGGACCAGGGGAGACATGATAGCAGTCTTCCAATGTTTGAGGGGCTGCCATAGAGAGGAAGGGGTCAAGCTATTTTCTGTAGGCCAGACAAAGGATAATGGATGGAAACTGAACAAGGAGAGATTTAACCTGGAAATAAGGAGAAACTTTCTGACAGTGAGAACAATCAACCCATGGAGCAGAAGTTGCCCTGGGAAGTTGTGGGAACACCATCACTTAAGACTTTCAAGAAGAGATTGAACTGCCATTTGTCAGAAAAGATGTAGGGTCTCCCGCTTGGGTGGTGGGTTGGGCTAGATGACCTACAAGGTCCCTTCCAACTCTTGACTATCTGTAATCTGTTATCTGAGGTGTAAAAATGGGCAGGGCTTCAATTACATGGCTGTACCTTGACTTTTTTTTTTTTATCTCTCTTTTAACAGCCTCTCTGATGCATATTTTATGTTGCATATTTTGCTATAGGAATCAAAAAGAGTGAAAAAAATAGGAGAAAACAAGTCTTATTTGTATTTTTGTTTTAAATAGCAGATCATTTGGAGTGAAGGAGATCAAAAATAGGATCTGAAGTCCCCGTCCCCCCCCCACAACAATTTTTTTAGACTATTTTTCCTCTTCAGGTTAAATTCTTATTAAACCAATGAGAATTCAAGGTGTAGAAGCCTTAGAGCAGGAGCGTCAAACTCCCATCATCATGGTGGCATCACGTGACGTAAGGGGACTTTTTCCTCCTTTGCTAAACCAGGTGGAAGGTGGCCAGTTCATGACACATCTGGCCCGCAGGCCATGAGTTTGACAGCCCCGTCTTACAGCATCACAACCTTAAAATTGCTCTGACAATTTGTTGCCATCTCTGTTGTGAAGCTATATTCTCCCTGGGAAATGATCCCTGCTTAATATACTTATAGTATAAGGCAGTTCCTATGATACCCCAAGATAGTTAAAATGGTATTTTTCCTCAAAATTGATCCCTATAACAATAATGTTGTGCTGAATGATTGGCCAAATGTGATTGGCCAAATGTCTTCCAAGTTGCGTGGCCAATTGCAGCTTTAAACCTGAATCTCTGCTGGTCCAAATCTGATATACTATTTTGGTTTCATTCAGCAACAGTGCTGCCTTGCTCTAAAATTCTCTTTATTCAGCAAATTTCCTATTTTCTGTAGTGTAGTTCTTGTTCTGGATCTCAGCTCAAAGTTCCTCTGGGAGTCCAGGTATCATCCCTTGATATCTTGCATGCCAAAAACAAAGGCTGTGTTTGCATTGTGCACTTGTTTGTGAACATTGAATTGCAGAGTACTAGGTAACCCATCTCTCTGGGAACAAACAACACACTAAACTGCAAACTAACCACATAGGATAAGTTCCCCCTCCCATTTATTATGTTAAAAGGCTGCTTCACTATGACATACACATGTACCCAAATCTACATACCCTGAATCATCTATTAATTACTTTAAGGCAATGCCCATCACAATGATGCTACCAATGCCATATGAAAGTACAGCTGATTTCTCAGGATCTCAAAAATCTTTAACATGATATACGTGTCATAGAGACTCGGTACATTTAATTTGGAATCGATGGAATTATAGAAAATAAGCACTGAGGTAGAGCTTAAGTTGTATTTTATAATCCTTTTGTTTTTGAGCCACACTCATGCACCATGTAGCCCATTCTTTTTTCTACCCTACTTCCCTTCAGTTTATGTATTATTATCTCAGGTTAGTATCTAAGGTCAGTATCCTCTTTCTGAATTACATTCCACACTAGGAGAGTTCAAGTGTTTTTTTTTTTAATAATGACTCAGGTCACCATTACCTTGTGTGTGTGTGTGTGTGTGTGTGTGTGTGTGTTGGAGAAAACTTGATGGAGAAAAACAAGGCTGTTAGAGCCAGACAGATATTTACACCTGAGTCCAACTCAGTGTGCAATGATCCTGTGTTACAAGAACTGTGATAGATGTTCAGAATTAATGTTTTGAGGCCTAGAATTCTAATGATCATCTGAAGCCACATTCTCCCTAATTTAACAGCATTGCACAATAAAAAACATAAAGGTAAATTGGCTGTTATGAGTTAATCTAGTGAACTATAATTGTGTTTCCATATTGAGCTCTGGTTTTACAGCCTTCTCTGTTTGATCTTTTTTTTCATTTTGCAAACTATCTGTTAGATTGGCAACCCTATAAATTTGATAAATAAATAAAGTTTACATTAATCTGAAGTGGTCAATAAGTCAGGACATGATGCCATCTGTATTGTTCTCTTATGTTGACTCCGATGTAAGAGAGTAATAACAGTTTTTACATACTTCGAGGCTGCCCTTGGATGCTGTCAGCTCAACTTGGAAAATAGTTCATTAAGGCCAATAGAACTAAGGACTTGTCTCACTCTTGACTGAAGGGGCAGGAAAAAAAATGATGTTACCAGGGTAGTCTGAATTATGATGTAAATGAAATAGAGTAAATTGAGGAGCATTATGTAAAATTCCAGCTAAATGTGTTCAGGAAGACTCCACTTGAAATTCTAGACCTAGAAAATCTAGAACTACACCGCCTTCGGTCTGATCTAAGTATAGTATATAAAATCATACATTGCAATGTCCTATTTGTCAATGAATACTTCAGCTTCAACCATAACAACACAAAAGCAAACAATAGATACAAACTCATGGTTAACCGCACCAAACCTGATTGCAGGAAATACAACTTCAGCAACAGAGTGATCAATGTCTGGAATACTCTACCTGACTCTGTGGTCTCTTCCCCAAACCCCAAAAACTTTAACCTTAGACTGTCTACTATTGACCTCACCCCTTTCCTAAGAGGTCTGTAGGGGGCGTGCATAAGCGCACCAACGTGCTTACCGTCCCTGTCCTAATGTTTCTTTTATATATACATATATATATATATATATACACATATAGATAGATAGATAGATAGATAGATAGATAGATAGATACACACATACATGTATATTATTTTTCTTATATGTATCCATGTATTCATAACTATGTTTTTACTTATACGTATTATCTTGTAAGCAATTGACAAATAAAATAAATAAATAAATAAAAATAGCTGTAGGAGGAGAAATGCATCAGAGAAAACAGAAACTGGAAATACCCAGAATCACTCAAATCTATTACTCTTTGTTCATCTTGGTACAGTTTGTTTTCTGCTTGTCTAAACAAGCTATGGAATTTACAAATTCTATTGAGAAGGCAAGATACCTTCATAGAAAACCCTGGCATTACTATTAAGCACTATTTGCAAAAAGATCCTTTACCGGAATTATATACTAGATACCTGCCACAGAATTGAACAGTTATCTGTGCTTTCCTACCCTGCCCAGTTCTTTTCAATAGTACTGTCTCAATGGCATTCTGTTAAGAATTGTTGAACATCATTCTGTTTTTTGTGCAGGGTTGGGCACATTTGATAGTTGTAATGTTGCCTAAGAGGAGATAATGGAGACTGGGTTGGGCTGTAAATGAAGCTCTTAAGGTAGGATTTAGAGATCTTTATTCTGTTTTATTGTATCTTTTTGGTCTTACACTACAGCAGTGTTTCTCAACCTTGGTTACTCTAAGATATGTGCATTACAGCTTCCTGAATTCACCAGTTAGCCATGCTGGCTGGGGAATCCTTGAGAGTTGAAGTCCACATATCTTAAAGTTACTAAACTTGAGAAAGATTGCACTTACATCTTCCTGCCTGATTGGACGCTGAAATTCAGCACTAACGTTTAGGTCCTGCAGCTGACTCTTTGTCTTCTTGATATAAAATTAAAGTTAAAAATTCTAATTGTAACTGGCTGCTTATACATTCTTGAGTGAAAATTGAAAAACATTCTATCCAGTAAGGATCAGATAAGAGCACCATCATTATTTCTAGGACATTGAACAAGACAGTATTTATATTGGGAAGATTCAGTGACATCTGTTGTCTCTGTCCCCATCCCAATAACCTTTTCTGGAAAGATTAGCTTAGCTTTTCCTTCTTCTACAAATGATACTATAACCTTATTTTCTACATGATCAATTCAATTTCACAATGTCCTGCTCACTTTGGTATTTCCATCTGAAACGGTGCCTGCAGGTCAAATATGATTTTACCGTCATCTGATTTTAAAGTGAAGAGTCCAGATTCCCTTCTAGTCTTTCTAACATATCATGAGTATCGACCAAGTGTTTTTGATAAGATAGGACTTAGGTAGCATGGAATGTAACCTAGAAAGCCAAAAGTAGGTTATAGATTGGATTTACTTGTACAGTCTGATATGGTGACCATTAACTCCATACACCCCTTGAGCTTTTAAACTTAAAAAAATGTTTATTTTCATTAAACTCCAGTTTTGTCCAATGTGAACCTCAAATTCTGCTATGAGAAATACAGATAATTATGTATTGTTGATATAAGCTGATAGGTGGTGATCAGATATACTGGTTTTATTATTTTCAACCCTCTTCACCTTACCCCAACTAAATCTTTTCTAAGTTTCCACAGAAAATGGTCAGTTAAATGCTTATCAAGAGAAGGATCTGAACAATTCACTAAGTTGAAGTGCAGTTGGCTAATTCATGCTTTGTGAGCTCTGCAGACTTAAAAGTTGACCTCTGACTTCACAGCATAAGAACTGTAGACCAGGCATCCTCAAACTTGGCAACTTTAAGACTTGTGGCTTCAACTCCCAGAATTCCTCAGGTCTTAAAGTTGCCAAATTTTGAGACCTCTGCGGTAGACAGAGAGGCCCTCCTTCTCTGAGGCTATTTCACAAGCTACTGTTTTCTGACTCATTGATAAGCCAGGGCTATAAAACAGGAACATAGGTAGCTGATAAAACCATGATTTATTTATTTAAACAATTTATATGGCAGCCTATCAAATCTGCCTAAGATTTGTTCCAGATTGTCCAACTAAAAGATGATAGATGTCTCTAAGCTACAAAATTTTGGCTTGGAGGTGTCAACACTGACGTAATTGTGCTCTATTATTGTGATTAAGGAATCAGTGCTATTTATTTATTTGACTTATATAGCTGCCCATCGCACAACAGCAACTCCGGGATAGCCTACAATATTTATAAAAATCAATAACATAATACGAAACAGGATGTACTTCCAGGAGATTCTTTTTGAAATAAATTATGGTGCTTGTTGCATTGGTTGTGAAGTATAACAGGTCACAGGATATGTCTTTCCATCAAGTCATGAACAGGCAGTATCTCACCAGGCTTTAAATAAATAAATAAATAAATAAACATTATAGTTAGAAAAAAGTAATCTGCTGTAAAACACAGCCTCACTCTCTGATGCCACATTTGTTTGCAACAATGACTTTATTACATCTGAAAGCAACTTTTAGAATTGATTTGCCTTTAGTTAAACAAGTTTTTTTTTTTACTTGTATGTGCCCAGGGGGAGCTATTTTGTGTAGAGATAATTGTACCAATATAGCTGTTTTGCAAATCGCCCTATTATAGGCTTCTAAAAATTAAAAGAAAAATGATTATTACCCAAAAAGATTGTTAACTCAATTCAGGTCATAATCTTTTGGAAGGAAGTCCTTTAATGGACTTGTTTGAATGTATAATAGTCACAGGTGTCATTTGTGAACGACCCCTTTTAAAGTAAATATTGGCTAGTAAGACACTAAGAAGCCCTTGTGTACATTATTCCTAAGAGCTTCATTTCTATATACCTTTGCTCCATGAAATTCTTGAGCACAATATAATATGTCCAAAGTCACACAAAACAGTCACACAATACTTGCAAGTAGATAAAGTCTTGAACCACCCCAAAAATCTGATAAACTCAACAATTTCTGAATGTATATATCAGAGTGCAAATATATACAGTAGAGTCAACATATTTTAGGTAATTATACAATAGTTTTCTTTCCATTATGTATCTTTATCTTTTCCTAGACTTAGAATAGAATAGAATACTTTATTGGCCAAGTGTGATTGGACACACAAGGAATTTGTCTTGGTGTGAACACTCTCAGTATACATAAGAAAAGATACATTCATTAAGAATCAAGAATCATAACGTACAACACTTAATGATAGTCATAGGGTACAATCAATAATCAAATCATACTAGGAAACAGTCAATATAAATCGTAAGGACACAAGGGACAAAGTTAAAATCACAAGTGGGAGGGGATGGGTGACAAGGAGTGATGAGAAGATTAGCAGTAACAGCAGTGCAGACTTTGTAATAGTTGAACAATGTTGAGAGAATTATTTGTTTAGCAAATATATTTGTTTTTCCTAGACTTAAACTTTTTTTTTTCATTTGATAGATAATGCATGGCATGTATTGCATCTTGAAAGCTTGTTAACTGTTGAACTTTAACCTTCTTTCCAGATTCCAGAATGCTTCACCTATAGCTAACTATAGGTTCAGAAACTTGAGTTTCTAACATGGTTTATGTTTGAGTGTGATTTCCATTGGCATTTGATTGAGGCACATTTTGTTTCACATGAAATGGTGACGTGGGAACTGTAAAGTTCATTGTGCTCAAGATATTTATTAATGTTTTGGCTCTCATCTCTTTGATAGAACCACTTACCTATAATTTAGGAGTCACTCCTGGAGAAAGTATATTATCTCTCCCTAATTGGACATTATTATTTTGAGATTAGTCAATGTAAGTTGAATGATTATTTTGCAGTACATCTAGCCAAAGGCACCTGCAATCACTCTCTTTAATGTCAGCTGTGTCTGTCAAGCCTTACCAGAGACTAGAGTTCCTCATCTGCCTCTTTGTCGTGCTCATCAGAGGATGAGACATACATCAATTTCAGACTGCTGGTAAAGGTGTCAGAGGTGGAGAGATGTTTCTGTGCTGGGGGAAGAGGAGGAGAAATGTGTGAAATGCAGCAACGAGAAGCAATAGGAATAGCTCCCAACAATTTGGGCCCCCATTTTACCCACCTCAGAAGGATGGAAGTCAACCTTGAGCCTGCTGAGATTTGAACTGCCAAATTGCAGGCAGCCAGCAGTCAATAGAAGTAGCCTGCAGTACTGCACTCTAACCACTGAGCTCATAGCCATCATAACTAAGCCAAAAGTAACTGCAAAGCTGTCATCCCTGGATTAAAGATCATCATTTTTTTTTTTTGCATATTAAGTCCTTTGAAAGGCTGAAGATCAGGCAACGTCAGTCTCTTTTGAGTTCTAAACTTTATCTTTGTAGTTTAAAAAATGGGGTAGCTTAACTTCAGTGAAAGCTAATAAAGGCGAGACAAGAGCTATGATTCTGATATAGGAAAGACAAATTCAGGCCATTAAAAATAATACATGTAGAGTATATTTAATTTTGTGTGTTTGCCTTTAAATCATTGTTACTCTGACAATTGCCTGAATTAGTCGTTTCAGTTTTCATGGTAGAAGGGGCTTGTTAGAACTGAATGTCAATGTCTGGGTCACCCAACCTGGCTTTATGGTTTGGGCAGGACTAGAATTTACAGTCTTCTAGTTTCTAGCTACTGCATCAAACTGGCCATCTCTATGTAAATATTTGCATGCTTTTTGTTGAAAGTATGGTATTAGATACAGAAATCAACCAAACACTTACTCAACAGTAGCAATCAGTAAATAATTAAGGAACACAAGGAAAATAACTTTTTTTAAAAAATCATGCAACTATTGAATTAGTTGAAAGACTTAGCTATAGGCTATTCTGATTTTGGACAAAAAAATGCACAAAAGGTACATTTTCTCTGCTTCCATATTGCTCCCTCCTGATATGAGAAAAGTAATTTGTCTTTCCCATTGCAAAGTGAAGTTGCCAAAAATTCAGCTAGTTTACAATAGCACAGCATACAATCACCAATACACATTGGCCCAGCAAACAACTTGTGGATTGAAATTGCTTTAAACTGCCTTTTCTATTTTTGAACCTGAACTCTGTCCTACAAAACAATCCATGCTGAACTGGGACCATAACAATGCTTTAACTATGCTTCTGGGGACAGCCAAAAGCCACCTTCTCAATCTGTCCAAATTGTAGATTTTGTTTTGTTTGGCTAGAAAATGGGTCAGAGAGAGAAGCAGAAAGGAATGGGCAAACTAATAGAAATATCTTCTAATAAAAAAAGTTACTTTGGGGATCTTTCTATTAACTGTTATTTGAAGAATTGTTTGCCTGCAACAAATTGGATCCAAAATCCAAAGTTAACAGCCCTTTAAAAATAATAATTTCTGGCAGGGTAAAAAACCCAGAATAAAAATGAAATTATTACAAGATACGAAGAGCAGACAAGGCTTCGGATTGCCAAATTGGGAATTATACTATAGTGCAGCAACATTAGTTTGGTTAAAAGATTGGATTAATTTAAAGAATAAAAGAATATTAGCTATAGAAGGTCATGACTTTCAGAGGGGATGGCACGCCTTTATTTGGGACATAGGACCCACCAAACAAAAATATTTTCATAGACACCTGATTAGAGATTCGTTGATATACAATTGGATCAAGGTTAAAAAGAAACATTACTATAAAAATCCCAATTTGGCTATCTACAATGGAAGCGACGATCCACCCAAATAATTTAGACCTGAATAAAATATTAAAATATAAAGACTTATTGGATACAAATGGAAATTTAAAAACAATACTAGGGGCTCCAAGAATAAGGGCTACGAGTAGACTGGTGGACTTATCTTCAAATACAAAGTCAATATAAAAAAGATGTAAAGGAGTATAGAATATATTTGAAACCTCAACAATTAGACAAAATTTTATTATTAATTTTTTTTATTAAAAAAAATATTACCAAAATTTACATGTATTTCCTAGAAGTAGAATTAGAAGAAGTAGTAGTGAAAGGATGCATGATCGCCTGGGGTCAAAATTTTGGTCATAATATAAAGTTATCAGATTGGGAGACTATATGGAATAGAAACCACAAATTAACAAAATCAGTAACATACAAAGAAAATGCATATAAAATATTCTATAGGTGGCACTTATCCCCTTCACTGATTAGCCAAAATGTACCCTAAAATGAGTTCCATATGTTGGAAATGTAAAAAAAAAGAGGGAACATATTATCATATGTGGTGGTCTTGCCCAGAGGCTCGAAAAAACTGGCTCAAAATTCACCACTGAACAGCTAGAACTGGCTGTAGGAAATCACCACTGAACAGCTAGACCTAGAACCAGAACTCTTCCTATTGGGGATCTTAAAAAAAAAATACGTAAAGAATACAAAATATTTATTATTACACATACTGACTGCTGCCAGGATTGCTTTTGCCCAGTGTTGGAAACAGCCATATATACCTGTAGAGGAACTGGTTATACAAAAAGTTATGAATTGTGCTGAAATTGATAAATTAACGCTGAGTTTAAAAGATAAGGAATCTTCAATATTTTATAAGGTATGGGAACAATGGTATAGCTGGATAGATCGGAGACAGACTATGGATAAGTAATTATTAAATGTAGAATATAGATAGAATAAGAATATAATTATGCACAAATTAATATCTGTAATTATTGCACAAATGATTGTTATACAATAAGCACCACAAACAGCTGTTATTGAAGTATATATTTTTTATGTTTTTAATGTAATAAAACTCAAAGCTTATTTAAAAATAATAATAATAATAATTTCAATAATTTGGCAAATTCTTTGCCTAACTCCACTTCTTTGACACAGTCATTCCTGTTGCTCCTTGAATAGGTTTTATCTGATTAATAAGGAATTTATGCATATTGATGGTTTGTGACTGTAATAAAGTCCTACCACAAACATGATAATCAAACAGTAAAGGACAATTAATTACTTTTTTAAAGTAATCATGCCATTAATTTTAATAAGTTTGCATTTACCTATTAAAAATTTATCAGAATGACATTTAGTGATTTGGGGAGTTGAAACCTGCTTTAGAACTTGTTCATGGATTTGCCTTATCAAGATTCAAACTGGTTTTATTTTCATTTATAACCCCAATCAGTTTTTGACACTATAATCCTACTGAATATTATCTTAAATTCAGTGCGTTTTCACCCTAAGTGTGCTTTAAGGCTGCAATCTAAGACATAAAATGTTTGCTATTTTAATAAATATTGGTTCTGCTAATAACTCCTGATCCTAAATTCAGCAAAAAGGCAGAATTATTTGCATCTTTTTGTGGGCCTCTAGTGCTCATCTGGGTTTTTGTAGGCTAGATATAATATTTCTAAAAACATGACAATGTTTGATTTTTGAAAATGTGCAGTGTTTTCCAATCTAGAGTGTCACTTACTTATTCCTTTCAAGGTGAGATGATTAGTTTTCCTACCACATTTTATCTCTTGTTTCATAAATAGGTTTACGAGCATGTTCATGCTAGAAACATAGCCTTGTAATTTGTTAACCTTAATTCACTCTTGCAGGAGCCTGACTGATTTCAAGTTTCTTTCCTTTGAGTTTTGGCAACTGGTGGAAAGTTCATTCTTGCACATGAATCTAGGTGGTTATCTTTAAAAGGGGGACGCTTATAAGCTTCTTTTCAGAAGGCAGGAATGAAAATTCAGGTGAATAAAGAAAGATATGGAAATACAGTGGTACCTTGGTATCAGATTTGAAACTCATCAAATTTGTTATTCAATGCATTTTGACAAGAGAATTTTGTCCCGGTCCTCATTGTTTGCTGTACTCAACACACAAGCTAGAACTTATCAGTGTCAGCTTTGTTTGCTGTACTCAACACACAAGCTAGAACTTATCAGTGTCAGCTGCCTTGTGACTCCTACATTATTCTTTATGGGAAAAATAGTTTGGTACTCATTGTTTTTGGTATCTATCACGCTTCCCAGAACTCATTAACAATAAGTATCCCAAGAACCATTGTAATGAAAGAAAGTTTTCCTACTGACATACTGTTCACCAGGAATTCATCAAAATAAAGGCAATATTATAACAGATTAATAATTTCTTGCCTTATTTATCAACAGTTTTTAACAAATTGGAAAATGAAGAATGGGTGGTCTTTGCACACTCAATACAAAATATCTACTTAAGTAGGTGTAGAACAATTAAACAAAATAGTATAACAAGTTCACCAGCCAGCCATGAGAATTGATGTCCATGCATCTTAAAGTTGAGAACGACTGGTCTAGACTGATGTAGGCATCATTTCTGTACACCAACCAATAGTGCAAACTAGAGGAAGGATTACCTACCTTATGAGGTTATTTTCTGGGTTGCTTTTTAAATTATCTGAGATGGACATTTCAATAACCCTACTTATTGGAAATGGTTTTTCCAATGTTGAATCCAATAACTTTTACTTTTCCAAGCCCTTTGTTTTGGATGTTTCTTTTTCAGGTTAGAAATTAATTTTTTTGACTTCATATTCTATAAACAGATGAAGGCAGCTTTATGTTTTCTCTTCATTCTTGTACCTAGTCTGTGAACCATCCTAGAGAACCTGATTATCTTTCACTAACAGCATTGGCTATTTGTTATCTCCTTAAGTCCTGTGCTTAAATAATAAGATGTCACAGAAATGGATGGTCTTCAAGAACTAAAACTGATATGTAGTTTTAAAATAATCAATAAAACAAAATAGAGGCTTTTTGAACCTAGTGTATTTTGCCTTTATTTTTTTTTTTCCCAAGGAGCTTCTGGCAAGGGAGATAAATACTTCAAAACAAAGAGAAAATGGAGCTTTCCTGGTGAGCAACACAGTAGTTTCCTGCCTGCCAGACAAGAAAGTCAGTAGAATTTTTTTACTATTTTCTTTACAGTTGCTGGGCAGAGGTTGCCTTCTTTCTTTCCTGCCATCGTATTTCTTATTTTACCAAAGACAGTCCCATTTCTGAATATTTAAAAGGAAAATTTTGAATAAATGGGCAAAGGAAAAAAAATTAAGGGAGAGGTTTTTTTCCCTTCGTAGTCAAAACCCCTGAACTTATTAATATTTTTAATTTATTGTTTAAAAAGTATAAATTAAAAAACAGACCTCTGGTCCCAGTAGTCCA
The DNA here is from genome assembly GCA_023653725.1 of Bungarus multicinctus. Lineage (NCBI taxonomy): Eukaryota > Metazoa > Chordata > Lepidosauria > Squamata > Elapidae > Bungarus > Bungarus multicinctus. Next base: position 9,683,687 of record CM042848.1, on the reverse strand, counting down.
TGAGTTTAAATTAAACCTTAAGAAGTAAATGCCATAGTAAAGTAAACTATAGATAATCCTTGAGTTATGACAATAATGGAGACTTCTAATGACTGTCAAAAGTCAGAATGAATGTTAAGAAGTCTTAATGCCTTTTTGGCTATGAAGTTACAGTGGGCTCTAGCACTTAGGTCATTTGAGATGAGTATTCCAAGATCCTTGAGAGGGTTTGGATCATCAACAGGTTTTCTTGGCAGGAATTTTCAGAAATAGTTTGCCATTGTTTCCTTTGTAGGGCTGAGAGAAAGTGACTGTCCCAAGATCACCCAGATGACTTTGTGCCTAAGACAGGACTAGAACTCACAATCTTCTGGTTTCTAGATTGATGTCTTAACCAGGGGTGGAATCCGAGTTAACTGCTGGTTCGGTGATTTACGAGGTTCGATGATTTACGACCTGCTTCCCTGCATGCTGCATGCGCAGCTGTAAATGGTCATCAGCCTGGTGCCTGGACAGCTGAGCAGCGCTGCGTGTGGAGAAGCAGCCTTTGAAAAAATACTTTTTTCCTGCTTTTTTAACTGCAGCTGTGCCTCGCACTGGCAGCTGAAGTTGAAAAAAAAAATCAGGAAATAAAGGTCAGGTAAGAGCCCAGGTGGGCGGGTGGGCAAAAACATTAGCAGACATAGAATCGGTACTTTGTCTGCTGCTCTTCAGAGCTACCGGTTCTACAGAGGTGGACAGAACCAGTAGAAATCCACCCCTGGTCTTAACTACACCAAACTGGCTCTTACATTGTGAATTAGCAGTTACTAAATGCACCACGTAAGCAATGGATTACTACCACTACTGTTGTTCTGAGCTTCCATTGATCTACAATTCCATAGATGAAACTTAATTTTCTTAATGATACATTAAGAAATTGTTCATAAATACTTTTCATTCACAGCAGTATCTGAAGTTTGTATGATATAGTAGTTTAGGTGTTGGACAAGGAGTTGAGAATTCCAGATTCTAATCCATCTGCAGGCATGATCCCTTTGGGATATGCTTCCCTCTTTCCCTCTCAATTAAATCTATATCCTAAGGTTGTTGTGAGGAAAAATAGAAGGGAGTGTTATATAGGCTGCTTTTAGTGCCTGTCTGGGAAGTAGGATTTGAATCCAATAAAGAAATCTATACTGTCTGAAGAGCCATACATTATTATCTATTTTTCACAATTCAACTGTGTGAAGCAACTAACAAGCAGTGTTCTGTGTTATGAAATAGCAGCAGGTGTCTTCAAGCAAAGCCAATATTCTTTAAGAAGGTGAATCCAATAGGAAATAATCCCAGTGTTTTATGACCACCTGCATAATCTTACTAGTCATTATAACAATGATCTAAAGTAGGCCAGGAATGTTGTATCCACTCAAAGATAGAAAGTTGTGCTTGTTACGCTGTAATGAGCTGACACAGCTGCATGTGATAAGGCATTTCACATACATAAAACCAAGGTGAAGTGTTTTCCCTTTCTTGATGTATATTTACTGTTTGTATGCCTAAGGCACTCTTACCTTGCAACAACTTTACTAATTAGGTTTGTAGCTATAGCAACGGTTGTAAAATGAAAAGCTTACTCATAGCATAGTAAGAGGTAACTAATGGGGTTATTATGAAGAATATATGGAATTATTATAAAATGTGTCTGGCATTCAACTGAGCAATTCATGACCACTTTCACCATATATCATCCTCAATTAATAGTGGAGAAAGCTTGAAAGCTAGATTGCTTTATTTACTTTCTATAACTGTATTATTTAACAGTTTTGTTTTCTTAAACCATTGTTGTCAATATTTTTGCAAAGCTTCCACAGCTCATTATTCATGGATTAGTATCTCCAATATTCTGCAAAGCTTTTTCAATAAAAAAGCAGAAACCTTCCTCAAATCAAGGCCTTGGAATTTTCCTCCCAAAAGCAGGTAAAACAAGGACACATGCTTGATGGCAACTCATTCCAGAATTTTATTTATTTTTATTTGTTTATTTTTGTCAATTGCTTACAAGATAATAGGTAAAAGTAAAAACATAGTTATGAATACATGGATACATATAAGAAAAATAAAAGAAACAATAGGACAGGGACGGTAGGCACGTTGGTGCGCTTATGCACGCCCCCTACAGACCTCTTAGGAAAGGGGTGAGGTCAATAATAGACAGTTTAAGGTTAAAATTTTTGGGGTTTGTGGAAGCTGAAGAATTCATTGACAGGTAGGACATTGAAATGTATGATTTTATTTACTATACTTAGATCAGACCGAAGGCGGTGTAGTTCTAGATTTTCTAGGTCTAGAATTTCGAGTCTGGAGGCATAAGGCATTCTGCAATGAGAATTTCTCTTGCAATGAATCCAATTCCTTGTTTCCTCTTGCCTGGCCATTTATCTAAAGCACAAGTGTCAAACTGGCAGTGTCATGTTGCTGCCACATGACATTTCATGACATTTTTCCCATTCATGGAACTGGGTTGGGTGTGTCTTGCATGTGACACATCCACCCATGGGCTGCCAGTTTAATACCGCTGTTCTAAAGAAAGGGCAGAGCAAGTTTAGGGTCTTTCCTAACTGTGTGGTACAAACAGCCAAACATTTTTATAGACTGCTATGATTTTATTTTCATTTCATCCTCATCTTTTGTAAGATGGCCATCTTTATCAAGACTAATGTTAATGTAGTGTTTTCCTTCACAGTTTCTCCAATGTCAAAATGTCAAAGAATAGAATAGAATTATTTATTGGCCAACTGTGATTTGACACACAAGGAATTTGTCTTGATGCAAATGCTTTCAGTGTACATAAAAGAAAAGATACATTTGTCAAGGGTTAAGAATCATCAGGTACCACACTTAATAATAGTCATAGGGTGCAATAATCAAATCATACTAGGAAACAGTCCATATAAATTGTAAGGATACAAGGGACAAAGTTACAGTCATACAGTCACAAGTGGGAGGGGATGGGCGATAAGGAATGATGACAAGATATAACAGTAATAGTAGTGCAGTCTTTGTAATAGTTGCATAGGGTTAAGGGAATTATTTGTTTAACAGAGTGATACACAATACAAGAAAAAGATTTTTTTAAAAACTGATAATGGATTTACATACAATTTTATGAATGAAAAGCACAATATTATGTTATTACTTATTAACTTTCTGTGGTGTAAGTCTAGAAAGCAATAGCTTATTATATATTTCCCCCTTTATCAATATTATTACCTAATAGGGATGTACAACACTTCAAATTCTAAAGATGAGTGCTTTGGAATATATAAACATGTAATAAAATGTAGCAAAATGTAATTAAAAATTTCTGTTATTCTGTTATGTTATTTATTAGATTCATACTTAATACAACTAAGGGACTATTCGACAGAACTAATAATGTCTACTCTGAAGATTCAACATTAACTATTGCTTGTATTTACATAATGTAGGAATATGACTACATTTAAGCCCTTTTTGTAGTATCCCATTTTAGAACCCAACAATTTTGTCATCTACTTAACTGGTAATTAAGCAGAGATATAAAGAGAAATCATATGAAAGAGTTTAAATATTGACAGGCAAACCTCCAGTATGACTTGAAAACGTTATAACATCTATAGAGGCTTACATTTTTTAGCTTTAGATACCAAATAATGAAACACAAATTGAAGAATGACTGCTGATGACACAACAGTGGTTGGTCTCATTCAAGGCAATGATGAATCTGCATACAGGCAGGAAGTTATACAACTTGCCTCTTGGTGTAACCGGAACAATCTGGAACTGAACATGTGCAAAACCGTAGAAATGGTGGTAGACTTTAGAAGAAATCCTCCCATATTACCACCTCTTACAATACTAGACAACACAGTATCAACAGTAGAGACCTTCAAATTTCTAGGTTCTATTATATCACATGACCTAAAATGGACACCTAACATCAAACCCTTCATCAAAAAAGCACAACAAAGAATGTTCTTTCTGTGCCAACTCAGAAAGCTCAAACTGCCCAAGGAGCTGCTGATACAGTTCTACAGAGGAATGATTGAGTCTGTCATCTGCACCTCTATAACTGTCTGGTTTGGTTCTGCAACTCAACAGGACAGACACAGACTGTCAGAGGATAATTAGGACTGCAGAAAAAACAATTACTACCCAGCTGCTTTTGATTGAGGACCTGTATACTGCATGAGTCAAAAAGAGGGCTGTGAAAATATTTACAGACCCCTCACATCCTGGACATAAACTGTTTCAACTCCTTCCCTCAAGATAACATTATAGAGCACTGCACACCAGAACAACTAGACACAAGGACAGTTTTTTCCCGAAAGCCATCACTCTGCTAAACAAATAATCCCCTCAATACTGTTCAACTATTACAAAGTCTGCATTGCTGTGACTGCTAATCTTCTCATCACTCTTTATCACCCATCCCCTCCCACTTGTGATTGTAGGACTGTAACTTTTTTGCTTGTATCCTTACAATTTATATTGACTGTTTCCTAGTATGATTTGATTGTTGATTGTACCCTATGACTATTATTCTGATTCTTGATCCTTAACAAATGTACTTTTTCTTTATGTGTACTGAGTGTATTTACACCAAGACAAATTCCTTGTGTGTCCACTTGGCCAATAAAGTATTCTATTCTATAGCGTCATTTTGAGGGAAGGAGTTGAAACAGTTTATGTCTGGGATGTGAGGGGTCTGTAAATATTTTCACAGTCCTCTTTTTGATTCGTGCAGTATACAGGTCCACGATTGAAGGCAGATTGGTAGTAATTGTTTTTTCTGAAGTCCTAATTACTCTCTCAGTCTATGTCTGTCTTGTTGGGTTGCAGAACCAAACCAGACAGTTATAGAGGTGCAGATGACAGACTCAATAATTCCAGCAGCTCCTTGAACAGTTTGAGCTTCCTAAGGCCAACTCAGAAAGCTCAAATTGCCCAAGGAGCTGCTAGAATTATTGAGTCTGTTATCTGCACCTTAGGAAGTAAGGCCAGCTCAGAAGTAAGAAGTAAGGCCAACTCAAACACAATTACACAATGGCAAACTGTAAAATATGTCCCTCCTTGACACACAATACTGGATCAAAGAGGCTGAACAGTCATGTATTTACTGACAGTTACAGATTGATTGGGCCTTCTATATTTTCATTGGTCTTCCCCTGACATTCTTTGTTGTTTTTCTGCTATGGTTAACATAAAGACCTGGACTCGGCATGATGTCCAAAATGAAGAACCAATAAAGGAGTCTATTTTTGCTCAGGGTTGAAATGAGGGGTTCTTGATGCTCTCTGAGCTTGAGTTGAGTTTTTTCACAGATGTTTCATTACCCAAACTAGGTAACATCATCAACTGATGAAGTTACCTAGTTTGTGTAATGAAACCAAGATCAGAGAGCACCAAAGATCTCTCAAAATGGAGTCTGTGAAGTCAGCAAAAGTTCAAGCAATGTTGATATCAGATATTAAACGCCTGCCATTTGATAAAGGTTACACAAAGGATGCCTAGCTAAGATATTAATTACATGATGAGTCCACTTGCAAGGAGATACCTTTGTACAGCTTTTGTACCAAAAGCAAGATGAGAAGTTGTTTCTGGACCATGAGAACTGGGGTAGAGTTTGCTGCTAAATAGCTATTGATATACTGAGTATCCTTGTATAAAGTCAATTCATTTTGCTGTAAACATACATATAAATAAGTATTGATTTGGAAAGTGAGGCAGCAACAAATTTTATTCAAGAAAAGTGCTTAAAGTCTATTTAAATAGACTTGCTGGAAAGTATAATATTTAGAATTTGTGTGTATATTTTTCTCTGTAATAAGACTTGAAGAATAATGTATTTTTAAAATATTTGTAAAGTGTGTTTTGAATCTGTTTAATTGCTATGTCAAAAAAGATGGTTTTAGAATGAGTAGTAAGCACAGTTTGCCTCAAACTGACCATGAATTATGAATGTCAACCTCCAGAACATCTGGATTAGGCTGGCGTAATTGAACCATTTTTTAATTCCATTCAATCATATCCAATTCTTGGAGACTATCTATAACTCTTTACAGTTTTCCTGGCATGATTTTTCAGAAATAGTTTTCCATTGCCTCTTTCCTTGAGTTGAAATAAAATAACCGCTCCCAGGTCACAGAGCTGGCTTTGTGATTAGAACAGGACTAGAACTCACAGTCTTCCAGTTTCTAGCCTGATGCCTTAACCACTGCATCAGACTGGCTCTCTTACTGGTACTGTAGAATTATATTACATTTCTGACTGATTTATTCAAAATTCTGTTTCTTTCTCTTCATTACTCCAAGATATTTGAAGTCTTAATGAAAATTTGCATATAGCTAAAATTTCAAGATTTCTAAAATACTTGGTCTTGATATATATATTGTCAAATACATTTTGGTATATTAAACTAAGAATCACACCTTAACGTTCAAAATCAAAATGTAAGTGTAATCTCAGAAAATGTCAGATCAGTTTGTAGTAATGTGTATTAAAAATAAAGTTCTTTAATCATCTGAAAATTATTAAATTATAAAATTACTGAGGATTAAAGCAGCTTCAGTTCAATTTATTGGATTTGACTGAACCGAAATATGAATTGTGGGAATGGGAGACATTGTAGAATAGAAATTGCAATTTACTGAACAGTATAGAATAACAGAATAACAGAGTTGGGAGGAACCTTGGAGGTATTCTAGTTCTAATCCCCTGCTCAAGCAGGAAACCTTATCATTTCAGACAAATGGTTGTCCAGTCTCTTTTTAAAAACTTCCAGTGTTGGAGCATTCACAACTTCTGGAGGCAACTTTTTTCACTGATTAACTGTTCTAACTGTCAGTTCTAGGTTGGAATAGAGGATAGAACAATCACGTATGAGAAATATAGAAATGGAAAGCTCTAATATATACTCATAGGCCTTCTCATGGAATTAAACCAGGACTAGAAAGTCTCCAAGTATATTCTGAGAGGTATGGCTAGATTAATGAGGTATGTCTAATTTAATGAAAAGGACTAGGGGAGATGTGATAGTTCTGTTCCAATATTTGAGGGATTCCTTCAAAGATGAGGGGCAAAATTATTTTCCAAAGCACCAACAGGTAAGATGACAAATCTAACCAAAGAGACAACCAACCTAGAACTAAGGAGAACTTTCCTAACAGTGAGAGCACTCAATCAATGGAACAGTTTGCCTTCAGAAGCTGTGGGTGCTCCATAAATAAACTTTCAAAAAGAGACTGGACAACCATTTATTTGAAAAGCTATAGAGTCTCCTGCTCGATCAGGGGGTTAGACTAGTAAATGTCCAAAATGTCAACTTGTAAATTATTCCTATGCCTGTTTCCGAATTGCCATAAGAAAGAGGGCAAGAAAGGCCTGAGGGAGTAGTGCAGCAGATGAAGGCCAGAAGCACTTTCCATGCTTATCTTGTGGAGATTGTAGCCTAGGTTACTGGATCTTCTGCCCGCGGAAAATCCTTCATTGGAGAGTGATTGATGATATCTAGCCTGTGAATGTGTTTCATTGGAGAATCTGATTTGTGACACACCCGGGGGGGGGGGGGGGAACAAGGTCATAGGTCATAGTAAATTAGGTGTCTCAGAGTTGGCTTCATATGAGTTAGTGCTGGACATGTTGCTGCTAATAAATCTTTTGGATTCTTTTGAAGCTTGGCTCATGGCTCATGATTTAATTAGGGCAAGTGTCGGAATCCTGACACAAGGTCCCTTCCAACTCTATTATTCTATATTCTATGAGACTACAATAACAATTAACTTTGACCATTTGCCTTGGGAGGTTAAGTCTTCTGGGAACCAACCAAGTCAAAATACATATAGGCAGGGGCAGGATTCAAATTCTAACAACTGGTTCTGTGGGCATGGCTTAGGTGATGGGCGTGGCTTGGTGATCATGTGACTGGGTGGACATGGCTTGGTGGTCATGTTATTGGCTGGGTGTGGCCAACTCAATATCACTCACATCGAGGCACGTATCTCCTCGCCTGGCCTTTCATGACTGTGGGGATGCTGCAACAGTTGTGTGAAAAATGGTCATAAGTCACTTTTTTCAGTGCCATTGTAACTTTGAATGGTCACTCCACACAAAGAAAGTACCAGCAAAGGAGGGGAAAAAACTCTAGAGATGTTCCTGAGACAGGAAGTCTAGTCCTGCCAAGTATGTAATAAGGGTTAACGGAGAGACAGTTTCTGTAAGCAACACCAGAATGTTTCCTTCCTGCCTTCCTTACAGGATTAGGCCAGTAATTTCTTCTAACAACCAGTTTTCTGAACTGCTTAGAATGTTCACAACCAGTTCTAGCGAATAGGTGAGAACTGATAGAATCCCACCCCTGCATATAGGCAGTCATAATATCCATAAGGTTGACTCAACAACTTCAGATTAGTAACTTTTTAATTCAAAAATTGAAAACATTTCAATATTTAATTCAAAACTCAAGGTTGAATTAAAGCTAGGCCTTTTAAGGTAGGCCAGATCAAGAAATAGGCAAAGATTTCAGAAATTTTGTAGAATATAATAACTGAGCTTTGGAAGTCTGTCAGGGTATCCTTCAGTTCATTTAAACAGAATAATAAATTTCTTTCTCGCTCTTTCTCCCTTCCTAGAACTGACTTTCTTTTAATGGTTCTGGTCTTCTTTCATCAAATTATAGTCTTATATAGTCTGTTACACTATACTTGCTCATATCTCAGACTTTGGTTAAAGCTAATAAAATCACACTTAGTGGAATGTTGAGATAAGATTTAATAAAGGGGCACTGAAAGTCATTAAAATTTGTCAGTCTCACATGCTGCAAATGATTTTATTCAGTTTCAGGGAGGGGGAAACAAAGCCAGAAATTTGATTTTAGAATCAAAGCATTTTCATTTTTATAGTTCCAAAATAGCATGTTAAACACAAAAGTTGTGCCAGCACTAGAGGAAAATCATTGCAGCAAATCCATGCTGGTCAGAATAATATATTGTAGCAGCCAAAGATTCAGTTTTTACATTGGTTCTAATGTTTTGAGCATGGCCTGACAATAAGGAACATCTGTTCCTTTGTTACTCTTTATTGGGAGTTTCAAAGAAGATTGTTAATAACCAATTCTAAAATCAAATCAAATCTTTATTACAGCCATAGATGAACATAAGAAGATGGGGTGCAGGTAATTAAAAAGCACATAGGATAAATCAGAATCTAAAAAATATTATGAAAAGCTAGAAGATATATGTATGAAAACAGAAGGTATAAGTAACCCTAAACTTACAGCTTCTTGTTTAATGATGGTTTAAAGTTACAACAGCTTCACGAATAGTGTTGTAACTTTAAACCATCATTTATGACCTTTCTTCGTACTCATTTATTTATTATTTATTCCTATGCCGCCCCTCTTGCCAATAAGGCAACTTCAGCAGGTTAGAAAGAGTAAAAAGATAAATATACAACTAATTACAGTGCTATATAAAAAACAGAACCAAGGAGATGGATGGCATGGGGATAAGATCTACTTATCTGTCAATCATTTCCAATGGTGAGCATTCCAGAAGCCAACCAACAAAACCAAGTTTTATAGCCTTCCAGAACACTGAAAGATGGGGAGCAGTTCTCATTTCTGATGGTTGACAAGACCACAGTGGAAAAGATTCTTTTCCTTGACCCCATCAACTGGAATTCTTCAGCTGATGGAGTTCCTTCTGCTGGAACAAATGGGGTGGGCTAATCCCATTGGGGAATATGACCATGCCATATAGGATAATAACTAATACCTTGAATAGGACCCCAAGAACAAACTGGCAATCAATGTAGCTCATGCAAGCAGTGTTACATGTGTCACTCTAAGTGCCCACAGAACTCTGTGGACTGCTGCATTCTACACCAGGTATAGTTTCCGAATACTCTTCAAGGGTAAGCTCATGCAAAGAATGTTGCAGCAATCCAACAGAAAGATGACCAGAGCTTCACAATTCAGATGAAGGCAAATCCAGATTTAGAACTGTCACACCACTCCTGCAGTCATGTAATTGCAATTTAGGTGCTTGCATTTAAAATGTTATTGGTTGCAGTGTACTGTGGTCACATGGTTGCAACTTGCAATCATGTGACCACAGCACACTGTAACCAGTTACCAGCCATTTCCAACAAGCAACATCAATTGGTGAATATGGATTTTGCTTAACAATCCCAGAAGTCACTTAACTACCTCAGTAATTCATTTAACAGACCCACTAAGACTGATCATAAAATTGGGTCCTGTTGCATGATGACTTGCTTAACAACCACATTGCTTAGCAACCAAAATTCCAATCCCAATTGTTGTAATCAAAGGCAACCTGTAGAGAAATAAAAGTCTAAAAGAACCTAAAAGAAGGGAAAGGAACATTACATGGTTTTAGGGAGGCATAAGGGTAAGTATGTGGAAAATGCTATCTACCAAATTATATAACACTATAATGTACAGTACAGTAAAGTGCAATACAGTATAGTGAAGCAAGGTATTCATTTATCTAGTTCATGGCACCGGTCATCATTTGATGCATTTTAAGATTGTCTGCAGAGAACCTGGCAACATTTTATATTGTAGCAGGGTTGGTAACACACTCAAAACTGTAGAAACGGTGGTACACTTTAGAAGAAACCCTCCCATACTACCACCTCTTACAATACCAGACAATACAGTATCAACAGTAGAGAGCTTCAAATTTCTAGGTTCTACATGACCTAAAATGGACACCTAACATAAAAAATGTCATTAAAAAAGCACAACAAAGAATGTTCTTTCTGCGCCAACTCAGAAAGCTCAAAGTGCCCAGAGAGCTGCTGATCCAGTTCTACGGAGGAATTATTGAGTCTGTCATCTGTACCTCTATAACTGTCTGGTTTGATTCTGCAACCCAACAAGACAGACACAGACTTCAGAGGATTGCAGAAAAATAATTACTACCAACCTGCCTTCAATTGAGGACCTTTATACTGCATGAGTCAAAAAGAGGGCTGTGAAAATATTTACAGACCCCTCACATCCTGGACATAAACCTGTTTTAACTCCTTCCCTCAAAACGATGCTATAGAGCACTGCACATCAGAACAACAAGACTCAAGGACAGTTTTTTCCCAAACGCGATCACTCTGCTAAACAAATAATTTCTTCAACACTGTCCAACTATTTATAAAGTCTGCACACTATTACTATTAATCTTCTCATCACTCCTTATCACCCATCCCTTCCCACTTGTGACTATATGGCTGTAACTTTGTTCTTGTATCCTTACGATTTATATGGACTGTTTCCTAGTATGATTTGATTGCTTATTGTACCCCATGACTATCATTAAGTGTTGTAGCTTATGATTCTTGACTCTTGACAAATGTATCTTTTCTTTTATGTACACTGAGAGCATTTGCACCAAGACAAATTCCTTGTGTGTCCAATCACACTTGGCCACACAAAGAATTCTATTCTATTCTAGTCTGGTATGTAAAAGGATTAGGGGAATCAAAATTGTCCTGTGTGCCCTGTGTATTTATGAAGTAATGTTGAGATGGGGCTATTATGAATGTCTCTGTGATCTAGGTGCTCCATTGTTTCTGTTGCCCAGAGTCACAAAGACATCCTCCGGTATTGTCTTTCAAAGACAGCTGAGGATAGAGATAACTAATCCTAAGTGCTGCAAGGTATGAATAAGCAATCAAATAAGGAGTGAGTTTGGTTTTTGTGACAGATTGTTAGGAGGCAGGGAGGGGAATGGCAGAGAACAGCGATATAAGCAACAAAGACATAGCAGCAACCAGTTATTTGACATTTTATATCTTCAAAGGCAGTTCGGGTGCACAAATGTTTAGGTAAAAAGTGTCATAAAGATTCAAAGAACGCTCACCTTAATTAACTCAAAACAATCAAGACTGAGACTTCCTCTTACGGTTGCCAAGATTCTGATTTACCACGGACAGCATTAAAGATATATCTTAAAATCTGTTCAGTTTTTATTTCATTTTACATATCTGAAGGGTGATTTGCAGATTGGTTTTGATTTTTGCTTTCAGTTACCTCAGCAAAGTATGACCATAAACAGTAGTAGTTAAATAGGACTTGAAAGATCCAAGGTCAATTCCTTACTTTAATATGGAAGCTTGTTGGTTGACTTTGCGCCAGTCTCTTTCTCTTGGCTCAATCTACTTTCAGATATGAGATAAAATTAGAAGAAGAAGTTCTATAGAGTGACATCACAACAAACCTGAGTGCTGGAAAAGAAGTAAACTTATATAAGAACTTTCCTATTCCACCAACTGCCTTCTCCTATGTCTGTTAATAGCAACTGGCTGTAATGTAAGGGAGTTCTAATAATGGGACTGGCTCATAGAATTCATTTTTCAGTAGCCTGTCATTCTACTCTGGGAAGAAAATTCAGCAGTGTCGGGAAAGGAATTAAAACCTTCAGAGTTGCACTTCACAAGGGTTGTGTGCTTATTTATTATCATAGTTAAAAGGTTTCAAAAATGGAATTTCCTATCTGTATATATATATATATATATAGGAAACCATGCCTGGATAAGCCTGCAGACTGCACTTCAGTTAGTTTGAATTCTTCAAGCAATTTATTTCACTATGAACGATGCTTTACGCACATCCCTGGATGGGCCAGCAAGCAGATAATTCATACACTGGGGCTTGCATTGCTTCTGCAAATGGCTTTCTATCATGAGGACATAACTGCTTAAAATAAACATAGCAGGAGAGGTAGTTTCTAAATAGTCAAGGATCAGTGTTTCTTCCACATGAGCATTCCTTGATCTGAATCTATATCAGACTATTTTTATCTAAATCACATTACTTTATAGTCTTAGCTCCTTGCATATTTCCTAAGAGGTCTGTAGGGGGGCGTGCATAAGCACACCAATGTGCCTACTGTCCCTGTCCTATTTATTTTATTTTATTTTTATTTTTCTTATATGTATCCATGTATTCATAACTATTTTTTACTTATACCTATTATCTTGTAAGCAATTGACAAATTGACAAATAAATAAAATATTGTAAACCATCACTCTCAGCAGTATCAGCCAGTGTGTCCTAAAGATGCTTTTTAAAGAGGCAACTGGGTTTTCTGGTTTTCCTTGAAGATGTTTAGCTCAGTGGTGGGATTCAAACTTTTTTACTACCGGTTCTGTGGGTGGGGCTTGGTGGACGTGACGTGACTTGGTGGGCATGGTGTGGCTGTAAAATCTCCATTCCCTCCCCACCCCACTAACCTGCTTTCCAGCTCTGTTCTCCCGAGCAGGGCAATAAAAGAAGACCCAGCCAATCAGCTGGGACTTAGGAGGCAGAGAATAGATGGGGATGGGGCCAACCAGAGGTGGTATTGGCCAGTTGTCTGAACTACTCAAAATGTCCACTACTGGTTCTCCAGAACTGATCATTACCTGCTGAATACCAGCTCTGGTTTAGCTTCTCAACCCAGAAGTTTCAGCCGGTGTGATTAAGGGTACGGGCTACTAGACATAATTGTTCAGCACTAATTAAATAGCAAGTTTTATACTGTTTCTAAAATGAATTGTGCTTTATTCTGACTAGGTACAAGTCTCTAATGTTTCAGGCAGTAGCCAAGGAGGTGGGTGGAAATAAATTAGGCATGCATTTTGAGGAGAACATGTCAAAATGTATGGATGGAACCTAATCAAGAAAGAATTAACCTATAACTGAGGAGAAATTTCCTGACAGCTAGAACAATTAATCAGTGGAATGACTTTCCTCCAGAAGTTGTGATTGTGCCAACATCAGAGATTTTTAAAAAGAGACTGGACAACCATTTGAGATCAGAGGTGGTATTCAATAGGTTCTGACAGTTCTGGAGAACCGATAATGAACATTTTGAATAGTTTGGAGAACTGGTAGTGGAAATTTTGATTAGTTCAGCAAACTAGTAGTGGACATTTTGAGTAGTTCAGAGAACCGGTAGTGGACATTTTGAGTAGTTCGGAGAACCGGTAGTGGAAATTTTGAGTAGTTCGGAGAACCGGTAGTGGAAATTTTGAGTAATTCAGCAAACCAGTAGTGGACATTTTGAGTAGTTCGGAGAACTGGTAATGGACATTTTGAGTAGTTCAGAGAACCGGCAAATACCACCTCGGATTGGCCCCGCCCCCATCTATTTTCTGCCTCCTGAGTCCCAGCTGATTGGCTGGATCTTCTTTTGTTGCCCTGCACAGGAGAACAGAACTGAAAAGCAGGTCAGTGGGGTGAGGTGGGGAGGGATGCAATATCCTTCCTCTGCCACGCCCACCAAGCCACGCCCACCAAGCCAGATCACGCCCACCAAGCCATGCCCAGAGAACCGGTAGTAAAAAAATTTGAATCTTACCACTATCTGAGATGTTATAGAGTATCCTACTTGAGTAGAGGGTGGGTGGGTGGACTAGAAAATCTCCAAAGGTCTCTCGCAATTCTGTTATTTCCTATGTATTATAAAAATGGGAAGATAAGAATCTGCTTTTAGAAAAAATGCACCTCTTTTGTGGCAAATTCTGATATTAATATGGAAGTGAAAGAAAGCAAAATTAACAGAGGTGTAGGGAGTAATGAATTGATCTTGATAAGTTCATAATCCTCAGCACAGCAACCGCTTTAAATAGGCCTGTGTAGAAAAACACCTGGAATTTTAATCTGCAGAACATATTCTATGATCATATTTTTAAGAAATCAAGAAAAATAGCAACAGTACTGAGTCTCTTGCTATCTCATAAGCAGCAAAGCATGTGGCCAAGCAGACTTGCCTATGTGCTGCGGCTAGCGTTACCTCAAGTTGAGCTAATGTTGTAATTGAAACGAAATTCCATTTCCTTCTGCCTGAAGAAAGAAATAGGACTGAGAGAGCTCAGTCAGTTGAATCTCTAAATACAGATACAAACCCACATCCTGCCTCCAAATGAGAAATGGCTAATCTTCCCAACAGTTTTGGCAAAACAGCATTGTTGGTTTTTTTTTTCATTTCAACATCAATCCCACCAAATACAAAATAAGCCCCTTCTGTCCCATTTTAGCTTAGCATTTATATACCATGGAATAGACGATAACCTCAATCTTGCCAATTATATATTTCCATAATTCCTGTATCGAGTGCAGATTCCTCTTGGCATAATATGAAATAAGACATGTTTTCATTAAAGTTAAAAAGCATGTTACTTTTGGTGCGACAAGGACTTTCAATTTATCAGCACGATCTCCTCAAAAAAAATAAAATAAATAAATGTAAGAGGTCGGCTCCCCTTGCCGGAATGCAGATTAAGCTGCATGGAAAGCCTAGCGACTCTGTGTGTAGAGAATGGCACACTTTCTGAAAGCCTGTCTCTTCTTATTAGATAAGGTTGATCACATTTCCATAAAAGATATCGGAAATGGGACATGGATACGCAAGAGAGCATCGAACTGCTTTGGCATGGCTGGAGCTAAGCTGATTTCCATAAAGCTGGCAAGACATCCTGAGGACACAAGAAAGGAAAGAGAATTCCAAAGACAAGATAAACTACAAGCATATTGTCCCCAAAGGATGGATTAGATTGTCTTAGACTGATACATTTATTTATTTGTTTATTTATTGGGTTTATATGGATAGATTTATCAGTAGTAGACTAAAATGTGTGTGTGTGTGTCTACCTGTATAAAAATGTCATTTTATATAATAAAGAATTCTATTATTAAAAATAATGCAACTTGGAGGGACAGTATCAGTAATTTCAAAACATTCTTCTTTCTTTCCCATTCTCTGTTTTTCTTAACATCAAACCTGCTTGAAGAGCTTTGGAAATTTTGAAATTTTGAATTCCAATTTAGTTTGCCTTAATTAAGTACAGTGTCAATTGTGGATCTTCCACATGGATCAACATGACTATGATTGCTTTTTAAATATTGTTGCTAAATACACAGAATGGCTGTCTGGGGGTATTCATTAATGCTCATCACCACATCTCATTCCTTGTTAAATACAGTGTATTGCCTATAGCAGAAGTAGAAAATAATAATGGCTCTTTAGATATTGAGTCATTGCCATTGTTTGTGCTGGTTGGTTGATGGAACTTTAGCATGTTATTATATCTGTTGTATTCTCTCTGTTGAGTTGCATCATAGTATGCAGAGGATTCTAATTTTAAAAAATGCACAACTTGTTTCTTAAAAATACTGAATCAGTATAGGATCTCCCTGCACAAGGTTTAATAACCTTTTGGACAAGATATTAATTTTGATGCTTTTGTGTTATAAACAGACGTGGATTCCTTTTAGTAACTTAATCCTAAAAACCAATTTTGATCCTACCTTGGGAAAGAAATCCTGCTTCAGTTTCATGTTCTGCTGCAATTCTGTGATGCTGAATACGCTAAAGAAATCTATAGAAGCTCAATCATATTTGGAATAATGAATGGATTTCTATTTCTTAAATTTTGATAAATTAATACATTTCTCTTACTTCAAATATTTAGTAATTTGCTAGCCCTTCAATAAATTGTAATCTTAATTGCTTTCTTTAATCTATGTGATTTTAAAAATTATTTTTTATATTTAAATGTATTAACATTTAGTACAAAAAACCAGAAGTCTGGTTCCATTTTTTTTCTGATTAGGAAATCTTATTAAAAGGCATGGACTTTTTTGAGCTGTAGATCTCACAAAAGAGTTTTGTAGGGAAGAAATAAAGGGGAAGACAGGCTGAATATGACAATACAGGTTCCATGTGAGATAAAATACAAATACCTTATCAATTCACAGTTGTAATGTATTAAAAATCTTTTGTATTTGTCGAGACTTTCTGAGAGTCCCTGAAACATTTGATGTGTGTGAATTCAACAACATCTCCTTTTCTGTAAAGTCCATTATTTCAAAACAGTCACTTTGAAGTGTGCTTTAGATGGTTCTGGGAAATTGAAGTGCTCTGATATTACTTTGTTCTTCTTTTGGAGTCTGATGTCAAACTAAAATTACTTCTTTTGTGCAAAATTTGTCCCATTTATCCTATATAAAATCCAGAGGGCATTGCTGGCAGATGATGGCAGATATCATATTGGAGGAACAGCATGTGGGGACACCTCAATCTTATGCATGCACTGGTTGGCCTGTTGGTGTAAATGTGGGGGCAAATCAGACTTTTGTCTTTGTTGCAGGATCGGGTTGCCATATAACAGTGGTGGGGTTCAATTTTTTTTTTACTACCAGTTCTGTGGGCGTGGCTTGGTGAGCGTGGCAGGGGAAAAATACTGCAAAATCTCCATTCCCACACCACCCCACTAACCTGCTTTCCAGCTCTGTTCTCCTGGCAACCAAAGAAGACCCAGCCGATCAGCTGGGACTCGGGAGGCAGAGAATAGATGGGGGTGGGGCCAGTCAGAGGTGGTATTTGCTGGTTCTCTGAACTACTCAAAATTTCTGCTATCGATTCTCCAGAACTGGTCAGAACCTGCTGAAGACCACCTCTGCCATATAGGAATCATTGTCCTCTTCTTTCTTGATTCTACTTCTTTTATTTATTTTCTTTGTTAATAAATCTATTCAGATAGTAAATAATAAGTCAAAAAAATAAACGTTCAGGTTGACCATCTCTTGTTATAAAAAATTGGCGATATTATACAATTTACCAATTCCAGTCACTAATATTTGAGTATAGATTTTTATATATTCTAGAAAACTTGACTTTCCAAGTTCAGGTATTTTAAGGTGAAAAACAGAAATGGCCCACAAAAGTTGTCAAATGCCTTTGTGGCCTCTAATTATAACATTTAATAATTGCATATCTTGGTTATTAGCCAGATAAATATATGTTAAAGTATCTGAATCTGAATGTTAAAGTGACACAGAAATGTACTAATTAGGGATTAACATTTACAATCCTTCATTTACAAGCTGATTGGAGAATTTCAAAAGTTTGCCAACATTTGCAGTATTTATTTTAGCTCTAATAATGGTGGGGTTATGAGGGACTTTAATTAAGGTAATGAATATTGACTCATGGAACATTTGAACGAATAGTACCTCAAATGCAATGTATAATTTCACTTTTCACAGAAAAAAGTAAATTTACGTTTTAATTGTCTCTGACAGCAATTAATTAAATGATCAAATAAGTAATTCAAACATTACAAGAAGAGGTGTCCAAATTGCACTCTGATATAGTTAAAAAAAATGGCAGATAAAACATTAGAAAGGAATTCAAATACAGTTACATTAATGAAAAGAGACTCTCAAAACTTATATGAAACTTAGTTGCATCTGGAAAATGTCAGTTATCACTACGACATTACAAGCATTGTTATTATTAATTTGTTTTTTCCAATAAATTAGCTAAGTGATTTATTCCCAAAGTTTAACTTTAGCACTGAGGATATGGAATGTGTGTAATCACCTGGGTAATATAAAAAAAAAAATCTGAGAGACATTATTATTAATGTTAAAAATCTAGTCATATAAAAGACTAGAATACTATAATGGAAAATGTATTAAAGTAGAGACCATGTTCAAATATTTCAAGATATATCAGCTGAATTTTTTCAGAAAAAAATGTCAATTTAAAACCTTGACTCAAAAGGTCTGGGAGAATTTATTGGCTGACATATCTTTTCAGATTAGTATTTAATTCACATGGGAGGAAAAAACAATCTATATATCCACTTCAAAAAGGAAGCCACAAATATATAATGACCCGAAGAACCATGAAACAGAATATAGCAAGTCCTACATAGAGCTGTACTATATACCATGTTTCCCTGAAAATAGGACCTTCCCCAAAAGTAAGCCCTATCACCTTATTGTCTCATGCACTAAGTATAAACCCTACCCCCCAAATAAGACCTATTTAAGCACATTCAGCTGGGGTTCACCATTTCCTTTAGTTACCTGTAGTGATATGACATGACATGAGGAGGCGGGAGGGAGGAAAGAACTGCTTAAAGCGCTACTGCTAAACAGCTGATCAGCCACTTTATAGCTTGCTTGTCTTTGCTAAAGAGAACTGCCTCTGCTTTCATAGCCTTAATTACCATCCAAAACACCTGATCTGCCTGCCTCATTCCCGGCAGGGTAAAAAATGGAGAAAAATATAAGACATTCCAGAAAATAAGTCCTGGTGCCCTTTTTGGCAGCCTAAAAATATAAGATCCAGTCTTATTTTTGGAGAAACACAATAGAAACAAGGAGAATGAAGAGGAAGATCTTCAACATTTCAAGAGTACTAGAAGTAAAGATACTTTCTCCAGATAAGAGGGGGGGAAACTTAAGGGGAAAAATACTATTGAAGTAGGATAACATATAGAGATGTTGTTTACACGCAACATTTAATGATAAAACAACTAAATGAATGACCTACACTGATGCATGACTAAGTAAAATAAAAGATGTCTTCTTTAAAAATGTAAGTCATTATTTCCACTTCATTTTAGTTTTTAATCATTCAGTTGCTGCTATATTCTATGTACTTATATTTTGAAATTAGGGAGCAGCAGCAAAAGTCTTATCTTCTCACTTACCTTCACTTATCACTTATCTTCTCACTTATCTTCTCAACCAAAGCCCAGAACTTGAGGCATAATTGTGTTGAGTTTAAATGGAGAACGTGGCAGCTAAGAGTTACACAAATATGCACATTACTATCTTGATTTATATATATAAATTTTTAAAATATGCTTAATTTAAATATTGACCCATGGTAAGGAATAATACTGGATCAATAAATAAGCATAAAATAAGAGTAAAACTCTAAAAAAGACATCTTGCTGTTGCAGGAAACCCATTAGAAGATAAATATTCTACTGTTAAAAATCTGATGAACTCTGCCCATGGAAAATAGTGGCATTTAGGCATTGGATTTTTTTTTTCTTGCTACTAATTTAACTAGGGATGAGGAAAAATTTGCATGTATAAAGGAGAAATTATGAACACTGACTATAACTAATTGCCTCATATAATCAAATTCAAATTTAGAGGCAAATGTATTATTTTTTGTGAACAAAGTGAATAAAGGATAAATAACAATTAATCATTAAATTCATACATAATTCCAAAAATAATGGACAGTTTTAAAGGATATTATGAAAACCCTATATCAAAGAACAGAATGTGGTTCTTTCAAAATTAAGAATAGTCCAAGCACAATAAATATAAAGAAACGCTAAGAAGAATGTATATATCCACTTAATAATAACAAAGAATGAAATTTAAATGGCTACTGAGATGATAAATCTAGAGAAAGGCCTTGAGTACAGAAAAAAAAAATACTGGATTTATTTCAGGAAAAAATATTTATGATGATTGCAGTATTCCCTTCCTCCATGATTGCCACAGAGAGAATAAGAAAAAGAATATATACTAAGCCTAACTAAAATGGCTACACATTATGTTAATTTCAGGCTTGACAGCTACATTCATGCCTTAATGCCATTCTGTAATAGTTATTGCTGATATTAAGTACTGGTTGAATTCAAATTATTTTACAGGCAAACTAGGAATCTGTGCTTATCACACAGAGGGCCAATATATTGGCATTCCATCTATAATGCATCTCCAACTCTCCTTTGTAATCCCTGATATTATAAGAAGAGAAGCTATCGTCACTGAATTATTGCTGAAATACTATATACTATAGTTCTTTCACAATGGCCATCCAGATACAATAATCTTTCGTGTAAACTTTGAGAGTCTTTTTTCATTAATGTAACTATATTTGAACATCTGAAGTATTGTTTCTCAACCTTGATAACTTGAAGATATGTGGACTTCAAAGCTCAGAATTCACTAAGCACACATTTCAATTACCAAGTTTGAGAATTTGATCTGGAGATGCAATGAACTTGTACATTTTTATATTCAGGTTTTATTCATGACAGTATGTTTAATTTTTTTACCCAAATGTCAAGACAATTAAGAATTAGAATTGTGGAGAGTCATTAAGCGTAATCAATAACACATTCTTAAAATAACATACATTCTGCAGCAATTTATTCTTGGGACAAGGCATTACTGCATTCATTAGAATATGAAAAATGAGTATCAGGTTTTCAACCTGAGTGAAAATTAAAGTTGTCAGGGCAGTGCCTTTGGGATCATTTATGAAGAATGAAATAATTTCACCTTTAATGACAATTATGTGATCATTTATATTGTTCCTGTATGGCAGAAAAATTGCCTTTAATAGATTGCACAGCTAAGTCAATTTACATAATTCCTTCAGTTATATTAAAAATACACTGTATGTACTTTTGCATGCACAAAGCTCAGATTATGAAAGGTTGATAATGTTTTATGAGGGCTGCAAAGTCTCACAAATGTGAGATGGATAGTATACAAAAAGGAAGGAAGGAATGATGGTCTGATAGATTCACACATCATCACGAATCCTTTTCTTTGCAAAGCTGGCTTCAGTAAATTGTAAAACAAAATGCATTATTATTATTATTATTATTATTATTATTATTATTATTATTATTATTATTATTATTATTATATAAAGAATATAAAAAGAGTCACGAAGAAAAGTGCAGTAACACGATGAACATCATGATGTGCATCTAATTACCATGCATCTAATAATATTACAATCCTAAGAAATCACAGTATTTCTCTGATATTGGGAATATTTTGTCAACACAATATGTGACTGAATATCCACATTTTTAATGCTTGGAATATAACTGGCATGTTGTGCAAACTAGACATACCAACTGATTCAGATTAAATAAATATTTCATGAAAGCATCGTGGTCTGTCTGCTCATTTTTCAAGCAATAAAGGGTGTTTGTTTTAATTGGGATAATGAACAAACATAATCCTCAAACATGCGGCAGATTAGACAACAAAGAAAGGATACAAGAGATTGCTGTAAAGAATGCTGGCCTTACATTTGATGGCATAGGTTTTCTGAAATTCTGACTTCATATCCATCCCTCTCCCACCGCCTTCTCCCGATGATGCTATGTACATTGCCTTCCTGTCTACTTATGTTGTAATTACAGAACAGGTGAGAACATTTTGGTGTATAAATTCAAACTGAATCAGTCTATGCATTGTAACAAGTTGTCTAAGAATGTGTGTGGCTGATTTATAGTGCATCAAGCCAAAGGAAGCAGAACATAGATTTGGATTGAAATAATGGTTGGAAACTAACCAAAGAGAGAAGCAACCTGGAATTAAGAGAAACTTCCTAACGGTAAGGACAATTAACCAGTGGAACAGCTTGCCTTCAGAAATTATGGGCATTCCATCACTGGAGGTTTTTAAGAAGAGACTGGACAATCACTTGTCTGAGATTATATAGGTTATCCTCAGGGGTGGGATTCTACCAGTTTGCACCTATTCGCTAGAACCAGTTGTTAACATTCTAAGCAGTCCAGAGAACTGGTTGTTAGAAGAAATTACTGGCCTAATCCTGTAAGGAAGGCAGGAAGGAAACATTCTGGTGTTGTTTACAGAAATTGCCTCTCCATTAACCCTTATTACATTCTTGGCAGGACTAGACTTCCTGTCTCAGGAACTTCTCTGGAATTTTTTTCCCCTCCTTTGCTGGTACTTTCTTTGTGTAGAGTGACCATTCAAAGTTACAATGGCACTAAAAAAAAAGTGACTGATGACTATTTTTCACACTTACAACTGTTGCAGCATCCCCACAGTCATAAGAGGCCAGGCGAGGAGATGCGTGCCTCGATGTGAGTGATATTGAGTTGGCCACGCTCAGCCAATAACATGACCATCAAGCCACGCCCACCAACTTAGCCACACCCACAGAACCGGTTGTTAAAAAATTTGAATTCCACCCCTGGTTATCTTGCTTGAGCAGGGGGCTGGACTAGAAGTCCTCCAAAGTCCCTTCCAACTCTACTCTACTCTACTCTACTCTACTCTACTCTACTCTACTCTACTCTACTCAGGATTGGATAGTCAAAGAGGCTCCCTTCAAATAGAGAAGTATCCTTTATAAAATAGAGCATATGGTAACTTTATCTTCTATGCCTGTCCATTTTGCAAAGTTCACAATTATATATATCACTTTCATCTTGAGTGGTACTTTATTTATTTATTTTATTTATTCGATTTATATACCGCCTCCCTCTCCCCGGAGGGACTCGGGGTGGTGAACAGCCAATAAAAACACATATACAAAGTACAATACACGAGGCAACATAATAATATTAAAATTTAAAAACTGTAATATAATATGGCTCTAATTAAAATGTAAAGCAAGTATTAAAAGAGATTAAAACCCGATTAAAATTTA
This sequence comes from Bungarus multicinctus, assembly GCA_023653725.1. NCBI lineage: Eukaryota > Metazoa > Chordata > Lepidosauria > Squamata > Elapidae > Bungarus > Bungarus multicinctus. The sequence continues at coordinate 9,660,438 of CM042848.1, read as the reverse complement.
AAAACCCGTAGGCCAGTCCGGCCTGCCGAAATAAGTGCGTTTTGAATAACCGGCGGAAGGCCATGAGATCGGGGGCGGCCCTTACCTCCGGGGGTAATTCATTCCAGAGAGGGGGTGCTGATGAGAAGGCCCGCGCCCTCGGGGTCGCAAGCCGTCCAGCCGGCGGCACCCCGAGGAGACCAACTCTATGGGAGCGTACCGGTCGGTGGGAAGCCGATGGTGGCAGGAGGCGGTCTCGCAAGTAACCTGGTCCCGAGCCATGGAGCGCTTTAAAGATAGTGACCAAGACTTTGAAGCGCACCCGGAGGGCCACCGGGAGCCAATGCAGCACGCGCAGAAGTGGCATAACATGGGAGCCCCTAGGAGCTCCCATTACCACCCTCGCGGCTGCATTCTGCACCAACTGGAGCCTCCGGATGCTCTTCAAAGGCAGCCCCATGTAGAGAGCATTGGCATAGTCTAGGCGGGAGGTCACCAGGGCGGAAGTGACCATGCGAAGCGCATCCCGATCCAGAAAGGGCCGCAACTGGTAGATCCTGCGGACCTGTCCAAAAGCCCCCCTGGCGACGGCCGCCACATGATCTTCCAATGACAGCCGTACATCCAGGAGGACACCCAGATTGCGGGCCCTCCTTCCTTCCAAGCCTTCCTTCCAAGCCTTCCCTGTGTTGGTACAAAACCACCCATTATTCCCCACATAAATGTTCCCTTACCCCAAGTTCTATGGAAATTATGGATAACTTAAGGGAAGAGTTCCATACATGAAACTAGGTTCACCTAGGCCACTTCATTATCAGACTCTGCTTAATAGTGGAAAATCCAATATTTGTACCATTCAAGGCTGAGGCACAACTCAATGATCCTATGCTAGATATGCCTTTCCATTCTGCTTAGACATTTTCTTTTAATGGATTGTGATGGTTGGTGGAGGAAAAATAAGAAGGGTGAGTGAAATGAGATGAGTTGAATTCACAGAAGCTCACAGTTCATCAGAACTGTCGCTTCATTTTAAAGACACTTTCTAGCAGCTCTCTGAAGTCTTCCACAAAAGTTGTGAAATCAAAAGGAAATTTCTGTGAAGATATAAGACTTCACTTTGACAGCTATCATTGTCCTTCAATTCTACAGCTACATGAAAAACCTTTGTTTTTTAATTTTTGATATGAATCACCAGAAGACACTGACTTGAAAATAATCTTTTGTTTAATATATCTTTCAATCAGATGGTTAATCAGTCATTCTGATCATCCTGTCAGAGTTTCCAAAATGCCCAAAAAACTCCCTTAAGGCTGAATTTAAAAGAAACTCAGGAGGAAGGTGTAAAAAAATGAACTTTTCAATAACTTCAAACCCAACAAGAGAAACAAGAGACAAGTACTTGATGGATTAATGGCCAACCGGTTGGGTTAAGAAAGATAGAGACATTGAAATTAATGGATCAAGTGTTAACAGAAGAGTTAAAATAAGAAGCAAACTGACACACATATTTTCAGTTGTTTACTAGTAGGAGCAGATGACCTAGCAAAATGGGTAAATTCTGGGGTGAACATTGTGATTTTCATTCCTTTATCTTTTTAATTTATTCAAAATTATTTTTCTTCAAATGCAAATCTATTCAGGTTTTTCTTTTCAGTTTTGCTTGGTTAATCACATAAATATACAAACAGAATCAAGATTCTATTTCTGTTGTGTGAAGTCTTTTCCGTCTACAAAGTCTCATTCCCAAAGGCCACATTTAATCATCTGCATGGGCAGCAGTGTAAAAACCAACCACATGGGAAATGAACTATAAGAGAAAGTGTTTGTATGAAGAGGTTTCTCTTGCCACCACAGCAAATTTCTGCCACACAACCAAAAACAAGTTTAAATTGGAACAGTAAATAGTATTGTAACTGTGAATGATCAAACTATGAAGATTTACTCCCACTATGATTGGAAAAAAGAATTTCTCAATTGTTGGAAGCCATCCTGCAAGAAGTGTGTTTTGAAGGGCAGTATAAAATTCAAATTCAAAACATTAAAAAGAAATTGTTTTAACTTTTAGAATAGTTATGAATTTGGAGTTATGAACAGACCCATTCAGCAAATTCTCTCTTTCACTCTGCTAAACTACCTAGTCCAGTGTTTCTCAACCTGGGCCTTTTGAAAATATATGGACTTCAACTCCTAGAATGTCCCCAGCCAGCTTTATGAACTTTGGAAGTCCATTCAATCTTCAAGAAGCCAAAGTTGAGAAACGCTAACCTAGTCTAATCTAGCTTTAGAAAATCTCTTCTTGTTCAGGTGTTTGAATTTTTATCTCAATGACACTAGGTTGGGGAAGACTGGTATAATTGGAACTAGAGATTTAATTCTCTTTACTCTTCTCCTTTCTGACATCTTACTAAAGGATTTAGGATTTTTAAAACTCAAGTCCTTTACCCCAATTTTTTTGAAAATAGGAAGATTGGTAAGAGATATACCATATTTTATTAGTTTGATTTCATTAGGTTTAAATAAGAATCCTTCATTGCCTCATTTGAACATCCTGAGGACTCTAAGCTAGAAAAAATATAAATCACATTGAGACAATAGAAGCCAATGTGGAAATCACAATACAAGCACCATTCCTCTGTAAACTGAATTGTCATATCAGTAGAGAATTTTCATGAAAATGACATGACTATCTGTGGTGAGAGAGCCTTCAAGTGTAGATCCATACATCTCAGGAATCCTGATATTGTGGGGTTTGGGATCAACTGAGAAGACAGACTTGGTGTGTGTGTGTGTGTGTGTGTGTGTCTATACATACACACACACAATATATATATCGGAGGTTTTCGCGGGTATTTGTTTTCAGGAGGTTTTCGCGGGTATTTGTATGTGGATCTTTGGTTCTTTGGGTTTTCTCCCGCGTAGAATTGGAAGTATCTAGGCGACGTTTCGATGAAGTCTCATTCATCATCTTCAGGCTTGCGTCTTCGGCCTTGTGCTTCTCAGAGTAATGTGAGCTTGCAGCTGCTTCTTCCTTTTAACTACTAGTGGGGGTATGACTTGATTGGGTGAGGGCTTGGCTGTGTTCTGATTGGGTGGGGGTGTGTTCTCATTGGTTGGGGGTTTGGCTGTGTTCTGATTGGTTGGCGGGTTGGCTGTGTTCTGATTGGCTGGGGGTGTGTTCTGTTCTGGTGGGGGTTTGGTTGTATTCAGGTTAGTCTCAGTTGCTGGGGGATTTGAGCTGGTGAGCTGTGATCCTGTTGTTTGGCTTCGCGTTCGTGGTCGTGCCACATCTTCATGGTGGGCGTCAGTTCCCTTCATGTATGGGTTGGGGGGGGGGGAAGCCATACCACAGCTGCATCACTACCTGTGATTTTATTGTTTCTAATCCAGTCCTTCTCCCATTCTATTAAAGTGATGCTACGTCCTATATTCCTGCTCCAGGCTATCATATTCCCTTTGACTATTTCTTCCTCTAATTCTGCCTCTAATAAATAATTATAAAATTTTGTTATATTTTTTTTATCTGGGCCTAATAGGATTTTGTCTAGTTGCTGAAGTTTATTATTAATTCCAAATTCTTTCTTGTCCTGTTTGTATCTACTCTGAACTTGAAAATATGTCCATCTATCAATTTGTATTCCCTGATCTTGAAGGTCTTGCCACAATTTCAGATTTCCTTGCGCATCCAATAAATCCTTGTATTTAATCATCTTTGTAATGTCTAAATTATTTGGGTGGATCACCTTTAAGTTCTTAAAGAATCCACTATAATTGTTCTCTGCAAAAAAAAAAAGAAATCCTTTAGCACCATGATAACGAACCTATGGCACACAAGGTGGCCGTGCAGTGCCCTCTCTGATGGCACATGAGCCGTCGTCCCAGTTCAGCTCCAACGCGCATGCATGCATGCCTCTCACCGGCCAGATGACCTTTGGGTCTCTACCGCACATGCATGTGGGTGGCATGGCATGTGCACAGGGTCAGGGTGCATGCTCATGCATGGGGTGGCAGGACATGCATTGCATTTTGGGTGTTCGGGGACGCGCGTGCATTTTGGGCACTCTGTCTGGAAAAGGTTAGCCATCACTGCTTTAGCACATATCCTGTGATCCAGTCGGAGGAAGGAAGATTGCCAATTGCCACTTTTCAAATAGTTCAACATGAAGGGAGTTTTCTGGAAAAAAGTGACTGGTGACATATTACCAAATCCACTTTCCCCAAAGTTGTGGAGAGGGTGCATTATGATTGTGGAAGAAGGTTTAGAGATCTTCTCACATAGAGTTCATCAATGTGATCTTGCATCTCAGAACAGCTTGAATGATTGACAGATTCTAATAGTCGTGAGTTCAAACTCAATTTAAATTTTAATTTCCTGGCTTTTTTTGACAAGATATCCTTTAGCTAAATGTTTTGTTAATCCAATCTTTTTTTTTTCAGCGTCACAATCATTGTGGGATAGAGAGAGTCAGATACAGAATAAGGTTATAGCACCAGCATAGGAAAAACATAATGTTGGAGAACATAGCATAGATTCACTTTCTTATTTTTGATTTTGGTTTTTAAAAGTAATCCTTTAATTTACTGGAACAGCTTGTCTCCCAAGATGAAGAAGTGGGAGACCATTGTCCTTGAGAAAACAATGTGTGCAAACAAAGGCTTTGTCTTGTGCATCTAAATAAGCTGACCTTGAGGCTCCTTTAATCTTTTCAGTGAGTCAGACTGGTTATTTACATTAGCTTGATGACACACCATCCTGTATTACAAAATGGGTGACAATTCAGAAATGAATCTACCAGTTATTGTTCTTTGCTCATTGTTTCAGGAGGCATGAGCCTGAGTTTCTTCTTCCCTTAATTTGTGCAATGGCAAAGTGCCTCCTAACATTTCATAACATCGCTTGGAATACAGTTTATACAAAGACCCAAAATGTGAAACATTCATCTAACACTAAAATATCTTACCCCATTTGTGGGAAGCAGAGAAAAGGGAGAACCAACATGGTATAGTGTATGGTTGATGTATGGCTAGGTCCTCAAAGACTCATATCAGATCCATGAAACTGATACAGGAAGATGATTCTATTACAGTTTGTCCGCCCACACTACAATATCTCAAAAGGACACAGTGATCTCTAATGAAGATTGCCCTTCAAACTCTTGGAAGAAAAGAAAGTTAGATTTCTAACAACATTTCAAGTTTATTTCATTTAATCACCAAAACTGTTTCAGTTGTTCCCTTAGTAATATAATAATAAATGTAATTATTGCAATAATATAAAATCAATACTCATATAAACCATCAAGTACTAGTAATAACCACGATTAAGGTTAGCCCAGGAACAAGCCATCAATGTAGTTCATATAGCCTTGTTTTCACAAGATCTCACATATAAAAAAATGAGATCTTGTACAGCATTTCACTTCAGATGGAATGGCATTCCATAGGATGAGAGCTCCTACACAAAAGACTCTATTTGAGTAGGTGATCTCTTAGATAAGCAGGCTGCAAGCAAATGGGACTTTAAATGTGATAACCAACATTGTGCATTATAGCTGCGTTATGTGGATACCAGATATCCATATTGCTCCAAACATATGAAATTCATATTGTTCCAAACTTATGAATTCCACATTTTTGTGTAGAGATTCCCTGACATTCCTAATTTAGTTCCACAGAGAAAATGTTACCATGAATTCAAAGAAATACACAGACAGATTTGTCCCAATAAACAGAGGAGGAATATATTGCAAGGAACGAAAATCTAGGCCTAAAAAATCCCAAACCAGACTGGATTAATATTAAATATTATGTAACTATAGATTTGCAAGACTATGGAACCATGATGCTATGATTTTCTTCCCATAGGCCATCAACCCGTAATCTCAACCTTTGACGAGGGCACAGAAGACTTGGAATATTATTACAGTACAATGCATGTGACAAAAGATCCTGTGTTAATATCTGACAGAGAGAAGCTGACACTTCGGAGGTTAGTGGTCATGGCAACCAACCCACTTATCCTTTCCCAACCACGCAAGCATCTGCCTTCAGTGTGCCTGAACTGCTCTAATTATGAGGTTTCTGGGTTATGAAGTAATAGCCATCCATTCTAGCTCTTGGCTGATCTTGTACTCGGAATCATTGATAAAGCTGACTCACATTCCTCCTGCATAGTCAATGCTTGTTATTATTTATGCCTGTCATAGCAAATCTTTCCAGCAATGTTGATTTTCAGCCGTCCACACAAAGTTTTGCAAAAGAACAACAACGTGGTGCAATTATTTCTTAATTACCTATTATTTAAATGCAAAGGAAAGGATGTGAAATCAGTTTTGTCAAAGCTTCCCTATATCAAACATTTTTTTTCACCCCTTTAATTTGCAAGAGAAATCGCCTTCAGCCCAAAACTTCCAGCTTTCCCATGTTGGTGAGGCTAAAGAATGGAGGGGATGTAGGCTACTTGCAAAATTGCACAAGTAACAAGAGCATAGTATACACTAGCCATAATTTTCCTAGATGAGTTTGAACACTTTTTTAAGGAAGATAAAAAGTTTGCCTTTGCTTCAAATGACAGATTACATAATACAAGAAAAAGATTTTTTTAAAAAAACTGATAATGGATTTACATACAATTTTATGAATGAAAAGCACAATATTATGTTATTACTTATTAACTTTCTGTGGTGTAAGTCTAGAAAGCAATAGCTTGTTACATATTTCCCCCTTTATCAATATTATTACCTAATAGGGATGTACAACACTTCAAATTCTAAAGATGAATGCTTTGGAATATATAAACATGTAATAAAATGTAGCAAAATGTAATTAAAAATTTCTGTTATTCTGTTATGTTATTTATTAGATTCATATTTAACACAACTAAGGGACTATTCGGCAGAAATAATAATGTCTGCTCTGAAGATTCAACATTAACTATTGCTTGTATTTACATAATGTAGGAATATGACTACATTTAACCCTTTTTTGTACTATCCCATTTTAGAACCCAACAATTTTGTCATCTACTTAACTGGTAATTAAGCAGAGATAAAAAGAGAAATCATATGAAAGTGTTTAAATATTGACAGGCAAACCTCCAGTATGACTTGAAAATGTTATAACATCTATAGAGGCTTACATTTTTAAACTTTAGATACCAAATAATGAAACACAAATTGAAGAATGACTGCTGATGACACAACAGTGATTGGTCTCATTCAAGACAACGATGAATCTGCATACAGACAGGAGGTTATACAACTTGCCTCTCGGTGTAACCGGAACAATCTGGAACTGAACACGTGCAAAACCGTAGAAATGGTGGTAGACTTTAGAAGAAATCCTCCCATACTACCACCTCTTACAATACTAGACAACACAATATCAACAGTAGAGACCTTCAAATTTCTAGGTTCTACTATATCACATGACCTAAAATGGACACCTAACATCAAAAACGTCATCAAAAAAGCACAACAAAAAATGTTCTTTCTGCGCCAACTCAGAAAGCTCAAAGTGCCCAAGGAGCTGCTGATCCAGTTCTACAGAGGAATTATTGAGTCTATCATCTGCACCTCTATAACTGTCTGGTTTGGTTCTGCAACCCAACAGGACAGACACAGACTTCAGAGGATAATTAGGACTGCAGAAAAAACAATTATTACCCACCTGCCTTCAATTGAGGACTGTATACTGCATGAGTCAAAAAGAGGCTGTGAAAATATTCACAGACCTTCACATCCCGGACATAAACTATTTCAACTCCTTCACTCAAAACGACGCTATAGAGCACTGCATACCAGAACACTAGACACAAGAACAGTTTTTTCCCGAAAGCCATCACTCTGCTAAACAAATAATCCCCTCAACAATGTTCAACTATTACAAAGTCTGCACTACTATTATTGTTATATCTTCTCATCACTCCTTATCACCTATCCCCTCCCACTTGTGATTGTAGGATTGTAACTTTGTCCCTTGTATCCTTACGATTTATATTGCATTCACCCTGGAAAGTATTAAACAAACACAAAATGGTTACCAATTTAAATCCATTGAGGCAGGAGTGGAATCCAACCAGTGTAACTACTGGTTCGGTGACATTTTGAACTACACGTGTGTGTAAAAAAACCATCAGCTGTGCCACTCAGACAGCTGAAAAGCGCTGCACGCAGATGCACAGCATTCGCAAAGCCTTTTTTTTTCCTGCTTTTTCAACCTCAGCTGTGCTGCACAAAGCAGCTGAGGTTGAAAAAGCAGGAAATAAAGCATAGGTAAGAGCCTGGGCAGGTGGGTGGGCCTAACAGCAGCAAACACAGAACCAATTCAATGTCTGCTGCTCTTCAGAGCTACTGGTTCTATAGAACCGGGCAGAACCGGTAGCATCCCATCCCTACACTGAGGTACTTTTATGAAGTATTATGAATCAGAGAACATAAAGGAGAAGAAGTAAGCTATGTTAAAAAAAGGAACCCAACCTTTTATTCAATTCCCCTTTTATTATTACACAGCCATTAACAGAATATACAAATTGGAAGTAATAAGGCATTTTCTTTTCCAATCTGTGGTTAAACCATTTTTTTCTTTCATTCATTTGTGTCTGATCTTGAAGATTGCCTGGACAAGACTCTCGGTTTTGGTTTTGGTTTTTGTCAGAATTGGTTTGCCATTGCCTTCTTCCTAGAGCTGAGAGAGAGAAACTGCAAGACTAGAAGAACTCACCGTCTTCTGGGTTCTAGCCTGATGCCTTAAAAATTACACTAAAATGTCTCTCTTATTGAACCACGAATTATTTATCAGTGCCAAATGTTGATCAGCTAATCAGCATTAAAAGGCAGCCTTCTTTTGTTACTATTATTTCTTAATAGTATCAACAACCTGCTAATTAAAATAGCAAGACTTTTTGCAATTTGTAAAGGGCATGTACAAAAATATAGGATACAGGAGAAATGTAGACACATTGAGGATCGTTGTGAGTTACAGATCATCATAACAGAATAAAATGTGAAATACCCTTTCCAGAGAAAGAGTATTGACGTTTCCATTTTCTGTTATTAATAGGAAGATTCATCTGTCGCAATATCTATTAGGAGATAAACTACTGAACAGCATGGGATTTTCAACAAATTAATCACATGCAGGTATGTAGAAGATGCAGGAAATAACAACAGGATCTGCTCTCTTTGGCTTAATCAGACAAGAGTTATTTAATGAGTTTAGAGAAGAACTTTTACTATGTCATGATGGAATTCTGAATATTTCTGTAAACTAAAGTGCACATAATCTAGCATGAATCTTGCTTTTCAGAAAGCCCAGGAAAAGAGTAGGCAAGATTTCTGGTTTGACTGTCGCTGTGTGATTGGCAAAGGGAAGCAGGGCTCTGCATCCCCATGTCGAATCCTTTTTGTTGGAGGGCCCCCTAAGGGGCAAAAGTCACCCTGTAGGGATGACATATAAGGAGGGGCACCCTGCAGATCATGGAGAATGGTGGCTTTCCTGCTGGACCCAGGGTTTCTTCCCTCTGTGCTGAGGATGAAGATGAGGCAGCCAAAATGGCCACTGTGAAGCTGGGGCAGCTGAATAAACCAAGATTGTGCTGGACTGGTGTGAATAGACTGGAGCTGGGTGAGGTGACTTTTGAATTTTGCTTAGGATTTACCCTGAAAGAAAATTAATCCAGAAAAAGATGCTCTCTGGAATGCTTTCTAGAGGTGACTAAAGAGAGGCAGAGAAAAACTCACCCTAAGGAATTAAGTTAAAGCTTAGAATACAGAAAGACAGGATGTATAAATCTTATTGGCATAACCCAGAATAGGTATTTTAAAATGCTGGACTTTGGACTGACTATTGGATATTTTGTTTGAAATATTTTGAAATAAATAAGTGGTAAAACAGCTGTAAAGTGAATTTTTTAACATTGATTTCTAAAGTGGAAGGTACCATCTACTGGTGAATGGATATATATTATGTCATACTCCTAAAGAATAATAGAGCAACTATGGGAAACCTTGAAAAGAGAAGAATAACACCTGGGGGTCTGCTGTATTATTTACTGTTCTATACTTATCTACTTCATGGTGACTAGAGGATCAACCTTGAAAACCTGGACGGACATCTAATGGAATGACTTTGGAATATTGGAACTAACTAGCAAATTTAAAAGTGGATTTAAAGAATCACTTGGAAAAACCCTGGACTGTATAAATTAAATCCTATTGATTAACTGTGGGATATAAAGAACTATAACTATTGTACTTCCTGATTAACAATATCAAGATCAAGTAATCTGCTGGCTTTGGGTTATCAAAAAGAATAGATTCTGGAGCGATGACAGATTACTGACAGAACATTGTATATTACTTGGACTTTTTAAAAATAAGGCCAGATGGCCCATCAGGAAGATCCGGAGGCACAAAAAGAAATTATGATGTTACTTCAAAGTTTTTATGATACAATGATGGGGAATTTTAGGGAGATAAAGGACCCATTACATGATATAACTGGAAAGACTGAAAATGTGCAAAAGAATAATGAAGCAGGATAATAAAACCCAGGAAACAAGGGAGATAACTATAAGCTTAGAGAATGAGATAAAACTAGGGGTGGGATTTTACCAGTTTGCATCTATTCTCTAGAACTGGTTGTTACCATTCTAAGCAGTTCGGAGAACTGGTTGTTAGAAAAATTACTGGCCTAATCCTGTAAGGAAAGCAGGAAGGAAACATTCTGGTGTTGCTTATAGAAACTGCCTCTTCATTAACCCTTATTACATTCTTGGCAGGACTAGACTTCCTGTCTCTGGAACGTCTCTGGAGTTTTTTTTCCTCTCCTTTGCTGGTACTTTGCTTGTGTGGAGTGACCATTCAAAGTTACAATGGCACTGAAAAAAGTGACTTATGACCAGTTTTTCACACTTATGACTGTTGCAGAATCCCCACAGTCATGAGAGGCCAGGCAAGGAGATGCGTGCCTCGATGTGAGTGATATTGAGTTGGCCACACCCAGCCAATAACATGACCACCAAGCCACGCCCACCAACTTAACCATACCCACAGAACCAGTTGTTAAAAAATTTGAATCCCACCTCTGGATAGAACAAATGACACAACAAATAGAATAAGGAGAAAAGAAGGAGGAGATTATAAAGCTGGGTGAAATAAAGTTGGTGAAATATATATTAGGAGACAGAAAAATAGAATTGAATAAATGAAAAGATATTTTTGAAAAAAAGACAGAAGGTTTGGCAGACTTATGGGTGAACTGGCAGCAAAAAATAGTGGGGATGGAAAGGATGGTTGGGTTGAATATGGAAGATGTAGATAAGGACCCAAAGGAGGAGTATGGGAGACAAGCCAAAAAAGAGAAGAAGTGAAACTTCCAGGAGGATGAGAGATGATGGATAGGGAGGATCTTTCTTAAATAAAAATAAGAGTGGCTGTACTAAAATTAGAATAGATTAAAAATTAGAAATAGGGGGAATATTGTTATATTTTTACATAATACATTTAAAATGAATGTTAGAGGTTAAGATTAGATTTTGAAAAAGGAAGTTATCAGGTATGCTCAAAAACAATGCTATTACTATTAGAAGGATGTAGAAAATATTGAATAATTGAAAAATTATGTGCTGATACAGATATGTATAATAACACTAGATGATGTAAGTTTGATTAATGTAGTAATTTTCATTTACACTAATATTACTTTTGTATCAAAATGAATGACACTCAGACACCACACTGTCCATGAAATGATGTTGATGTATGTTTAAAAAATTAAAAAAACTTTACAAAAAAAGAAGAGTAGGCAAGATTCCATATGGAGTTATCTAATGGGAAGTACTTTCCTACAAATGGCACAAAATTCTACTGGGGAAGTAAAATAAATGATTAAGGTAATCACCTACTTTATTTATCTCTCACTGGGTTGCCTTTAAATGAAGAAACTGTTTACAGAATTTCCATATTGTCAACCTTTAAACAAGCAAATAAATTCAGATTATCACATTTAAAGTTTGATTATATTTTAAATGATGGTCACCATATATACAAAATCTCCTTTCTGTAGCTGCTACTATTTTTAATGAACTATTGTTTATAGAGCCCAAAACAACCTCACTGATGATAGATAATCATGAATAATTTAAATCTGGAGAATGTATTTATTTTTGAATGACTTCCAGGAAATGCTTTTACTATGTTTTATACATTTTTATAAATGTTTCATAAATTTGCCTTGATTATTTTTGCAGAAACATTTATTTCTATGTGCCAAATGCAAAATGATACTTCACTTATAAAATTCAAGAGTTGAAATTTTAAATACAGAAATGCACAGAATCACATTGCTTCAGTCTTTGTATCTTGTACATGAATAGATTTGACCTGAAGTTTTTAAATGTATTTTTTCAAATGACTCATTTCTCTTGTAGAGTTCCACTTGATCTTTGTCTAAAGAAGGGACTAAGCAATGTTTAGTTTTAATTTCCCTGATCTGTCTATGCCAGGACAAGATCAAGGAGTATTAGATTTACACATAGAAAGCTATATTATTCTAGGTCACACCAGTTGTCCACAATGCTGTATTCATTATCATAACCCAATAATAAGGACATTAGATTGAAGTCTCCAAAATTCTAGGCTGGCAATAGCATCAAATGGCAGCAACAAAACCATATAGTGTACATATTCAGTTTACAAAACCATACACTGTACATACTCAACTTGGATATGATCATTGCTAAATGATCATTTGTACCTACTACAAATGATCATTTAAGCAATCTGAATAAATTGAAGTTATCCTGAACCACAAAAAAGGTACTTATGACCCAGAATCAAAGTTCTGATTGCTGCCACCTGCTCACATTTTGGGCACTCAGCAAGTAGCTTGCATCTAGGGCATTTTGCAATATCTTGCCATCACATTATTGTGATTTACAGTATTTGTGCCAAAAGCCTGCTTTTATTTCCAGGGTTTGGGAAGGAGGAGGAGGAGGAGGAGGAGGAGGAGGAGAAAGTAACTTCAAGGGCAAGATACAATAAAAGTTTTCTAACAGGCAGATCCCAAATCCAAGCATATTTACTCCATGTTCATTTAGAATACAGCAGAATGTAGCTGTTTATTTTAATTTTTGTTCAACCATGGGATATACAATATATGTATAGTGTTGTAAGCTTAATTTATTTATTTATTTATTTATTCCATTTATATACCGCCCTTCTCCCGAGGGACTCAGGGCGGTGAACAGCCCATCTAAAAACCCCACAAAGAATACAAAAGTTAAAAAATATTAAATTTCAATCGGCTGCTTGATAAAACTAACAAAACCCCACCCCCCACCCCTTAAAACCCAATTTAGAATTAATAAAATGGAGACCAAATTAAAACCATCTCAGCCAAGGCCGGCCTGCTCAAAGAGCCAGGTCTTCAACGCGCGCCTGAAGGCCCTCAGGTCCGTGCCGGTACGGAGCTCCGGTGGCAGAGTATTCCAGAGGGCGGGGGCACCCACAGAGAAGGCCCTACTCCTCGGCGCCGCCAGACGGCACATAGCGGCCAACAGCACCCGGAGCAGACCCTCTCTGTGGGAACGCACCGGCCTGTTGGAGAACGCTGGCAGAATGCGGTCCTGAAGGTAACCTGGTCCCATGCCATGGGTCGCCCTAAAGGTCAAAACTAGAACCTTAAAGCGAACCCGGAGAGCCACCGGCAACCAATGCAGCTCGCGCAGGAGAGGCGTCACATGGGCGCTACGTGACGCCCCCATGATCACCCGCGCAGCTGCATTTTGCACCAGCTGGAGTCTCCGGATGCTCCCCACAGGGAGCCCCATGTAGAGGGCATTATTGTCCAGGCGACAGGTGACAAGGGCCTGAGTGACCGTGCGCAAGGCGTCCCGATCCAGGAAGGGCCGCAACCGGTAGATCCGACGGATCTGATGAAACGCCCCACTGGTGACGGCCGCGATGTGATGTTCAAGCGACAGCCATACATCCAGGAGGACTCCCAGGTTGCGAGCCCTCTCTGTGGGGGGCAGAACTTCCCCTCCGATAGCCAGCGAAGGTGTCAGCTGGCTATATCGGGGCGCCGGAAACCACAGCCACTCGGTCTTGGATGGGTTGAGCCAAAGCCTGTTCCCGCCCATCCAGTCCCGCACAGCCTCCAGGCACCTAGACATAGCCCCCACGGCATCGTTGGGGTGGTCCGGAGTGGAGATGTACAACTGGGTGTCATCTGCATACAGATGACACCTCACTCCAACACCACGGATGATCTCACCCAGCGGCTTCATGTAAATGTTGAACAAGAGGGGAGAGAGGACCGACCCCTGAGGCACCCCACAAACCAGGGGCCTAGAGGTGGACCTCTCCCCCCCCGCCAACACGAATTGCGAACGGTCGGAGAGGAAGGAGGAGAACCATCGAAGGATGGTTCCACCAATCCCCAACCCCCCCAACCGTCGCAACAAGATACTATGGTCGATAGTATCGAAAGCCGCCGAGAGGTCTAATAGGACCAGGACAGAGGAGAACCCTCTGTCACGAGCCCTCCAGAGATCATCAACCAACGCGACCAATGCTGTCTCAGTGCTATGTCCAGGCCTGAAGCCCGATTGGAATGGATCGAGGTAAGTAGCTTCCTCCAGATACTGGGGGAGCTGACGTGCCACCACACTCTCAACAACCTTCGCCACAAAAGGAAGGTTGGAGACTGGACGATAGTTGTTTAAAATAGCTGGGTCCAGGGAAGGCTTCTTGAGGAGGGGGCGCACCACCGCCGCCTTCAGGGCGGTAGGGAGCACCCCCTCTCTCAAGGAAGCATTGACAATCCCCTGGAGCCAGCCTCGTGTCGTCTCCCTGGCAGCCGAAACCAGCCAGGAAGGGCACGGGTCCAATAAACAGGTGGTGGCATTCAGACCCCCCAGCAACCTGTCCACACCCTCGGCGGTCACAGGGTCGAACTCCCCCCAGATAACACTCACAAGACCTGCCCCGGACACCTCCCCCGGGACCATCCAATTGATCCCAAGTATAAATATATTTACAAATCATATTGTCTTGTGAATATAGCAGAGTATTTTATTCTATTTCTCAAGGAAAAAAAGTCAGTTTCATTCTTCTTAAATGATTCCTGACTGGTTTGACAGGAATACCAGGTAACTGCTGCTTCTCCAGCTGTCTTCTGGTGTCTGCATTACTAAACAAAAATTAATAAATAATGCATAGCAAATAATTGATAGAAAGGGAAGCAGTGTCAGTGTGTCGAGTTACAGAATGGCACACAGTTCTTCAACTGTGCCTCTGGGCAAGTTTGAATTATAATTTAGTTTACAAAGTTCTCCTCAAAGTATTGTCATACCCAAAATAAAGAATGCAATTGTTGAAAGAAATATCCTTCTGGGTTCAGTTCCAAGTGGGGCAAAAAGACACTGGAAACATGGAGGCTGCTTGGAAGGTTTAATGGTTACAGAGCCACATGGCCTAGAGCTCCAGAGAAGAATGATCACATGCTTCAAGATGAGAAGAGAAGGGAAAAAGGGAAAAGGGGAAAAAGAAAAAAAGTGTTGAGGTGCTGAGAGTACCTGGGTTTTATACTCTCTGTTGGGATTTGAATTGGAGCTTGTATTCTAATTGGCTGTCAGACTCCCAGGGGCGGAGGTCTTAACTCTGTAGGCTTGGTCTGGACCACATGGCTTTACCTGAATGCTGGCTAATGCAATCTTCCCAGACCATGTGGTGAGATGGGCAATCCTATCATTTCCTGAGGGCCATCTTTAATCCCATCACCCTGGAGTTCCTTCTTATGTAAAGTATTCTGGTCCAGGCCTTAATGGCCCACCTATTAACAAAGGTGGGGGTGAGTTTCTGCTTCTTGAGTGACTATTCTTTTTAGGAGAAATATTCTGCCTTTTTAATATTTCCTAGGCTATTTCAATTTTCTAGGAGAGGAGTGGATGCTAACTTCCTACACTACTCCCCAAAATTATTTTTCCCCATTTTTTTCTTAATTTGTGGCCTTCCGGATGTACTATCAGCCCTTGAATATATCCTACTGGTGAATAGAATAGAATACTTTATTGGCCAAGTGTGATTGGACACACAAGGAATTTGTCTTGGTGTAAATAATCTCAGTATATATAAAGAAAAGGTACATTCGTTAAGAATCAAGAATCATAACGTACAACACTTAATGATAGTCATAGGGTACAATCAACAATCAAATCATACCATGAAACAGTCAATATAAATCGTAAGGATACAAGGGACAAAGTTACAGTCCTACAATCACAAGTGGGAGTGGATGGGTGATAAGGAGTAATGAGATTAGCAGTAATAATAGTGCAGACTTTGTAATAGTTGAACAGTGTTGAGGGAATCATTTGTTTAGCAGAATGATGGCTTTCGGGAAAAAACTGTCCTTGTGTCTAGTTGTTCTGGTGTGCAATTCTCTATAGCACCATCTTGAGGGAAGGAGTTGAAACAGTTCATGTCCAGGATGTGAGGGGTCTGCAAATATTTTCACAGCCCTCTTTTTGACTCATGCAGTATACAGGTCCTCGATTGAAGGCAGGTGGGTGGTAATTGTTTTTTCTGTAGTCCTAATTATCCTCTGAAGTCTGTGTCTGTCCTGTTGGGTTGCAGAACCAAACCAGACAGTTATAGAGGTGCAGATGATAGACTCAATCATTCCTCTGTAGAACTGGATCAGCAGCTTCTTGGGCACTTTGAGCTTTCTGAGTTGGCGCAGAAAGAACATTCTTTGTTGTGCTTTTTTGATGACGTTTTTGATGTTAGGTGTCCATTTTAGGTCATGTGATATAGTAGAACCTAGAAATTTGTAGGTCTCTACTGTTGATACTGTATTGTCTAGTATTGTAAGAAGTGGTATATGGGAGGGTTTCTAAAGTCTACTACCATTTCTACGGTTTTGCGTGTGTTCAGTTCCAGATTGTTTTGGTTACACCAGAAGGCAAGTTGTGAGAGATAATGGAAGTTAAAACTGAGTTTTTGAGAGGTGTACACCTAGTGATTTGATAATATTTTATTGACTCATTTCACATGTCACTGTTTTGCATGCTCCTGTCCCTTGAGATTAAAGGCGAAACAATAAGGACTTTCAAGCATGATTTTTTTTTTAACTTTAAACCAAGGATAAAAAAATAAATCACCAAACATTTGAGTTTGAATTTGGCACTACTATAGATATATAGTAGTGCCAAATTATATAGGTCAACACAGCTGGAAAAAAAACATATTTAGGCTTTTCCCCTGTACGCTTTTCAATTTAATCATGTTTGTGGGGGGAAATATATAAAAACTGCCTTATTCCTTTACTAGTGCTAGAAGCTGAAAAAGTAAAAATATTCAGCATGAAAGAACTGCAGGAAGATGACATTCCAGTTTTTGTGTTCAATTCATCAGTAAAATGATTTTCACAAAGTTGATTAAAATAAAAAAAATCAGTAGATTCAGCCGTATTCCATGAGACAGAATTTTGCCAAACCTAAATTTTAAAAATCAACTGGTAAACTACATCATTGTGTTGAGAGAAATATCCTTCTGGGTTCAGTTCCAAGTGGGGAAAAAAACACTGGAAACATGGAGGCTGCTTGGAAGGTTTAATGGTTACAGGCCACATGGCCTGGAGGTCCAGAGAAGAATAATCACATGCTTCAAGGTGAGAAGAGAAGGGGAAAAAGAGAAAAAGGAAAGAAGTGTTGAGGTGCTGAGAGTACCTGGGTTTTATACTCTCTGTTGGGATTTGAATTGGAGCTTGTATTCTAATTGGCTGTCAGACTCCCAGGGGCGGGGGTCTTAACTCTGTAGGCTTGGTCTGGACCACATGGCTTTACCTGAATGCTGGCTAATGCAATCTTCCCAGACCATGTGGTGAGATGGGCAATCCTATCATTTCCTGAGGGCCATCTTTAATCCCATCACCCTGGAGTTCCTTCTTATGTAAAGTATTCTGGCCCAGGCCTTAATGGCCCACCTATTAACAAAGGTGGGGGTGAGTTTCTGCTTCTTGAGTGAGTTTCTGCTTCTTGAGTGACTATTCTTTTTAGGAGAAATATTCTGCCTTTTTAATATTTCCTAGGCTATTTCAATTTTCTAGGAGAGGAGTGGATGCTAACTTCCTACAATCCCTCATTTTTTTTTGAAAACACGTGAGAGTTCTGACAAAAGATTAAAAGGTGATCAGATCAGGGAAACTTGATGGGTGCTTTTAAAAAAAATTTTTTTTTTTCTCTGATGTGAAGGAAAGACATTGAAAAAGAGGCAACAGAAAAGGATTTCTTCAGTGGCTCCCAAAAGCTTTCAACCATAAAGGTCTGGGAAAACCTCTGATTTTTTTTTTTTTTAGCTGTATCCAATTTTTCTTGCCAAATGATTTTCAGATGTTTGATATACTTTTTGTGAGCTTACAGTCAGGTTGTAAGCACAAGCCTCTATACAGTCTTCACAACCTTTAAATTACAGGCTGCCCATATCCAAGGTTATGGTTACTACCTGCCTAGCTCTTAGTTTCCAGGGTTTGTGAGGCCAAATTGAGGTTAGCCAGTGTGCAACCAGGCTATTTAGTATTTTTAAAGTTACACACAATGAGCCCTGGGACTTCTATTCATGAGACCACCAGTGCAACATATCCTGCTTTACTGGGCAACTGAGCAGCATCATTTGTGAGTCACAGACAGGACTTGGGGTTTGGAGATCTCTTTTCTGCTATCTCTTCAGGAATTGCCTGAGGGAGATGCCCTCTCCCCCATGGAATTAGCAGGGTAATATGACTGCTTGGGCCTTAGTGCCTCAGAGCAGCAAAACAAAAACAAAACAAATAAAAAAAACACATTAAAACGAAGCTAGGAGCAGCTTTTTGTGGAGGTAGGTGAAGGGGTTAACCTCTATCTAATTCTGAATGGTGTGTCTCTGTGTATGTGCCTGTGTATGCAGCTAGTTTTACAATACAGATAATACAAACATATGGACAATTTTCCCTCCCACCAGACAGAAGTACAAGGTGTTCAGAACTTGCTGGGCCAGCCACTCTCAAATACAATCCTTACATGAGTACATTAAACTGGTTACAATATAAATAATACAAGAAAGAAAACATTACAATAGATTTCACACTACAATGAATTTTCAGTTACAATAAATTTCCACCCTCTCCCCATAATCTTTCTAACTTCTGGGGATTGAAAAGAGTCTTTTAGTCTTTTACTGGTCCATCTCAGGGTCCTTTCCTTCACGTCTCTGGGTGGCATAGGCTTGGCCTGGTGGTATGGGTGGTCAGTCAGGCATGGGAAGGTCTGCCCACTCTGGTTTGCTATAATGACTTTCAGTGGAGGCTGGATCCAAACCCAATTTCCTTGCTCCAATGGATGGAATGTCTCTAGGGGCAGCATCTGCTTCCACATGTGGCAGGCCTGGAAGACACAGAACAAGGGTCCCCTCCCCACTTCGCTGGTAATTCTACCAGGAAAGGCATTGTAAAAGGATTAGAGATTTTGGTGTCTGTGGCGGGGGGGGGGGGGTAGATAGCTTGCAGGCATGGTTTGAGGATGAAGAATAACACATTAGTATTGCAGTTACTAAAAAGATAAATCAGTTTCAATAAAATGGAGACACAGCAGATGAGAAAGGAAAAAAAAACTGGATTCACAAGCTTCAGGAAAAAGGATGAACAGGTAAAATCATTTAAACACACAGTATGAAACTTTTTCTTGTAAATGAACTTAAAACATTCACTAATAACCTTGGGTTTTTCTTAAAAGCACAGAGAGGAAAGAAAATTGACTGTTCCTCATCCAGTTTGGTTGGCCAGACCAGACCGGGAGAAGACAATTTCTCTCTGTGTTTTTAAATCTTAATAATTTAAAATTAATATCTGAAGAGGTCAGACACTTTTAACAGTTGCAACAGTTACCTCGAGGACACACAAAGACTTAGACACACACACGTGTGCGCACACACACAGAAACAAGGACATAGAGAGGAAAACAAAACTCTGGGGTGTACACACACACTGATCATTCCCACAATAAATATCTTAGTTAAATTGGGGAAGGCATAAATCTTAAGGAACAAACCACATGGTTGCATAGAAGACAAAGAAAGAAAGACAGAAAGAATTAAGAAAATTCCATGTGATCCTGTTTATACATTGCCCTTTTAAGTACCTTTATTTACCACATTGGTCTTCCTGTATCCCTCAGCAAAGCCAAATCTCTACCTATACATTTTACCTTTTCCTTGCTCATGCCGGCTAGGGTCAGCATCTGCTGCTCATCCCAAGCCTCCAATAGCTCTCCCTGGGGGGTTCCATCCAGGACCCTCGAACTACCTCTTCCCATGTTCCCTTTAGATGTGGGGTTTCACACTTTGGCTTAGTCGGGTCAGTCAGCTAAGCGAACCAGTTTCAGACACAAGCAATATCCGAGCAAGAAGAAGAAAAAAAAGAAGGGTGTCTGGGGGAGACTTTGGTCGTTGCTCCTGGCGCAACGGAATCAAACACTTTTCTTCAACCTCAGAACAAAAATATAAAAAAAAACTAGGTGTTTCCCAAAGTATGCGCGCTCCCCTTTTTAGTAAAAAAATTCCCGAGAGACTTTTCTCTCTCTCTCTCTCTCTCTCACTTCACCACAGTTTTCGGACTGGGGATGTTGCTGTCAATGCAGCCTACTTTCCTTTCCCCCCAAAAAACAGCCCGTGAGACTCTCTGCCCCCCTCAGACAAGTACGAGTACTCCACTTTTCTCTATTCTATTCTTTTTTTCCTAGCCCACATTTACAGATCTGGAAGAGCTCAGATCCGAGGAAAACTTGCTGCTCTTATGCAGGCAAGTACTGGCGCTCCTAATTTAGTGTCCAAATTACACTAAAATTACCTAAAATCCTGGTGTTTGCTTTTGGGATACACTGAACAAAAAATGACAAAAAAATTTTCTTCCCTCCCTTCAATCATAACCCGCTTGGCTTTTCCTCTTATATGCAAAAGGTCCCACACTCTGATGCCCCCCCTTGCTTTTCTTGTCCTGAAGGTCATGGCTCTGTATAGCTAACAACAGGCAAGAGGGCGGCTAGAGGCCAAACAAAGAAATGAGATCCAGCTGCTGTCCAAGGGTGAAGCCACTCATAAACATGCTCTTCCTTTTTCCCTAACAAAAGGTCCTGTGCTCTGGCAAAACTCCCATGCTCTCCAGACTCTTGGTCTTTCTGCGGTTAGGAAATGCACAGAGGAAGCAAGATCCAGTTGTGTTTGGGAGAAGAATCCTCTCACACACATGCAATCATACACATATTTCCCATGCTTTTCCATGCTTTAAAATTAAAATTTAGAGGTACTCACCTTCTTTCCAAGCAGCCTTTGAGCTCAACACTCAAAACCCCTTTAAAACCTTTTTTTCCAAATGGCCAAGGTCCAGGAAAAACTCACCCACAGACTCAATGGGTCTGTTTGCTAGCAAGGGAATCTTACCTGGGCCTGGTCCATTGGTTAGGTTAGCTTGGAGTCCCATCTGCTTGGGTGCCAATTGTTGAGAGAAATATCCTTCTGGGTTCAGTTCCAAGTGGGGAAAAAAACACTGGAAACATGGAGGCTGCTTGGAAGGTTTAATGGTTACAGGCCACATGGCCTGGAGGTCCAGAGAAGAATAATCACATGCTTCAAGGTGAGAAGAGAAGGGGAAAAAGAGAAAAAGGAAAAAAGTGTTGAGGTGCTGAGAGTACCTGGGTTTTATACTCTCTGTTGGGATTTGAATTGGAGCTTGTATTCTAATTGGCTGTCAGACTCCCAGGGGCGGGGGTCTTAACTCTGTAGGCTTGGTCTGGACCACATGGCTTTACCTGAATGCTGGCTAATGCAATCTTCCCAGACCATGTGGTGAGATGGGCAATCCTATCATTTCCTGAGGGCCATCTTTAATCCCATCACCCTGGAGTTCCTTCTTATGTAAAGTATTCTGGCCCAGGCCTTAATGGCCCACCTATTAACAAAGGTGGGGGTGAGTTTCTGCTTCTTGAGTGAGTTTCTGCTTCTTGAGTGACTATTCTTTTTAGGAGAAATATTCTGCCTTTTTAATATTTCCTAGGCTATTTCAATTTTCTAGGAGAGGAGTGGATGCTAACTTCCTACAGTAGATTTATTCTGATGCCTGTTCCTTCACTAGCCCAAACTCTTTCTCCTTGCCTCTTTTCTTCCTTTAGCCCCTTCACATGAAGAAAGCAACAACCACACCAAAAAAGATGCGTTCAAGTCAAGGTAAATAGTAGGGAATATGGAATCTTTGAGAAGTCAATGAAAAAATGTACAAGATTAATATACCGGTTTTCACATCCAATGAGAGAAATGTAATTTTGAAAATCTTCAAATCCAGAGAGAATATGAATTCCAGAAGATTCCCTCTTGCATTGTACGGGTGCTGAAAAAATTACATGACATACAAAGTTCTTGGTAGAACATGTTTTTGAAACTCTGATGCAAACTGAATGTAGATAAGTAATACATCTCATTCCATCCTCTTTTATTGTATGATCCTCTGTGAACATAATTAATACATCATATTATGCCTACTTCCTACCTAAAATCCTTTTTTAAAAGGTTTTCTAAAGCTGCCAAAGAAGATCGGAACAAGCCTGACACTAATTTAACTATGAATCCTTAGGGATTCAGTGAATTTTTTAATCTCATAAAATCCACATTGAACAAGCAAGTCACCTCAAGCTGACACAATTAAGCATAATTAGTGCAACCTTTATTCTAAAACTCTTTGCCCAAAGAGACTTGACTTGACAATTTTAGATTACAGTTGATTATAAATGTCAGATTATCCCTCATATTATTATGGCTTTGAAAGAAAGTCTCACAGCAATAACATTTTATTCGTGCTGTGTGTTTTACTTTGAAAGGCAAAAGTGCAAAGAATTCACGGGAAGAAAGGGAGAGAAAGAGAGGGAGAGGGGTGGAGGAGGAAGAGTAGAAGGAAAAGGAAAAGGAAGCAATAGAATCTTAAGTTATATTTACTGTTCATTTACTTCATCGTAAACTACAATGCTTCTGCTTTTTTTTAAAAAAAAGTTGGTATTTCTCTTGCTAAAATATGCTAAAAAATTATATCTCCAAATGATTTAATCAGTGATTAAAATGAAAAGTTAGGCATGCCGCTGTCTCTCACAAACAGGTACATACAATACACAGATTCAACCTTAAATCTATATCCACTTACGTAAGAGTCAGGCCAACATACATACACTGCATGAAGACTAGCCTGGAAAAATTAGGCAATGCAAGTCATTGTCCAAGGTCTTCTGATAATGCAAATCTCTCTCTTTGTCTTTGAGCCTTAAGAATAAAGCTCCTTTTGACACAAATGCACTGATAGCAACAGAGTGTGTGCATTTGTGTGTATCTGAGAAGGAAAAGTGGCGGTTGTGAAAGTGCAGTTGTGACCTCACTCTTTTTGTACATGTGGATACAGTGCCAAAATGAGAATTTTTCTTTCTTTTTTTCTTTTCTCTCTTTCCTTCCTTCCTTCCTTCCTTCCTTCCTTCCTTCCTTCCTTCCTTCTGACTATTCTTTCTATATTCTGTCTGGGTGCTTCTGGATTGGCAGTTATTTTAATACTATCAGAGAAGAAAAAGATAGAATTCCAGAGTTAACTGGCCTCCCAATAATCAAAATAAAATGCTGGATACAATTTTATATCATGTGTAATAAACCAAGGGAGGGAGGGAGGGAAGAAAAGAAAGAAAGAAAGAAAGAAAGAAAGAAAGAAAGAAAGAAAGAAAGAAAGAAAGAAAGAAAGAAAGAAAGAAAGAAAGAAAGAAAAGAAAAGAAAAGAAAAGAAAAGAAAAGAAAAGAAAAGAAAAGAAAAGAAAAGAAAAGAAGAAAAACGATCAACATTTCATCAGGAAATCACAAATAGGGTTGTGCCAGCAAATAGGGACAAATGGAACAGATGTGACTCTCTTTTCCCAACTTCCTAGATTTTAATTAAGATGTAGCTTGGATCATAGCAGAGATTATGCTGGGTCACACAGAATTATTACTGAAAGGTTGGGAGGATGTTAGCAAAGGAGGTCAATAAGCAGCAGGGGGTTTCCAAGTTTCTTGATTGTCTCCAGCTATATATAATCTTCCTCAATGACCTACACAGGATGATTCACAGTTGGAAAGAACCCCTGAGGGACAACACATTTATTCTGATTTTTCAAACTCAAGGAGCATCTTGATGGATGCCTAGGCAGCATGAATAAAAATGAGAAATGTAAATAAAAGTAAATACTTGTTCAATGGCAGCATCAGAATCCTCTTCTCAACCCCCTTTGCCCTGCCAAAAATAAGAAAGAGCAGATCATATATTGAAAATCAAGGTTAACTTCTATGTGTGGAGAAAAATTTTATGACACATTAGAAATGCAAATTTAAAAAAAATATGACCCATTTCACATTTGCACTCTCGTCTCAATCACATTTCATGCAATGGAAGTTCTATGGATGACTTCAATGGATGGATTTTCATGTAAGTATGCTTAGGATTTTAATTAAAAGTGAATTCTTTTTAATTTTTCACTGCCTGATTCCTATTAATCTTGACAGGTCCATATCCTTGCATTATTATTACAGGGCTCCAGATTTACCTAGAACAATATTGTCCTGGTTTGTTTCATTCTTTGAGAGTCCTGTGTAGAAAGTTAGCATCTGTCACCCTCCTAGAAGAATGCAATATTTTGAAGGCTATTAAAAAGGCAGAATGCTATATTTCCCTAAATGAGAAATGGAGAAACATATTTTTTTTTTTACAGGCAGGAAATAGATGCAGTCTTTCTTAATAGCCCCAGCAGATATTTTGTGCCCATTAAGAATGACTGGGCAAGACTACCTAAAAAACAAAAGACCTTCAGCTTCAGAGTGATGGGATTAAGAACAGGACATGACTCTTCAACACAGGACAAGGCTCTATGTCTTCTGCTACCATTTAGCAGAAGACATAGAGCTCACTACATTGCACAATCTCCTTAAGGGTATTTCAGACATTGGACCATCCACAGAGCAGTCAAAACATCAACCAAACGTAGTTCAGTCAAGCACCTAGGATTTGCATGTCCTCTTTTGCCTATAGAGCCAGCTGTGACCCCTACATGACCCCATAGGAATCTGACAACAGCCAATACAATACATGTTCTTGCACAGGGACCTCAAGTACAAAGTACAAAGAAGGTATAAAACCTCCATACTCAACTGCATTTTGGTCAGTTGCCCAGAACCACAAATCCATGTGGTTCTGTTTCATCAATAAATATTTTTTCCAATCAGCCTCCAGCCTCCATTTGGTCTCCTGTGCCTTTCTCCCAGCCTGGAACTGGACCTGCTTATTTCTTCCCACACCTACTATAACCTTGCAGAGGGCTTTTGAGTGTGAATATATTTGATGATGACAGGCAGCATATTTTAAACTATAGCAAGTTTGTGGTTCAAAGAGAAATATGTTTCATTCCTGTCCATATAGTTGTTCCTCCTTCATATGAAACGTATTAATAATATAGAGTTAATCCGTAAATTGTTCGTAGTTTGAAACAAAATGAATCAATGCAAAGATTATAGGAGAAAAATAGACCAGGAAACCATTCTTTTGACTTGGTTTAATTCCAATTCCTGACGTAGACAGTTCCTACGCAATATTTCCCATAGCTCGTATTTTGTTCCCTAAGGGATGAAAGTAATCCAGCAGGGTGGTGTGATGAATATTTCAAGTGGATACCACAAAGACTTCATCCTACACAAGAAAACTTTCTTTCTGTAAAAGCTTTTCCCCCCCAAGCTAAATGTTAAAAACATCCTTACTCAAGTACCTCCCCGCCCCCCACATAATCACTGGAATTCAAAGCCACGAGGTGTTTATGCAGGACCCCAATTTCCACTGTAAATGTGTTGTCTTTCTGGAATCCTTCATCTTTATTTCTTCCTTGAGATTCTTTGAAAAAGATTTGGAGGCAAAGTTATGTTTGATGGGTAGGTTAACAAAACATAAATATCTAGGCCAGAAATAAGTGATGCCAAATATTTTACTCCTGTAATTCAAGACTAAATGTTTACTGATCCGAGAAGAATGATGGGGAGGAAAATCATAATTAGGGGTTCACTGGTGGAGAAAATTCAACATTCCTTTAGTTCAGTCTCTTGGTTCCTCTGGGGAACCCAGAAACAATGTATACAGACAATAATTCTCTCTCCCAAATTGGTTTTTTTGTAATGGATACTCTACAAAGCATTTCTGCCTCTAAACTGGTTATAGGTATGTTACAATGGAATTACAAAGTTCTCAATAAATCAGAATCCAGGAAAGTTTAAAACTGATCAGTGGAAGAAATAAACATAAAATAATCTCCCAGATACTATATGTAATGTGTGTCCTGAATCTCCTTTGCAATTTTTCTACTGGCATTGATATTGGATTGGTGGCTCTGATTTGATCTTGAAACTCAGGCAAACATGAAGTGATAATCTATTAATGTCTAAAGAATTGATTTGAAGACTTTCTGATCATAAAACAGTTATAGAATTTTATTTACTCACCCAAACAACAAAAGGGTAAAGCAGAATCTGCAAATTATGTTTGTGTACATACAATTATGTCTGCTACTATTATAGAATCATACTATATAACATTCTCACTTTTCCAATCTTGAAAAATGATTTATGAGAACAAAAATGATTTAGTATGGGAACAGGATGCATTGGATATAATCTGATTATAGAAATTGTTCCTGAGTTTCCTTAACTTTAAGTCTTCTGCTGAGCAAAAACATATTTCACAATATATTCTTGTTAGTGCATCATTAATTACTAATAATAAGCAAAAAAAAATCAACATCTAAAGGCAAAGAGTTTGCTACTGGGTTTGTGGATAGTGGGCTATAGAGAAGATTAAAACCTATTATAAGAACTAG
The DNA here is from genome assembly GCA_023653725.1 of Bungarus multicinctus. NCBI lineage: Eukaryota > Metazoa > Chordata > Lepidosauria > Squamata > Elapidae > Bungarus > Bungarus multicinctus. The sequence continues at coordinate 9,633,515 of CM042848.1, read as the reverse complement.
AATAGCTTTACAATTTACTGGAATGAATAGTATAATTGGAGCAGACTACTGGGAATATGGGCATTTTAATGCATGTTTGAGAAAGTAGAAGCTCTGTCTTCTGATGTGGAGTGAATAGTAATCATACTAGACAGCAGAGTTCATTTCATTAAATATGTCACTGGTATCTAAAGATCCCTTTATTCCAACCAAAATCTACTACATTTTATACAGAAAAGCTACTTAGAGTTCCATAGTTCTGAGATGAACTAGAAATGCTGCTTTTCTATGAAAAAAAATTTCTGATAAATGTAAATAAAGTGTTCTCAATTACATTCATCTAGAAAGAAAAAGCTATCACAAGCAATTTCAACCATGGATGTCGATTCACTTACTAGACTGTTTTACAGGCAGAGAAATCAAAGCTGTTCTTTGCCCATGTTTTCTTCTGGAATCTGTTTTTTTTTTCTCCTGTCTTTTGCCCTTGAAGCTGTCAATAGCTATAATGGCAGCCTCAGGGACAAAAATAGTTTGGTAACAGAAAATTGATATTGGAGGAGAATCAATGTTTATTGCATTTCTTTTTTGCTATAGTCTTGTTCTACACTGTGTTTGATTTTCAGGTAGGAAGGAAGGAAGGAAGGAAGGAAGGAAGGAAGGAAGGAAAGAAGGAAGGAAGGAATTCTGTAGTTAGACTGAAAAATCAAAACACCTTGGAAAGTGTCAAATGCAACCTACTTTTGTATCATGTCAAGAAAAGTGCATGGATGTGTCCATATACAGTATAAGTTCAAGGCAATTTTAATTTTTAGTTGGGGCCGTGATGGCTCAGTGGTTAAAATGCTGAGCTTATCAGGTGGAAATTGACAGCCTGGATTCAATACCCAAGTGCTGCATGACAGAGTGAACTTTTTTACTCACTTCAGCTTTTGCAGCCTAGCAGTTTGAAAGCATATAAATGCAAGTAAAGTATCATTTCAGTGAGAAAGTTACTGCATTCTGTATTTTCATGCTGGCCACATGAGGACCAAAACATCGCTCAGACAATGCAGGCTCCCTTGTCTGAGAATTGCAGATGAGCACTGTCCCCTTAAGCTGGTCACGACTCTCAAGGGACACATTAAAACCTTTTTTTATTTTTTAGTTAATGTCTAATTCTACCCATCAAGCCTCGTGGGCTGCCTCATCATAACAGGCTTCCTGGGAGGGCACACTAGGTGTGTATACCAAGACTGTATACTGTACCCCCAACAATGCCATCTAAGGTGTGAAGTTCATCCAACTATCAAGCTAAAACAAGCAGGGTCCTATATTGGGCAGCAACAATATAGGAAAATGCTGGAAACAATGTTCAATGCAGTAACAATAACAAAGATATCATTTCATTCTGTAAGAGGGAAAGACCAGGATAAACCACATGGAAAGTGTAAAAAACTACAGAGGTGACCTTGGTGAAATAATACAAAATATAAACTAAGTCCAGGAAAGCCCATTAGAAATAAGCATAACTACACACACAAGTAGGCATATTATGCAATGTCTCCCCCACCTCCACAATTGTATCAGTAGGACAATTGTTGCAGTTACCAATAGATTGTTAGGGATTTCTAAGGTACCCACTGTTACTCAATGAGATGATAATTTTTTTTGGTTCAGCCCCCATTTTAACGGTGCATGGATCTAGCATATGGAATGAACAGCGACAATGTACTGGAAGAGATGCTATGCTGCACTTTTAGAATAGAATAGAATAGAATAGAATAGAATAGAATAGAATAGAATAGAATAGAATAGAATAGAATAGAATAGAATAGAATAATAGAGTTGGAAGAGACCTTGGAAGTCTTCTAATCCAACCTCCTGCTTAGGCAGGATAACCCTACACCACTTCAGACAAATGATTATCCAACATCTTTTTTAAAAAACTTCCAGTATAGGAGCATTCTCAACTTCTGGAGACAAGTTATTCCACTGATTAATTGTTCTAACTGTCAGGAAATTTCTCCTTGGTTCTAAGTTGCTTCTCTCCTGGATTAGTTTCCACTCATTGCTTCTTGTCCTGCCCTCAGATGCTTTAGAGAATAGCTTGACTCCCTCTTCTTTGTGGCATCCCCTGAGATATTGGGACACTGCTATCATGTCTCCCCTAGTCCTTCTTTTCATCAAACTAGACATACCCAGTTCCTGCAATCGTTCTTCATATGTTTTAGCCTCCAGTCCCCTAATCATCTTTGTTGCTCTTCTCTGCACTCTTTTTAGAGTCTCAACATCTTTTTTTGCATCGTGGTGACCAAAACTGAGTGCAGTATTCCAAGTGTGGCCTGACCAAGGCATTAAATAAAGTGATATTAATACTTCACGTGATCTTGATTCTATCCCTCTGTTTATGCAGCCTAAAACTGTGTTGCCCTTTTTGGCAGCTGCTGCACATAGCTGGCTCACATTTAAATGGTTGTCCACTAGGACTCTGAGATCCCTCTCATAGTGACTACTGTTGAACAAAGTACCATATATACTTTACCTGTGCATTTGATTTTTCTTGCCTAAATGTAGAACCTTACTTTTTTCACCATTGAATTTCATTTTGTTAGATAGCACCCAATCGAACAATAACCCATTAGGATTTTGTATGCAGTTAAAATTCTTCTGGCAGCCCACTTGGAAATATATAGCTTTTGCATTTTTAGTGGTTATATAGTTAATAGTCATCTTTTTCCTGAACAATGGAGTGCCTTCTGCTATCAATCCTTACTTTTAACTTTTTCCAAAGCCTTTTACCATTACTAAATTAATTACTCTCAGTGTATTTATTTATTCATTCATTCGAGACTTGCTGTTATGTTAACTCTAAGTGGCTTACAAGCACCAAAATATAAATGAATAATATAGTGATAACAATATTTTTAATGTAACCAACAATAAAATACAAATAATTACAATATGTCCTTTTAGCAGTTATACCCAGCAATCAGAGCACATTGACCAATGCATCGGCATTTTCACTATACCTAAGCTTATTTTTCTTTAATGAAAAAGAAAGAAAAATAAGGAAATGAAGAATGGCAAAGTGTGTTACCCATGAATGCTAATGTGGATTAAAAAGTTAGCATGCTGATAATATTTTATTTTAAAAACTCAAATTGGCAGGAAATTGTTACAGCTCAGTGAGTGTAATACTATTTTACCTCAAGGATGAATATTATTGAAGATATTTTGGGAAAGCATAAGATTAATAAAAGCATAAATGTCAGAACGAGCTATGAATCTTGAAATGGACTGTTATAGGCATTCAATTTAAAAACAAGGTGCAAATGTTTAATTAGATGTTATAATTATGATTGAACAAATGGCCTAACAGATGATGGATGACTGATGAATGCTATTCAGTTAGGATCAGGCATTAGTCTAAAAATACTGGAAGCAGTTTAACTGGAGTTGTGTTATGTGTAGAAAGAATCATCAAAGACACAAAGTCTGACTCTAGAGCTACGAAAGGTCAAGGTTGTTCAGTTTTCCATTAACTATAGTAGTTTTGATACTTAATCTTAATTATTGTGAAATTGATTTCAATAACTTCATTAACCTTGTATTAAGTTAGAAGGTAGTAAACTTTTTTTCTGATGAGGAATACATTTCTTTAGAGATAATCAATTTGTGAGGTCCATTGTTTGTTTGTATGTTTAGTGGTGCGGTGGCCTAGAGGTGGAGCTCTCATCTCATAATCAGGAGGCTGTGAGTTCGATCCTAGGTAGAGGATTTGTCTCTCAGGGCACATTGAGAATATAACTGCTGAAAAAAAACTTCCACATTGGCACTAGGAAGGGCATCCAGCCAGTAAACAGTCAGTTCCATTCAATTGCCCAGACTCACCCCACAAGGGATTATGGCATCGTTAAAAGAGGACGATGATTATTAGTTTATTTATTTTACTGTCTGCTTTTAATTAATAGAAACAGAAATACAAAATCAGAAATCTATTCTGATTCTCACTGCCCCCTCTTTTTTCTTCTTTTTAATTTTCTGACATTTTTTTCCTGCTACAGGAAAGAAGAAATAGCTGTTCTGAGGTCTCAACTCACATCTTGTATAGGACTTTTGGAATTAGGCTGAACTCCACATAGTATAAATAGTCCCCTCTTGAGGAAGTCATACTGATATTTTATTTTTTGCTTATGCTTACCATTAGGGGTGGGATTCAAATTTTTTAACAACCGGTTCTGTGGGCATGGCTTAGGTGGTGAGTGTGGCTTGGTGGTCATGTGACTGGGTGGACATGGCTTGGTGGTCATGTTATTGGCTGGATATGGCCAACTCAATGTCACTCACATTGAGGCACGCATCTCCTCGCCTGATCTTTTCAAGACTGTGGGGATGCTGCAACAGTCTAAGTGTGAAAAATGGTCATAAGTCACTTTTTTCAGTGCCATTGTAACTTTGAATGGTCACTCCACACAAGCAAAGTACCAGAAAAGGAAGGGAAAATAACTCCAGAGAAGTTCCAGAGACAGGAAGTCTAGTCCTGCCAAGAACGTAATAAGGGTTAACAGAGAGGCAGTTTCTATAAGCAACACCGGAATGTTTCCTTCCTGACTTCCTTACAGGATTAGGCCAGTAATTTCTTCTAATAACTGGTTCTCCAAACTGCTTAGAATATTAACAACCGGTTCTAGCGAATAGGTGCGAACTGGTAGAATCCCACCTCTGCTTACCATGTTGTATAAAAAACCCCCACATTGCCTAGAGGGGTGTGTGAATGAAGTCTCAATTAAAAAGAAGAAAAAAGACTAAATAAATCCTAGCTCGGCATTCCTTATGAACATCACTAAAGTATGTAAGCAAGCTTAGCATAGGCTTAATTCATCTCCCCAGGTCTTTCATTCATAAGGGTGATCACAGAAGCCAAGGCCAAACATATGATACAAATGGAAAGCAACAACCACAACAACACATTTGTGGGAAATCTACAGTCATTTATCAACTTAAAATGAAGGATAGGTTTCAAATGCATTCATGCACTTTCTAATAGTAAGATTAGAAAAAAATGTGAAGTATTTTCCAGGGTTTATCTAGGTCATCTAGTAGAATAAAAAATAAAAATTTCACCTGTTGGAAGGTGAAATATCCTTCTGGGTTCAGTTCCAAGTGGGGAGAAAAGACACTGGAAACATGGAGGCTGTTTAGAAAGATGATTTAATGGTGGACAGGATCACATGGCTTGGAGCTCCAAAGTGAAAAGGATAATCACATGCTTCAAGATGTTGGGTGAAAGAAAAGAAGGGGCAAAATGTTGAGAGACTCTCAGTTATATACCCTCTGTTGGGCCCATCTTAGTGCTTCCTGTTCCTGTGTAAGAAATGTATCCCATTTGTTGTCAGTCTCCCAGGGATAGGGGTCTTAGCTAACTTTGTAGGCTTTGTCTGGACCACATGGCTTCACCTCAGTGCTGGCTGATGCAATCTTCCCAGGCCAGGTGATGAGATGAGAAGAGGCCTTTGTTATGTAGAATACTCCGGCCCAGGCCTTAATGATCTGCCCATTAACAAAGGTGGAGAATGAACTTCTGCCTCTCTGAGTTTCTACTTCCCTTTTAGGAGAAATATTCTGCCTTATTAATATTTCCTAGGATATTTCATTTTTCTAGGAAAGGGGTGGGTGCTAACTTCCTAGACACCTTCATAAGGTTACTGCATAAATACTTATCAATTAGTTTATCTTAAAACTGTGCAACATTCTTATTTTGAACCTAATTCTTTATAGTTAAAAACAACTGTTCAGGCTGTCAAAACAGCATCTTCATCAAATTCAGTGGAGAAAGGGCTGCTTTTATATATTCCTACTCTCATAATGACTTATGACAATTAAAAGCACAACTTAAAGTTATAAACTCTCACAATAAAATGAAACAGAAGAGATAAAGTGCCAGCATTAGAAACATTGCATTTAATGTTAAACCAAAAACAGTCTCTCAGCAAGAAAATAAAATGGTATTGAAATTATTATTTGAAATTATTCAAATTATGGACAGAACGTTTCAGGTAAACTGATAGTTGAATAAGATCCATGAAATGGATTTGCCCTTGGAAGGAAGGAGAAAGAAATTCATAAGCAAGGGTATGTTTGAGAGACACTGTCCTTCAAAATGAGTAAGACACACTTGGAAAGGGCTCAGGGAAAACACTTGAGATACCTTCGATCTTTTGCTGATGTTACTATGAAAAAAAATGCATGCCCAGCATTGCATTAGCAGAAGTATCAAAGATCAGAATCAGGATTCAAGGCTTAGATTTTTACTGCATGGTTAATTCTATAAAAATAAATTGTTTCATTTTTAGTACAATTAATAGTTGAATACATTTTTTAAAAAGACTAACAAAAATGTTGCAGTCTTGAACATTTTAAAAGCATCATTTTCAACCAATGCTTGTTTCAGGTTTGAATTTAGCCCAGTGGTGGGATTCAAAATTTTTTACTACCAGTTTTGTGGGCGTGGCTTGGTGGGCTTGGCTTGGTGGGCATGGCAGGGGAAGGATTCTGTAAAATCTCCATTCTCCTACCCCACTTCAGGGGAAGGTTACTGCAAAATCTCATTCCCTCCCCACCCCACCCCACTAACCTGCTTTCCAGCTCCGTTCTCCTGTGCAGGGCAACAAAAAAAGATCCAGCTGATCAGTTGGGACTCAATGGGAGGCAGTGTATAGATGGGGGCGGGGCCAGCCAGAGGTGGTATTTGCCGGTTCTCTGAACTACTCAAAAATTCCGCTACCGGTTCTCCAGAACTGGTCAGAACCTGCTGAATACCAGCTCTGGTGTAGTCTCATCCCAGTTTCCAAATTACCAAGACTTTTGTTCACATATGCTCCACATGGAATCCCATGTTGATGTCTGGTTCTAAAAATAAAATTTTTGATAAAACACTTAGTTGCATATTTGTTAAAACATATACAGTATTTGTTAAATCTATGTTTGTTAGTACTAAATGTTGACTTGATGGCATACAACCACTTAAACAATCAATGTGTTGTACTGGTTTTCAGAAACATTCCAAGGTTACATGTTAAAACTCTGAATAATAATAGATTACTGTCAGAGGTGGTATTCAGCAGGTTCTGACCAGTTCGGGAGAACCGGTAGCGGAAATTTTGAGTAGTTTGGAGAACCGGCAAATCCCACCTCTGACTGGAGATTTTACAGTATCCTTCCCCTGCCACACCCACCAAGCCACGCACACAGAACCGGTAGTAAAAAAATTTGAATCCCACCACTGATTACTGTTGATGTTTAGTTATAACTAGGAACGTGAGTATTCTGGCCTCTGAATTATGCAAGTTATTGTGGTTTATATATGAAATATGGGATTCAGTTACCTAAAGTTTCCCAGAGTCATTGGATAAAAGATGGGTAACAAATAAATTTCATAATGATTAGAATGCAGTATGACAAGCTAACTCTGCCCACAGTCTGTAGTTCAATCCTGACCAGGTCAAGGTTGACTCAGCCTTCCATTCTTCCAAGGTCAGAAGGCCCCCAGATTATTGGGGGCAATATGCTGACATTGTAAACTGCTCAACTTTTTTGGATGCTACTCTCCAACTAGCATCCAGCATTTCAAAAAAGGAGGAGGGATGCACTACCCATTCTGATACAAATGGATAGGGTTAATGGCCCACCCATTTCTCCAGAATACAATGCAGAATGAACCATTTGCAATGAAGGAACTTGTCACATTCACTGGAGCCATGATATAACGGTCTGAAAAGGATATCTTTTTCTTTCCATCAGTAAGTGGGTAAGCAGCTGAACTATGCTGGATCATCAATCAATTTGTAATTGTGAATTAATTTCTAGGCATTAGCTTTTGTCTCTCTTCCTTGATAATTTCCAAATTATTTTAATTCTTATCACAGTTTTATCCTGTGATAAGGCAGTGAACATATCAAATATACTTCCTATTTTCCCCAAGCAACAAATCTGGAATGCATTGAGGGCTGAGAGAGAATGACTGGTCCAAAACCACCCAGTTGCCTTCCATGTTTAAGGTGAGCCTAGAACTTATAGTTTTCTGATTTCTAAGTCAGCACTTTCATGACTACACCAAACTGGATCCTAATTTCAAAGCTTTAAACAAGACTTTGTAAATCTACTGGACTTCAGAGGCAGGGGTGGGATTCTACCAATTCGCACCTATTCGCTAGAACCGGTTGTTAACATTCTAAGCAGTTCAGAGAACCGGTTGTTAGAAGAAATTACTGGCCTAATCCTGTAAGGAAGGCAGGAAGGAAACATTCCAGTGTTGCTTACAGAAACTGCCTCTCTGTTAACCCTTATTACATTCTGGGCAGGACTAGACTTCCTGTCTCTGGAACTTCTCTGGAGTTTTTTTGCCCTCTCCTTTGCTTGTGTGGAGTGACCATTCAAAGTTACAATGGCACTGAAAAAAGTGACTTATGACCATTTTTCACACTTATTACTGTTGCAGCATCCTCACAGTCATGAGAGGCCAGGTGAGGAGATGCATGCTTCAATGTGAGTGATATTGAGTTGGCCACACCCAGCCAATAACATGACCACCAGGCCATGCCAACCAACTTAGCCACGCCCACAGAACTGGTTGTAAAAAAATTTGAATCCCACCCCTGTCCAGAGGGATGTCTATATTGTGAACCCTGTTTTGAAGGATTTCATGCTTAAATTCTTTTAATGTCACAGAATAACTTTTATTCACAAGAGATGGCAATAGTTGACTGATTCTGATGGGGCTCAGAAATTAACCAGGGTCAGAATCTGGTTAACAATTGCATGGGAAACCTCCAGAAAATTTCATGACTGAAGGCTAATGCCAAGTTGAAAACAGGCACAGAAGAGAGCAAGTACTGCCATCTGTTTTGCCAGGGAATGTGCATGAACAGTTATTCTTTTTCTCTCTCCTCTTCTGCCAACATGCAATGAACCATCCAAAATAGGAGAGAAATTTCTTGGAGAATCTCCCTCCAAGATTTTAATCTTAAATGAAATTATATGTCATATTGCAGATCTGAAAGCATAGCTACTCCTCACATTCATTTGGCAACTTTTTAAAGCTTTAGTGACACAGAAAAAAGTGACTGATGACCAGTCCTCATACTTATGACTGTAGCAATAACAATAGCACTTAAACTTAGATACCACTTCACAGTGCTTTAAAGCCAGAGGTGATATTCAACCACTTCTTACCTATGCGGGCGAACAGGTAGCGGTTATTTGGTATGGGTCACCAAACCGGTGGCAACTCCTGGCTGGCCACACCCCCAACCCGGTCGCCCGGTCATTCACTTGCGATCTCTCTCCTAGCTTTCCGTTCTCCACATCCTCTTTCTCCCTGGGGAAAAGGAAGAAAGGCTTGGACGTTGCAAGTATCGCTTTCCCCTTGTGAGTTAAAGTGCTGGAGTGAGAAGGAGTGCGGTCTGACAGAAGGGGTGGGAGAATCCACTCCAGCCTTGGAGAAATTTAAAGGAGCTGCTTCCAAAATGCTTGTCTGTTAAGTGTGTGTGTGTGTGTGAGAGAGAGAGAGGGGGGGGGGAAGAAAGAAAGAAAGAAAGAAAGAAAGAAAGAAAGAAAGAAAGAAAGAAAGAAAGAAAGAAAGAAAGAAAGAAAGAAAGAAAGAAAGAAAGAAAGAAAAATAGGAAGAGAGAGAGAGATAAAACTTTGTGTTATTATTTTTAATTGTTCCATTATTTAGCATGTGTTAATATTTTACACTGTCCCTACACACATAGTGATTTTTCTGCCTTTCTTTTGCCCAGGGCTACCACATATTTTTCAGGGTTTACATACATTCAATGTCAATAGTCCAGAGCATAAAATACACACTTAACAAGAGTTGAAAAGGGACCTTGGAGGTCTTCTAGTCCAACCCCCAGCTCAGGCAAGAAAATTGAGGATGCCAAACTCTGAGTAAAATCCTGGGAAAGGTGTCAGAATAATACTTAGAAGGGGTCTTGGGGTGAACCCTATACCATTTCTGAGAAATGGCTGTCTAGTCTTTTCTTAAAAACTTCCAGTGATTGAGTACCCAGAACCTCTGGAGACATTCAGTTACACTGGTTAATTGTTCTCACTGTCGGGAAGTTTCTCCTTAGTTTTAGGTTGCTTCTCTCTGTTCAGTTTCCATCCATTGCTTCTTGTTTGCATTCTGCTTCTTTGGAAAATACATTGTCCCCCTTTCTTTGTGGCAGCCCCTTAAAAGCCTGTTGCCTATCACACTCTTGGGTAAAGCATGTGAGTCATTTCCTCCTTTCATGGTCTTTGAAAGTACATCTATAGTATGCAGATAATAAAGTCAAAAAAGGTGAACAACATTTTTACAGAACTATAGATAAGTTGAGGCTGGGTGACAAGAAATGGCTGGGAGGGGAGGGGCCAGATGAGGAACCCCTTGATGTGAGTGACATTGAGTTGGCCACGCCCATCCAGTCACATGACCACCAAGCACGCCCACCCAGTCACATGACCACTAAACCACACCCACCCAGTCACATGACCACCAAGCCACTCCCACCAAATAAGCCACGCCCACAGAACTGGTAGTAAAAAATTTTGAATTCCACCACTGTTTACATCCCTCTCTAAGCAGCTTACGAAGTCAACATATTGCCCTCAAACAATCCAGGTCCTCATTTTACCCACCTCGGAAGGATAGAAAGCTGAGTCTACCTTGAATCGGTGAGAATCGAACTGCTGGCAGTGAGCAGAATTAGCCTGCAAATACTGTATTCTAACCACTGTGCCGACATGGCTCTCTTCTTTATTTACATGGTCTTTAAGGTCAGCTACATTATTCTTTCTGTATGCCATGTAATACATTTTTTTTATAAAGCAACACTAAGCCAGACCACATAAGACTATATGAAATGAACTTAAATAAGTTCACTTCACTGTAGCAGCATCCCCAAGTCATGTGTCCATGTTCCAAGTGCTTGGCAGCATTTGTGATGACTTCAGAATGCCTGGATCATGTGATTGCTATTTGCAAACTTCCTAGCCAGCTTCTGATAGACAAAGTCAATGGGGAAGCCAGCAGGAAAGGTTGTAAGTCACTGTCATATGATTCTTACGTAATGACTGCATTGCTTAATGACAAAGTTTCCAGTCCCAATTGTGATCATAAATTAAGGACTACTTGTTAAATAGCAAAGGACAGATTACAAAAAGAAAATGTAAAAGAAAGTTTCAACAATACTTTCTATTTATTATATCTATTTTTTCCACGTGAAATCCTTTTTCTTCCTATCTGTCTAGTTGTGATTAATTGGCAGTATCCTTATAATTAAGTGATTCTGTGGTTTTGTTTTTTTCTCAACCTATGTAAATTCTTTGGAAACAAAACTAAATAAAAAGGCAATTGTAGCGAGTAAGGAATCACATTTCTACATAGAGGACCTTAAACAAATTTCTGAAACAATTGCCAAGAACACTTTTTCAATATCTCAATTGTGGTTTGGAGATCAGAAACAATGTTTTTTTAAATATCATGCTAAATTATAAATAAGCAAATTCTGCTGTGATTTCTCCTGCCGTGCAAATTGTTGAATCTCGTGAAGTTGCAAGATAAGTGGAAACATAAAAGATCAAATAGAGCATGCAAGAAAACATTCTAAGATGCTGCATTCCAGTCAGTCAACCAAGCCCTTTTCAGTGACTGTAGATTTCATTTTCATTCTCCCTAGTTTCCATCTCACCCATGTAACAAACACACACAAACACACACACAGAAGAGAGAGAGAGTTTTATAAGCCTTTAAGGTTTTCCGCAGCAGAATAACAGAATAACAGAGTTGGAAGGGATTTTCGAGACCTTCTAATCCAACCCCCTCCTCATGCAGGAAATGTTATACCATTACAGACAAGTGGCTGTTCAGTTTCTTCTTAAAAGCCTCCAGATGGAGCACCCAAAACTTCTGAAGGCAAGCTGTTCCACTGGTTAATTGTTCTCACGGTTAGAAAATTTCTCTTTTGTTCTAGGTTGCTTCTCTCTTTCATTAGTTTCCATCCATTGTTTCTTGTTTTGCCTTCTGGTCCTTTGGGAAATTGGTTGAGCCCCTCTTCTTTGTTGCAGCAAAGAAGAAGGGATCAACCTATTTGATTACCTGAATAGTCTTAAATAGAAAGTAGTACTTTCTGCTTGAGTCCTTTTTATAGGAATTACCTTTTTATTGTATTTCAAACACTAAAAACATCGGCTAATGCTTGGAATGCTTCTCTAACCAGTTCTTGCTTCTAAAAAATGTATGATCTTCATAGTTTGCAGAAGACAGCAGCAAACCTGTGCCAAACTCAGCTATCTGGCACAGATTATTTTTCTTATAGTATTTCCCTTTTTTGGATACGTTTCTCTGGCTCTATAGATTCCTTGAAATCTTGCCGATACTGTCATTTCCATGAATAATTAAACTCCATGTATTTGGTATGAATAGTTAATGTAAGAATTTCTGTGGAGCAAGGCTGTGTGATAGCATTTAAAACATATTTTAACGGAACGTCATTCAAAAGTAAATATCAAGCTGGTATGTTGAAAAGGCTCCATACTATCTTAACTACTACTGATCCTATGGTCCCTATATTAATCCATTTGAAGGATCCTTGGTATTCTCTGAGCTCCAAGGACCCCTGAGCTATGAATAATTCTCTTCCATCAATTAAATCAATTTCTCCTTTATCAAATATTACATTTCTGCACAATTCCTATCAGAATCAACCTCTCTTTGAGGATATTTGCCCCTCTCTCCAGCTTAGTCATCACTGTATATAAGATAGGCCACCATATACGTTTTCTAAATAAATATATTAAAAAATACAAATCCAATAATCCCATATTTAGATCTATCTATAGATTTCAAAAAAATTCAGAAGTGTGAGGACTCATCTAGTCTCTGAGGAAATGTTGCTGTTATTACTAATAAAAATAAATATTTTCAAACTTCCTCTGTGCTTGAATGCATTTCGACTTTCAGTTTTCAGCACTCTTTAATAAAAAACATGTCAATAGTGAGATAATATAGTTGTCATGGGAACTAAATACTTTAATTAGACTCTTCTTCTTCCAGATAATACATTTCTAAGAAAAACTCAAATACTGGAAACAGCAATGCAAGAACACCGGTGTAATTTTTCTAAAAGTTTTTTTTATTTGTTTTGTTTTTTTTAAATTAACTAAAATGTTCTGGGCCCAGAGAAAATAGGATAGAATGTTTGGATTAGCAGTAATTGTTGACATAAGGAAAATGTATTTCTGGAAACAGAATTTGAATGTTAAACTACTGCTTGTGTGTGCCGACTATCTAAAACTTGTACAGCTGAATGGTTTATAATGAAGCAGATATATACATATATCAATGCACATAAAATATTTGGTAGATGCACACTGAAAGACAGTATCAGAATAAATGGAAAGGCTGTCATTTGCTATTCCATTAAAAAAAATTAAGGCATTAATCATTGTTTTTCAACATGCCATTTAAATGGGCAGCTTATTGCTGCTAAAATATTATTACTCTGAAAAGGCATCAAAACAAAGTTATAAGCTTTGTTTTTGATAGTACAAATCCTCACTAGGTAACACATTGAATGTTTCATTTAAATGTGTGTGAATTTCAAGATACTTTAGAGACAGTGCTAATTTGCAAGCCAGGATTGGGTGTAGATACAGCTTGCTGTCTTCTAGAAACAAGAGGAAAGTCAGGTGAAATTATACAGTCACATTTGTAGTTAGAAGCCAGGCATCGTAGTCTTAATTAAAGATGCAGTGAGGACAAGAGTGTCAGGATAACATACTGATAATGTGAAATATACAACTGAAAAGAGTGCAAACCATTAATTATTACTGTATTCCACTTAACATTCACAGCACAGATTTCCTATTATGAAACAGCATTTCACCCAGTTCTATGAATAACATATCTATAGTACTTTGAAGAAAGTCACACTGCATTTAATCAGTCTTATTTCCATATAAGTTGTGTATATGATTGCACTTGTGTGTGGAATGAGTAGAGTTTATCAACTGATACATATTTGCACACGGTTTGGATGGTAAAATTTGTCATATGGATGTTTACTTATGACTGGGTAAAATTGAATAGAGCCAGAGAGAGAGCTGAATGTTTTGTAACAATATTGCCTCATGGTGTAACCGGAACAATCTAGAACTGAACACACTCAAAACCGTAGAAATGGTGGTAGACTTTAGAAGAAACCTTCCCATACTACCACCTCTTACAATACTAGACAACACAGTATCAACAGTAGAGACTTTCAAATTTCTAGGTTCTACTATATCATATGATCTAAAATGGACACCTAACATCAAAAACGTCATCAAAAAAGCACACCAAAGAATGTTCTTTCTGCGCCAACTCAGAAAGCTCAAAGTGCCCAAGGAGCTGCTGATCCAGTTCTACAGAGGAATTATTGAGTCTATCATCTGCACCTCTATAACTGTCTGGTTTGGTTTTGCAACCCAACAGGACAGACACAGGCTTCAGAGGATAATTAGGACTGCAGAAAAAAACAATTACTACCAACCTGCCTTCCATGGAGGATCTATATAATGCACGAGTCAAAAAGAGGGCTGTGAAAATATTTACAGACCCCTCACATCCTGGACATAAACTGTTTCAACTCCTACCCTCAAAATGACACTATAGAGCCCCGCACACCAGAACAACTAGACACAAGGACAGTTTTTCCCCGAAAGCCATCACTCTGCTAAACAAATAATTCCCTCAACACTGTTCAACTATTACAAAGTCTGCACTACTATGACTGCTAATCTTCTCATCACTCCTTATCACTCATCCTCTCCCACTTGTATTTGTAGGACTGTAACTTTGTCCCTTGTATCCTTACGATTTATATTGACTGTTTCCTAGTATAATTTGATTGCTTATTGTACCCTATGACTGTTATTAAGTGATGTACCTTATGATTCTTGACTCTTGACGAATGTATCTTTTCTTTTATGTATACTGAGAGCATTTGCACCAAGACAAATTTCTTGTGTGTCCAATCACACTTGGCCAATAAAGAATTCGAATTCTATAAGATATGGGATAGAATATATCCGAAGTATATCTAAGGTGTAAAAATAGGGGCAATCGCTAGATGGCAGCAACAGGTTGATTTTTTTTCCTTGATCTATCTACTGCCATCTAGAGATATCTGGAATTTTGCATTTCAAGTGGAGAGAGAGAGAAATTCATAAGGTTGTCAGAAATACATGTCAGCATGCAAGCTTTCTGTGCCTGCATTCTCATGTTCTGGAAACTAATTAAGAAATGGAAGCAGTTGCACCCTGCCATCAAAAGATAAGAGTGAAGATTACACAGCCTCACTAAGTATTTGATGGACCATTATTAGTATTTATTTATCATATTTATATGCTGTCTATCTCACAGAAATATTGACTGAGAGGCTTATAATAAAATAATAAAAACCAGTAAATTACAAAAATACTACAATTAAAAGATTAATATGATTATGAACAAACAAAAGAAATGGGGAGAACATGCAGTGTAGCATCTCATTAAATCCCCAATTTTGTGAGACTCCCGAGCCTGTTGATATCACCAGGTTTTGAGGGGCTTCCAAAAAGATTACAAGGATGGGGCCAGTCTCACATCAAGAGGGATAATGTTCCACAGAGTGGGTGCCATGGCAAAAAAGTCCTCCCGTCTTGATCCCATTATGTTGGCCTCATGCAGGTTTCCATTTGCACAGAACAGAGGCCTAAAGTACAATAGTGCAAGATTAACAGCGTGAGATCTTGCACTACTGATCTCATGTGATCTTGCACTGCTTTAGGCCTCTATTCACCATGAATGCACCGAAGCGGGCAAAGGAACCAATGGCTCACTAGATTGTTGCAAGGTAAGTGAGTGTTCTGCTCCACGCCCTTTCCCAACAAATCAAACACACTCCAAAGGGAACAGAAAGCTTGTAATGCTTTTACAAAATAATTAGTTGTGATAAGCACAAGCCTTGCCAAACTGTGCCAGACTTGCCAAAAGATAACAGACAAGAAATAATTTGCAATGCAAGAATCTTCAAATACAAACTCAGGATACTGGAATGTCCACAAGGCTGGAGTTTCAAAACGTCTTTGCCTTCTGCAAAGAAGGTTAGTTTCACAGCTGGCTTTTATCTTCTTGAAGGAAGGGCCATTACCTTGCAGCCTTACTCCAGAGTTGCCTGTAGTGTTGTAGCTGCTCTTTCCTACGAGCAATACTGCACGCATATGCATTTGGCTCCTCGGGAATCTCCTCATCACTGCTGCCAGCTCCCACAATCTCTGAAGGCAGCTGTCCACTCCCTAATGGTCCTGGCCCCTCATCTGAGTCCTTGCTCTCCTCAGCCGCCCGCACCTGATGCTGGCTAACCACAACAGTGAGTCTCCACAGGTCCAGTTCCTATGGAGACCCAGTGGGTGGGTGGGAAAAGGCAGGGGCAAATACTGCAGAGTCTCTGTGGTCATTTGTAACTGTGAACAACCGCTGTGGTGCTGCAACATTTGTAACTTTGGGACTGTGTTGTAAGTACTTGGCGGGGTTATGTCATAACTTCAAAGGGGGCTAAGTGAACTGCCGTAACTCTAGGATTACCTCCATTATATATAGCATACAGGTAGTCCTTGACTTACAATCACAACTGAGCTCAAAATTTCTGTTGCTAAGTGAGGCATTTGTTAATGTTATCCCATTTTACCATCTTTCTTTCAGTTATTAAGTGAATCACTTCAGTTGCTAAATTAGCAACATTGTTGTTAAGTGAATCTGGCTTTCCAATTGACTTTGCTTGTCAGATCGTAAAAAGGGATCACATGACTTTGGGACACTGCAACTGTTATAAATACGAGTCAGTTGTCTGAATTTTGATCACATGACCAGGGGAATGCCGCAATGGTCGTAAATGTGAAAAATGTTCGTAAATGCATTTTTCAGTGCTGCTGAAACTTTGAGCTCTCACTAAATGAACTACTGTAAGTCGAGGACTATCTGTAATACATTACCATTATAATTTATTAACCTTATATAACTTAATAATAATATTGTGGTATTTTTTAATAATAATAAAATAATACAATATTTCTATCTTCAACTATATTAGATTTCAAAGCAATTCAGGAATTAAAAAAATATAGACGTAGGATTAAAGCTAGCTGTATTTTTCTAAGAATTCTGAAGCCCAATTTTTTTTTTCTCAGAAACAAAATTACACTGCAATTCTTTGTCCATTTGATGTAGCAGCAGTAAATCCCTATGAACCACTCAGTGTTATTTCTGAGAAAAAATTCAGGCACCTACCTAATAAAGAATTGTGGTTTTGATGGTTACATAACACCCTAAATTATACTTAAAGCAGAATACATTGGTGAAAGCTTTTAAAGCAGACATATACTGCCGTTCGTTCACTCTAAATCACTTCTGGTGGGATACTAAACCTTTATATAGTAACTAATACTGATAGTCTCACTTAATGACCATAATTGGGACCAGCAATTCCATCACTAAGCAATGCAGCTCTTAAATGACATATCAGTGAGTGTTCCACTTAGCAATCACATTTCTAACAATTCCAGTTGAGTGAATTCCATGTAGTCATTAGGCAAGGACCCCCCCCCCACACACACACAAAACCTGGATCTAAACTATTCTTGGAAGAAGATAATAAACTGCTTCCAGTGCCCCTATCTACTCCCATCTCTGCTCTTTTGGCCACCTTCCTGCCCCTTGCCCCCCAGTCCCAGCTGGCCACCACCACCAATCCCTGCCAACTGTTGCATCCACTGTGTGGCACATGCAGGGATGGGATTCTACCAGTTCGCATCTATTCAGTAGAACCAGTTGTTAACATTCTAACCAGTTCGGAGAACCGGTTATTAGAAGAAATTACTGGCCTAATCCTGTAAGAAAGGCAGAAAGGCAACATTCTGGTGTTGCTTACAGAAACTGCTTCTCCGGTAACCCTTATTACATTCTTGGCAGGACTAGACTTCCTGTCTCTGGAACATCTCTGGAATTTCTTTTCCCTTCCTTTGTTGGTACTTTGCTTGTATGGAGTGACCATTCAGAGTTACAATGGCACTGAAAAAAGTGACTTATGACCATTTTTCACACTTACGACTGTGCAGCATCCCCACAGTCACGAGAGGCCAGGAGTGGAGATGCGTGCCTCGATATGAGTGATGTTGAGTTGGCCACACCCAGCCAATCACATGACCACCAAGCCAGGCCCACCAACTAAGCCACTGCCCACAGAACCGGTTGTTAAAAAATTTGAATCCCAGCCCTTCTGCACATTGAGGCTTTGCACTGGTGCATCCAGGGATTTTCTTACATGTTTCCCAGGACCTCCATTTGTGCCCCACCCAGGGCTTCTGTATACATATTTGCCAGGTCACAGTTAGAGAAGTCTTCCTTTTTCAAGCTTTTCTTTCGCAAAACAAGGTCCCGGCTGGCATGCAAATGAAACAGAGGTGATATTCAGCAGGTTCTGACCAGTTCTGGAGAACCAGTAAGCGGAAGTGTTGAGTAGTTTGGAGAACTGGCAAATACCACCTCTGACTGGCCTTGTCTCCATCTATTCTCTGCCTCCCGAGTCCCAGCTGATTGGCTGGGTCTTCTTTTGTTGCCCTGCAGAGGAGAACAGAGCTGGAAAGCAGGTTAGTGCAGTGGGGAGGGAAGGGAGATTTTACAGTATCCTTCCCCTACCACACCCACCAAGCCACGCCCACCAAGCCACACCATGCCCACCAAGCCACGCCCACAGAACTGGTAGTAAAAAAAAATTGAATTCTACCACTGAAATGAAGGTCCTGGGTGGGACACAAATGGAAGTCATGGCCAGGATGTGAATGGAGTTCCTGCTTCACCAGTTCAAAAGGAAAAAGCATGATAGAAGCCTTGGCTTTTACAGCAGCAGTGCATGATATCATGTGGCAGAGGCACCTGGTAACAGTGCGTAGACAGACATCCAAAGACAAAATGTGAGTTGGTCCGAGTGAGTCTGAATTTTGTTCATCTCAGTGGGGGGCGATGGGCACTACAAGAGCAACTGCATTCTCTTCGCTGATGATGTAAAGCTATTCAACACCACAGACAATACTGCTATCCTGCAGAAAGACCTTGGCTATGTATCAGAATGGTCAAATAAATGGCAACTTCAAATCTCAACAAATAAATGCTCTGTCTTACATATTGGCAAAAAAAATCAGAAAATAAAATATACACTGAATAGTCAAGACCTTGTTGAAGATCCAAACTCTGTCAAAGATTTTGGAGTACTCATCTCAAATGACCTAAGTGCTAGAGCCCACTGTAACTACATAGCCAAAAAGGTGTTAAGAGTTGTTAACCTAATCTTATGTAGCTTTTTCTCTGGTAATATGATATTAATAACTAGAGCATACAAAACATTTGCTAGACCAATACTTGAATACAGCTCATCAGTCTGGAACCCACATTACGTATCTGATATTAACACAGTTGAGAAAGTCCAGAAATATTTCACAAGAAGAGTTCTCCACTCCTCTACTCATTGCAGAATACCTTATGCCACCAGACTTGAAATTCTAGACCTAGAAAACCTAGAACTACACTGCCTTCGGTCCGATCTTGGTATATAAAATCATACATTGCAATGTCCTACCTGTCAATGAATACTTCAGCTTCAACCATAACAGCACAAGAGCAAACAATAGATACAATCGCACCAAACTTGATTGCAGGAAATACGACTTCAGCAACAAAGTGGTCAAGGTCTGGAATACACTACCTGACTCTGTGGTTTCTTCCCCAAACCCCAAAAACTTTAACCTTAGACTGTCTACTATTGACCTCACCCACTTCCTAAGAGCTCTGTAGGGGGCGTGCATAAGCGCACCAACGTGCCTACCGTCCCTGTTCTATTGTTTCTTTTATTTTTATTTTTTGTATATATGTATCCATGTATTCATAACTATGTTTTTACTTATGCCTATTGTCTTGTAAGCAATTGACATAAATAAATAAATATTTAAATATAGCACCATCATACATTTGTGGTCAATGAAAGAATGATTCCTAAGCAAGGACAACCTATAGTTACAGTATATGTATTGTAGAAACATTTACACAGTTATTCTGAACAGTATCCAACAGGAAATAAGCTGCCAGAGCTACACTAATAAAACAGAAGGCAGTACAAGCTCAAGTATATCCAGGGTGGCTTTTAAAAATGTCACGATAATCAGATGCTTCCAGAATGTTCTAATAACAGCTCAGTTGAAGATTCTAACTTTTAAGGCCTTCAGTGGACTGTGCATACCATGTGGAACAGCCTAACCCAGTATGCCTAAATCTGTGAAGACCCTCCCCCGCCACTTCTCTATGTCAGAAAAATAACTAGTCTCGTGCAGCAAAATCAACCATGTCTTGCGGCACTCTAAAAATATAATTATTATCCCCAAATCTTTCATGGGTACCAAATAAAGTGAACTGTAGTTTTGATAGTGCCATGAGCCTCCAGGTCGTCTATCAAAATTACAATAGAACAAGGTTTATTTTGTGATGGTTCCCTTTTCCTACTGCTGCCTATCAGTCAGTTGAAATCAAGGGAGCAGTGTGGGAGGAAAAAAATGTAATTATTGCCCTTAATTTTGTGTTATCAAATTGCACATAGAATATTGTAGCCAGGTCTGGACACCACATTTTGCGAAGAATTTTGACATAGTTTATCATGTCCTGTCCGAGGAGACTTAATAAAGATCATAATTAACAGTTGAAGTCTACATTTCAACTGTTAATTATTGAAAAATTAGTGGTTTTTCAAATTTTTTTGTTTTTTTAAATGTTTATTTATTCAAAGTTTCAAAGAATTTTAAAAAAGAGAAACAAATTCTCACATTTTACAGTGATATCATAGCAGTATGAATATCCTTCAGTAACAATTAAGTTCATTTGCCATAAGTGTATCTATAGCTAATTTACTAATTCCTTACTTGTTATATTACTATTAAAATACAATCCTTATCTATCTATATTACTTTACATATATGCACATATTTGTTATATTTCACATTCTTCTTTACAATTTCATTGATCATTTTTACAAAGCATTTTTACTCCATTTTACTTCCTCTTTTTTAACCAGTTATCTCACACATTCCATATTGTAAAATATTCTTCTTCCCTGTTTTTTAATAACATAGTTTTTCAAACTTCTCCTAAGTTTGAAAACACACTAATCTGCATCAAGCCTGGGAGATTTCCTGTACTGTAGATAGAATACAGAACATAGAAGAACAGAGTTGGAAGGGACCTTGGAGGTCATTTAATCCAACTCCCTGCAGAAGCAGGAAAGGCTGTACTAGAGATGGCTAATATTTTCAGCATTAAAGTGTTGTCGCTAATCATCAGCATGGGTTCCTGTACCCATAATGCAATGCGTGTGAGATCCCCCCACCCCCTGTGCATGCGTGCGTGACCCCCGTGCCACGTGCCTCAGCATATGTGCGCGTGACCCCGCTGCATGCACCCCGCCCACCCATGCATGTGAGTGCATCTCTCCCCCCACGCAGCGCAGCAGATACCCAACAATTATCTGGCTGGCAGGGGACACATGAATGCACAGTGGATCAGTTCCAGACGATGGCTCACATGCCGGCAGAAATGGCTCTGCATGCCATTTCCGGCACACATGCCCTAGGTTCTCCATCACAGGGCTATACTAGAGGTGGTATTCAGCAGATTCTGACCAGTTCTGGAGAACCAGTAGTGGAAATTTTGAATAGTTCAGAGAATCGGCAAATACCATCTCTGACTGGTCCCGCCCCCATCTATTCTCTGCCTCCCAAGTCCCAGCTGATTGGGTCTTCTTTAGTTGCCCTGCACAGGAGAACGGAGCTGGTGGGGCAGTAACCTTCTCCTGCCACGCCCACCAAGCCACGCCACAGAACCGGTAGTAAAAAAAATTGAATACCACCACTGAGCTATACCATACAGTAGCAGAATGGTGAAATATTAGCTGTTAGTTTTTAAATCTGGAGAAAAACCCTGACACTCTACTGGCTACTTCCTTGACTTTAATGAATGAAACTTGACACTCTGCCAAAGTTCTCCTTAAACCCCAAGTGTCAGGAAGAATTGTAAAATGGTATTGTCAGGCCCCCAAACCAAGAAAAAAACATGTGCTGACTCGTCTGAGCTATTATTTTTTAAACAAGTTTTATTCAATTTTTCCAAAACAACATTAAAAAAAGCTCTTTTCAGTGTACAACATAATTCCGAGTCACCACTTTTACATAAGAATATGACAGTAATTATATATTCATTTTTACATTCAATATTCTGCCTTGTCCATTTTTAACTTAATTCTATTATTACTTCTCCATTTCAACATAAGAAAAGAAACAAACACATTAATTCTGTTAAGTGATATTACTTTCATTCTAAGCATCTTCTCAATTCATTTCAATTTATTTCAAATGTATTCCTTAAGCATTAACATTTCTTTTAAGCGTGGCCTTTTCCAAAGTACTCTTTTCTCATTTAAATCACTAATAGTTCCCATATCTTCATACTTATTCCCTTTTAATCCTTTTTTATCTTGTCAAATTTGCAATTCCATCGCATATTCTTTTCTTAAAGTCTAAATTAATACAAGTTTTTCACATAAAACAAAACATAAATTTCTGAGTTATTTTATTGTTTCACGTCTATAGATAAAATCTTGCCAGTTTATTTATGTCTAGCATATACTCTGTAAACTATTAGTGAGGGGCTGTCTTTCCCCTCTTTCTTTCACACATTGAAAATTAATTTAAAATTAAGTTAAAGTATTTAATATAAATATAAAAAACAATAAAGACTTGGATTGAATTGCCCTTTACACCTATGGAATGCATTCCTGGGAATCCACCACCTTACTAACACAACTTCAGAGTTTTTTTTTTTTTTTCTCTTCATTGTTCTTCAAAAGACAGGTGTACAAATCATAAAATCATGGATGTTTGCTTTCCTGGCATGGATGGTACTGGAAGCTGGAAATCCTGCTATCAGGCAGGACCTATTAGACTGCAGTCTGAACAAAACACCTGGCCAAAGTGGAAGAAAAGATTCAAATCCAGACAAATGCTTCTTAAATTGGTTTCTTTTCTATTAGCTTATGTATATAAAACAAGCAGCTGAAAGTGTGAAAGATCCTTAAGTTGTACCAAAAAAGAAAATGATATTGACTGGGATAGGAATTTTGTCCAAGTTTTATTAAATGAATAAATATATCCATTTTAACACCAGCTCGAAGGCACCATCAGGAAGAATAAATAAATCTACAAGCATTCCAACAATAAAAGAAAAAATAATAAAACCAGAAGCTTTTTTCACAGCAAAAGAATTGGGTAGCAGATTTCAATATAACCTTACACAATGCACACTACTGCAACTATTTATTCGTTTGTTCTTTGTTATGGAAACGAATCTAAATTCTTCTGAAATATACCAATAAGTGAAAATCCTTGCCACAGTACATTTACTTAGATCTGCTTGCTTGTGGGTTTTGTTTTATTTTGTTTGTTTTTAAACTAACTTCCTTGGGATACTAAATTTCACTTAGTATCACCCAAGTCATTAAGCTCTGCAAAGTCAATGGTTTTATTAATCAAATAGTGTGAGCAATGGGGATAGTATGTAATTGTAACTTTTAAGAATTTGCCAATTGAAGAAGTAGGGAAGAACTCCAAACTTCACCTGATACACCAATCCACACTTCTCATGGACCATATGGTTCCTTTGATGGTTCAGCCAAAGTATAAGAAAGTTACCGATGAGGAAAAAAAATGATTTCAGTCAGCCCATTTCATGGTGGATCTACCTTCCTTTGGTTGGAAATTTAAAGTAGACCCATTCTTTTAAATGTAGCTTTTAGCTGGAACGTCCCAAAAAGAATTTCAGGGAAAACCTGCCTTTTATCTTCATTGGGAAAGGAAAGAAATGAATGAAATTATTCATATTAGTTCTGATCTTTTTTTCTTTTTCTTTTGTGAATGCATGAGAAGGTCTCTTTCATTTTGGTACATAAAAGGAGGATTGTTTGAATGCTGATTGTCACTTCAAAAGCAAACCAGCCTTTTGTGATCTAAAATATTTTGCATTTAGTAAAAACTTTCCTGTAGTGGGTGATCGGTTTTTTTCCTCCTTGTACTATGCAAGTCTTTTAAAGTAACTTTCTCTTATATCCTCAAAGCTCATTTGGCCTAGTATCCTAGGAGAATGGAGTTGCTTTATGATGTTGATTTAGTATTATCAATCCTTTCAGATTCATAGGCTGTTTTTCCTCCTCTATTGTTTAGTTATGTGACTACCTTTCAGCATAGTTTTTCTTGACAATCATAATATAATTACAGTATATTTTTTTTGTGATACCAGGATTACCAATATTGCTTAAAGAAGGAAATTTAAGATATTCAGAATCTTGATGGATTGGCATGGCATGCAAGTAGCTTTGTTTGTTTAATCTAGAAATGTGCATCATTACATATTGTTATAATAAGCCTATCATATACAAACAATAATATATTATATGTGTGTGTGTGTGTGTGTTTTCTTAAGTTTTTGCAGGTATTTATATATATGGTATTCAGCTTTGTTCGGGTATTTTCCTATGTCATTATAGTTGTGCTTTTAAAGAATCTCATCTGCCATCATCAGGCTTGTGTATTGTGTTCGTCTGTGAGTCAGGCTTTCACAGCTGTTTCTGTTTTAAATTTGGTGCTAGCCAACTGCTCTGTTAGAATGTTTTTTTCTTCATCCTGATTGGTTGGGAGTCTTGGTCTGTGTTTATTGGTCTTGGAGTTTGCTGTGTTCTGCTTGATTGGTGTTTCTAATATCTTCTGTCTGTTTTGTAGAGTTTTTTTGACTTAGCAACATTGTGTTTCCTGTATTGGAGGCTTTTAGTGCCAATGCCACCCACAAACACAAACTATGGTTAAGATACATCGATGACACATTTGTTATTTGGCCCCTGGAAAAGAAAACCTAAACAATTTCCTAACATACCTAAACAGCACACACCCCAAAATCAAATTCACCATGGAAATGGAAACAAGCAAAAAACTATAATTCCTAGATGTACTAATCTACAAAAAAAAAACAGATGGCACACTAGGACTTCCAGGCCGCTCCTCCCCGTCGCAGGGAGGTGGACCAATTACGATGGTACCGCCCCAGGCGCCTGATGGATCCAGATAGGTTCCTGACAGAGCTTGGGCCTTGTCCCGACGTTCGAGCACACGACTTGGTTGAGGACCTGGTCACCACCTGGGTCAGGGTGGTGGCTGGGGACCTTGACCAGGTCGGGCCCTTGCTGCCTCTGACCCGGCGCCGCTCTCACTCGGACCCTTGGTTTTCCGAGGGGCTGAGGGAGATGAAACGCCGGAAAAGACACCTGGAGAGTATTTGGAGGACCACCCGCTCCGAATCCGACCGAACACTATTACGGTCTTATATTAAGACCTATTTAGTGGCGATAAGGGTGGCAAAGCATTCGTACTTTTCTGCACTTATTGCGTCTGCGGGAAATCGCCCAGCTGCCATGTTTAGAGTGACCCGCTCCCTCCTGGAAGGGGGAGCACGGGAGTACCCCTTGCAGGGACGGGCTGAGGACTTTTCAAATTTCCTGTTGGATAAAATCGCTCAGATCCAGGATGGGCTGGACTCTGAATGGGCAACTCTGGGTGGGGGGTCAGAGGCGGACTTTGGAGAAGTCATTTGGGAAGAGTTTGATCCTGTGACCCCCAAGAACGTGGACAGGATGCTGCGGGGGCTGAATGCTACCACAGGTTTATTGGACCCGTGCCCCTCCTGGCTGGTGTTGACCACTCGGGAGGTGACACGAGGTTGGTTCCAGGGTATTATTAATGCTTCTTTGAGTGAGGGATATCTGTCCGCCATCTTGAAAGAGGCGGGGGTGAGACCCCTCCTCAAGAAACTGTCCCTGGACCCAACTCTGTTATCTAATTATCGTCCGGTCTCCAACCTTCGCTTTGTGGCGAAGGTTGTTGAGGGTGTGGTGGCACGACAGCTCCCCCAGCACCTGGATGAAGCTGTCTATTTAGATCCATGCCAATTGGGCTTCAGGCCCGGGCACAGCACGGAGATGGCTTTGGTTGCATTGGTGGATGATCTCTGGAGGGCCCATGACAGAGGTCATTCCTCTGTCCTGATCCTATTAGATCTCTCGGCAGCTTTTGATACTGTCGACCACAGCATCCTATTGTGATGGCTGGAGGGATTGGGGGTGGGGGGCACTGTTTTGCGGTGGTTCTGCTCCTTCCTCTCCAGCCGTTCGCAATTTGTGTTGGCAGGGGGGCAGAGATCGGCCCCGAGGCCCCTGGTTTGCGGAGTTCCTCAGGGGCCGGTGCTCTCGCCCCTTCTGTTCAACATTTATATGAAGCCGCTGGGTGAGATCATCCGTGGCTTCATGGTAGAATTCCATCAGTACGCTGATGATACTAAGCTGTACATTTCTACCCCGGGTCACCCCGATGTAGCCGAGTTAATGGCCTGGTGTCTGGAGGCTGTGCGGTGTTGAATGGGGCAGAACAGGCTTCAGCTCAACCCATCTAAGACTGAGTGGCTGTGCTTCCCGGCGCCCCGATATAGCCAGCTAGTTCCATCGCTGGCTGTGGGGGAGGGGGAAATTCTTGCCCCCACAGAAAGGGCTCATAATCTGGGTGTCCTCCTGGACGTGCGGCTGTCATTGGAGGACCATGTGGTGGCCGTCGCCAGGGGGGCTTTTGGTCAGGTCCGTAGGATCTACCAGTTGCAACCCTTTTCTGGATCGGGGAGCGCTTTGCATGGTCACCTCCGCCCTCGTGATCTCCCACCTAGACTATGCCAATGCTCTCTACATGGGGCTTCTCTTGAAGAGCACCCAGAGGCTCCAGCTGGTGCAGAATGCGGCCGCGCGGGTGGTGTTGGGAGCTCCACGGGGCTCCCATGTTATGCCACTCCTGCGTGAGCTGCATTGGCTCCTGGTGGCCCTCCGGGTGCACTTCAAGGTTTTAGTTACCATCTTTAAAGCGCTCCATGGCTTGGGACCAGGATATTTGCGGGACCGCCTCCTGCCATTATCGGCCTCCCATCGACCAATATGCTCCCATAGAGTCGGCCTCCTCGGGGTGCCGCCGGCTGGACGGCTGGCGACTCCAAGAGTGCAGGCCTTCTCGTTGGAAGCACCCTCCCTCTGGAATGAATTGCCCCCGGAGATGAGGACCATCCCTGATCTCCTGACCTTCCGGTGCGCATTGAAAACTTATTTGTTTCATCAAGCCGGTCTGGCCTAGGGTATTTAGGGGATTTTAATTAGGGTTCGTTTGGTTTTTAGTTTTTAGCCCTTTTTTTTAGCTTTCAGCCTTTTATATTTGGTCTTTTAGTAGTTTTTAATTTTGTACTGTTTTTTGTATTTTAATGTGGCTGTATACCGCCCTGAGTCCTGTTAGGGAAATAGGGTGGTATATAAGTTTAATAAATAAATAAATAAATAAATAAATATACCAGAAGAAAACACACACCAACCGCTACCTCAATGCCCAATCCCACCACCACCCAGCACAGATAAACTCTGTGGGCAAAACACTAATTTCCAGAACCAAACGCCTAGCAGACAAGACACACATAAAGACTTAACTATGCACCCTGACCAAAGTACTGACAGCCAACGGCTTCCACAAAAGCAAAATCACGGGCCTGAACGACAAAAACACACTGAGACATAATGGAGACCTAGAAGATGAACAGACCTATGGAACAGCTGTCCTGCCCTACATAAGAGGCACTATAGACAAAATCAGTAAGATACTACACAGGCATCACATCAAGTCTGCCTTCAAAACAGACAGAAAAATAGCAGCCATCTAAGAAACACCAAAGATAAAATTGACCAGGAAAACCAAGGCATATATGAAGTCCCCTGCACATCATGCCCTGCCTCATACATCGGACAGACCAACAGAAGAATAAATACCCGCCTGGATGAACACAAAAATGCAGTAAAAAAGTTGGAACACACTTCCTCACTAGTCCAACACATGAAAGCCACAGATCATAGCATCGACTTCAATGGCACCAAAACCCTAGCCACTATAGAAAACCCCAGCTACACAATTATCAGAGAAGCCATAGAGATTGAAAAAAGACCTGAAAGCAGGAATAGAAGAGATGACTCTACCAGACTGTCAATTATCTGGAAGCCTGCACTCACAAACAAAAAAAATCTCCACACCACAAGCCAAGCAAACACCTGGGCACAAACAGAGTCGTCCCCCCCCCCCCGATACCTCCAGCCCAAACACACCCCAACCAGCCACCCAGATGAACCCTAGCATCCTAATAAATGATAGCCGGCCATTCACCCGAAGCCAAGCCGCACTAAAAGCCTCCAATACAGGAAACACAATGTTGCCAGCCAATCAAGCCAAAAAAACTCTACAAAACAGACAGAAGATATTAGAAACACCAATCAAGCAGAACACAGCAAACTCCAAGACCAATAAACACAGACCAAGACTCCCAACCAATCAGGATGAAGAAAAAAACATTCTAACACAGCAGTTGGCTAGCACCAAATTTAAAACAGAAACAGCTGTGAAAGCCTGACTCACAGACGAACACAATACACAAGCCTGAAGGCAGATGAGATTCTACTGAAACGTCGCTACAACTTTAAAAGCACAACTATAATGATGTGGGAAAATACTCGAACAAAGCTGAATACTATATATCTATATCTATCTATATCTATCTATATACATACATATATACTGTATACTTATGTATACGTATACGTATGTGTATATGTATATGTATGTATGTACACACACACACACACACACATATAAAATATATAAATAATACACAGGCAAACAACCAGTACAAACTCAAGGTAAACCTCTCTAAATTCGATTGCAGAAAATACGACTTCAATAACAGAGTGGTCAATGCCTGGAATGCCCTATCCAGCTCTGTTGTTACAGCCTCAACCCCTCACCCTAACCTCAAAGTATCTATTGTGGACCTCACCCCATTCCTAAGAGGTTCTTAAAGGGGCATGGATAAGCACACCAGTGTGCCTACTGTCCCTGTTTTACTGTCTCCATTTATCTGTATTTACTTCCTTCGTTCTTGTTTATGATCATAATTATACTTGTTATCTTGTACATGTTCGACAAACAAAATAAAATAAATAAAACACACACAGTCCACTTTGGTTGCTTGAAAGTAGTTCAGTCTTAGAACAAAAATGAATGAAAACAAATGTTAATAAACTTACTTTACAATTTGATGTCGTAAGATCTGTGTCCTGAACTTCAACATTGCTGATGATCAGAACACATACTTAGTTTAGCAGAGTAAAGGAGGGGAGTGCTTTCAGACTTCCAAGATTGATGTTAGCCTTCAAGGCAGTCCATTCCAAAAGCACAAACCATGAGTACTAACACTACCTTTATTATGGGGTTTCAGTAGCAGTCTTGTAAGTCTGAAAACACTTCCTTCTTCCTGCACTTTTACTTTCCAGAAAACTCAGGAGGGTCCCAGGAATGCTTTGAACCTAACCATTTCCCACAGCACCAAGAGTCTCAGCTGCATTGAACCTGTCCATTTCCTACAGCATTAGGAGAAGCCATTCTGTAGATGCTGTGCTGCTAGGTTTAGCATGCATGTGTGAAAAGGCCACTTCCTGTATAGCTTCTAGACTATGTAATGGACTTTCTCAGTATTTAGGAGGAGAGCAGAATGCATCTCCTTAATCAACAGTTAATCTGTAATTATTATTTAAGATATTAAATACTACTAAAATCATTGTATAAATGTACCTGTTGGTCAAAGAGAAGTCAAAAGAGGTTAAAGGTAGTCTCAATTTTTGCACAATGAATATATTTTTACCATGCAAATGGTAAAAGGAATGGAAGAGTCTTTATACTTCTTCCTGAATCTGTTTCTCACCTGGTCTATTGATAATTCTTTGCTTTCTCTCTCCTTTGTGTTTCCATTTCTTCAATACATAGTTTGGCAGAAGTGACATTTTCCTTTCCTAAACATTTCTTAATATTTTTTTTTCTTTTCAGATAAAGAATGTCTCTTAGTGTTCACTGACAGCTGGATTAAACCCACATCCATGATAGCTACATTATGAGCATGTTACTTTTCAGTGGAATGCTCTGATGCTTATTATTCAGGATTCTTTTGATGCTTTGCTGATGTTTAGGAATACAAAATCATCTAACAAGACTACATTCAATAAATTTTCAGCAAGAGGAAATGGAGAAATAAGCCTGACAGAGAAAGACACATGTCAGGTCTTCTAGCAAATGTTTTTTTTTCCCAGAATTTTGCTGCGAGTAAGGTTAAACCAGAGATCTTTACAAAAAATTTGTTTTTTAATCCCAATTGCTCTGTCTAGCCCAGGACTCTCTAAACTTGCCAACTTTAAGACTTGTGGACTTCAACTCCCAGAATTCTTCAGCCAGCATAGCTGTAACTTCATTATGCAAATAAGAACTCTTCCTGTCAAAATGGCAGTAGAATTAGCAGGAATGCACTCTCTTTCCTCCATTCATTATGGTGCTTTTAGTCTTTAAACCAGAAAGCTAATATCTCATTTTCCAAGAAACATGCCATAGAAATCAATCTATTATTCATTGAGTAATATCATTCATTAAAGTGTTGTCACTAATCATCAGCCAAAGCAGTTAAACAAACTTCATCTTCTAAAAAGGATAAATTATATGGAATCAAAATTGGAAGCAAATTTGCAGTGCATCTCACACATGAAAAAGTATAGCTTAATATTTTGAATCAATTACATATATGATGTACAGTATATTCCACAAATAAATTTGCCTTTTGTTCATCCTATCTAAATTTGTGAGGCATTCTGGTATGTTTTACCTGCAAGATGAGGTAATGCTATGTCCTTAAATGTTGTTGTAATATTCTGTTGTATGGTGTGTAAACTCTGCTCACCAATAGATGAAGATTCTCAGTCATCCATGTTATGGCAAATGGACTTTTTTTTCTTGTTAGTTTGAGACATTTCACTGCGCATCCAAGCAGCTTCATCAGACAGAACAAGTTAGTTAAGCAGTGAGTCATTGGAATGCACCAACTCTCCCCACACCAACCTCATGAGTTTCTTCCCAAAGTGCTCACAGGTGCTAAGTTAGTTAATATCAGTAATTGTAGCTATGAGTGCTGTATTTTCTTGACTGCATTAAAGTAATTCATTCATTCATATATGACCCAGCACATTGTAAAAAAAGAAATGAGATATTTCTACCCTGATTTATTTGGGAAAAGAGGTGAGGGACACAATTAGAGCTATTATACAAAACTCTTCAGATTTTAAGAACTATTATAGTTTGTTTGTTTATTTAAGGGTGTACTTTGGTGACCAACACAATACATCATGTTTTTTGTTCTTGAAGATCTACTACCAATACTGAAGATTGATTTTGTGCATGCACATGCAATTATGTAATTTTGATTTGACTGTTGATTAAATCAGCATGGATCAGCCTAGCTTTCAGTGGAGAGCATTTCTATTCAGGGGAGAGTAATGTCTTTGCTGTGCCTTTGCTTAACTCTGATAGACTGCAAACATCCCCAGTCCTTTAGGACTGTGTGATTCAACACAGGGAGAAGCACATTCTCATATATGAATGACATTCCCAGGCAAGTGCTTTCATATGAATCTGTCCATTTTGCCCAGTATTGCTGAACTGTTTTATTTATTGTATCTTGCTTGTGAAAGTTAACATTCTTTTCTTTCTCCTTCCTTCCTTCCTTCCTTCCTTCCTTTCTTCCTTCCTTCCTTTATTTCTTTCTTTCTGTATTTTGTAAAAAGGTCATTTTATGGTAATAATTCTATACAATAGAACATTTTAAAGGATTATGCTGTGTCTTACATATTAAGTTCCTAAATCTTACATCCCAAAATATGGCAATTTGGTGGCCGTGCGAATCAAAATATAAGCATTCAAAGAAAGAGGTACTGTAAAATAATCATTTTTTTCATAGTGGACATTGAATATATCTGATAAAATGCAGGTAATGTAAAAAATTCTCTTAGCACTATTAATAGATACTGTTAATCAAATATCTCATCCATCAGTGTGGCATGCCTGAATATTCTTCCTCCCTGCTTTGAGGACTAAAGTGGATTATCTTGAAAGAAATGGAACAGTATTTTATGTTTTAATAATACTGAAGTCTTCTGATCCATTCTTTATGCCTAAAAGTAACAGATTGTAGAGTTGGTAGTTATTGTAATAAAGACATGTTTGATTTTTTTTAATTTTTTTCCTGCTCATCTGTCCAACTTTTTAACTTCATATCCATTTTCATCCTTATGTACATAATTCTGGGAAAAAACTATTTGTTGCTTAAAAGAAAATCTGTAAATCTAAAATTGTACATGTGGTCCTCAGATTATGATAGCAATTAGGACTGAAATTTCTGTTGCTAAGTGATGCAATTGTAAAATGCAATGTCCTGTGAATGCATTGGCTAGTGATAACAATCCTGTCCATCCTGGTTGCCATTAAGTTTCCTAAATCTAACATCCCAGGAGCCCATGGCTTTTTAAGCAAGAAGGGGAAGGAATCCTAGACAAGCAGATTAGCAGGTGAAAGCTGTGGGTGAAAGCTACGGGGTGGGGAGAAATTGACAGAAATTGTAAATGTGATCTGGCTCGAATTTGGATCACATGATTTCAAAGGGTGCTGCAACAGCTGGATTTTTGACAAGCGGTTACAAGTCCATTTTTTTCATCACTGTCATAACTTTAAATGGTTGATGAATGGATGGATGTGTAACCTGAAACTACTTGTATCTCTTCTCATCTGCCCTTACTGCAGAGATCTCTCAGTAGTGGGAATATGCATTGCAAAATTTTTAGAACACCTAATCTTGTTTTATGCAATAGTAGGTATCAACATTTTAAAAATACAATAAGAATTCTGTTGCATTTTATTGCAGAAGAACTATAGGTAGTCCTCAGTGTACGACCAGAATTAGCGCTTGAATTTTTATCATTAAATGAAGTGGCCATTGAGGTTGAAGTGGTCATCATGTGACCATACGAATTTTATGGCCTTTTTTTGCCAGTGTCGTTAATCAGATCTGGCTTCCCTCCTTGATCTTGCTTGTTGGAAACTGTCTGGGTGGGTCACAAATGATGAGCATATTTCCCTGGGATGTAGCGACCATCATAAATACATTCTAGTTGCCAAGTATACAAAATCGCAATCATGTGACTGTGGGAATTCTGCAATAGGCATAAGTGTGTGGAAGGTCGTAACTCAGTTTTCAGCACTGCCATAACTTCAAAGGGTCACTAAAAGAATAGTCATAAATTGAGAACTGCCTGTACTCAGCTACTACACTGATAACTATAATTTAATTACATTAATTTCAAAAGGATATGTGAATTTACACGTTTTCTGTATATATGTTTTCTCATTGTAGCTAAAGTTGCTGTAGTAACCCAGCTGAATTTACAGAGTAAAAAGTAAAGAGTCAAATTTCCTCTCCTAGAAATACCCTGTGGGGTATTTCCTAGTTTTACACATCCTAGCTTTACCACCTGCCTTGGGTTAGTGGCCTGAGTAGATGTCAAAGAGATGCTGTTATTGAGAAACAATTTTCAATATAAAGATCTTCCAATATGCATAAAACACACAAGGACTGAACATACATGAAGGCTGTCCAGAGAAAAAGGATTGGACTTAAAGTCTTGCACATTAAAGCAAAATAAACGTAGGCAACTATTGACTATGTAATGCTTTCCTCTTCCTCTAAAGAAGACATGATTCCCATCTGCTTGTAAGTGAGTAGTTTGACCAGAGCCACGATGGCAAATCTATGGCACCCATGCCAGAAGTGGCACGCAGGGCCATCTCTGCCAGCACACCAGCCGTCACCCCAGCTCAGTTCCACTGCACATGCACGCACACCTTCTGCCAACCAGCTGATTTTTGGGTATCTGTCACACTTGCGTGGGGGGTGGGGCACATGCGGGAGATGTGTGCGCATGTGCAGGGGCGGGGAGCATGGGGGTTATGGGCGCAGGGGCAGGGGCAGCGAGGGGGGGCTCATGCATGCATGTACAGGGGGCAGGATAGCATGGGGGAGTCGTGTGCACATGCGCAAGGGGGCAGGGAAGTCCAGAGGAGTCACGTGCGCATTGCATTATGGGTGCAGGCACGCGACAACAAAAAGGTTAGCCATCACTGAACTAGAGGTTGGAGGAAAAATTTTAGCTCTCCTTTCCCGCCCATACCTCACACTTGCCTTTTTCCTACTGAGGAATTACCTGAAGTTTCCAAAAGAACATTAGCGTTGTAGACCTAGAGAGGAAACATTGTGTGGGGTCTCTGTCTCCTGTTCAACACATCATCTTTCCTCAGGGGTGGGATTCAAATTTTTAACAACCGGTTCTGTGGGCGTGGCTTAGGTGATGGGCGTGGCTTGGTGGTCATGTGACTGGGTGGGCGTGGCTTGGTGGACATGTTATTGGCTTGGTGTGGCCAACTCAATTATCACTCACATCGAGGCACGCATCCTCTCACCTGGCGTCTCATGACTGTGGGGATGCTGCAACACTAATCGTAAGTGTGAAAAATGGTCATAAATCAGTGCCATTGTAACTTTGAATGGTCGCTCCAGCAGCAAGCAAAGTACCAGCAAAGGAGGGGGAAAAAATTCCAGAGACATTCCTGAGACAGGAAGTCTAGTCCTGCCAAGAACAGTAATAAGGGTTAACGGAGAGTCAGTTTCTGTAAGCAACACCAGAATGTTCCCTTCCTGCCTTCCTTACAGGATTAGGCCAGTAATTTCTTCTAACAACCGGTTCTCCGAACTGCTTAGAATGTTAACAACCGGTTCTAGGGAATAGGTGCGAACTGGTAGAATCCCACCCCTGATCTCCCCCAGGAAGATCCTGCTTGAAACACAGGGATGCCTATTCCCTACCTTGGAAGCAGCTGTCAGTTTGGTGAGTGCAGGTGGCATCATAACAGTTGCACTTAGGTTTGATTGTTTTCCACAGGTCTTAAATCCAAGATCTAAGAGAAAGACAACAATATTTATAAAATCTCAATTTCAGTAAACTAATTAAACCTTTTCAAGCTCCTTGTTCCTTCTGATTGATAGGATCCCAAAGCAGCAACGTTTTAAGTCCTCTGGTCACTATACACCAAGACACATTAGGCAAAGAGTAGGACAGGAAAGATTAAAACCTGCTTTCTCTACAACAATTTTAGCAGGAACAATACCATTCTTCTTGGTTCCAATGGAAGCAGCAAGATTAAAGACTAGAAAGGTGAAATGTTTCTTCAGTTAGAACTGGCAAGGACTCAGTCAAGTGACTCTGTCTGCATTTACTTCTCACACACCCACAGGGGGCATGCATAAGCGCACCAACATGCCTACCATCCCTGTCCTATTGTTTCTTTTATTCTTCTTACATGTACCCATTTCATGTATTCATAACTATGTATATACTTATACCTATTATCTTGTAAGCGATTGACAAATCAAATACATTCTAAATTCTAAAATAAGCGCACCAACGTGCCTACAGTCCCTGTCCTATTGTTTCTTTTATTTTTCTTATATGTATCCATTTCATGTATTCATAACTATGTATATACTTATACCTATTATCTTGTAAGCGATTGACAAATCAAATACATTCTAAATTCTAAAATAAGCGCACCAACGTGCCTACCGTCCCTGTCCTATTGTTTCTTTTATTTTTCTTATATGTACCCATTTCATGTATTCATAACTATGTATATATTTATACCTATTATCTTGCAAGTGATTGACAAATCAAATAAATAAATAAAGATTCAGAATCATCAAAAGAGACTCGGATCAAAAGATGTTGGGAAACTCAGGCTGGGAGGCAGTGAAATGGAGGATTGCAATCCAAGAAACCATATCAAAGGGGGAAAAAAACCAAATGCAGATGTACATGAGGAAAACCTGTAAGGATTTTCCTAACTACAATATATAAGATCATCTAGTCATCATTGTGGCGACGTAAAGTCTGTTGGCACATGACCATAGCGATACCAATTTAGAAGAGCTATGGGGAAAGGGGGGTAAGATGAGAGGACATCAAGGTTTTGGAAACTGCACATCACTGCTCCCATATTTAATTCATTGTTGAACTTTTCTCTCAAAAAAGGTACCTTTGAACGTTCCAAGGAAACTGATCTTAACCTTGAAGCATAACCTTTATAGATGCAGAGCCCTCAGGAAAAAATACGACTTTGAACATAATGAAGGTGAATAAGTAGAGGAAAAGAGAATGGGCTAATTGTTAACTTTCTAGATCTGACTGGATATTCTATTTGTTTAACATTATTTATATCCTGCTTCACTTCAAATAATGTAGATATACTCCGGAATATCCATGGGGTGTGGCCAAGATGATAACCATGACAGTGTGATGGAAGTTCCTCTATGACATAAAAACTAGGTGGAGTTTCATCTGCCATTTTGTTCATTTGCCACCATTTTCACGTTTGATGTTGATCCTATCCTACAGACACTCCCATTAATGTTGAACATTGACTGCTTTTTATGTAGTGCACACACTTCAATTGGCAAGGTAGCTTTTCAATACTGGTGTTTATCAGTACATGTTTCATACAAATAATATGAGCAGAAATAGAAGAACTAAGAAGACCTTAAGCATTTGGGTTGCTTCCACCCTGTTGCCACTGATGGCTTCTGACCATGCTGTCATTGTTTTATTCTGTTACTTTGTGATTGCGATGGTATTGCTGTTTGACTCTTTATATTTGTTTTCCTTTTTCACTTGCGTTATGAGTTGCCTGGGAGACTTCTGCTGCTGAAAGGCAGGCTATAAATAATATAAATAAAAAGGAAGCGAATTGAGTGAGCCCCTATTAATAAACAGCTACAGATGTCCACATGATTTGTGCATAGCAGTGTTCAGTGATCTCTAGAGCATCAATGTTTATATATCCCATGTTATCACCATTAATTATGCACTTTCCAGACTGAAAATGCCTCTCTTGGGGCACAGCTCCTGCCATAGTAAAGAGTTGGGGGAGTAGGGAGTAATAGCACTACTGTAAATAATAGTTGCCACAGCATGCTTCAGTGATACTCACAGTGCCCAAACCTATCAGATCCAATGCAACACCCAGAAGTTTGAAACAGAACAGTGCAGTGTTTTCCAAGAAGCTTGAAGAGCTACAACATTCAGCTGATGTTTGCATTTTTACAATGATGCTATTGATTTCTATAGTGAAAACTCAGGTGCACGTTCTTTTATTCACTGAAGCCAAGATTGGACTTCTCAGAAGAACATAATTCAGGCCCAGGATACATGTGCTTCACAGGTTTTTTAAAAAAACCAGACATTAAAAATATATATAAGGGTAGGGATGAAATAGTAAGTAAACTAGAAAATAATTGCAAATAGTTGTCATTGCTATAAAATCTTACACAGACTGCAGCCCACATTTTTTCTGTGAGGTAAGATAACTGTGTTATTCAATGATCTTATCTTTAGACAAATATGCCTAAGATCTGAACCTTACACCTTTAGATAAAATGCATTAGGTTGAAGCTGTATACTTTTCTGTGCAGAAAAACACTCATTAAAATTTAAATTGTTCTTAATACATGGCCAGAATTCTCTTTCAACCTCACACTCCTTATGAACTCCATTGTTTGTTACACTTTCATCTGCATTTGTCTCCATAACAAAATTTCTCCTCAACCTCTCTAAATGCCTTCGGGACACCTCCAGATGTACTGGTTTCAGTTCTCAGGACTCTCACCGAAGGCCAAGTTGGCTAATTCTAATAAGAGTTCCATAGAGCACCCAAGGTCAAGAAATTTGCTAGATGTTCTGTTCTGCTCTAGTTCTCAATTCACCCTGTTTATTACTTTTCCTTCAGCAATTCTGAGAGCCAATTTGATCTAGTGATTAGGGTGCTGGTAGAGGAAGCAAAAGACTGTGAGTTGCAATCCTGCCTTAGGCATGAAAGCAGGCTGGGTGACTTTTCGCCAGCCATTCTTTCTCAACTCAGCTCCACCTCCCAGGACTGCTCTTGTAGGGAAAGCAGGAGGATGAAGGAGTATTTATAAAAGTAATAAAGGGGGGGGGGCCCTTCTAATAAATAAATAAATTCTGTTTTTTCCAACTAACCCTTCTTTTTCTCTATAGTCTTTTTTCTATAGTCCTGCTTCCCTTAACTATATCTTTTTCTTTTCTCTTTGTTCCACTACAACTCTCTCTATATATACTCCTCAATTCTGTTTCAGATGGCAATGAAACATTCCAGAAGAAATATCAGAGAAGAGTTTGACTTCAGGGAGGGATTGCTGAGCAGTTCCAAAGTTGTGTTAGCAAGTCTTTAATAAATACCGCAAACAATGGGATGTAATGAGACTACCTATGGATAGCATTTGCATAAAGAACAGCCAAGGATTAAGAATGGCTTTCGAAAGCTATCCCTGGGGGAAAGAATAAAGCAGAAAAATTGTATCCCATGGTAGAAATGTTACAGGACTGATTAGACAGGTAATAAATAGGCAGCTTAGGATAAAGCCACATGATAGACGGCATGAGACCTGACTCGTTTGTTCAACCCATAGCCATGCAAAGCTAGAAGAGAAAGATTTTGAATCTATGGTGATGATCCAAAGTTGGCAAAATGACAAAACATCTGCATTCAGAAACATTTGCTCTGCCACTAGTTTAATCTCCCACATTCTATACTGTAATTCCAAGTCCAGGAGATTAGAGATTCTCACGTGGTAAATTTGGAAAGAAACAATACCTAAACCTCTAGGAATTGATCCCTCTCCAAATGATTACTGTTGCTATAGGTCAGGGATGTCAAACTCAAGGCCCAGGGGCCGGATCTGGCCCGCAGGGACTGCCCTGGAAACAGCAAAGGACCAGCCCGCGGTGCCTCTGTCATCAAAAGTGGAGCTTGGGAGGGCTGAGGGCACCCCCAAAATAAGTAATGTCAAGCTGGCCATGCCCACTCTGGCCAGGCCCACCCCGGCCCCCTGAGGTCAAACACAACCCTGATGTGGCCCTCAATGAAATCAAGTTTGATATCCCTGCTAAAGTTAAACAAATAAATGAAGAATGACCTCTGCTCTGTTCTAATAAGAGTGTTTTAAGGAAAGTTGGGAGGCAGAGAATGAATATGGAGCAAAGAAAAGAATAGTGAAGATTAGTAAGATTGTGAAAGGAAATATCCAGAGGAAGGAAGAAAGGAAGAGAGGGAGGGAGGATGATAATTACTCAATTAACTTTTTAAAGAACAACAGAAAAACCTTTTATGCTTTTAAATGCAACAGGAAGGAACTGCTTCTTTCAGTAGTACAACTGATCAAACTATATTCAGAGCTATATAGTGGAGCAGTCAACCCAACAAAAAAAGGGTGTCATTGTTTTTGTAATATCTGTCTGTTGTTCCTTTTTTCCTTACTATTATGCTTGTGTGTTTGAAATGTTTACCAAGGCCTTTTTGCTGCTACATGCCATGACTTGATGATTACTAGCCTAGAAGATGGTGAAGATGCTACAGCAGTCTTCCGTAAGTCAATGCCCTACCAGAGTACCTATCCAACATCATCTTGGTTCAACAACTATGAAAGTAATAAATCTGAAAAGCACATACAATTTCTCAGCAAACAGAACCAAACTGTATACAGCAGATTTGGGGATATGGAAGAGCTTGCTTGGTTGACTGCATGCTAATGCAATTTATTTAACCTCCTGCCAGGTAAAATTGGAAAGGGACAGGAACAAATTT
Organism: Bungarus multicinctus; assembly: GCA_023653725.1. Lineage (NCBI taxonomy): Eukaryota > Metazoa > Chordata > Lepidosauria > Squamata > Elapidae > Bungarus > Bungarus multicinctus. The sequence goes on along the minus strand of CM042848.1, from coordinate 9,593,654 downwards.
TTAATCAAGGAGTGAAAATATAATCAGCAAAAAGGAAGGCAGGCTGACTTGGAGGTTCGGTGCAGGGGAACTGTTTTACCTATGAAAAAGAAAGTGAAACAATAAACAGAGCTACTTAACAAATTGCTTTTCTTGAGGAAGTCTCAGGAAACAGCTGAATAGACACCTTTAGATCAGGTATATTCCATTCTAAGCAGGGGTGGGATTAAAACATTTTAACAACTGGTTCTGTGGGCGTGGCTTAGGTGGTGGGCATGGCTTGGTGGTCATATTATTGGCTGGGCGTGGCCAACTCAATATCACTCACATCGAGGCACGTATCTCCTCACCTGGCCTCTCATGACTGTGGGGATGCTGCAACAGTTGTAAGAGTGAAAAATGGTCATAAGTAACTTTTTTCAGTGCCATTGTAACTATTTATTTATTTATTTGATTTGTCAATCGCTTACAAGATAATAGGAATAAGTATATACATAGTTATGAATACATGAAATGGGTACATATAAGAAAAATAAAAGAAACAATAGGACAGGGATGGTAGGCATGTTGGTGCGCTTATGCACGCCCCCTACAGACCTCTTAGGAAAGGAGTGAGGTTAATAGTAGACAGTCTAAGGTTAAAGTTTTTGGGGTTTGGGGAAGAAATCACAGAGTCAGGTAGAGTATTCCAGACATTGGCCACTCTGTTGCTGAAGTCGTATTTCCTGCAATCAAGTTTGGTGCGGTTAACCTTGAGTTTGTATCTATTGTGTGTTCTTGTGTTGTTATGGTTGAAGCTGAAGTACTCATTGACAGGTAGGACATTGCAATGTATGATTTTATATACTATACTTAGATCAGACTGAAGACAGCATCATTCAAGGTTTTCTAGGTCTAGAATTTCAAGTTTGGTGGCATAAGGTATTCTATAACGAGTAGAGAAGTGGAGAACTCTTGTGAAATATTTCTGGACTTTCTCAACTGTGCTAATATCAGATATGTAATGTGGGTTCCAGACTGATGAGCTGTATTCGAGTATTGGTCTAGCAAATGTTTTGTATACTCTAGTTAGTAGTGTGATATTATCAGAGAAAAAGCTACATAGGATTAGGTTAACAACTCTTAATGCCTTTTTGGCTATGTAGTTACAGTGGGCTCTAGCACTTAGATCATTAGAGATGAGTATTCCAAGGTCCTTTACAGAATTTGGATCATCAACAAAGTCTTGATTATTCAGCTTGTATTTTATTTTCTGATTTTTTTGCCAATATGTAAGACAGAGCATTTATTTGTTGAGATTCGAAGTTGCCATTTGATTGACCATTCTGATACATAGTCAAGATCTTTTTGAAGGGTAGCAGTATTATCTGTGGTATTGAACAGCTTTACATCATCAGTGAAGAGAACACAGTTGCTCTTAATATGATCACAGAGGTCATTTATGTAGAGTATGAAGAGAGTTGGTTCTAGAACACTGCCTTGGGGGACACCACTATTGACAGGTACAGAATTTGATAGGACACTCCCAATTTTGACCATTTGTTGTCTGTTTAACAGGAATGCTTCTATCCAGTTATGCAGTTGTCCAGAGATACCATAAGATTTTAGTTTTAGGAGTAGTTTGTCATGTACCACTGAATGTTGTGTACCACTGAATGTTGTGTACCACTTTGAAGGGTCACTCCACACAAGCAAAGTACCAGCAAAGGAGGGAAAAAAAACTCTAGAGATGAGACAGGAAGTCTAGTCCTGCCAAGAATGTAATAAGGGTTAACAAAGAGGCAGTTTCTGTAAGCAATACCAGAATGTTTCCTTCCTGTTTTCCTTACAGGATTAGGCCAGTAATTTCTTCTAACAACCAGTTCTCTGAACTGCTTAGAATGTTAACAACCGGTTCTAGCGAATAGGTGTGAACTGGTAGAAGCCCACCCCTGATTCTAAGACATGAGTGTATCAAATGATATATGGAATTTTCAATCAATTCTGGGAGTTTATAATCACTTCCAATGATCGGTGGGTTAAGATGAAGCAGGGGGTAAAATAAACAATTTTGGTTTTTCAAAATAAGCATTAATTTTATTTCCGGAATTAATGCCAGAATGTTGGGCAATACCCACGTTTCCAGGATTTTATTTATTGAACTCATGGACAAAGATCAGCCTAATATATGAGATCAATAAACAGACAGAGAAAGAATTATGTTACCCAGATATGAAGAGAAAATGCTTCTGGGTAAGAGAATGGAAAAGTAGGTCAGTATACAGAGACATCCTCTCTAAGATACTGTACCTTATGACATATATATTATGACATATATCTAGCCCATAGCATATTCTAGACAGTTTATGATTCTGATTCTAATAACAAGTTAGCAAATAAAACTGTGGACTTGACATATAAATCTATAGCTTTGCAGGGCAGTCTTTTAAACTGTATTAAAACTCATACGTGATGACAACCGGGCAGCATAAATTCACTGCATGTCATTTCAAGTGTTTCAATATTTACACAGAGACTAGTAAATTACATTTTCTAAAAAAGATAGTATACAATAGCATATGTTCTTACAGTACCAAGGGAATAACTAAAACATTACAAAGATAAAGCAGGTCGATTGTCAACAAAGCAATTTAGATTCTTGTGAAATCACACAAAAAGCAAATGTAGGAAAGGAAAAAAAAATCTATGAAACTATCCAGTGATGGGATTCAAAAAATTTTACTATCATTTTATATCATTCTTTCATTGACCATAAATATATGACGGTGCCAGGAGTGGGATTCTACCAGTTTGCATCTATTCGCTAGAACCAGTTGTTAATATTCTAAGCAGTTTGGAGAATCAGTTGTTAGAAGAAATTACTGGCCTAATCCCGTAAGGAAGGCAGGAAAGAAACATTCTGGTGTTGCTTACAGAAACTGCCTCTCCGTTAACCCTTATTACATTCTTGGCAAGACTAGACTTCCTGTCTCAGGAACATCTCTGGAATTTTTTCCTCTCCTTTGCTGGTACTTTGCTTGTGTGGAGTGACCATTCAAAGTTACAATGGCACTGAAAAAGTGACTTATGACCATTTTTCACACTTACGACTGTTGCAGCATCCCCACAGTCATGAGAGGCCAGGAGAGGAGATGCGTGCCTCGATGTGAGTGATATTGAGTTGGCCACGCCCAGCCAATAACATGACCACCAAGCCATTTCCACCCAGTCACATGACCACCAAGCCACACCCACCACCTAACCCACAGAACCGGTTGTTAAAAATTTGAATCCCACCCCCGGACGGTGCTAAATGGACTTGCAACCTGTCCTTAAAATTCTGACCATGGTAGTGCCCCCCTCAGTTAGGTGAACAAAATTCAGGCCCACTCGGACCAGCCCACATTTTGTCTTTGGATGTCTGTCTACCCACTGTTTCCAGGTGCCTCTGCCACACAATATCATGCACTGCTGCTGTAGAAGCCAAGACTTCTATCATGCTTTTTCCTTTTGAACTGGTGAAGCAGGAACTCTATTCACATCCTGGCCATGACTTCCATTTGTGTCCCACCCAGGACCTTCATTTCAGGGGTGGGATTTAAAAAATTTCTACTACTGGTTCTGTGGGCGTGACTTGGTGGGCATGATGTGGCTTGGTGGGCGTGGCAGGGGAAGGATACTGCAAAATCTCCATTCCCTCCCCACCCCACTAACCTGCTTTCCAGCTCCCTTCTCCTGTGCAGGGCAACAAAAGAAGGCCCAGTCAATCAGCTGGGACTCGGGAGGAAGAAAATAGATGGGGCCAGCCAGAGGTGGTATTTGCCGGTTCTTCGAACTACTCAAAATTTCCACTGCCAATTCTCCAGAATTGAATACCACCTCTGAAGCTATCCAGTCAGAAGATATAAATGGTTTGAGAGGCAAAATTTCAGCAGGAAGTCAAGCCAGGAATATAAAGACAAAAGAAATATTTTTACCCTGTTGGATCAAATAATATCAAGGAAACTTGCTTGGATTTCTCAGACTGTGTGGGAGTTCAGTTCCTGCAATACACTCATCAGACCATGACATCAGCACATTATACCATATGTTGATATCTAGAAATGATTAGAATTATCATTAGTTGCTCTTAGGGTATGGCTGGCCTCCATCCACCTTTTCTTTTGGGAATAGAAGTCAAACTACAATAAAACAAAGTTAGGCAATCAGAATTATAACAGCACAGTTAGAACAGCCTCCTGGATTCTGGCAGGAGTGGGATGCTACCGGTTCAGCCCGGTTCTAGAGCAGCTGACACCAAACAGGTTCGGTGTTTGGCCTACGTGCCTGCCCGGGCTCTAGGCTGTCCTTTATTCCCTGCTTTTGCCTCCTCAGCTGCTTTGTGCAGCACAGCTGAGGTTGAAAAAAAAGGAAACAAGAGGATTTTCAAACGCTGAGCACCCAAGCGCAGCGCTTGTCAGCTGTCCAGGCGGCACAGCTGATGATTTCTTACAAAGGCTGCACAGACGATTGTCCCCAGTTCGGAGAACCAACAAATCATTCCACTGGTTGGCCCCTCCCCTCTCCCTCACTCCTTACCTGGCATGCGAGCCATCCAATTTGCCTGGTTTGGTAAGTTGCTATTTTCCTTTTCCCCCACCACCCCAACCATCAGCTGTTCTGCTCTGCCAAAATATTTAGATTAGCTAGAAAGCAGAAAATCCTTTGATTTGTTGCTTTCCAACTAATCTAAAAGCAGAGCCGAACCTTCCTTAGAACTGAAGCTTTTCAGTGCAGACTCAGGTAGCTGATTGCGGATAGATAGATCTCTAAGTTAATCTGTGATTCTGTGAGCAACTCAATCTGCCTGCCTGCTTTGCCTGCTTTGGGGTAAAAGTTGCTCTTTTTTAAATAAAAAATTCAACATTTACAAACATGGTGTGCAGTGAATTAATTTTGTGAGTTTGCTTGCTAGCAAATTTTATGAATTTGCTTGCAAGCAAATTTTATGTGACAGACTCAGATAGCCGATTGCAAATAGATAGATCTCTAAGTGAATCTGTGATTCTGTGATTGATTCTCAATCTGCCTGCCTGCTTTGACTGCTTTTGGGTAAAAGTTGCTCTTTTTAAAATAAAAAATCAATATTTAATATAATATTTACATACAAGCCATGCTCACCCAGTCACATGACTACCAAGCCACACTCACAAATTAGGCCACACCCAGAAAACCAGTTGTTAAGAAATTTGAATCCCACCCCTGGATTCTGGTACTGTCCAAGATGTTGGACTTTGTCTGCTAGAATTCCCAAATACTGGGCATAGCATCTCATACATAGTCCATACATCTACAGGAAAACAAAAACAACATATGGATAGGAATTCATAATACTTGATGTGTAATTGCTGAGCGCCAACCTAGAAGATGACTTTCAGTGTATGGTAACCAGCAATGTTTGCTTATAATCCAGCTGTTGTATTACATAAGGCTAAAATGGCAATGATCTTGTGCAAGTGTATTATCTAAGGATACCGAAGTCATTTACAAATGGCAAAGGTCAGGGCAATAGGACGCTGCATCTAATTTGCTTTCTGATCTTTTTCTTTTCCAGTAATCAAGACAACTTACCTGATTTTCCATCTTCCCATTTTATTCTAATGATAAGTCTATAATGTAGCTTAGGTTAGCAGTAGAGTTTATCCCATAGTGATACAGCCCATGAATTAGAGAAGTTAACTAGGGACTTGATTGTGGTCCTTCTCAGTCTCAAGCCAAACATTTTAAATACAGTTTTGGATTATCTCAAATATTGGCAAAGAAACAAAAGTCACTATCTGATAGAAGGTAATGGGAGGTGACATTGATCTAGTATATAGATTGAAATGTCTGAATTTTTTTAAAAAATACTACAGATGCGGAGATTGGGAAGGACAGAGGTAGGGTGATTCAGCTCTTTGAAGAGCGATCACAATTTTGTAAAAATAAAGTAAAATGGCACCATTACCTTTTTTTACTTGTAAAGTAATGGTTTCTAGGCTTGTACTATTCCTAGAACAAGTGAAAGAGCCTCCAGGTATTAAATGGAGGGCAAGTCACGTCCTGAATTAAGGCAAAGACACAGTGTCTTTTTTCCTTCAACAAAGAATATGAAGTCATCTCATACAGGCCCACCACGTGACCATGTTTAAGGCAGATAACTGTATAAAAGTTTCTACTAATAATAGAACTACTGAGAATGTGCTTTATAGGAAGTAAGTATATATATTTATAGGAAGTAAATATATATTCCATTTTATCATTTTCTTATTAAGGCTGTCAGTAGCTGCTGGAGTCTCTGCATCATCTTGTGATCATGCTATCCAAATATTTTTTTTTTGAAGCAAATAATGTCTAAAAGGTGAGAAGAAAAACTTTGATTTGCAAGATTGAAATACACAGGGAAAAAATGAAAAAGCAGATGAATGAAAGCCCAAGTAGAAACGATAGTGGCAAGGGCATAAGAAAGGATGAAGCATATTCTATATTTGGAATAACAATGTACAGTAGAGGCAGACAGGTGTTGATGAAGGGGCAAACTTGAAAGAGGACTGCTGAGGGAATGAATCAATGGAGATGAAAAAAGGCAGAGAATTACAAGAGTGGAAGGAACACAGATAAAAAGTCAAGATTAGATTCTTTTGAAAGCAGTCGTATCCCTGCTGACTATTTTAATAGAATGCCAGTTTTCCTCATAATGTATCATAAAGAAATATAATTGAAAAATAATTCTGATCAAAGCATCCTTTCAAAAACATTCCAGATTGTCTTACACTGTTTTCAAATAACCAGCTCATCCTTTATCTCAAAGCTAACAACTCAAAATTAAACCTACTCAGGTTCTTGTGAGATGGCTGAGATTTTTTTGCAACTGGGCTGCTGTTCACAATGTTGCTCTTGTAGCTACATACCCTGATTGCACAATTCTACATTGTGTTTAAAGGCCACATGCATAGAGTTGGCTTCCTCTTTTCCCTATAATCAATAGGAAATAATAAGACCAGTAAAGATGGCTTAACAGGAGAGGTACAGTTAGCGAACCTAGTTCCACTTCTTCACTTGCCAGTTAGTAATTGTAAAGCCAGAAATATCTGAAATATTAGGGTTCATTGTACAGTCAGCCAAATGTTTAGATTAGATTTGGCACTTTTATCCACCCATTGAGTCTTTCCCAAGGACCTTGGGTAGGCAGATACTGTTGTTTGATGTGTCAGTAGCAGGATGTAAGCCAGGGGTGTCAAACTCGATGACATTGAGGACCGCATCAGGGTTGTGTTTGACTTGGGGGGGGGCTGGGGTGGTGTGGCCAGTGTGGGTGTGGCCAGCTTGACATTATTTGTGTTGGGGGCGCCTGAGGTGCCCAAGCACTCTGCCAATGAAAACGGGCTCCCAAGCTCCATTTTTGGCTGTGACAGAGCCCTCCCAAGCTCCATTTTAACTGGCAGATGCACTGTGGGCCGGTCCTTCATTGTTTCAGAGTAACCCCACAGGCCAAATCTAAGCACCCGCCAGGCCAGATTAGGCTCCTGGGCCTTGAATTTGACACCCCTAATGTAAGCTGTTCCCAATAAAGCTGCCTTTGCAAGTGACTGGTGGTGTTTTTGTCAGTGCTGAAGGAACTGAAATGATGCTCCAAATGTATTGGGATTGTATCCAAGGCACTTATTACTGCTGTTACTATCATTGCTTTCTTTTGCCATAGTCATTCTACATCTATGTTAAGGTCTTTATACTTTGCATTTTCTCCCTAATTTTTTCTCTTTTATTCTGCTGCCTCCAGGTATTGCCATGCACAATATCCAGACATTTACCTTTCTGATCAGCAATTGTTATTGTGGCAGGTGTTTATTTAAAGTCCCAGATCACATTTTTATTTTCTATTACTTTGTCTATTGTTTCTTCCCAACGCTTCTTTACAGGCAAATGGGATTTCTTGCAGCTCTTCCAATGCATCATTGTTGCTACTTTGTCATTTGTAGTCAATCTGTGTGATCTTGCAACAGGTACTTCAACACCTTTAAAACCCCAGGAGGGTGGAGGCAACTCAGGAGGAGTCTCATTGCAGAGGGCAGCCACTGTTATAGAAAAGATGCACTCTGCTGTCCTGATAGATGCCATTATTTAATCAATGGAACCCAGAGCATGCCAACCATGCCAGATCAAATCGACTGAAGCAAATACTACAGGAGACAGATGGTCCCTCAAGTAACCAGACCTTATGTCATGTAGGATTTTATGGGTGGCAGTCAGGACCTTGAATTTCACCTGGCAACAAGCAGTGCATCTCATGAAATGAGGCAGTATACAGGTATACCAAAACATGCCCATCACTCCCTGTGCCAGAATATGGTGTAAATATTCTCATCCTGACCACATGACACAGGAATGCCCTGTTTCACTCCTTCCATTTATATATTTGAAAACTTGCATAACATTTTCTAAACAGAACCTCTGCTAATTTGAAGGTCACCTTGTTTACTTTGTGCATTAATTCAAAAAGTCTGAGACCCTTCCAAAGCTGAAATTCCCTGCTGACACCAAGAAAAAATGACATTAAGAATTCACTCACTGCCTTGCTTCATTTCTGTTATGTTGAGCTGAAGGAGCAGCATAACATTTTGACTTAAAGTAAATGTCATTTTAAAAATGGAACTAAAAAAAAACTGTCGTTTGCTTTGAAGCTACCTAATTTTAAGAAGACAATGTCAGCTCTTTAGAGAGAGACAGCAGATGTATGGAATGTGGCTTTATTAGAAAAGTGATCGTATGAATCAGTTGTCATGACCTGTGGCCTATTTTCCAATTACGATTTTCCCACATCTCTGTATTTCTAGACTACCAAAGCAAAAAAATGTATTCTAAGAAAGATTCTCCAGAATTGCAATGAGGACCACCGCAAAATATCTCCCTTGACATCTTCTGAATTTTCTATCTTGTCAGCATTTCCAAATAGTTCTCTTCCTCCTCCTTGCTTTCTAGAACTTCTTTAGTGAGTGGTTGCAGATCTAAGACTTTGAAAAGGAAGAAAAAGCTATCTTCGAAAATGTTGGAAATTTATATCTTGTATATCTATGTTTATCTATGTTTAAAGATAAATCATCTAAATGCTGGAAGTGCCACCAGATATCTGAGTCATATTATCATATGTGGTGGACTTGCCCAAAGGCAAAAAAATATTGGACAAAAATATATATGTGGTTGAAAAAAATGATAAAACAGCATATTGACTTAAAACCAGAAATATTTCTATTGGGGATTCTATCCAAAAAAATACAGCAAGGAAAATGCATATTTAGGTATTCGTATATTAACTGATGCTAGAATTGAATTTGCACAAAATTGGAAGAGTGAAAAGATACCTACAGATGAGAATGTGATTAGGACAATATTAGAATGTACAGAAATGAACAGATTAACATTGGCAATGAAGGAAAAAAAACAAACTGAATACTTTATAATATGGGATTTATTTTATCAATAGTTAAATAATAAAAGTGGAAATTAGAAACAATGAAACAAAATAAAGAAAATATGTTAGAAGAGATAAGTAAATATTATTTATTTATTTATTTATTTAATTTATATACCTCCCCCTGATTAGTATGTTAAATGTTATTATTTTAATATTTTAGAATGTGGAATATTGCTATTTTAATATTGTAGAATAAATATCATTGTAACAAATGATGTTGCAAATTTTGATTATTGTTTGGTTCCTTGGACAGATCTGGTTTGGTTCTGCAACCCAATAAGACAGGCACAGACTTCAAAACTGCAAAAAAACCAATCACTATCAACCTGCCTTCAATCGAGGACCTGTATACTGCACGAATCAAAAAAGGGCTGTAAAAATATTTACAGATCCCTCACATCCCAGACATAACTGTTTCAACTCCTTCCCTCAAAACGACGCTATAGAGCACTGCACACCAGAACAATTAGACACAAGGACAGTTTTTTCCTGAATGCCATCACTCTGCTAAAGAAATAATTCCCTCAACACTGTCCTTCAACACAGTATTTACAAAGTCTGCACTACTATTAATCTTCTCATCACTCCTTATCACCCATCCCCTACCACTTGTGACTGTTTGACTGTAACTTGTTGCTTGTATCCTTACAATTTTTATTGACTGTTTCCTAGTATGATTTGATTGCTTATTACACCCTACGACTATTATTAAGTTTTGTACCTTATGATTCTTGATGAATGTATCTTTTCTTTTATGTATACTGAGAGCATTTGCACCAAGACAAATTCCTTGTGTGTCCAATCACTCTTGGTCAATAAAGAATTCTATTCTATTCTATCTTAGCCTCTTTGGTACAGCATCTCCCTTTTCATTCTGTAAATCCATGATAGCTCTATTTAAACCTTTCTTTGGACTTGAATTCATTAAGAAGTTCTTCGTGACTGTTCCAGAGATAAGGAATTCTAGCTCTCAGTCTAATATGTCCTGGCAGACTGGTTAGTTGTTCCATAGAGCTTCAAGCAAGCGCCTTCTCCAAAGGTCCTTCTCCATTTTTGTGGCTAGAACAATGGTCTAAACTGTGGGTATTTTTGTGTGCTTCTAGGAAATAGATGACAAACATCTTGTATACTTGTTTAAATTTTATCTATTTTCATCTACCAACTGCTAGACTGGTCCTCGGATATTCAATATCCTCAGTGGGAGGATGAACAAATTGACAAAATTTTTCTTTAGAATAAAAACACATGATCATTGTGTCTCTGATGTTAGTTTCAATTAATCCTAAACTCAGTGACATACATATACATGAACAAATACACTTTCAAATAACACATAAATCTTTGTTGCTGAATTTTTTTTTCCGTTATTGCCAAATGAAACTGAATATTCCGTTTTATCCACACCATTGTAGGACAGATAACAATAAAACTTATGTCTGGGAAAACAGTGCTGATATTTCTGTTATCCAAACACAACTGATGGAATAAAAGTGTGCCTTTGAAACTGGGTATTGATGGATAGATAGATGGATGCAAGGGCAACAAAGCAAATATTAAAATTATGAAGCTGATCTAAGTAGATCCTTGGCACCCAAATAAAACTTAATTCTGCTTTTAACAAATGCAGTTATAGTGAGGAAATTCTTCTGTAGAACAGCTAGTTAACTTCTTCTTTGACATCCAGCAATTTAATTTTTAGCAGACTTAACACAATGCTAAAAATAGAAACTAGTATTTGTCAATTCTAAACAGTGTCTCTGATTTGTGTGTATGCTGTGGAATAATCAATGTTGTGGAATGGAAAAGAAAGGGGGTGGAAAGCTATAGTAGCTTAAGACCTGCTCCATCAGACAGATGATCAGATTAAAAAGGTTATGATATTTATAGCTTCAAGGGTAAGCATGACCTAATGCAGTGAGGTTGCCTTCAGATAGCAAACATACAAAGCTTACATAGCAAAATGTTACTTACACGATTGCCACATATACTTTTTCTAAATTAGTGTTTCTCAATCTTAGCAATTTTACATTGCATAGACTTTAACTCCCAGAATACTGGAAGCTGAAATCCATACATCTTAAAAGTTGACAAGGTGGGGAAACCTAATCATTGAAAAGCTGACTTGTCATTTTAAAAATGCTAAGTTGTCGTCCCACTTTAAAGCTCCCTTTGATAGACATACTGTACTGGATTTATAGTACTGTACAGGTAATCCTCAATTTGCAACAGTTCATTTAGTAATAGTTCGAAGTTTCAAATGGCACTGAAAAATGTCATTTTTCACACTTATGACAGTTGTAGAATCCCCATGGTCACATGATTTACATTCAGATGCTTGACAACTGACTCACATTTATGATAGTTGCAGTGTCCTGGGTGATGTGACCCCCTTTTGCAACCTTCTGACAAGCAAAGTCAATGGGGGAACCAGATTCAATTAATAACCATGTTGCTGATTTAACAACTGCAGTGATTCACTTAACAAATGTGTCAAAAAAGTCATAAAATGGAGCAAAATTCACTTAACTAATGTCTCATTTAGCAACAGAAATTTGAGGCTCAATTGTGGTCATAAATCAAGGACTACTTGAACTGTAGTTTGTTCCTTCTAGATGATTTGCTTCAAGGGTGTCAAACTTACGGCGTCACGGCGGTATCATGTGACAAATCAGGATTTGTTTCCCCTTCGCTAAACTGGGTGTGGGCGTGGCCAGTGCATGATGCAACCCGCGGGCCAGGAGTTTGACAGCCCTGATTTGCTCGTTCAGAGTTAATGGTGCAGGTTTTATTTGCTAAAACGTATTCAAATACTAATAGCAAATAAAACCGATCCCATTTTAAAGTAAATAATTTTACTGTCCTCCTTCAGTTTATATGTCTTATATTATTTATATCCCATCTTTTTACTCAACTAGTTAAAGTAGCTTGCATAATTTAAAAATCACAATATCATGTTTAGCTACAATGAAAAGCATTTGGGGTAGCTATATGTCTGCTCTCAGAAGTCAACAGTTTTTATTTTCACATTTTGTAATTATGCTTTCTTTTCTTCAAACATTTTTTTTCAAAAAAAACCTCCAAAACCCAGATGTACTTATTATACTTCTTGAACAATGCAACAGTAAAAAGAAAAGATTGCTTTGAATTCCATATTATTATGAAATGGGTTCTATTTCAGGCATGCTTCTGAATTTTTACAATTACATTTTTTTTCCAATGAACTAAAAAAAATATGTGCATAATTTTTCTAAACTGTGTTCAACTCTTCATCCAGAAATCCAAAACATCATGCAGGCCAGAGTGAGAGGAGGATTGTATTGAGGAAAGGAATATAGCAGGGTAGAGTTGTGGTTTCCCATGGTGTAGAAGCAACTTGTGTCTGTGTAGAGATTTGTTGTTGTTATTGTTGTATAGTGTTCTCAATTGGTTGTTGACAAACTGGCTATCACATTAATTAATACATCTAACAGAGATTGTAGAGAAACTATGTTGAATAGAGATAAACTCAGCATTGTTTCTTTATACATGGAGAACAGGATTCTTAGCAGCATGCAACCAATGTATGAAATGCTACTCACATTTCCAGTTATAGGCCACAGCCAGGGGTGGGATTGAAATTTTTTAACAACCGGTTCTGTGGGCATGGCTTAGATGGTGGGTGTTGCTTGGTGGTCATGTTATTGGCTGGGTGTGGCCAACTTAATATCACTCACATCGAGGCACGCATCTTCTCGCCTGGCTTCTCATGACTGTGGGGATGCTACAACAGTCGTAAGTGTGAAAAATGGTCATAAGTCACTTTTTTCAGTGCCATTGTAACTTTGAATGGTCACTCCACACAAGCAAAGTACCAGCAAAGGAGAGAAAAAAACTCCAGAGAAGTTCCTGAGACAGGAAGACTAGTCCTGTCAAGAATATAATAAGAGTTAATGGAGAGGCAGTTTCTGTAAAGCAACACCAGAATGTTTCCTTCCTGCCTTCCTTACAGGATTAGGCCAGTAATTTCTTCTAACAACCGGTTCTCCGAACTGCTTAGAATGTTAACAACCGGTTCTAACGAATAGGTGTGAACTGGTAGAATTCCACCCCTGGCCACAGCTATATATGTCTACGGCAGCGCTTCTCAACCCTGAGAACTTTAAGACATGTGGACTTCAACTCCCAGAATTCCCTGGCTGCGGAATTCGCATGCTTGCTAGGAAATTCTGGGAGTTGATGTTCACACATCTTAAAGTTCCCAAGGTTGAGAAAGGCTGGTCCAGAGGGATCAATTGGTATAACTGCAACAATGTCTTCTGGGTAAAGAAAGAAGGATTATTTCTTTGCCTATATTCTCACATCCAAAAACCAAACAAATCCCTGAAATTAAGAAGATAGGCATTTATTTCTTTTGTTTGTTTATTTATATCCTGTCTACATTATAAACACAAGGCAGTGAACATGCCTAATATTCTTTCCTCCTCTTCTAATTTTCCCCACAACAACAGCCTGGTGAGATGAGTTGATGCGTTGAAAGAGAGTGACTGACCCAAGGTCACTAGTCAATTTTCATGGCTAAGGCATGACTAGAACTCACAATCTCCTGGTTTCCAGTCCAGCATCTTAATCACTAAACAAAACTGGTTCCCATGTGAGCTTTACTTCAGCCTGCCCTTAGCTTATAGAATAAGAATAGCTATGAGGGACTATTCAGCCAACAAATGTGTGGCTCATACAATGGAAAATAAGTCCAGAGTATATGCTGCACAAAAACTTTTGAGACACCGTATCTAGTAAAGATGTCACCACTGCTTTCCCATCCATCCAAATAGGCACACTTCTTTTCTTTGTATGGTTTAGTTTTTGCCTTCTATCTCAACTTGTCTGGTTTTGGTTTTTTTTTGTTTGCTTGTTTGAAAACAATTGAGTGTTCTCCTTGACTGCAAGGCAATATCAGTGCCCCTATGAACCCCATTCTATCTAAATCATAAGGAGTTTGCTCTGAATCAGACATAAAGGACATCAGAAACTATTGTTATTAATTATCCTGAGACATGCATGATTCAGTTTCTGATGGTCTTTCACACACTTGAAATTTGCACTATATAATGTTGTTACTATTGGATGCCCAAGAAGGATCCTGGGCTTGGCAACAAATAAAAGGTGAAGACGAGAAGGATTGGAGAGCTCCTCTTGAAGGACCTGATGCCTTGAATAGATGTCTGGTGATTATGTTGGCAACCTAAATGTACACCGACTTCTTCTTTATGAAATCCATGTTCAAGAGTGATGATGAAGGTACTGATACAGTATAGTCTCGAGCTTCTCTCTGTGTATTTTAATAGCAGATATCACTCAAGCTAAAACTATGTCTCCTATATGGTTTGAAGACCCAAATATTTATCACATACATTTTTGCAATTTATAAATATATGCTCTACTTACATTGCTGGTTACTGCCTCTATCATAAACTTCACTTTGCTTTGATGCTATCAGTGTTTTATATCTCTGATGACTTCGTCTCAGTTCTTTATATTGAGTCCACTAGCTGTCTCTGTACTTTATTTTTCTTTCCAAAGTAAATATTCTGCTGGTCTAAGCATCTGTGAAAACATACAAGACAGATGCTACAATTGTTTGCTCTTAGTCTGGAAACCACTTTCCATTCAATCAGTGCATGCCATATGGCTCCTGCATTTATATTTTCACTCATCTAAAATGTAAGTATGATGTACACATGCAAGTATACAGGTATCAGAAGTAGAATAACAGCTGAACAACATAAGGCTCAAAGACAAAGAACATGCAGGAAAGTTACGAAGTATGGCATCCAACACCTGTGCAAACCATAGATGAATAAAAGAACCAACTAAATTGAATGTTGATCAATATTATTGCATCCAAAAATGCACCAGATTAACAATAAGTAAAAGTACTGATCTTTGCATGCAATATGCACAAAAAGGCATGCTAAGAATAATGTTATTACCCAAATTATGACATTATTTTGTGTAGAAAAACACAATGTCAATTTCAGGATCCATATTGAAAACCATCTGTTAAATTCAAGTTTATTTGCTTTAAATCCTTACACATTGTGTCTAGCATGGCAGTCTGAATCTGGATATGTAATGAGGACACACAATAGATTGCCTCAGATGGTATATAGTATGTCCTGCTGCTATTATTATCCTGTGAAATGTAACTTCATTCATGTCAAGGGTGACTCATGAGATATTTGTGAAATGTTGTAACACTACCTCCTCTACCCAGGTAGTTCTCTTATCATGAATATCTTTGTTTTTCAGATTTCCTCTGAGCCCTGAAAGCATTAAAAACAATCTCAGTAGCAACATATATTAACTTCAAGTGGATGGATTCTTTCAATAGTTTCAGGGGAAAATAAGCTGATAGTCCTAAGCACAAACCAGATCCAAACACTTATCTGATTCAAAATTCCATTCTCCTTGTAAATTCAACACACGTATAAACGTAAACATAAAACAAGGGAGGGATGTTCAGAATTTCATTCTGTGGGTTGCATCACATACTACTGGGCAAGACCAGGTTGAACGTTATGGGAAGGTCATCTTTTCTTTTTCTCTGGCATCTTCTTTTCTCCACTTTCCACTCCTCCTTCCTATTTTCTCTCTTCCTACCTTATAACAGGGTCTGCACTTCCAATTACCAGGGGAAAAACCTGTTGAAGCTTCAGTCTTCAGCTAGCTTTTGTCTAGCAAGGCACAAATATTACTTAATAGGCATTTCAATTTTGTTTCATTTTTACCAGGATTCGTAAAGTAGGTAAAACTTTATACTCAATGTCATGGATTTTGCTTTTTAAATTTGTTCATTGACTTGCCCCTAACTTACAGTATTGTCATTATGGAATGAAGTAAAAGAAAGCAGTTCAATGATTTTAAAACCAAATTCCTTTACATTCTGTCTTTATTGGAGCAAAGAGAAAAATAGAATGATGGGCAGCAAGGTGGATGGACTCAAGTTACAGTTGCAATGAATTGGACACTTGAAAGAATATGGTAGAGATGGTTTCTTAGAGAAAATATATCAATGTGGTTGCTAGGAATTGAAAATATTTTGATGGCATATCAATTGTCGTCATCATCACCTCTCACACAAGATGTTGGGATTTTAAGAAGCTTTGAAGTTTGGTGATAAGCAAGACTCCTACTGAATATTAAATTTAATGCATATTAAAGAAAACAAACCACAGTTATGTGAACAACTTAATTTCTGAAAAAGGCTTTAATGCTGAATAACTTGGAAGGAAAGAGATGACCAGCCACAGATGAATGAACTCAATTATTCAGTGATGAATGCACTGTTGGAAGCCCTGGAAAGCCAGATTAGGGAAAGACTGTCATGGAGAAAAATATAGGAAGGAGGAATAATGAAGCTTCTTTGCAAATAAATAAGAGATTAATGTCATGGATAGAGGGCAAGCAAGGTTAATCCATTTCTCATATCCTTTTAAGAAAGAACCATCTTTAAGCCAATTCAACAATATGTGGCAGCTGCAAAGCATAACTCCTGGAATGGGTAATATGAAACAGTGAGTAAATCAATAAACACAACTTTAGTCTCATGTTCCTTCCATGATCCACAAGATGTTGTCCTGGGACAAGAAACTGTGTAGTGATTGAAAGCATTAGTTTCATTGTGGGCAGGCGGATCCTGTCACTTTCTGAATCTCAGACTCCTTGTCCCTTTCTGAGATATTTTAGTGCATTAGCAAACACCAAAAGATAGCACTTTTTTTAAAAAAAAAATCAGATTTTTGGATAAGCTGGGGCTGTCTGACTATCTAGCATCCTAAACCTCTAAACTCTGTATTGGATGTGCTTCTTAGAAAGTTTTGAATTATGGAACTGAAGTCTCAAATCCCACTTCTGAGTGACATTAAAAAGTGCTCTGAATTGCATGAAGAGTTTGTGCCAAATTAGAGCATGGATCCATTGATAAATATATGAACCAAGTTTTAATTGTTCTCCACATGACTCTGCTACATTAATTTGCTCCAGAACTTTCTATAAATAATACCCAGAAAGATATGCTGAGAATAATAGAACAGATCAAATTAATTCTAATAGTTCAAAGGGAATTTAGGAATTTTGTTACTTCCCTTCACGACGGCATAGTTTTCTTTAAGGGGTTAATGTTTTCCATCTTCATGAATGACTTTTAATTAAATGCATCCATAGCCAGACTTTGGAGATGACACATCTTGTTACAAATGCAATCCATCAATTTACAGCAATGGCTGTAGTCATTCTGTCATTTACCATAAGCAGAAACTGTCTCAACTCTGCATTAGAGCAGATAGGTGACAACCTGTTTGGGATTATGGAATGAACATTGATATGGAGGGTTTATCTGCATTGTTGTCATAAATTACCATAAATTGATGCTAGCTAGTTAATATTGCACCTTTGGCCTCTCTAGTGTAATATTTCCAACCTCTGCAACAGACTATTTTTTTAAACACTTCCTCAGACACACTTAACTAATCCTTCTATAGCTCTTGCATTTCTCTTTTTGCTTTTAAAGAATAATGTAATTCATCCACTTGTGATGTGCAGATGTAGTCTTCACTCAAACATTAAACTTATTACACACCACTCCATAAGCAAATAATGTCCACATTTTAAATTTATATTTCAGACTTACCTTCTTCTCTGTGTACAGAGAAGTATATAACATCTTTCATCCTCAATTTTTTAGCAGTCACTCTCTTATATGCATATTTTTACCTCATCATTCTACCAAACATTTTTTTCATATTTCCCAATAGCATTGCTCAATAGCACAGTAATAGAATTCTTTTCATTATATTAATGCACATCTTATTTAATTCCTTTTCCTACAGATCATGTATTTATTCTCACCTAATGGGAAGATAGTGTGGCTTACTGAAAAGTGTCAGCAGCATAAACCTGGTGAAGTGCCACGTTGGTGTTAACCCATCAAGCAGCCATGGTGGCAAAAGGGATTGATGCCAGATGAGCTAGGACTCCTTGTGAGAGAATGAGATGAAGCAGTAGCTCATGGCAGAAAGAATCCCAAATTAGATCTCACACTGGGTCTCATAAGGTCAGTTGGCGAAAGCAAGTCTTAGCAGTACAATGATTATGTTCTAATGGTTCTTAAAGGGAGCAAAGAGACTCACACAATTAACAGGGTCACATGGAGTAGGAAGTGCAGATTCCTGAAAAGACAGCTCGGAGAAGATATTACGCTACCAACTTGTCTCCAATCTGCACAGATTCCTCCTCAGTTCATGACATCTTGACAGGCATTGGTATCTAGGACATTTGACATCCTACCTACCAGTGTTTTATATCAATGCTAGTCAAACTTATGACACGATTGTGGAATATGTGAAAGTCTATAATCACATTCAGCAGACACAAATAGAATATTTGAAACACCTTCCCATTTAATGTAAGGAGGTCAGCAATGGATGGAAAGGCCACCATGCATGCCTTTCCTTATCTTCTTTCCATATAACAGTGCCATTTTATTTTTCCCAAGAAATTATTTTCTAGTTGTTATTTTCATAGTAAATATAAACAGCCAAAGAATTTTATTTTCATGAATCAAAGTTTGGATACATTTACATAGATATGATTTAAAAATTAATATTTTTGATATTTGCTCATAATAACAGGCAAAATTACTCTGATACCACATCACCCTCTCCACTCCTTTTTGCATAATTTAATAATCTGGATGACAATCTGTCCCTGTGTTTTACAATCATCCTTATAAATAGCTGTTACTAAATTCTTCAGAACATGATCTAGGCATTAATAATTAATATAACCAAAGCTAAGCAACAGAAACATCAATAAACGTTCTTTCTTAAGCCATTTTAAAAGAAGCTAATAAAGATGCCATTCCCTCTTTTTCCTGTCTTTCAATACATTCATTCTTCACTTCAATACATTTCTCATTCACTCGTCTATAAAATGCTACAGGAAAATTTCTTATATGATATTTGTGACATTTGTGACATTCTAGCTTTTGTGTTTTTCCTCATCCAGGTCCCCGTGGTCTGTATATTCCATTCTGATAGTGCTTCTATATATCTCTCCTGGCAACTGCTGAGTACCAGGACTTGGACAACTCCTAAAACCAACATTTTGTATACTCATCTAAAAATGCAATGCTCCATAAGTCAATTCCCAGTGCAGGGTTAGAAAGCCATAGGACAATATTTGGCTACCTGTATCTGAACCAAGGTGAAACCAGTCATGTGGAGCCTCCTGGTAATCAAAGTAGCTGAAAATATCCCTCACAATATACATTCTGTAAAAGTAGAGAGAGCAGCTAGTTTGGAGTAGTGATTACGGTACCAGACTAGAAACTGGAAGATTGTGAGTTCTAGTCCCACCTCGGGCACAAAGCCAGCTGGGTGACCTTGACCAGTCAATCTCTCTCAGCCATAGAAAGAAAACAAAGTCAAACCACTTTTGAAAAACCTTGCCAAGAAAACTGCAGGGCAACTGTCTCTCAGGAATCAACACTGACTCAAAGAGAGACAGAGAGAATGTGTGAGAGTCAGGTAAAATTTTCATATATGGAAGCATAACACTGAAGTCTGGCCTCTGAATGTTTAAGACATGGTAGACTATATATATATATATTGGTTACATTTAGGAAGTAGATATTTGTTTTGCAATTCCAGTTTTAAGACGTTAAGAAAGAATTTTCCTATTATCTCATTTTTCCCACCATTCTTGTTCCAATACTATTGATTGCATGAGCCATTATACCATAGCGTCCAGGAAGCAGATCAATGTAATAGAAAATAAGAAAAATAATAGAAAATATTGCTTGGTAGATGTTGCATCTCCTAATTATATAGTTTGCCATAGTGACAGGAAGAAAATATCATATTTTCCTAGTTTCTTACTACCAAGTAAGAGTATCCTCTTATTTATACATTTAGCTGAGATAGTTAGGAAAACCTGGTTTATAACAAGGACTGCTGTTTTCAAGGTAGAATTTCTCTGTGGGCTGGATCTAAACAAGCTGCACTATCTTAATTTTTTTCTACCAGTAGAGAGACATATCTCTGTGACTTATTCTACTGCATTTTAACAGAATATATTCTGTTAAAATATTTCTTGTGCAGGGCAACAAAAGAAGACCTAGCCGATCAGTTGGGACTCAGGAGGCAGAGAATAGATGGGGGCGCAGCCAGTCAGAGGTGATATTCCAAACTACTCAAAATTTCTGCTGCTGGTTCTCTGAACTACTCAAAATTTCCGCTACCAGTTCTCTAGAACTGGTCAGAACCTGCTTGAATACCAGCTCTGAATAGCAGGATTCTTATATTGGGTGTGTGATATAAAGACCAAGTCTGGATTTCCTCCCCTTCCAATGAGAGTAGGTCCTCAAATGGCCCTAAAAACTAAGAGCTGCCCCAAGGGTTGGAAAACTGCCAGCTAGGCTGGAAGGAAGGGTTAAGCAAGAGCCTAGCTTGGAGTTCTTGTACAGCCAAAAATGGCATAAGCTTGACTTCCTCCATGATCCATTAAATCTTATCTGGTTATTGCCAGGGGAAGGCAAGCAGTCAGAAAGTTCTTGTAAGGTGGTAAACAATAGGTGGTAAACAATAAAGTTACTGACTTTTGATACTCACAAGTCATCTGATTGCTTGTACCTGAAACTGAGAATCTTGGGGTTTCATCTCACATTGGTCTATAATCGAATTCAACAGAATGTGTTGATTATGATAAATAGTTTCAATGCAATTTTAAATTTTTCACAATTTCTGAGAACAATGTTGTTTTTGAAGTATTGTGGGAAATAAGAACATGAATATTGATAGATGCTGAAGTTTATTCATTTATTTTGATTTTGGCACCACCCAACTCCAGAACCTAGGAGAACAGCCAGATTTTTAAGGCCTTCCTGAATCAAGGTGGGAGATCTCTGGATCTCTGGGAAGCCCCCGATTCAGAGCACATAGGCCATGAAAGAGAATGTGCACTTCCTGATCACTAAAAGATGACACACTTTGAGCCAGCTATCACCAGCCAGTCATTTGGTGCTGTCATAATAACAGAACCATCAATGGAAATTGTCCCACTGTATCTTCAAATCTTTAAGCATCTCTCAGTTTATCTACCTACCCATTAACCTACCCGATTCCCCCATCTAATAGGTTGAAACTTTTCTAGCAATATCAGCATTTAATTATTTGCTTTCACACCCCCCCCCCCCCCCCCCATTATGGATGTCTTTCTAATTTAAGCAAAATATTTTATTAGATTCAGTCAGGCACGATTGATTTCCTTCCCTAAGTAATATTTTATTTTTTGTGAAGTGATCCAAAACAAATGCCTTGGTGACATGCCAGAAGGGCTTTGGGGAGTAAATTTCACTCAGTCTCCTGACATTTTTAGTCCATCATAAAGCTGTCATTTTATTACATACTTCAAAAGCAAATATTAGTATAGTGTAAATTCCCTGCTGAGAAATGGAGAGGTCTACAGAACCAATAGTAGAGATGCAATTATCCATTGCTGAGCTATTAATCAAGATTACAGATTTTGATGCAACACGACTCTCTGGTAGCATATAAAATGAATAGAAATATCTGGATTCTTTTGAGACGTTACTTGTGATTGTTCTACTTTGGTACCCTTTAGGATTAAATTATACTTTTTAATGAGTTAGTCTTTCCTTGCAATCAGACTTGGGGTCTTTCAAAACTTGCCTTGCAATCAGACCAAAATTGTTTGCCTCAAATTGTCTAACCATGGATCCCTGGCAAAATTGGAAATTCAATCCAAAATTATTAGGTTTTCAGATGGATGAGTCATATCCTAAATTCTATAGCTGTGGCTTATTAACAGGAATTAAAAAAACAAAAGAGAGAGAAATTTACCTCTTATAATACTAGAGCCAGGGTTACCTGTGCCCAGAGGAACTAAACGTTAAGAGAATCAGGTCTTGTAAGTAAGGAATAATTTTTCAAACTTGTCATCATAGGATATATAGTGACAACTATCAAATTGACAACTACCAATGTCTTATCCAAAAGAACTCTTGTGTAGATTTTAAGATGTGATGGCCCAGGAACATTCCTTTTCCACAAAGGTCATGCAAAATGGGAGGCACTTGATATAGTGATTCCACTTCTACTTAGATGACTGTTTTCTGAAAGCGGTACTGGATTACTCTTCTGCCTTGCTGTAATTGGATTATGGCTCTCTTTATTCCATATTCTCTTAAACCTCTACACAAAACTGCTGGGGGAAATTATTTGAGGATATGACCTGAGGAGTCATCAATATATACAGTACGTGATGCCCTCTATTGTCTACTGCTCCTTTTCATCTAATGGTTGAAGACTTGGTGTTCTGAACCGGTACTCAGATGAGGTAAATGCCCTGGATCAGATGCCAATAAATGGAGACTCAATCCAGATAAGTGCTGTTTGTTGGTAATGCATCTGTCCAATTGAGTGGTGCCCCACCTATCCCAGGAGAAGTCACATTCAACCTAAAGGAGCCAGTTTACAGACCCAGGTACCTTGAAGGCATAAAGTGCCCTCTTTGATTTAATGATTGTGGCCTTAGTTGGATAGAGACAGCCTCACAAGTTCTTCATATTGGTAACATTCTGGTTGGATTATATGCTTTCTGCGATGGGCTGCCTGGAAAATTAAGCTCTGGAAAGAGTGGTTAGTCTGTTTACTGTAGCTTATTGATGGAGTTTATTACTGGAGATTATTATTAATAGCTTATTGCTATTATGTCAGTTCTTTGCCATCTACACTGGTAGGTATTTATTGTTTATTGACTAAATTTAGTTATTAAATTGCTATTACCTTTATTGTCAGAGTACAACTTGTGTACAATGAGATTGGCTAAATAAAGTTCTGTTTTTTATGTTTAAAACCATACATAGCTTACTACCAGGTTACCCAAAAGAGTGCCTTCTTCTTGTGTGCACCTTCCCAACCTTCAAGATCATCCAGCAAGGCCTTTTCCAGGACCCTTCACCAATGGAAGCGAGATGGGCCTTTATGAGGGTGGTGACACTCCATTTTAGTTACTCCAGAGAGACTTAATTTGTGCCCAAATTAGCATTATTTCAGTGCCAAGTGAAGATGTTTTCATTTTCCCAGAGTTTTTTTAAGCTGCCTTTTCATTGTATTTTAAAGATATTTGAATGACCACTTTGCACCTGCCTGCTTCATATGGTGTTTTAATTTAGCATTTTGTTTTACATGTTGTTATTCAAATTGTATTTTTTTTTCACTGTGCTTTATTCTAAACCACTCAGGGATTTGACTGACACATTAAGTGTCAGATAAAAACATTTTTATTTTCCCAGGCTTTATAATTGAGTTTTCATTGTTTTTTTAATTTATTTAATTCTTCATTTTTTAATGACTTGCACAATTTCTCCCTAATATACATTTTAACATTTGTTTTTAGTGTATATTATTAATTAGTTAACAGATTAATTAAGAGTTGGAAGGGACCTTGTAGTTCATTTAGTCCAACCCCCCACCCAAGCAGGAGATTCTATACATTCTATACATTCTGACAGATGGCAATCTAGTCTCTTCTTGAAAGCTTCCAGTGAAACTCCAATAACTCCTGAAGGCAAGCTGTTCCATTGGTTGATTATGTTTTGATTCAGATGACATTTTAATCGGTTTGATTATAAACCGCCCAGAAAGTTTTGGCTATTGGACAGTTATAAATTTTAACAAGCAAATGTTATAGTAAAACAAATAAAGTCTATTTTTGTTTTGTTTAGTTTTTATTATGTCTTTTATTTTATTTTATTTGACTTGGCTAATGAGTATTATAATGCTGTTACAAACATCATATCATGCAATTCCTGTAGATCATGTTTCTCAACCTTGGCAACTTTAAGACATGTGGACTTCAGCTCTCAGATTTCCTTGTCTAGCATGCTGGTTGGGGAATTCGGGGAGCTAAAAGCCACTTTTCTTAAAGTTGCCAAGACTGAGAAATATTGCTGTAGGGAAATGTTTGACTAACTTCTGTATGGATTCTTCTAGTTCATTCATCAGTTTAGCATATTTAGCAGAGCATGCAAAATTAAGTAAAACCAAGCTCATTATGAATATCTAGTTTTAAGTCCAAAGGAATATGTCAAGTTTATTAGGAAGTTACTGTACATGTTCTGGGAAAAAGTCCCAGAATATTTTTTGCTGTTGTCATTATCATAATGTCAACTATTTTTCTTTTTTTTTCCAATTTTTTTTTATTTCAATCTACATATAACAAAAATACATTAACAGTGTGGGGTCAATATATGATACATCTCTCATTGCATATATTCATATTAATTCATACTTCTTCAATATTTATTTTTAACCTTACTCTCTCCAAATGCATACAACCATATCAGTTAAACATACCTAGTAATTCCATTGTTCAATTTTCTCCCTGTTTCCATTTTATTTCTTTTAATTAAAAAATTCTCATTTGGCAAGCAGTGTGGTTCCAGGTTTCACATCTCAATACAAACATGACCATAGTTACCTATTCATTTTATTTGTTTAATTTCATATTATGTCATCCTTATCATTATTAAATATTAAGTTTACCTTATCCAATCCCAGTTCATGTTCTCTTATCCTATTTTACAATATTATCTAAAATTCTCATCTCAATTCTATGTTCATTTATTCAATTTCAAATTCTAATATATCTCCTTCCATTTTTCTTAGTGTATTCTCATACCTTATTTTTCAATGTTATCTAAAATTGTCATCTCCTTTCCATTGTCATTTCTCATATTATTTTTTCCTGTTACATTTGTCATTTTATCAATCCTTATCTGTAAATATAATTGTCCCCTCTAGTTAATAATTTGAGCTAACCACCTTCATTCTTCCTTAATATCGATCTCCCCATCTAGTATAAAACACAAATATATATTTTTTTTCTCAGATTCTGCATTACATTTTCTCTATAAATCATCTATACATTACAAAATGCATCCCAATACATTGTCTTGTGGAATCCCCTTCCTTATCCCTTTTTTTCCCCACCCATTATCTCTCACTCTCTGAACTATGTACCTTCTTTTCATCCTTGTTTGTTTCCTGTTCCTCTTTATTTTCTGGTCCTTTCTCTTAATGTCCTTTCCCCCCATTCTTATTCCCCTCCTTTTCTCATTCTAGTTATTAAACTTTTCTCTCTCCCTCTTTTGATTTTTCTTTTGTGCTTGCTTTTTCTGCTTTTTCCTTCCCTCTTTAACCATTTTCCGAACCATTCTCCCTTTTATCATCCCATCAGACCATAAATTTTTAATTCTAATTCCTTTTTCCCCCTGCTTAAAAATAATTGTTTTTTGTTTTGTCCTTCTGAGTTGGCTTCTTCTTTATAGAATTCCTCCCCCTCTGGTTTATTATGTTCTTGTGTATGCTGAGTCACCATTTCTAATTTCTGTAGTACATAATTACACATTTCAAGTTCAGTTTTGATCATGTCCCTTGTATCTTGCATATCTGATCTTATATCTTGTGAGTCCAATCTTATATCAACAAGTAGCTCCTCCATTATATCTTCCCCTTTTTTCTTTTTCTTTCCTCTTCCTTAATAGCTGAAATCCTCTTCTTTCATAGATATATTCAATCCAGAGTCCAGTATATTATTTCAGCCAATACCTTTTGAGTTTATTTTCAACAGTTCATACTCTTGAGTCTTTATTCCGAATCCTCTAATTGGCCTCTCAACTGTTTCCCAAATTACTGGCAATAGTAAAGTTCCTTTTATTTTCTTTCAAGTTCCAAAATCCAAAGTCTCAAAACGACCAGACACTCATTGTAAAACATGCTAAAGTTTTCCTGTACCATCAGGTGGCGCTCTTGAGTCTTTTTCTTTTTAACTTTCTTCGTTGAGTATAATATTTTTATTAACTAATTTTATTCACTAATTTCAATATTAACTATTTTTTTTCAACATACTCAATTCCAGCATTTAGTTATATCCTTTAAGTGCCCACAGTTCAATATCTGTCCAGTTTAATTTTTAAACCTTTGTTAATGTATTTTCCTTTAAATTTCTCCTCCAGATTAGTCCAATAGAATAATCAAGTCCAAATTTAAAAAACCATTTTCTTTGTCACTTTCTTTGGTCGCCACTTCCACACACTTTCTTCCAAAATAGCCCTTTAATTTGATACCGGGGTACCTCAAAAGTGATGTTCTTTGCCTGGTTCACACTCTGGTCGCTACTTCTCTCTCCAGCACAAAACTTAGTTTCCTGGAATGTTCTTCATCTTCATGGTGGCCATTTTAAGGTCACCGCTGCAGCTTGTCTTTGGGAGGGATTTTCCTGTCAGGGAGGGGAGTTGCGGCTCACCTCGACCCTCCAGGCAATTTCCCCCTTCTTCAGCACCCAACCAGGATGGCTCCAGTCCCAATTGGGACCCTCCAGCAAGTAAGCTCGGGCAAAACCATGCACTGATCGCAGATTCTGTACCGACATCGATGAGGAATAAACCGGAAGTCCAATGTTAACTATTTTTCTATAGGAGGTGAGCTAAGAATATCAATGTTTCCACTTAAGGAAAAAGAAGAACAGAAACAAAGAACAGAATAAAATCTATAAACCTTGTTCACTATCTTTGTTTGTAATGCTTATGCTGGTCAATTGGACAAAAGGTGCAATGTGTTTATGTTCTGGAACTGTATCTCCAACAATTCCTTTCCAATCATCTGAATTTTTAATCGGTTTTGAAAGAAAAGGAATCAGAATAGCAGAAGTGGAAGGGAGTTGAAGTCCACAAGTCTTAAAGTGGCCAAGGTTGGAGACCCCTGTTCAAGTCCAACATCCCCTCAGGAACAAAACCCTATATCACTTCAGACAAATGGTTGCCCTATCTCCAGGGTTTTTAATATCCACAACTTCTGGAAACAAGTTGTTCCACTGACTAACTATTCTAACCCTGGAGAAATTTCTCCTTAGTTCTAGGTTGCTTCTCTCCTTGATTAGTTTCCACCCATTGCTTCTTGTCCTGTCCTTAGGTGCTTTGGAGAACAGCTTGACTCCCTCTTCTTTGTGGCAGATATTGGAGACAGCCAATGCCTCATGCTGGATGGGGAATTCTGAGAATTGAAGCCCACACAATTTAAGTTGTCAAGATTAAGAAACACTGATGTAGAAGAATACACTGTTTGTACTTTCAGCCGATAATTTATTCTCCTGTGAATTGTGAATGTCAAGAAACTTGTACTATCAACATTCTCAAGGGAAAACAAACAAACAAAAATTGCCAGATTCTGATCTATGACCTTAGCCAACTTTAAGTAACTAAACAATTTACCATACTTTACTTCATTTCCATTATTTTTTGCTAAGCATCTAGAAATTGAAGTTATTCTTATCGAAATGTATTTTAGTGATCTGTTGCTACTGTATTTAGAACCAAGACTCCTCAATATTTATCTGTTTATATTGTTTCTATTCACTGTGAAAGGGCCTTATCTGGCCAGTCTTATCTGGCCCAGTGTTAGGCCAAATTAATGCTTGGATTGCAGATTTTCAGAGAATACCAGGGTATAGATCTGAGTGAGATTTTTAAAGCATCCTGGAATAAGGCAACTGCTGCTCTTGCCAAGGAACTGCGTCCATGAAGTCACCAAGAGTTTAGCTTGATTTGAGGAAAGCTACCTTTAATGCGATTTGTCAATCAAGGATGATTATAATTATTTTGACCAAAACACTAGAAGGCAAAAATGATGTCTGGAAAGTTTATATCCCACAAGTTAAAATCAGTTCATACCACCTACTCATTGTTAACATTCAGCTTTCTCCCCCATCCCTCCTGATCCATGCTGAGGTTCAACTTTGATGGACTCCTGTAGGAAAATGTTTTGTAGCTATGGAAACCACCTAAAAACATCTCTCAATGTGTAAGTACAGAGATTTTAGGTAGAAAACTTGACAGGCAAATATTTAAGATAATGGAACACAAGACATTTTAATGAAATATGGGTGCTCTTTACTGAGATTGCACTATTCATATTATAAGGAATGAAAGAAATTTCCACCCTCAGCTGTAGTCCTATAAATATTTAAGGATTGAAAGAACCCCTTTGGATTAGACCAGTATTTAGTATCACAATCACATAGCAACCAGTCAGATACATCCAAAAATTCAGATGCAGGACAGAAGGGAAATGATCCACAGTCAGTGTATAGACGCCCAAAATTGTAAACCATTTATACCTCTATCCTTAATCACTTTATCCCCTTTTAAAAATTATTTCCTTAAGATGCGTCTGTCACAAATAATGGGCATCATGGTTGAATCTTAAATTCTCTGTTATCAGATAAGCCAGATATATTTTCTCCCTGTTCTTTGACTTTATAAAATTACAATTATCAGAATGTCAATAACATCTTACCTAAAAGCCACACACAACAGGCACTATATAAATATCACACAGAGAACAGCCCAAAGTATACACTCTGCTAGAGAGAAATTCCCTGAGCATGCTCAGAAGACTAAAGCTCTGATCCCGAGGACCGACCCAGAGTGAATCTTGCAATGTCTCCCTGTGTTTTTCAGATTACTGTTTAAGTTTTGGGTTATGTTGATATTCTAATGTTAATTTGGGCTGTTTACAGATTTTAACAACCAAGCCACTACAAGGGAAAAAAAAATTAACAACTGTTCAGGGGGATTGTTTTGGATCGACTGTTCTTGAAAATATGAATTAATATCATTTGTGAGCACTGTTCATACAATACAAGAGAGAGGGAAGGAAACTTACTGCATTTATGATGATTATTTGTATAAACCTGTTATTATATGAATGATGTTATATGTGCCATTAGCATAACAACACAATTATGCAAATAGAAAAGATTGCTGCAAATAACTCAGACTTAATAGCTGTTTGGAGAAAACTCATTTGGGTTGAACTTTTATCCATTTCATTTGAAGTTCATCACATAGGAAACTATTAAATTGAAACTTCATTGTACTAATTATTTTCTATGAATTCTGCTAGAGTCAAGCTTTAGGTACATATACCTTGAATTACCTTAATTGGTTCCAAATGGGTGGGATTCATTTTTTTTTAACAACCGGTTCTGTGGGCGTGGCTTAGGTGATGGGTGTGGCTTGGTGGTCATATGACTGGGTGGACGTGGCTTGGTGGTCATGTTATTGGCTGAGCGTGGCCAACTCAATATCATTCACATCGAGGCACGCATCTCCTCGCCTGGCCTCTCATGACTGTGGGGATACTGCAACAGTCGTAAGTGTGAAAAATGGTCATAAGTCACTTTTTTCAGTGCCATTGTAACTTTGAATGGTCACTCCACACAAGCAAAGTACCAGCAAAGGAGGGGAAAAAAACTCCAGAGATGTTCCTGAGACAGGAAGTCTATTTCTGCCAAGAATGTAATAAGGGTTAATGGAGAGGCAGTTTCTGTAAGCAACACCAGAATGTTTCCTTCCTGCCTTCCTTACAGGATTAGGCCAGTAATTTCTTCTAACAACCGGTTCTCCAAACTGCTTAGACTGGTTCTATCGAATTGGTGCGAACTGGTAGAATCCCACCCCTTGTTCCAAACTTTATAGTGCTGAAAAGGAATTGCTCTTGCCCATTAAACATTTTGGCTGTCCTTTTTTGATGCCTTCTTCACCTCAACTCTTCTTGATCACAAAGGTGATAACAGCATTGAACAGATTTATTTCTTGTGAGCAGTCACATACTCCAGCTACAATATTATCCTACAATGGTTACTTCTGGATCTTTCTCCTTACTTTCTATGTGATGAGCATTAAGATTTATTGCTTCTTGCCTCATCCAATTTTGGGGCAAATTTTCTTAACTGATATTTAACTTCTGAACTAACAGAGGTCAGCAGAAATCTGACCTTAATAGGACTTGGCTCATTTATATTGATTGGAAAAAAAGATGAATCGGGGTTAATTTGGTGCTCTAATCTTAGTTCATTTTTGTTCCAGGCATGTGTAGCTTTTGGAGGGCTTTTATTTTTAACCTTTTAGTACTATTTTTGGTCACTGTGCAATTGTGATGCCTTCAGCTTTTTAATCATCCTATTTTAAATGCTTCTATGGCCTACTCCTTGGTCCTCCTTGAGGACCCAAAGATTGTTGGGGGCAATAAGCTGACTTTGTAAAAATGCCGCTTGGATGGGGCAAAAGCCCTAGTAATAAGTAGGCATATACAATGGAATGAAGGCTATTGCCGAGCACTTAGTATGGTGCTCCATAGATTGTAAGCCGCCCGGAGTCTCCAGAGAAGGGCGGCATATAAATGAAAATAAAAATTAAAATTTTTTTAAAAAAATTACTCTTTGTTTACTTAGGTATAACAGGCTTTTAGTTTGTATTGCTTTATTTACAGTCTCACAATAATTCTTGGGTTAGGATTAGGGTTTTGTTCTACCGATTATAGACAATTTTGCAGCTTTCGGTTTTTCAGCAAAGCTTCATTGGCTTTGATATTAGAATCAACTGGGGGAAAGGTACTGGGACAGTGGTGGCATTCAAATTTTTTTACTACCGGTTCTGTGGCTTGGTTGGTGTGGCAGGGGAAGGATACTATAAAATCTCCAGTCAGAGGTGGTATTTTCTGATTCTCCGAACTATTCAAAATTTCCACTATCGATTCTCCAGAACTGGTCAGAACCTGGTGGGTAATATATATGCACTGGGAATAGCACAAGACCTGTTTGCTAAGACATTAGCAAAATATATAGTACTGTATGAAGGAGTGATAAAATAAATTAAAATAAATTGAAAGGAAATGACTATTTTCTCATATTTATTCTAAAAGGCTCACTATGTGATATATCCCTTTAAAGAAAAAAAAATCTTCCAATTAAATAATGTGCCACCACAGTTTCACTTAAATAAACACTTTTTTTACCATATATTAGTAAAAAAAAATGGATGCAATGTATAGGGAACCAATATCATGCACATCCTTCTGTATCTGGAATGTTGAATTAGATTAATTACTGAGTTTAGTAATATTTTTTGTGCTTTAATTGAAATGCATTTTGGTAGTTGAAGCAATTTACAGCCTTTGTGAAATAAAGACTGTAAATTGCTTTAAAAATCCAACATGAATTATAATTAGAGTGCTAAAAATATTACAAATTTAATAAGAAATCATTCTCATAGCAACGACCCTACCAAGTAAACCAATGTTCCACTATGCAAATTTGACTTGAATCAAAGAAAATAGCAATATAATTACCAATAAAACAAATACTGTTTTTGAAATATAGTTCTGTTAAAATACAATTTTGAGCCAAATATTGCCAGGTGAAGATATCATTTTAAACTAGGAATTAGTAATTTTTTATATTGCACTGCATTTTTTAAAGTCAAAACAGATTTTCTTTTTAAAATTTACATCTCTAATCCTGCAAACAGGGAAAAGAAAAGTGGTGCTTACAGTTTTAACCAATCTGTTTCATTTCTGATTTTAATTTCCTTATACAAAAACAGGAAACTAATTTGAATCAGGCACCTGAACTGAGACTTTCTCCTTGTTGCTTCATTTATTGATTTTTAAAAATTGAATATATGAAAGGAAAGTATTTTTCCTCCAAAAAGACAAATATTAGAATTTTATTAATTTTCTGAAACATCTACTTTTTTCTATAAGGAAAGATTTAAAAATAGAAGAGAAGGCGGATTTGAGAAATATGATAAGGATGTTAAATGAAGGATTATGAGGAATAACTTCATCACTCTTGTATGTACATATGATCTGTTTCCTTAAAACATAGGATAGGTTGAATTAGTCTGGAATTTAGAGTTTTTGTCTATGGAGACAGTCCCTGTTCCGGCCTTTAACTCAAAATAGTATGTAAAACAGAATTTGAACTTACAAACATTACTATTACTAAAACTGGTAGAAAACTCCTTCTATAAGCTGACAAGCTGAAGTCATTTTCATGGACTGCTGAAAATCACTGAAAACATGCTGTATAATAAACATGCTTCTTTAATGAAAAAGGGTTGAGTTTGGCTATAAGAATAGATTATATATGTCTGCTTTGTATCATCTTTACACTACTTATCATAAATGAGGCCTATCATAAATACAGGTACTTTCTACTACCAGCAACATCAAAACTTTTGATAAAACCTCTTTTTATTATTTCAGGATTGGCAAAACAACTTGCAGGGGTATCAAAGTTCATTATGCTCCAGAACGACATTCCTTGTCCCATTGATTTTTTTGCTGAAATTACACACTTTCATGATGTTGCCTAAGATGTGGCAAGATCTCAGAGTAGGATTACCAATATCTTATCCGATCTGGTCCTTTTTATAATTTCAGGCAATTATTTTCCTATTTCTTTCTGCACCTGGAGAATCTTGTCCACAGGAACTGATTACTTTAGGTGTAACTTGACTCAACCCTTGTGATTTCCATTAAAGGCTTTTCAGCATAATGAAAATGTAAATTATCATATGATCTTGAAATAAGATGTCTTTATACATTTGTTCTGCAACATTTGGCCATGGAATTGATTTAAAATGATTAATCTGATCATGACAAGTAAATTTAAGAGTTCTCATTGCCAGTCAGAAAATGGCAAGCCGTAAACAAGAATGTCTCCTCAAATAGCTAACAGCAAGGATCTCAAATTGTGAAGGACATTTTCATTCCCAGATTGCACTCACTGTGAGCTGGCACTGAACCCAAACAATAATTTACCTCAGGCCACAGTGTAACACTGATGGTCGCTCAGTATGCAAATCTTACACATGAATTCCTGCCATCTTTTGAATCCCATTGCTGAGGCATTCAATAATCTAAGTGCTGAAGAGTACTGTCAAACTTTACTTTGCAGTATTCTTTCTGTAGGTTATATAAAGTTCTACATGGTGTGTTACCACAAAGATCACAGTATTGAAGCAAAATATTTTTCTGTATCTGACAAATACAATGAAAAAGTGGTACATTAAAATCGAGAAATGTTGTCCCTGTAAGTAGAGGCTGTTCTGTGTTTCATGGTACATCATTGTGACACATTTCATAAAAGAAAATTTTCTAGTTTTATACTGCACACTATGAAGGTGAAAGAGAATTAAGACAAAGGCTCCAGCTCCTAAAAAGATACAACTGACTGTGGGAGACTTTTTTGTATTCATTAGTAGTGACTTCATCACTACTAGAGATAGTTGTTCCTGTATTTGTTTGTCAGGTGGTCTATTATTAGTTAAATGAATCTCTAGGTTTAAGAGATAAAAGGAAACTTCCTCTCCTTTCTCTGTCTTTAAGACACAGTTCTTATCCTATAAACATCTTAATAAATCTACGTTTACTTCAAATATAATGAATGCCTGCCTGCATTCATTTATAACTGTGCTAAACCATGCTTGGTATTCAAGACAAATATATGATGAGCATTTTAGAAGAATATCTTGATGAGTGGCAGCTATATAAATTGAACGAAGAAATAAATGCAATTTTCTTTATCAATGGGTTATGCTGCTATTTAATTATTGGATATAGTTGAGCACTCTCCATATACCTCTAACCGGGACTCCTGCTGAATTCAAATCTTCAAAACAAGGGCTATGTTGGTTATTGTTTTAAAAATTATTATTCTAGATTAAGAAAAGATGACTTTATCAAGTTCACAATCCTAACATGGAGTGAGATGGTACAAGGCAATAAATCAAGACTGAGTTTTTTCATCTGTTTACATCTTTAGGTTGCAATTCCTGGGTAAAGTATAAAATATTTTAAAGTAGTGCATTAAGATAATTTATAGTTTGGATTTAGCGTAGGAACAAATTTTCTGACGGGCTTACAATACTTTTTTTAAAAAGTGAAATATAGTCAACATGATTCCATGATTAGAGAACAGAATGAAGACCTGGGAAATACAAATTTAAATCCCAGCATAGCTATGAAGCTCCCTGAATAGCTGTAGAAATGCCACTCTTCCTTAATATATCCCAGCATTTGGGGGAAGATAACTGAAACATTGCAGTGACCTTCTTAGAAAATCTAAGTGCAAGTGTAGTAATTTGATGCAAAAAGAACAATGCCCAAGATTGTTTGCTTCTTTTGCTAGATATGTGTTCTTATAAATATTTATATTTCAATTTGCTCCTGAGAGATATTAAAAATCTTCCTTTCCTCCCCCTTGATAATTTTACTGCACACTACTACAGATAGAAGGATGTAAAAAAAAATCTGAGTCGTAACCACACATACCAAGGATTTCCAAAGGCTTAAAAGCTAGTGATAGAATGCATAGCCTATGAAAGCCTGCATCTCCCAGAATGAAGCAGCTTGCATGCTAAGAGGTAAGGGCTGACCCAACCATATTATTGTAAACACTGTACTCATTTTTCAAAAGTTTTCTAAGTGTGATTGAATGTGCTGCACTTAATCTTTAAAGTCATAAATGATTTGGTTCATAATGTAGAAAGTTAGCACCCACCCCTCTCCAGAAGAATGAAATATTCTAGGAAATATTAAAAAGGCAGAATATTATATTTCTCTGGATGAAAAAAGGAGAAACATGTTTTTAAAGGCAAAACAGCTTCCTACAGCTCGGTTCTAGCAAATAGGCGCGAACTGGTAGAATCCCACCCCTGGATGGGATTAAGACATGGTCCTCAGAACATGATAGGGTTAGCCCTCTACCCATCTCACCACATGGCACCTGGGAAGATTGCATCACCCAGCAAAATTCAACCAAGTTTGGGACTCAAGAAGACAACTTACAAAGCCAAGTGGCTTCATGGGAGTCTGACAACCAATCAGAATACATTTCTTGCCACAGGAACAGGAAGCAAATTCAAAGCCCAACAGAGGTTATAAATCTCTTTCCCTCTATCACCCATGTTCTTTTTGCCCAGGACCCAGATCATGTGGTCCTGCTGTCTATCATTAAACCATCTTTCCAGTCTTTCTTCGCACTTAGAATTGAATCCAGGTGGACATTTTCCCAACAATTAGTATCTGTTTTCTCAGGTCGCAAGAATCCATTCAGTGCACTAGTCCCAAATGAAAAAATACCCTTCCACAGTCTCGCGTTGCTAGGGAATGGCCAACATCTGAATTTATAATACAGAAATCAAATAAATACTATCAGTAGGAACTGACCAGTATTGTCTTTGTGGAAGTAGATAATGTTCACTAGTAGGATAGATGTTGGTAGCTATTTACTAACAAAAAAGTGTTAAATTATCTACTGCCTTTGTAGCCTTTAACAAGTTTCTGTGATAAGAGCAGAGAGTTCTCTTTTCTTAATAGTCAAGTAAAGTGATAACATGTTTTCATTGCTTTTTATTTCAACTCAGGATTTATCGCCAATATTTCATTGATTGCTAATCAATATAATCTATGCTTTTCTTATAGCAGAGGAAGAAAATTCAACCAGGCTTAGTTGAACACAATGGAGATTTGTGGGAAAGCCAGGTATGGAATAGTTCAATCCCATTTCTGTATCTTTTTCGCATCCTTGCCTTGTATCGATTTGTGCAAAATGAAAGATGACAGAGAGGGTGAAAAAGTAAAATTAGTCAAAAAGACCAAATCAGATCTTTATTATGGACAAAGACCAGCATAAGAAGGGAAGAATATAGTCAGTTAAGAAGCACAGAAATACATTAAAGACTCAAAAACCATAAAAAACAAAATATATAAAACAAAATTATACATAAAAAGTAAAAGTCTAAAAGGAATCTAAAAGGAAGACTACATCGGTGTAGGGAGGAGAAAAGCCAAAGGGAAAAAATGCCATCTAAATTACCAAAATAAAATCAAATTTGTAACCTTTGATGAAATCAATACGTTGTGAAAGTTACAATGCTTTTGGTGTATATGTGGTGCCATTTCAAACACATATTAATATGTTAAGGAGCAGCAAATCCAGCACCTTTGTTGATTTTTAAAGCATCTTTAAGGCACATTGTGAATAACTTATTTCTATTCCTTAAGAAATGCCAGGTGATAAGGAAGCAAACTATTGTTGCTGTAAAGAACACGCTGATCAACATGCTAATTGTAGGGAATCTTTTTTTTTAAGGGCTTTTATTGTACTTGGATGAATAATAATGCACAGCAGCTGTGACATTGAACAAGGGTGGTATAATTACAATAACCAAAGCAAGCTTATTGTTCAATAGACCCATAAAATACACCTCCTCTTTTCAATACAGATTTTTCTTGTCCTGCCAGCAATGTAGGAACTTTCTAGTACTAGTTTTCTCATTCAGAGTATCAAAGTGAGCAGGTGGCATTGGTAAGAGAAAGAACTTTACCACCCTGTCTTCAGGAGCATTAATTCCTGAAATTCAAGAACAACTTATATAACGCATTATAATGCTTCTGAAAAGGTTTCTTGTTCTTGTTCCCAAGCCTGCTGGATTTGCCAAAGAACCGCATTTGTTACGTGTTCCTTCATTTCAACATTTTCCATCTGACTCACAATAAGGCTTAGCTATTTTTTATTTTTTTAAAAAGAAGGGATCAAATGAATCACAGTTCACGGCTGAGGTTCATAATAAAATACGGATTAAATTTAAAAGAAAAATAGAAAACACGTAAATTGTGATGATGTTATTATTTTTAAACATTACCTTGCTTCACTATTACTTTATCATCATAATTAATATTCCCATCAAGCCATAAATTTAACAGTCCTTCTCTTATCAGAAAGATGTTTTAAAAACGTGTTTTATTTACTCATCCCTATATTCAATTCACAAAAAAATTTAAATTTGTTATCATTCTGATATGCCAAGGACGGAAAAAAAGCATAAAAGTTGTTAAGGAAAACCGTAAGTCAAAAATGGAACCTGAAATTCTGAAGAAAACAGGATGGATAACATCCAGTTCTACTTCCTCAAGGAACATTCATAGTCTACATAAATGACCTCTGTGATCATATTAAGAGCAACTGTGTTCTCTTTGATGATGATGTAAAGCTATTCAACACCACAACAATACTGCTACCCTTCAAAAAGACCTTGACTATGTATCAGAAGGGTCAATCAAATGGCAACTTCAAATCTCAACAAATAAATGCTCTGTCTTACATATTGATAAAAAAATCAGAATATAAAATACAAGCTGAATAGTCAAGACCTTGTTGATGATCCAAACTTTGTCAAGGATCTTGGAGTACTCATCTCAAATGATCTAAGTACTAGAGTCCACTGTAACTACATAGCCAAAAAGGCACTAAGAGTTGTTAATCTGATCCTACGTAGCTTCTTCTCTGGTAATATTACACTATTAACTAGAGCATACAAAACATTTGCTAGACCTATACTTGAATACAGCTCCTCAGTCTGGAACCCATATCATGTATCTGATACTAACACAATTGAAAAAGTCCAGAAATATTTCACAAGAAGAGCTCTCCGCTCCTCTACTCATTGAGAATACCTTATGCCACCAGACTTGAAACTCTAGACCTAGAAAACCTAGAACTATGCCGCCTCTGGTCCCATATAAATATAGTATATAAAATCATACATTGCAATGTCCTACCTGCAAATGAATACTTCAGCTTCCATCATAACAAGAGCACACAATAGATACAAACTCAAGATTAACTGCACCAAACTTGACTACAGAAAATACGACTTCAGCAACAGAGTGGTCAATGTTTAGAATACTCTATCTGACTCTGTGGTTTCTTCCCCAAACCCCAAAAACTTTAACCGTAGACTGTCTACTATTGACCTCACCCCCTTCCTAAGAGGCCTGTAGGGGGCGTGCATAAGCGCATCAATCATGCCTACCGTCCCTGTCCTATTGTTTCTTTTTATTTTTCTTATAAGTATCTATCTCATGTATTCAAAACTGTATTTATTCTTATACCTGTATCTTGTAAGCGATTGACAAATCATATAAATAAATAAATAAATAAAATAAAACATTTGCCAGTATCTATGCACATTGGCAAATGTCCATGAATATACAAAATTTAAAATTTACTCATGTTCCATCAATGGTATTCTATTTACATATATTTTCATGGTGGTCGTAGTGATCATTTTCCTAAATACAGGTGTGTGTGTGTGTGTGTGTGTGTGTGTGTGCATGTGCATGTGTGTGTGTGTATCACACATTAAAAGTTAATGCATATATCATTTTTTACTTCAATTTATAGACCCATTCTTAGGACTGCAAATAGGTTTAAAAGATTCTTCAGAGCACAGAAATTATTTTATGCTATGTGTTCCTTCAACTCACAGTTCCCATCTAACTCACAATAAGGTTTAGCTCCTTTAAAAAAAAAAAAAAGGAAGGCTTTTTGTGCTAAATTAAATAAGCATATTTATTCACATATCTGAACCTGCCCTCAGAAATTCTGAACAAGCCATCAGCAAGGGAGGCTTTGTCGCTGGGTCTTCAAGATGCAATCTCTTTAATAGATGAATTCCTTGAAGCACTGAATTTTTTTTTTTTTCATGCTTGCACAAAAGCTTAAAAAAAAGTTCAACTGCTTTAATGAACAGCCATCAGATGCTGTGGTTGCATTAAACCCAAAGCATTTTCAACATATACACAACCCTAAATGTATACATAAACAAAATAAAGGTACAATGGTACCTCTACTTACGAAAGCCTCTACCTACGAATGTTTCAGGTTATGAAACACGTCTTCGAGAAAATATCGTCTCTACCTACCTAATATGTTTCAAGATACGAAAGGCTTTCTTGGAAAATGGCGCGTCTGAGCTGCGCTGCCATTGGTTATCTTCCTGGCATCCCATTGGCTAGGAGGGATCTGTGCGCACGCACCGCGCCGCGTTCTCAGTCTCGCGCTAGCAATCCAGCAAAGCAGGAAGTAAGAACGAAGAAGTACAGTTCGGGGGCTTGGAACGGATTAGGATATTTACAGGTGAAATGTGCCTCTACTTACGAAATTTTCAGGTTACGAAACGGCTTCCGGAACGAATTAATTTCATAAGTAGAGGTACCACTGTACCCAGTATTCCAAAAGTCTTCACTGATTTCCTTTCAAACCAAATCAAGCCAATCTGGATACGTTCTGAAAACCCCACACAGAAAAATGATTGCCTAATGCAGGGGTTCCCTGTTGCTCAAAATATGAATCACAACTGCCAATGTGTGACACTCACTGGCACACGATTTATTGAGCTTTTTGACCTCCGGTAGGCCAATCATGGGTAAATCCAACAAAAGAAAAGTTTCAGAAGAAAACAGAATGTTTAGTTCAACTACACGTGCTAATTTTGTGGCCACTCAGGAAATAGTCAGGCACAGGAAGGGTTTTGTGGGTCCTGGAGTTTTCTTTTCTGTGGGAAACAGGTTCCAATGTCTCTTTCGGTGTTTAAGGTTGCCAAACCCTGGTCTAGTGTGGAGTACAGCTTGCTGGGGTAGATAGATTATTCATTTGATTCAACATGTCTCTTTTTATACATATATTTTCTTTTTTTATATCTTTATGCAGAGGAACTAAATTTGGGGTATTCAGCAATGCAAATAATGTTGCATTACAGCTAAACCATAAAGCCTACCTTCCATCTTACCTACTGGTTTTCTAATCAAATAATCCTATTGGATGAAAGGTTCTAAGTGGCCTCACCTAAACACCTTATACAGATATCTTACATAAGCCCTCTATCTCTTTTTAAGAAAAGAAAAAGAATGCAAGGAGTATTGCAAAACGTAAGAGAATTCCAGTGGATAAGGAAAACAGCAGAACTCCTATTGCATTCCATGAACTTGAGGCATTGACACAGAACAAGCTTTCTTTTTGAAGTATCTAATTAGGTTCTTAGCACTATTTTTCTCTACATCAAAGAGAATATTCTTAGATTTCCATTTTGTTCATCTGATATGTCCTTATACTTCGGGTCCTGTGCTTTTGAAGATTTTTTTCGTTATCTATTTGATCCAAAACTCTTTTGGAGGTTTTTATGACATTTGATGATTAAAAAGATCTAGGAATTCCTTAAGACCCAGCATAGTTAAAGTCTTTTCCCAACTGGGAATCCACCTATCCTTAAATTGGCAGAAGATTTGTATCAATCTGAAATTGTTGCTTCATTGCTAATCCATATTCTGCCTCTATTGCCTCTGCTTCAAGTCACTCGTCTAATTTTTCTCCAAGGTATTGGATGACAAAGTCAAACAAATCTGACATTTGAAATGGGATGGGCAACACCATGGAAGCAGTTGCTGTAGCATTTGTGATAGCTCCAATAGTTCATTATCCAAGTGTTCATTATCCCCCAAATTGGAAATACAGTATGTAAAACTCAGGATTGAGATCACTCAAAACGGGTGAATTCAGATCTGAGATAAATATAGATATAGATGAAGATATTTGAGGAAGTAATCAAGCAACATCTCTATGGAGCTGCTAATTGTTGGAGTACAATATTTCAACAGTTATATGTTCAGTAGGATACCTACCAATTGAAGATGACTTCTTAATCCATGAACTCATGTGCCAGCTTTTCTTGCCTGATGCTCTAAATCTTGATTCATAAAGTTAGAAATTGTAACCCATAATAATTAAAGGAGACCTGCTTGGAAAAAAAATTGACTTCTACTATGAGAGATGGCAGATAGACAATTCACTGCAGGCCAATTTTTTGGAGGTACTTTCATTTGGATTCTACCACTGAGAAAAGAGGGTTTAACTTGGTCATATAAATGCCCTGTTCCATTACATTAATCTTCTCAAGTAGCATAGAACTCGGTATCTTTGGCTGCAGCAGCTTAATGTGGGTATTCACTTTGGAAGTTCTTAACCAAGAGTTAGCTATATACAAGCAACCTACGATAAGACAATTTTACTCCTTTTTAATTCTTTTTTCAATTATTGCTTTCCTAATGAGGATCGATTGCTTAGAAATCGCCTAACTTCCCTTTGAACATTAGCATGAAGATTGATTTGTTCCACTTATTTTCCATTGTAGAGGATTACACCTGCTTATTTGCCAGTCAATCATGTATACTTTTGATTCAGAAGAAAAGTAGTACTTTTACACAATTCAGACTCATAGGAAAGCTCTTCTGATTGAAAAATTCTTTCTTTTCACCCAACGCTATCAAAATAACAAGGTATCATTGCTAACAGTGTTAAATCATAAAGATTTGCTTCCAGTTGGATTCTAGCCTTGAAGCAGATCTAATGAAGGTGACCAAGACTGAGTCCAGTTTCACTGCCTGAGAAGATTCTGAATCTGCTAATCTTGATAAATTCAAATTCAAGTGAACAGGAGTTTTGGGACTATTAGTTCACCTTCATATTAGATTCATATCCCACCTACTTGTCTATGATTGAATTGGAAGTGATGTGTGGCTAGAATCCAGTGGTGGAGAATTTTTTGAGAGAGGGGATGAGTTCACCATTCCTTAAAAGGGGAATAGTACACTCACTCTCAGGAAGCCATACCTAGGTTCAAATATGCTTGATAATTTTCATCCAGTCTCCAACTTCATCTTTTTAGATAAGGTTTAACAGATTTAACAGATTAACAGAGTTGGAAGGGACCTTGTAGGTCATCTACTCCAACCCCCTGCCAATGCAGGAAACCCTACGCCATTTCTGACAAATGGAAGTCCAATATTTTCTTGAAAGTTTCCAGTGATGAAGCACCCACAACTTCTGAATTTATTCCATTGGTTGATTGTTCTCACTGTCAGAAAATCTCTCCTTATTTCTAGGTTGAATCCAGGGTGGGCTTCAAACATTTTAGCAACCGATTCTCTGCCCGGTTGCTGGGTGGGCATGGCCATGGTGAATGTGGTCTAGTCGGCCTTCTACACCACATTGGGAGGGGCATTTTACCTTCCCTAGGCTTCAGAGGCTTTTCTCGAACCTCTGGGAGGCAAAAATGGCCTCCCCCGGGCTCCAGAGGCCATCCAGAGGCTGGACACATGCCCATTTCTGGCCTCGATGAGGTCCATTTTTTGCCCTTCCCACACCTCCGCATGGGTCCTGCACTTACCTCACATCCAAAACAGGCCATGTGGAGACTCCTGGGAGGGGCGGGTTGGATGGAGCCAGCCAGGGGTTGGATTTGGCGGTTTGCCAAACCAGCCATAACATTAGCTACGGGTTTGCCCAAACCTGAGCAAACACATGGCAGCCCACCCCTGGTTGAATCTCTCCTTGATCAGTTTCCATCCATTATTCCTTGTCTGACCTTTGGCTGATTTTGAAAATAGGTTGACCCTGCAGCCCTTCAAATATTGGAATACTGCTATCATGTCTCCCCTGGTCCTTCTCTTCACTAGACTAGACTAGTCTAATCATTGAGGTCATTGAGAATATGGTCTTGCAGCAGCTCCAGAGAACTATGAAGTGGATTATTTCCCCAGTCAGTTGTTGGACCTAGGTATAGCATTGAAATAGCATTGGTTGTATTTGTAAATGACCTCTGACAGGAATGGAATGGAGATGATGTAAACATGCTTGTTCTTCTTGATCTTTCAGGGGTTTCCAATACCACTGATCATCTTAACCCTCCATGACCAGTTTCAGGTGCTGGGACTGGACAACACTGTATTTATTAGCTCTCTTCCTTTCACTAGTTGATATTGATGGAGTAGAGAGGTTTAACCCATGGTCCTTGCTTTGTGGGATACTTCAAGGTTCAAACCCATTCCCATTTAACATCTATGTGAAGCTGCTGGGTGAGATCATCCACCAGCACAGAGTGAAGTATCATCAGAATAGCAAAGATATCCAGATTTAACTTTCCAATCTTAGCAAATAATGTGATGCGGTGAAGATATCTAGGAATCTGGAGGGGAAATTAGAGAAGACTCTCTTCAGCAAGACTGCATGATTCTCTACTATACTTTTAAATCTACAAAGCATTGAAGAAGAAGGGGAAAGAAGCAGAAGGGAGAAGAAAGCAAAATGAACTTTAAAGAGAATATCTTAACCCACTGAAGCATTTGACAAGTTAGCAGTATTTTTGAACTACCTTATTATTATTATTATTATTATTATTATTATTATTATTATTATTATTATTATTATTATATAATAATAATAATTATTATTATTAATAATAATAATAATTATTATTATTATTATTTACTTAAAGAGGAGGTTATTCAAAGGCAAGAAGAGTCTTTAGTAAAATAATTAAAATAACTCATCATAGACTACATTATAAATGACAATTCCTAGTTTAATGTCCTCAGAATGCATGGCACTTCTAGGTTACAGATGTTTTACTAACAGATGCATCTACTTAAATAAATATGTGACTTTAAAAAATCCACAAGTATTTCCCATAGTTATAGAAATTGATAAAAAGAAAGTAAGGGCAAAATAGAAATAATTAAAAAAAAATAAAAGTAACACAGTGAAAAAATTATCATGTACAAATATTGCAGGTGAGGCAAGCTTGGTGGTTATGCTAAGAAAACCCAGCTTTGAAAAGTGAATTAGGAAGAATCTT
Source organism: Bungarus multicinctus (assembly GCA_023653725.1). Classification (NCBI taxonomy): domain Eukaryota; kingdom Metazoa; phylum Chordata; class Lepidosauria; order Squamata; family Elapidae; genus Bungarus; species Bungarus multicinctus. The sequence continues at coordinate 9,549,765 of CM042848.1, read as the reverse complement.
GTCCTTGGTTTTCAATCTCTTATAAGATTTCTACAGATAAGATTTGTTGAGTTATATGTTCACTGGGTAGTCATTTTCTAAGAAAATTGTATCACATTAGTCACTCTGGTTATGACATATTGATGATTGATCCCTAAATTCTTCCATACCCAGGTATATGTTCTGCTGATAAAGATCTATAATTCTCCATTCAAATGTTGCTGAACTACAGTTCCCAGAAATCTTTGCCATTACTTATGCCAATTTTTCATATTCCTGGGGTAGGAAAAATGTATAATATTTTTTAATCTGAAGTTTGTAAAATAGCATATACGATACCAATCATTTTTATTAGAATCATGGATTATATCACCTGTCAGTTTGGTATCCTACCTAGTTCTTTAAAAATAAACTTCATTTTATCTTTATATTATCATAAACATTCAGGTTGAAGAATCAATTGCTTCTACCATCTGGTTTTATCTTTGTTTTTGTTTTAGGTGCACAAGTGTTATTACAAGCACAAGTGTTATTGCAAACTAATATGATGAACCTGGCTTTAAAAATATATATGTGCCTTAGAAGAGAGAGAATTACTGGTGCTTGATAATCTTAACAAAGTAACCTAGGTAAGTATTTTCATGATCTTAATATCTTAATATCACAAGAAGAGTTCTCCACTCCTCTACTCATTGCAGAATGCCTTATGCCACCAGACTTGAAATTCTAGACCTAGAAAACCTTGAATTACGCCGTCTTCGGTCCAATCTAAGTATAGTATATAAAATCATACATTGCAATGTCCTACCTGTCAGTGAATACTTCAGCTTCAACCATAACAACAGAGCACACAATAGATACAAACTCAAGGTAAACCGCACCAAACTTGATTGCAGGAAACGACTTCAGCAACAGCATAGTCAACGTCTGGAATACTCTACCTGACTCTGTGGTTTCTTTCTCAAACCCAAAAACTTTAACCTTAGACTGTCTACTATTGACCTCACCCCTTTCCTAAGAGATCTGTAGGGGGCGTGCATAAGCGCACCAAAACGTGCCTACCGTCCCTGTCCTATTGTTTCTTTTATATATTTTTTTATTTTTCTTATATGTATCCATGTATTCATAACTATGTTTTCACTTATACCTATTATCTTGCAAGCAATTGACAAATCAAATAAACAAATAAATAAATAAATAAAAATCTTCTAGCACAGGGGTGTCAAACTCGCATCATCTCTGCAGCATCATGTGCCATATTGGGACTTTCTTCCGCTTTGCTAAACCGGGCGAGGGTGTGGCCAACATGTGATGCAGCTGGCCCTTGGGCCACGAGTTTGACAGTTCTGTTCTAGCACTAAATACAGCATTGCATTCAACACTAGAAAGGTCAGTGCAGTAAATTGTATCTTTCTGTTAGTACAAGGGACTTTTGAATTACAATGGCATTTCTTTGATAATGGCATTTTAACAAAAGGATGAGTGTGAGTCATCTCTTTTGTACCTTTATTATATCAGAAGTGAAGCAACTCTCCTTTATTCTAAACAGTTTCCTTTTTGATATTCATCCAATCTTTATGTTTCTCTCCCTTTTTTTCTCTATAAAAGACTTTTTTTTTTAATTCTGCTAAAAGCAAAGAAGTTGCTTTTGTGTTGGTTTAGTACCATTTTCTTTTCAATCCATTGATTGTACAGATGCTCAGATAGGATAGTAAGATTCTTTTCTTGTCTCTTATAAAGGTCTCACTCATTTTTTATTATTGCTGTTACGACTATAGCTACTGGTGTTGGTTGATACTTCATTATTGCCAGCACAAGAAGTCCTGCCCAACCAAACAGCACTACCATCATATTCAGCTCCATGGGGCAGAGATAATTGTTCCTGATGGGGTGATGCCTAATTAATTTCAATTTTCTTGGTGCTCTCTTGAGGATGGGGGTTCTTGATTTTCTATGAGTCCTAGCAAGTGAAATTGAAAGCACAGAGTCAGCAGTCCCAAAAGTGTGACTCTTGTAGCAGAATCTACATTATTCATGATATGGAGACTCTGAAGCCATTTCAGACAAAGCTATTTTTAAATAACCACTCTGTGGGCTATTACATCTCTTATGGGTGCTATCTTTGGAAACAACTGGGGGGAAAGCTTTCAATAGATCCAAGATAACAGAAAAATTCTATTTTCATGACATAAAGGTGATAAAGTCTTTATTTATATCTCCTTTGGCACAGAATGCTTTAAATTCTCTTGGGCAGGTTAAACACAAATCTGCTCTCCCTCATGACAAAAGAGAGCTTTTCATTTAAGAGGAAAATATATGACATTTTGAAGCTCCAAAGCTATTAAAATCATTACAATTCTCCCAGCTTCTTCCTTTTTTTGCCCCAATCATGACCAGAGAGTTGTTGTTTTTTTCATTTTCAGTTCATAACAACACATTTAACAATGCAAATATCTAAAACTGACACCTCATCAATTTTTTTAAAAAAGCTTCTCCACATTTTTTTAAAAAAAACACACACATGCATTTATGCAAATGACTACAAATAAAGGATTTGAAAAGAAAACCTGAAAAGAAGGGGTACTCAAGAAAGTTGGCAATTTTTCTTTCACAGCCAACTGAATTTTACCTTTCATGAAAAGGTTGCTGAAAAAATACCATATTTCTCTCTGAAGCAAAAATAATATTGGTAAATAATAGTCTCTGTCTTTGTTCAGTGTTTGGAAAAGACCATCCAGGAAGGGAGAAGGAAAATAAAAACAAAAAGAGAAGAAATGTTTACATTTTACTGAAAAGCAGTCAAACATTTCCAGCCTGAGATATGCCTATTAAAAGAGAAAAGGAACATATTTGGTCTAAGAAGGACAAATAACAGTGCCTAAATAGTAAGAATCCCGTTACCTTTTAGGTAAAATGAAGTAAGAAGTGGTGGCAAACATTTCATTAAATGATTTATTGTACTGCATCCTAAAATATTAATATTATGGAAATTATACTGGCTTTCTTTGGTACATTTTATTTATTTATCCATGTTGAATAATAGCCCAGTGAAAAGAATATCTAGATGGCATTAGAGTATGGATTCTGATATTGTGGGTTCTTGAGTGTATATTTTAATTCTAATCTTTTAATTGGGATTGGTGTCATTAGTATGTCTGTGTGATTCAAACTTCTCCTTAAAACCTCACCAAGATTCATACACAGTTACTAATTTGAATACATTATGCACTTGACAAATCATATTTTAGACCACAAAACCTTATGTCAGTTGTTTTGACATTTCTGATTACTTTTACAGCAATGTATTGATATTATTCATCATCAGGAATTTATTTATGGCTATGATGGTTGCAAAGATAAATGCTGTCTTCATTTTGTCTCAAGAATATCTCACTGGAAAATTGATTGTTCTCACCCTATGTATTTTACCTTCAAGACACAAAGTATCTGCTCAGTTTCTGTCATTGAACTACATTTTTTTTCAGTCAGTGAGTTCCATTACATAGTTTTGTTTTCTAACCCAGAGATGTATCTTTAAGTACATCAGTTATGACAAACCTAGATCCAGGAACTTTCACATACTAATCCCAAATCTTGGTGTTCTTGCATGAGCTTAGATGATTTTAACATATTTCATATATTCACATATATAGAAACATGTGCTATTTAAAATGTGAGTTTGTACTTGTATGTGTTTTTTCTTTCTTTCGTTCCTTCTTTCTTTCCTTTCTTTCTTCCTTCCTCTTTCTTTCTTTTTCTTTCTTTCCTTCTTTCTTTCTTTCTCTTGTGTAGACATGAGTAGAATTGTGCTGCATTACTAACACCTGATTAAATATTTTCATATACATTGTTCCATTGAAAATGATAACTAAAATCTTACATTAAAACCAGAACAAAAGTAAGAATCTATGTTTAATTAAAACCTGCTTTGGAGAGTTCAAAACATAATCAAAACAATTCCTATTTATAAGTGAGGACTTTTAGTCTTTCCCTGAAGGAAATTATCTCAAAGAAAAAATAAAGATATCCAGTTCCAGATCTGAGCTTTTTCGATCTGAGCAAATAATGTCACTATCTTGGCTTATCCTGAATCTCTGTCAGTCCAGTCAACTTCTCCCTTTTTCTTTCATAGTAATTTTTATTGCTCAGGTGAAATAGCTACTTATGCATAGCCACCAAAATCTCAGCTAAAACTGTTGAAGAACAGGACTGGAACAAATTAGTGAAATCTGTTCTTTACTATCCTCAATTAATTTTCTGCTAATATTTCCACAAAAGAAGTAATTAGACAGTGAAATGTTCAGGTACTGTTCTGAAGATGCATGCCACAGCGTGACAAATATTCAGAAAGCACTGCAATTTTCACAACCCAAACTTATATGCAACATATTAATTGAAAACATACCCCAACTTTTTGGACAGCTGAGCTTATTTTAAACATTGAGAACATGTAGTGCAGGGGCATGAAACTCGCATCGTCACAACATTGTCATGTGACATATTGCAGCTTTTTCTCCTTCACTAACCTGGGCATGGGCGTGGCCAGAGCATGATGTATCCAGCCTATGAGCTGCAAGTTTGACAGTCCTGAGGTAGTGGCTGTTCTTGTAAATGGCTGCTGTGGGGGGAATTATCTATGGCAAATGATTACTAGAATCTACATAGTGGAATCTAAGTAGTATAACTAGTCAGAAAACACTGATTTAACAAGAAGGAAATTGGAGGAGGGGAGAAACAGAGAGAGAGAGAGGTAGATTATAAGAGTTTCCTTCTTTGATAAGCTTATATCTGTTGCCTTTGATTGATTGTGTACCGTTAAGGTCACCATCAATTTTAGTGACTGCATGGAATTTTTCTCCATAACTAGCTGTTTGTAGTCTGATTCTTTCTTTAGATCTTCCAATGGTACCTATTGCCAGTCTAACTAAATACCATAATATCCAGATCCTTTTGCCCAAGAATAATGGGACATGCATTGCAATACATCTAGACATTAGCCCAGGAGAGAAGGCTAGCATTTAACTAACAAACTGAAGAAAGTTAGATTCCTTAAACATGGTTTATTGAACTTCAATATTATTAAACAAAAGGTATTTAGCATGTAAAAAACAAATGCCTATAACCAAAACTATCATGTTTATTTATCATGCAGGGGAGATGGATGATATAAAAATTTGATAAATAAATAAAATGTATGCTCCTTTGTTTACTTTAATTAGAGGACATCAATTTGGGCATCCTTTCTTTCTTTCTTTCTTTTTTTTTAACCAATTTTCAACCTATAGAATCTATGGAGTATGGCCATATAAACACACATACAAATTTATTTTCCCCCCTGTTGTTTAAATTAAGGTTGCCATGCTATTGATGAGTCTACTGCCGGACTTATAATCCTAAATTCATTAATTTTACTGTATATGAATAAAATTCTATTTTGTGGGTATTGGTTCTGCAGGTTGACCAACCAAGCTTTTTAGATGAGATATGCTACCTAATTTCCTGAGTAATTTTTCCAGCAGGACCTTATAGTATACTCATTCAGGCAGCCAGTTCAGTGAACTGTAAAATGTTCCTTCCACATAAGCATTAGGATTGTAGCCCTGATGCCATAATTTTTATTTTATTTTTTAAAAAATTCCATCGTTATCTAAAATGACTTCATGAGCAAGACCCCATGATAATCCAGAGCCCAATTTCTATCAAAACCATTTGAAAATCCCATTTTGCAAAAATAAATAAACCAATAATCTATAACAGATGTGGATTTAGCAACAGAATTAAGGTTTATTTTAATTGCTATTCTCTCTCTCTTTTTCCCTGGCATGGGCCACAACTTGCATCCAAGTATTGGAAAATTAATGTCCTTCATTGTTGAAAGTGTTTTTTTAATCTAAACTGCTACCAAATTATAATGTATATATTATGCATACATCTTACACTAATGCATAAATTAAAAGAGATGGTAGAAACTAAACTCTGAATCATTATAGTTTCCAATTATGTATTTTTCACTCTTCTCCAGAAATTTAATTATTTAATATTTTAATAACTATGTTTCTGGATCCAGTCTACTCTGTGCTTTTACTTGCCATTGTGGCAAGAAAGAGGTCTGAAATTATTTAAGCCATTCAAAAATCAGAAGATGCCGTATATCTCAAGATCTTCTGTAATGTGCCTATCTCTTGAAAAGTCCTTTTCTCACCTAATTGTTGCCACTAATATCTTTTTAGAAAAATAAGAGAAACACCCTATTTTACAAAATTTAAGACACATACACATAGTAGCAACTTGGTCTACATATTCTACAACATAATATTCACTGGTCTTAATTTATAAGTACTATACATTGAAAAGCAATGAAAGGAAGCCACCCTAACCCTAACCTTTATTAGATCAACATTGGTCAGCCTAAGATATTATTTCCTACTATAATGAAAAGTAGGAAAAATTGGAATCTACCTTTCTTTTTAAATTGTGTCACTTCTGTTAATTGGAAAATACAAACTTTGCAAACTGACTCCAACAGGCCTGATAGTTAATTTTACTAGCAGAAGTGAAACAAGAATTATTTTTTATGATTCTCCTCTCCAGTGGTGGGATTCAAATTTTTTTTTACTACTGGTTCTGTGGGCATGGCTTGGTGGGCGTGGCAGGGAAAGGATACTGTAAAATCTCCAGTCAGAGGTGATACTTGCTGGTTCTTCAAACTACTCAAAACTTCTGTTTCCAGTTCTCCAGAACTGGTCAGAACTTGCTGAATACCACCTCTGCTCCTCTTCTTGAAAGCAAAACTTAGAGTTTCTTCTGCATTTTTCCTTTGTCAGTATAGTATCTCTATTTCTGGAATATATTCTGAATTTTTCAGGTGAAAGCCACTACAGATATATGAGGCTCAGTTGCAGATGTTATGATTTTAAAAGGTAGTAGCATCCTTTGTAATATTTTTAAAAATTATTAAATAACAACGTTGCCTCCTGTATCCTTGTTTTATAATATTACAAGGGAGATATATAGGGATAGCGAAGCATAGGAAAAAATCTGCTTTATTAAACAGTGTAGTAAAGAATTGCTTTTGATTTTTACTGTGTGCTAGAATCCTATTCATTAAACAGGGTTGTTATTTTTCCCTTGCTCTGTGATGAAATTAAAAACAAACCATCTGCCCACCTGTCTAGTACAGAAATTGCAATAGAATTACTGTCATAGGCAAAGACAGGAGAGTCTGTGTTACAAAATTCTTCTTCTACCTTGAGAAGTATAGTATAGGGCAGGGGTCTCCAACCTTGACAACCTTGACTTGTGGACTTCAACTCCCAGAATTCCTCAGTCAGCTTTGCTGGCTTGATGGCCATGTGAATAAAGCAAGAAAGTTTTGGATTCAAGAATAATTCTGAATTATAGTAATTTTGGAAAATGGGGCTTTATAATGTTTGTAACATAAATTATTATTTAGTTGGTCAATGACCATAATAATAAAGAATATCTATGCATCTCTCATCTGTCTGTCTATCTATCTCAAACATTTAGAATATTTATTTGCTGTGTGAATAGTTCTATCATATTATTTTACCCCTTTGACTGAGTATGTGCAATCAAGTTAGTGTTGACTCTTGATGACCATATAGACCAAGGGTCTTCAAACTTGGCAAGTTTAAGACTTGTGGACTTCAACTTTCAGAATTCCTGAGCTAACATGACTGGAGGAGGAATTCTGGGAGTTGAAGTCCACAAATCTTATACTTGCCAAGTTTGAATTTTAGAGATAGATAGATAGATAGATAGATAGATAGATAGATAGATAGATAGATAGATAGATAGATAGATAGATAGATAGATAGATAGATAGATAGATAGATAGATAGATACAGATAGATGGTTATTTTCTTTGGTAAAGAAGGAAATTTTAAAACCAGGTGGAATTTTGAGTATGAATTGAATGCTTAGCCTAATAGAGCATTCTACCCAGCAAGAAAGTTTCATCTTACATAATATCTAATACAGAGACTGACTTTAATTTCTATAGATTATATACCTGCAAACAACCAGAAAAGATGCAATTTCTGTTTTTTCTTTTTTCCGAATTATTGTACATTTGTATTTATTTATTGCTGTAGTATCCTTTCTCCCATAGTGTGCAAAAATCTCAGAAAAGCATATATGTTTATACTTTTACCCATTCAGAAAATGAAATGTATTTAGGCGTTCAGAAAAATCAGGAATATTTTTTTCCTTCAACAATTAAAATGTTAAATCAATGGTGGCCTCGTGTCACAGGAAAATCTCTGTAACACCCCAAAAATATCATAATTCAGCATAGCATTTTTGTTGCTGAATGATTATGTTAGTTTGACTCTTAAAAAGATTACTTGATTACTATAGTTAATGTCTGTGTGGTGCCAAAACAAAACTGTATGGGTAATATGCAATAAAATTCAGTAAAATATAAGACATAATAGCCCAAACATTACATCTGAAAAACAAATCACAAAGTAGACATCTTAATGGAATTATCAAGGGACAATGAAATGACCAGACTTTCTAGTTTAAAACTGGCTCTGTCAAAAAGCTATTCAATATAAAGAGTATCTGAATTACCAATTGAAACTGTGCCAGCTAAAATCTCTTGGGGAGACAAGTTGGAGTACTAGGATGCTTTAAATGAAGAGTGAGCAACATCCTTCTGCTCATGTTTACATGCCAGATGGAGCAAGAGCAGGAATATGTCATTGAAACCAGCCATTGTTACTCTTTTAGTTATGCTTTTTTCTCTCTCTCATCTCCATATAATCCCTGCCACTCTGCAAGCTGGTAGTAAAAAGTAAAAGTGTTCTTTGTCACTTTTCTTTAAAGAGAAAAGACATGTTTGAAAATCATCAGAGATATCCTGAGTGCAAGCCAATATTCTTTAAGAAAAGCTGGCTGGATCACAGTCTCTTCAAACTGAGTAGCCCCCTTCAGATATTCAGAGTATTCATCACCTCCAGATGAGCTATTAATCATTAATATCATTCAAGCAGTGGTGGTATTCAGCAGGTTCTGATCAGTTCTGGAGAACCGGTAGCGGAAATTTTGAGTAGTTCAGAGAACTGGCAAATATTACCTCTGAGTGGAGATTTTACAGTATCCTTCCCCTGCCAAGCCCACCAAGTCATGCCCACAGAACCAGTAGTAAAAAAAATTGAATCCCACCACTGGCTGTAAGGTAGGTATAGTCTAAAAGGAACTTGTTATGTAATCAGCGCTCTCTCTATCACCGAAATAAATATGTTACTGGAACATAATTATCCTGTAACACAGAGAAAGCAGATCCATTCATTAGCCTGAGAGGAGAGAGAAAAAGGGAATTGTAGTGATTCATTTGCATAATGACCAAATAAAACCCAGCCTTCTTTTTCTTCAGTTCATCCTGTTTTCCCCAATTTTATGATTACAATACATCAGTGGTGGTATTCAGCAGGTTCTGACCAGTTCTGGAAACTCTTGTTTTCGCTTTGCTAGATTAACTGAGTCTCTTGAGCTGGTTTTAACTTGTTGATTTTACACTGAGATTTTGGGTGAGTTTGCTATTTTATATTTTAATTTTTATTCTGTTAGCCTGAAATATTCTCGGCGCAAAGTTATTTGTAAATATACTAATAAGTATAATAATAAGATTCCTATTTAAATAAGATCTGTCAAATCTAACTGTGTCTAGGAATCTACAAAATCATCAGTATAGCCATGCCATCTCAAGACAATTGAAACAAACCTAAATTAAAAACTTGTTCTTCAAATTCCTTATATGCATCTCGTTGCTACCGCCTAGTGGTTGATTGTAAAATAGTTTTATATAAGCAGTTCTATTCCTCCAGCTGAGTATAACTTAGATTATGGTATCTATTTCAGTCTTAATTGTCAATAAGGTTTAATTAATTTAATTAAGTAGATAAGAAATTCCCATTTTTACCCTCAATTTTTTCTATAAATGCTTTAAAGTACATGAGTCGCAGCTGAAAGAAAGGTGAAGATCTAGATTGTGAAAATTATACAACCTTTACAAGGCTATTAATGATTTGTTTTTTGTTACCTATTATTCATGTTTTAGAGGGCTAGCCATCACAGATCTACTTAGAAATAAGGCCCCTGGATTTTGATCGGGCTTACTTCCAAGTAAATGGGGCATATGGATCTTTTATAACAACAATCCCATGCCCCAGACAATGGTATATAATAAAAATTACCAGATTTTCCTGCAAGCAAAGTCAAAGAAATAGAAAATAGATTAGCAGGGAATTTGGCAATAAAATCCAGAAAATTACCTCCAACTGATTGTAAATGATAAAGATAATGCCAGGGAAGATGGGAGTGCTGAAGATCTCAGTTCCAAAACTTAAAATAAATGATGAGAGTCACACTTCTTTCATTTTAAGTGCATGATTCTTCCGCCAGCCTTTAGATTGTGCACTTAGGAAGGGAAATGAAAGATCCTATCCAGGTGTAGCTTATTTAGAGTACCCATCACATGACCCCTATAGAATAATCCCTGTCTTTCATAAGATTCACGCAAGCAACATTAACTTCCAGAAGGCAAATTTACATTCATTGCAACTACTTGCAAATGAGCAAAGATTTTGTATATACAAACAAATGTATATGTGCTTCCACATGGGTCAGGATGTTTAGAGAAAGACTACCTGGGTGAAGCTAAGATGCATTTTGAAAGCATAAAACCCACCCAGCACAGATTACAGCAGCATTCTTAAGTCAATTATGGGCATCTGAAGTCCTAGGACCACAAAAACCCTTAAGATCCTTTTTGTGTGGGCTCAGATCCCTTTCAGCCATCATTGCTGAAAATTGTCAGCATCATTCCTTCCACCGTAACATGGGAAACATGAAATATTGCTTGTTTGTTTGTTGTTCATATTTATTTATTTAACTTCTATGCCACCCATCTTGCATAAAAGTGACTCTAGGTGGCTTACAATCTACTAAAAACAAAACAAAATATTAAAACTTTAAAATAATAAATAATAACACTAAAACGGTCTTTAAAATTAGCCAAATTAGCCAATTAGCCAATTAAAATTAGCAAGATGCACACAGTGAGGAAATGGGGGTCTTATCTTGGTCCACTTCCAGAATGACATGCTCCCATTGGAGCCCCAAGCCAATTGGCAGAGCCAAGTATTTAGGAAGGCCAAAGGGGTGCAGATCTCACTTTAGGGAACAAAATGTTCCAAAGAGCAGGAGCTATGACTGAAAAGGCTATTCTCCTGGTCCAGCCAGAATTCCTTGGCAAACAAAGTCCATAACATGTCCCTTTTGCTGGCGCAAACGGAGTGGGTTCAATACCATTGGGGTGAGACAGTTTCTCACTATATTTTATATAAATATAATATATGCTTTAAAACAGTGGTGGGATTCAAAATTTTTACTACCGGTTCTGTGGACATGGCTTGGTGGGCATGGCAGGGAAAGGATACTTTAAAATTTCCCATCATAGGTGGTATTTGCCAGTTCTCTGAACTATTCAAAATTTCCACTACCGGTTCTCCAGAACTGGTCAGAACCGGCTTAATACCACCTCTGCTCTAAAACTAAAATAAAGTCCACTCCAATTCTACCCTAAACTCACTTTGCCACCAAAAAGCTTCTATCTGGGCTTTAGTTAATATAAATCATGCTGTTTACTGCTGTGCTCTACAAAATCTTCCAACAGCTGTACAAGACTGAAAAAGTAAAAGTGGCATGATGTCAGACCAACCTCTTCAATGCTAGTTCTGGTATAAAACCAGATTCTTTAAGAGCTCATGCCCAGCCAGAATTTCATTGAATAAATTAAGACAATCTGTCTCTCTTCTCACATCTGGATTGTGTTGTCTCCTCTCACCTAGACTACATCTCTCTTCTGTTTCCTTCCCACAGTTTCTTGTGCCTGTTTGCTCTTTCTCTACCACCCAAATAAAATAATAGTTGTATGGATGCCTAAGCAGACTTCAAGAATTAGAACCAATTCATGCATTCAGAGGACATTGTCTATATTTCAACTCAAGAAAAAGCCACTAGAACCTTGCTCCTAAACCAGAAGAAAACAACACTACTATGAAATCTGTCCCTATTAATGATCCTTACCTTGCTTTATTTCTTCTAAGTCCCTATAGCAATTTTACTTCTTTCTGAAGTAGGATAAAGCATACCAAATTGTATATGTTTTGAGGCTACATTGGGTCATAATTGGAGACCAACCATCCTAGTTGGGAGGGCTCAAATAGGAAATTACTTTGGAGTCATTATATAAATAGAAGAAAATGAGGTCATGCCCATCCAGGGGTGGGATTCTACCAGTTCATATCTATTTGCTAGAACCAGTTGTTAACATTCTAAGTAGTTCGGAGAACCAGTTGTTAGAAGAAATTACTGGGCTAATCCTGTAAGGAAGGCAGGAAGTAAATATTCTGGTGTTGCTTATGGAAACTGCCTCTCCATTAACCCTTATTACATTCTTGGCAGGATTAGGCTTCCTGTCTCAGGAACTTCTCTGGAGTTTTTTTCCCCTCCTTTGCTGGTACTTTGCTTGTGTGAAGTGACCCTTCAAAGTTACAATGACACTGAAAAAAGTGACTTATGACCATTTTTCACACTTACGACTGTTGCAGCATCCCCACAGTCATGAGAGGCTAGGCGAGGAGATGCGTGCCTTGATGTGAGTGCTATTGAGTTGGCCACACCCAGCCAATAACATGACCACCAAGCCATGCCCACCACCTAAGCCACGCCCACCGAACCGGTTGTTAAAAATTTGAATCCCACCCCTGTCCCCATCCCTAAATTCCTTTCAATCTTACCTAAACTTTCCCAGGTAAAAGTTATCAGTCCAGGACGATGCCTGTGGAATAGGCATTGAACAATAAAGTAGCTACTTTCAAATTCTTTACATGTGGGTCTAGTTGTTCGCACCCTACAGTCATGTTGGAATAAAGAGGAGCATCTTATCTGAATGCTACAACAGCTAAGAATAACTTAAGCCACTCTTACTCATGGGCTAGGAATGAAGTAAAGGTAATATCTTGGGGACATGGGAAAAAAGAAGATGCTGCCAAGGACTGTTTGTGCTGTGACTGGATACAAGTGAGAAAAGGCTCTACATTTCAACAGTATAGCTACTGCATGCCCTAGTTTTTACTGAACTATTGTGTTATTGAACAATACTATGACTACGGTATGAAATTTAAATTGTGATATACGCTATGTAATATTATATTCTTGTCTTGGTTTTGTACTATTATTTATAGTATACATGATAGCTTTTTTTTGCAGTTGTGTCTTTTTCATACTTTAATCTGGACCAGTAAAAGTAACTGCTTATATTTCATGCTTGTTGTGCTAATGAGCTTTATTTAACAGGAAAAGACTTAGTCATTTTGTGTTTTATCCTCTTGATAAAATAAAGTCATGCCGTCAACCTCAGAACAGCACTACATATCATTAGATCCCACATGGGTACTGAAACAACTGTTTCACTTTCCTCATTTGGGAGGGTGGATCTAATTTCTTAAAGAAAAGCTTTCTTACTGCCTGGTAAATAAATAAAGAAAAATGCTTGGTTTATGTGTCCTGTAGCATGATAATGCTCTTTTATTAATTACTAATTACTGCCTCCTCCAGTCAATTGAACCAAGGTTTATTATAATTTCCTTACTCGCACTAATCCATTTCATTCCCATCAAATAATAATGTTAATTCATAATACAAGAGTATAAAAAAAAGCCTGTCATAATTAAGTTTTAGTTAATTAATCCATTAATTAAACTGATCATGAGTCTCAGAGGAGCACAGAGGAGGTTTTGTGCTTTAAACCAGGAGTGTGTATCTGCAAGGTTTAAGGCATCCATTTTGCTCTTTAAACTCAAGACTTCATTCAATAACTTTAACACTGTGAAACAACAATATCTGCCTGTCCCAGGTCTTGTGAAGAACTTAATAGCTCTATATATCTGACTCACTGTGCAACCAACCACAATAACAACGAATAGCCAAACCTACCCCCACAATGTAGCTACCACCTCCCTTTCTCATAATTGCACCTTCCTTCTTACAAGTTTTGAAAGCTTCTTCTAAATTCTAGAAGCCTAGAAATCTACAAATGATACATTAGCAGAACTTCTGTGTAAGTCTAAGTTTAGCTGAAAATTAGCTCAAATGTTTGCACTGAGAATGGGATTGGAGAAGTCCAGGCTAATGGATAAAAAGGCATTGGCAATTGGGATGATCCATATCTCGATTTTCCTATTTACTTTAGGCACTCTTGAATGCCTTACCTGGAATTAACGCTGAATTGATTGCTCTCCTTTTATTTGCCTCACCTGTGTTAGGTGTCTGGAGATTAAATTAAAATGAAATGAGGGGAAAAAGGAAGAATAGGTTTCATAATTCAGAGAAGAGTCACCTTATTTGAAAATGGCTAATGAAGTCTGCCTTTCTCATTTTATTTTTATAAAGCACCATGGTTAGGTAGCATGCCTGCTTGTCACACCAAGGGAATTGCCCAGGGGTGGGTTTCTACTGGTTCTGTCCATCTCTGTAGAATCGGTAGCTCTGAAGAGCATCAGACATAGAACCGATTCTATGTCTGCTGATGTTTTTGCCCACATGCCCACCCGGGCTCTTACCTGACCTTTATTTCCTGATTTTTTTCAACTTCAGCTGCCGTGTGAGACACAACTGCAGTTAAAAAAGCAGGAAAAGGGGCTGTTTCAAAGGCTGCTTCTCTGCATGCAGCATGCTGATGACGATTTACAGACGTGCACCAAGCAGTGTGCAGGGAAGCACATCATAAAGGTTCTTCTTCGAGCAGGCCGGCCTGAGCTGACTCAAATGGGATTTTAAATGGGGTTTTTAGATTAGTTGGGATGGGTGTACAAAGTTTTAATTTATTTTAATTGGGGTTTTTAGATTTTTATAGGGACAGCCTAGGGTTTAATTCTTTTTTAACTATTTATATTTGTCTACATGTATTTTAGTTGGCTGTTCACTGCCCTGAGTCCTTCGGGAGAAGGGCGGTATATAAAACCTAAAATAAATAAATAAATAAATAAAATAAATCGTAAATCACCGAACCTCGTAAACGACCAAACTGGTAGTTAACCCTGTTGAATCCCACCCCTGGAATTGCCTTATATTTTGACACTACTTCCTATAAATGTTGTGTAGATAAGTATGTATCTCAGGGGTGTCAAACTCCCATTGTCATGGTGTCATCACATGACATACCACGACTTTTTCCCCCTTCGCTAAACTGGGCATGAACGGGGCCAGCGCGTAATGCATCCAGCCCACAGGCTGCGAGTTTGACAGCCCTGATGTATCTGAATATGCAATATACTACTTCATTGCAGATAAATTCTAGGGCTTTTTTGGAGTGCTTCTCTCCCCAATAAAATAAACAGTTTTTTTGAGAATTGTCCTCTTGGCCAGCTGGAAGAATTGCTGGTCAGCTTAAAGAAGTGATAATGATGGCACTTACTGAGTATTGCAAAAGTAATGCTTAGTGTAAGAATGAGGCAAAGCTGATAATTGTATGAAAGGTGCTTGAGACTTCACTGCTGCTCCTTTTGACTGTTGTGACATTGGAATTAAACCATTGGGCAGATTGTACAAAATGCACCTGCCAATTTTTACATGTTTGCAATAGTAGGAAAGCACCAGAAGATTGCTCCTCAATAGGTTTTCTCCTATAGAATGACATCTCATTTTAATGGATTGAAAGGGGTGAAGAGGGGATGTGTTATTCCAGCAACATCCATTAAATGTTAAAATATGTAATTGCAGAGATTATATTATTAGCCTAGCAATGTTATTTGCATCACTATGTCAAGTATGATGCAAATTATTTAGTGACACCATTATACAACTGACGTAAATCAATGAAGAAGTTTGCCTGTTGCAGGCCAAGATCAAGGTGTGTTAAATTATGGTTTTAAGTTTGTCTACAACCTTTTGCACAGAAATAAGAATTCATAGGATTTCACTTTTATTGCTCTTCCGGAGCAACAGATTTTATGGAGAAATACTACTTTGCCATTGTCAAAAAGAAATCTCAACAATTAAAAAGATGAAGGAAACCAAGTTTATCATAATTACTATTCTGGATGAAATTAAAGTGATAGCGTGCCCTGGTTGACAGCCAAAAGTCTTAATTTTCCTGCAATCAGTTCCTTGAAATCCTTGGTAACAGTGACAAGTGAATTTCTCTGCCATTGTTTGAAGGTCAGTTGAAGATGCTACCCCTCTCACAGTTACTCCATTCTTTGAAGCTTTGATCTGAAAATTCTGAGGATTTAAATGAAGATAATCCAAAGCTTTCCAATTTCTTCGTATGCACCTTCCATTATTCTGGCACAGATGCTGGCTGCACAATTCCGCAGCTTTGGTTACATTGGTGATATAGGGACCTAACTTAGAAGCAATGAATTCCTTCACCTTTGTGCAATTGGACTGCAAGAAAGAAGAAATATGCAAATCATGGGAAGGCTGTCCAATGCCATGTCTGTAATACATATATATATATGATCTTACTTTCCAAAGTTTTAAAATAAAGTTATAGGTTTTTGCCAAATGTTCCTTGAAACTTCTCCTACTCATAATCTGATCTTGCATAAGAAAAAATGGATAGATAAAAACTGAGTCTACAATATTATTATTGAGTCAAAAGGAGGACTTTTAAGCAATTTAAATATTTTAAAACAATGACTTTAAATTTACCTCTGATGATGTTAAATTCATGTCTCCCCAAATAACAATTCCTGCAGCTCCCAAGGCAGCACTCTCACCAATTGTGCTAACAAGATCTTGCTACACAAGAACAGAAGAAAATATTATCAGTCAATTATTGTATATCATCACTGGTGTCATTAAAAACATTAACAGCATCATTATGAAGTACCCAATTCTGAGTACTTCAACCAAGCTTTCAGAAGAATTAGTAAGTAATTGCTGCAAATATTCATGTTTTAAAGCGGTTCATCTTCAATCAGTTTTTATATCTGTAATAAGGGTATTTTGTTATTTCAATTTCAGCATGCCAATTTGAAGATAAGATAGACATTGCATAGATTAGCTTTGTCATGAATCTAGAAAAACATGAGAGCAGATATTATTTTTTCAACGTTACAATATTGGGGAGGGGAAAATGTAAAAATTAGTCTGAGCCATTTTTTTCTGAATATTAGATGCACCCTCTAAAACATATATCAGATTTTTTTAAAAAAATCATTTGTATTTATTTCCTGCTTATTCCTGTCTTCTAAGGTTGCATTTTATGTATTCTGCTGCAAGAAACTGTTATTATAGAGAAAAAAGAAGCTTAAAACAAAATGTAACAATGCAATGAACCATACACTAACCAACTGGAGATACAAATAGAGGGAGAGGGAGGAAGGGGGAGAGTGGGGGGAGAGACAGAGGGACAGGGAGGGAGAGGGGGAGAGGGATGGAGGGAGGGAGGGAAAGAGAGAGGGGGAGGGATAGGGAGAGAACTAGCTAGACTTTATGCATTGTGCAGATGAAGCCTTAGGTCTTTAACGGATGTGATTAAGTTTGTTTTGTGCATATATCATATTCATTTCATGTTGGTTGACTTTAAATATAGAAAGTCAAACCAAGTCAAACATTTATTTATAAATGTTTAAATAAATATTCAAATGAAAGCATAAATTATATAAACACATAAACAAATCCTGGGTCATTAGTTAGGCAAGAGGAGTGAGAACAGTCAATTAAAAGGAAAAAAGTAAATAATTCTTGAGATATAAAATATCTGCACATAAAAATATGATATGATATTGAGATGTGCTAAAATAAATAGCTTCGAATGATTTTCCCCAAAATGTCTAAGGTTGCAATTCTATATGCCGTGGAACTTTTTTTTTACTAGGAAGAAATGTTGGTTTAGAAGAGAAATGAATTGAGAGCTAGTGATGATTATAATAGTTGCAGCATTCCAGATACTTTGACATTATGCTTCTCTTACCTGACATTAAAATGGATTCAATGTCGTAAATAAATATGTACTTATTTAACTTGCACCTCCACCACAATCTAATGACTCTTAGCAACTTAATTCACAGATTTTCCACTCCAACTAGAGGCAATGGCCATTAATCAAATCTAAGAGTTATATTAGGAAAGGGAAGGACCTCACTGACAGCATGATGTTAGGTAATTGTCTGAGGGTGTAAAAAGGAGTCAGGAATGATAAGAATGTGGTAACTAGGATGTGGTTAGTTAGCTGGGAAATGGTGAAGGAGAGAGTGAATTTGCCCTGTATTTTAAGAACCTAAAAAGAAACTTGCTGGATCAGAGCAAGGTCTTATTTAATCGGTATTATTTTCCCATTGTGGCCAACCAAATGCTCTTGGGTGTTCTTGGTTGAAGTTAAATGTGAATTAGCTCTTCCCGGTTTTAAGAGTTGCACTGGTCCACGGCAAATGGTGCATTTGTTCTAGAGAAACCACAGAGTTGATGATGTCCAGAGAACTTACCATAGAAAGAAATAACAAAGGCTGATCTCTGTAGTCTAGTCGAGTGTATACAAATACTGGGAGAGAATAATCATGTGCGGTCATAAAGGAAATCCTCATGGATTCTTTCACTCTAAATTGTGAAAAGCGTAATGTGTTTTCACTGCTTCCGAGAGATTTCTTAATGCCTATGGAGGGATATAATGCCGCACTGCTATTCCACAACCACAACAGTTCATTATTCCTCATGAGTTCATTCTCTGGACACTGACCCAGTATAGTTCTGCTCATGGAAATTGTAATTGTGGCAGTCAGGATATAAGTAATATCCCCAGAGGCCCTTGGGCCTGCTTTTAATCCCCAGTTCAATTGTTTCTTTCATGAAAGCCTTAGCACATTTCTCGAAAGAAAATTTAGCTAAACGTTCAATAGCATTTGCAGAAATATTGTCTTGCAGTTTGGAAATTAGTTTTCTCGACTGCCTCTTGTAAATGTTTTTGGTGTTCCAGTTACGCTCCCACTGGGGTCTCCAGTGTTCCCAGTCTATGACTGCCAACCCAGTGAAATCCTTATCAGGAATATAGTAGTTAATATCTTGGTTAGCTTTCTGCAGATGCATTTGCAAGCTGAAATTCTGAGGGAGGCCACCGTTGATTGGGATTTCTTGGGATGTGTACCAGGGATAATATCCCAGCCTGTTGACATAAAATATGGTCACATTCTGTCCTCTTGCTTTGGCAAATGGACTTCCGATCACATGGAACATTTTTAAGCTGATTGTGATATTATATCGAATGGAGCAATGATCTGTTGGTGCGTTCCAGGCAGCTATGAAAGGCATCCGTCGAAACACAGGAAGCTGAGCAGATTTCAGGGCCAAAGCAGAACTCCACATAAATGACATCTGTAACCAGAATGTAGAGTGGACCTGCTAGGAAATAGAAAACAATTTTAACTTTTATAGTGTTAAGGTAAAATGTCGAACTGGTTAAGCATACAAGTCCCATAATGCATCACTGCATATTCCCCTCCCACCAGTTATAAAGGATGCTCTGTTTTGGTTTTGATCTCTCTCTTGTTTACCTCCTGGAGGAGTGGTATCTGGAGGAGAGCATGGATGTGAATTGGTTTGCTTTTTCTACAATAAAAGAATGATTCTGACTGCAAATAGTTTGGAAGCTGATTTTGGTTAAGATCCATTATAAGTTATCAACATATAGTTAGTTTACTTTATTGATTAGCCCTTGGGCCACATCAAAGTGCAGAGTTCCAGACACAAATTATTACTAAAATCTGATAAAAACAGTTTAAAATGGAATTGGATAAAATACAATTTAAAATGAAATTGGAATAAAATACAATTTAAAATGAAATTGGAATAAAATACAGTAATTTAATATATAGATAAAATTTGACAAAATTATATTTCGGTGTCACCCCTGCAATCTACAATCGGTCCCACATATGCTGATCTCAACTGAACCATTTTGTGCAAGTATTGTGCTGTGTTAAATGTGAAGAAAAAAATCCTTGAGATATAAAAACATTTAGGCCCAACATTTTATTCTTTAATGGGGCAAGTAATGTTATGCAGAAGCATGGCAAGGAAGCAAGACAGAGTAATGCAAAGAAATGAAGGCATGAGAGAAGAAAAGAAAAGGACATAGAGTCAAATCAGCCAAATGTATACAACTCCGCCCAATATATTTATTTTATTCATTTATTTTATCCAACCATTATTATTTTTACAAATAACTCAAGGCAGTGAACATATCCAACACAACTTCCTCCTCCTATTTTCCCCACAGCAACAACCGTTGAGGTAGGTTGGACTGAATGAGAGAGAGACTGACCCAAGGGCACCTAGTTGGCTTTCATGGCAAAAGGCAGGACTAGAACTCACATGTTCCCAGTTTCTTGCCTCGTGCCTTAACACTTGCACCAAACTGCCTTTCTTGGCTTCTTTCTATGCTTGTCAGCATCTTTGCTTCAGTGGTGGGATTCAAATATTTTTACTACTGGTTCTGTGGGCATAGTTTGGTGGGCATGGCAGGGGAAGGATACTGTAAAATCTCCAATCAGAGGTGGTATTTGCCGGTTCTCCGAACTACTAAAAATTTCCACTACCGGTTCTCCAGAACCGGTCAGAACCTGCTGAATACCACCTCTTCTTTGCTTCCATCCCCATCCATCCATTGTTTGAATATATTATCTTCTGTACTTTGACTTTTTCACCTTTCTTTCTGGCAAGGAAACCTCCTGAGTCTTCCTCTCAACTCGTTCATTCTTCCTGTTCTGCAGGAATAATTGTCACTCACATTTATATTCATTCCGCATTCATTCATTTTTGAGCTTATCATTTCTTCTTTTACTACACACACTTCTTAAATAACACATATCCACTGTATTCTGTTTATTAACACAATTTTCCTTATGTACCCAGTTTTTACTCCTGTATAACTAACATAAGTAGAAATATGCTTTTATAATTGGACTTCCTGCTTTTTAAATAAACTTTCTATTACTTTTCTATCAGCATAACTACATTCTAAAAAAAAAAACCATCTATTTTTTATTTTTAATAATTTTTTATGAGCTGCACAATATATATCCTCCTGTTTTTTACCTTTACCTTTGTTTCTTTGCTTGTATCCATCAACTCCAAGGGAAGCAAATATGTGTAACCCTTAGACTGAACTGTGGGTTCAGTGGTGCTCTCTGAACTTGGTTGTTTTCTTGCAGGCACTTCAATACTAAACTAGATAACATAATTAGTGTTAGAAGAGAGTGGGATTTGCTCTCATTTTATATACTGGTGGCTTGCCCTGTTAGGGTTGATGGGAGAGGTCTTGGTGGTTTCTTTAATAGGCTGTTGTTTACTGTTTAGTTTTTTTTTCTGAGTTGGTAGTTTCTTGACTGGGGCATTATTTACTTCTTGATTGTTGGTCTAGTATCAATTTTGGTGTTAATTTCTGCTCATCAGGTTTTGATTACTGGTGAGGAATTTTTGCTGGTGAAATGTCTTTTGGCCTTTTGATTGTCACTTTTAATGGTATGTGTATCCTGTTTATCTCTATGTATCTGCTGATAGTCAATTTGTCCGAGTCCACGGTTCCTTCTAGGAATTCTCTAGTGTTTTGGAACTTGGCTTGGTATAGGATGGTCATAGTTCATACAGCTCATCAGTCTGGAACCCACATTATGTATCTGATATTAACACAGTTGAGAAAGTCCAGAAATATTTCACAAGAAGAGTTCTCTACTCCTCTACTCGTTGCAGAATACCTTATGCCACCAGACTTGAAATTCTAGACCTAGAAAATCTAGAACTACACTGCCTTCGGTTCGATCTAAGTATAGTATATAAAATCATACATTGCAATGACTTACCTGTCAATGAATACTTCAGCTTCAACTATAACAACACAAGAGCACACAATAGATATAAACTCAAGCTTAATTGCACCAAACTTGATTGCAGGAAATACAACTTCAGCAACAGAGTGGTCAATGTCTGGAATACTCTACCTGACTCTGTGGTTTCTTCCCTAAACCCCAAAAACTTTAACCTTAGACTGTCTACTATTGACCTTACCCCTTTCCTAAGAGATCTGTAAGGGGCATGCATAAGCGCACCAACGTGCCTACCGTCCCCGTCCTATTGTTTCTTTTATTTCTTTTATGTTTCTTATATGTATCCATGTATTCATAACTATGTTTTTACTTATACCTATTATCTTGTAAGCAATTGACAAAAATAAATAAATAAATAAATAAATAAATAAATAAATAAATAAATAAATAAATAAATAAATAAAAGTTTCCCAGTTAAAACTATGGTTAAGTTTGCACGTGTGTTGTGAAACTAAAGAATTTTATGTCAGCGTTCCAACTAAACTCTCATTCCTATTCAAAACTTAGAGACAAAGTCCATCAAAGTAAGGATTTATTAGAGAAGTCATGTTGGGTTATTTAGGGAAAACCAAAATCTGAATTCCCATGTTTTCTCCTTCCCATACTAAAACTCACACCCTGCCCCATTTTATGACTCGCAAGCCACATTCTCTAATCCACCTCAATTCTGAACTCCCGCCAAGTCCAGTCACTCCCCACCAAAGTCTAGCAACTCATCCTTGATCCCAGGAGAAAGAACGTTGTTGTGGCTGTCCTCCCTTTTCTCTACTCTCCCGTTCCCATAGCTTACCCATCCTCCCCTGTGGCAGCCCTAAATCTGAATCAAGATGGATCTGAGGCTGTCTTTTTCATCATGTCTTCTGACTGCTGGTTGGTATTCATGCTAGCCTTCTACCTATTTGTCATACATAACAACTGTCACAGTACTTACACTGTATGCTTTAGATCAGGGGTGTCAAACCCACGTCGTCACAGCGATGTCATGTGATGTATTGGGACTTTTTCCCCTATCACTAAACCAGGTGTGGGTGTGGCCAGCGTGTGACGCATCCAGCCCATGGGCCAGGAGTTTGACAGCCCTGCTTTAGATGACTCCTCTTTTTTCTTCTGGAGCTGCCAGCTGTCTTTTGGGATGTTTTGGAAACCTTTAGTTAGTATGTGTGCTATGGTGATACAATGTGGTTGTAATAGTCTGTTGGTGGTTTCTGGGATGTTTTCAATATATGGAAACATTATAAAAGGTTTGCCAGACCATCTTGTTGGAAATTATGTTTTCATCATCTATATAGATGTCTATGCAAAATCTTTCAACAAAATATATTCCCACGCAACTTTATGAAAAAGCCCTGACCATGCAACCTAATACAGCACAACCAACACAAAAATATCATTTTAGGTCTTAAACATTGGTTCAGAATAGGTGATTTATAGATTTCTACACTGATAACACTATGGTCAGGGGTGGGTTTCTACCAGTTCGCACCTATTCGCTAGAATCAGTTGTTAACATTCTAAGCAGTCCGGAGAACCAGTTGTTAGAAGAAATTACTGGCCTAATCCTGTAAGGAAGGCAGGAAGGAAACATTCTGGTATTGCTTACAGAAACTGCCTCTCCGTTAACCCTTATTACATTCTTGGCAGGACCAGACTTCCTGTCTCAGGAACTTCTCTGGAGTTTTTTTTTCCTCCTTTGCTGGTACTTTGCTTGTGTGAAGTGACCATTCAGAGTTACAATGGCACTGAAAAAAATGACTTATTTATTTATTTATTGATTGATTGATTGATTGATTGATTGATTGTATTTTTATACCGCTCCCTCTCCCAAAAAGGGACTCGGGGCGGTGTACAGACTAAACATATAAAAGATACAGTCAAACGGCAATAAAATCCGAAGTAAAAATAAATAGATGAAAATAGAATAAATGAGTAAAATAAGTAAGTAAATGACTGAGTTCCCGTCAAATAGAATTAAAGTCTTATTAGAATTTAAAATTTAAAAATCTCAGAAAACCCTTAATTGGCTAGGCCGGCCTGCTTAAAAAGTAAGGTCTTGACTGCACGCCGGAAGGTTAGGATGTCCAATGTGTCTCGTATCTCCGGGGAGAGATAATTCCAAAGGGAGGGGGCTCCCACATTATGACCATTTTTCACACTTACGACTGTTGCAGCATCCCCACAGTCATGAGAGGCCAGGCGAGGAGATGTGTGCCTCGATGTGAGTGATATTGAGTTGGCCACACCCAGCCAATAACATGACCACCAAGCCATGTCCACCCAGTCACATGACCACCAAGCCACACCCACCACCTAAGCCATGCTCAACCACAGAACTGGTTGTTAAAAAATTTGAATCCCACCCCTGACTATGGTGCCTAACTCTGCTCACTAGATGATCAAGTGTTAGTGGTTTCTGTATCTCTTTGGTTTTAATCTTATGGAGTTTGTTGTTGAGATCTGGGTCAACTGTTCTATATATAAGAAGCTTGAGTTTCTTATTCTGCATGTGAATAAAACCATGTTGCATAAGAAATCACTGAATTTATTTATTTATTTATTTATTTCTGAGTTTTATATACCGCCCTTCTCCCGAAGGACTTAGGGCGGTGAACAGCCAACTAAAATACAAGTAGACAAAGTATAAATTATTTAAAAGAGAATTAAATACTAGACTGTCCCAAATCTAAAAACCCCAATTAAAATCAATAAAACTTCATACCCCGTCCCAAGTAATCTAAAAACCCCATTTAAAATCCCATTAGTCAGCTCAGGCCGGCCTGCTCGAAGATCTCTTGAATATTACAAGATCATTAATCATGGTCCATAAATATATAACCATGATTTTAAGATTGTGATCAAACACATCTCCTTCTAAAGAAATACTACACTTTTGTTTTTAACTTAACTGAATTTCATTTAACTTAGTAGAGTTGCAGATGTTATCCTTTGCCACTGTCAGTCACTGGGATTCTATTTCAAGCACCTTTAAAATAAAACTAAGCTATTTAAAGAAAAGTTCAGAGTGTGGTTTTGTGTTAATTTAGGTGTATACCAAACACTGGCCTGGAATGCCTTTGTTTAAAAGCATAGTTTAAAAATATAACTTTTCAACATTAGGTTTTAAAACAGAAAACAATCATTTTTAGAATGGCCACTTATCTCTGTTGAGGATCTACTATTATGTCAAGAGTAGAATAAGCCTTGACATCAAGAGGATTAAACCATACATACTGTATGTGTAATCCTCTTGATGTCAAGGCTTATTCTACTCCTCTTGACATAATAGTAGATTCTCAACAGAGATAAGTGGCCATTCTAAATATACACACACACATACATGTGTGTATGTGTATGTATGTATGTATGTATGTGTGTGTATGTATATGCATGTGTGTGTGTATATGTATATTATACAATATATTTCTCAACTTAAAACAGTTCCTTCAGTGACCATTCAAAGTTACAGTGGTGAAAAAGTGACATGACCATTGGTCACACGATCAAAATTCACATGCTTAGCAACAGGTTCATATTTATGATGGTTGCAGTGTCCTGGGATCATGTGACCTTCTCACAAGCAAAATCAATGGAAAGCCTCATTCACTTAACAACCATGTTATAACCTAACAATTTCAAATGATTCACAGTGGCAAGAAAAGTTGTAAAATAGGATACTTAACAAACGTTTCATTCAGCAACATATGTTTTGTGGTCGTAAGTCGAGGATTACCCCCCTCTCTCTGTTTGTGTGTATGTGTGTGTGTGTGTGTGTGTGTGTGTGTATAACATTTATAAAAACAGATGGTAAGTGTTAATGAAACCGATTTTCATGTATATATATTGTGACTATGAATCCACGAAATGCATTAGCATCTACAGGACGACAAATTCAATTTCTTACATTTCCAGTCAGAAAGGAAAACAACTTCAGTCTCAAAGACAGTGGAACTGTGGCCAGTGGAAAATAGTTCCTATAACCATGAAAGGAAAAAAGAAATTGCGCTGCTACTATATATCTGAGATGTCTAATCAAAAACTTCATGTGCTTCTGTGGCCTATGAACCTCTTAAGATAATCCTCAAAACCTCTGCGAATATTTCAAGATGCAATGGAGTTTACCAGCAAAGATTCAGGAAATGGTCATCTGAACAACCAGCTATAAATTGTTCCATTATCAATAGAAAATTCTAGCTCCTTTTACAAGACAATAGAAAACTCTCCCTTCTGATACATTAGGAAATAAATTGATTATATAAGTTACAAATAGTTCAGTTGCTGAAGGTTTTATAAACTTATTTTTGTCATTTCAATAAATTCTGCTAAAGAATATGTTGTGGTTTAAATCTCATTCTTGGAGAGAAATACTTTCAGTTTGAGGCAACTATCAAAGAACCAGACAGTATCAAACTGTCACCTTTACATGTGGCAAACCCATTAACTATGTAGAGAATAGCCATAGTAAATGCAGTAAATTAAATTACAATTTAGTCAGGTACATTCTTTTATTTGATCCCATATATTTCATTTGCATAATAGTGTCTACTTTCACAAATAAAGGGAGTCCTCAACTTACCATCCATTCAATGAGTGACCATGACCATTCAAAGTTGTAATGGCCTTAAAAATGTAACTTATGTATGGCCTTCACTCTTATGATCTTTGCTGCATCCCCAGGGTCATATGATAAAAATTCAGGTGCTTGGCAATTGGCGTGTATTTATGACAATTGCAGCACCTCAGTGTCATGTGATTGCCATTTGCAACCTTCCCAGACGGTTTCCAACAAGCAGTCATCAGCGGGCAAAGCCAGATTTACTTAGGAACCTCATGTTTCACTTAATAACTGCAGTGACTTAACACTCATGGCAAAAAAAAGTCATACATGTGGGGCACAACTCAATAACTATCTTGCTTAGCAACAGAAATTCCAAATTATAGCGAAGAGAATGTATATTTAATTATTCGTGTATTAACTGCAGCTAGAATTGTATTTATATAAAATTGGAAAAGTGAAGAGATTCCGACTGAAGAGAATGTGATCAGGAAAATATTAGAATGTGCAGAAATGAATAGGCTAACACTAGCAATTAAAGAAAAGGAACAAACTGAATACTATATGATATGGGAATTATTTTATCAATGGCTGGAGAATAAATATGGAAGTTAGAAATTAAAGAAGGCTAAGCAAAAAATAGTAAACACGTGAAAAGAATTAAATGTTAAAATGGTGAATGTTATAAGAATTAGATATATTATGTATATTAATATTAAGTAAGAATAGAGTATTAATACTAAGCAATGTTTAAACTGTAATTGTTATTGCACAAGATATTTGTACCCAGACGACACACTGTTTAAATGGAAGATGGATTGTTTGTATAAAAAAAATAAAATAAAAACAATTATTTATAAAAAAGAAATTCCAAATTATGGTTATGAGTTAAGGACTCTGTGACAAGTGACATAATACTCTAAAGTCAAATGCAACTCTCAGTCTCATCCCTCTCTAAATTTTATATCAAAGCTGTTAAAGATCTATTACGAACAGAAAATGTTGACAATTTAAACTTGAATGTATGATGTGAATTACTCTGAACAATTGACATCTTCAGGATTCAGACTTGAAATATAGGCAGTTATTGAAATCTTAAAGGTAAAGGTTCCCCTCACACATATGTGCTAGTCGTTTCTGGCTCTAGGGGGCAGTGCCCATCTCTGTTACAAAGCCAAAGAGTCAGGGCTGTCCGAAGACGTCTCCGTGGTCATGTGGCCGGCATGACTAAACGCCAAAGGCACAGCGAAGAACGCTGTTTCCTTCCCACCAGAGTGGTCCCTATTTTTCTACTTGCATTTTTACATGCTTTCAAACTGCTAGGTTGGCAGAAGCTGGGACAAGTAACAGGAGCTCACTCTGTTACGCGGTGCTAGGGATTCGAACCGCCGAACTGCTGACCTTTCTGATCAACAAGCTCAGCGTCTTAGCCACTGAGCCACCGCATCCTATATTGAAATCTAGGCGCCCATAAAGAAACTGTATGAACAAACACAAGCTTTTTAAAATTTCCTTCTAAATACTCCACTTTTTTGTCTATTACAATTTAGCTTCTTATTTTTAGTTAGCAGGAGTTTGCAAAAACGACCCAAAGATTGGCAACATCTTTCCATTATTCCCAAATTCAATGAGTGTAAGGTTTTCAAGAGACAAGGACCGGCAATACTTCTTCACATCAATTCTGTCATAGTGGCATTTGATGATTAGCACATTAAAGTCATTGCAGCTATAAAGCTCAAGGCATCTTTGCACATTACTCACTTGTTGAAAAATTTTCAGGAGCTGTCAAACTGGAATAGCCACATTTGTCTTAGCCAGAACAAGTGATGCTGATGTAGCCCACAGAAAAGGGTAATGGGGAAAGTTTTTATTTTTTTTTAAAGAAAAAAAACCTGCAGAGTCTGGCAGAAAAGTTCTAATCATTTCAACATGTGCATGGGTTATATATCTAAAAATATCGAAGATTAAAAGACTGCTCATTTTAATCTGGATAAAAGCAGGAATGATATCCGTACAATTGATTTAGGAAAGAAAAAATTAATATAATATAGCTTCTAGATTATTTCATTTCTGCTACTACCGGTGAACATTAGTTGATTAATCATCACAGCTGCTATTTATACTTATTTATTTTGTAGACGTTTTGATTGTTTTAGTACCTTTTAAATTATTTTGTTTCAGAATTTTAGACATGTAAGACTCTCAGAGTTAATTGGTTGAATTAGGCAGCTATAGAAAACAAACAAGTAAATAAATACAGTTGCAATTGTCATTGTTTTTCTACAAACCGTATGCTTCTCTTCCCAAGGAAATGAAAGAATTACTGAGGTAAAAAAAAAAACCCAATCAGTCAAATACTAGCAAGAAAGAAGAAACAGAAAAACTGTTGTGATAATCACCGAATCCTCTAAAGAAATAAGGAGAAGAATAATCTCAATAAAATAATATTAGTTAAGTTCAGGTTTTGGAGAATACAAGGACATAGCCATAGTTTTCTTGGCAACAAAATAAATGTGAATGGTAGGAGCGGAAGAGAAACAGAGAGAGAGAGGGAGAGGAAACAGAAAAAGATAGGATCAAGAGTATCAGCAGTTGGCCTCATCTAGCTATTCTTAGCTGATCTCAGATACAGGTCTTGTTCCTTGGGCGATCCAACTCAAAACAGGTTATTGGTTAATCTTGAAAATCAACATGTTCTTGGAATAAAGCACATGCAAGACTTCCTGAATGCAGCTACTAGGAACTGAAATTATCTGAAAGCATATGTTACTGTTGTTGCTTATTTTATTTTATATTTTACTCTTTTATTTTAGAGGGAAGTAAAAAATATTTTTTTAACTAATTCACAATCTGGAAAGACAGATGGGGAAGACGTAAAGAGAGCAATGCGTATTCGCCATTGACTGCAAGCTTTAGACTTACATATGTGATTACGGTGCTGTGAGAAGTTGAAAAGGTAAAGACACATCAGAAATATTCTGATTAAAATTAAATGTTCAGAAGGCTTTTATGATATGGATTCACTGAATCTATAATAACTAGGACCTTTCCTGATCCAGCTGTAATCTGAAATGTCTCTGAATTGCGGGGCGGAGGTGTCAGCTTAGAATGGGTAGCTGGACAAAGCTCATTAAGAAGCAATTCAGTTAAAAACAATGTCGCTTGCAAATGAATTTCCCACATTTAAGTTTAAGGTTCCTAATCCAACAAGTGGAAGTGGGAGTCTCCTTTCACACATGGATCTTTTAACTTGAGCTAAAACAATGATGTCATGTTGAATATTTGGGGCTTTTTAAAGTACTAAGTTATGTCCAGGCACTCATTCTCTGTGTACAAAACTATAATTTCCAGTTTATTTTTAGTAAACCTGTTTTGCAAAGCTCCCACTCTCTGAAGCTGACACAGATTGATAGGAAATGGCTTTTGTTTTGACCTAAAAGGATACTTGACCTCCTTGAAGAGAAGATGAATCCCATTATCCCATTAATTAAAGTTTTAAAACAGTACTTCTATACAGGTATTATTTCAAGGAAAATGACAATTCAAACAAAAAAGTGTAACGATTCAGAGCTCTAAAATTAAAAATAAAATCCTCCCCATCCTTTTTTAGCTCAACTATGTTGCCGTTTCATCAAGACATTAATTTAGGAATAAGTCACCCCTAAGTCAAAAAATATAGTTTGCACATGCACTGTGCCATTGTAACCAAGGTTTGTTAAAGAAGTTATAATGGCTTATTTTATCTACAACATGAAGCAATAAACCAAAGTTTACAAATCATAATGACTTAGCTCACAAATGATGCTAAGATAAAAACAAGCCACGTTCTGGTTTCCTAGACTTGTATAAAATTTGAGAATAATTAATGTCAGACGAGATTTGACCAATAGATGTGTCCACACCAAATTTTCATTTAAGTGGTCAGATTTTTTTTTTTCCCCGAGGTAGTTGAATTTCACCCCAGTCTATAAATATTTTCACAGCCCTCTTTTTGACTTGTGCAGGTATACAGATCCTCGATGGAAGGCAGGCTGGTAGTAATCATTTTTTCTGCAGTCCTTTCTGCAGGATGATCTGTAAATTCAGCGTTTCCTTCCATATTTGGGCAAGACAGGAAAGAAAGAACTCAGAGATATAATAGATATCTATCTCTATAGCAATTTTCTTGGCGTGGTTTTCAAAAGTGGTTTCCCATTGCTTGCTTCCTAGGGCTAACAGTGGCTGGCTTAGGCTGGCCTAAGGCCACCCAGCTGGCTTTGTGCCTAAGGCAGGCCCAAATATAATAGTCTCTCAGTTTCTAGCCTGATACTTTAACTACTACATCAAATTGGCTAATTCATATCAAAATAATTAATCTTTGAGTTTGATCATTGTTATTTTAAATTGAATGCAGCATTCAATCACAGAATTTTATAGAATCCAATTTATATATTTCTGCGTATTAGCCTGCCCTTCAAAAGAAATTTAAAAAAACAGTTGTGATTGGTTTATTTTTATTTTTAACAGTTTTATACGCCTAGAAAATATAATTTGGCTAAATCTGAAATATTATAATAAAATTTCATCTCTGTGTCTTATACAATATCTATTATCTCCATAGCTCCTTGCTGGTAGAATTTGTGTCTCATATTTGACCAAATTATTAGTAAAATTAATGAATTATTGATATTTGTAATAATGAATAAATAATATTGAACATTTTGTGGTGCTTAAGTGTCATGCCCCTTTTAGAATCTGATTCGGAGTGGGAGGCCGGGCAGCTGACAGGGAGTGGGAGTGTAGCTCCATTGGCTGTGGAAGAAACTGGGGAAGGGCAAAGGCTGGCTGGGCAGAGCAGGGGAGAGATACAGCAAGGGGGAGGGAACTTGGAAGAAGACCCTGGCCCACCTCCCTCTTCATCCTAGGGCTTGCAGGGAGGAATGGAGAAGGGAGCAACATGAGTTGCATGGCTTACGGGGGAAGAAAGGGTCCTGATTCCCTTCATTAGCTGCAGCTGGAAACACAGTGTTTAAAAAGGGAAGCTGCGCACAGCAAAGTGGTCAGAAGCAAAACCTGAATTATCTGGTATTGTCGAGGCTTATCTGGGTTCCTGGTGTCTTCCCAACTGTGTGTTTTGCTGGGATTTCAAGTCTGCAATTCCTTCTTCTGCCCAGTCAAGTTAATTACCGCCGCGTGGTTTGTGTGGATTTTTATTTACAGTTTGTATGTACTTTGTTTTTGGACTGAATTTCCTCCACTTAAAAGACTGTTCTTGGGAGAATTTTTTCTCCAGCCGAAGGTAACCTGGACATTGGGAGCAAAGTTGGAGTTATTAAAGGGACGCTTCTTGCTTATTTGACTGTGTTGCCTTTGTGCCACACCCACAGTCATCACATTAAGACTGGGACAATCAGACCTGGATTGCAAAGATAGTAGCAAAGTACCAAAAGCTTCATTTGCAATTACAATCTTTTTTTAAAAAAATCTAACAATAGGGTTTGTTGAATTTAAATTATCGGATTATAAGACGCTCCATTATAAAATGTACATCAGCTTTAGAAGAAGAAAACAAAAAATAATAATAATCTGCCTCTGCCTCGCAGCATCCATCTGGTATTCATCTGGCTGGTCAGTTTCAGCACGTTATCGCAGTCCCAGCATTTGGTCCATCACAGGGCTTCACTCCATCGCACCACTACTGATCAGCTGAGCTGAGCTCCTGCTGCCGCTGGGGAACACTGGAGATTTTGCTGTCAAGCAGCTGATTGGTGATTAGATTTGCCTCCCACGATAGCGCCAATCAGCTGTTGCCACTGCCTCAGCCTGTTCGCCTCAGCCCATTTGCCACAGCTGTTCGACACAGGGCATTCGCTGCCACTGAGGCCCAGTCGCCGCTGCGGTCCATTTGTTGCAGCCACTGCGGCCTGTTTGCCATGGCCCATTCGCTGCAGCCCATTCACCACCGGGAAGCTCAGCAGTGATGCCCGCCACCGGATAGAAGCGGCAGTTATCCCTGCCGCCTAGAACAGCTGATTGACACCGCACCAGCCACCCTCCCCCCCTGCTGCAATATTCGTTCTATAAGACACACAGACATTTCCACCCACTTTTTGGGGGGAGGGAAGTGTGTCTTATAGTCTGAAAAATACGGTAGATTATACTGCGTTGTTGGGCCCTATGCTCGTAACAAATTTCACTGTGTCAGTAGAAGAGATAAATATGTTATGGGAATACCAACATTGAGCAAATTGACTAATAACCAAGGGGATATGCAAAACACAGTTATATACAACATTTTACTAATTCCGTGCAGTGGTTACAACTTTCACATCTACTCCATTGACCTGTTTTTGCATCCTGAGGCTGGAGAAAAGGATCTGGAAAAAAAACAAAAAATAAGCTTCTCTAATGCAAAAATAATCACCAAAGCATGGCACCGTGGAGAACAAACCACCCAAACGTTGGTTACGGTGCTTGTCTGCTCAATGGGAAGGGACAGTGATGTCAGTACTTTTTCCAGTGAAATATACTGTAGATACTGTCAACCCTGAATTTGGCTGAACTGCAGCCATTTTGTTTTGTAGTTTGTTTTTTCTTTTCCTTTGAGGAATATTCCTGCTTCGGAGTTCTTATTGAATGGGACGTATTACTTGGAACCTTGATAGATACTTCTTGCACAAAGCTAATGATGACTCTGTTTTTCCACCATGGTGGGTGGACCTGATTACTCTATTTGTCTTCTGCTGGAACTACTTGTAAAGTGGCTTGACTAGATTTACTGTGTTCTAAGAATAGGACTTTGAAGTATCTGAGGGACTGTTATTTGAAGTATCAGAAGCATTAGTTGAAGTATCTGAAACATTGCTATCTTGAAACACTGACGTGTTATTTCTGTTCGCCTTTGAAATAGCCCAGATTTATTACCTCAACAATAAAAGAGAAGGACTAAGTCTAGAAAACAATTGAGCCACATAAAAAAATATAAGAATCGTTCATTCCTAAATTAAACTCCTAGCAGTAAAATTAAATAATCCCAACTGAACTCATGGATTGACTTTTGAGTAGACTTCCACTTAGTAATATTCAGAACTA
The DNA here is from genome assembly GCA_023653725.1 of Bungarus multicinctus. Lineage (NCBI taxonomy): Eukaryota > Metazoa > Chordata > Lepidosauria > Squamata > Elapidae > Bungarus > Bungarus multicinctus. Next base: position 9,516,252 of record CM042848.1, on the reverse strand, counting down.
AGTAGACAGAGTGCATTGTCAATACTGGTGAGGTCCACTGGGGCGCGGGGGTCAGAAAGGTTTAAAAAGGGTTAAAAAAGTCAAGGATGGCAGTCATAGTAGCATGATCAAAACCCCACCCCTTTTGTATGGGCTTTGACTTCTGTGACTGCCATCTTGACCTTCTGCAGGGACACCACAGGGACACCAGTATAGTGCCTATTTCAATAAAGGAGCATTGTAACAGGGAAGTCTGCCCCTAGATTAATTTGTGCAATTATTAAAATATTAAAAAGCAATGAGCAAAGGGGAGTCCGTCATCTCACTGCAGAGCAAAAGGTAAGCATCATCCATCTGGTTTATAAGCAAAATGGTATCATTGCTCTGTTGTCAGACTCAAAAACAGACATCTAGTCTGAAATAACTTCCCAATTGTCATGGGTATCGTTCATCCTAGGCAAAGTAATCTCAGCATATTAAAAGGTTGTAAAGATAAGGTAGAATCAAAAAAACAACAACATCTTCCCACAGCAGAAAGTAGCATGATAAAGTAATAATTAAAATATCAAAAAAAAAAATCTGTCTCTGAATAATTTTTGGAAGCCATGTATTTATGGGATGATTACTGGGCTATTTATAGTACTGCATATACTTATAGCAAAATCAGAAAAATTAGGAAGGCAGGAATATATATTGAGTAAGGAATTTCCCTTATAATTTGTACAGAGGAAACACAGATAAAACATCAGTCACAATTTGAATATGTGTTAATGTTCTGAATTTAATTTATCATTAAATTACAAATTGTATACTAGTGATATAATATTTCATTCTCCACCTCTAAACAGTTGAATCATTTATATCGAAGTATTAATCATTTCCTCTAATAATGATTTCAGGTTATGAGGACCAATCAGAATAGAGCCAAAATGAGGCAACGGTGAAATGAGGGTGTGTGTGATGGGGTGTAGCTTTCAAAATGTGTAGAAACACAAATAGAAAAATCTAATGAGGCAAGACAAAATAAGGATTAATGAGAATTTACCACAGTGGGTAGCCACAGAACGTTAAGAAAGAAAAATGGAAAGTGCAGAGACAGTGAAATAGAATTTCTAATGAGAAGGAATAATTGACAAAAAGCCCAAATTGGAAATTATTCCTGTTGGGCAGATAGTTTTAATTCTACACTTTAATGTTGTTTCCATTTGTAAATTTTTCATGACAAATCACAAAAATTAAGTACAGAGAAAATGTACTTTCTAGGGTTACAGTTTACAGGTTTTGAAATCATCTAATATTTTTTCTAAAACAGAATTTAGAAGATATTATTTACTAAAAAGAATATTAGTCCACAAGAGTATATCTAATTTAAATGTCTAATTCATTGGGCAGGAGGTGTACACTTTGCAAGATGGCATTAGCATGGAAAAGCATAGAACTTTTGCAGTTCTATTGGAATGCCCTTAGGATTTAGGAATATAATCCCTCATAAAGAATAAATTGCATTTATGTTGCAATTCTAAAGAAGTACTTGGATTAATTATGCATTACCAAGAAATAGCAGTCATTGATTATCTTCACATAGTTAAATTAATTTAGTTCATCCAGCAGTTTATATGTCAGCAGTTGGCACTGAAGTTATATTAGGCAAACAAAATAAATATAATAAATGTCAAGACATTTCAGTTTCTTCCAAAAAGAATGATCATAACATTTTAGATGAGAAAATATAATTATGATTACCTTCCAGTGTGCCATCAGTATGCAAGTTATTCCATGCAGAGAGAAGCAGAATGTCAAAACGTTTTTGGTCTGCTTTCCAGAAAACATGTCATTACAGGGTGACTCAGGGCAACAAGAAAAACTGGAAGTTTGTGCTAAATCTCTATTTAACTGAAGTGAGTCCCACGTAAATGCATTGGTTTAAACTAGCCATTACTACCTTACAATATTCATTGCAATTTTGTTATGTGCTAGACTCATAGTCATAAACATTTCTAAGAAGTGAATTGAGTTCCTTGGACATATTTTCAAGTAGAGTTGAAAGATTACATCAGTTTGATTTTTCTCCATTTTTTATTTGTATTTTTGAGACTTTGTCAGATTCAGTGAATGAAACTGGTCAACTTTCAGTTCCCGAAGGAACAGACTGACAAGACTGGGCAATATGACTTGTTATGTTCTAGACTCAGCCATTGTTTAAACAGTAAACCATAGCTTGGAAAAAATTGAAGCAAGCTGTGTAATTTTAGTTTGATACGTATGTATCCATCTATCTATCTATCTATCTATCTATCTATCTATCTATCTATCTATCTATCTATCTATCTATCTATCTATCTATCTATGTATCTATCTATCTATGTATCTATCTATCTATCTATCTATGTATCTATCTATCTATCTATCTATCTATCTATCTATGTATCTATCTATCTATCTATCTATCTATCTATCTATCTATCTATCTATCTATCTATCTATCTATCTATCTATCTATCTATCTATCTATCTATCTATGTATCTATCTATCTATCTATCTATCTATCTATCTATGTATGTATGTATGTATGTATGTATCTATCTATCTATCTATCTATCTATCTATCTATCTATCTATCTATCTATCTATCTATCTATCTATGTATCTATCTATCTATCTATCTATCTATCTATCTATCTATCTATCTATCTATCTATCTATCTATCTATCTATCTATCTATGTATCTATCTATCTATCTATCTATCTATCTATCTATCTATCTATCTATGTATCTATCTATCTATCTATCTATCTATCTATCTATTCTGTATCTGTCTTTAAATTGGCTTTTCTATACTCTCTGTCTCTCTCTCACTCACACACACACACACACATACACACACACACACCAGTAGTGAGATTCAAATTTTTTTACTACTGGTTCTCTGGGCATGGCTTGGTAGGTGTGGCATGGCTTGGTGGGTGTGGCAGGGGAAGGATACTTTAAAATCTCTATTCCCTCCCCACTCCTGGGGGAAGGTTACCGCTGGTTCTCCAAACTACTTAAAATTTCCGCTACCAGTTCTCCAGAACTGGTCAGAACCTACTGAATGCCCCCCCCCCCCCTCTCTCACACACACATACACACACAATTTTTTTGAAGACCGCAAAGTCCACATTTTGGATTATTATTTTGAAAGAGGGATCAAAGAAGCCATCTATGTTAAAATTGAACTGCTGCCTCTCAATAGCACCAGCTGTCTCCTGTCTACAACACAGTCCTTGCAGCAGTCCCAAGAAGGTTCCACACCCATTTGCATTGTGATTCAGGTGAGCCTGAGGGCACAGATAAATCCCCAAGTAGCCTCCAGGACTCTCAGAGAGCTAACAACTGACCTTCAGAATGCTAATGATCAGATGACTGCAAAGAGTTTAAATTCTTCTATTTCCTACTATTCAGTCAAAACTGAAGAAGTTTCTTGGATGAGAAGCAAAATGTTTTCAAAGAATAAAGCCAAGAAAGTTCAGTTGCCTTTTGAAAAGCAACCATGAACTGGATGATTGACAATCTCCATAAACATTTAGGCATGCACTTTGGGATGAACACCTTTTGAATTATGTGGAAAGACAAATGGATTTCCAGAAAGCTTGCAGACTACAGGAATCATTTGTAGTTTAATTTGTGATGCAGACAACACAAACTCATCCCCAAAATCTTGTATCAACAGTGAAAGGACACGGTGCAGAAAACATCCTGCAGAAAGCACAACTCCACAACTTCTCAATGAAAGAATAAGATGGATTAATTTTACGATTGAGTTTTTGGAAGAGATTTTGGAACACAGACTTCAAGAACTTAAATCACTTCTACCAACAGACGTATTGGAAGAGATCACATAATATACAAAGAATGCACAACTAGCACAACACAAGAACAAAGGATAACAGAAAGTCAAGTTTAGACATGAAAAACACACTAAACCGAAGACCCAACCCCGATGAGAGAGGACAGTGACATATCTCAGAGAACTAACCAATGGGTGAGAAATCTGACTGACAAGAGAGTTTAGTCAAAGAGAAAAGAATGTTTTATCCAAAGGACTGAATTTTGCATTAACACCAGAATAGTTAGCAATAGTTACAGAGTCAGCCATCAGGAAACCAGTATCAGGAAACCATCAGCCATCGACAAGTTGGCAGAACCAGAAGCAGAGCAATTAAGGGTGAAATATTTGCAGCCCCTGCCAGTGCCAAAACACCTCCTTCCAGCCTCACAGTTCAAGAATTCATTGCTCAAGTAAAGAAGTGACATCAACTACTAGTCAGAAATGACCTGAACACCACTATTTTGCCAGCTGATTTTAAAAAATGCACAGTTATCCTGAACACAGGTGACTACAATGCCAAGGTGAACAGTGTTCTGAAGAACACTGCTACATATGAAATTGAAAAGAGATCCCACCAGCAGTTTTAAGGAAAAAGGTCATCAATTTCCTGCAATTACTGAAGGACAACCCTTTGGGACTTGGGGCACAAAGAAGTTCCATCCATCCATCCATCCATCCATCCATCCATCCATCCATCCATCTGTTCACTCTTGATTCATTTTCTATTGAATCCAGTATTTGCTTCCTAATAATCATGAACATCATTTGTAACTATAATAACCAATGAGAAACTGTAAACATCATTTGTACTATAATAATGCATGTTTGTCTGTCTGTCTGTCTGTCTCTGTCTCTCTGTCTGTCTTTCTCTCTCTCCCTCTCCCTCCCCTCTATGTGTGTGTGTGTGTATGTGTGTTATAATGGTACAGATTTCATCTTCAAAATGATTCTGGCCTTATTTAAATTACAGCAGAACATGAGTAAGTCATGTAGTCCTGATCTCAATTCACTGTAACCTGTGAGACTACAATTGTGAGAAACTGTTCTTGGCTTTCCTACATTTCAGTGTAAAATATTTGGAGAGCTACAGATGGCACACCCCTGATTTAAAACCAAGATATTGTGTATCTCTTAGTACACATTTGGTACTAAGAAACAAGAAAAAAACATCAGATATTGTATGAATGAAATACACAAATAATAAGCATATAAAAGTTTGTTCACAGAAGGCGAAACAGCAGGTATGGATACTCATGAAAACATCTAAAGAAAAGATGATTGAATGCAATAATACCACAGGATCAGATTTTTGGTAAATCTCTAGCTCTCTCTTTTTTTGCCTTTGTACATTTTTTTTATGTACTTTTATGTACATAAAAGTTTATGAAATCCATGCAAAAAAAGAGAGAGCAAGAGAGCACAACAGGATTTGTAGTAAGTTTTACACTAAACTCTCCAAAATCATGAAAGTTCTCAATTGTTCATATATAAGTTTCTCAATTGTTGATATATAATGTTATGTGGACAATGTTTATTTCTTTAATTACTTAACACATAAAGATTTTTAGACACCCTGATTTTATTCTTGGAGGTACAAAAAACATAAAAAATATATTCCTTTGGAAATGTGGCTATGAATTAAAATGTATGTTCATACTTGTTTAGAACATCCTCAAATTAAAAAAAATCGGATAACAAAAGAATTAGCAAAAGGTGTACTATTCATAAATTCTTCCAGCATTACTTATTATTATTATTATTACTGGTGGTGGGGGTGGGGGTGGTGTTATCATTGTTATTGTTGTTATCATTATCATTATTGGGAAAGATTGATTTTGAGTTACTGGTCAAGGGAACAAAGTGATGCTTTAAGTCTTGCATAACCTTAAAATATAAAATACTGGTTTCTTTCTTAATCCCCACCGTAATATGAAGGAAATCATTACTTAGTGGCATTGAAGATTTAAGGAAAGAAATGGAACCTTATTTTCTGGCATAAAGTGACCATTTTGATTCTCTCCTCCAGAACCCACGCATTCTTCTCTTCCCTCAGAAAAAGGCCCCCTATTTTTGTCTGTGCCCTTTGCCCACTTTGAAGGAAGCAGCTACAAAAGTTGAAATCTGGCTGTTAGTGAATTAATTAACACATAATGTCTGATAAGGTATTCAGAATCAATACTGAAGTGGATTGAAGTACTAAAGCTGGGGTGTCAAAATCAAGGCCCACAGACCAGATCAGTTTGGAGTGGTTAGATCTGGCCCATGGGGCTGCCCTGGAAACAGCTAAGGACTGGCTTGCGGTGCCTCTGCCAGTGAAAACAGAGCTCGGGAGGGCCGTGTGTGCCCCTCCCCCCAAACTCCATCTTTGATTGCAGAGCGCTAGCAAAACAAACTAAAAGCAAAACAAAACAAATGGAAAAATGTTTCCCCTTTTGCATTTGAGCATCCAAGAAGGGACAGGAAAGGAGAAAGGGAAAGAAGAAAGACAAAGAAAAAGAAGGAAAGATGGGAAGAGGGCAAGGAAGGAAAAAGAGGAAAGAAGAAGAAAGAAGAATGAAAAAGAGAAGGAAGGAAGGAAGGAAGGAAGGAAGGAAGGAAGGAAGGAAGGAAGGAAGGAAGGAAGGAAGGAAAGTGCTCCATGGCTCGGGACCTGGGTATCTACGGGACCGCCTACTGCCATCGTCTACCTCCCGCCGCCCAGTACGCTCCCACAGGGTTGCCCTACTTGGGGTACCGCCGCCTGATCGTTGTCGGCTGGCAGCCCCGAGGGTACGGGCCTTCTCTGTGGGAGCCCCCTCCCTGTGGAATGATCTCCCCCCGGAGATACGAGCCATGACAGACATCCTGACCTTCCAGCGCGCGGTTAAGACCCTATTTTTTAAACAGGCTGGCCTGGCCCAGTAAGGGTTTTTGGGGTTTTATACCTAATTTTGGGTTTTAGTTTTTAATCTTCCATTTTAAATTTTTATTAATCCCGGATTTTTAAATGTGTAATTGTAGTTAGACGGGATGCAGCCGGTTTATCTATTTAATTCAGTTTTAAATTTATTTAAATTATATTTACTCTATGTATTTTTATTAGGCTGTACACCGCCCCGAGTCCCTTTTTTGGGAGAGGGAGCGGTATAGAAATATAAATATAAATAAATAAATAAAATAAATAAATAATCAGTGTGAGGGAGGGAAGTCCTGCCTGAGCACCTGGCCACCATAGGTTCCCCTGACACAAGTGACGGTGAGGTGGCCATGCCACCCTAACAACATCCACCCCATCCCCCAAGTTCCAACACAAACCTGATGCGGCCCTCAATGAAATCGAGTTTGACACCCCTGTACTAAAGATTAACAAATGATTGCAAGCTTTCAAATTCCAGGAACTTTTCATCCAGCACAAAGTTTAACATTTAGAGAGAGAAAAGTGGGGGGGGGGGACGGTAGAAGCAAAAAATGTGGCTGTAATTGTAACAAGAATACATTCCTAAATTCAGTTTTGGAGACTCTGAAGAAGTAGTATTAGATGTAAGCAAAGACCACTGGAAGTGGAATGCAGGACAAAAGGAAGCAAAGATCTTAGTTAGGTAGGCCCAAGATCTGAAACCCAGTCATATCTCTTTCCTTCCAAAGCACATTCCATAAACCACCTGCATCCTTTTTTCCTTAATTTTTAATTATAGCATTTTATTTTTCTTAGAAACTTAAAAGTTGTTCCTATTTGTAAGTCTTCAGTAATAGAATTGCCCTCAAATCAAAGTTGGATTTCTTTGTCTTGTGATCTGTGTGACAATTTTGTTTTATTTGGGAATAAATAAAAGACTCTTCAATGCGTTTAATTTCCTTATATTTAATTTCCTTCTTTTTTATAATGCTCTTCACAATATAGTCCTTTCCATCTTTGGTAACACTGACACATAAAATTCTTTCTTAAATACCTCAAATTCTCCAGCTCCAGTTTTCCTTTCACAATCGCATTCCTGTGTGTTGCATTGGCATGCACTGTGATCTTAAAACTGTCAGGAAACAAGTGCAAAAAAGCATTTGAATCACTATGTTTACGAACACACCTTCCCCTTCCCTTGCAAAGGTAATGGCTGCAAATCTTGGCTGCGGAAGTCACATTAGTGATATAATGTCCAAATGGACCATTCATGTAGTCTTTCAATCTTTGACAGTTCTCCTAAAACAAAACAAAGAATGATAATTGATTGTTGCATTACTATAGAACGTAAAATATATCTACTCAGGAATTAGTCCAATTTTATGTTTTTTTAGTTTGAAAAACATAAAACTAAATTCTGGTAGTTCCAGTCCAGATCCACTTCCATCCACCCCATTTGTCTCCAGGGGAACAGACTCCTTTCTCCTTTCATTCAAAGTCTAACAAAAAATAGGCAATGGCAAAGTTTGATAATTGTTGGGATACAAGTTTATAAGCCGAAATACATATGCAGAAAATGATTGCATGTAGTAGAACTGTAAACAGTTTGATAACTGGTTTTTCAGCCTCCTGGGAAATTTGGGGATTTTATTGGTAGGACTGAGTATGTTTTGACTTGCATAGGTTTGGCAGATTGATTCCAATTAGTTACCTCATGTTAGTGGAATAACTTGCCTCCAGGTTTTGTGAATGCTCCAACACTGGAAGTTTTAAAGAAGAGATTGGATAACCATTTCTCTGAAGTAGTATAGGGTTTCCTGCCTAAGTAGGGGGTTGGAGTAGAAGACCTTCAAGGTCCTTTCCAACTCTGTTATTCTATTCTATTCTATTCTATTCTATTCTATTCCAGTCCTTTTGCATTAAATTTCAATGGCATGAGCACAGATTACATAATCTTGCAATATGGATTGCACATTTTTCATCCATATTCATATATTGCCAAAAAAATCTCATAGATGTTAATCTTTCCCTTCTATGCTGTAATTCCTAAATACAGTCACACAGTAACGATATAGTAGTCCTCAACTACAGCCACAACTGGGATCAGGTTTTTCATGGTTGTTAAGTGATCCACGCCCAAATATATGGGGTTTTTCTTGCCATGTTTAAGCAAATCACTGAGTTATTAAGTGAATCACATGGTCATTAAGGAAATCTGCTGTCCCCATCGACTTTGCTTGTCAGAAGCCAGGTAAGAAGGCAACAAATAGAATAGAATAGAATACTTTATTGGCCAAGTGTGATTGGACACACAAGGAATTTGTCTTGGTGTAAATGCTCTCAGTATACATAAAGAAAAGGTACATTCATTAAGAATCCAGAATCATAATGATAGTCATAGGATACAATCAACAATCAAATCATACTAGGAAACAGTCAATATAAATCGTAAAGATACAAGCAACAAAGTTACAGTCCTACAATCACAAGTAGGAGAGGATGGGTGATAAGGAGTGATGAGAAGATTAACAGTAATAGTAGTGTACACTTTGTAAATAGTTGAAGAGTGTTGAGGGAATTATTTGTTTAGCAGAGTGATGGCTTTCGGGGAAAAACTGTTCTTGTGTCTAGTTGTTCTGGTGTGCAGTGCTCTATAGTGTCATCTTGAGGGAAGGAGTTGAAACAGTTTATGTCTGGGTTGTGAGGGGTCTGTAAATGGTGATCACATGACCCAGAGATACCGCAACCATTGTAAATACAAACCTGTTGCCAAGTACCTGAATTTTGATCACATGACCGTGGGTATGCTGCAACTGACATTAATCTCAAGATCAATTGTAAGTCATTTTTTTCAATGCTGTTCTAATTTCGAACAATTGCTAAATGAATGGTTGTAAGTTGAAACCTAATACAACATTTAGCTTGTGATAAGCATATATGTGTCATGCCCCTGGTGGAGACTGACTCTGAGGGAGAGGAGGAACAGCCAACAGGGAGTGGAAGTGTGGAGGAGGCTGGGAAAGAGCAGAGGCCGGCTGAGCAGTCAGAGGAGGACCCAGGCCCATCCCCTATCCATCCTAGGGTATGCAGGGAGGAGAGGATAAGGGAGAGACGTGGTCTACTCAGAAGGAGAGGGTCTTGATCCTCTCCATGGGCTGCAGCTGTGACAACTGAATAAGAGGACGGACCTGCTAATGGGCAAACGCTGGAAACAAATTGTGGAAATATTTATAGTTTATGGTTCCTCTCTGAGTTTGGCATCCTTCCCAGTGTGTGTTATCTGTGGATGTTCTCCAGCCCTTATCTTGCCTGGTTTGTGTTGCTTTTTTCCTTCTTCTTGTAACTGTTTGTGTGAGAGTTTTTTGTCTTCAGTCAAGAGTATTAGGAGCTTGGAAGCAAAATGAAGGAATAAAAGAGGCTTCACCTGTTTTCTGTGACTGTGTTTGTTTTGTGTCACACCCTGGATCATCACAATATGTTTTACATTTGGTTTGGAGATTGATGTAGGTCAGCTATATAGGAGTTACAGATAGTTCTTGAGTTACAAATGTAATGGAGTGCCTGCCAATTACATTCATAACCCGAGGAGCCATTGGAGTGAATCAGGTAAAATAAACTTGAAAACTCCCTGCTTTCGCCCACGCATTTGCTAATAAAATGTGCAGGTCATTAAGTGCACATGAGGTATCTCAGGATGGGGAAGGCCATGGAGGGGTTTCGTGATGGAACAGGCTACTTGCTTAAGGCCTCCCCTGACCCACTGAGATTCCTCATGCTCCCTACAATTGCTTCCCCCCATCCTGTTGCTCCGGGTTACTTACCTTGTGAAGATCTCATGAGCAGTCTCCTCTCCAGCCTCTATGCCATGCAAGATCACAGTCCCCAGAAGCTTCCAGTCTCCACACAAAACATTTGCAAGTCAATTGCAACACGATTTTGCTACCTGAAAGCTTTCTGTCAGCTTGCAAACATTTTGTGTGGAGACTGGAAGCTTCTGCGGGCCGTGATCTCACACTATTTCAGGCACCCAATTTCAGGATAACCTATTTTTCCCATTCTCCTCTTTTCTAGTGCCCCTCCACCTATTAATCTGTTAATCTACTTAAATTTGTGAGCTTGGTCTTTGTCAAGAGTTTTATGAGCGCTTTGAGTCTCTGCAAGTCTTAAAGCACCTATTTTGCTTTTTCTCTTACTCACAAAAGATTTTAAAAGTACCATAAATTTAGCCATGTACTTAAGGGGGACACAAAAGGATCCTAGTAAAAACCCCATACCAGCCCTGGGTTAGGATTATCGATTCCTGCTTTATGGCTTCAGACTCTTACCTCATTTATACACGCACAATCATAGTCTTCAGTAATGACATGAATAAGGAAATTTAAAAATTCACATTTTTAAACATCAGAGAGAATGGTTTGATTTCTAATCTCACATTTCTATTCATATGACACGATATAGCTACCAAGAGTTCCATGCCCATTTAATTCTATCTTTATTTTAAATTGGATTCATTACAACTTTCTTTTATCATTGATGCCATTTAAATAGCTTTTGTACTCAGAAAGCCACATCTACTGCTAGGATAAAGATTGTAGCAAGCTACAATCATGCTACAGATGTGTGCAGAAGCATCTATTCAAACAAACATGTCATTAAATTCATATACATAAGTACATGCATACATACATACATACATACATATGTATGTATGTATACATAAATACACACATACACCAATGGTGGGATTCAAAATTTTTTACTACCAGTTCTGTGGGTGTGGCTTGGCGGGCATGGCAGGGAAAGGATACTGTAAAATCTCCAGTCAGAGGTGGTATTTGCCAGTTCTCCGAACTACTCAAATTTTCCGCTACCGGTTCTCCAGAACTGGTCAGAACCTGCTGAATACAATGTCTGACACACATATATATTTATTTATCTATCACATTTTGAATCACCGATCTCCCTCAGAGAGGAACTCTGGGTAGTGTACAATAAAATGTTTAAATATAAAAACAGCATATAAAAATAAAAATTTAAAAGGAAACAAGGATTATTTTAAACCCTGTTTCAAAGGTGAAGGGAAGGGTCTCAGGGCGCCAACCAGCCCCAGCTGCATGTTCCTCTGGGCTCCCCATGAGGTCACATAGTGGGAGCCTGCCTCACCTCTGGGAATAGAATATTCCACAGGGTGGAGACAGAGGTGGCTTTCTTCCTAAACCTCACCAGAGTCTGCAACACACCTTGCCTGCCTGACTGGGTGGGCCAGGCTGATGTAATGGGACGAAGACAGTTCCGTAGGTAGCCACGTAGGCAGGGGTGGGATTCTACCAGTTCAGACCGGTTCGATAGAACCAGTTGTTATGATTCTGCACAGTTCGGAGAACCAACAAATCGTGCCCCTGGCTGACCCCGCCCCTCTCTGCCCACCCCTCCCCTCCCCGCCCAGTCCTTATCGTGCATGTGCGACATTGCACACATGCCCAACATCGTTGACTGCATTCTCCCATGCCCAGTCACTCCTTAAGGTATTTCTTTCTTTTTTCCCCTCCTGGCAGATTTTCCAATGATCAGCTCTGCCAGAATCCCCCTCGCTGTCTTACTGCTTTTCCCAGGAAGCTTCCCTGAGGCCCAGAAGGCAAAAAAGAGATGTAGGTGGGCGGGAGGAGCTGCACGCCCCTCCGCCCTCCATTTTTTGCCTTCCTGGGTCCCAGGGAAGCCGTTTGGGAGCAAAAATGCCCCCCAGGAGGCTTCCCTGAGGCCCAGGAGGCAAAAAAGAAAAAAAAGAAAAAAGAAGCCACGCCCACCCAGTCACATGGCCACACCCACCTAGCCACGCCCACAGAACTGGCTGTTTAAAAATTTGAATCCCACGCCTGCATATAGATCATAACCAACACCTTGACTCTATTATTAATTAAGCACCTCTTATTAAAAAATGCACACAAACTCACACTACAGCCTTAGCAATACATATACTGGTGTGTGAATAGTCATAGGCACATTCTCATCATAAAAATAATTGTGCAGGCAAAAACTTCGATGCCTTTTCTACTCCAGGCCATTGGTCTTTCACTGCTAATAGCACAGGGAAACTGGTGCTCTTGAATAAGTTAAGAGTGTGATCTTAAGCACTGTGTCTCCTTTTTCTTCCCTCCAAATACTTCCCTCCAAATACTACTGCTCCTGTTTATTACTTTTATCTCTGAGAATACTTTTTTGGAGGCCTGGCAGAAACTTTATCGTTTTTATCAACTGGTTGATCGAGAGAGATGATCAGGGTTTAGGACTGGAGTCACAAGTAACATGCAGGGGTGGGATTCTCCCGGTTCACACCTATTCTCTGGAACTGGTTGTTAACATTCTAAGCAGTTAGGAGAACCGGTTGTTAGAAGAAATTACTGGCCTAATCCTGTAAGGAAGGCAGGAAGGAAACATTCTAGTGTTGCTTACGGAAACTGCCTCTCTATTAACCCTTATTACATTCTTGGCAGGACTAGACTTCCTGTCTCAGGAACTTCTCTGGAGTTTTTTTCCATCCTTTGCTGAGTGGAGTGACCATTCAAAGTTACAATGGCACTGAAAAAAGTGATTTATGACCCTTTTTCACACTTACGACTGTTGCAGCATCCCTACAGTCATGAGAGGCCAGGCGGGGAGATGCATGCCTTGATTTGAGTGATACTGAGTTGGCCATGCCCAGACAATAACATAACATCAAGCCATGCCCACCAACTAAGTCACTCCCACAGAACCGGTTGTTAAAAAAATTGAATCCCATCCCTGGTAACATGATATCCAATTGTCCATTCAGAAAAATAATGTGATTTCTTAGGTAAAGTACACTTGGGTAGTTTTCACATTTATTTTTCTGTACCAGCAAAAACATTAGGACAATAATGCTACTAATCTCTTCATTCCTTTAATTGCTTTCTGAATATTATTTCAGTGATTGAGGATAATTATTGTATTTAATAAGATGTTTTCCCCCTGTGATTGCACATAGTTGATTATCTCCTAAGAAATCCTATATCAATCCCTGAACCACTTATTACAAGCTGTAAATGTTGACATAAAAGGAAGGGAGGGGTCTCAAATGTTCTTATGAATATGGCTTATGGGCATTTTGTTCACCCACACTAACTTACAATAGTTCTGGCATATTGCATGCTTCCCCAAAAGACAATTCCTGCTGCCCCCATAGCTGCTGTTTCACCAATTGTAGCTACCAAGTCCTCCTGAAAAATAATAATAGGGATATTTTATTAGAGCACCACACACTGATAATAAACAGTTAAGATATTGGCAGTCATTTCCCTTAACTCTTATTTGTGGGGGGGGGGTATTTATAATAAAAACTGTTTAAGCACAAGATCTGTTTGGCCCAACTGCAAGAAAATTTAGCACCCTGGGACAGAATACTTTTTCTTAGCTCTATCAAATGCCTTGCTAAAAGTCAACATTGATGCATACTCCCAGTAAAATAATTATTGTATGGTTTCTCAGGTATGAGACTTTTTCAGATTTTCAAGTTAGAACAGCTTTGTCCTAACTTGGCAACTTTAAGGCTTGTGCACTTCAACTCCCAGAATTCCTCAGCCAGGAAGTTGCCGAGTTAGGAGACTCTTGAGTTACAATATGCCAAATATGTGGACTTTATAGGATGGTGGAAATTCCTTTACTTTCAGGTGCTGTGTTCAGAAAATTGCCTATAATTCTTTGCTGAGAGTGTATTTCCAAAAAAATCTGATTGCTAAACTAGTAAGTGCATTAGTAATTTTGAAATGTGATATGGAGGCTGTTGCTAATAAAATAAAATGTTACAAACTAGAAGGAAAAAAAGTAAAAGAGAGAGAGAGAGATACTTTTTAAAAATGCCATTTTAAGTCTATGCAGAGCTCAGCTGCTGTATAATAGATATAAAGTATTTAAGATCAGCCTTGCTAATATGTAATTCAAGCCTAAGATAGCACATTAAACTATGAAAATAGGGTTAAACATTATGCATACTTAGATTTGCATCATGGAACAACATTCCTATATGAGACTCGGTGGTGCAGTGGTTAGAGTGCAATATTGCAAACTACTTCTGCTATCTATCAGCTGCCTGCAATTTGGCAGAACAAACCCCACCAGGCTCAAGGTTGACTCAGCCTTCTATCCTTCTGAGGTGGGTAAAATGAGGACCCAGATTGTTGGGGGTAATATGCTGACTCTGTAAACCGCTTAGACGGGCCGTAAAGCACTATAAAGTAGTATATAAGTCTAAGTGCTATTGCTATTCCAATTATCAACATATACATACACGCAGCTCAAGGAACACCTGAGGGATGTGGGATTTCACTTGCTGACTATTTCTTTCCCTTTGACCATAATGTAAAATAGTCCTACCCTGATTACTTAGGTTTCTTTAAGGATTCTAACCAGTCAAGATTCCTGATTACATGGAGAATCTGACATGTTGGATTTCTCTTATGCTAATGTTCAAGAGAAGAAAATAAAGCATGCTAATGGGTATGAACCAGATGGAGTGAGATCTTCTAGAAATTTTCTCATGAAACATTAGAGTTCAAACAAACATGTAGCATAGTCAACAGACCTTGATTCTGAGTTTCAAATACTCCAATATCTTACCTCTGTTAAAGGTTCAAAGGTATATGCATAGAATGGTCTGGCATATACAAAAACAGGCAAGGCATAATCTTCCCTAGCCAGGGAAGCAATGCGCATTGATTCCTTAAGGCGATGGTGCACAAATTTCAAAGCGTTGGCACTAGATTTCAACATGATTTCAAGATATATAGAAGGAAAAAGGGCAGTACTGTCTCTCCATAGCCAAAGTAGTTGATCATTCCGTGAAATTTCAATATTTGGACATTTGCCTGTATATTGCTCAGGGTTTTTCTTATAATTATAATTATAGCAATCTGGATACAGATAGTAGCCCCAATATCCACCTGGTCGCATATTTTCAGCTAGTAAAAGTGTATCTCTCATGAAACGCTTCCCAGCTTTTTCATATTCTTGCTTAGCTAAACTCTTGATTGCAGCTTTAGACAACTGTGGGTGCAACTGTTTAGCAAATTGAATAGACCTGTTTCTGTAAACATTTTTACTACCCCAGTTTCTGTCCCACTGGGGTCTCCAGTTTTCCCAGTCAATGACTCCAAGTCCATGAAATGTCTTCAGTGGGATCATACGGTTGATATCTGATTTTGTTTTATTGAGATGTTTGGTGATGCTTTCATTTTGGGGTATAATCCCATGGAAGAAATGCCCATGGTCATCAATATGGGGATAGACCCCCAATTGGGTGGGATAAAATATTGTCACAGCAGACCCACTTAAAGAGTCATTGGCATTTGTTACAATGTGAAAAGTCTTGAGATCTAAATCCACCTTATAGCGCATCTGACATTGGGTAGTAGGTGCATTCCAGAACACAAGGAAAGGTTCATCAGGATACATTGGAACTTTGGTCTGCATAACATGAACGCCGTTAAATCTCTTCAGTAATATCCAAGTTGCCAGGCATTTAATCCACAAATGACACATAATATGCAGTTTTTCTGATACTTTTAGTTCCTTGAGGGAGGAAAAGAAGAACAGGAAAAGTACAGTGATGATAAGAAAAGACACCAGCTCATAGTTGCTGTCAATATTCAGTAGACAGTTGCAGATAGATTTTCATACTATTTATTAAAAGGTAACCAAAGTTGAATTAATCAATTATTTATGATCATATTTAAAGGGTGTTTAATGTAATGCTAATCTAATTAGTTAGACAGATGAAATTAATGTATTAATTCAAATAAAGTAACTTCTTCAGAATTTAGTATCAAATTATTTGGCACAACCAAAAAGGATAATGTCAAAAATCTATATGCCATTTTATAAACTAAAATGATGAGTCCCTCTTATGGCTTGAAGGGGCTTGAGATATTGATTTGGGCAATGTAATAGTTGAAACAAAATAGCAATCATTATGGAAATCAAGGTTTTCTTTCTGCCTCTAACGCTCTACTATTGAAAAAAGCAATTAACATTGATGAATTAGAATAAATTCCACACAATCACTCTTGAAGCTGTTAGTGAGCTATATACAGAAGGGATCAAGTAATCCTTTTCTGGCACAATGTTATAAGAGACAGAATTTATTGTTTTGTTAATGACAACAGGTGTAACTTTGTCCATTCTTCTTATATATGGAAATTATGAACAACTTTTGAGTTTTATTGTTGTTATTAACAGGGCCCTTTACTTATTTTATTTACTCATTTTATGTTTTGTATTTGTCAAAATAACACTGCACATTCTGGGTTTTTTCTCTCTCTCTCTTTGTTTAGACCAGGCCTGTCAAACTAGTGGCCTGTGGGCCAGATGCGTCATGCACACGCCATGCCCACCCGGCTTGGTAAAGGCAAAAAAAATGTCATGATACATCACGATACATCACATGACGCAATCAAGTTTGACACCTGTGGTTTAGACCATTGTTCAATTAAATGTGGTTTCCATCTAACTGTAATAAAGAATTTTATCTAGCTAAACCAAATCAGATTTCTAATAAAATGAGAATTTAGTGGTACAACTGTGCCCAGAAGATGAAAAGCTGGAGGTTTCATGTCTTTTCTCCAAGAAGCCCATTGAGTCTAACCTATTTCTACTCTGATGCTGCTGGTTTGTAATTACTTCTGCTACCACTTGTTTTCCATAGGGCACTTCACTTGACTTCTTGACTTAGTTTTATGAAAAAAATAGGGCTCTTTTTTAAAAGAGAATACTGTTTGTGGTCTCATTCTATCTGCAGTAAGGAGTTTTATTTAAGTAGACCATATTGAGCATCTGAATGAAGTCAGTTTGAGCCAAACAGTCAAATTAAGCCATATAAAGTCAAGAACTGGAGATTTACACAAGACCCTTTTCTAAAGAGCATGAGATTAGCTGCTCAGTAAGGTTCATATGGTGGGGAGGGTTGGTGTAATCTTTGTTCTCTTACCAATTTCTTGGCTGAGTATACTGAGTATATTCCCAATTTATGTATTTCTCAGATTAGGATACTCCAATCATACAAAGTACTGCAGAATACAATACATTTTAATCCCTAAATGTGTGAATTCTCTTGCTTCCTATAAAATAGATAATTGCTAAACATAACAGAATTTTTAAAAAAGTATTAATTATCAAATCCTTATTAATGGTTTGCTTGTGTCAACATTCACATGGACCCTGTAGTTTTTTCCCATCCCATCCAAAATTTTAACAGTGTGTATTCTATATTTAATGAATTGAAACATAGATAAACATGAACTTCGGCATCTTATTCTATACATTAATTAAAATAAATTACTCTGGTGTTATCACTTAAAACATTCCCCTTGAAGTAGATGAGCAGCCCAAGATGGTACTCCATTTTACTTACAAAGATATGCTGAAACATCAGATTAGATTAATTCTGCAATTTATCATTATATGTCACTTATATTATCATGTATAACAAACACTATGTAAGTCACAGTGTGAGAAGAAGACACAACTTTCTTAAACATCTTGTGTGAAGTCACTTCAGTTTAACCTCATCTTTAAAGAACTTTGATGAAACATAGATAGAATCTTGGTGATGAAAACAATAGGGAAAGAACATTGACACAAAAGGGCATGCAGTACAAGCAGCTTAGAAAAATAGCAATACAAGTAGCACACTGCCGCCATTTATCTTCTCAGCACCCTTAATTTAGGTCATCAATTTGATGTCCTTTCAGACCCTGACACTCAAGTTTCACATCAGAGCATAGCATGGAGACAGAATTAATCATGAGATAGGGATGATAGTATTGTCCAGGTTCTCCTTGATTTGTCAGGATCTTTTGATATTTATCTTTATGTTCTTCTGGACCGCTTCCAAGGATGCGGTTGAGGGATGAGGGAAGGAACTACTTTGTAAAGATTCTCCTTTCTTTGTAGCCAGTTCCAGTTGGTTTGACAATCAGGTCCAAGGCCTCGTTTGTGAGGTGTCTGCAGCTCAACATTCTCATTCTAATATGTACCTGAGGCAACTGGAAAGATCAACTATTAGTATAGATGAGACTTGACTGGATATGTAACTACAGGCTGACCAAACATACTGCCAATGTCCTAGTGACTGGAGATATCAACCCCACTAGATAGCCCAGACCGAGAGATTATGCTTCAGCCACTTTTTCCTAGGTAACAGTCTTTGCAAGTCTCTGTCAAAGCATCGTTCTTTCTGCCTTCAGGAGGCTATTCAAGGGTCTCTATAAGGAGAAATGGGTTCAGATGTTCAATTTAGCACTGGTATACAATCTACTTTTTTTTTTCTTAGATTCACAGCTCCTGTTCAGGATAGGTAGCAGCAAGGGGCTGGAAGATTCTCACACAATCTATCTGTTCTACTAATTATATTTGTCCCTGGACCAGGAGACTCTCCAGGTAGTCCATAATGGCCCTGTACCAATGGCTACAGCTGATCCACATGATGCACTGGTGCAGATAGCAATACACCATTGCTATTTTATGAGCTGCAGTGATGAGCTTGGCTTCTGGATGCAAGGTAGTTACTCTGTAGTGGGTAGTGTTTTCAGTGGTATAGCATAGGGCCTGGTTAATGAAGACCATCTATTTCCAATCAGACTTTGTATGATGAGAAAAAATAAGCTTCCTTCAGGTTTCTATCAATCAAGTATTAGAATCCAGGAAGCAGGCCTTCTCAGTTGCAACATCTGCTCTCTAAATGAAGCAACCTCTGGATATCCATATGGCTCCCAATGTTACATTATTTAAAAAGTTTCTGATTACATGGACATTTTCCCCGCTATTTCCCATCCTTAGATTAGGATGGGTGGCAGCCTCTTTATAAGATTATGTACAGTATGTTTGAATATAGGGAATACATAGAAAAAAAATTAGTTGGTGGTCCGTCTCAAAACCATTTTTTAATATTTCATCTATATCAGGGATCTTCAAACTTGACAGCTTTAAGATTTGTGGACTTCAACTCCCAGAATTCCTCCTCCAGTCATGTTAGCTGAGGAATTCTGGGAATTGAATTCCACAAGTCTTAAACTTCCAAGTTTGAAGACCCTTGATCTACATCCTTCCTTGATCTACAGTAGTGGTTCTCAGCAACTTTAAAATACGAGGGCTTCAAACTCCCATTGGATTTTGCTATGATTTCCCTGGGGAATTCTGGAAAGTGAAATCCACATAACTTATAAGTCGCTAAGGTTGAGAAACCGTTATCTACATTCAGGACAGACTGGAAAACTAAACATTCAAATAACGTAACTCCTTGCTGTTATAACAAATTTGGCAGCGGTAAAACTGAGTACTGTAGAATGGTTACAGTGAGCTGAGAGGAAGGGTTATTGCTTATCACTAGGAGAATTCGGTATGGACCAATCCCTTTATTATTATACAGCAATAATCCATAATGCAAAATGTAGTTATCAAATGCTATCAAATGAGGAAGTGAATGGATAATACACCTTTCAAGACAGACAACTTATTCAAGACAGAACAGGGCTGTCAAACCTCCGGTCCGTGGGCCAGATGTGTCACACATATCTCTATATACACTCTACCCAGGGGTAGGATTCAAATTTTTTAACAACTGGTTCTGTGGCTTAGGTGGTAGGTGTGGTTTGGTGGTCATTTGACTGGGTGGACGTGGCTTGTTGGTCATGTGATTGGCTGGGCATGGCCAACTCAATATCACTCACATTGAGGCATGCATCTCCTCGCCTGGCCTCTCATGACTGTGGGGATGCTGCAACAGTCGTAAGTGTGAAAAAGGGTCATAAGTCACTTTTTTCAGTGCCATTGTAACTTTGAATGGTCACTCCACACAAGCAAAGTACCAGCAAAGGAGAGGAAAAAAAATTCCAAGACGTTCCTGAGACAGGAAGTCTAGTCCTGCCAAGAATGTAATAAGAGTTAATGGAGAGGCAGTTTCTGTAAGCAACACCAGAATGTTTCCTTCCTGCCTTTCTTACAGGATTAGGCCAGTAATTTCTTCTAACAACCGGTTCTCCAAAATGCTTAGAATGTTAACAACCGGTTCTAGCGAATAGGTGCGAAATGGTAGAATCCCACCCCTAACTACCCAAATAAAAGAATAACAGATTTGGAAGTGATCTTCTAGTCCAACCCGCTGCTCAAGCAGGAAATCCTATATCTATTGTTGTCCAACCTCTTCTTAAAAACCTCCAGTGTTTGGAGAATTAACAACTTCTGGAGACAAGTCAGTCCACTAATTAATTGTTCTAACTGTCAGGAACAATTTTCCTTAGTTCTAAGTTCTCTACATTGGTTAGTTTCCATCCATTGCTTCTTGTTCTGCGTTCAGATGTTCAGGAGAATAGAAGAGACTCTCTTCTTTGTGGCAACCTTTAGATATTAGGATACTGCTATCATGTCATCCCTAGTCCTTCTTTTCATTAAAGAAGACATACCCAATTCCTAAAACTGTTCTTCGTATGTTTTACCTTGCATATTTGTTGCTCTTTTCTGCATTCTTTCTAGAGTCTTGACATTTTTACATCTTTTTTTTTAAAGAATTTTTTATTTTTTAACAACAAACATAAACAGACACAAACATATACACAAAACATAAA
Source organism: Bungarus multicinctus (assembly GCA_023653725.1). NCBI lineage: Eukaryota > Metazoa > Chordata > Lepidosauria > Squamata > Elapidae > Bungarus > Bungarus multicinctus. The sequence continues at coordinate 9,494,897 of CM042848.1, read as the reverse complement.
ACCCTCTTTCCACTGTACAGTGTGTACAAATCTTCTTGTGCACAATATCAGCAGTCCTTCCCTTTTAAATACATTATTAAAATTAATATTACATAAATATGCCTATTATATTATATTGTTATTAATTCCTTATTAGACTTTAATTATAAACTACATCAGTCCTTTTTGAGCAAATCTCAATTTTTAACATATCGCAATTCATAATATAATTCATTTCATTGTAATCAATTATAAAATATTACATTGTCTTGTCTTTATTATTATATTTATATTGCATTATATTTCCTTATTTTCTTATCTATCCATTAATAAAATATATCCCAAATTTTGTAATACTCTTTACCTTCTTGCTCTCTAATTGCTAATGTCAATTTACTCATTTCTGCACATTCCATTATTTTCTTAATCACCTCCTCTTCTATCGGAATTTTTCCACTTTTCCAATTTTTGGCAAATATTAGCTGCTTTCAAAACATTTATAATGAAATATGTCAATTCTTTACTGTATCCTTCAGGTAAGATACCCAATAAAAATATTTCTGGTTTCAAGTTTATATGTTGTTTCATCATTTTTTCCAGCCATGTATGAATTTTAGTCCAGTATCTCTTGGCTTCCACTGCACATCCACCACATGTGATAGTATGATCCAGGTATCTAATGACAACATTTTAACATCTTAATGGCCAAAATTGGATGCAATATTCTAAGTATGGTCTTACCAAGGCTGTCAGGATTCCGGCAGTCACTCCAATTAAATCATGACCCTCAAGCCACACTCCCAAAACTTGAAAGGATTTATTAGAAGCTAACATGCTGGCATTAGCCTGGGCGTAGCTGGCTCTGAGATACGTGTATACAAAATGTTTTATGAGTTGATAAAGGCATTATAAAGTGGTACTAGCACTTCATGTGATCTTGGTTCTATCCCTCAGTTAATGCAACCTAGGACTTTACCACAAAGTGTATTCTGTCTACACTTAGTGGTAGCTAATATTCAGATGATCATATGTTGTGATATTGAATCCAAGGGACTCTTTTAAGAATCCAAAGGCCAATGCAACTGATGTGATGTAGAATATACAGATGTGGGAATTCAGATGTGATCCATGAGTGAGCATTAGGAATGTACACTTCCTTGAATTGACAAAAATAAAAAGTTAAATAAATAAATATGTGGTACAGGTAATCCTCGACTTACAATGACATTGAGCCCAGGATCTCTGTTGCTAGTTAAGTGTACTTTGTCCTGTTCTATAGTCTTTTTTGCCACAGTTGTTAAGAGGATCACTGTAGTTGTTAAGTTAGTAACACGGTTGTTAAGCGAATCTGGCTTCCCCAGTGACTTGTTAGAAAGTGATCACATGACCCCAGAACACTGCAACTGTTGTAAATATGAGTCAGTTGCCAAGCTTCTGAATTTGGACTGGGGAGTCTTCACAAAAACTTGTACTTTTTATGAGTATTTGCTATATATGTTCACTTTGTATGCAGTTTTTTAGAATGCATGCTTAGTAAAGACACTTTTCTTTCATGTTTTCTTTCCTGGGCAAACATTTCCCTAATGCACATACTTTATGCATTTTTAATACTCTTGCTGTTCATCTCTATCTTAATTATGAAGCTGAACTTCATCACCTGTGCATCGTTTCTGGTGTCAAATTTCAGGAATCCACTCTAAGAGGAATATTCACACAAATCAAAAAAATCAAATGGGAATTTGGATGCCTTCCATATAATGATGTTGCTGCTGTAGTCAAGCAATCCATGATTTATTACCTCAGTGGGAGTTCTGAAGCATCTATATTTTATGATTTATCAGCAAGTCAAACGATGGACTGATCACCTACTCAGTGATGTTCTTCAAAGAACCCTCAGCTATTTGTTTAATACATGGTTTTATAACCCTCAAAGATTCAGCTCAAATTCAGTTAAGACATCTGGAACCTTTGAAAGTCATCTGCTAAAATTCGAAATTAAGCACATTTTGAGATTTTTTTTTCTCATATTTTTAATTTATTTTTAATTTTATACTAATAATCTGTACAAATATTTTCCAGGCTGAGCCATGAAAGAGAGTCAATTTTATTCCTTGTATGAGGTGATAAGGAGACATTTTCCATTTTCTTTCTTTTTTCCAATGTTAAAGTGCTGTCTGTACACAACCCTGCTGGAAATTTTGCACTTATGCTGACTTTCCCACAGCCCTTCTTGAAATGATAATTCTTATGGTTTAGGCACTGCTGCATCCAAATTAGAATTATGCTGTTTAGTGTGAAGTAGTTGCTGTTTAGTGTGATGGTGTTTAGCTCTGTGGTGTTTAGTCTCCTCTTCAGAGATAAATTGTAGACATCATTGTTAGTAGAAAGCCATGTAAACAACCATAAAATTGTTAGGTGATAGAATCAGCTAACAGGCAATACTAAACACTTATTTTTAAAAACTACATATTGAGCTACATATTAATAATCCTTTTATTTATTTTAATGTATCAAGACCATAGTTCTTGTGCAAAAACTTCCAGGCATGGCAAAAAAAAATTAAATGTGATACTATTTGGGATTCAGATTAAAGTTATGTGAGCAATATGATAAATAGATAATTATTGTACATAACAGCTACATTTTTTCTTGCTCTTTTTAAACTAAATTTTGCAAATCTATTGCACTATTTCAAACACTAATGATTCCATTATATATTACCAGTAAATTGGTAAAAAGTGCTCAGTCAATACCACACTGACATGCTCAATTAAACTTTCAAAGGTGACACAGCATTTTCCTACTTACATGAGTGACTTAAAAAGAAATCATGCAAAAATATTTTGGTTCCATAGCTTGAGCACAAAAAGAGGGCTTCAGAAATTAATTAGTTGAAGTTTGTGCCCAAGCCTGCTAATATAAGTAAAAGTATTTCCAAGAAATTTTCAATTTGTAAAATTGATTTGTATAACCCACAAATCAGTATGACCAATCAGTTTATTAATCTGTGTATTTTTTCAATAGAGTAAATGAAGAAAAACTGAGGAATAACTCACTTAATTTGTTATGCCTGGATTGTTTTTTAAAGTGCTGAAAGTCTTTATTGTATATATTTTAATTGGTTTTGGAATATTTAAAATAAGCCTGTTAAAAATAGGTGCTTTGTTAGGAACATATAATATATATGTACTTTGTTAAGAACATATAAAGAATGTTACATTTGGCCATCTAAATCACCATCTGATAATACAAAGTGACCAAACACTCAAGAAACTTGTACATTTGGGTTAGAAGTAGGTAATCTAGAAATGAGTTCTAAGTGGTATTTAAGATCATCATTTAGCTCATGATTTGAAAAATTGGTAAGCAGTTAACAAGTCTATTACACATTGAATGGAATGATCTTGTATTGTCTAAATACATTTAGTCCCCTTTTAAAGTAATATAAATTGGTAGTTATCATATCTGATGTCAGTCAATTTCACATCTATGTGTTACGTGAATTTTTTTGATGAGGCATGAATTTCCCTAATAAGTGATGCTCATTTATTAGAAGAGGAAAAAAAACTTACTTCCATTCACATTTTCCAATATATTTATAATGTAAGCTAATTCCTAACAATTTACTTGAAACTCCCACAGTATTTGCTATTATTGATGATCTACAAGAATGCCTATGATTTTATCCATTATACTTTCTAGTTTAGATGGTATCCCAACCAAGAGAGCAATGAAGACTTATCAGGAACATTTGAGTTTCTGGGAAAAGGTGTAGAAATAGGAAAGATAATACATTATTTTGTAGTACATATCGGTGTATCATGTAATTGTAGTGGATCTCTTCAACTATTCTTTTTTTGAACTCTCAATGTACATGATTAATGCTCCAGAGTGAACCCAAACTTCCATTGTGTACAATGGGTCTTTGCAATTCAAATCAATACCATCCAGAGGTTTTTATGAGTTTAAGCATATACCTAAATCCCAACACCAGTAATAGGTTAATATTCCTATAAGTGTCTTAGTGTTACTTTGCATAGTGAGACTCAAACAAGAATAGCATGACAATTGTTTCTATTTGCACGCCACAGCAATTTTCAGTTTACAGAGGATAATTGAGAATGTTTTGGTTCAATTTTCCCCAAATCTTAGTACTAGCATGGGGATGCAGTGGTGAAGCTTCATGCACAATTGCCAAATTTTAAGACTCTTCTGAGCACATTGTATGACAAACAAAGAAACCCTGAACCTCAAAAGAAGCCAAGGAGGTCAAAGTACCTCATGAATTTGATATGCATAGGTGCAGATGTAAGATTTCGCAAATCAGGGAAAATGAAGAAAATAGAATTGTATTTCCAGAAATATTCTTGAAATGAATTTACTAGGTTTTCCCCTTGAGCGTATGAGAAGAGAAATCTGGGTCAATGAGTTCAAATCATTCATTCACTTATTCACAAAACAAAACAAGGGCTTTTGTATAACAATTTAATTTTCTAGAACATAAAATAAGATCAACTTTCTGAAGGCGAGATATCTATTAGCAATACACGCACATACTACTGAAAATATACCAAGAAGAAATAGAATAGAATTCTTTATTGGTCATGTGTGATTGGACACGCAAGGAATTTTGTTTTTGGTGCATACGCTCTCAGTGTACATAAAAGATATAAGTAATAAATGCTAATAGTTATCATAAATACAGTACATTCATCCTGAATAAAAAGATACAACACTTAGTGTTAGGTGTCCATTTTAAGTCTTGAGATATTATAGAACCTAGAAACATGAAGGTCTCTATTGTTGACACTATGTTGTCTAATATTGTAACAGGTAGTAGTATAGGAGGGCTTCTCCTAAAGTCTACCATCATTTCTACAGTTTTGAATGTGTTTAGTTCAAGATTGTTATAGTTGTACCACAAGGCTAGTTGTATAACCTCCTGTCTGTATGCAGATTCATCGTTGTCTTGAATGAGACCAATCACTGGTGTGTCATCAGCAAACTTCAGTATTTTAACAGATGAATCACTTGAGATGCAGTCATTGGTATATAGGGAGAAGAGAAGTGGAGAGATCACCCACCCCTGAGGTAGCCCTGTGCTAATTGTACAGGTAATCTGATGTGATTTTGCCTACTTTCACCTACTGCTTCCTGTCTGTTAGGAAGCTTATGATCCACTTACAAGTGTGGTCAGGCACAGCTAGCTGATTTAATTTAGTTAGAAAAATATCTGGAATGATGTTACTGAATGCCAAGCTGAAATCTACAAAGAGGACCCTTACATAGGTCTCTGGAGATTCAAGATGTTGCAGAGCCATATTAATAGTATCATCTGCCCATCTATTTGCTCGGTAGGCAAATTGAAAGGGTTCTAACAGTGGATCTGTTATGGTTTTGAAGTTGGCCAGCACTAGCCTTTCAAAGGTTTTCATAACTACAGATGTTAGAGCAACCAGTCTGAAGTCATTCAGTTCCTTGATGGAGGGTTTTTTCAGCACTGGGATGATAGTAGAGCATTTGAAGCAAGAAGGAACATAGCACATCTCTAGTGATTTATTGAAGATTTGAGCAAAGATGAGGACCAATTGGTCAGCACAGACTTTTAAGCAAGAAGGAGTTATCTTGTCAGGCCCTGGTGCTATTCCTGGCTTTTGTCTGTGAAATAGATCTTGCACTTCTTTTTCTGTGATCACCAGAGGTTGTGAACCCAATGGGTTGGAATCAGTTGTAGGAGTCTTGGCTGTTATTGGTGTGTTTGACATGGGGGTTGTCGAGATAGGTGGCTGTAGTTTCCTTTCAAACCTGCAGTAAAACAAGGTCATCTGCTAGTTGTTGATTTCCTTCTGCCTGGGAAGGAGGTTTGCTGTAGCCAGTGATGTTTTTAAGAGTTTTCCACATGTTTGCTGGTTCATTTGTTGAGAACTGATTCCTTAACTTTTCAGAGTAGCTTCTTTTTGCTGCTCTGGTCTCTCTTGTTAATACTGTATGTTTCTGGCAGTGGTGGCATTCATCCGGTTTGCACCAGATCGGGTGAACCGGTAGCAAGAGTTTGGCATGGGTCGCCGAACCGGTAGTAACTTCTGGCTGGCCATGCCCCCAATCCGGTCGCCCTCTTGCCCGATGCTAGATTACCGCCCACCTGACATTCGCCTAAGGCAGCGGTAGGGAACCTTGGCTCTTTTATCACTGATGGACTTCAACTCCCAGAATTCCTGAGTGAGCCATAAATGTTTCCCCATCCCTGGCCTAGTGGTTTTTCAGTTGTGAGGAAAATCAATTTTTGACTTGAATGGGACTGTTTAATATACAAATGTAGGACATATAAAGAATATTGATCATTCAAGTCAAAAATTAGGACATTTGTATATTGAACAATCCCATTCAAATCAAAAATTGATTTCCCTCACAACTGAAAAACCAGTAGGCCAGGGATGGGGAACTTTTTATAGCACATTCAGGAATTCTGGGAGTTGAAGTCCATAAGTGATAAAAGAGCCAAGGTTCCCTACCACTGGCCTAAGGTATTGCTTTTTTTTTCCCCTCCTGGCAATCAGCTGTGCATAAATCAGCTGTGCCGATCCCCTTGCTGAGGCCCAGGAAGACAAAAAATGGAGGGAGGAGCTCAGCCCCCCCCCCCCCCACATTTTTTGCCTTTCAGAACCAGAGAAGCCTTAGGGGAGCAAAAACAACCCCCTAGAGGCTTCTCTGAGGCTAGGAAGCTCCCCAAAATGGGTGGGTGGCAAAAAAACAAAAAAGCCACACCCACCCAGTCACATGGCCACGCCTACCAAGCCACAGAACCGGTAGCAAAAAATATTTGAATCTCACCACTGGTTCTTTGCCTGATAGTACAGCATTCTGTACAATATTTTGGTAGCTCTTTCCTTAGGTTTGCTTTACTAAAATCTCCTAAAATAATTGGAAGTAAAATCTGGGTATCTAACTTCAGCCCACATAATATGGTCAGCTAGAGTTCATAATGCATTGTTTACACAAGCTTGTGGAGAAACATACATAGCAATTAGGAGAAATGAGGAGAACTCTCATGGAGAATAGAATAGTTTGCAATTGATAATTAAGTTGCAATGTATGGCTGTGAAAGTTGGACCATAACAAAGACTGAGCACCAAAGAATTGAGACCTTTGAACTGTGGTGCTGGAGAAGACTTCTGCGAGTCCCCTGGACTGCAAAGTGATCAAACCGGTCAGTCCTAGAGGAGATCAACCCTGACTGCTCTTTAGAAGGCCAGATCCTGAAGATGAAATTCAAATACTTTGGCCACCTAATGAGAAGGAAGGACTCACTGGAGAAGAGCCTAATGCTGGGAACGATTGAGGGCAAAAGAAGAAGGGGATGACAGAGAATGAGGTGGCTGGATGGAGTCACTGAAGCAGTCGGTGTGAGCTTAAATGGATTCCGCAGGATGGTAGAGAACAGGAAGGTCTGGAGGAGCGTTGTCCATGGGGTCATGAGGGGTCTGACACGACTTCATAACTAACAACAACAACCAAGTCCACATCACATAATTTCTTTAGTGTAGTTATATCTTGGGACCAGCAGCTATTAATATTGTATATAAACATAAGCCTCCTCCCTTCTTTTTATGAGATGTTTCTGCAATTCTGTCTGCTCTTTGTATCTGAAATCCTGGGATATGCAGGCTACTATCATCAATTGACCCATTTAGCTAGGTTTCAGTGAAGCAGAGAGCTGCTGAGTTGTAAAAAATCAGAATTGCATCTATTTAAAAGAAGTATTTCATCCATCTTATTAGCAAATGAACATAAATTAGTGAGAAAGAGTGAAGGAAGAGGAGTTTTTATTCCACTTTTCCTTAGTCTATTCAAAATCCCTGCTCAGGTACCCCTTCTCTGCCTCCAGTAATGTAGCTACAAATCACACTTGCATTACACTTGAATGCTGAGTATCCTTCATTTGTAATGTCATTTCTGGAATTTCTTCTAAGAGTGCATATTCTTGATTAATTAAGCCTTGTTTCCAAGCATAGTAAAATATTGGAATTATTATATTATTCTTGAATTGAGTGATAACAGATACAGATAACAGGTAATCATAGTTGGAAGGGACCTTGTAGATCATCTAGTCCAACCCCCTGCCCAAGCAGGAGACCCTACACCATTTCTGACAAATGGCAGTCCAATCTGTTCTTGAAAGTCTCAAGTGATGGCGCTCCCACAACTTTCAAGGGCAAGGTGTTCCATTGGTTGATTGTTCTCACTGTCAGAAAGTTTCTCCTTATTTCCAGGTTAAATCGCTCCTTGTTCAATTTCCATCCATTATTCCTTGTCTGGCCTACAGGCGCTTTAGAAAATAGCTCGACCCCTTCCTCCCTGTGGCAGCCCCTCAAATATTGGAAGACCACTATCATGTCTCCCCTGGTCCTCTCTTCACTAGACTAGCCAAGCCCAGTTCCTGCAACCGTTCATTGTATATTTTAGCCTCCAGTCCCCTAATCATCCTGGTTGCTCTTCTCTGTATTTTTTCTAGAGTCTCAACATCTTTTTTGAGATGTGAACAAAACTAGATGCAGTACTCTAGGTGTGGTCTTACTAAGGCTTTATAGAGTGGTATTAGTACTTCCCTTGCTCTTGATTGTATCCTTCTGTTAATACAATTTAGGATTGCATTAGCTTTTTTGGCTGCTGCTGCACACTGCTGGCTCATATTTAGCTGGTTGTCCACTAAGACTCCAAGATCCCTCTCACAGTTACTGCTATTGAGCCTGGTTGCACCCAGTCTATATGTGTACTTTTGGTTTTCTTGCCTAAGTGTAGGACTTTACTTTTGTCTACATTGAATTTCATTTTGTTAGATATGGCCCAGTGTTCTAGTCTGTCAAGATCCATCTGGATCTTGAGCCTATCTTCTTGGGTGTTAGCTATTCCTGCCAGCTTAGTATTATCTGCAAATTTGGTAAGTTCCCCTTCTATTCCGTCATCTAAGTCATTAATGAAGTTATTGAAGAGTACTGGGCCTAAGATGGAACCTTGTGGCACCCCACTGCTTACTTCCCTCCATGTAGACTTAAACCCATTAAGGACTACTCGTTGAGTACAGCTTGCCAGCCAGTTGCGAGTCCATCTAGTGGTGGTGCTATCTATTCCACTTTTTTCTAGCTTACTAAGAAGTAGGTTGTGGTCTACTTTGTCGAATGCCTTGCTGAAATCTAAATATATTATGTCCACAATATTTTGCTGGTCTGCTAATTTAGTCACTTTGTTGAAGAATGAAATAAAATTGGTTTGGCATGATCTGTTTTTAACAAACCCGTGCTGACTGCTAGTTATTACTTTACTTGTTTCTAGATGTTGGCAGATCTGTTTTTTTATTATCTTTTCCAGTATCTTCCCGGGTATTGATGTTAGGCTGATTGGTCTATAGTTTCCTGAGTCTTTTTTTGAAGATGGGAACCACATCAGCTCTTGTGCAAAGATTGTCCATGTGCAATTTGCCAGACCTTTTATTTTCCCTAATATCATGCTATTCATAAACATGTTTCCACTATAAAAATGATTATGAAATTAATTAATATTATTTATTTTAGATATACCATACTTGGATTACAAAAAAAACTAGACTTCTGCAGGAGCTACAGAAATACACAAGAAACTCTGGATTTTTACTGCCATCTAGAGTTCATCTATAACATTGCACCCCATGTATGAGATGCCTATACCAATATATCCCCAATGAGTGCAAGCAGATTTTTTTTTAAAGACTATTAGTGTCTATTGTTTTAGTGATTAAAAAAAACCTCATACGCACAAATGTAAAATGCTGTAGTCTGAAGTCTGTGTCCAATCCTCTGCTACAGCTTTTATGACTGATATTAAGAGATTAATTATGGTAATTAATGGTGTCATAGTACAATTTAACAGATAATCAGAGTTGGAAGGGACCTTGTAGGTCATCTAGTCCAACCCCCACCCAAGCAGGAGACCCTACACCATTTCTGACAAATGACAGTCCAATCTCTTCTTGAAAGTCTCAACTGATGGCGCTCCCACAACTTCCAAGGGCAAAGTGTTCCATTGGTTGATTGTTCTCACTGTCAGAAAGTTTCTCCTTATTTCCAGGTTAAATTTCTCCTTGTTCAATTTCCATCCATTATTCCTTGTCTGGCCTACAGGCGCTTTAGAAAATAGCTTGACCCCTTCTCCTCCCTGTGGCAGCCCCTTGAATATTGGAAGACCGCTATCATGTCTCCCTTGGTCCTTCTCTTTACTAGACTAGCCAAGCCCAGTCCTGCAACCGTTCGCTGTATGTTTTAGCCTCCAGTCCCCTAATCATCCTGGTTGCTCTTCTCTGTACTTTTTCTAGAGTCTCAACATCTTTTTTATAATGTGGTGACTAAAACTGGATGCAGTACTCTAGGTGTGGTCTTACTAAGGCTTTATAGAGTGGTATTAGTATTCCTTTGATCTTGATTGTATCCCTCTGCTAATACAATTTAGGATTGCATTAGCTTTTTTGGCTGCTGCTGCACACTGCTGGCTCATATTTAGCTGGTTGTCCACTAAGACTCCAAAATCCCTCTCACAGTTACTGCTATTGAACCTGGTTTCACCCAGTCTATATGTGTACTTTTGGTTTTCTTGCCTAAGTGTAGGACTTTACTTTTGTCTACACTGAATTTCATTTTGTTAGATATGGCCCAGTGTTCTAGTCTGTCAAGATCCATCTGGATCTTGAGCCTATCTTCTTGGGTGTTAGCTATTCCTGCCAGCTTAGTATTATCTGCAAATTTGGTAAGTTCCCCTTCTATTCCCTCATCTAAGTCGGTAATGAAGATATTGAAGAGTATTGGGCCTAAGATGGAACCTTGTGGCATCCAGCTGCTTACTTCCCTCCATGTAGACTTAGACCTATTAAGGACTACTCATTGAGTTCAGCTTGCCAGCCAGTTGTGAGTCCATTTAGTGGTGGTGCTATTTATTCCACTTTTTTCTAACTTACTAAGAAGTAGGTTGTGGTCTACTTTGTCGAATGCTTTGCTGAAATCTAAATATATTATGTCCACAGTATTTTGCTGGTCTACTAATTTAGTCGCTTTGTTGAAGAATGAAATAAGATTGGTTTGGCTTACTTAAGTTATAATTATCACAACTATCTTGACCTGTCACTTTAGTGTCTCTATTAAGGTCAGCATGGGCACTGTATCTGTTGTGCTGGGACACAGCAAAAGTTTTGCGTTTATGGTCCACAGCTCTCATCCTGCCAGATCCCACAGTTGTCCATACTGTCCTTTTCCTATAGGATCTTTGTGATAGTGGGGGCTGGTAGCACAGCAGCTCAACAGATGGCTGGATTGGGCACCTAATTTCTACTTGGAGAGCACAGATTAGAGATTCTAGATAGGTAATCTGTCCATGTAGACTGGTAATTTTTTTACAAAGAGGACAGTATCCAAGTTTGAAAAGAGTATTGCGAAAGACAGCTATAAAACAAGTATTACACTGAACTAAACTAAACAAGTATTACACTGAACTAATTGAAAGTCTTTAATGATGTTCCATTACAAAACTTGGTTAAAGGCAGGGGTGGGATTCAAATTTTTTAACAACTGGTTCTGTAGGTGTGGCTTAGTTGGTGGGCATGGCTTGGTGATCATGTTATTGGCTGGATTTGGCCAATTCAATATCACTTGCATCGAGGCAGGCATCTCCTCGCCTGACCTCTCAAGACTGTGGGGATGCTGCAACAGTCATAAGTGTGAAAAATGGTCATAAGTCACTTTTTTCAGTGCCATTGTAACTTTGAATGGTCACTCCACACAAGCAAAGTACCAGCAAAGGAGGGGGAAAAAACTCCAGAGAAGTTCCTGAGACAGGAAGTCTAGTCCTGCCAAGAATGTAATAAGGGTTAACGGAGAGACAGTTTCTGTAAGCAACACCAGAATGTTTCCTTCCTGCCTTCCTTACAGGATTAGGCCAGTAATTTCTTCTAACAACCGATTCTCCAAACTGCTTAGAATGTTAACAACCGGTTCTAGCGAATAGGTGTGAACTGGTAGAATCCCACCCCTGGTTAAAGGGACTTTTCAACTGTAAGTCTCTAAGCCCAAAGAAGCTCGAGACTATTTAACTGATCCATTGATCAGTAGTAAGAAGAAATCTTGGCACAACAATTAAGACGTGCTACTACATTCTCTGTCCTTTTATGCATAGTACACAAGTAAAATCCTGATTTGATCACAGGGAATGGGAATTTCATCTTTCAAATTACATCAAATTTTAAATCAACCAAAGTTGCTGTATTCCAGTTAGGATGATCCTTGTTGTCATTGTTCTTATGTCTTAAATTATGCATAGGAGATAGGTAGCTAGCCAATGGCTAAATGGTGAGATCAGAATATCCTAAATGCCTCTATAGTTTGAGAGAAGTATTGTTTTACAGTTTTTACATTTTCATTATATTCCAGAAGGTGGTGCTGAAAGACTACTACATTTTCCTTTAATAGTAATTGTACAAATTTATATTGTTATCACTTATGCTCATTTTCACCATAATATATCTACTTTGTTGGTTACAAATAGGAGGGAGGGAAGGAGGGAGAGAGAGAGAGATTTTATCTTCCTCTTCTGCCAACATACTTGCCAGTAAGTGAGAATGAGACATAAGGACATAGATCATTCAATATTTCTTTATTTCTTCCTCCCTAGCATATGTTCAGTCTCTCAAGCCCTCAGGGATAGATGCAAGAAAGTATGACATAAGTAATTACATGTTATTAAAACAGCATTTGCTACTATGGAGCAGTCTTCTCCTAACTCCAATTTAAGAAATACATAAAAAAAAAACAAATAAGAGCTATCTGTTAATTTATTTAAAATTTCTGTCTGTCACTGCTAGTGGAAAATTATATAACAGTAAAACATCCTAACATGTTTATCCTGAGCATGTTAGATTATGACTGCTTACAAACTGGAAGAACTGAATATTATTAAACTTTTTGAACATTCCAAAATTATCCTATTCCTGGACACCCTGTTTGTCTTTTTATATTATAAATCCATATTCTGAATTTTCTAGCAAGCTTCTAGCAAAGCAAGCTCTGAAAAAGAACAAGGAGGTAATGGTTTGCTTCTTATTTTAAAAGTCCTTACTTGGAGTAATAAACATTATAGGAAAGTTTAACAGAAGGTTATTTAACAAGAAAAGCCAAACCAGACCATCAAATATTGAAGAACTATTTCATTCTTTCAATAGAGTTTCATTCATTAATTAACATCTATTTACATACAAATCTAGCGGAAAGAAATAGAACTTAGACTTAATTCAGCCTTCTAAAATATAGACATTTTTTTTTTAAATGATCACATCCTTTTTATAAGAAGGAAACTTTCAGCCATAAAACTTCGGCTTTTATTCTGATGCATTTATTTAGATCAAAATGTAAACATTGACAGGTTCTTCCTATTTTACCATAAGTATTATAGTATAAGAATTGTATCTTTTGTAAAGTTTGCTCTGCTCTACAGAACTCTAGGCCATCCAAGTAAAATTTTTACCAAGGAAATAACATCCCAAATTACATTCAGTTGTGACATCTTCTTTTTCTGTATGTGTGGATTATGAAAAGCATGCAAATTTTAGTATCAAAAACCTTATATTTAAGAGGGGAGAATAAGCATGTTCCAATGTTTACTCATGGCTCCAAGTCAAAAATTGTAAAATAAGATTTTATTTTGCATACTCTGTCAAAAAAAAAAAAACAGCTGTAACAGCTTTGTTTAGACTTCTTGTGTCTTTTTTTTCATTGCTGTTTAAGATCAAATCTGGGTTGGTGATAGCTGTGAGCAAGATATAATTGGCCTTGTGCAGTGTGTAAGCACTAATTTACAACATGTTTTAAAGTTAGTTTACTTTCCATAATGGTTTTTGGTGCAACATTCAGATGAGCTTCATGTGTTCTTAGGTACAAACACATAACTAAGGCTGATTATCAGCAGATAGCCAGAACATGCAAAAATGAAGTCAGGAAAGCAAAGGCTCAGAATGAACAAAGACTTGAAACAAAAATCAAAGGTAATTTTTTAAAAAGTTCTTTTCAACATATCAATAACAAGAAATTATTCCTCCTAACAGTGAGAACAATTAACAATGGAATGGCTTGCCTTCAGAAATCATGGGCACTCCATCAGTGGAGGTTTTTAAGAAGAAACTAAACAGCCACTTATTTGAAATAGTATAGGTTCTCCTGCTTAAGCAGGGGGCTGGACTAGAAGACCTCCAGGGTCCCTTCTCAGCAATATTCTATTCTGTTCTGTTCTATCCCTAGCATATTCTTTCAAGTCTCCAATGGTGCATTCATTGTAACTGTAACTGAATCCATCCATCTTGCTGCCCATCATTCTATTTTTCTCTTTCCTCTCACTCTTTATATAAAGACAGAATTTGAAGGAATTTGGTTTTAAAATCATTGAACTGCTTTCTTTTAAGTTTGGCATATATGTGCTGTCCAGACAGTTTATAGTTAATGGGGAATTGGCATAGTTAGTTAGGAATTGGGAGCTGTCCCCTTAAGGGAGTGCATCATGGTAAATGTAGTTAAGGTATCCTGGGAAATGTAGTCCATGTCATATGGTCATATCTGTAATCCTGATTGGTCACTGAATTGACCCTTGGTTGGGTTGTGGGAGGTTCCTTCACTCTTGCCTGAACCCAGCAGCATGCTGGGTCTCACCTCCTTGCTCCTTTGATATGGAATGAAAAATTACCATCTTTTACACCAGAAAGTCAGCCATGCAGAGAATTGGACATTGAGATGAATCTCGACGTAACTGTGAGTTATATATGAGGATGTCTGATGAACCAATAAAGGAACTTTGTATGGATGCCTTTGTGGAGTTTAAATCTGTCTGCTTTATAATCAGATAGTGATTGTAAAGTCCAGAACAATATACTTCAATCCATAATGGCAATATTGTTTTTCTGTAAGTTAGGGGCAATTCAATAAATAAATTCACATGGGACATGATTTGCAACTGGGCTGGCATGCACATTCTATGATATGGGAGAAGTAAAATACATGGGTATTTACAAAAATATATAGGTCAACCCCGAGGCCCCTATTATGTGGGGTGCCTCAGGGGTCTGTGCTCTCGCCCTGCTGTTCAACATTTATGTGAAGCCGCTGGGTGAGATCATCCGTGGTTTTGGGGTGGAGTTCCATCAGTACGCTGATGACACTCAGCTGTACATCTCTACCCCGGGCCACCCCAACAAAGCCCTCGAAGTGATGACCCGGTGCCTGGAGGCCGTGCTGAGTTGGATGGGTTCGTCTCAACCCGACCAAAACCGAGTGGCTGTGGTTTCCTGCACCCAGATACAGCCAGCTTGTTCCATCGCTGGCCATGAGGGGAGAAATTTTGAGCCCCATGGAAAGGGCTCGCAATCTAGGTGTCCTCCTGGATGTATGGCTGTCTTTAGAAGATCACATTACGGCCATCGCCAGGGGGGCCTTTTGTCAGATTCGTCTGATTTATCAGTTGCGGCCCTTTCTGGATCTAGACGCACTTCGCACAGTCACTTCTGCCCTCGTCATCTCCCGCTTGGACTATTGCAACGCTCTCTACATGGGGCTCCCCTTGAAGAGTGTCCGGAGGCTGCAGTTGGTCCAGAATGCGGCCGCGCAGGTGATCTTGGGAGCCCCTCAGAGCTCCCATGTAACACCGCTTCTCCGCGGGCTGCATTGGCTTCCTGTGGCCTTCTGGATCCGATTCAAGGTGGTATTGATCGTTTTCAAAGCGCTCCATGGCTTGGGACCTGGGTACTTACGGGACTGCCTGCTGCCATCAACAGCCTCCCGCCGCCCAGTGCGCTCCCACAGGGTTGGCCTCCTCGGGGTTCTGCCGCCTGATCATTGCCGGTTGGTGGCCCCGAGGGTGCGGGCCTTCTCTGTGAGGGCCGCCTCCCTGTGGAATAATTTGCCCCCGGAGATACGGGCCATTACCGACACTCAGACCTTCCGGCGTGCAGTAAAGACCCTGTTCTTTCAACAGGCCGGCCTGGCCCAGTAACGGTTTTCTGGGGTTTTAATTAACTAGGTTTTTAAATTTAAAAAAAAAAATTCTAAATTTTAAATCTATTAGTTTTATATTTTAAATTATATTTCGGCCTTGATTTAATTGTTTAATCTGTTTTTAATTGTATATATTGTCTGCTTTTAGTTGGCTGTGCACCGCCCCGAGTCCCTTTTTGGGAGAGGGGGTGGTATAGAAATTCAATAAATAAATAAATATATGGTCAGGAATGCATTATTAGTATAGAAAAAAAGTAGATAACATTACATGAAGATTCCAGTCTGGCTATCAACAATGGAAGCACTTATGCATCCAAATGTTTGTAAAATGGGAACTATTGCTAGATATAAAGATATCTTAAATGAAAAGGGTGAGTTCAAAATTAAACAAGAATTGAATGAACAAGGATTGGAAATGCATTGGTTGATTAAAATTGATTAAATTGATTAAAATTGTTGATTAAAAGATTGTAGTGCTGTTTACTAGGTGTTAAACTAGAAGAAGAACAAGTTAAAGAAACAATGATAGCATAGGCAAAAAAAATTGGATATGCTATAGAATTAGATAAATGGCAGAAGCTATGGGATAGGAATTATAAATTAACAATATTGACAGCATACAAAGAAAACTTGTGTAAGATGTTTTATAGATGGCACTTTGTACCAGCAAAATTAGCTAAGATGTTCAAAGATAAATCAGCTAATTGCTGGACGTACCACCAGACACTGGAGCATATTATGTGGTGGTCTTGTATAGAAGCTAAAAGATACTGGACAAAAATGCACACATTATTGGAAAAAATGATAAAATAACACATAGATTTGAAACCTGAAATATTTTTATTAGGAAAGGTTACAGTAAAGGAAAAACATATTTAATTATACCTGTATTAACAGCACCCAGAATTGTATTTGCTCAGAATTGGAAAAGTGATAAGATACCGATAGAGGGAAAAGTAATTGAGAAAATATTTGAATGTGCAGAGATGAATAGGTTAACATTGGTAATCAAAGAAAAAGAAGAAATGGAATATTATGTGGTATGGGATTTATTTTATAAATTTATTTATTATTTGTTTATTTTATTATGGTTGGAAAAGAAAACAAATTAAAATGGACCAAATAAATATACAGAGCAATAAGTTAAGATTGTTTAAAAAAATAATAGATATATTAAATAATAATTATAAGAAAATGTGATTATTGTTATATTGGTAAGAAAAGTATTAATTATAATTGTAAGCACAAGATACATGTACCCAGTCAACACACAGTTAAAATGAAATGGAATTATTGTAAAATATAAAATAAAAAAAAATTAATAAAATAAATAAATTCACAAAGCAAAACCCATGACATTGTGTATAAAGTTTTACCTACTTTGCAAAACGACAATCCATCCTGGTAAAAAAATTAAACAAAACAAAAGTGCCTAACCCATTCCACTTGAGGTTAATATATGTTGCTACTGAGATTGTTGTCAATGCTTTCAATTTGCAAAACAAGGGTATTCATGATAAGAGAATATCTGGGTAGAGGAGGTAATGTTACAACACTTCACAAATATCTCATGAGCTACCTTTGACATGAATGAAGTTACATTTCACAGGATAATAACACTGAGGACAATTGACCAATGGAATAGCCTACCTTCAGAAATTGTGGGTGCTCCATCACTGGACGTTTTTGAGAAGAGACTCGACAACCACTTAACTAAAATAGTATAGGTTCTCCCAGTTGTGGGATTCAATTCTTTTTATTGCCGGTTCTGTGGGCATGGCTTGGTAGGCGTGGCAGGGGAAGGATACTGTAAAATCTCCATTCCCACCCCACTCCAGGGGAAGGCTACTGCAAAATCCATTCCCTCCCCAGCCCACTAACCTGCTTTCCAGCTCCGCTCTCCTGTGCAGGGCAACAGAAGAAGATCCAGCCGATCAGCTGGGATTCAGGAAGCAGAGAATAGATGGGGGCGGGGCCAGTCAGAGGTGGTATTTGCCGGTTCTCTGAACGACTCAAAATTTCCACTACTTGTTCTCCGGAACTGGTCAGACCCTGCTGAAGACATCCTCTGGACTAGAAGATTTCCAAGATCTCTTTCAGCTCTATTCTATTCTAATTTTCTATTTTGATCTGCAGCCAAATTAACCTAAAACCAACACAAAATGGATATGATGATCCTGATAATACTATTCCTTTGAGATGTAGTATGTGATGCAACCCCCAGAATGAATTTCTGAACATTCAGCCCTTGTTTTATGTTTATATGTTGAATTTACAAGAATGGCATATTGAGAGCTTTTGGTGGCACAGTGGTTAGAGTGATGTACTGCAAGCTACTTCTGCTGACAGTCAGCTGCCTGCAATTTGGCAGATCAAACCCCACCAGGCTCAAGGTTGACTCAGCCTTCCACCCTTCTGAGGTGGGTAAAATGAGGACCCAGATTGTTGGGGGCAACTCTGTAAACTGCTTAGAGAGGGCTGTAAAGCACTACAAAGAGGTATAAAGTCTAAGTGCTATTGCTATTGCTATGTAACTGTTTAAATAGTTTTCTCTTTGTTCTTAGAAATGAAGCTTGCTGTCAGCTGTTATATTTATTATTTATTAATTTATTTGTCAAGCAAGTATTAGATAACAGGTATAAGTATAAACATGGCTATGAATACATGAAATGGATATGAATAAAAAAAGAAACAATAGGACAGGGACGGTAGGCACGTTGGTGTGCTTATGCACATCTCCTACAGACCTCTTAGGAAAGGGGTGAGGTTAACAGTAGACAGTTTTTGGGGTTTGGGGAAGAAACCACAGAGTCAGGTAGAGTATTCCAGACATTGACCACTCTGTTGCTGAAGTCATATTTCCTGCAATCAAGTTTGGTGCGATTAACCTTGAGTTTGTATCTATTGTTTGCTCTTGTGTTGTTATGGTTGAAGCTGAAGTATTCATTGACAGGTAGGACATTGCAATAGATATTTATATACTATACTTACATCAGATTGACAAATAAATTAATAAATAATAAATATAACAGCTGACAGCAAGCTTCATTTCTAAGAACAAAGAGAAAACTATTTAAACAGTTACATAGCAATAGTTAGGCAGCATAGTTCTAGGTTGTCTAGGTCTAGAATTTGAAGTCTGATGGCATAAGGTATTCTGCTATGAGTAGAGAAGTGGAGAACTCTTCTCATGAAATATTTCTGGACTTTAGAACGAGTCATAATATTATTATCACTCATTTTAAGCTGCACGTACAATTACATTTTCCAGAGCAAACAGAAATGTTTTCCTTTCCACAGAGACTTAAATGCTGCGTAGTAAGATTCCTGTTAGAGTCTATTGATTCTTTAATTGTATAAATGTTAAGGTGTCAGCAGAATGATCTGTATTTCTGACAATCAGAAGAACTCAAGTGATTGATTGATTGAAGTGGATAAATAAAAATGATTGTCTCAAAAAAGGAAACAGCTTCATCTATTTCTATCATCCATAAATTGCAGAACAGAATGGAAAACCTCCATTGGAATCTTTATTTCTTTTTAATTAGTGTGAAATAATTGAATATAAATCATTAATGAATGTTACAGAATCAGTTGAATATAGTGGTCAAGACACCTATTTAAGAAATGGAGAGACCAGGACAGAGGTGGTATTCAGCAGGTTCTGACCAGTTCTGGAGAACCAGTCGCGGAAAAATTGAGTAGTTCAGAGAACCGGCAAATACCACCTCTGACTGGAGATTTTACAGAATCCTTCCTCTGCCATGCCCATCAAGCAATGCCAACAGAACCAATAGTAAAAAAAATTTGAATCCCACCACTGGACCAGGAGTTCTAATTTTTCCTTAGGCATGAAACCAGCTGAGGGTCCTTGGACCAGTCCCCTCTCTGTTAACCCTGGAAAAAGAAAGCAATAGCAAACAACTTCTAAAATCTTGCCAAGAAAATTGCAGGGCCATATTTAGGAAATTGTGAGAAGTTAATACTAACTTTAAAATGTTATTTTTAAAAATCCCATTTATACTCAATGCAAGTATACAGCTCCCATTGTTCTACCACACAGAAACAAATGTAGGTTTTTTTTTAGGTCAATATCAATAAATGTTCCCACATTTTAAACAGGCCCAATAAATTGAACATCAATAGAAATAATCAATAAAAATGCAGAATTCAAGCAAACTCAACAAGAAGATATTTGTTTTCTTTAAAAAAAAACCTGCCTTATTATTTTTATTAATAACTGAAAGAGACAAACATACCTAATACATGAGCCATGTTGGCTCAGTGGTTAGAAGTTTGAATTTCACCAATTCAAGGTTCAGTCAGTCTTCCATTCTTCCAAGGTTGGTGAAATGAGGACCCAGATTGTTGGGGGCAATATGCTGACTCTGTAAACTTTTAAATGGGCTGTGAAGCGGTATATAAATCTAAATGCTGTTACCGTTTCCTCCTCCTATTTTGCCCACAACAACTCTGTGAGCTAAGCTGAGCTGAGAGAGAGTGACTGGCCCAAAGTCACCCAGATGGCTTTGATCTCCCAGTTTCTAACTTGGTGCCTTAATCACTAAACTACAATTTTCAATTTGTGTACAAGTGTGAATGAATCTTTTATGTCTTCCCTGAATGATAACATCCAAAATAGAAGGAACATTGCCGACATGAGAATAGCAACACTGAAACACTGTAAGCAGATGGACAGAAACTTTATTTTGGCCGTTTATCAATAAAAATAAACTTTATAGGGATTTGAAGTTGATTTTAAGTTTCACTTGGTACACAGACTTCAATTTAAATCAACCCCATGCACACTCCTATATAGTAGTTCATTTTGGTTTTGCACATGTATCACTGCATCAGCCAGTCAAATCTACCCTGCTTCATCTTGGAATTTTTTAAAGTTTATGTATAGATTTGTACAAACTTCTAATTTTTTAATCATCTCAAAGTAACTCAACAGAAGCTCAAAATACAAATACAGGCATTAGTATATATTTGGTGGAATTTACTCCTCTTGAGGAAATGAAAAAGAGTACAATGGAATGTATTAAGACTCACCAATAAAAATGGAAAAAGGCAAAATATATCAGCAATGTAATATACAGTATTTTATTGTTACAGAAGTAAAGTCCATTTATATCAATTTGTTACTGTCTCTGGAGACATAAGTGGGATGATAATAGTTTATTGTTCTTCAAACAGACTTCCAGAGAAGTCAAATTTTTAAAAATTTACATATTTTTCTAACAAATCCCTGTATTTCAAATTGAGAAAGTAGTACCATTTGGTGGATGATGAAAATAAAAGTAGCATCTCTATTTTTGAAAGACCTTATACACACTACATTTCTTTGCTCATTAATGTGCTTCAAGATTTTTGTCTATTATGAAAAATAGGAAAAGTATCATGTTCTTCCTGAAGTTTAAAAAAATATAATATTTTAGAAAATATAAGAGCTCAATCCTATTTCAGCTTAAATCTTACGTACTTCTCAAGGACCTTAACCCCTTGCTATGGTGTCACAAGTGCACCATGACCCATCAGTGGTAGGCATTCAATCAACCATTGATCTTTGATTCCTAGATTGCACTGTCAAGATGGCTACATTTTGAACTATTTGGGGAAGCTTTGTGGGGTTATGGACTAGCCTGTCTCATAGACAATTCCAACTCTCATTTTCTGGTAATCTCAAAAAAATTGAAAAGTACATAACTCAGCATAGGGTCAATGGGTTTAAATATATTTAATTGTATACTACAGTCTACTTCCAACCTATAATAAATGCATTTTTTATTTTACTATAAATTATTAATCTGAAATATAGCAATAGGTTTCATGAACTTGCAAAATGAAAAAATGATTCAGGGCTGTAGATAGTTGCTTTGCAGAGAATACATGGAATGACATCCACGTTCATTTAGTATAATAACAGTACTATTCATTATTTGGAAAGTCAACCCTAATCTGACAGTAGCACTGTACCCATTGCTTTTTAGTCTTTGTATCAAGTTCAGTATGTCATTATTGTATTATAAACAGGGAATTGAGAATTTATCTATAAATATTCATATTTAGTTTGATATGTCCTCTTACATTTTCTTGAATCAGCTTTAAAGATTGAATTCATGTGTTAGAAACATAACCTATTCAGAATTTCTGACAAGTATTTCTGGGCTGTTGAATACATAATTCTGTTTCTCATGACAGAGCAAGAGTATACTCTTCATGTATATTGTAATTCTGCAATATTAGAGAAAAAGGAAGAAATGTTTTATTTTGTTATTTTATTTTATATGTATTATAAATGTATACGCCACCCATCTTACTTCAAAGTAACTCTTCGATTGGGTACAGAAATTAACAAGTTAAAATTTCTCCAATAATCATAGCTTTTTCTGAAACCAACATAAAATTAAGCAAATAAGCAAACATACCATATAAGCAAATGTGATTTGTTTGCATAATTTGTGCAATTTGTTCAAATCCCCTGAGGCAAGTAGATTAGAAGCAGGGCACACATTCTTGTTGATTCATTTTCAAGTATTTCCATAAAGTTCTGGAAATATTCACTGCCTGAAACCCAGAACTGCAAGCATCACTCAATGGATGCTTGTTCTAAATCTCTCCTTCCTACCAGAAAACATGGGTGAATATAAATAGAACATAAAATTGCAGACCCTGATAAAACAGAGGCCCACAGGACTTCTGAATTTATATTAGACCATACCATCTATCTTCAGAAGTGGCAAAATCTGGCTGACCTTTGAGTACTTGGAAAGGCCAGAGACAGGGCTAGTTAATATTTTGATGGATTTCTTCAGAGAATATAAGTATTTTATCCAATATCAGAATAAATTCTAAAAGTAACTGCCTAGAAGCTCATGATACTTCTTTTTCCCCTCAAATGCAGTACTGTCTTTGTAGTACTGATTCCATTACGTAATTGATTCACCCTAACTACTTCATTCAACGCGATTTGCTGTTATATCAAATTAAAATATACTAGTGCAACCAGTTTTTAATTTTACTGTATTTGATGTTTGTATATTTTATTTGCTTATACAGAGGAGTTGAAACCCAATCTCTAGGTTAACTTTGGCTGCTTTCAAGACCATAATATACACAAAACAATTTCTAGTGCCAATGAACAGTCAAAACAGAAGATTACTGCTGAAGCATTTTGGCTCAGCCACAAATAGGAAGCACAAGGAAACTCCACAAAGCTTTCTCATGTCTTGCCAAAACTTGACCTAAAAAAAAGAAAAGGAAAAGAATCAGTGTACTTCACCCTGTAGAGCTTCTATCCTAGTTAAAAATGAAGGACTGGAAACTGTAGTTGGCAACTAATTAAGATTAGAACTCTTCCTATTGTGAACAGAAATAGTATTAACAAGTTATTGTGTATTTCCCTTTTTCCTGAGTGGTAGATGGAAAATCAGATCATGTAAATAAAATTAAATTAATATTTCTTCCTTTATTGGAAGGATGGTGGTGGTAGAGTCTTTAGTGACATGCTTGTCCTGGATATTATGAAAAGCTGAAAGTAGAAACCTAAACCTGAATTTCTAAATACCACTAAACAAGCTGTTGTAAGTCGAGGACTACCTGTAATGCTGTAAGAGATATTTACACTGCTGGTTTTCAAAAATTATGAACCGGGGTGCAGAAAACTTAAGTCTTCCTTAATTCAGTGGCATCCACAGGAGGGGAAAACATCAAAACAGAGAAATCAGTTAATTATGACAGTACAATCAAATATCCACGGCTATGAATTTGTGAATTACACTAGCAGATATAGAAAAGGGGTAGGATTTGAATATTGTACTGCTATGACTGCTGACTTTCCTATTTTGAGCCCACCTCCCATAGATGCTACTGTCTTTGTCAGCTGTAAAAGGTGTGGTAACTGGACGACAGGAGTTTAGCTAACATTCCCTGCAGGGATAATCACTTCATCGATGTTTAATATTTAATTTAGTACAGGCACAGGATGTTTATTTATTATACCTATATCTTGTATTTCTTTCAAAATATCAGGACAATATGCACAGGCAAAAATGGGAGAACCTTCCCTACCAACATTACGACCATGGTAATAACCAATCTCTTTATGCTGCGTCACCTGTAAAGTCATGGAATCAATTATTAACCAATCCATTATCCTCCACTTAAAAACAAACAACCTACTCGCTAATAAACTATTTGGTTTCAGGAAAAAACTATCATGTAATCTGCAACTCTTACACTGCAAAAACATATGGACTACACAACTCGATCAGGGCAAAGCAATAGACGCAATCTACATAGACTTCTATAAAGCCTTTGATTCAGTGGTACACAATAAACTACTCCTAAAACTTAAATCTTATGGTACCTCTGGATACCTGCATAACTGGATAGAAGCATTCCTGTCAAACAGACAGCAAATGGTCAAAATTGGGAGTGTCCTTTCAAATTCTGTACCTGTCAACAGTGGTATCCCCCAAGGCAGTGTTCTAGGAACAACTCTCTTCATACTCAACATAAATGACCTCTGTGATCATATTAAGAGCAACTGCATCCCCTTCGTTGATGATGTAAAGCTATTCAACTCCACAGACAATACTGCTACCCTTCAAAAAGACCTTGACTATGTATCAGAATGGTCAAACAAATGGCAACTTCAAATCTCAACAAATAAATGCTCTGTACCACATATTGGCAAAAAAAATCAGAAAATAAAATACAGGCTGAATAGTCAAGACCTTGTTGATAATCCAAACTCTGTCAAGGATTTTGGAATACTCATCTCAAATGACCTAAGTGCTAGAGCCTACTGTAACTACATAGCCAAAAAGGCATTAAGAGTGTTAACCTAAATCTACATAGCTTTTTTTCTGGTAATATTACACTAATAACTAAAGCATACAAAATATTTGCTAGACCAATACTTGAATACAGCTCATCAGTCCGGAACTCACATTATGTATCTGATATTAACACAGTTGAGAAAGTCCAGAAATATTTCACAAGAAGAGTTCTCCACTCCTCTACTCGTTGCAGAATACCTTATGCCACCAGACTCGAAATTTTAGACCTAGAAAACCTAGAACTACGCTGCCTTCAGTCTGATCTAAGTATAGTATATAAAATCATACATTGCAATGTCCTACCTGTCAGTGAATATTTCAGCTTCAACCATAACAACAGAGCACACAATAGATACAAACGCAAGGTTAATCGCACCAAACTTGATTGCAGGAAATACGACTTCAGCAACAGAGTGGTCAATGTCTGGAATACTCTACCTGACTCTGTGGTTTCTTTCCCAAACCCCAAAAACTTTAACCTTAGACTACTACTATTGACCTCACCCCTTTCCTAAGAGGTCTGTAGGGGGCATGCATAAGTGCACCAAAACGTGCCTACCGTCCCTGTCCTATTGTTTCTTTTATTTTTCTTATATGTATCCATGTACTCATATCTATGTTTTTACTTATACCTATTATCTTGAAAGCAATTGACAAATTGACAAATAAAATAAATAAATAAATTTCTTCTTCATCAGATTTAATAAATAACTTTCAGTTTGTCTTGCCATAATCAAAAATATTTATCAGGCTAATGTCCAAATTCCTAGTTTCCCATCTATTGTGTGCTATAGAAAGTGATACCTTCCATTCTTCAGCCTTCCAGTGTTCAATAGATAGCTCTTTTCTACTGGCAACCACTTAACCACATTATTAAACTACTCAATGATTAATTTTTGCTGGATCCTGATATAGATGTACAAAGATGAAATAAAGTTTTAGACAATATACTAAATTAAAAGAATTCAAATCAAGGAAGGAAAAGATATAGACAGAACATTCTGCAAATTTCTCTTTTTTAAAACTGCTTTATTAAGTTAAAATAATAAAATACAAAATAACAGAAAAGGAAAAAATATGAGGCATAAGGATCAAAAAGAGAAAAAAGTTTAGAAGCTACAAGAAAAAAATATGACAAAGGATTTTCAAACTTCTATAGAAATGCAAATATATAATAAAATATTTAAATAACCTCTTACTCTAAGATTAAAAAACACAAAACATTATATAAAAAGTATACAAATTAAGTAATCAATGCATAATAAAATAACCTCTTACTCTAAATTTAAACCTAAACCACATACATACACACACAATAACCATAGGCAATATTTCTGTAATCATAATAGATCTAAGTATCAAATTCTAAAATCAAAATTTCATTTTTTTCTTTCTCAAGCAAAAAGTCCCATGTTTTCTTTTCATTTGCTTATTTATTATACTTAAAAGTAAAAATTCTAGTTTCATCTATACATCCATTCTTAGTATCTTCCAAAACTAACAACAAATCTGGTCCCAATAATTGTTGGGATTCTTAGATGTCCGCTAAAGATAGCAAAAAGTACCTTTGAACTGCTTACTTTTCCAACATTTATTTGATATTCCCTTATATTTTATTCCCCCATTGATTAAGCACAATATTGCATTTTGTCCATTTAATCATACAGTCTTTAATACAGTCATCATTCTGATTCATTTTGATAACACTTTATATACCTGGAAATAAGATGTTCATCATTAGTATATGGATCCGTTTCAAAATCTGTTTTTTCATCTACAAAAACAAATTTCTTTTTATCCCATTTAAATCACTCTGCAAAATTCCTGTTTTTATTATTAAGTTTTTTTATTTTTGAATGTATATAAGTATTACATACATGAACAGTGTAGCTTCTGGGTATTAATTTTGATACCCAGTAATTATAATAAAATTAACAATTTTAATCACCTACATTAAACTTATTCACATCTTTCTAATAACATTATATAAAATACAGCCCTCTTTCAACTTTTTATCCTTTCTTTACCTGCTAGTTTTAACATATAACAATATTCATTGAAGTATTTCCCTCTTTCGAATTTCTACTTCTATCTCATATCCCGATGCCAATCTTATTAATAGATATTCTATTTCTACTCCTCATCTCTTATCCATTGCAGTTATTTTAATTACATTAGTCATACCCACATCATTATAACGTTATAAATATGCAATTTAAATTGTTGACATTATATTTACTCCATCTTGTGTATAATCCCCAATTGTTTAGTTATTCAATATTTCTTCATTTACAAAACGCTATTCTTTTTATCCAATTTAAATCACTCTGCAAAATATCTTATAGGGCAACTCTCTTATAGAATGAGTGGTAATAACTTATGCCCTTGGTTGACTATTATCACAGGACTAGAAGGAAGTGTTCTATAGAAGGCCAAATAACATCCGTTTTTTATATATCATTTTCCAATCCGTTTTCAAACTGCTCTTTCCCACTAAGTGGAAACAAGAAGTACCAAGTTAAAACATTCCATAAATCTGGACTGGGGGAAATGAAAATACACAAAACTTACAGTAGCTGACATTTACAATAACAAGCAGGCAGGCAGAAATGTGATAGAGGAACAATTCATGCACTCCATGCATTTATATAGACCATGCAGCAGTATTCCATACACTATATTGTGTTGAAATAACATTACTCATAGGACCGGCTCATTCATTAATCAGATTGAAGAATCTCTCAAGATAGCATATTTGATACATCAAGCAAGAGCAGCAATTACATTGCTATAGGTTGTGGAATATTGTGCCTATGTATCAAAGTTAATTTGACTACTTTTAGTTATTAAGCATAGTGATGATTTGTGAAGATGTATTTGCTGTTCCATCTCAGCAGTCAAGTTTCCTACTGGGTTTTGTGGATGTGTTTCCTCCATAGTGAATTTAATCAATGATCCATCTCTAATCTTAGATGCCTTTAGATGATACTTCCTTAATACAGCCCAAACATTTGAACGTGAAAAAAATATTAAATTTCTATCCAGTTTTTTTACTTTATCCAATATGGTTAAGAAGACTTAAACTGAGTAACAAAGATCCATATTGAAGTCATAAAATTTCATTTACAATGGAATATAGATTTATCTCCAAGTATCAGCCCAACTTCTAGTTTGTACATGTGTAATTGTCTGACACTCACTCCTTCACTTTCTAGTGTCAGCACAGCCAGAAGACAGTCAGATGACATTTCCAACTTGATCAACTTCTTTTGGATTTTCTCTCTCCCTCTTTAACTCAGCTGTAAACTCATTCCAAATCAATGAAACACTTGGATTATCTTGAAACAATTGAATATGACTATTAGAAATAACTATTAGAAATACACCATATGAAATCAAGGGCATATTTATAGTAGAATGCAATCTACTTTTTAAAGTTTTGCGCAACAGGAAGTGGGTTGACCTAGAAGTAATGTGGACTGAGGTCTGATTTGATCTCCAATATATGAGTCAGTTGCTAGTTCTACTAGGTAAAAGGACAATGGTTAAATGAATCTGAAGTACAATTCGTTCTCAGGATATTTTTATTTCAGGAAAAAAAGTGTGATTTTTCTAAAACTTCCATTCTTCCCTCCTCTTACCTTCACATAGTAGTATACCTTTTCACATAAACATATTCAGGAAAAACATGCCCCATTCCCCCCATTCTAGCCCAAAAGAAGAAAAAGAAGGATGATACAGTTAAAGAGATTGGGTAGCTCCACTGGGAAGGGGAAAAAATGGGAAACTAATTGAAAAATAAACATATGTCTGATATAAATGGAATCAGAAAGCAAATATTTTTAATTTACTGTTTATTTTACTTAAAGAATTTGTAAGATTGCCTCATCCACAACTTGATGAATTGACCATGAGAGCCAGTTTGGTCTAGTTGTTAAGACATTAGGCTAAGAAGTAGGAGTCCATGAATTCAAGTCTCATCTTATTCATGAAAGCCAGTTGGGTGATTTTGGACCAGACACATCCTCTTAGCACAACTTAGGGTTGTTGTTTTAGGTAAAACAAGAGGAGGAAAGTGTGCTAGATATGTTCGCTGCTTTGAGTTATTTGTAAAAAAAAAATAGGATAGGATAGGATATAGGATATAAATAAATAAATAAATGTATAACTCTGAGTAGCATAGTTGATTAAATAAACAAATTATTTCATTCAGAAAATTCTATTTAGAGTGTATTGGACTTCCAAATAATGTATAGTACTTGAAAGGATGGACATCAGATTTTTTCTTGTTGGAAATACAAAAACATTGAAAGGTCATTGATATATTTATTTATGTATTTATTTATTTATTTTATTTATTTATTTATTCATTCATCACATATGATGTGTTCATATGATCTTTTAATGTACATAAGTAGATTTATGAAAAAAATTCCTCAGTGTTAAAGATGTTAATATGAGGTTGAATTTGCGCATATCAAACTTCTGTCATCTGACTGTCTGTGAAGAATTTTGGTTGTCCTAGGCATGAGATGGCCCAAAGAATTATATTGACAAATTGGAAAAGTAAAATTGTTGAGAAATTAAGGATTGGCTTCTGTAAATCTGTAACCTATCCACTCAAAAAAGGCAATATCTACTAGGCAAAGGATTTTTTTTTACTTTACTTTATTGTCATTGCACCTCGTACAATGAAATCAAACACTATCTTCAGTGCATATCATGACCATGACCATGAAAATAAACACAAACACACATCCTTCACCCTCCACAAGTTGAACCGGAAACCCCCGACACCACACCAACACTGCACTATACAGCAGAATTCAAAAGAGCTACTACCCTGGGATAGAAGCTGTTTTTCAGCCTATTTGTCCTTGTTTTTATTATTCTGTACCGTCTGCCAGATGGTAATAGTTCAACAAAAGGGTTCCCAGGATGAGATGGATCTTTGAGAATGTTTTGAACTTTCTTAAGGCAGAGGGAGCTATAAAGCGCTTCCAAAGAGGGGAGAGGGCAACCAATGATCTTTTGGGCAATGACATTAACCCTCTGGAGTGCTTTCCTATCTGTCATTGTGCAATTGGCAAACCATATAGAGCAGAGGTGATATTCAGCAGGTTCTGACCAATTCTGGAGAACCAGTAGTGGAAATTTTGAGTAGTTCCAAGAACCAGCAAATACCACCTCTGACTGGAGATTTTACAGTATCCTTCCCTTGCCATGCCCACCAAGCTATGCCTACAGAACCAATAGTAAAAAAAATTTGAATCCCACCACTGATTACAGAGGTGCAATATGTTAAAATGCTCTCTGTGGTGCAGCGGTAGAAGACCACCAGCAGTTTTACATTCAGTTTTTGTTTTCTGAGAAGTCTCAGGTAGTATAATCTCTGCTGGGCCCTTTTGACCAGTGCTGCAATGTGAGCACCCCAGGTCAGGTCCTCTTTTATGGTAACAACCAAAAACTTAAAACTGGCCACTTGCTCCATTTGGTCTCCATTGATAAGCAAGGGCTGGATGTCTGATCTGTTCCTTCTATAATCCACTATAAGCTCCTGGTCTTGTTGATGTTGAGGACCAAGTTATTATCTCCACACCACGAAAGCAACCGGTCCACCTCAATATCTACTTTTTCAATAATATGTTATGGTATTTTACAACAAGGGACCCGAACCCCAAGTCTGTGGACTGGCACTAGGCCGTGGCATGGCAGCAACTGGGCCATACAATAAGTGAAGTTCCATTCGTGGGATGCAGGAAATATCAAAATCACACATCCCTCCGATTCACATAAAAACTTTTCTCTATGGAATGGCTCCCTGGTGCCCAAAAGGTTTTATAATTATACAGCAATTTCATTAGATTTTTTTTCTTTTTATCTGATCTCAGTGTAATATTACAGTCATACCTTGGTACTCACCTGCTTTGAAACTCATCGAATTTGATAAACAATGCATTTTGACAAGAGTATTTTGTCCCGGTATTCGTTGTTTGTTTAGTACTTGATGTGCAAGTTAGAACTTGTCAGTGTCAGTTGCCTCGTGACTTTGCTACCCTTTCCAATTGAAACAAAGGATCATACATTAGTCATGTAATGACTTTTCCTCATCAGTACAGGCAAAGTTTTTAGTTTACTTAATCTAAGTATTTAGTTCCTTAAAACTAATAAAACCAATTAATCATTCAACAAATGATTTGCTGTTAGATCAAATTAAAATATGCTGCTGCAACCGGTTTTTAATTTTACTGTATCTGATATTTGTATACTTCAATTTGCTTATACAGAGGAGTTGAAGTTCACTGTTGGTTAACCTTGGCTGCTTTTAGGACCATAATATACACAATCTTGCTTCAATGGAAACATGTGCCAGTCTACGGTGTACAGGAACTCTTGGGGGAAATTTGTGAGAGAGATTTCTCCTATGGGAAAATAAGAGGGCAATCACTGTGGATCCTCAAATCTACTGCCTTTTAAAAAGACATAAATTCTATAGATATTTAAGGATAATTGCTGAGGTATTGGAACCATCTAAAATGTCATAATTGCATTCTTTTATCCTGTGGCATAGAAAACATGTTGTAAAGCATAATGATTTTCTACTGGCTGCTGTTTCTTTCTTCATAGAACCAGAATAATAATATAGATATCTCCTTGATGTCACCAGGTATCAAATAAATTTGATTTTATATTTCTCAACTCGCTATGCTTCCACTTTCCTTTTTTGCTTTCTTCTTTTTCTTTCTCTCTGTCTTTCACCCTCTTTTTTGCAGCCCTCAATTAACCCAGGTAGCAAAGCAAATACTGCAGCTAAGAGTTGTTCACATTTTGGGATCAAATTCCAGTTTGATGCTTTAAACCATGCTTATGTATACTTTCTCTCCTAATCCAAACCTACAAGCAGGTAAACAATTTCTATTGCCAAAGGACAGTCAAAACAGAAGATTACCGCTGAAGTATTTTGGCTCAGCCACAAATACGAAGCACAAGGAAATTACAAAACTTTCTCGTGCCTTGCTTGAACTTGTCCCTAAAAAGAAAAAGAATTAGTGTACTTTATCCTGTAGAGCTTCTATCCTAGTTAAAAATGAAGGACTGGAAACTATAGGTGGCAACTAATTAAGATTAGAACTCTTCCAGAGATGGTATTCAGCAAGTTCTGACCAGTTCTGGAGAACTGGTAGTGGAAATTTTGAGTAGTTCAGAGAACTGGCAAATACCACCTCTGACTGGAGATTTTATTTATTTATTTATTTATTTATTTATTTATTTATTTACTTACTTACTTACTTACTTACTTACTTATTAAACTTTTATACTGCCCCCTCTCCCAAATAGGGACTCGGGGCGGTGAACAGCCTTAATAAAACAGTACAATCCATAAAAGTTTAAAATAGATTAAAAATTATTAAATTAACGGCTGAACTAAGAAGACAGGAAACCAATAAAAACCCGATAAAAATTTAAAATTAAAACCCTTCTAATGACACTAGGCCAGACCGGCCTGCTGGAAAAGGTGGGTCTTCAGCGTGGGCCGGAAGGTTCGCAGGTCAGTGATGGCTCATATCTCTGTAGGTAGCTCATTCCAGAGAGAGGGTGCCCCCGCAGAGAAGGCTCGCACCCTTGGAGCCGCCAGCCGGCATCACCCAGCCAGCAGCACCTTGAGGAGGCCCACCCTGTGGGAGCGCACTGGCCAGCGGGAGGCCGATGGTAGCAGCAGGCAGTCCTGTAAGTACCCAGGTCCCAAGCCATGGAGTGCTTTAAAGATGATCACCAACACCTTGAATCGCACCCGGAAGGCCACCAGAAACCAGTGCACCTCGCGCAGGAACGGTGTAACATGGGAGCTCTGAGAAGCCCCCAATATCACCTGCGCGGCCACATTCTGCACCAGCTGAAGCTTCCGGATGCTCTTCAAGGGAGCCCCATGTAGAGAGCATTGCAGTAGTCTAGGCGGGAGATGACGAGGGCAGAAGTGACCGTGCGCAATGCACCCCAATCCAGAAAGGGCCACAACTGGTAGATCTGACGGACCTGGCAAAAAGCCTGCCTGGATACTTTTTTTTAAAGTATCCTTCCTCTGTCACACCCACCAAGCCACACCCACAGAACCCGTAATAAAAAAATTTGAATCCCACCACTGAACTCTTCCTATTGTGAACAGAAATAGTATTAACAAGTTATTATTTATTTCCATTTTCCCTGAGTGGTAGATGGAAAATCAGATCATGTAAATAAAATTATATTAATATTTCTTCCTTTATTGGAAGAATGGTGGTGGTAGAGTCTTCAATGACATGCTTGTCCTGGGTATTCTGAAAAGCTGAAAGTAGAAACCTAAAACCTGAATTTTCAGAGATGGCTAGGTTAACTTATTTGATCAGCAAAAAGAATGCATTTTGTACGAAATTGGGGAAAGTATATTCATGGTTTTATTTATGACACATCTTTATGATCAGGAAAAAAATGGATAATAGAAAAGGTGAGCTTTTCTTGTAGAAAAGTAAGAGATAGCTCACTTGCATTTTCTGCAAAGGCAATCAGAAAGGCTTCTGTTTCTTTTTATTTATTTATTTTTGCACTTTGGGTTTTCTCCCACCTTTATTTCTATTTCTTTGTTTTCTTTATTCCACATTAGTTTTTTACGTTGTCTTTAAAAAATTTAAATATACACTTAATCCGTCCACCTGCCAGGTTTCCACCTCCTGATGATGCTCTTTAGTTCCACTGGAGGAAAAATTGCTTTCAAATCTTTTGTTACAAAACATTAGCAGGAGTTTTGTCAAGTGCAGCTTCCACCACAAAAGATTTCAGTACAATAACACCAGGCTCTGAGGTTCAAACTGCATGTTACATTACTGGTAGTCCACACATTTGAGACCAAAATTTCTTTGCTAAGCAAGACAGTTGTTAAGTAAATTTTGCTCCATTTTACCACAGTTGTTAAGTGCATCGTTTCAGTTATTAAGTTACTAACATGGTTGTTAAGTGAATCTGGCTTCTCCATTGACTTTGTTTGTCAGAAGGTCACAAAAAGTGATCACATGATCTCAGGACACTGCAACCGTCATAAATATCAGTCGGCTGTCAAGCATCCAAATTTTGATCACATGACTATGAGAATGCTGTCATGGTTGTAAGCATGAAAAATGGTAATAAGTCACTTTGTTCATTGTGGTTATAACTTTGAAGGGTCATTAAACAAACTGTTTTAAGTTGAGGACTACCGTAATAATGTAATGGATATTTACACTGCTGGTTTTCAAAAATTATGAACTGGGACGCAGAAGAGAAAACTTAAAGTCTTCCTTAACTCAGTGGCATCCAAGGAGGGGAAAACGTCAAAAATAGAGAAATCGGTAATCATGACAGTACAATCAAATACCCACAGCTATAAATTTATGAATTACACTAGTACGTATAGAAAAGGGCTAGGATTTGAATATTGTGTTGCTATGACTGCTGACTTTCTTATTTTGAACCCACCTCCCAATAGATGCTATTGCCTTTTTCAGTTATGATATTGATAAAAATCATCCAAACCCTGAAGATACAGTAATGTTTTTTTTCCTAATGTTAATTGACATACAGTAAAAGGTACGGTAATTGGAGAACTAACGAGTTCAGCTAACATTCCCTGCAGGGATAATCACTTCCTCTCTGCTTAGTATTTAATTATTATTATTTAATTCACAGGATGTTTATTTATTGTACCTATATCCGGTATTTAGTTCAAAAGATCAGGACAATATGCACAGGCAAAAATCTATTCAACTTCCATAGTTGAAGGTTAGTTAGTTAGATATTAAATTGATATTCCTCTCTCTTCTCTCTCAAGTGACTCTTTTTTTTTCGAGTCAGTAATCATAAAGTTAGGTCTTTTTTTCCTATTCTGATCCTTCAAGATTCACCTTCATTATTTAAAGATTGGAGAATCTTCCCTATCAACAGATTGAATTTTATGACCATGGTAGTAACCATTTCTTCTTCATCAGATTCAATAAATATTTTTCAGTTTGTCTTGCCATAATCAAAGACATTTATCAGGCTGATGTCCAAGATCTTAGTCAGCCATCTATTGTGGTGCTATGGAAAGTGATCCCTTCCATTCTTCAGCCTTCCAGTCTTCAATAGATAGCTCTTTTCTACTGGCAAGCACTGAACCACATTATTGAACTATTTGATGATTAATTTTTTGCTGAATCCTGATATAGATGTACAAAGATGAAAGAAAGTTTTAGACAATATACTAAATTAAAATAATTCAAATCAAGAAAGCAAAAGATATAGACAGAGCATTCTGCAAATTTCTCTTTTTTAAAACTGCTTTATTAAGTTAAAATAACAAAATACAAAATAACAGAAAAGGGAAAAATATAAGGCACAAGGATCAAAAAGAGAAAAAAAAGTTTAGAAACTTTAAGAAAAAAATGATAAAGGATTTTCAAACTTTCTTCTGTAGAAATGCAAATATATAATAAAATGTTTAAATAACCTCTTACTCTAAGATTAAAAAACACAAAAGCATTATATAAAAAGTATACAAATAAGTAATCAATACATAATAAAATAACCTTAAATTTAAAACTAAACCTATACATACATGCTGTACATACACATAACACATACACACACACAATTAACTAATAAAATAAGCATAGGCAATATTTCTGTAATTATAACAGATACAAGCATCAAATTCTAAAATCAAAATTTCATTTTTATCCTTCTCAAGCAAGAAGTCCCATTTTTCCTTTTAATTTGCTTATTCACTATCCTTAAAAGTAAAACTTCTGGTTTCATCTCTGTATCCATTTTTAGTATCTTCCGAATCTAACAACAAATCTGGTCCCAATAATTGCTGGCATTCTTAGATGTTTGCTAAAGATAGTAAAAAGTACCTTCACACTGTTTATTTTTCCAACACCTATTTGATATTCCCTTATATTAGATTCACATATATATTTTCCCATTGATTAGCATACTTTTGCATTTTGTCCATTTAATCATACAGTCTTTAATACATATATATCTGGCAATAAGATGTTCATCATTAGTATATGGATCCCTTTCAAAATCTGTTTTTTCATCTACAAAAACAAAATTCCTTTTATCCCATTTAAATCACTCTGCAAAATTTCTTCTAAGACATTTCTCTTACAGAATGAGTGGTAATAACTTATGCCATTAGTTGGTTAGTATCACAGGACTAGAAGGAAGTGTTCTATAGAAGGCCAGATAACATCTGTTTTTATATATCATTCTCCAATCCGTATTCAAACTGCTCTGTCCCACTAAGTGGGAACAAGAAGTACCAAGTTAAAACATTCCATATATCTGGACTGGGGGAAATGAATATATACAAAACTCACAGTAGCTGACATTTGCAATAAAAAGCAGGCAGGCAGACATGTGGTAGTGGAACAATTCATGCACTCATATAGATGAATTTATATAGACCATGCAGTTGTATTCCATACCTTATATTTTATTGAAGGGGTGTGATGCTAGCTCGCCTCCTCGTGGTTCACCCTGGATAACTTGGTAGTGTGAACTAAATGACTAGCAACAATTGGCAGCCACACTACATTGAAGAATTAGCAGTTAATGACAGTTGGCAGTCAGACATCTTTGTAGAACTCCTGGCTCTCTAAATACATGGCAACGGATCAATGGCTGCTGAATGCCCGTCTTGTCTCTGCCTCTCAGTGTGACTGTGGTGTTCCTCGACAGGATATCCATCATGTTGTGTCCGAGTGTCAAAAGCTTGCACCGGCCAATGTCTGATTTTTTTCAACATGGACCACCCTGTACTTGGATGGCTGGGTGGACTGAACATTGACATTGGAACCACTGTAAATTGATGTATTTGCCATACACTAAATTTTAAAAAATTGTGTTGAAATAACATTGCACGTAGGATTGGCTTTATCATTAATCAGTTTGAAGACATTATTCAAGACAGTATTTTTGATATGACAAGCAAGAACAGCAATTACTTATTACATTGCTATAAGTTTTGTCTTGGGGACAGGAAGTTGTGGAATATTCTGCCCCAGGTACCATTTTTAGTTATTAAGCATAGTGATGCTTTGTGGAGATGTAGTTGCTGTTCCATCTTGGCAGCCAGGTTTTCTACTGGATCTTGTGAATCTAATCAATGATCCATCTCTAACCTTAGATGCCCCCAGGTGTGACTATCAATAAGAATTCTGGCAGATGACTCCCACACATCTGGAGGAGCCCAGTTTCTCCAAAACATGGCTCATAAAAGCAGGAAGCTATTAGTATGTGGCTATATCCTTAATACTGCCCAAACGCTTGAAAATGAAAAACAAATATTAAATTTATGTCCAGTTTTTTAACTTGTCCAATATGGTTAAGAGGACTTAAACTGAGTAACAAAGATCCTTACCTAAGTCATAAAGTTTCACTCACACTGGAATATAGATTTGTCTCCAAGTATTAGCCCAACTCTTAGTTTTCTTGAGATTCCTTCTGTAACTTGAAGGTCTACTGTTTTATTATTTCATCTACTGCAAAGTTCCTTGAAAGAAACCCAGTCATGACTTGCCACTTAAACACAGCCCGAACATCACACTTCAAAATTAAGGCAGGCTATGTTACAATGACCTCACATTTCACTAAAGCAACAACATTGCCGTGGACTGACTGAAATACATCAACTGTAAAAACAGAATGCCTAAGCTATATAATCAAGCAAAGTAAATTATCAACCAGTCTGTAAATTGTAAAGGCTGGGCTTTTTGTTTGTACATGTGTAAGGTATGTTTGTAATTGTCTGAAGCTCACTCCTTGACTTTCTAGTGTCAGCACAACCAGAAGTCAGATGACAGTTCCAACTTGATCAACTTCCTTTGGATTTTCTCTCTCCCTCTTTATCTCAACTGTAAACTCATTCCAAATCAGTGAAACTCTGGGATTACCTTGAAACAATTGAATATGACTATTAGAAATAAAGGAAGTTATAGACCAGGGGTGAGAAACACAAGGCCTGTGGGCCATTTCTGAAATGCAGGGTACTTAGATCTGCTTTATGGGGCTGACCTGGAAACAACGAAGGACTTCTTCGCGGTGCCTCCGCCGCAAAAACACAGCTTAGGACGGCCACAGGTGCTGGCAGAGCGCTGAGGCCACCACAGGCACCCCCAACACGAGTGATATCGAGCTGGCCATGCCCATCCTAGCCCCCTGAGATCAAACACAACCCTGATGCAGCCCTAAATGAAATCCAGTTTGACCCACCTATATATTAGACTATTAGAAATACACCATATGAAATCAAGGGCATATTTATAGTAGAATGCAATCTACTTTTTAAAGTTTTGCCCAACAGGAAGTGGGTTGACCTAGAAGCAATGTGGACTGAGGTCTGATTTGATCTCCAATATATGAGTCAGTTACTAGTTCTACTAGGTTAAAAGGACAATGGTTAAATGAATTTGGAGTACAATTGATTCTCAGGATACTTTTATTTCTAAAAAAAAGTGTGATTTTCCCTCAGAAAAAATCCATTCTTTCCTCCCCTTATCTTCACATAGCAGTCATTCTTTCTCACATAAACATGTTCATGAAAAACATGCCCCATCCCCATTCTAGCCCAAAAGAAGTAAAAGAAGGAAGATGGAGCAGTAAAAGAGTTTGGGTAGCTCCACTGGGAAGGGGAAAGAAAATGGGAAAGTAATTGAAAAATAAACATATGTCTAATATACACGGAACCAGAAAGCAAATATTTTTTTATTTGTTTTGTTTAAAGAATTTATAAGATTGCTACAGTCACAACTATTCCGTTCAAAAAATTCTATTTAGGATGAAATTTGTATCCTCAAATAATGCACAGTATTTGAAAGGATGGACATCAGATTTTCTCTGCTGGAAATGCAAAAAACATTGGAAGGTCATTGACATATGATGTGTCATATGAACTTTTAATGAATGTAAGTTGATTTATGAAGAAATCCCTCAATGTTAACGATGTTAATGTGAGGTTGAATTTGCACATACCAAACTTCTGTCATCTGACTGTCTGTGAAGAATTTTGGTTCTCCTAGGCATGAGATGGCCCAAAGAATTATACTGACAAATTGGAAAAAGTAAAATTGTTGAGAAATTAAGGATTGGCTTCTGTAAATCTTTAACCTACCCACTCAAAAAAGGCAATATTTCCTACTAAGCAATGCCAGTAACTGAGCTGAACAATAAGTGAAGCTCCATTCGTGGGCTGCAGGCAGCATGCAAAATCACACATCCCTCCGATTCACATAAAAACTTTTCTCTATGGAATAGTTCCCTGGTGCCCAAAAGGTTGGAGGCCACTCTTTTATAATAATACAGCAGTTTCATTAGATTTTTTTTTCTTTTTATTTGATCACAATATAATATTACAGTCATTCCTTGGTACTCATCTTCTCTGAAACTCATTGAATTCGGTAGTCAACTCATTTTGACAAGAAAATTTTGTCCCAGTATTCGACGCTTATTTAGCACTTGATATGCAAATTAGAACTTGTCAGTGTCAATTGCCTCATGACTTTGCTACCCTGTCCAACCAAAAGAAAGAGTCACACATTAATAATGTGGTAGCTCTTGCCCTGTGCACATTCCCTTAGCTTAGTTTCTGTGGTGATTTTGTGTATTTTTGTGCTTTTTTTCTCATCGGTACAGGCAAAGTTTTTATTTTATTTCGTCTTAAGTATTTATTAATTTTTAGGTTTATTTCTCATTATAAAGTAATGATATACAACCATATCTTTTTACTTATTACCCTAAAATTTTAAATGGTCTTTGTTTTAGGAACATATTGAATTTGTTTAAATTATTTCTTATGGGAAAAATGTGTTTGGTACTCACTGTTTTTGATATTTGTCATGCCTCCCAAACCAATTAACAATGAATACCAAGGTACCAATATATATGTTGTATTTTTTTTATAAATCAGTAACTATAAGCTTATCTTTTATGTTAAATCTTTAGTTTTAACCCTAATCCTTTACTATTGTAAATTATTAAAATTGGTTAAAGTTTTTAAGGGGCTAGGGAAGAAAGTGTCTTGTTTTCTGTTATTATTCTACATTTTGGTGCTGAATTTATAGCTTGGAATTTTCTAAAAATAAAGAATAAAGTTTGGAGAAAAAAGTGACAAATATAACAAATCATTATAAGCACATACCTGAGGCTGAATATAATAAAGACTCACTTTAACAGCTTACCGGGGTCCTCTAAGATCTTATGTATTTTTATTTTATTTATTTATTTTGTCAAAAGCTTACAATATAATATAAATAAGAATAACCATAAGTTTAAATATAAGAAATAGGAATTAATAATTGGGGACAATAGGACAGGGATGGTAGGCATGATTGTGCACTTATGCACGCCCCTTACAGACCTCTTAGGAATGGGGTGAGGTCAATAGAGGTTAGTTGGAGGGTAAAGGAGTGGGGGTTTGAGCAGGTGACAACAGAGTCAGATAGTGAGTTCCAGACATTGACCACTTCGTTGCTGAAATCGTCCTTCCTGCAATCAACTTTGGAGTGGTTTACATTAAGTTTATATCTGTTGTGTGCTCTTATGTTGTTGAGATTAAAGCTGAAATATTCATTAACTGGTAAGATGTTGTAACATATGATTTTATGTACTATGCTTAAGTCCAATCTTAGCCGGCATAGTTCAAGGTTGTCTAAGCCTAGAATCTCAAGTCTGGTGGTGTAGGATGTTCTGTCGCAAACAGGGGAATGTAATACTCTTCTGGTAAAATACTTCTGGACTTGCTCAATTGTATTTATATCTAATATACAGTGCGGATTCCAGACAGCAGAGCTGAATTCAAGTATTGGTCTAGCAAAGGTTTAAATCTTGGTCCAATGTGCAGAAGGTCCTCGCAGGTCTATTAATATTGACTATCTCTATATAATAAGATCACTGATGGAGATAAGCCAGATAGATTGGTTATGAGACCAATGAGCCAAAAAGCTTGACTTGGAACCAAAGCAATTTCAGCGGAGGAGGAAATGGCACAGAAAGCACCTTCTTGGTTTACAAAAGTAGAGGAAGGGGCCAATTAGATTTAAAACATTTATGTCACTCCTGCTATGGATACCAGGCCAATAAAGTAACTCCAAAAAAGGGTTAACACTATTATATATCATCTCTAGTAACAGAAGCTTGCAATTGTGCTTTTACTTATTCGACACCTAATGGATGGATATGGAGTAGGAATATTATATACATACCATAGATCTATTGTATGTGATAGAAGTGGTTCCTACTCCTGCTTATATTCTTACTTTTTGAATCTTCAGTTATAGGAATTAAGATTAACTTTCTAGGATACAACCCAGAAGCATCAGAAAGGTCAAATTAGTTAAAGCTCTTTTATAACAAAATTAGTCTACAATACACTGATTACAATGGTGGGATTAATTTTTTTTTACTACCGGTTCTGTGGGCATGGCTTGGTGAGAGTGGCAAGGGAAGGATACTATACAATCTCCAGTCAGAGGTGGTATTTGTTGATTCTCCAAACTACTCAAAATTTCTGCTATCAATTCTTCAGAATTGGTCAGAACCTGCTGAATACCACCTCTGACTGATTAGCAGACCTGAATAATAACTGTCACTAGAGCTAATGGGGAGAAAGGCCCAATGGTAAAATACAACCTCAACCTATTGATAACATTATCTTTTCAGTTTACTTAAATCCAGATACATTACATTCTTTCATGAAGTACTACTTGTTAAAGAACACATTAAATTTGTAGAAGCAGAAATTTCAGAGGTCAGAAAAACAAAGAAATTCCTAATAATCACAATATCGCCTTCAATAAATTAAGTGTATGCATCAGCTGGATGTGAATCACCCACCTAAGTGATTATATGTCTTTAATGTGTCATTTTCTACCAAGTGTTTACAATAACAGAAGTGGCAAATTACTTAAAGCTAATAAAAGGAAACCATAAAACATCATTTAAAATGCTCAGCTCCAGGCCAATATTCTTGAAGACATTTTCTAATTAATATGTTTAATTTTGCATGCAATTTAGGGCTATTTTAATTCCACATAGAATGATTCCTATGGCTGTAAAACACACAAAAACTAATTCCTTGGACTGTAGCTTGCAATATGCAGTAATAACATATAAGGCTGTCTTGATTTTCTAGAATAATCTTCTTTAACACCTACTTCCTTTGGGAGCCAACATATGGTTTGACAATTTTCCTAGAACTATCTGAAAACGCCTTTTAGCACAGCGTCTACAGGGACTGCTGCTGGATCCATCTGGTGTTAGAGCTCATTGTGCTGATTCTTGTACAGAAAAGAGAACTTTGTTCTGAAATGCTGTAGCTGCTCTGGTTTTATAAACAGATTCACCATAAGCCATCTCATGCATCCTCATCACCAGCAACTATTAGAGTAACCATTCAAATAGCGCCTGGAAGCTTGCATTTAGCAATACAAAGACACTGTGCCAGTAGGTTGTTATGGAATTAGCCTCAAGAAAAACTTTCAACATTTAAGGAAGTAACTCCGGTATAACAATTCTACTGGATATCTGGGCTTAAATAAGCTAAGGACACAAATATTTTTCTAGTACAGAGCTGTCAAATTTGTGGTATCATGGCAGCGTCATGTGACATTTCAGGACTTTTTCCCCCTTTGCTAAACTGGGCAGGGGTGGGGCCAGCATTTGACAGATCTGCCCTTCAGTCCATGATTTGATACCCCTGCTCTAGTACTATGTGAGGTATCTAAAGTAGAAAAGACTGTACAGTAGAATACAGATAGTCATTCTTACAAATACAGTTGGGACCATAATTACGGATGTAAACCACTGCAGACTTAATAAGTCAACTCAGGCACAATTTTATGATAGCTTTTAGGACAGTCATTGAGGGAATCACATGCTTGTTAAGCAGACCAGGCTTCCCCCAATGGAAGGAAATTGGCTTAAAAAAAGGTCACAAATTGCAATCACTTGACTGGAGGATGCTACAACGGTCATAAATATGAGCCCATTGCCAAGTGCCTGAATTGAAATCATGTAACCATGTAGGTGGTATGATTGTCATAAGTGTAAGTATGGATCATAACTTGGTTTTTTCAATGCCAGTGTAACTTGGAACCATTGTTAAATGAATAGTTGTAAGTCAAGAACTACCTGTGGATGAGGGTAATAAATTCTTAAAAATTTAGAAATGGTCAATGCAACATTTCTTTCTAGGACCAAGTTATCTGCCTGGATAGAC
Source organism: Bungarus multicinctus (assembly GCA_023653725.1). Lineage (NCBI taxonomy): Eukaryota > Metazoa > Chordata > Lepidosauria > Squamata > Elapidae > Bungarus > Bungarus multicinctus. The sequence continues at coordinate 9,451,755 of CM042848.1, read as the reverse complement.
AAATGCTTATTTAACATCATTTCTGTTCTCAACAGAAGGCCTTCTGTTATTGCTATCACTTGTGGATAAGCATACATCTCAGTCTGAAAAAAATTGTGGTTGATGCATCTATTATTGCTTTTTCTCTCAATTCAGGCCATTAAACACCTACTGAAGCATACAGAACCATGTGCTTGGAGAAGGCAGAGTTGAAAACCTGCCCTTGTATTTCAGTGTCAGGTTTCAGCCCAGGACATTGTAATTTCCTATTTGGCTGGAGCTCTGTGATTAATTGACATCCCAAAATTACCAGCATCTGACACCTGCTTATTTGAGGCCCATATATAAAAAAAAAAACAATTCACTTCAAGGTTACTCTTCAGGGGTGAATGCATGTGATACAAATGTCTAACATACGTTAGCTTACTATACCTGGGAACAGGATCAGCTTTGATCCAGAAGAAAGAGAATAGGAACTTTAGGTGAGAGGTTAAAAACCCAAACATGTTGCAGGAATCGGTGGATTTCTCTATCATTAATCTCAGAACATTTAACAAAAGAAGTGCAGAGGGTGCTTTATACTCAGGGTTTTCAGGTCTCATGTTTAAAATATCAAAATATTCAAAGCCTCATTTTTTTCACTGGACAGAACCAATAGCCTGTTTTCTCATCAGAATAACTACCTTATTTGAATAGGACCCAGCACCCTACAATTTGAGAAAAACAACATCTCCCTTTTGTTAAGAAATGTTCTGCCAGAATCCAGTAGCATGTCTGAACTAGGTAACAGGTTGGGTCGGCTGTTATTCTTTTTTCTTTCTATATTGTGTTTCTATTGTCTATAAGCCACCTAGAGCAGGGGTGGGATTCTACTAGTTTGCACCTATTCGCTAGAACCGGTTGTTAACATTCTAAGCAGTTCGGAGAACTGGTTGTTAGAAGAAATTACTGGCCTAATCCTGTAAGGAAGGCAGGAAGGAAACATTCTGGTGTTGCTTACAGAAACTGCCTTTCCGTCAACCCTTATTACATTCTGGGCAGGCCTAGACTTCCTGTCTCAGGAACTTCTCTGGAGTTTTTTTTCCTCCTTTGCTGGTACTTTGCTTGTGTGGAGTGACCATTCAAAGTTACAATGGCACTGAAAAAAATGACTTATGACCATTTTTCACACTTACAACTGTTGCAGCATCCCCACAGTCATGAGAGGCCAGGCGAGGAGATACGTGCCTCGATGTGAATGATATTGAGTTGACCATGCCCAGTCAAGTCACATGACCACCAAGCCACATCCACCAACTAAGCCATGCCCACAGAACCAGTTGTTAAAAAAAATGAATCCCACCCCTGATAGGTGGCTATATAAATTTTTTAAATGATTAACATATTAATTAGATATTAAGGAATTCCTGAATAACATATGCTGGGGGAGAAGATCACTGATTAAATACCTCCCATTACTGTCTCATGGGCAAAAGGTTTCTTAACAAGTGAAAGAATAATAATAAGGAATAAGAAGAAGAACTGGCTGTATTATGTCACTGATATTCTATTTAATCAGAAAGAATTTTGCTATACTGACATTTCAGCTACTTTCTTCATATTAGATTGTAACTAAATCCTTCAACCATTAGATATTCCCAGGTAAAATCGAAAAATGGTGCTAGTTATCTCTGTTCTAAATATATTGTTGCTACCAATTTATGGGAGGATTTTCTGAAACCTTGATTCTGTCAAAGAAATTGGGAACATTCTATTATTATGAATTGTATTAGTGGAAGGAATCTATGAAGAAAAAATGCCTTTCAATAAATCTCAGTTGTTCTCAACAATGCAAAGTACATTAAATATTAATATCCAGTGTTTTTACTGTTGGTTATACAAAATTAATATTGATGGGGATGGGGAATATTGCATGAGGAACAGTGAATCAGGATAAGGTTAATTCTTCCCCCCTCAACTATGATTCCTACGAAAACCTTCCATTTCCTAATATGACACTGAATCTTGGAAAAATTACAATCTAATATGGTTAGTTGGCTATAGCATCACATGCTACAGTTCCTCTTCCATCTTCTGTTCCCATTTCAAATTGGGGTGCTGGTGCTAATGCTTCATAGCATAAATCTGGTAAAATAAGAGGAATAAAATTACTTGGTAATTTTAAATAGATTTTAAAAAAAGTGCCTGAAACAATACACAGCAGTTCCTTTTAAAGAAAACTATGTGTGTAGGTGGAATATTGAATTTTGAAATCATTTCTGAAAGGCCTGCAATATAGTCTTTTCCTTGCTTATCGGTACCAGTGCTTTTAATGGGATGTGTTATATGCAGGAATGAAAGCCAATGTAGAATAGTGATTAAAGTGCTGGATTAGAAGTAGGCAAATTAAATCCAGGTCTTCCCTTAGGCACAAGTCATCTGGTGACCTTGGGCCAGTTACGCCCTCTTAATTGTAATCAGAGTTTGGCTCTATGACAACCAGGTGAAAAGTACAAGTCCTTATTGCATCATGCAATAAATTTAGTAAAAATAATTTTACTTTAAAAATCCAATTAATTAAAAAAATAAATGGGTCCTGCAACCAAGTGGGCAAACTTCCTGGTAGTTATACTTAAGACCAACTGAAGCACTGACATAACTTATGAAATAACTATATTACTTCTGATATGAGGTCCAAAGCATGGCGTGCTGTGAAATTTAAAACATAATAAAATATTGATGGTTTCAAGTCTGATGATCCAAGATGATACTAAGCGTATTATAGCAATGGTTTTTTAAAATAATAAACAGTGATATTTGCCTATGTGCTCTTTAGAACTCAGCATTTTTACACTGATATACATTCAAACAATTTAGAATTTATTTTATAACAACTTTTTGCCAGGTACATTGCCGTAATGTTTCTGAAACTGGATGGAGGGGAAAGGGAGAATGGAGTGTCTCAATCTATTTTTTTCCAAAGCCTTTTTATGATTCAGCACTACCTCCCAGTACACAAATCTACTTAACATAGATTTTACTTCTAAGAGGTCTCTTCCTTTGCATTCCACTATATTAAATTGACTCCAAAGTATATCTATTATTTTATTGGTCTATTAATCGATCTGTATTTGTTAAGTGATGAACAACTGAAAAACCTATTGCATAGTAGCAGTGTTCAATGCTATGATCATGTTACTAAGAATTGACCCACAGCCCATTTTTTATGAAGAACTTCCCCAAGAGTTAATTAAAAAGACAACTCTCTTCGAGTAATGCTCTTATTTTGGGCAACAAAGATGAAAATAATCGGTACAGTTAGAGTTAAGCTGGTCTTCTGCTGGTTCTTCATTAATTGCTAAGATTAGATTGTACAATCTCAAAATAGATGTTATTCTCTTGCTAGCCCCTACAATGCACAGCTTACCCTGCATTGTAGGAGCTATGATGCAGTATTATGTCACTAGAAAATCTTCCCATTAATGAGACAAAACTATCTGTGAGACAAAATATTATATTGTTCTGCAAAGGTACCACTCTACCAAAACTACGATATTTTATTTTATATTTTATTTTTGAGGAACCTGATGTCTGGAAACCCTAAGTTATTGCAAGGGGCAAAACAGGATTAGAAAGAATCCTGGTAAAATGTAGACACCATTTCTTCTGATGCATTTAGGTTGCAGATACTTCCATCTTCATTATGGAGGGGCAGAGTGTATGTACAATTCTTCCAGATTCATGGCTCCTGATTTAAAAAAAAAAAAAGTAGATGAAGGCTGTGGCCAGGTGAGGTTTTACCTTTTATGGATCAGGAGGCCCTAAAAATGGCTTGGACCATTTGTATAATCTACTCTAAAAAGCATAGGCTTAAAATCATTTTGTTTGAAATCAAGGGAGACGGAGACTTCTCAATGGTGATCCAAGTTAGAATAGTCACTTCCTTGTTTTCTATTTGAACACTATGAGAGAAAGAATTTATGGGTCACATGATGGATCTATTTATTGATTTTCACAAATTTTTGTGGTTATTTATGTTTTTTGTCTGTGGGCTCCATCTTATTTCAGCTGCTTAGAATCTTAAATAAATAAAGTATAAGTGAATATGTGATTATTATATAAACATATATATTTACTGTCACCCACCTATAAACTCAAATAATTTACCCTGTAACCTTATTTTGAACTAAACTTCTTTTTAGCTAGTGTTGCAACTAAAGAAAAGGGTCGCCTCCATTGCTCATGCTTACTGCAGTCAAGGAAGAAGGCTTTGTTAGAATGTACGAGAGTTGTTAGCAGGAACTTTGAAGAGGTGTTATACTTTTTAACACAATGGGACAGAATAGAATACTTAGTGAGGGTGCAATGTGAAAGGCCTCTTCAAATGCCCTGTGTGGGGGGATGACTTAGAACACTGAACAATGTGATAGAAAACTACTCTGCTGCTAGTTTCTTCTCCTATGGAGTAATTACCACTTGCAACCTTCTAGTGGCATTTGCTGGCACACTTGGAAGTAGCTCGTAGGGGAGTGAGCATTGTAGTTTTTGAGAGCTTACTCCAGTCTAACAGCTAAAATGTTTTCTTCGCCGGGTCAAATTTTTAAGTCTACATTGGGTACATGGAATATCAGGTGCTATAAATTACGCTGCAGTGAACACATCAGGTAAAAACTGACATTTTTATCAGTATCATGATGCCCATAATTCCATGAGAAAAAATAAATACTCAGATAAATATTTCCTGATGACTTACCCTTCTGAACCTTAAAATATCTGATGGTGAATAAGCTTGAAGTTATATTGTTAATTGGGATGTTAATTTATAGATATGAAGATACTAGGTGGGCTTGCTATATCTCTGTTATGGTATGGTAAAACACATACTTTAGGTTTATCTTAGAGCAACGGTCTCCAAACTTGGCAACTTTAAAACTTGTGGACTTGACTAGAGAATTATGGGAGTATGAAATCCAAAAGTCTTAAAGTTGTCAAGATTGGGAACCCCCGTCTTAGTCACAAATGCAGAAACTAATGATTTTGAGAAAACAGCTATGGTTCAATTTTATTGGCCTCTTTGTAATCAATTTTTTTTTCCATTTTTTAAACAGAAAGGGTTGGGGAACAGGATGATTTCTTTCTTTGGAGTTTCACACCTGTAATCAAAATTAATGGGCTATTTCATTTTTTGGCACGATATTACAGGATGTTTGTCTATCAAAAGATATTTCAGGGCTGAATAATTTTAATCCTCTCATGTATACTAGTAGTGAAGTTCACATCAGATATTTTATGCAATTTGTATACATTCACTCTGTACAGTATCTGCCTGTACAGTAGCATCCAGTATTTCCTGATAGCATTTTACTCTCTTCTATCAAAGTATTTCAGATCCGTCTCCCATTTTTCAATAAAATGCAAATATGTTGGTCACAGGACATTACATGGTGCATTAGAATAACTTTAAATGTTTTTGCAAAAATTTTAGAATGAAACCATAAAAATCATAAACAGATATTATCTACATTTGTGTCATAGACAATTCTTGCTTAGTGACCGTTACAATGGACCCTCTTCCCAAAGCTACTTGTTCTAGTCTTCCAACAGCCATACACACAAAACAGTCACATGATGATGTTTGGCTGTTTGGCAAGCGGGTCACATATTTGGCTGCTTGCAATGTCCAGTTGTGTGATGATTTTTTATGGATTTTACCAGTTTCTGGCATTTTACTTCCAGCATCTGGCAAAAAACACTCATTGTTGAAATCAGGTTTACTTAATGAATGTGGTGCTCACTTAATAACTGCTGCAAAAAAAGTCATCAACCCACTTAGCAACTACCATTAAGTACAACTGTAATTCCAGGCTCAATTACAGATATAAATCAAGGACTACCTGTATTCTGAATATAATTACCTGGATAATTAAAGTCTACCTCTGTGTTAAGTTGGTATTTTTTTTCTCATTTCCCTTTTCATTTTGTTGGATTCTTGGTAGATCTTCACTTTTAGTAGGCCTGAGCCCATAGAATTAGTTTTGTAATGTTAGGGCTAAGAGTATAAATACAATAAATAAGTGCACCCAAACATGTCTTTCCTTTAATTTTACCAAGGAACAAACTAGCTGGAATCCAATGTTGTACTAAACCATAATGCTTCAAACCAGAGTAATTAGGTTTTAATGTGCTTAGTAATGTCTTACAGTATGTGAACCCAGGCAAGTTGGGTTGCACAGAATCAAAGGGTCCCATGAGAATTTACTGGGGTTCCATACGAAAGTTCATTCCAATGCAACCAATTTTCCATCACTAGAAATTTGCCTCTTGATCATAGGTTCTAGGATGTGTGTGAACTTAGTTATGATTAATTCAGGGAGACTGTTAAATGCTATTGTGGATCACATGTGAACTTGGCCATTGTTTCTATAAAGATCAATGTCTGAGTGAATGTTCTTAAATAAGCAAATGTAGCTTAGAATACTCCCGATGTGTAGGATACAACATACACTTTCCAAACAGAATTTAATTATCTTTCTTTGGAAATGAACCAGCTATCGTTGTTATGGTTGGTTGCAAAGTCAACCAAATGTTTAGATTGGGTTTGATATTTTTATCCACCTATCAAGTCCCTCCCAAGGACCTGGGAGATAGTATTAAAAGTACTATTGCAGGATGTAAGCTGTCCAATAAGGCTGCCTTTTACATTGATTCTGTCAGTGCCAATGTGGTTCAAATCATGCTCCAGGTGTATTCGATTGCACCCACTGCATTTGTCCCAAAGGTGCCTTTTCAAGAGGCAACTGGACTTTCTGGTTTTTTCTTTGAAGACATTTCTCTTCTCATCCAAGAAGCTTCATCAGCACTATAGAATTTTGAAGGTTGTAATAATCATCCTGTAATAATCCTGTCCATTTTATGAGCAATGCAAAATATATGTTTTTATCATTCGTCAGTAATGCAGATTCAACATGGTTGAAGTTTGACATTGTCCTACCAATGTTTCCTTGCAAAATGAGTTATCTTCAAATGAAGGGGATTTTTTTTTTCCAAGCAGAACAGGCCAGACAATTAAAACTACTACTACAGATACAAGCAAGTACACGAAGATGCCTCCAGATAAAAATCCAGGAATTCCATAAAGCCAAGGATGAGACTGAACAACAAAACAATCTCAGTTCATTTAAAAATAAAAATTATTTCTTTTGTTTTGAACTTTGGAACCTCCGTGTCAGCCTTTCTCAACTTTTGGCAATTCGAAAGATGTGTAGCCTTCAATTCCCCAGCCAACATAGTGGGGCATTGAACACCTTCAATTTGTCAAGGTTGAGAAACACTGCTCTATTTGGACACCCAGGACCCGAGTTCCCACATTTCGAAGGTCTTTTTATAATCTCGTTAAACATGATTTAGGTAGGACCTTGAGCCTTCAGCCAGACATTACCAAGCATCGGAGTGAGCAAAGGCCAACGTCCATTATCCATTATTTTAGAATTTAGAATTTATTTGATTTGTCAATCGCTTACAAGGTAATAGGTGTAAGTATATACATAGTTATGAATACATGAAATGGGTACATATAAGAAAAATAAAAGAAAGGACAGGGATGGTAGGCACGTAGGTGAGCTTATTTTACAATTTAGAATTTATTTGATTTGACTATCGCTTACAAGGTAATAGGTATAAGTATATACATAGTTATGGATACATGAAATGGGTACATATAAGAATAAAAGAAACAATAGGACAAGGGACGGTAGGCACGTTGGTGCACTTATTTTAGAATTTGATTTGTCAATCGCTTACAAGATAATAGGTGTAAGTATATACATAGTTATGAATACATAAAATGGGTACATATAAGAATAATAAAAGAAACAATAGGACAGGGACGGTAGGCACGTTTTGGTGCGCTTATTTTAGAATTTAGAATTTATTTGATTTGTCAATCGCTTACAAGATAATAAGTGTAAGTATATACATAGTTATGAATACATGGATACATATAAGAAAAATAAAAAATAGGACAGGAACGGTAGGGACGTTGGTGCGCTTATGCACGCAAACTCTCTTGTAGATATCAAAGAAAAAGACGGGTTTATGACAGCAACGCTTTCCCCTCTGGAGAGGCACACATTACGTCTGCGGGATTGTCGGAGGCTTTAAGCCGAGGGCCGGCAGGTGACAGGAGCGCACAGCCCCGCTTCGCGCCACCAGCCCCGCGGTTCCGCGTTGCAGAATGGCAGGAATCGCGGGGCGCGTCCCTCCTGCAAGCCCGCGGCACCTCCGCTCGCTTCCTCCGCCTCCCGCCACCGCCAATTTCCAGACTTCCTGGATGACAAGGCCGGGGAAGCAGCCCGGCCTTGGCTCGCCCGGTATTTAACGGGGGAGGGCCACATTAAGCACGACTCCCGAGCTCGCCGCTGGGACTGGCGCTGAAGCTGAGCCGCGGGCCGCCCCGCCTTAACGCTCTCCGGACCGGCGGCGAAGAGAGTTTCCAACCCCGTGGGGGGCGCCGGGCCGAGAAGCGGCGACGCAGGCCAGGGAGCCAGGGGCGTCTCGACCCCGCGTCCTCCCCTCTCCTTCCGCGGCGTTTGGTCTCGCCCGCGCCTCCGCTCCCTGCCATGTTGGATTGCACGGCCGGCGCCGGGGAGAAGTTGGAAGTTTAGTGTGCCTTGTCGGGGAGAGCGGCGGAAGGCGCGCCGAGGGCAAAAGAGCGAGACTTCCCGGCCGCTCCGCTCGGCCGGCCGCAGGAGCCCCCCTCAGGAGTTGGTCCTCGGTCCGCCGCGGCGCCCCCTCAGGTCGCCGCCCCGATGTTGCTGCAATAGCGCGGGGGAGGCAGGCTGCTGCCGCGCCGCCACCCTCCAGGAGACGCGGGGCCTGACCCCCCCCCCCCATCCCCTCAGGCGAGCTAGAGCCAGCTGCGAAGCCGGCGGAGGCGGGTTGGCAGTCCCGGCCGGGCGCCGGCGGCGGCCGCCATGAACAACAGCCACCACCACCAGCAACAGCAGCAGCAGCAGCAGCCTCAGCCGCCGCGGAGGGTCTCCAACGTGGGCTCCATGCTGCTCACCCCGCAGGAGAACGAGAGCCTCTTCGGCTTCCTCGGCAAGAAATGCGTGGTGAGTGGCGGACGGGAAAAGGAGGGCTTCGCTCGGCTGGCTGGGCCTGACTGCCTCGGGGAGGCCCGGCCTATCCCTGAGGGGAGCAAAACCCCTCCACGCGCCTCCAGGGCGGCCCAGCTGCCTTGACCTCTCAGGAAATGGGGTTTCGGGGCGGAAGGGGGTGACTTCCATCTGGAGGAGGAAGAGGAGAAGCGGGGCTGCTCCGAGTCGGGAGGCGTGATGATGATGCAAGACCCCTGCCAGTTTTTCCGCCTGCCCCCCCCAAACCCCCCACCCCTCTTATTTCCTTTCGGGCCAGGATCGCGGCTGGCTTACTTCGAATTTGGGGAGACCAGAAGGTTCCTGGTTGGAGCCGTTCCCACGGAACAGCTGCCTTTTTTTTTCCCCTTTCTCCCCCCCCCCCCCCCACCCTCCTCCTTTATTCCTCTCCACGGCTCTGTATTGCTGGGGCGGGGGTGGAAGATCAACCCCTTTAACAGCTTTGGCTAAATTTATACTGGAAAAGGGACAAAGGGGGGGTTGGGGGGGGGTGCGCGAGAAAAAGAGGCAGCCTTTACTTTCCAAGGGGGAGAAGACTTCAGCGGTCTTTCTCTCTCTCTTTCTCTCCCCCTTTTTCTTTTTGAGCTCGTGAGAGAGTGGGATAAATACTAAGTCCAGGTGAAGGCTTGTGGATCCAAGCAACAGGAAGGGAAGGCAGAGAGAGCCTGTTGACTAGAGTCGGCCCATTGCATCCGCTCCGGCTTTGCTTGAAAGAAAGAAAGAAACCTGGCTAGGGAAGCTCCAACAACAACAACAACAAAAAAAAACCCTTCACCCCTTTTGCGGCTTGTTTCCAGGCAAATGGTGTTGAGCTTTTTGCTGTGTGGGGAGCTCTTCACATTTTTTTGCTATGTTAAGCCATTATTTTCTCTTCCGCTTCCTTTTTCCAACAGGTATTATTATTTCAGAGTATACCGGAAGTGCTCTGTGGTTTTTCAATACGTGTGTGTGTGTGTGTGTGTCAGCAGTGGAGATGTTGCAATCTTTTGAGGTGTGTGTGTGTGTGGGAAAGTTCAGCTAGTGGTAGCAAACTGGGAAGTTCCTTTATACCTGGGGAGTTTCTGAACTTTGAGGAAATGAATTCTGAAATGAAAATAGGCGCTCTGAATTCTCTACCCATCTGAGCAAAGAGATTTTGCAGAGCATATACAGAATTTCCCTGAAAAGATATACGAGTGGGGAGGGAATACAGCTTGTAATCCTGAAATTTTGGTAGTCTTCATGTAACTGTTAGATACAGATATTAGGTAATAGCTCCTCACGTAGCTATTAGGCTCCTATGTGTTGGCTTAGCAAGTTTTAGTTATACAATCTATATCATGCTCTTTGATATTGAAATATTCTGCCTTTAAAATTTGGCCTTTTCTGATTTCTGAGCTGACAGACATTTAAACATATCACTAAACAGCCTCACTGGCGCAGTGGTTAGAGTGCAACATTGTCGGCCACTTCTGCTGACTACCAGCTGCCTGCAATTTGGTAGTTCAAATCCCACCAGGCTCAAGGTTGACTCAGCCTTCCATCCTTCCAAGATGGGTAAGATGACGACCCAGAATGTTGGAGGCAATAGGCTGACTCTGTAAAACAGTGTAAGGAGGGCTGTAAAGCGGTATATAAGTCTATTGCTATTGCTAAATAATTATTCTGTATTCCAGGTGGATTAGCAGTCAATTTTTTCCTCTTAAAAAATACAGTCATGATATGTTCTGTTTCCTTTAAGGGTTTTTGTTCATGGGCAAAAATGTGTTTTACTAAAGTTTTTCCCCCCCTTTTATAACAGAAAAGGCAAACTTCAACTATATTATCAAGAAACCGACTACAGATTTGCAAATTTGCCCACTGTAAATCTATAAGGATTATAATAGTATAGTAGTCTGGATGGAAAAACCTGGTTTTTTGTTTGTTTGTTTCTGATGTGGTTAGATGGGTAAAGAAGATTCACAGATCATAATCTCATTCAGTCATAGGTCATAATCTGTAATTCACATTTCATTAAGGCCAGGTTTACACTCTAGATATGTTATGTCATTTTCAGGTGTTAATGGGAATTTGCAGAGATAAAGTAGTTTCTGAAAACTGTCCAATGAACAGAAATTACTTTTATCTGGGAGTGCTGACTTACATGGGGAGAGTATACATTTATGTTGATTGTCATACTAAATTTATGTTAAATACTGTAGGCCAGGTGGATAAATATTAATACTGTACTGTAATATTACTACCAATAACAATCCATTTTTTTCAGAGGGAAGAAAAATTAGCACTAAAAATGTCTTTTCCAAAATTTAATACACTTCACAGATTTTTAAAATCTCTTTTAGAATGTTACATTCTTTAGCAAAGGAGCTGTTCCTAAATGGAAAAGTTCACAGGCTTTGCCCTCAGGAAGTACTAGTTTTATTTCCAACGAAATCCAAGTTTGCTGAAAAGACCTCCTTTATGTAAAGAGCCATTCCTAGCCATTTATAATATTGAGCTGCATGGATTTTCACTAATTTAGTACAAGTTGAATTCCCTTGAAAACAAGGAAATGACCCATCTTTTAAAGAACAGATATGCTTTTATTTACATAATTGTTTTATATGCAAATATAATCAATAAAATAATGCATAAAATGAAAAAATGTGTAGTCAGCAGCAGAGAATTATATTTAAAGAAAAGCAATTTGGGTACAGTGATATACTACAGTATGGAAAACAAAATAGTATTAATAAAAGATATTAAAGATATTAGAAGATATATTCTAGATTTCTTTGTGATGACACTTGAAATGTTTGAAAATACATTGCGCATTGGACTATATTATTTTGTTCCTCATGTACAAAAATTGCTGAAAACCTCTTTAAAACTATTTTAAAATAATTGTATATTTTAGTGTAAAATGTACATTTATTAAAAACAAATTGTATTTGGATTAGTTCCTTAATGATTAATACAGAATTACATATCTGTATGCACTATATATAGTAATATATTAAAAGTATTTATATACTAACAATATTTGACAATACACTAACAGTTTACAGAGTTATAAAACCATAAATAGCAATGTACACAACTTTTCTACCTTTACTAAAACTCTGTGCTCCTATTATGTTACCTTCTAATTAGACAATAAAAGCTGTGTGAAAGAGTTTTGACTTCAGGGCTCTCAGGAAGTTATCAGGGAGGATATCGTTCAGATTTCAGAAAGCAGATTGTTGTATTGCATAGGTCATAGGACATACAGAGAGCAGCAGCATATTCTTGTTCTCCTCTTCTGATCTGATGTGGAAGTTGTACTCTTTTAATCACCCCTTTTTGGCTGGACCTACCGGACAACATGGTTTTACCTGGAATAAGTGGTCCTTCAATATGTGTGTGTTTATAATGTATAATAGTGTTTTATGATGTACTGTTTTCTAGCTGCAAATGCCAGCATAAAATAACCAACCACTTTCATTTCTGGAATTGTAACTGCTAGGCCAAGAATTATAATGCAAGTGAAAATCAATGTGATATAGAGGATATGAACCATAACTGATAAATAGTATCTTCAGCATGCAAAAATGAACAAAAATGTTCAGTCTCTGGCATCAGTTTAAAAGAATACGTGATGGAAAAAACTTTACTTAGAGAATCTGAAGAATCTCTGTTTAACAGTAATTTTGGAGAGACAGATAGCCTAAATCAACAATACTCTTTAGTCTTTTTGAATTATAACAAATTCTGTAAGGATAAAGTAAAGGTGTTTAGTCTCTTATTCAGTAATAGCAGATAATCCTTGTTTAATGACCACTTGTTTAGCAAATATTCAAACTTGCAACAATGCTGAACCAGTGATAATTATGACCAATTCTTGAACTTTTGGCCATTGTAGTATGCCCCACAGTCACATTACTGCTGTCCAGGTGCTTAACAACCAGCCTGGATTTGCTGCAATTGCAACATCCCATGGTTTTATGATCACGATTTGTAACCTTCCTTGTCAGCTTCCCACAAGAAAAGTTAGTCAGGAAGTTAGAAGTCAAAATTACATGAGGTCTTTGCTTAACAGTAACTTCAGGCTCCCAGAACTATGGTTGCTAAGCAGCACAGTCATAGAACAATCACACTTTATGACTGCATTGCTTAGCAGCAGAAATTCTGGTCCTTCTCCAACGGATCGTTTATGTACCTTCCTGCTTTTTTAAAAATTATTTTTTTAATTTGATTTCATTTAGTTATTTTCCCAATTCAGGTTTAAGAAATCTAAAGTCATTTTATTGGAATGGACCACATTCTTTCGTTTTCTTTTAAAATAGTTTTACTCCATACCATTCATTGCTGCTTAGTATCATGAAAATGTATTGTCATTTCGGTAGCATATAAGTTTTCTTCAGGTGATTTCAGAGATAGATCCATGTTCACAAGCTCTGACATGCTGAGAGTTAATATGATTACCTCACCTGTTGAAAGGTGTCCCAATGTATTTTTTTCAATCTGTGAGAAAACGTTAACTTTTATTGAAGTTGATTGCAAAGCTATCTGCAGAAAATGTGTGTGAGATGCTAACATGCTATACTACGTCAATATTGATTGTTTTTAATTGTGCCCCACTGTACATTCCTAGTTTAGTGTATGGTTTACATTCCTAATATATGCCTAATATGTAGGAATAGCATGAATTCATTGGACTGGCAGCATATTTTGCATGGAACCCGGAAGAGCAACGGGCGATGGCTGGTTTGCCCGGAGTGATGGCTCTGCATGCCACTTCCGGCACGTGTGTCATGGGTCTAGATGTAATAATAGGATAATAACTGGATTGTTGCAATATGCTCTACCCAGAACTACTCTTAAAGAGTATTCAGGAGCTATAATTGGTACAGAGTGCATTCTAGAGAGGGTAGTCCCTATAACATCGCTGTTACATAAGCTTCATTAGTTGCTAGTTTGTTCTAGGACCAATTCAGTGTATTGGTTATCACCTTTAAAGCCCTTCAGGACTTGGGACTAGATTATCTAAGGAACCCTCTCACCTCTGGAAGTGATTAGTGAAGTAAGAAACAAAAATCCAGCCCTGTACCATTCATGCTCTTGTGCTCTTTATTTAATTGTTAATTTTAATGCTTTTATATTCTTTTATGCCACTGTAAACAGCCCAGAATTTGATTAGTAAACAAGCAGCATATGAATTAAATAAATAACTATATTTAAGGTAGTGTTCTAAACGCATTGAAGGTATTTATTTATTAAATATGCAGCTCATAATGATACTTTTGCATGTTTTGCTCCATTTGTATCAGCCTTATATTCAAGCATATTGGATGCAGATAGAAATAAGGCTGAGGTTTTGATAATCTAGCGCTATTTGCAATAACACTTACTTGTTTTACAAGAAAAGACAAGACAGTTCCTTTTCGGGAGCATTGTCTCAATCCTCCACTAGCCATTTAACCATAAAATTGACCTACAATAATACGTAATACTCCAATTATCAGTAAAATTAAGTTTGAGGTTGGATTTCTATAGAAGATTTGCATTTTGTTCTTAATGTTCGGGCTTCTATATAAATAGAAACATTTTTTATGTTTCATTATGTTTCCACAGAGCACTTTTGTTTTTTTAAAAAAGTGAATATGTACTCCATGTGACCTTAATGTTTTAAAGGCTGTTCTGTTTTTCTTTTTAATCTTTTACATGCTTGTGTTACTTATTAATTAAGGGTTTGCAGCTTCTGTACATTTTTCTTTTAAAGAGCAATTTACTGTGCGGGATTCCTCTGATTATCAGAGTAGTTGCTATTTGCTTTTCTCTTCCATAGTATGCACTGAAAAGATTGCCAGGGAAGGAATGACCAAAGTGAATGGTTTTTTGTTTTTTTTTCATTTTCACAAACAATATTGTAAGTAGATTTATCACCTCTCTGTTATTAACCGTATGGAATTAGATCAGAGACTGAGATAACCTGAAATCTGGAGAAACATTTACACTATGATACAAAAGGAAAGATAATGGGAACAGTTTTTGGAACATTGAAATATACCATCTCTTCTTGGTACCTCTTTTATTCCTGACTTGTCAGGATATAGCTTAATGTATAACATGCTGAAGTTTAATTTTTTTAGACACTGGCATATTTGAAATTTTGAGAAACTTATTGGAACAGATACAAAATGGCTATTTTAAGGCATGGTCATTCACAAAATGCTATCATGGTGAAGATGATAAGTTTAATACTTTCATTTAAATTAAATTAGCAAAACCAAGGAAAGTATATTCACTATTAACACTGGGCATACTGTTCACTATTACATGCATCATTCAATACAAAGATCTGTGATTCCTCAAATCCAATTGGTCCAAAGCGGGTGTTGGCAACCCGCAGCTCCAAAGCTGCATGCGACTCTTTCACCTCTCTACTGCAGCTCCCTGTCACCCTGTTGCAGCAGAGGGATGAAAGAGCTGTCGTGGTGGTGGTGATGGGCGGAGCCTTAGTGCAGGAGCAAAACGCACCTGTACTTGCCTTTGTGCGGCAACAGGATTCCGCCTTTGTTCTGGTACATTTGCTGTTGTTGCTGCCAGCAAAGAGGACTCGGAGAGAACGGCCATCCCCCAAGCCTAGCCTTCCTTCTCCCTCGACGGTGGGGCCAAGAGAAGGGGGCAGCGTGGGAAAGCACTCCCCTCAGCTAGCCGAGCACCAAGAACAAAAGCCCAGTGGGAGGGGCTGGCCCGGCAGAAGTGCCCCCATTGGCAAACCAGACAATGGAGAGACCTGGCCCGGCTGTCACAGCAGGACACTGTTTGGCACCTCCAGATGCGAGCTGTCACCTTTGAGGAAGCCAAGCAGTGATGGCTGGGGCTGTGGTGGGGGGCAACAGAGGCATCCGGGCTGCTCCCTCCCCTCCTCAGCAAGCCAGGCCTGGAGGAATGTGGAGAGTTGCAGGCCAAGCACCGGAGGGTCAAAGGGCGCGCTCTGAAGTTGTCCCAACACGTGTTTCCAGCGTATGCTCCTCTGTCCTGAAGTGGGATTGAGTGGCGGGGTAGGAGGAAGGGAGCAGGGAGAAAGGTAGGGAGGCTTCTAGGAGGAGAAGCCCGTCTAGCTTTCCTTTTGGTAGGGGGAAGACCTGATACCCCCTCCCTGGCCTGCCCGTTGCTCTTGTAGCACCTAATGCAGCACAGTGAAAGCATGCTTCACAATGGGAGAGAGTGGATCCCCGCAGAGCCACAATGCTACCCTGCCCCACTCGCACCTGGCAACTCTCTCTCGGGACGGAGACCAGGTTGCGTATCCAGCACCAACCAAGGCTGGAATTAGCTGTCTGCCATTTCCTGCTGCAGTCGGGCAAAGAGAGAGAGAGAGAGATTTGGCTCGATTCAGCTCTGTCTGCTCACCTCTCTCCGCCTTTGCCCAGTTTTACAAGGATTCAGTGGACGCTGCCTTGGTGATGGGGGGGGGGGGGGGCGTCCCATACTTTGCCTGCCAAGTGTCTTTGTGGGCACCCACGGACTATATTTTCCAGCCATTTTGGACTACGTTGCAGGATGCGTATGTATGCCCGTGTGAGTGTGTTGCTGCTTGGGATGATGCTTCTCTGAAGTGCATGCAGCAATCTTAAGGCGGCAACCTCATGGCACTGTAATGTAACAGCCTGACAGTCACTCCTTTTGCAACGCAAGGTTTATTTTGGTATCTTTCCAGAGACAGAGAGAATGTGGCCGAATTTCCTTACAGTTATTCCCTGGGTGTGGGGGAGAGGGAGGGAGTGTCTTTGGGGGCACTCACGGACTATAGAGAGAGAAAGACAAAGAGACAGTGAAAGTGAAATACATTGAGAAAGAGCGGGAAGGAAAGAGAAAGATGAGAGAGAAAGCAGAGAGGGAGAGAGTAAGAGAAAGAGAGATGGGAGAGAGAAAGAGAGGGAGACAGAGAGATACCTGTTTCCCATAGAAAAGAAAACACAGGGAGCCACAAAACCCGGGTAGGCGTGGCCGGGGGGGTGTCATGTGACTGAATGGGAGTGAGTGTCATTGAGTTGGCCACGCCCATCCAGGTTTTGTGGCTCCCAGTGTTTTCTGTGGAAAACTGGCGCAAATGGCTCTTTGAGTGTTTAAAGTTGCAGACCTCTGGTCTAAAGGTTGCTTTTTCTGTGCTATTACTTCCTGGCAATACCTTCATTAGCTGCAGTAGAATCCCAGACATGGATTCCACCTGCTGCTGAAGTAGCTTCTTCAAGTGAATGTACTCCATTTACCTCTCTCAAGGTGTGTAATATTTTTTCTCAAAGTGTTGGCTACCTCCCAAATCAACCATTATATAACAGCTCAGAGAAGCCTAGAAGAATATGGTTATAGTCTGCAGGTGTTGGAGCTCACACTGAAAAGCTTCTTTCTACTTCCACAAAAGTTGCACAAAATCAAAAGAATCCCAGTTTGCAATTCAAAAGCCTTCTCTTGCTCACCTCAGAATTAGTTTAACTGAAAGGTCCTTGATGCTCTGTGAGCTTACTTGTTTTCTGCTGCATTTCTGTGCTATTATTTCCAGGCAATACCTTCAGTAGCTGCAGTAGAATCCCAGGTATGGATTCCACCTGCTGCTAAACAGGAGCTGTGAATCCAAAAAGTTCCTGAAGTCACTGACCAGCTTCTTCAGAAAGGATAACACCATCCAGACAATTTACCAGGAACCATGTTGTAGGCATAGCCCAAGTTTTTATATAATAGCAATTCCATCTTGGTAGTATTTAATTTGAGCTTGTTTTTCCTATTCAATCTTTAACAAACTTTGGACCAGATTTTCACATCATCTCTGGCTCAATCGGGGATGGAGATATTTTATTTAGATTGCTTATCACTACCATTTGGAACCACCTATAACTAACTTTATAGATTCAACTGTTGTAAGAGACCTGAAGAATATCACGGTCAGTTGTTTTGAAGACCACTAAGTAGTGCACTTCTGCCATCAAAATCTTGATGGACATAATATTCGAAGGGTAACCATCACGCTTTCTGCCTATGGCTAAACATTGAATATTGACTTTAAAAATCCAGTTAATCTGTTTCTTTTAGGATCCTCTGCAGTTCTCCAATTTCTCCACAGGTTTTCCCCTGAAAGCAGAGGTGGTATTTAGCAGATTCTGACCAGTTCTGGAGAACCAGTAGCGGAAATGTTGAGTAGTTCGGAGAACCAGCAAATACCATCTCTGATTGGCCCTGCCCCCATCTATTCTCTGCCTCCCAAGTCCCAGCTGATCGGCTGGGTCTTCTTTTGTTGCCCTGCACAGGAGAACAGAGCTGGAAAGCAGGTTAGTGGGCTGGAGAGGGAATGGGATTTTGCATCTTCCCCTACCACGCCCACCAAGCCACGCTCACAGAACCAGTAGTAAAAAATATTGAATCCTACCACCTGAAAGGATGGAAATAAAAATACTTAGTTAAATCTCAACACTGATCTCAGAAAACTGAGAAATGTCAGATCTGCTTAGTACTTAGGTGGGAAAACATTAGGAAATACTACAATTGTAGGCTAGTTTGTGAATCACAAAACAATAGAATAAGGCATTGGCAAATCTGCTATTATTGCCAAGAAAACTATTAAGTCACCACAAATCAAGCTAAACTCAAGTGACGCTTTAATTTTCCTTTTAGAACACTTTACCTGAGTAACATTCAGGACTACTTCCAGATATGTTGGATCATGAGTTGCCAGATTCCTAGTTTGTGACAGCCCTGAGGATATGCTGGAAAAAGTTCTGATCATAAGGGATTGCTTCTTCCTTCACTGGGCATCTGTAAGGCTTAGTGGGGAAAAACTATATTTTAGCAAATACTATCAAGATTGAACTGCTTGGCTCCTTTCGGATAGAATTGCTGTTCAACTTACCATTGAACTGGGTGGGGGAAAGGATGGAATGGAATGCCAAAGGTTTACACATGGAGCATGAAAGACTGGAAGCTATCAAAATCACAGAAGGTACCTGAGAAGGAGATGGACTATTCCCATAACAAAAGGACATCTCTTAATTGGACAGTGTGAACACCCAGGAGTGGGGAGAAAGGGAAGCTATTGTTTAACGAAGCAAGCCTTAGGAAAATCAGAGCTGGTTTTGTTTCTTCAGTACCGAAATGGTGTATCCAATAAAGTTTTATTTTGGGGGATTCAAAGCTCCCGAGAATGTTTACTTCTTTGGGGTTCGTTAGTTGGGCAGTTGACAAATGCACAGAAACACACAGAGATATCTTTGTTTAATGACCACATTTGGGACTGACAACTCAGTTGTTAAGTGAAACAATTGCTAAGTGAAATCATGATCTTATGATCTTACTTCAGCTTTGCTGTACAGGAAGGTCAAAAAGATGAAGGTTTGTATGTTTATTTAAAAATAGTTTTAATATATGGCAGCTTCTTTCCAATATGCTGATGCATAACTGTAATATAGAATGCAAAAAAAGGAGAGTTTAAATATTATTTTGGGGGGGGGGGAAACCCATGAATAATAGTTTGAGCAACTGCTTTTTCTGCAGGAAATATTCTTAAATTAGCTTTTTTCACGCCACACTTTTAGCCAAATCAACTTGAAATTATTTCCTGCATTACAATTCTAAAGTCAAAAGAGGCATCACTGTATAGACTGCAATACTAAAATAGTATTTGACCTCTGTGGTTAAGACTGTGAAAGTTTGAAACTTCCTGCAATAGTGTGGCTTTGAGTGAAATAACCACAAATGAGCTTCCTTTTTTCTGGCTAGCAGTTTATATTTAAAGTGCATGATTTTGTCCCTTCAAATATTAAAGGAATGATTTTGTCCCTTCAAATATTAAATTTTCTTTGTGGGCAAAAAAGATCTAGAAGAATATCTTCAAAAGGAAACATTGTGCATGTAGCATGGAAGATTATTTTTTTTAAATTTTGATAACTTCTACACAAGAGTTGGAGGAATTTAAACTAGAAAACCTAGTTTGTTTATTTTGATTTATTTGATTTGTCAGTCACTTACAAAATAATAGGTATAAGTATAAACATGAGTAAGAATACAGAAAATAGGTACGATTAAATGAGGACAATAGTACAGGAGGCACGATGATGCACTTATGCACACCCCTTACAGACCTCTTAGGAATGGTGTGAGGCCAATAGTGGATAGTTTGAGGTTAAAGGAGTGGGGGGTTTGAGGATGTAACTACAGAGTCAGGTAGTGCATTCCAGGCATTGACCACTCTGTTGCTGAAGTTGTACTTTCTGCAATCAAGTTTGGAGCAGTTAATATTGAGTTTGTATCTGTTGTGTGCTCTTGTATTGTTGCGGTTGAAGCTGAAGTAGTCATTGACATTGCAGCAGATAATTTTGTGTACTACGCTTAAGTCCAACCATAAGTGGCATAGTTCAAGATTGTCCAAGCCCAAAATTTCAAGTCTGGTGATATAGGGTATTCTGTTGCGAGCAGAGGAGTGTAGTACTCTTCTCGTGAAATATTTCTGGACTCGCTCACTTGTATTAATGTCTGATATACAGTGATATAGTTATTATATTTTGGACACCAAGCTTATAATTTGCATACTTCAGATTTTTGAAACAGAAAATGTTGTTATAGCTAGCTTTTTATGGATAAAAAATAGACCAGTATAGGATATCCCAACTCATTTAGTTTTGTTGCATATAAAATTTGCCAGTTAAAGATTCAGAACATCAAAATACAGACTGGTTACATCATATTGTATACTCTAGTCCTACTAAATTAATCTTCCACCTAAAAGATTGGTTTTATTTGTGTTGGCTATCAAGCTTTGTTTTAAATATATCCTGCCTTTCTGTGGTTATATAACATTGACAAAAACACAGAAATTAAAACGAGAATACTAGTTTTCACAGAAGCATTTTTAAAAAGGATTGCTAGGGAATTATGTCAATTACCTATTAATATTTTAATGATTTTGTTGATATACGTTGAGTGCTTAGCTGTTGGTGATCCAAAGCCAAATGAAGATCATGCACAGATGCACAACAAATTTTGTACAGTGTTTAAAAAAAAGTCAAACAGGATTTGTTTAAAAAACTTTGAATTAATTTCTTACTCTGTGTTGTCTAATTTTAATAGAGAATAGGCTTTTATCTGTGTCCCTAGCCAAAGGTAACGTTAGGTATATAAATTAATATATTAATGTACAAAATGGACTATCTGTCATTTCTATTTCTCTCTCTCCTCTGAATTGCCCAACTTGGGTAAAGTGCATAAACTAACTGATACACTAATAAGCTGATGTCCACTGAGTACAGTTAATTTTTGGAACAGTTAGTGCTTATTAGTTATAATTTTGATAGATAAATTGGGAAGTGTTGATGTATCTACATGTTAGTGTTTTTCAAATACATTATTTTACTATGTTGAGTCCTGTGGCATTTTGTAATACGTTCAAAGAAATTGAGTGCACCATTATCTGCCTGGAAATACTATTTTCATCAGATGAAATCTGAAGGATTTTATTTGTGACTAATGGAGAAGACAATGGAAAAACGACACCTAAATTTTAACATAAATTTTTAAAAATTTATTTTAGACAATGTGCTCTGTCGTCGTCCAGATATATGCAGCAGAGCGCAATGCTATGTGGTCAAAGAAATGCTGTGGTGTAGCTTGCCTTGTGAAAGACAATCCACAAAGATCCTATTTTATCAGAATATACGATATCAAGGTAAAAACTTTCTTTGCCATATTTAGTTTATATTTCTATTGTTTATATCTTATGAAAATGTTGAGTCATAGGCAGTTGCATATAATTACAAATTGTTTAAGTATTAATTGCTAAAGCAGTATGTATAAAGAGTGCTGTGCAGAAAGCATGCATTTTGTTTTTCATATTCTATTGCAGATATTTTCTTTCTAAAAATAGATACCGCTTAGTTTTTGCTTTTACAACTTCAGGGAAAAAAAATTCTGGTCTGTTTACCCTGGTACATGTTCTGTCTTTGAATTTTGTCCATATTTGTTTTAATAGGCTCTGAGACAGAAGTTACATGAGAATTATAGCACATTTTCAAATTTATACTAAAAAAGTACAGGTTACCAAGAATTTAAGCTAGTTTCTATGTTTTAATTCTAATCTGAAGCAAAGTCATCAGGAAGAATGTAAAAACTTAGCATGTCCAAAGGTGAGATATAAATCCATGCATATTTGCTTATAATAATTTATTATCTCAATGTCTGTATCTTCTTCCTTTCTCCTTCTACCCTCTCATCACTCTTGCAGGATGGAAAACAATTGTGGGAACAAGAATTATATAATAACTTTGTATATAATAGTCCTAGAGCATATTTTCATACCTTTGCTGGAGATGTAAGTATTTTCAGGAGTTAATTTGGAAAAGTGACTATATTAAATCTAATTTCTTAAAGTAACCTATGAAATATTAAATAATTTTATTTGATGTCTATATTTTTATTGATTGTTTTCAAACATTTTAATGTTCAAATAGAACTGTTTGACTGATTTTTTTTATTTGAAAATGTAATTCATGTTTAATCTTATTTTTAGTTAGCTTATAACAGAAAGATACAAGAATAAAGTATTCCTAATTCCAGATGAAATTAATAACGGGGGGGCGGGGGGGAGGGAAATCTGAAGCCTACTTTTTTCAGTGGGTGTTTTGTTTATATACAGTAGTTTCATAAGAATTGCTGAAGAGCTGTATATTTTTATTCCCTGTCTTAGGTTGATCATGAACATTATTGTTTTTCAGACATGTCAGGTGGGTCTTAATTTTGCTAATGAAGAAGAAGCTAAAAAATTCCAAAAGACTATAACAGACCTGCTTGGACGAAGGCAGAGAAAATCTGGTACTTATATAGTTTTTCAATGCTTGTTTGTCTTGTTTGTAGTTCTAGCTTATAAGAGGAAACCTTTGGCCCGTGGTCATACCCAATTAATCTGTTCCCTCCCTACTTTGCTTTATAACAGTTCGGCTTGAACAAGTGTTCAGTTAATGGAGTCTTTACCCAATACTAATGCAGCGTCAAGTAGAGTTGATTGGACCAGTGCTGATACTTCCTCAACTTCCCCTATTGCTGTGCTAAAATTAGGTTTAAAAAAAAAAACCTTTTCATAAATTATTTTTGTTTTGTTTTTGTTTTAATACAAGTTTTATTTGGGTTTTCACAAAAACATAATACAAAACATCTTTTTTTGAGAATAGCATGATCCCAGGTTATCACTTCTTCATACAGACACAAACTCAATTTCATATTCATCTTTATGTTCTATTCCATATCTCATAACTATTTTAACATTTTCTCCATAATTTTTCCCCTCCCCTAATTTTTTCAACTTTATTTTTAATTATCTCAAATATCTAAATTCAATTATATATCTTTTTCTAAGTTTCAATATCTTCCTAATCATTATATTTATACTTTTGTCTGTCCTGTTTCAATTTCATATTATCTTTTCTCATTAAACAAATTTCCCCCTGTAACTGCTAATTGGAGTATGATACCTTTATATCTTATAATTTTATCCATTCAACTCTTATTTAAACTTCAATTTATGGCTGTAGAAATTAAAACATTCAATATAGTACATAGCTTCCAATCAAACTCTGCTTGGTACATTCTTAAAATACACACTATGATCTTTAAATTATATATGAACAATAGTAAATAAAACACTCATTCCATTCCAATTCAATTCTATCATTAATATTGGTTCTTTAAACATTTCTTTTCGATTGAGTATCATCCTTGGGAGTTGTTTTTTTTTTAATAAGTTCTGTAAGAACATTATTGCCTCAAAGCTCTTCTGTGTATTAATTAGCAAGTAATTACTTTTCACAATTTAAATTTAAAATAAAAGAGAATATATGCAGATATGTGGAAAATGGATCATTCTACACAGAGCATGATCGTTTTAGAATACTTTATTACAACTAGCTTTAGTGGCTATGTAATCTATTAAAGAATTAATCAATAAATATTATTATTCCTTCCTAGAAGAGTTAATGTAAATAATAAAAGCTAACTGAAATTTAGCAAAACAGGCCCGTGAGAATTAATGGGGATACCAGAAAACCAAGTAGGATAAACCCAGGATACGTAAGGAAAAAAATGTTTTAAATAAATAAATTGGATTTCCTACCTTGGCTTAGCACAAGACTGAACATGCTCAGAAGCAACAATACATGACATGTTAGTGGAACAAACATGAAAAAATAGAGTTGCTGGCAAAAGAAATCTGTTGGAGGAACATTTCAGTATTCAGTAAGAATACCCTAATATTTTGCTCTCTGGTCAGATGCTTTATGTACCTAACTTACTTAAAGCTTATTAAATATATAGTATTTTAGTGCCACAAATACATGTTTTCTGTTTAATTTTATACATTCATGCATACATAGGTACACCCTTACACAAAGTATGTATACTATATACTACTGGGTATGCTAATTCTTCATGAATTTTTTAGCTTACATTCATCTTTTTTCTGCCTTACAATGTAGTTAGCTGGAGCTTGAAATTACCTAGCTGCCTAGATACATTTATCTAGCTACATTACGAATTGTATAATTTCCATCAAACCATTCAGCTTCCCACCTGATCCACACAGATCCTTTTGTGCAGCCTTCCCCAAGCCATGCTTCCCCAAGCCATGCTGCTTTACGGTCCTCGATCAACGCAGCATTTCTTGTGCATAGTCACGTACCTTTCTCAAACCACATGGAAGCTCTTAAGCCCCAGATATCCCCTTTCTAACCCATGCGCCCCCTCAATCTCCCCCACCTGGCAGCATGAGAAAGAAAGGAAGATGAATTGATTTCTGATGCTCCTGCCGGTTTCCCACAGAGAAACTCAAGGGGGAAGCTGCCAGAAAGTCAGAAGTCATTCCTGCCTCCACTGATTTTTTGCTTCATTCTTTTTATCTGTTTAGGCAGTTTATCAGTGGGCAGAGATTGTGTAGCATTCATATATGTATATGTACAAATATATACCAGCAGCTATATACCTACAGAAAATTCTTTAACCTCTCATTCTCTAAGAAACTATTTCCATGAATTTTGATAGTACTTGGGTTAATATTTTTGTGTGTTTTCCATACAATATAGAATTTTGAATTTGTTTTAAAAATCAATGTAAGATAGAATTTATTGGAAACAATTGAAATCTTTTCCAGCAAAGTTATTTTTGGAGTTCTTAATCATGGCTTTCTTTTCTTCTTCTTTTAAATGGACAGAAGTTGTTTAGCCACTAGATGGACTCCTAAGTCTGAATTACACTGCTGGGTATAGATCTGATTACAGAAAGTTTTCCATGAGTCTCCTAGTCTTCATATGTTTTAATATGAATTCTAGCATGAAGTAGGGGATTGGACTCTGTACTCTGACCTTTTCCAACATTATCATTCCTACAATGTAGGTTTACTGACAGATAAGGATTTTAGAATGAAAAATGATATAATAAGGGACAGAGCATCCTGTTTTTGTTATTATATCAAGATTATTATTTTTTTTACAAATGATGAGATAAATCATATCAAAACTGCTTCAAAATGTAGGTGGGAGATAATCTGTTTTATACCATGGGGGGGGAACCCTAAATTACTGCACATTTAATTTTTTTAAAGGTTTAAATACATTATGCTGAGGCTGAGTTGCCTTTCAGTCAATAGAAAAAGAGTTTAAAATTCATCTTAAATTTTATCTCGTTCAAATTAAGGACTTAGATATAGTATCTCAACTAAAAGCATATTGTTGTGGTCCTTTTGGATATAATTTACATAAGTCATGGACACGTTAGTGCATATCCTTTTATAATATATTTGAGGTTTTTGAAAGTTTTAGATAAAATAAATAAAAACTTATTCTTACATATGTAATATTTGTAGATCTAACATTAATTGTGGAAAATATTACTGCAAAATATAACACATTGTTTCTCTATAATATGGTAAAATGTATGATATGTACACATTTGAGATCTATAAATCCAAAAATTCATATATAAAATGAGGTAAATATATGAGGTAAATAAATGTAGAAACCATAATATTTTTAATTTAATATTAATATTAAATTATAGGAATGTTACACTGTCAATCAATTACTCTTTTTATTTACTTGTCTAGAATTGCATACATTCAGTTGTATTATATTTGTAAGAATGGATCGGCAAACTGTCCATAGTTACTAAAATGCTGAGATATATTTTTTTTTAATCTGCCACTTCTTGACAGCAAATTGTGTCTGTGTGTTTCTTTCACTTTTTTACTGTCGTTTACAGTAGAAAACTGACTTTTAAGTAGTTAATAGTGATCCTGCAGAGTGATTATCTAGAGAATCTGGAATAATTTACAGGCCACTAGGAGTTACTTAAAACTTTTACTAAAATGGATGAAATATTTATTTGGTTTTTTTTAACTTCATGCATGAATGGAATGATACTCTTATGTGTTTCCCCCCCTAACAGAGAAAAGGAGAGATCTACCAAATGGTAAGGTTTTTATTAATAACTATAACATGAACATCATTGTTACATAACTGTCATCTTTAATGTGCATTTTCTGAGAATGATTGGAATGCCCATATTTTCAATTGGCAATATGAATGCCACAGTGAAAACAATTTTAATTTTATTCTTGCAATATAAAACATGCATACTACTTGTATGAGAATATTCTAATCTTAGTCCTCTTTAACCTGTTTTTACATACTAACGATAAAATTGTTATAATTCAAAAATTCATTGCAAAATTTCAGTCGCTAAGTAGGACAAAAATCTGGATTTTTTTTGGGTAAGAATCAATTGGGACTTGCAAGCTGCTGTTGCCACATAAATATGTCTGTAATACAGAGTCCTTCACACACGGTCTTATAAAACTCAGTTCAAACAAAACTCTCAAGGTCTATAACGGAGCATGCAACCTTTGCTTTTTTCCAAAAGTTCTAGCACTAATTGGGATGAGGTGCTGTTTCAGTGTGATTGTTCCTCTTCTAGCTGCTACTGAGCTCTTGGCGAACCTCCAAGCTCCAGACAAGATTCCTACCAGTATTTGCGGCTCATCATAGCTTGTGGTCCTGGCAACTGAATGAAAATCCTCTTGCCCGCTTGCAATAGCTGCCAATCTCCAGATGCTGCCTACGCTTCCCTGTAGGCGCTTGTTTTCACCTTTCCTGCTATTTCACATCCCTCTTCCCACTCCCTCTTAGCATTGCTTTTTTGTAAGCTCAAAAGACTGGGTGGGGTGAGGCTGCCTCTGGAGGTCAGCATGACTTTGAAAATGCCAGTGTTGATCAATTAGCCAGGAAGTTGGAACAACACTGGCTTGGATGCCTGTGAGTAGAGTTCTGAGGGGATTTTATTTATTTATTTATTTATTTATTTATTTATTATTTATTTATTTATTTATTTATTTATTTAATTGATCAAATTTATATAGCATAAATATTTGAAGTGGACGGGAGAGATTGTCTACATGACTGCAGCTACTTTTGAAAAGAGCAGACAAGCAGCCCCAACCTCACTCCCTCACAGAACTAAATTGGTATTGAGTGCATTACAGATAGTCCTTGACTTACCACAGATTGTTTAATAACTTTTTTTTAAAAAAATTTTTTAATGTATTTGTTTCAACTTTATAATCAACTCAAGGTGGCAAACACCTAACCCTCTTCCTTCCTTCTATTTTCTCAACAACAACCCTGTGAAGTGAGTTGGGCTGAGAGAGGGTGGCTGGCTCGTGGCTCAAAGTCTCACCCAGTTGGCTTTTATGGCTAAGGCTATGAACTAGAAGTCATGCCTGGTGCTTTGTGACTTTCGACCTGTCCTCAGAGTTATAACTGTCACACCATCTCTGTGGTCACATGATTGCAATTCAGGCATTTGGCAACCATTGGTTGCAGCATATTGCTTCAATCACAGGGTCACAAATTGTGATCTCCCCAGCTAGATTCTAACAAGCAAAATCAAACGGGGAAGCAGGGTTAATCCATTTAACAATCACAGTGATTCACTGCATTAAAATTGGATCCTTATTTTGATGACTCACTTAATAACCACATTGCTTGGCAACTAGAATTTCAGGCCCAATTTGATTGTACGTCAAGGATTACCTGTAACCTATAAATTCTTCAGCTTTGCGCTTCCCATGCTGTTGGTAACAAAAAGAATACTGTGTATGAAGCATTTATTGAGAGTGAAAATGGGGATTTAACAATTAGTTTTTATATTCTGGAGTTGTATCATCCATTTTCAGAAACTGATTTATTGTATAAAAGACAACCCCTTTTGAAGAGTAGCTGGGGAATACCCAGGACCTCAGAAACATTTTATTTAAAAAAAACTACAACCTGAAAATGGAGAAAATATCAATCCAGTGGATATTTGTAGCAGCTGTATTGTCAAGTTGTTCAAAGGATGAACTCATAGATCTCTTTGTTCTTCGCTAACCTTTGCTGATGGAAAAGTGCTTATATTGTGATGGCAGGGATTTCTGTGTTGGATATCAATATAAGCAGCATTAGAAGTGGAAATTCCTTATATTTGTGTGTTCCTTATGGACAGTCAAATTCTAATTAAAGTGGATAGTTTGCTTAACAGACTAAAACTTTCTGTATATAGATAATTAATGGATATATTGCTAGTGAACAGTTTGATTATTCATTCCTAGTAATACATCAATGTAAGTCAACTAAATAGAGTGTCTAATTTCTGGGGGAAACTGCTTAGGACTGTACTCTAAAATAAGTTAGCTATTATGTGTATTCAAAATCTGTTTATAATTTCTGCATTTTAATCAAACATGAGATTGATACATTTTTCTGCACTCAAGAAGTACATTGTTATCACTGTTGGAGCAATTACTAGGTGATTCAAAAACTTCAAAATATATTCTTATGTACCTTTCTTTTATATATATATTATTTCCTTGTTTTCAAACATTCTACAATGCTTTTGAATGCTGAAATCAACATATTATCAAAAGAAAGAAAAATCAGTTCAAATCAAGTATACAGTCTAGTTGTATTCTTACAGGTCCAAGTCTGCCAATGGCAACTGTTGACATCAAAAATCCAGAAATCACTACTAATAGATTTTATGGTTCACAAGTCAACAATATTGCCTATACCAAAGAGAAGAAAAAAGGAAAAGCAAAAAAGAAAAAACTGACAAAGGCAGATATTGGAACTCCAAGCAACTTCCAGTAAGAATATCTATTTAATTTGTTAACATTTTAATTTTACAAAAAAAAATCCCCACAGATGTGTTTCTTTGCATCTCAGTAGAAAAACCAATCAGTTATATAATCCTATCTGCACAGCAAGAGTTCCCTGTATTAAGTGTCCTACAATAATTACCCTTCAGTGCTTCATTTAAAAATCAAAGCCTTGATGGCTTATGCAGTTAAATGAAAAAGTGTTAGTATAAGAAAACTTAATATTGAATCTACAGAAAGGAAGTGGAACAAAGAAGGGTGGTGAACTCTAAAAGAACACAAAACCAGTACAATTGTAAATTATGTAACTTTCTTTGAAAGCAATTCTATGTATAGTGCTTCCCTTCAGTTGAGAGTCTCAGCATTTGCTAATTTTAGGAAGGATGAATATCAAGGGGAGTATCTGATAAATTTATGGTTTAATTACTCCTGTCAAGAAAATTCTAAGCCATTTTGTAATCTCTGGAATTATTAAGTGTAGAATCCATTTCATTATTAGTTTTTAACATTTTCCATTTTTTCCTTGGATCAGGAAAATAATTATAACAACTGTTTATCAGCTTGCCAGTTATTTACTGTATTGTAGTTGTCTTAAACTCATGTACCTAAAGCTTTTTTTTTTCTTTTTTCCTCGTTTCCTTGTTTTCAGACACATTGGCCATGTTGGCTGGGACCCAAACACAGGTTTTGATGTAAGTAAACATGGTGAAAATTTATGTTAGTCTTTTAACATATGAAACTCTTGACGACTGATTTATTAGATGGACAGTCCTGTTCTAGAACAAAAATAGAAAAGTAGTTCAACTATGATCCATGTATATTATAGGTTCTTCTGCTTGAGCAAAGACCCCAAAGGTCACTTGCAGCTAATTTATTCACTTATTCATTCTGTTCTATCTATTTCATTCTATTTCTATTTGCTTTTAACAATTCAACCCAAATTTATTTCATTCACAGTTAGATAATAATAATAATCAGAAATTCACATGTCTCAGAGATTTCAGCATTGTTCACTTACTTTTACGTAGAATTCAATAATTTTTGGGAACATTTTTATACAAATTACGTCACATTTAGTCACAATAATGAATTTGCAATTATCTCTGATAATATTTCCTGTAGGTTAACAATTTGGATCCAGAACTGAAAAACCTATTTGATATGTGTGGAATTTCAGAGGCTCAGCTGAAAGACAAAGAAACTTCCAAGGCTATATATGATTTTATTGAAAAAACAGGAGGAGTAGAAGCAATTAAAAATGAGTTGCGTAGACAAGGTGAGTCTTCTTTTATTCATGCAGACTATTGATTATGGTTTTTAATCTCTACAGAAGATTTAGAATATTTAAATAGGGTAATTTTAAAAATGTTCTTGGTTGAAAAATATAGTTGCACATTTGTTAAAATACAATTTTAGTACTAAGTCACACTTGCAAATATATCACATTATGCTACAAGAGAATGTTTTCTATTACTTAAGCCACAAATTCTGTAGCCTATAAGATATTGCTGCAATTCATTTCAACAAATACTGTGATATTTCCCCAGTGGAACAACAAAGCCAAAAATAAGCTTTCAAATTTTAAAATATACCAAGTAATGTAAAAATATCTATATATTTTCATTCAATTACCATCATCATCCAATGGTTGAATATAATTTTATTGGAGGGCAACAAATAATAATTATAATAATGTTACAAAACTTAACATTGTATAAGCGCTGAATTCATTAATACTTTATCATGCTAAAGTGAGGGTCACGCAGTATAGTATCAGTCTCATTTGGTTGAATTTAGGATATAAGGGCACATGGTAGACTTCAGCAAAAGTTAATATATGCTACATTTATAATCTAGGCCCACCACGCTGCAGTGGTATGTATGAATTCTAGTCTTTTTAGTTTTCATATACCTTTTTACTTAATAGGAAGACAATTCCTACCCTCCAGTATAATTTAACTATGAATTAATAGTGTATACATGTGTTAGAGAGAGAGAAAGAATTATCTTACATTTTCTGTCAAAATAGGTGGTGGCTGCATTCATCCCTATTATGAAGGGTGAATGTCTTAACTGGATGGAAGGGAAGATTTGTGTTCCCTATTTAGTTATTTTCCCGTTTTTTCATGTCAATCCAGTCCCTCTTACCCTCTAGCCACATTAGTTTCTACTTTTTCACATTTTGGATGGAAAGAAAGAAAGGTAGTTTATATATGACCTTGTATATTCCTCTGTGAAAGGGAATGATTGATGCATCCACTTGGAATCCAGTTTGTTTTATAAATAGAATACCTTTTTCAGGGGCAATTACCTTGGATTAATTGGCTTGATTTAAAGTCCCTCCCCAGTTCCACCCACCCACCCAGTTTTGCCTTTTTTTTTAAAGTGTGGCTTCTAATAACATATTTGTCTAAACTTATATATGTGCATATATACCCATACAAACAGATGTGTCGGTGGCAGGAAAACTCCATGATATTTTCAGCTGTAATTGGCAATCTCCACTTGGAAAAGCGAGCAAGCATAGTACACAATCTTTTATCTGGATTCATAGGGTTGCCTCCTGTCCATTCTTCTTTCATAGTTGTCTTCCTTTTGAGTAAACATGGTATTAGCATTTAAGTTTCAGCTATGATTTGTATACATAACTATGCTAGGCACAGTGACACTCTAATCTTTCTAAGGATACTAACTGACTTATCTCAATACTTCTCAAATCCAGTATTTGCAGACTATGTGTAAATCTGGTACAATAAGAAACAATCACTGCTTGAGTGCTTGTATCTTGAGGTCTTGATTAAATTATCTCATGTAACTTGATTTTTTCGTACGTGTTTATATGTATTTTAATAGCAAGCCCCTCTACTTACAAATGACAATCAATACTAGTCGTAACTGAATGAAATGCATTTACCAATATGGCTTTATGACTAAACTGTTTATCATGTGCTTTGGACCCAGGAGTGGTGGGAATTGTGCATAAAAAATTGGGTGTCAAATATGTGCAACTTGGCTTAGGGTTTTCATTAGTCTGACTCTCCTGAAATGAAAAATACCAAAGAAGATGATAATGAAGCTTCACATTATGTTTTGCATTTTGCCTGCACGCTTCCTTGCTTTAACCACTTGGAGTTTTCTGCACATCTTATCCAAATTGATCTATCTACCTTTAGTTTCCAATTTATGGTCATTTACTGGATCTGTCTTTGAGCTATAACTGAACATAAGTCCAGCACTTCAACTGATCGTTTTATGGGGCTGGCGATTGAGTAATACGCATTTTGCCTTTCGTTTTAAATTTTATTGCGCTTTACATTTTTTCAGAATGACAAATGGGTAATACTAGAGAATATTTTTTCAAAATGAGATAAGAATATCAAACCTCTCCATAGATAAAAAAAAAAAACATTGGCAGCAGAATGTAACGTATAAATAAAAATTTTGCCCATTAATTATACTTACTAGATCGTAAAATAAAAGTTTGTGTTGTTACGATTGGCAAAAATAGGATTATCATCTGCTCTTTTTAACAGATTAAATGTGAGTGACAGAAAGCTAAACACAATTTAAGAGCATCTTCTGGGAATATGTGAAGTATGGATGGATGCTTTTTCAGATAATTGGCGTATTTTGAAGTACTGTCAGTCTTGGCTTCAGAGTGCTGTCTCATGGTGAATAAATACTCCTCTGTGTCTTTTGATTGTTTTTACTTTCAGCTCCACCACCACCTCCACCATCTAGAGGCGGTCCTCCTCCTCCTCCTCCACCACCGCCACACAGCTCAGGCCCCCCTCCTCCTCCTGCTAGGGGAAGAGGAGCCCCTCCCCCACCTCCTTCGAGAGCTCCAATAACAGCACCCCCTCCCCCTCCTCCTTCCAGACCTAGTACTGTAGTGCCACCTCCTCCACCAAATAGGATATATCCTCCTCCACCACCACTTCATTCATCTGCGCCCTCTGCCCCTCCCCCTCCCCCTCCTCCCCCACCAGGTGGCTCTTATGGACCCCCACCTCCCCCACCCCCACCTCCTGGTCCTCCGCCTCCACCTGGTCTTCCATTAGAGGTTGACCATCAGCTTCCAGCTCCTTCAGCAAATAAAGCAGCTCTTTTAGATCAAATAAGAGAAGGTGCCCAATTAAAAAAAGTAGAACAAAACAGTCGTCCAGTCTCGTGTACCGGAAGAGATGCACTACTTGATCAAATACGACAAGGTATACAGCTGAAGTCGGTGAGTATCGTTGTTTCTGGCTTCAACTTGATAGATTATTTTAAAGCCATGTTCCTCCGTAGGCAGCCCTCAAACTTAACAATAGCAATTGGGATTGGAATTTCCATAACTAAGAATTTCCATAACTGTTGCAAAGCACAACTGCATCACTTAGCACCGACAATTTTGCAGTCCTGGCAGCTGTCGCCAACCGAATCCCACAGTTGTTGGGCAAAAAAACTCCCTGCCGGCTTCCCACAAGATCTGGGGGAAGTCAGCAGGAAGTGGCAAGTCCTAGGCCGATAGACAGATAGGTGGCTGCTACTGGGTGGGGGAGGGTGTGATGTGTGAGGGGTGTGGGTCAGGGAGGGTGCAGGCAGATGCAAGAGGGTTTACAAGTTTTTGAAATTTGCTGATTGATTATTACTTCCAAATTATTGGACAAAAATCAACTGCCTCTAAATTAAACCAATAATGAAAGAAAATGGTAAAATATAGCAAGGAAGATTTCCACAAACAAAATCATCTTATATACTGTACCTTCTGCAAATATGAATAATAACTAAATGAATTTGCCAACGAAGTAGAGTTGTCCTTTCTGTGCTCTAGATGAGATGAACCAGGAAACAAAAAAAGGCAATTTAGCTCTTAAGTTTTGAGGTACATTGTTCACCTTCTCCTGTTCAATTTATCTTTTCTCTAGTTGTTGTTTTTTAAGCGGGCTTAATTTCTTCAAAAAAGGTTCATTTTGGAGCTTTTTTCAGGGTTGCTGATGTTTAATGTTTGTTTTATCTTTATGTACAAAAATCTGCACCCTAAGTATCAAAAACTACTACCTTGGAAGTCTAAAATGTAGTTGATTTTAAATATCTAATGCTTTTATTAGCCTGGTTTTATAGAACGTCTCATATTTTACCATCTGTCCCACTTTAGGCATAAAATCTAGATGAGTGACTTTGGGATTAACTGGGGCATGGCACGAAAATAAAAAAGGCACAAAAGTAGATAAATTCCCTTTAATACCTCCAACTTGACCCCCAATGTCCAGTTATTCTCGGTTGGAGATCAAACTCTTCCAAAACCAGTCTACAAAGGGAAGAAATGCAGTCCAAACCCAAAGTACAGATAAATCAGAAATTAAAAAAACCAACACAAACCACGCTGAAGTAATTAACACGACAGGCCAGGATAATTAAATGGCAGACTTCCAAAAGATAACGAAGCACACACAGTTGGGAGGATGCCAAAAACCAGATAAGCCTCGACAAAGATAATGCACGCTTTGTTTCCAGCAAGGTGCAGTGTGCAAACGCCCTTCTTATGTGCTGTTCTCCCAGCTGCAACTAATGAAAGGGATCAGGGCCTTTTTCTCTCCTGTAAGCCACGTTGTTCCCTTCTCCATTCCTCCCTGCGTGCCCTAGGAAAAAGAGGGGGTGGCCCTGGGTCTTTCTCTGAATGCCCAGCCGGACTGTATCCTTCCCCCATTTCTTCCCCAACCACTGGAGCCACACTCCCACTCCCTGTCAGCTGCTCAATCTCCAACAAGGGCATGACAGACTTTGGTCCAGTCTGTATCCCTCCCCCCCTCTTCCCCCCCCTCTTTCTTCCCCCTCCTCCCTCTCTCTCTCTCTCCTCCCTCAACCACCTCACAGAGCTCATTAGGGACAATAAGAGGAAGAAGGCACATTAGGTATGCTGCTCCTCTTGAGTTATTTATAAAACTGATGAAGGAATATATAAAAATAAATACTTCAAGCTTCTGAAAAATACAAAATGTTTACTAAGTGCTGTTGCATTCATTCTTACATATTTAATATTGCCTAAGGTATCTGATGGCCAAGAGACCATAACAGCTACTCCTGCACCTACGTCAGGTATTGTGGGTGCACTAATGGAAGTTATGCAGAAAAGGAGCAAAGCCATTCATTCTTCAGGTAGGTCAAAAAATCAACATTTGATTTACTCCAGCACCATCAAGTAGGAAAGAACTTTTTTAGCTTTTAGCTTTGCAGTAGTACTAGATGTTCAGCATCTTCTGAAGCAAATTCTAATCTGTTTTATTCTCTGGAAAGTTTCATGAAAAGGATAATCTTTTAATTTTGGGTCATTAACATCCACAAAGCTGAATGTTTAAGAGATGATTTAAGAGGGCACGTTCTGGCTTATGGAGCAATAATAGATCTCCAAGCTAAACAATCAAATAAATGTTTAACCACTTTGATTAGTTTTGCTCTGTTATCTCTTAGGAAGGAAGGAAGGAATTCTGTTTTTGAAATGAGACTAAAACATTGCATAAGAGGAAATGAAAAGAGAAATGATGATTCAGGAAATAGGTTTCATTATTGATTAGATTGGCAAATTATTAAGAGATACTCATAAATCTAGTGAGCTCAGTCTCCAGCTTTGGGATATGTTTTGTCAATACACAAGTACTTAGCCAAACATTAAAGTTTAATTAAGATTATATCCTTTTTGCATAATGAATAATTTATCACTTTAGCAGTCAGATTAACTGGGTGACCCTTTTTAACACCAAACGTAATTTTTTTTTACTCATGGGCATGAGTTTTTAACCTATGCTTCCCTTTTCCACAATCAAAACAGAAAATAGTTCTAAAACCAGAATCCCACACTTTGATCAATTAAACTTAAATTCAATCATTCGCTTTTTTTTCTCCCAACAAGTTGACAGAGAGTCACTGAAAGTAGGGCAATCCTAAACCTCAAAAAATTGCTTCATTAAGGCCTTCGCTTATGTACAGTATTAGAAGTCATGTTTGTGCCTTTAGTATGTGATTGTTTCATCTAACACGTAGATCCTAATTTGCATAGAAGATTACATTTAATGGTACAAATACTGGTTACCCACCATAATAATTTTGTCAATATTTGCCTTAGTTATAAGGCTTTTTAAGTTTTCTTTCCAAATAACTATTTTTCTGTCAACAGATGAAGATGAGGATGAAGATGATGAAGAAGACTTTGAAGATGATGATGAGTGGGATGACTGATCAATATATTATATCTTATATATATTTTTACGGTGAAATACTAAACTACTTTCTGTCTATGGATTCTGTAAAATTATCATGTAAATGTTTTACCAATTTACTGTATATTTTTGTTGCCTTTTGCTTTTTTATTAATCTGTGCAATACCTCATTTAATCTGTAAAGGTTTGTCATCTATACAAGGCT
This sequence comes from Bungarus multicinctus, assembly GCA_023653725.1. Lineage (NCBI taxonomy): Eukaryota > Metazoa > Chordata > Lepidosauria > Squamata > Elapidae > Bungarus > Bungarus multicinctus. The sequence goes on along the minus strand of CM042848.1, from coordinate 9,415,077 downwards.
ACTCCCTTCTTAATATGTAAAAGTTTACATCGGATGCCTAGTGTACATGTGAATACTTTCCATTCCATCAATAAGGGAGCTTTAATGTAATCTCTGAGATTGACAAACACACCTTAAATGTATTTAGTTATAATTGCAAGAAGGAAAACACTATTTTCATACCCTACTTTTTCTGTATCTAGATTTTCTTATTAAAACCTAATATAGCACTACATACTTTAAGCAATGCAGCTCCTAGTTTTAGCTTCTTCATCTGGGAAACTGTGCTTCATGGATGAGGCTGATAAAATGATGAGCATTTCAATTCATAACACTACCATTCAGATTTAGTCTTCAAGCTGTAAAGCAATCACTAGAAAAATTAAGTGATCATGAAAATTTTCCCTGATCTGAGGATTGTTGCCTGTATCGGAGCTTTGATACCTGAATACTGAATTTAAGAATAGTCTGTTTGGTCAATAAATCTGATAGAAACCACCTTTGTGACTTTTCCCAACTGTTGTTCATGACAAAGAGGAGTTTACTGCAGTCGTTATTTATTTTTATATAAGGTTTTTTACTGAAGGGCTGTAGTTGATGTTTGCTTTGAATAATGGTTGTAAATTATTTTTTTTTTTAAATGTAGGGCATTGGTATGCTAATAAATGAACTTAAGTAGTGTAACTCTGCAGTTTTCATGGATTATGGGATATGTCAACACAGTTAGACACTGAATCCTATAACTAAAATAAATAAGAGATGGCGCCTTAAACCTATACTTCATTGATTGTGACAACACTAAATGATAAATATTGTTACAAGAAGGCCAATGAGCATCTTGCTGATGTTTCCATTTTTCTGAACTTGGCCTCTGTTTGTGTCATCCAGATGAGTGGGTGGGCACTCGTCCATCAAATACAGTATTTCTCATGGGCTCCTATGGCTATTCAAGCATGTAGGTCACTGTTGCCTTGTTTCCTTTTGACTAATTTTCTAGACTTCAAGGCAAGAGTAAAGAGAGCTAATTGAACTATTTATCTTTTGCTTTGAGGAGAAGAGATTCACTACTACAAGGTTTATAAGCCACTGTTTTTTATATATACCAAATTTGCACATTGCAGTATTTCACTAGAAATAAGGGATATGATCTTAAAAGTTGGGTGGTCCTGCATTTGGAATTGCATTCCAATATATGATGGGAAAATTTGAATTTTTAATTTTAATTTTTCATCTTTACTAGGAGACTTAATATTTGGACTATCTGCTTATTTTTCATGCAGTATTGCATTTAAGATAAGCCTTATCAATGCTAATACTCTACTCAAAATAAGAATACACTTAATAAATGCAGAAGGTTTCAAGTGAGATATACTTGGAGGACAATTAATGCCTGCTTGCTTCCTTCTCCATTTTTCTTCTATCCATGACATATTGGATGGAATTATCTTTATTGAAATCCAGTGTTGGCCTGATCTTGGCAGGCTGGACCTGCATGATTTGGCCTGGATGTTTAATGCAGTTATAATGTATGTCTAGTATTTGGGTTTTTAATCCTGTAACAAGGATGGGATTTAAAGAGTATGTTGATGAAAGATGTGGTAAGCAGAAGTTAAAACTATTCCAAAGGAAATAACTTTAATTTGCAAAACCAAGTTGGAAAGGAACATTTTCACAGTATCTTCATTTCAGTTGTATCTCTGGCGCTGCTTTGCGCTAGAACAACTTTTCAGTTAGCATTGCTGCTAATGGGCTTGAGGATTGTGAGTATGTAATTATGCTATAGAGATGGGTTAAAAGTTATGCACATGACAGAAAATGTTAGTGGCCTACAGTACATCTTGTAGGCTTTCCACTCTAGTTTCATAGAGGGCATTTAAAGAGTTGATATTGCTCAATTGGTCTTCAGCAATATTACTTGTAAATTAAGCACATGCTTCTAAAGTTGGAAGAGTTTGAAAAGAGATACTATTTTGAGGATACTTGTGTAATCCATTAATCACTTACCCAATACTTCCCCCTCCCCATAGAAAGTATATCTATGTTATTGCACAAACATTCAACTGTTTTGCTTTCAATAGCATATTGTATGGTTTTAATTTAAAGCATGACCGCAGTTACAATTAGATTTAAGGTCACAGCTGCATGTTTCTACTTTCTTGCTCTCAGTGTGGGCAGGAGGCAATGCCTCTTGTCATTGCATCACTACTGCTAATTCTTGCAACCAGGGCAGCCTTTCGCATTGGTTAAATTGACTGTCCGCGTAGCCTTGCCAAAGTAGTGAATGAGCCTGAGGACTGCCTCTGAACATTGCGCTTAGACAATAGCATCTAGCAACTTGTACTCTGAAAACTTCTCAATCATTCAGTTTTCCATTTCATCAAATTGAACTTCTTGGTATGTGAATTTCCTTTTTGGCTCTTCTTTTTTCCTCTTCTTTGGAAATGTACAGTGAATAGGATGTTGCACTGGTGGCAAATCATCATGAAGCATAATAAAATTAATTTGTCTCAGTTTAATAGTATGGTGTGACTTTTATGACTTCACTTAAAGGATGGTTGTGTTGCTCAAAAATTGTTCCAGATATTTCCTTAAAAATAGGTCAACAAATAACTTACATGTTTATAAGCATTATAACGGACTACACACTGGCACACATTAAAAAATGAAATTCTGTAGAAAGGATCCTGATTATTTTGTTTCATAGTAAACAAGTATCCAACAAATATTTTAAAACAATAGTTCGTTTTGTTTATAGCATGCCAGGGGAATAATTATAATACTAATTCTCTGAATAATAGTAATGACAATATAAATGCCAGATTATTGGACCACAGTTCTTAGAATCTTCAGTGAAGTTAGTCATAGCTTATTTAAAATTCTGGAGGTTGAAAACCAACGCACACAAAGTGACCAGTTGAAGAAGTCTATAGGCCTTAAACCAGGGATTCCTAAACTGGGGATAATTAGAGTGAGACATGAGGTCTCACTCTCCCTTCATCTCTTTTCTGAAGAACAGTAGAATGGAAGCCATCAATATCTGGGGGGGGGGAAGGGGTGGGCACATCATTCCAAACAGTAAAGTTTGCAAAAATAACTGAATATTTTTTCCAAATAGGCCACTGCAATCTATAATTACTAGTGCCGTGATAGCAAATCTATGGCACACGGGCCACAGATGACATGCAGAGCTATTTGTGCCGGCACACGAGCCGCAGGCAAACTTACCTCACTAGGCATGCGTGTGCCTCACAACTGATTTTTGGCTGGTTTGAGGCCTTTTTTGGCCTTCCAGAGGCTTGGAAAAAGCCTCTGCAGGCTGAATAGGCCCGTTTTGTCCATTTGACGAAATGGGCCTATTCGGCCTTCCAGAGGCTTTTTTTCAAGTCTCTGGAAGGCCGAAAAAGGCCTCAAACTAGCCAAAAATCTCTCTGAGGCCTGGTTTGAGGCCTTTTCAGCCTTCCAGAGGCTTGAAAAAAAGCCTCTGCAGGCCGAATAGGCCTGTTTCGTCGCTTCCTGTAATATTGGATAATCTGTTAATTTTCATTACAAAAAGCCTCCAGACACCGCATCTTTTTTTGTGGGTGTGCAGCTGGAGTCCAGCCGCACCGGGGAAAAAATGGTGGCTGCAGGCATTCGTGACAAGAGCAACATGGGCTGGTGGGGAGCCCAGCAACAATAATGGCTCAGTTCTGACTTGCCTTCCCTGGCAGGCAGCTGTGGAAGGAAGGTAAAGTCATGGCCATGGGAAGACAAAACAGGCGTTTGTGGGGGAGGAAACGGAGATTAAGGGCCGGGCCCTCTGAAAGGGGAAATGGGGTGATGCGTGCAGGATTAGCCCAGGCCTTTGATAGATTAGGCCAGGCCTACCTGGGCAGAAAATAGATAGGTTAAGGAAGGGATAGAAAGAGAATGAAAGAGAAAAAAGGGGGTGGGAAGAGAGAGAAAGAAGGAACAGACAAAGAAAGAAAAGGAAAAAGAAAGGGAGAGGAAGAAAAGGGATAGAGAAAGAAGGGATGGAAGGAAGGGACAAAGGGAAAGGGAGGGAGGAGGAAGTGAATGGGATACGGAGGGAGGGAGAGAGGGAGAAGGAAGGAAGAGAAAAGGGAAAAGAGAAGGAAAAGGGATAGACAAAGGGATGGAAGGAAGGGACAGAAAGAAAAAGAAAGTGAATGAGATATGCATGGATAGATAGATACAGGGAAGGCGGGAGGGAGGGAGGGAGAGGAAAAGAAGGAAGGAAGGACACAAACCCTGGCTTCAGAAGACTTTGAAACAGCACAGCAATCTAGGGCTGACCTGCAAGGGATCTCGGAGGTGATCTAGTCCAACCCCATGCACCAGCAGGGTTAGAAGGGTGTGTGTGTGTGTGCATGGCTGTCAAACCTCCAAAAACAGGTCAAGTACCTCTGGGGAGATCAATCATAAAACACTTGCTAAGCAACCGGCCATTAAGCGAGGACCACTTGCATTTGATTTGCCAGTCACATGGCCACCTGGCCACACCCACCCAGTCACATGACCACCAAACCACACCCAGCTGGTCATGTGAACAAGCCATGCCTACCCAGTCACATGACCACTAAGCTACCCCCCCACTCAGTCACATGATCACCAAGCCATACCCACAAATTAAGCCACGCCCACAGAACCTGTTGTTTAAAAATTTGAATCTCACCCCTGATTTTATGGCACTTGATACTTCCTCAACTAGAATATCTGGCATTTCCTCTTTTGTGGGTGTTGTTACTTTTGAGTGATCTTGATCTTTGTATAGCTCAGCCATCTTCATGTTTTAATACAAAACCATTCTTTCTTGTATTTATAAGCTTGCACTTTGCTCTATTAATCCCTTTGTTTTCTTCAATTGCCCTTTTCACAAACTTCATATTAAACTGACACATTTCTTTTTGGATATGTTTTCTTATGGTCTTGCAAAGTTCAACATACTCCAATTTATTAATGGAACTTCTTATATTCTTCACTGTCACTTTTTCATTAAATCAATAGTTCCATCAGATATTTTTTCTGTATCAAGAGGTAGTGCTATAGATGTAGCAGATTCAAGTATGTTTTTGACTATTTGTCAAATATTTTGGTCCATAATGTTCATCTCTTCCAAATCTTGCAAAAGAGCAAATCGATTTGACAGATTAATTTCAAAATTGCAATTCTCCTCTAACAGCTTATCTTTATTTTTGTTTTTCATGACATTATCATTTTAAGTATAAGAATGCATAAATCTATATGGGGTTATTTGTAGCATATAAATAATAGGTAGTTTGGTAAAAAGGAAAGTGCATTTAATATTTTGGTGTGAGTCAACTCAAAACAGGTTGCTGGATATTTTTTTAAAATATTTTAACCTAAGCTTTTCTATTATAAATTCTGGGGCTATGACACATGTGATTCCTCCTTATCTTGCCAGGTCTCTGCTGTAACCTAAGTCTGCTATTCTCACTCTCTGCGGCAACAGATTGTCTGTTTGGGCAAGAAAGCCAGGGTGATAATGCCCACTACCAACGAGAGAGTAGCTCAGATGTGGAGAATTCGGTGACCCTGATTTACTAGAGGGATTGATGTGACCATCATTTAATGTTCCCTGCAGGCTTCTCCAAAGAGAGATACCAACTTTTAATCCTGGGCAGCTGATGACAGCCTAACCTTATCTGCTGCCTGGCTCTGCTGTAGTTCACTCATATCCTGCAATCCATCAACTGCTCAAGTGATTTCCCAGAAGTATGGCAGAGCAGACAGAAGGGCTAGGTGCATTTATGCAGAAGAAGAAAATGCTTGGCAGTCTTTGTGAGTTTGTCTGAGGTTATTTTGCAAAATTGTCCAGGGCTGACCTTATCTGGGCTTGGAAGCTAAGCTGTGCCTGATTAGAACAGGTGGAAATCTTAGGTGTGTAGTTTGAACTAAAAAAATAGAAAACACATAGACTTACATTCAACAGCACAAACTGTTTTTGTTGTCACCCAGAAAATGGTATACTCATGTCCATGAAATCACTAGGGCTAATTGTAATATTTTAATTTGATTTTTATCTCACCTTTATTACTTTATAAGTAACTCAGGGTGGTGAACTTATCTAATACTCCTTCCTCCTTCTATTTTCTCTATAACAACAACCATGTGAGATTGAGTTGGACTGAGAGAGAGTGACAGGCAGGGATGGGATTCAAATTTTTTAACAACCGGTTCTGTGGCCGTGGCTAAGTTGGTGGGCGTGGCTTGGTGGTCATGTTATTGGGGGTGGCCAACTCAATATCACTCACATCAAGGCACGTGTCTCCTCACCTGGCCTCTCATGACTGTGGGGATGCTGCAACAGTCGTAAGTGTGAAAAATGGTCATAAGTCATTTTTTTTAGTGCCATTGTAACTTTGAATGGTCACTCCACACAAGCAAAGTACCAGCAAAGGAGGAAAAAAACCTCCAGAGAAGTTCCTGAGACAGGAAGTCTAGTCCTGCCAAGAATGTAATAAGGGTTAACGGAGAGGCAGTTTCTGTAAGCAACACCAGAATGTTTCCTTCCTACCTTCTTACAGGATTAGGCCAGTAATTTCTTCTAACAATTAGTTCTCTGAAGTGCTTAGAATGTTAACAACTGGTTCTAGCGAATAGGTGCGAACTGGTAGAATCCCACCCCTGGTGACAGGCCCAAAGTCAACTAGCTGGCTTTCATTCCTAAAGTGGATTAGAGTTTATTGTTTCCTGAATTCTTCTCCCGCACTTAATATTAAATTGCTCCAATTATGATTATGTTAGTAAATAGCCACTATACCAAATTGGCTAAATTATGATTATGTTAGGTAAAGCTAGTTATGTGTGTGAGAGAGAAAATAACAAGTTGGTAGCTAGAGCATTATAATCAAAGCCTGCCACTTTTTATCTGCATGTGCTGTTGACCCAATGATTATGCTTTGGATTACAGCACTATAACACAATCCTGGGCCAGGTTTTTTTTGTTCTTAGGCAAACCAGAGAAAGAGATTAGTGCTCAGAGTGGGACTTACTTCAGAACAAGCATTACTTTGTGCTGTAACACTCCATTTTTATTGCTAGGTCAGTAACGTTTTTCTGCTTGAGACCCAAGAACCAGTTAAAAGCCATATTTTCTTACATTTGGTTTCATCTAACCATGCTTTAAAGTTTATGCAGCAACATTTTAAATGATTCACCCAAGTTATGCCCTTCTCTGGAAGTCTGCAATCAAAGAATGATTTATTCTAAGGGATGTCTAACTTTGGGCCCAGCTCTTCCAACCCTGCCAAAATGCAATTTCAATAATGGAAATAACCACCCATTACAATAATGGAAATAACCACCCATTACAAGTTACCAACTTTTTTTAGGGCAATTCCTTGACTTAGCCATATTCCTATGATTTACATCTTTTTCTGCAGCCTTGTTTAATCTTATGGTCTTGTTTATAACACATACCTGCTATTCCATGTACACACAAGAACACCCCCCCCCCAAAGAGATACTGCAATAACTTTATAATAATTCTTCCCTTCTATTCTCCAAATGCATAATTTTGCCAAGAATTAGTTTATAAGAGAAAGAGCTGAGTAACCACTGTTGGTCTGATTGAAATTCCCACCTGAATCAGATCTAAGGGCAATCTAAACTTCGATTTTCAAAGATCATGGGTGGTTCAAGGTTGCATAAAATCTATTGTTTTCGATCAATTTGCTTTGCAGATTCCAACAACATTGCCTTCCTTAATGAGGCTTTCTGACTGCAGATCAAGAGCCCTTGAAATTTTCAAAGAACCCTGAATTGTACAACTGAAAGAACTGCATTTATAAAAAAAAAATATTGATATTTTCAGCCTTGAAACAAGAAGAAAACAATTTAAAACAAAATCCCCTTTCTTGATTCCCCCAATAGACTCTTGTTCCTTTTTATTTGTTTATTTTGCCCACTACTGAGTTTTGACCACTTAATTTAAGCTACCTGGAATGAATTATACTTGATATCTCTGTGCAATATTCATGTAACTGATTGTTCATAAAAATTTGCAGAACTTCTTGTGTTGGAATTTATCTGCCATTAGACCAACATAAATTGGGTATGAGATTTTATCCAAAGTGGTGAGCAAAAAAAGGAACATAAGGCCCCCGTTATAACCCTTATTAATTGTGGAACCAATCTGAATCTCTGCCAGGGTGTGCTTGAACTATAGCCAGGTTGTCACAGCAGCTGTTATTTGATCATTGCCACAAGTATGACAACTAGCAGCACTGCATAGTCCAAGAACTAGATACAGAATTTAGTCATCTTAGTGCACAATTTTCTATGAACAGCTGTGCTGTCATTTTAGAGGCTAGGAGTTCTTCCAAGAAACACAAGGACAGCGCTTCAGATACGACCTTTCAGTTTTATTCTACTCTAGCCAAGGTTCTAATTTTGTGCTATCTATTTTACATCATTGGAAAGAAGAGAGGGAAAAATAATCTACTTCATTACAGCCCTAATGATATACCGGTAATGCCTTTATTGGAAAGTTTCCCTGTGTGTTTGAGTGAAAAAGTGGCCAGCAGAACAACAAAGGGACTTGAACTGTCAACTACATCTGACCTTAGGATGGCCCCAAGCTCTGAATACAAATGAAAATGCAACTGGAACAGTAGCTGAGAGATCTTCACGCTGCACCATATCTCACATTTTTATACCATACAGTATTAGCAACCAAAAGTAAATATAAAGTAATATTTATTCAATCTCATATTCATGAATCTCATATTCACGAATCTCATATTCATGAGTCTCATATTCATGAGCCCATCTCATATTCATGAGTCAAAACTAATTAGTCTATCTAATGAAGAATATGTTGGCCCAATTGAGAGGTAGATTTGGTCATAGGTTTGGTCAATTTATGACCAAAATTGGGATCAGAATTTCCATTGCTAAGCAATGCAGTCGTTGAGTTGTATCCAATTTTATGGCCCTTTCCCCCATAGTTATTATGCAAATCACCATGTTCTTAATTGAATTATGTAATTGGTAAGTAAATCTGGCTTCCCCCATTGATTTTGCAGGTTGGAAGCCCTCTGGGAAGGTTGCAAATGGACTGGAAGACATTGCAGCTGAATTACCTGAATTTTGATCATGTGTGACCACAGGGATGCTGCAAAAATCATTATTAAGTGTGAGGGTTGGTCTTTAATAAAGTACTGCTGTAAATTTGAACTATCATTGAACAAATGGTTATAGTTCTTCTGAATATTACTACTTAAATTATTTTTATGTAGTAGATTTCTAGCATAGAACTTGCAAAGCAATAAAACAAAAGTAGCAAGTGGCAGCAGGGAGCCAACCTTGGTAGAACTTGTAAAAAGTTAAGCAGGATTGGAACTCATTAGCACTTGGATTAGACACCATCAGAAATAGCTTACACTTGGAAAATACACTTCTGAAGAAGACAATGGCAAACTCCTTCCATGTCACTGCCAAAAAAACCTGCATGAACATGTTGAATTCAACTTGAAGAAAACTTTACAATTGTTACAGAAAAACTAACTAAGCTTCGTTGCCCTGATAGTCAAAATCATTAGCTTGACAAATCATATTAGACATTTTATTAAAGCATTTAAAAATAGATTTTAATACAAATCTATGTTAGAACAGTACAACTTTTAATCTATGACTCTACAAATATACTCCTTAACAATGTTTATTAGAATTTAGTATCCAAAAGTACAATACTTTGCATAATGATGGTTAGTAAGGTCATATTTCATGCATATCATATTCATTTCAGTTTAAATAATTAAATTATGATTTTATATGGCAACCCCCCCCCCCCCCCCATCTTTTCAGGCTGTCTTTTCAGGCTGATATCTTCTCAACTGAGACTGTGTTCTCGGTATAAAATGTGAATTATGACATCCAAAGCCACCTGTTGGGTCACGTGGCACAAAATATTTTTTTTTCCTAAGATAATTACAATTAGTCCTTGCTTACCGACTGCAGTAGGAACTAGTAACTCCATCACTAAGCAGTATGCTTGTTACGCATGATATCATGACTGTGATTTGCAATTTCCTGATGGCTTAGCCATTGACGTTGCTTGTTGGAAGCTGCTATGAAGGTTGCAAATGGTGATCATGTGACCGTAGGACTTTGAGTCGGTTAACAAGAATGTGACGGTTACAACTTCAAGAGCAAGCCATAAATCTCTATTTTCAGTGCTATTTATGTACAATTCCTGGACAAGTAATTAGTAGGTGAGTGTGCTACCTGTATTGCATTGATCCATTATGGTGAGCAGTAAATTCCTCTGAATACACTTGGACTTAAATGTATAAAAAATATAGGATTAAGCTGATACTGCTACTCTTTTTGCTTAATCCTGTATCAATAATGCAATCTAGATAAGCATCTGCATTGGATGGATAGAAGAATGAAAGAAAACATGAAAGTGTATTGCAATATTGTATTCTTTAGAAGTTCTTTAGCTTTATAGGCTACAAATATGGAAAGAAAAGGGGATTTAGGTGCTTTTACAGAATTTGCAAAGACTCTTCCTATAATTTTCTCCTAATCACAGGAATGACTCCAAGAATAATAAGAGGCAGCAGGAGCACCGCTGAAATGTTTTCCCCAACCTCATTTGTTTCCAAACTATTGATCACAGAAAAAGTACCGTGAAAGCACATACTTTTGCAGACTCTATGCCAGTGATGGCTAACCTTTTACAGTTCCCGTGCCGATAATTGCGCCCAATGCCCAGAAGGCAATGCATGCTGGGGTTCCCCACACACCCCTGTGCATGCACGAGCAATCGCCCCCATGCACCATCCATCTGCGCATGCGCGTGTGACCACCCTGTGCACTGCATGTCTGCGCATGCGCACGGGTCTCCCACACAACCCTGGGCCCCCCATGCATGCTTGCCAGATACCCGACAATCAACTGTCGGGCGGTGGCGGCGTGCGCGCATGTGCAGTGGGACTCTTCCAGGCGAGCTCTCGCATGGCATCAGAATTGGCTCAGCGTGCCATTTCCGGCACACGTGCCATAGGTTCGCCAACACGGTTCTATGCATTCCCAAATTAGTTATTCTATAATTGCCTGGTACACACATAGTTATGTGCTTTTTCTCCCCGCCTCTCCTGGAGATTAAACAAACAAAAGAATTCCATCTAGATTGTTCTCATGTTACGACAGCAATTGAGACTGCCATTTCTGTCAGTAAGCAATACAGTCTTAAAAGCACGATGGCATATGACTGCATTGTTTAACAATGGCATTCCCAGTTGCCATCATAATTCAAAGATCGTGCTGGTCATTAAGAGAGAATCTCCTGTGACTGGAGTCAAGCGGCCGGTGGGAAGAGTTTTGAGCAGGTGGAGGAGGGCTGCAGGCTGAACAAATGAACAGAGAGTTTCTATAGTATAGAGTGTCGGATCCTTGCATTCTTGTACTTCATAGTGAGGCTCCTTGAGGGGGAAGCAGTGGGAACAACTTACAGAAACAACTGACTAACCTTTCCTTCTGGCCTCCTCCTTGACTTTGCTTGTGGGAAGGCAGCAGAGAAGATCATAAATGGAGGTCATGTGACTTGCTGTGTCATAATCACAAGCCGGGCTCCAGAGCACCCAGATCATGATCACATGACCACAGCTACACTATGTTCTGACCAAGGCTTCCTGAGACCGTAATTAAGCATACGCTTAAGTCAAAATTTTAATTCTTGTTTTATTTCAACGCTGGGAATTATGTTCATTCCCAGCCCGTAAGGAGTCCCAAACAGTCCCTCGAGATAAGCACCCACCTTTATCTCCTTTGAATTGCTGCCAACAACTAAAGGGCCAAATTAACTGAAAAAAACAAAAAAACAACCAAAGTACAAAGTCCACACAGAGCTTCAAAATTGAATCCGAACAGAGCGAACGACTTTGCTTCCTGCAAAGGTTTCTCTACCTTTGCACCTCCTTTATCCCTTAAGAGAAGGGCAGTTACCTCCAAGCCTTACTCCTGAGTCGCCCCTTTTGTCTCGGCTGGTCTTGCCTTCTAGCAGCTCTGTGCATACACGCACTGGGAACAAGCTCCCCTTGTTCCTCTGCCTTGTTGCTGCCAGACTCCGGAGGCTCCAGAGTCAGCACCCCACTCCCAGATGGTCCTGGCCTCATCTCTGCTTCTGGGTTTTCCTCAGACTCTCAGACTGGTCCCCGTTCTTCCCCACTGTCCAATTCTGCTGCCATCTGCACAGGTTGCTGGTGAACCACAACATACTGGATAGTCCAAGAACTGGTTGTTGAGTCCCCCTTGTTTAAGCAGCATTGTAACTTTGAATGGCTACCAAATGAACAGTTGTAAACCCAAGGATCCCTAGTCTTGAAAAATTGAAATTAAGGGAAGTTTCACAAAGTGATCAAGGAGGGGATCATTTGCTAGCTTCTGCAATTTGGAACATGTATTAAACAGCAACGTTTTCAATAGCGAGCATGCTGTGAATGGCAACATGGTTTTTTTTTAACATGTTTTTAGCGATGCCTACTATGGTCTTCCACCGTGTATGTATTATTTTGTGGATAGCAAATTCATTTCCAACATCTATTAAGTGGTTAAAAGAATCGGGCATTTAATAAACATGGTTCTCCTTGGTTTATTTGTTGGGTATAATATTATTTCTTCTTCAAGGTCTTAATAATGCAGTACTGTATAGCCATAGTTATATTGGTTTGATAGATTGTTTATTATATACTTGGTTTCTCACCAAGGTTTATATGCATCTCCAACCAAAAATGACTCTGAGCAGATCAAACTCCATTCTGGGCATGGCTCCACTTGATCTTCTAAGCCAGGGGTCCCCAAACTTGGCAACTTGAAGACTTGTGGACTTCAACTCCTATGCTGGCTGGAGAATTCTGGGAGTTAAAGTCCACAAGTCTTAAGATTGCCAAGTTTGGAGAGCTCTGTTCTAATCTTTTGCCAGGGTCTTCATGTAAATATGAACCTGGAGAGGGGAAGCTGCCAAACATGTCATAATGAGCAGACCAAGGAGAACCATTGCAAGCAGTAGATCTCATATGCAATCCTCAAAGGCAGCCCAGAAGAGACGGTGATATGAAAGGCCACTAAATCTAATAATTCTCTCTAGGTGAAAGAGAAATAGAAAACTGGTAAAATTAACTTGCTAGTGCAATTTTATCTAGCACCATCTTCAAGAAAATCACTGGGATGCTTCACCTATGTGTCATCAGTCACTAGATATCTGCAATGTCCAATCATCGATCTTGTTAATCCCTCTTGTGAAATGAAATTCTTCTTCTTCTTCTTATCAAATGTGTTCTGATATGACAGACTATAAATAAGGCTCCACTTGACTGGGGAAACCAGTTCTTGAATTCTATAGCTGTTGTTTACACCTGCGACCATGGACACAGAGCAAAGCACCAAGCATTTCTAGACTTTTTCATGTAATGATCATAACAGCACACAAATCCTCACAAAATCTTCAGCATAGAAAGATTCTTCTCAGACTATCACTTAGTACTCCTTAACTCATATAATATTTTTCACAACAACCAAGACAAATACTTGTTTTTTTTTTTCCACTTGGAAACTCAAAACACATTTATTGCAAATGGATGATGCAGGCAAAGAAACACAGAGAATTGTAAAGGTGCTTTTTTAATAGAAAGGACACGTTCCATGAAGCGCTACTTAATACCAACATAAATAACTACATAAACTATTTCTTCTGAGAAATCTTATTAAATTAAAAAAGTACTCTCCATATTTACAAAAATGTTGAATTCTTCAAATTATTGCTTGAAGTTTCATAGGCACTTTTTATTTATATCTCAAATCTAAGAATGTACTTTGAAGCTGTTTACACCAGCCCATTTTATCAATGTAGAATGATTGAATGAATACCTCTCTTTGAGAATTTGTACAAATCTTCATTTCATTGGGTTGGATGACTTTTACCGCAGAGCTTCTGGGATTTCCACCTAAAAAGAAAGATGTTTTGCTTAAATTAGGAACATGAACTAGAATTAAAAGAATAAATCATCTAAGTAGAGAAAACCCCCATAGGTTTTAATGTGTATTGTAATAGTAAAGACATATAGATGTTTTAGATACACGTTGGGTTCGATGGCAAGGATGTAAAACTCCCCAAATTTCTCAGCCAGCAGGGCTGGTTGAGGAATCCTAGGACTTGAACTCCGTGAAGTTTGGAGGCCCCTGTACTATTGGAACGGCCTTTATGATCTGCAAAAATCATGGTAGCTCTGTCACTCTGAATAACATAATTCTATTTCTCTTTATGCTTTCCAAAAGTAGGCCCCAAATGTTGGGCCACAGCTTCTACAGTGAGTGTGGCTTGGCTAATCTGCGAAGGGCATTGAAGGATTTAACAAATGAAATGGGCATTTTATACATTTCAACTCGCCTCTTCAGATTGGGGTTGATTTTTCCCATGGAAAGTTAAAGTCAAAATAAGTGTTTGAAGTTGAAAGGACTTTTGTACTTAGAATCCCTCCTGAAACAAACATGCATGCATACATACATACATACATACATACATATCTGCCCTCACACCAGATCATCAGCTACACTCCTCCAGTGCTCAATAGCCAAGATACCTTTAAAAAACTGATTTAAAGTTTTAAGAATACAAAATATTCTAATATGTAAAATTGAATCATTGTTATATAGTTTTTAAAATATACTCTCCCATTGTTTGTAGCCTTTTCTTTTCTTATACTTCTTTTCCTTTCCTTCCTTTTACCCTCTCTAAGTATTTTTGATAAATAAATATATAGTATCTACCTTATGATAAGTTGGGCAGGCAATAAATTTTATAAATAAGTAATTTTTTTATAAATAAATATTTATTTCTGTTGTGATGAAAAAAAAAGTGACTTCAGGCTAGAAAAGAATTTATTCACTCTTCCCCCTAAATTAAGTAGTTCTTGGAGCTTGTATACTTAATTCCAGTGAATGTTTGGATGATATGATAAATTCTTACTTTTTCAGGTACACATTATTGCTTTTCTGTACAAATGCAAACAACAAAGCTAAATAAATGTTGGACAACTGGTAGAATATTATCATGTAGATCTGACTTCTGAGTTGTTGTTTTTTAATGATTACATTTCCCTTAAAAGGGTAAGCAGCCACATCATAAAAATCAGATCTTCCTTTTGTATTACCTTTCTGGATATCTAACAATTACTTTAGCACATTAAACATGAATACCTACTCTTGTAGAACTCTCACTGACATATAAGTGTCCTCTTTATAAAATAGATTACACATAGGAAGGTAGGGTTTGGGTTTTTTTTGTTTTTTTTTTGCTTTCACATCCTGCTGCCCTAACATTATCTTTCCAATTAGGCATACATGATGTGTGAGGAATTTTCCCAAATAAATTGTGTGAGTGCTCTTACAAATGCCAACTTCTAACCTCCCTAATGTGGGGTGATTTGCTAATATAAGAGAAATATGCCTGAAGAAAAATGATTTCCAATATACAATTTCAAAAATGCAAATAGCTTTTGAACCACAATAAGGATTACAGATGATTAATTATCTTAGAAATTCAGGTCCTTCAGTAAAGATTGATTGAATATGTGCCACAAGGTCATTTTGAAGCCCACCTATTAGATATTATGTTTGTTCTTGTCACTGTACAATATGAAGATCATTAGAACTGCATGAAATAGGTGGAATGATCAACTCCATAGCAGTTTAAGATACCAAAATACAACTTTAAGTTGCGAAATGCCTCCCTTTGGTACAATTTGGGGGGGAGGGCAAGCAACATTTTCTTTTCACTGAGCAGTTGTCAAAAAAATAACTTAATCTTCATCACTGAGGGATGGGAAATGGTTTGTTTCCAATTCATCTTGAACACTGAGGTTCTCTCCTATCTTTAAATCCAATGAGGGTGCCTCCCACTTAATATGACACGATTACATGAGCCTTGAATGTCAGGCTGTAATTAAGATTTCTCTCTTCTCTCAGATTAACTGTCCTATCTTTAAATGCTAGTTCACGTTAAGAAGACAAAAGTGGATCAAATAATAAAGTAGCATGGAAGTGGGAATCAAGAATGAACAGACCTCTTGTTTTGCAGAGGAAAGTTATTTTTTAGCCCAAAGGAGAAATGTGAAAGAACAGCAATGAGAAATCAATGATTTGTGGGAGCAGTGTAATTTTGTTTCATATCAAAAAATGCCAGCTGAGAGGATTTGAGAAGCTGTTGGGTAAGAAGCTCTTTCTAGGGAGTTCCTTATTGAGGGTTCTTATCTATCAAGGTGGCCTCACTATCAGTGCTCAATTCGTACAAATTCCCAGAGGCAAGTTAAGGAAGTACTTTCTCTTTTTCAACAAAGTGATATTTTTTTACACCCGCCCCCCCCCATAGATTACCCTTTGCAAAAAGTGTGATCATCTACCAAATTGCTTCCAGTTCTAAATTAGCTCCTGAAATTGCAATTACTTACGCTTCTTAGCTGCCTTATGTTACTTCCACGAATTGCCTCCATAAGATCACTGTGGAGTGATCTTACCGGGGTAGAAGGTCGGCTTGAAGGACGTGACCCTTCTTCTGATATATTGTCTGGGATGGACTTTAATGAATTTTTAATTTCTTTCAATATTGCGTTGTCATATTGTTTGTTTTTCTTGCTTTTTTTCTTCTTCTGCTTATTTTGTAGACCCCTCTTGGCACTTTCCTGCTGTTTTATAACCTCGGCAATATTCCTGGTGGGTGCTTTTTTTTCTACAACTATTTGAGGAGGAGGAGGTGGTGGTGGAAGGAGAGGAGGAGGAGGCGGAGGAGGAGGAGGTGGTGGTGGAGGAGGTGGAGGAGGTGGTGCAGTTCGAGCTGGAGGTGGCGATTGTGGTGGGAATGGAGATTGGTTTTTAATAGCAGTGGATTTCTTTAAAATCTTTGGTGAAGGCATAGGTGAACTTTTGGGAGGTGAAAGTTGGTTTTGAGGAGCTGAAACTTTCTTAGAAATCTTTGGAGAAGACCAAGGTGAACTTCTAGGAGATGAATATGGTGAAGAACCAGGAGTTCCCTTCTGCAATGCTTTGGTCTTGGGATTGAGTCCTCCATCCCAACTGGACTGTTGTTCTTTCTGTTCTTGCATTCGTTTCTGCCTTTGTTTATCCATATTTCTCGTCAGAATGCTTGTCATACTCATTCTTGGGCCAGCAAGCTCAAAGTGATAGCCTAGTTTCACAATAGTAGTATTGTCCCTTAAAAGTTTAACCATGTCCATTTCAGCCTGACTGCCCATTATGTGCCTTTGGTTATGGAATCGTAATTCTGTTAAAACTTTGTTGTTCTGTAAAGCCCTCATGATAGCAAGAATTCCTTTGCCTGTGATAAAATTAGAATCTAGATTCAGACTTACAATATGTTCATTCACCTTTAGCATACCTGCAATAGCCATTGCAACATTGTCATCAGCATGAGTGTTAGCCAGATTAAAAGTCTTCACTACAGTGTTATTCTGTAGTGCTTGAGCAAAATGTGTTAGCATCTGTGGTGTGATGTTTTCAATATTATTTAAATTGACCTCAGTAGTTTCGGTATCATTGCTCCTAACTTTTTCTAATGCATCTTCAATCACTGTTGGATTTCCACATGGATGCATGGCTCCCATCCTGTAGTTCAAATATTCCGCTTCCTTTTCACTGTGACCATTGGTAACAATTTCATTTTCATTGTGGTTTTTAAGTTTAATGTTGAGTGAAGTTTGCTTCTTAGTATTTGGAAGTTTTTCACATTCTTCAACAGATTCCTCTTCATCATCAGTACTACTTGCTTCTTCTTCTCTGTCATCTTCTTCCTCCTCTTCCTCCTCTTCCTCCTCTTCCTCATTGTTCTCTTCCTCTTCATTTTCATCCTCTTTGTTTTCTTCATCATCTTCTTCATTGTGTGCCTCTTCAGAAATTTCACTGTTACTTCCTGTAAAATATTCTTCTTTAATTTCTTCTGACCCATCACCATCATCATCATCTCCTTCTTCTTCTTCTTCTTGCTTATAATCCTACAAGGGAATTATGGTTCAGTTATGATCAAAAGTACATGATAAAAATGCATTTTATCTATAAAGGTCCTCAAATTTCATTCCAGTGAGCTTTTCTGATGATCTTTTCCAGATAATTATTATAGAAAAATTATGCACTGTGATGATTTTTGAGAAGCAGTACTCTCAAATTCAGTTTTGCATAAAAATACTCCATGCATCTGATCACAATTTATTGAAGATGTTTGAATTTAAGAATGTTGTGATTATGTGTCATCACATCTATTAGAAAGTGTTCACAATATTACTGAGGATTAATAGCATAATAAGTACTACTCTAACCTCTATTTGCCTGTAATTGGATATTGGATATTTTCAGAGAACAGCACCCTGGGAATTAGCAGCTGCAGATGGTGATTTTAAAATCCCCCAAAGAAAGAAAGTTAGCTTAGTTAACATGTCCACCATGTTTCTGATCTTGAGTGAGAAAAATACGAAATGATTGGTAATTAAGTAATTTCTAAAATGTTTTACTTAGCCTAATGTGTAATTTGTTTATTCTTCTAATCCAAAAGGGGATAGCCTGAAATTTCACCCTGCAGAAGATCCCTGTAAGCATTGCAGAAAATCCCCAGAAAATGATTGGCTAAGATCTACCCAAATCTAAAACCAAATTGCTGGAAGTGTGGACATCAGCAAAGTACCTTCTTTCATTCTTGGTAGCCATACCCCGAAGCGAAGAAATATTGGAAAGTGATTCATATGTGGTTAGAGGGGTTAATTGAAAATAAAATAGATTTCATCCCGGAACTATTCCTCTTAGGAATAATTAAAAGAAACTATAATATAAAGATAAAATATCTTATATTACACGTAATAACATCAGCCACAATTTCCTACGCAGAGTACTGGAAGAAAAATGCCATACCTCTCGAAGGTTTAATAATTAAAAAAATATTTGAGTGCGTGGAAATGAATAAATTAACTATGGAACTAAAAGGGAAAGCTGACATGGAATACAACGCAATATGGGAAACATAGTATATCTGGATTGACAATAGACATAAGAATAGAAAATGTAAATAATAGTTGTCATGAGGGTATGGAAGTAGTGTGTATTGAAAGATTGGATAGGATGTATAAATGTACATATATTATTGTTCAATTAGTAATAGTATAATGTATAAATGGAACAACCCAGTAAATTGTTGGAAAAAAAGAAAAGAAAATCTCCAGAGAGCTATCTCAGTGTTTTTGTTTTTTTGTTTTATTTGGTCCTTTCAAAACAATCTTGATAGCTGATGATTACATGGAGAAGTCTTTATAGTTTTCCTGACAACTTTTGCAGAAATGGTTTGCCATTGCTTCCTTATTAGGGCTAAGAAAGAGTGACTGGCCCAAGGTAACCCTACTGGCTTTGTGCCTAAAACGAGACTAGCATTCACGGTCTCCCACTTTCTAGTCTAGGCCTTTAACCCATTATGTTGGCTCTGGTTGATTTTGTTACCAGATTGTAATGAAAATATTTACAGACCCCTCACATCCTGGACATAAACTGTTTCAACTCCTTCCCTCAAAATGACGCTATAGAGCACTGCATACCAGAACAACTAGACACAAGAATAGTTTTTTCCCAAAAGCCATCACTCTGCTAAACAAATAATTCCCTCAACCCTGTTCAACTATTACAAAGTCTGCACTACTATTACTGTTATATCTTCTCATCACTCCTTATCACCCATCCCCTCCCACTTGTGGTTGTAGGACTGTAACTTTGTCCCTTGTATCCTTATGATTTATATTGACTGTTTCCTAGTATGATTTGATTGTTGCTTGTACCCTATGACTATCATTAAGTATTGTATGTTATGATTCTTGATTCTTAACGAATGTATCTTTTCTTTATGTATACTGAGAGTATTTACACCAAGACAAATTCCTTGTGTGTCCAATCACACTTGGCCAATATTCTAATTTTTAACAAGAGTTAATTTTATAGAACACAATTAATTGTAAATAAATATCAATGTAAATACATTTATTTTTATTTGTGCATATGCCCTATTTATGGATTTTTAACATGCCACTCAAAGTCCAAGTCAGACCTTTGGACCAGAAAAAGTTGCTCATCCTGTTCTAATCTGTCTAGCTGTCTTCTACACTATTAGAACAGGACAAAATCAGTTCGCACAATTTCAGTGTTGACATCTCACATAGAGATATGTCAATGAAGAAAAAAAAACAGTTGATGCTGTCAGTTTTGTCTCTTCAGTGAGTGCTTCCTAATTATATTATTTGGATACCTTCTTTATTAAACTTGCATTGACCACAATATCCTTTTTTGCTTGAATTTCATTCCTTCTCCCACGACTTCCCCTCCAAAAAAGGATTCTAATCCAGGCCTCTTAATTGTATAAGCAGTTTTATCACTTTCTCCCCCAACTGTTAGTTGTAGTCTCACTTTATCAGTTCTAGAACTGAAATGAGGTGGAGGGGAAATCATGGAAGTATACAAATATCTATATTAATAAGCAGGCCATGAAAAAAAAACCCCTGATATTCAAATTCTGGATCCAGAAATTCAGCTCAGAGAATTTAGATCTCCCATTATTGCAAATTCCTCTTTCAAGCTGCTACAATTAGTTTTCTTCCAACCATGCGAAGCTCCCAGATGAAAAATGGAGTATCAGCAGTATGCTCAAGGCCATTAATTATGCCTAACCTGTTATTGTTCTCCTTTTGCTGTTACACAGGCAGACACCCACAGAGTTTGTGTGTTTGTGTGTGCATGCGTATGTGTGTGTGTGTGTGTTGGGATAGAGAGCTAGAACACTGTTGAATTGTAAAAGAATATTATCCATGCAGTCTCCATGCCTGCAGCGTTAGTGCTTTGTCTTTAAAGTTTGAAGCTTGAATTACAACCATCGGACTTGAAATACAGAACAATTTCAGAGAAGTGCCAAACAGTGTCAAGTGTAGGTTGAAATTAAGTCTAGAATTAACTGTGCTTGTACATTCCCAGTTCCAGACATAATGACTGTTGTTGCTATTTATGTCTACTGTTGAATTACATAACTCTAAATCCTGCTCTTTTCGTCATTACTTTGTTCTTATTTGGATTATAATTGTTTATTATTGCTTGTTACTGTTATTTCCTTCTGCCCTTGGAAAGTCAGGATGACCAGTAGCTATTAGTACTTGGATTGCATACCAACACCCTGGCTCAGACACCAGGATAAATTCTTTCAGACTGGTTCTGATAAGAATGAAACATGACTATCAGTTCAGAGTTAAATAAAGACCTGTAATCTGGATGCTGCTAGGAATGTTATTTTCTCTTTACTGGTTGGTATGTTTTATTCCAATTTTCTGCTCTAGAAAAACAATGTTATGTTATAAAAGAAACAAAAACACATACTGTATTGGAAAAATTGGTAATACTTGGCTAGCAAGAGAGATCTGTAGTTATTTAGACATCGTTTTTTCTAGTTTAATTTATTATTGTCCAACCAAATAATTACACTGCCCCGAGTCCCTTTTTTGGGAGAGGGGGAGGTATAGAAGTTTAAACAAATAAATAAATAAATAAATAATTGTAATTTTCCTTAGATTTTGCCTCATCCCTATTTTTTGATAGACATAGGTCAATCTCTTTCGTTTTTATGATGGCTGTTAGGGTCAGTTATATGATATTACTGAAAGAGAACTGGGCTGAAATTTGAAATGTATGGCCTTTGTTTAGGAGGCTAAAATAGGAAGAGGTGAATTTATGTCCATATTTCTTCTTAGAGCCACAGTTTTAAAAAATACGCAGAAAGGTAGATTTTCTAATTAATTGAAGATTGATCTCTCTCTTTCTCTCTATTGCTTAATCATTATCTGCTATCTGTAGTCTTCACTCAATGACTGGTCACTTAGTGACAGTTCAAAATTACAGCAGACTCCTCAGTTCCAGAATTCCAATGATCACACTGTGATCATGTGATCACATTTTAGACAGTTGGTAACTGGCTTGCATTTATTTATTTATACCCTTTTGCAGTATTTTGAAGTCACGTGACCATGATATTTCCTGTTTTCCAGTATTTACTTCAGGTTTATGGTAAGAAATAACTATTAGATAAAATAGATTTGTTTAAAAACTGTGGCATTTGCTTAATGACCACCACAAAAAAAGTTGTAAAATCGAGCATAGAGATATAGTGACCCATTTAACAATGTATAGCTGTAATTCAGGACTCACTCATGGTCGTAAGTTGAAGTATGTATCTCTCTATCATTCTCTCTATCTTTTATCTACTGTATCTAGCTTCCTATCTACTGTATGTGTCTGATCAATCATCTATCATAAATGTGAAGTAGTTATTTGTATGATTTTTGTTTATTATTTATTTGATTACTATAGTTGCCCATCTCAACAAGTGACTCTGGGTGGCATACATGTTTTGATTTTTAGCATGTTAGAAGCTGCAGTGCTCCTTTTAACAAATTTCTCTTTTTCTGAGTTTTCTGAGTTTGTAAACTTGTATTGTATTATGGAGTTTCTTTAATAACTTTGGATTTGGGGCATTGGAGATGGACACACAATGGGAGGGACAAGGGGAAGGTGAAGGAGAAGGGATGGACAGAAAGTTAATAGACTTGGTACATCAAGAAACAATTTTCAACCCATCAGTAAAGAACTTCAATTACCACCATTTGTAATGCTTATGATGAGATTTATGCCTGGCCTTATTCATACAATAAATTTATTCTGATGATAAAAACAGAAGGAAGTATATTTCATTGTCCTCACTTTGCTATATGTTCATTATGCCAGAAGCAAATATTTGAAGTGCAGACTTATGCATTCCACTTTCTTAATTTCTACCACTTGAAATCCTGGAAAATATGATGTACAAAATAATAGAAAGAAGTAGATTGAAGTTAACATGCGTATCACCACAGGCCTTCATAATCACATGAATTATTTGAAAATCTGAATAAGGCTCTTAAATATTCAGATCTCTCAATGTATATAATAATACATGAAAGGCAACCAATAATTAGCATCTTCCCTTGAGTCATCATTTTGTACTAGCTTCCGTTGCTGGAATTCAGGGTTTTCCTTAAAGCAGATTAAATGCTATGAGTCTGAAATGAGGTAGGACGCATCTGTTGTAGCACAAGGCTAAAGAGAATTTGATACTATATGTGTAACTGAACCTGAGATATGAGTGAGAGACATTTAGCAAAAATACACAATCAGTCCAACTGTGGCCATGTCAGTACTTCTCAGCTTGTGCTTTGATGACGTTTTTGGATGTTCCTTCAAGTCAAAAGAACATTTGTATATAAAAAAGATCTTCACAGTGTAAACTAGCATCCTGAGAAGCAGAGTTCTGAAGTAATGAACTCACTGGGATGATAATTTAATAGCCCAGAGGTAGAAAATGTATATTAGTCTACAGCCTCTACACATTAATAAAGCTTCTACTCTTGATCCATTGGCTTTTTTGTTTGATGGAAAATATAGAGCAAGGAAACCATTTTACTGAATAAGAGTTATTTCTGGGGCCAAATTAATGCAGTTATTCTCCTACCTGTTCACATGCCCCCATTCTCTCTTTTTCCAGAAGTTTCTTAGTCTCCCTTTCCCAGTAGGCCATCAGTGCTTCCCGGCTAAAAGTTCCTGTGGGAGTTTTCTCCGTTAGACTTTTTTGCCTGTGCCCCACAGGAAGGCTCCGGTCAGGCTCAATATCCTCCAACTCTTTCTCCAGCTCCTTCAACTCCTCATCAGTAAGAGAAGCAAGGAGTTCATCTTCATCCAGGTCTTCATATTTACTAAGGCCTCGCCTGTAGCCAAAGCCAGACATGGCTCCTTCTGTTATCAGGTTGATGTAAAGTTGAAACTACAATGCAGCATTCACGGAGACTGAAACCAAGGCGCCTTCATCTGCTTTGGTTGGCAAATGTTCACTCCCACCCAGTAAATGCAGCACCTTTTAAAAATATTCCTAGGGGGTTGCGACAATGCACGGAAGGATGAAAGCATGCTCTGTTTTAAGCATCAGACGTCAGTAAGAGTTGAGTAGAAAGAATGTCCCACAGCACCGGTGTCTTATGTCTCTTAAACACAGGGATTACTGACACCCTGACAAGAACCATATTTAGAGTGGCTTGATAAAAGGAAAATGAATGGTCATCTGTAGATTTAGAAACCCAGGGAGAGAGTTGTTCATAAAGAAACAAGCACAATTACTTTGACACACAAGACTTTGTGTCTACCCAAGCAACAAAGATCAGGTAATGAAAAGGGTGCTTAGGATCATTTCGAAATGGGACAAAATATTTTCTTAGTGGGAACACCCCTTCTTTTCATGGCCCAATAAGAAGAGAATTGATAATAACTGTTCAACTTGAGATTTGGTAATTTTGATAATTTTAAGATGGAAATAGGAAAATCCATGTCCCCCAAATTATGGAATGTGCCATTAAATTAGGCAAGGGTTTAAACATAAAAATATAAGTAACTCAGCTATAATATATTTTTCTTTTAAAAATATCAAGATATGGAAGTGAATCTGAATTTAACAACGAAAGACTTTTTTAAAAAAATTATTGTTAAGGGCATACGAGGACAACAATATTGCTATGATAGAAATCATTTTGTGGAGATGGATTTGACCTTTGTAAATTCTTATACGAAAGGACATCATCTATATTTTCCTTCATTAATCTGAACATTAAAAATAAGGGTGGTTTTTTTTAATGCCTGCATTTCTGTGGATATTTTGTTGTTCTTAGATTGTAAGCATTATCAACAGAATAACTGAATACAAGTTTTGAGAAAAATACCTATGATTTAATTATTTCAATTAGTTTCAAGCATGTTTGACTCTCAGGTACACTGTGTTCTAAATCTGTCTGTCTTTTTCATACAGATATAAATATAAGGCATTGGTAATGGCTAAATTAGCTTTCTGTACTTGCAGATTCTCTAAATAACACTGAAAGGGTTGCATACATTTAATTAGATTAAGCAAACATCTGTGGCAACAGGATTAAATGGTGGTTCATACTACACTTGGTTTGTTTATAAAGAGTTTCATCTTTCCTCTTTAAAACATACATACAACAATTTAGATTATCTTTAAACATGAAGTAACCCAGGGTTCATATACATTACTAAGTCATTTTTCTGACAGCTGATTCTCACAATCCGATATTTGTATTAATTAAATCATTTTCTGTGAAGTTTGATTAAAGCCTGGTTTTAAATGGGTATATTGCTTTGGTCCATATAGTTCACAGATAGATTTAATATTTATTCTGTTATTTTGTGCAGGTATTTGGATACCTACAATTGCGGAGCAAAATTCTAGAGAAACAAGATATTAGCAACGTATAATAGAAAAGACGACGAGATGTAATAAAATCATGATTAAAACAATACATAACTTTTAAATGACAATAAATATATTAATGTGCTCCAGCTAGAAGAATGCTAATAATAGTAAAGGTTCCTCTGTTTGTGGATAAATTCTTTGAAATATACAGACTTGTTGTCATTCAAACTAAATTTGTTAAGTATAACAGTTATCTAAGGTGATGATGTCTTCTTAAAGTACTAAACATAAGCCTAGTCAAAAATTGTAAAAAAAAGAAGCTATTTCTATGTTGACAGATGGTGTTCTGGAGATAGCTATTTTGGTGTTGGAACAATGAGTATGGCTCCTTCGTGCCTTCCTGGAACAGACTTCCCTTAAGTTGGCAGAGTGATCTGGTTTCAAAAAGATGAATGCAATTTTAAGATATATTCAAAATTCCATTGCAAAAATGTCAAAAGAAAAAAACAATCACATAACCATGCTTTCGTCTGCTTCACACACTCCTCATCTGGAGTTTTAAGCACCATTTTCTGTATCACAACTTTTATAAAACTAAACACAAATAGGCACATCTTTGGAGAAAAAGTGAACACTACAGAGAACAGGTCATATGGAGGAATAGTTGGAGGAAGAGGCTATATTAAACATGTGAAAAAGAATGCGGAGTGAGAGACTCTGATAAAACTGACCAATAACTGATTTTGCTCCTTGCAGGCAATGAGTGAAAAGTAGATCTAATAGACATATATTCTGTGAGGGTAATTTTCACTTAAATATTAGAAGAAAAAAGGTAAAAGACTGATTCAATAATTTTAATTTTTTTTTAAATTAACCACCTTAATTTTAAAATTAAAATGAGCAACCAGGCAAAAATAAGCGCCAGGCTGCACACCCAACCTAGAATTTAGTTAGGTCGCTGAAAATTAGTTGCTATGATGAAGTAAGCAACATGGTGCTTGGTGTTAGAAAAAACATTCACAGTAACAGGTTTTACAGAGAATGAGTGGAATGGAATATGGTTATCTCTTAAAGTAAGATCTAAGGCATGAGTATCAAAGGTCATCCTGATTACTTGTGAGGAGGCAGCCTCAGCCCTCTTGAGGGGCTGCACCAGAAGCTGGCTGTGTGTTTGCTGAGCATTGTTATTCCTGCCTTGATTTGGATTGACACTGTGTCTTGATTTGGATCATGCCCTGTGAACATACTGTATGTGTATCATGGATTTAATTTTGCCTGGTGGGTTTATTTCAGGGGTGAGATTCTACCAGTTCGCACATATTCGCTAGAACCGGCTGTTAACATTCTAAGCAGTTGGGAGAACCGGTTGTTAGAAGAAATTACTGGCCTAATCCTGTAAGGAAGGCAGGAAGGAAACATTCTGGTGTTGCTTACAAAAACTGCCTCTCCGTTAACCCTTATTACATTCTTGGCAGGACTAGACTTCCTGTCTCAGGAACTTCTCTGGAGTTTTTTCCCCCTCCTTTGCTGGTACTTTGCTTGTGTGGAGTGACCATTCAAAGTTACAATGGCACTGAAAAAAGTGACTTATGACCATTTTTCACACTTACGACTGTTGCAGCATCCCCACAGTCATGAGAGACCAGGCACAGAGATGCGTGCCTCAATGTGAGTGATATTGAGTTGGCCATGCCCAGCCAAAAACATGACCACCAAGCCACACCCACCAACTTAGCCAAGCCCACAGAACCGAGGAAAAAATATTTGAATCCCACCCCTGGTTTATTTTGTTTGTAACTTTCAAGTGCCTTGTAGACTCCTTGGACATTGCTCTGTGGACTAACATTGATTTGCTTTTGGCTGGACTTAATTGGGAATTGCTGGGCAATATTAATAAACCCACTCAACCACTGGTGTGTGTGTGTGTGTATGTGTGTGTGAAAGAGAGGGGGGGGAGGGAGGGAGGGAGGGAGCTGTGACAGCCAGGGAGTTCAGTTGCTTCACAGGCAGCATTGAATAAAGAGCTGTTAAAAATGACTCTGGCTTCACCTCCGTTCTTCACCCAGAACTTAACACTGGCGACGAAGGTGAGATTGAATGGAAATGGAAGCTGCAAAGAGCTGGTGACTATGAGCTGACCCACGCAGAGCTGAATCACCGCAGCTGATCCACAGTTGCTGCCACTTCGTTGACTATAGACGCCTCAATCCAGATTGCTTGGGGCTCAAACCGGTCTGTTGGAAAATAGCTGCACTACTGTCTTTTGCTCCATACAACCCAGCCTCTGAGACAAAGGACTCCTACCTTACTCATTTTGACTGCTTCCTCGAAGCCAGTGACTTTGCTGAGATCACTGACAAAAAGGGCACTTTTCCTAAACTTTTGTGGCCCAGAGATCTTTGAGATGGCCAGGGCTCTCCTCACTCCACTGTTCAGTCTGCACCATGGGACTGCACAGAGCAAGCTACGGACTCACCATGTGCTCAAATCTTCATGAATCACACATCGGCACGCCTTCCATTGTTGGAATCAGGCTGAAGATGAATCCATCAACAAATACATTGCCACCCTTCAAAAGGCAGCCCTGTATTGTGAATTCAGGGACATAGATGATGCTCTCTTGGACAGAATGGTCTGTGGCATGATGGATCTCAAGCTACAGTGGTGCCTCCTTGCAAAAACAGACCTTACCCTGCAGATGGAACTTGACAAGCCACAAGCAGCTGAGATGTCCAATCTGTCAATGGCTGAGTTTCAAAAATCAAGCAGCCACCAACATTGCGGAAACCAGTCACTGTGCACCATGAAGATGCTAACCACGGTGAATTGGCCATGAAGATGCTAACCACAGTGAATCTATTGCCCCAAATCCTCCAAGGGGAGGAATGTGGTAACAGAAAAGAGGCAACCAGCATGTGTTGGTTGTGGCAACAATCACTCATGAATGATACATAAGTTCAAGAACGCCATCTGTCAAAGATGTTAAAAGAAAGGACTCAAACACTTCCATGAATACCTCTATGGCAAACCATTTGACCTTATGATCAATCACAAGCTGCTACTGGGCCTGCTTACTGGGGACTGCCAAACACCATAAGTTTTGTCCCCTTGCATGCTGTGCTGGACTGTGTTCCTAGCTGCATACAGTTACCGCCTCCTGCATTGGCCGGGTAAGACACTTAGCCACGCCGATGCCCTCAGCCGATGCCTACTCCCGACTATTGTGGAGGATCTGAGTCCAGCATCATCTGATTTATTAATTGAAGACCTGCCGTCTGGTCCCGTTATGGTGTCAGAGATCACTGCACACTCTGCCAAGGACCATGTCATTGCCCAAGTGCTTAACTGGGTGTAGAGGGGGTGGCCAAAGAGGCCAATCAGCACAGAGTTTCTTTCCTTCTACACCTGGCAACATGACCTGGCAACAATGGGGCTGCCTACTCCGGGGGAATCATGTGGTGGTACCCCAGAGATTGCATCAGCCAGTTTTGGAAGCTCTTCATGTAGGCCATCTAAACATCATGCAGATGAAGGCACTCGCCCGCAGTTATGTCTAGTGGCCCAACTTAGACAAGACCATTGCTGATTGGGTCACCTCTTGTCAAACTTTCTAAGAGTCAAGGCCAGCCCCCCCCCCCCCCCAAATCCATATGTCTATAAATGGGTGCTTCAAAAGAAAGTTCAAAGCAATCAAGTTTGACATAAAACCCCCAAACTTTCAAAAAAATGAGAGGACTAGTAAAAAGCATTGAAATAAGAAGTCAGTTCTGTATGCAATTCGTGGAGATTATCTCAAATCAGGAAAAGGCATTATGAAATCCCAAATAATATCACAATGGCTAATAAGCAGTTGAGAAATGCTATTAAAGACAAGAACTCCTGCTGAAAGAAGAACAGAAAATAAAATTAGTTCTGACCAAAAATGCATCAGTTGATCAAGAATGCAAAAGCAAAAAAGATTAACACATGACAAATAACAAAACAGTATTCAAATGTATCCAGAATAGGAAATCAACCAAGAAACAGCTTGAAGGAGAGAGAGAAAAACAGATAGCAAGGGCATATCCGTCTCCAGGGGGGCTTTTTATCAGGTTCGCCTGATTCGCCAGTTGCGGCCCTTTCTTGATCGGGACGCCTTACGCACAGTCACTCATGCCCTGGTCACCTCCTGTCTGGACTACTGTAATGCCCTCTACATGGGGCTCCCTGCGGGGAGCACCCGGAGGCTTCAACTGGTACAAAATGCAGCCGCGCGGGTGGTTACGGGGGCGTCGAGATACTCCCACGTGACGCCCCTCCTGCGCGAGCTGCATTGGTTGCCGGTGGCCCTCCGGGTTCGCTTTAAAGTACTGGTTTTGGTCTTTAAAGCGCTCCATGGCATCGGACCAGGATACTTACAAGACCACATTCTGCCAGTAGTCTCCCACCGACCGGTGCACTCCCACAGAGAGGGTCTCCTCCGGGTCCCGACGCCTTCTATGTGTCGTCTGGTGACCCCGAGGAATAGGGCCTTCTCTGTGGGGGCACCCGCCCTTTGGAATGGGATGCCCCCTGGATTACGAACGACCAGTGACCTGAGGGCCTTCAGACGTGACCTGAAGACCTGGCTCTTCGAGCAGGCCGGCCTGAGCTGACTAATGGGATTTTAAATGGGGTTTTTAGATTACTTGGGACGGGGTATGAAGTTTTATTGATTTTAATTGGGGTTTTTAGATTTGGGACAGTCTAGTGTTTAATTCTTTTTTAAATAATTTATATTTTGTTTACTTGTATTTTAGTTGGCTGTTCACCGCCCTGAGTCCTTCGGGAGAAGGGCGGTATATAAAACTCAGAAATAAATAAATAAATAAATAAATAAATATACTGTATGTAGAAGTAGTGTCATTCCTGAAAGGCTGTTAGAATCCGGATTCCTCTATCCCCTTTCTACAGGGACCCACTCTCTTCCTTGCTGCACATTCACTGGGTGTCTCGATGTCCATCATTCTGGATGTCAGTCTGCTCTGATCTCTCACCCAGGTACCCCAACTCATTCAATTCATGTCATTTCCACTGTCCTCAGGGGTGTCTGGCATCCCTCCGGTCATTGGCTTGCCCACTCATCTGGAATAGCTCGTCTCTGCCGTCTGTTAATATGTCCGGCACTCCCTCTGATCATTGGCTTGCCCACTTGCTCTGGTCAGTTCACCTCCATTGCATCTGTCACCCCCTCGGGTCACTCGCTCACCCAATCATCTGAGTCAGCTTCCTTCACTCTCCCCTTTCCAGATTTTAGTCACCTCCCAAAATCTTCCCACTTGAGGGTAACGTGAAACCCTTCTTTTCTTTTTCCCACCTCTTCCTTCCTCTGCTGAAGCTCCAGGACTCTGGGCCTCTCTCCACTACATAGATATTTATGCATGGTGATGTTGGTGCCTATACACCCTTGAATACATTCAACTACTAGCAGGTGATAAGATGGAAAGCTGTTGTCATGAACTGGTAACTGGATAAAAGAAAACATGAAACAGAGTTGAAATAAATGGATATTCTGGCATGATGTCGAAGTGGAGTCCACCAAACTTCAGGGCTGGTACTGGTGTTCTTTAATCTGCTATGGTTGACTAGTGAAGATCCCTTGTTTTGTTGAGGGTGCCAAATTTTCAAAGTAGTAAAATCAAGAAGATATCGTGAAGAACTCCAAAATACATCTCCACACTAGTAAAGTCAACTTCAATATGGCAAATCTAGTTTATTGTGAACCAGTATGTATACATATGTAGGACCAATATGGTGGCCTAGTGGTGAAGAAGCTTGTCTTCCATACAGAAGGCTGAAAATTCAATCCTAGGTAGCAAGTGGATGTTTCTCTCCTAAGGAACAAAGAAAAAATATATATTCGCTGATGATGTAAAGCTGTTCAGTACCACAGAAAATACTGCTACCCTTCAAAAAGACCTTGACTATGTATCAGAATGGTCAAACAAATGGCAACTTCAAATCTCAACAAATAAATGCTCTGTCCTACATATTGGCAAAAAAAAATCAGAAAATAAAATACAGGCTGAATAGTCAAGACCTTGTTGATGACCCAAACTCTGTAAAAGATCTTGGAGTACTCATCTCAAATGACCTAAGGGCTAGAGCCCACTGTAACTACATAGCCAAAAAGGTGTTAAAAGGTGTTAACCTAATCTTACGTAGCTTTTTCTCTGGTAATATTACACTAATAATTAGAGCAAACTAAACATTTGCTAGACCAATACTTGAATACAGTTCATCAGTCTGGAACCCACATTACGTATCTGATATTAACACAGTTGAGAAAGTCCAGAAATATTTCACAAGAAGAGTTCTCCACTCCTCTACTCGTTGCAGAATACCTTATGCCACCAGACTTGAAATTCTAGACCTAGAAAATCTAAAACTAAGCCGCCTTCGGTCCGATCTAAGTATAGTATATAAAATCATACATTGCAATGTCCTACCTGTCAGTGAATATTTCAGCTTCAACCATAACAACACAAGAATAAACAATAGATACAAACTCAAGGTTAATCGTACCAAACTTGATTGCAGGAAATACGACTTCAGCAACAGAGTGGTCAATGTCTGGAATTCTCTACCTGACTTTGAAATTTCTTTCCCAAACCCCAAAAACTTTAACCTTAGACTGTTTACTATTGACCTCACCCCTTTCCTAAGAGGTCTGTAGGGGGCATGCATAAACGCACCAACGTGCCTACCATCCCTATCCTATAGTTTCTTTTATATTTTTTTTTTTTATTTATTTATTTATTTATTTATTTATTTATTTATTTATTTATTTATTTATTTATTTATTTATTTATTATTAAGATTTCTATACCGCCCTTCTCCTGAAGGACTCAGGGCAGTGTACAGCCAAATCAAATCCCAAAAACAGTACAAAAGTTAAAAAGACATTAAACAGTGGCTGTTTATATTAATAGGACCCACCCCCCCCGGCTTTAAAACCCAATTAAAACCAAAATTAGGAGACAATTTAAAACTACCTCAGCCCAGGCCAGCCTGCTCAAAGAGCCAGGTCTTCAACGTGCGCCTGAAGGCCCTCAGGTCCGTGCTGGTGCGTAGTTCACGTGGCAGAGTATTCCAGAGGGCATACTCTTATATTTATATTATATTATATATTTTCTTATATGTATCCATGTATTCATAACTATGTTTTACTTATACCTATTATCTTGTAAGCGATTGACAAATAAAATAAAATAAATAAAATATTGTGAACTCTGCATGGCATCAAGAAGGGCATCCGGACAGTAAATGCTCAGTTCATCCAGTTGTCCAGACTTTACCCTGAATTAAGGGATTACAGAGCGAGTAGTATGTGTATGTATGGGTCCACTGCACTGTATCTATATATAAATAAATGAAATCCACCAAAAAAACTAACCAGAATGCTGATCTTGGAGTCATCATTAGCACTCCCATAAAAAGATAACAGAGAGTGTGCAGTTACTGCTAACAAGTAATTTCTATGCTTGAAGTTCCTTAGGAAGAGAATTGAAAATAGTTATTGGTGCACCAATGCAACAATCCGCTTTAGAACAATCCTTATATAAGATCACGATATGACCATACTTGGAGACTAAGTTCAGTTCTGGCCTTGACAATTTTAAAAGGATATTATCATAATGGGAAAAGGCACAGCAGGAGTTTTGGGATAGGAGCAGATCTTTCATACAGAAAGATAACAGCAGTGAGGACATTCTAGCCTGAAATAGGAAAGTAACAAGAAATATGACTAAGGTAAATAAGATAATTCATAGCCGAAGTAAGTTTTTCTCCAGTCTCAATATTTTTTCACACGTAAAATTGAGGAAATTGCTGTCAGCAGTTGTAACAGATCTTAAATGGAGGCTAGAGAAGTTTATGGGAGGATCACGCCTTCATGGCTACTAATATTGACAGCTGTTTACTGCCTCTTAAGCATTCTCAGTATGCCTCAAAGGCTGGTTGCTGGGATCCAACAATGAAAAGCAACTGTCACCTTCGGTTCAGGCTTATGAGCTTCCCAAGCTTGACCATTGTGTAATACAGGTAGTCCTTGACTCACCACCACAGCTGAGCCCAACATTTCTGTGGCTGAATGAGACAGTTGTTTAGTGGGTTTTGCCCCATTTTCCAACCTTTCTTGCCACAAATGTTAAGCAAATCTCCGTACTTGTTTAGTTGCAGTTGCAAAGTGAATCTGGTTTTCCCACGGACTTTGCTTGTCAGAAGGTGGGGAAAGGTAACAGATAACAGATAATCAGAGTTGGAAGGGACCTTTAGGTCATCTAGTCCAACCCCCCTGCCCAAGCTACACCATTTCTGACAAATAGCAGTCCAATCTTTTCTTGAAGGTCTCAAGTGATGGTGCTCCCACAACTTCCGAGGGCAACTTCTGTTCCATGGATTGATTATTCTCACTGTCAGAAAGTTGCTCCTTATTTCCAGGTTGAATCTCTCCTTGTTCAGTTTCCATCCATTATTCCTTGTCTGGCCTGCAGGTGCTTTAGAAAATAGCTTGACCTCTTCCTTTCTGTGGCAGCCCCTCAAATATTGGAAGACCGCTATCATGTCTCCCCTGGTCCTTCTCTTCACTAGACTAGCCAAGCCCAGTCCCAGGTGATCATATAATTCCAGGATATTGCAACTGTCATAAATATGAACCCACCGCCAAACATCCAAATTTTAGTCAATGGCCATGGGGATGCTACAACAGCTTTAAGTTTGAAAAATGGCCATAGGTCACTTTTTTCAGAGTTGTTGCAACTTTGAACAGTCACTAAATGAATGGATTACCTGTACCAGATTGTACCAGGCTGAACCAGATGGGTCCATGGTTTAATCCAGGACAGCTTTTCTTATATTCATATATTCTTAACTTCAAGAGCAGGTTAGTGTTTTGTTGATTGCTGACCTACCAGAAGTCTCAAGATCCAGACATCTGGAAGTTGAAGTCCACAAGTCTTAAAGCTACCAAGGTCAGAAAGCGAATTTGGAATAATATAATCATTATTATTAATCCCTTTCCTAAGAGGTCTATAGGGGGTGTGTATAAGCGCACCAACCTGCCTACTGTCCCTGTCCTATTGTTCCTTTCATTTTTCTTATATGTACCCATTTCATGTATTCATAAAAATGTATATACTTATACCTATTATCTTATAAGCGATTGACAAATCAAATAAATTCTAAAAAAAAATCTAAATTATGTTTCTTCGCTTTATGGACTAACACTTACACAGAGCTGTGACAGTCTTCATTTCAGAACACTTTGACAACTCTCAAGAGTTAGGTATACCTTTCTGGAATCATGCATAAAATATTTGACTGGGATTGGGAGTCCCATATTCAGGTCCCTCTCACTCTTGATAAGTCTAAATTTTTGGCTAGTCACACTCTCTCATAATGTACAAAGTAGTGTTACAAGAATAAAATGAAGAGAAATCCCATGTAATCCATCTTGAGTTCCTAGAGACAATAATTTTCTGACATATAAATATTTAGGAAGAGGGAACAAATTTATACATATACATGTATGTATGTATTTACTCAACATGAACTCCCAACATTGTTACATAGATTATGTTTGAAACCAATGTGTCAGCATCTACATTTAACACACACATCAGTAAACCAACTGGGTAAAAATGCACATTGAAAGTGTGTTGTGGAATAACTTCTCAGTCAGGTTACTTTGCCAAGTGATTTCATTGTTTGGGTCATCAACAGCAGTGACTTTGTAAATTCAAAGTCAGGTGAGAATACTGGCCTTTTCTCTTCTGAGATAAAAACAAATGGAAATTAGCCGGTAATTCTATACTTGCTTAGTTTGAAGAAAACCGCATTGACTTCAGCTGGTTCCTTATGAATAGACAGAAGCAGCTGTTAGGTACAAAGTAGTCCTTGTGTAATGCCTAGTTTTCCCCCCAGAAATTCTAGAATTTCAGATGCAAAATTAAGAGCATGCCAAATCAACTCTAAGTAGGACAACTGAACTCAATTCACACAGCAGGTTGTGGGATATCATGAAAGGGCAGCAAAGTATTAATCACTGTATTCACTCTTACTTGCATTAAAAAAATCTTATGCTGCTGGAAGTTCATAAAGCTATTATGTAAATGATCAGCAATAATTTTACAGTGAGATTATTTCATTGTGTTCAATGGAGCATAAAGAAGATTAAAAAAAGAAAACCAAATACAGTACACTCGAATTTCATGTTAAAATCCACCCACATAGACATATTTTGGTGGAAATTCAACTTTGTGGAGTATGGAAATAAAGATACTATGATAAATTGCATCTTTTGTCATCCTAACAACTGTTAAATGGGCTCTTTTTTCCTTTGCCTATAGGAAACCCGGGCCTGTACAGAGAGGCTGATACTTGTGGGGATTCCTGACTGCAATGTTATGTACGGGGACGAAGGTTTCAATAGCAACCTGGCTAATGCTTCACTACAAAGTGTCTTTGGCAGAAAATATAAACAAACAGCCTTTCCTGTATGTCAGCCAAAACTCAGAAATATCATATCAGAAATTGTATTACCATCCTTCGTCTCTCTCTCTCTCTCTCTCTATTCCCAGGCAGAGAATCAAGTGCCAATTTCAACTAGTTTTAGGCTCATCCCTCCTCCTGTTGAATAATGTTATGTTTGCCCCAAACAACCTTGGAGTTGCTGGGTACTTTGGACTTCTCCACCAGCCAAATACATTCCAAAATAGGCAACAAGTCAACAAGAGATTATGTCCACATGCTTCGTCTATGGATCATCCAGCTAGATGGCTTCTGTGGCTGTCAGTAAGGATAATTTAAGCACATGCCAATGAGAAAGGGTCAATATAAAACCTACAAGACATACCGTGTATTTTAATTTTTTTACTTTGGATGCCCTAGAAATACCTTACCGAGAAGCATATAATGTAAACTGCTTTCCTTACTTTCCAGGCACATTTATAGAACAGCGGGGTTATTATGGTTAATTGAACATCTAATCCCTTTTAGTGTACAATTTAAAATCAGTATGAGTTCTTTCTTCCTTTGAAATGCATTTCAACAAATTGTGTTTCTTTCCCTGAGCTAGAATGTAATCATGTAATAATATCAACATGGCAAATCCATGAATGTGTTAGTACCCAAGTTATAGTCTTTAATTCGATATGGGTTCCCTTCAGTTGGAATATTAAGGATTGCAAATACCGTGAAAGGACAGAAGAACTAAACATGTCTTCAGTAAAATCCCTAAATGGATCTATGAAATATTGCATGGACAATCTAAATTATTGGATGGACCATTTTTTACATCGTCCCATTTCACATGAATGGATGGATCTTGATTAGACTAGAACACTGGGCCATATCTAACAAAATGAAATTCAATGTAGAGAAAAGTAAAGTCCTACACTAAGGCAAGAAAAACCGAAAGTACACATATAGACTGGGTGAAACCAGGCTCAATAGCAGTAACTGTGAGAGGGATCTTGGAGTCTTAGTGGTCAACCAGCTAAATATGAGCCAGCAATGTGCAGCAGCAGCCAAAAAAGCTAATGCAATCCTAAGTTGTATTAACAGAGGGATACAATCAAGATCAAGGGAAGTACTAATACCACTCTATAAAGCCTTAGTAAGACCACACCTAGAGTACTGCATCCAGTTTTGTTCACCACATTATAAACAAGATGTTGAGACTCTAGAAAAAGTACAGAGAAGAGCAACCAGGATGATTAGGGGACTGGAGGCTAAAACATACAACAAATGGTTGTAGGAACTGGGCTTGGCTAGTCTAGTAGAGAAGGACCAGGGAAGACATGATAGCAGTCTTCCAATATTTGAGGGGCTGCTACAGGGAGGAAGGGGTCAAGCTATTTTCTAAAGTGCCTGTAGGCCAGACAAGGAATTATTTATTTATTTATTTAAATTTATATACCGCCCCCCTCTCCTAAAGGGACTTGGGGCGGTGAACAGTCAAAACACATATAAAAATACATATACAATATTTAAAAATTAAAAGAATTAAATACATTGGCCCTTTCAAAAGATTAAAAATAAGGGAATTAAGAAAGTTAAAACCAGATTAAAAGATTTAAAAACCCCTAGGCCAGACCGGCTTGCTGAAATAAATGAGTTTTCAATGCACGGTGGAAAGTCAGGAGATCAGGGATGGTCCTCATCTCCGGGGGTAATTCGTTCCAGAGAGAGGGTGCCCCCAATGAGAAGGCCTGCATCCACGGGGTCGCCAGCCATACAGCTGGCGGCACCCCGAGGAGACCGACTCTATGGGAGCATATCGGTCGGTGGGAGGCCTATAATGGCAGGAGGCGGCCTTGCAAATATCCTGGATGTATAATATAATGGATGGAAACTAAACAAGGAGAGATTTAACCTGGAAATAAGGAGAAACTTTCTGACAATGAGAACAATCAACCAATGGAACAGAAGTTGCCCTCGGAAGTTGTGGGAACTCCATCACTTGAGACTTTCAAGGAGAAATTGGACTGCCATTTGTCAGAAATGGTGTAGGGTTTCCCGCTTGGGCGGGGGGTTGGACTAGATAACCTACAAAGTCCCTTCCAACTCTGATTATCTGTTATCTGAAGCTAGTTCTGCAGGAACTTGTCTGCATAATAATCATAAGCAATTAGATCTCCTCTTTATATAGGGTAGGATAGCCACTGAAAATTGAACCATTTAAAAAACAGAAACTGCATTTATTTTTCTGGACCAGGTCTGTCAAATTCAAGGCCCGTAGGCTTGATCTGGCCCCCAAGGTGCTTAGATCTGGTCCACCAGGCCATTCTGGAAACAGCAAAGGACCAGCCCTCGGTGTCTTTGCCAGCAAAAATGGAGCTCGGGGGTGCTGTGTGCAGCCCTCCAGGCTCAGTTTTCGGCCATGATGGCCTCCTTCATCCCTTTGTCAATGAAAACAGAACTCGGGGAGGGCGCGTAAGTTGGCCACACTCCCTGTCCATGCCCCCAGGTCAAACATAACCCTGATGCGGCCCTCAGAGAAATCAAGTTTGACTTCCCTGTTCTACATCATTATTAATCTTTGAATGGTGAAGTATACTTCCCAAAAATCAGAAAAAAAAATTAAAGTTAAGTTCATTTACATTCAAGAAGAATTCAGTATAGTTATTATGTAATTAATATTATGCCTCTCTTGTCACTGAATTTTTTTTCTGTCTGATTAAAAATAACTGTTTGGTAACTTTAGGAAATTGTTCAGAGTGTGCCTGAAGCTTTTAATGGATAGCTAAGCCTCTGGATTGTGATACCCTTGAAAATCCAGGCACGCCAGAATTTCAAAAAGTTCAGTATGCATATTGAAATTGTCTCATCAGAACAAGCATTCTGTATGTTCAGTGATAATCTACCCATGAACAAACATGCTTTATATAAGAACAGTTTGTATTTATGTATATATTTGTGTGTACTTATTTATGTATGTATATAGAAGAGAAACTGAGATGTGCACATCAAATAAATAGAAATCTATATTATTTGACCATTAATAAGATATAGTGAATTGCCCTGCAAAATAATCCTAAAACAAAATTAATTATATGAATACTGTGCTTCTACTCTGCAAGCGGTGAAAAATAGGGAAAAATGCAAAAGAAGATTCTTGTTTAAATACAATCCACATAACATTTAACACATCTTTTAACTCTTCCACAATGTAATGTTACATGTTATATTGCATAATAAGAAATACTTTATATTAAAATATATCCAGAATATAATTATGATATGTGCCAGGAAAAAAAAACACTAATTTTTCCGACAATTGAACAATCTCTATTTCTTATGGAAAAAGAGAAGATGGTGGAAAAACAGACTAAAACCAAGATGCATAGGCAGGTGGGAAAACTAGCACAGTTCTGCAAATACTGTAAGCAAGTATAAAGTTGATATGAGTTCATACATGTAAAGTCTTCTACTTCTATGACAAAAATGGAAACGAAGCAATGGAGCTGGTGTCATTTCCCCTCCAAAACATTCAAAAGTGAGGTATAAAAAAATCTCTTCCATGGGCCTAAGGAAATCTTTAGAAGCCATCTCATATTTGGCAATTTAGATATTCTGATCCAAAGCTTTATTAAGTTGAATAAGCAAGGGAATGTGTCTGGGATTCTGATCATTCCAAATGTAATTCTCTTCCATAAAGATCATATTCTCTGAAGAGGATAAATTCTGTTAAAATTGGGGGGAGAGGAAGATTCTTCAGGGATAGAGTCTTCTCTCTTCTCACTAATCCTATATATTTACGTATTTTCAGGCGGCACAAATGTTTTAGTGGACGAGGATTCTCTGAAAGACACAAAGGAAAGAAATGGAATGGAAAATATGTCTGATCAATTTAGCACTGAAGAATCATACAGTAGGCGGGAAGCTTAGAGATAATTTGGTCCAATGCCATACTCAGGGTAGAATACATTAGATCATGATCATCCAGCCCATTTGAAGACCTCCATTGAAGCCAAACTGACCATGCAGCCTGTTTCCCTGGCTAACAGCTCATAAAATCAGGAAGGTTCTCCTGATGTCTATTTGTACCTACTTTTTGAATTCACTGGTTCAAGTCTTGATCACTGGAGTAAGAGAGAATATTTATATTTCTTCTTTCATGTGACTTCATATAGTTGCTGCTATCATATCTCCAGGGGTGGGATTCTACCGGTTCGGGAGAACCAAATGTTATGTTTTCACCTGGTTTGTCGAACCGGTATTTCAACAGCTGGCCTCACCCACGGGCCTGTTTCCGGCTTCCGGGGGGCCTCCAGAGCCTGGGGGAGGCCATTTTCACCCTCCCAGAGGCCAGAGGGAGCCCTCCAGACCCTTGGGAAGACGAAAAATGGTCCTCCCTGAAGACTGGAAGTCCGGAAATAGGGCCTGATTCCGGCTTTCGGAGGGCCTCCAGAACCTAGGGGAGGCTGTTTTCACCCTCCCAGAAGCCCGGGGGAGACCTCCGGACCCTTGGGAAGGCAAAAATAGCTCTCCCAGAAGTTCCTGTAAAATCTGAATAATGCAATGTAGAATGGAATATAATTTCCCATGATCTGAACTCTTTGCTCCTATTAATGCATCCCTAAGACACAGTTCACTTTTTACAGTTGTATCATACTCCTGGTTCATATTTAATTCGTGACCAATGGCAGTATCCAAATCCCTTTCCCATGTACTACTGCCTTTCTATTCCAGTGCCTTTCTTATTTTCTACCCAAATGAAGAATGCTACATTTCTCCCTTTTGAATTTTACCAGCTATTTTTGCCTCCTAGTTTGTGTCCTCTGAAAACTTAGGAAGTATCCAAGTTGTTGATAAAAGCTTCCTAGATAACAGGCATGGTAAAATCCAGAGTCTATGATGAAAATATCATATCATGCGATATATGTTGACCAAAATGAGACACACTGATGCCAGCTACCAACACTATCTAAAAAAATGCTTCTGTAGCATAAATGAGTAGTATTTGACTTTACTGTCACTACACAATGCCGTGCATTGAAAACCCATTTATTTCAGCAAGCCGGTCTGGCCTAGGGGTTTTTAGAGCTTTTAATTTGGTTTTTAACTTTCTTAATCCCTTATTTTTAATCTTTTGTTATGGCCAACATTTTTAATTCTTTTAACTTTTAAATATTGTATTTGTATTTCTATATGTGTATTTTATTTTGGTTGTTCACCGCCCCGAATCCCTTTGGGAGAGGAGGGTGGTATATAAATTTAAATAAATAAATACATTCTTTTTTATTTGTCTGTTATGTGTCCAGAGCCTACTAGAATATTGTTATCATGTTACTATAGCAACTAAGATATGGGTTTCTTGTGATGTCTGATTTACTATGCATGCTTGAAGGGAAAGAGTTCCCTTTTTTTCTTTCTTTCTCTGTACTTCTTAGATTGTACTTCCTAGTTATGTGTAATAAAAAGTATACAGCAAAGAAAAGCACATTCCAGCATCTCTACTTTATGAAAGCTGAATTTTTTTCGCTTTGACATTTACCATACATTTCAAATTTTATTATTTCTGTGCTGGTATTAGAGAAATGATATCAGTTAATCCAATCTTCTCTTATTGATCATATCTAGTCTGGCTTTCAGATGCTAGAAACCCAAGTCAGTATTTCAAAAATATCAGTTTGGAAGGATAGCCATTTATTTATGATGCCATCTAAACCAATAATTATTAGAATTTCAAGAGAATCTGGAGTTTCCACTTACAAGAAAAAGTGGTTTAGAAATTCCAAATAGACCAAATAAAATACATTAGATCATAGATTATTGTTCTGTGCCATTGATTTTGTATTACACACTGCTTTTTCTGCAACTGTAGTTCTGTAATACCTACCTATGATTTCTCTTAGATTCCATTTGGATAATACTATATATCACAAGATCAAGTTCTCCCCTCTATTGCTATAATAAGCCTATTGCTATAATAAGCCTTTATTCACCTAATCCTTATATATTCACAAAAAGGACATCTTGTTATAACATAATAGTAACAAATTATTTGAAATCTTCAAACACAAATACATTTTTCTTTTGTTTTCATAGATTAACCAGCTAGCCTAATTCCAAGTGAATAGTATTCATTTACCTAATATTTGTTGGATTTCTGGCCATTCTTTCTGAGTCTCCAAGACAAATTTAAGTTTAGTGCAGAGAGGAACATAATCCATATAATCTATCAAAATGCGGACAATGGGTCCAACTAAATGTTTCATCCAAGGAAGTGTAATAAAATCACAGAACTGAAAGGAAATACAATCAGTGTTATACTAAAGTATTTTCTAAAATGTATTATTATAATAATTGTGCAGAATTCACGAACAGCTCACATCATA
Source organism: Bungarus multicinctus (assembly GCA_023653725.1). Classification (NCBI taxonomy): domain Eukaryota; kingdom Metazoa; phylum Chordata; class Lepidosauria; order Squamata; family Elapidae; genus Bungarus; species Bungarus multicinctus. Next base: position 9,372,897 of record CM042848.1, on the reverse strand, counting down.
AAACAAGATGCATTAATCCAAACATTTCTTTAAAAGGCAGGAGAAGCTTTGTTAGAATAGCAATAGCACTTAGACTTATATACCGCCTTAAAGTGCTTTACAGCCCTCTCTAAATGGTTTACAGAGTCAGCATATTGCCTCCAACAATTTGGGGTACTCGTTTTACCCACCTTGAAAGGATGGAAAGCTGAGTCAACTCTGAGCCTGGTGAAATTTGAACTGCCAAATTATAGGCAGCCGGAATTCCTAAAATATTACAATGCCATTTCATAGTTTTTGCAGTTCTCTATATCTTTTTAGGAAGAAATTGGAAAGCTATATTCTGAGTTGAAATACTTGAACTTTACTTGCATATCTAATGACTTATAAAACAGTAAACATTAAGGTTGTTAACAAAATAGATCACAGACCTCTTCTTTATCTGTGTAATACAGCAGAAGTTCATATGATACCTTGTGTTTAAATAGATAGCCTAAAAGTACCTAAATAATGCAATGAATAAATTTGATAGCCAAGATATAGAGTTGCAACAGTTTTGCAGGGAATCTAAGTGTCCTCTTAATCAGATAATGTAAGTTTTCCATTGGATTAATTTGTTTTCCTTTTGTTCCCACATACTACTAGACATATTGCTTTATCAATAATTCTTCCCTAGGCTCCACTCTTTTGAAGAAGGGTACATCTAACAGAGCAGTTTAATGCCTGCATCTCTAAGCAGGCTTATCAGTAGCAGAGACAAGGACACAAACATGTGTCAGTGTTTTCTTTTTACAATAGCTTCTATCCTCACTCTACACTTGGCCTTTGTCATTATACCTAAAAATAGAAGAAGGAATGAGCATTATTCATACAGATCTTAGTCACGATTTTCTTTGGGGGAAGAGATACAATCAAAGTGAAATATCTGAGATTTTAAACCCAACAATAGCCAACCCAACACGCTCTCCTTAACAAACGCTGATTAATAATAATATTGAATAGGGTAAAAAAAATATCCTTACAGGGTTATCTTCAATTACACAAGATGTCCAGCCTGGTAATATCTCTTCCTCTGTTGTTGGCCACAAAAAAGAATTTCCAAAGATATCGCCATGCATGCAATCAAAACAGAGGTCCACGTTGTACCCATGATTAAGGAGCAGCCTTAGCATGACTTCATCATTCAAGGCATATTGAATAGCACTGGGAAAATGAGTGTCATTCACAAGGTTAAAATAACAGTTGACATTTGCTCCGTAAGAAAGAAGCAACCGTACAATTTCATGGCTGTTTGCTCTCATGGCCACAAGAAGGCAATTGAGAGGATCGTTATTAGGGTCTGCGCCGGCTTCCAATAAGATTTCGGTGGAGAGGATGTCATTGTTGGAAACTGCAAAATAAAGGGCCGTTTTCCTTTCATCGTCATAACTTTGTGAAATGTGTTCTGCCAAAAGAACATTGACATCAAACCCATTTTCAATTAGGAGTTCCAGGCACTGTGGATTTTGGCCCTCCGCTGCTGAATGGATGGGACTCTGCCCACTTTTCCGGATTGCACTTTTGGATGTCACTGGAATCAGGAATTTCAAGGCCCTGCAAAAATAGGGAAGAGGAATTTAATGTGGTGGCTAAAGGGCAGACAATAGGCAAGTTTCAAAGATAAAGCTTATCTCTTAACAGTATAATTAAGATAGCAGATGTTGTGTACTATTGTGTTCAGAAGATTCAGGTTCGGTTGCTGATGCCTCTAGATTATAAGAAAATCTTAGGACTAAGACATTATATAGATAGCTAGATTCCCAATGAAATTAGACAGCAATAAATGGCAGTATTTAGCCTAATTCCGTGCAGAGCCATTTGTGCGGGCACGCGAGCCTCAGCCAACTTACCTGCACAGCGCATGCGCACACCTCCCAGCTGATTTTTTGGGCCCGTTTGAGGCCTTTTTCGGCTTCCCTGAGACTCGAGGGAAGCCTCTGCAGTCTTAGGAGGCCGAAAAAGGGGCTTTCCGAAAATACTGGAAGTGATGAAAGGGCCCATTTTTCGGCTTCCCGAGGTTCCAGAGTCTTCCCCTCAAGCCTCCGGGAGAGCAAAAACGGCCTCAAACAAGCTGAAAATCAGCTGGGAGGCACACGCATGCACAGTGCAGGTAATGGGGTGGGGGTGTTGTGCGCACAGGCACGGGGGGGCGCATTGCATTGTGGATGCTGGCACACGCATGCACTTTCGGCACACCACAACCAAAAGGTTCACCATCACTGGCCTAATTGGTGCGCTACCTACTATGGTGACTATAGGCAAATCTACCTGTCTCCTATACAACAGTTTTACATGTTCCTGCTGAGATACCGAGATAGCCCACTTATTGCTGCCTTGCCCATTATACTATTCATGAAGACTGGCACTCATAAATCTGATAATCAAAAAGGTTAATTTTCTTTCTAATCAATAGATTACAATTTGATGTGTTTTATTAGTGTTTTCTGCATTATTAATTATGTGATTGTGTTTTAATGATCTGTGACTGTAAATAAATATACTTCCTTTATCTTGCAGTGATGTGATGTTTCTGTGATGAAAAATAGCTCTATTCTGTAAAGAACCAATTTCCCTATAACAACCTACTGCACTTAAAGGATGTATTTTGATGACCGTAACCAATTTAGTGACAAACATCTGTGAATCAAAACGATTTCACTCTTAGCCTATAACTTGAAAGAAAGTATCTTCACTCTCAATGACTACTAAGTACAATAGTCAGGGGCCATGCAACTTAGCTACCTCAAACATTTCCAGATTTAGATAGCATTATCACGAGGGGTGGGATTCAAATTTCTTAAGAACTGATTCTGTAAGCATGGCCTAATTTGTGGGTGTGGTTTGGTGATCATGTGACTAGCTGGGTGTGGCTTTCTGACAGCATGGCTTGGTGGTCATGTGACTGGCTGGGCGTGGTTTGTATGTAAATATAAATATTTATGTAAATATTGAATTTTTTATTAAAAAAAGAGCAACTTTTACCCAAAATCAGACAAAGCAGGCAGGCAGATTGAGTTGCTCACAATCACTTAGAGATCTATGATTCTGCAATCTGCTACCTGAGTCTGTCACATAAAATTTGCTAGCAAGCAAACTCACAAAATTAACTCACAACACACCATGTATGTAAATATTGAATTTTTTATTAAAAAAGAGCAACTTTTACCCAAAATCAGACAAAGCAGGCAGGCAGATTGAGTTGCTCACAGAATCACAGATTCACTTAGAGATCTATTATTCTGTAATCTGCTACCTGAGTCTGCCCTGAAAAATAGAAGCTGCAGTCCTAAGGAAGGTTCAGCTCTGCTTTTAGATTAGTTAGAAAGCAAGAGATCCAACATTTTCCTGCTTTCTAGCTAATCTAAATCTCCTGGCACAGCAGAACAGCTGATGGTCGGAAAAAGGAAAAATAGCAATTTACCAAATGCAGGTAAGTTGGATGGCATGCATGCCAGGTAAGGAGTGAGTGGGCAGGGAGGGGAGGAGCCAGCCAGTGGCATAATTTGCCAGTTCTCCAAACTGGGCAGAATCATAACAACTGGTTCTATAGAACTGGACCGACCAGGTAGAATCCCGCCCCTGATTATCACTATTGCTTAACATTAAGAATTTGCCCTTGGGACTCATGCATCCAAGATAATGGAATCACTTGTAAGAAAGAGATCTAGGAATCAGTTTTGTCTATTAAATCTCTTTTCATTTCGAAACATTCATTGTCATGAAAGAGCTCAAAAGTAGGAACTTAATTTTGTCACCTAACTTTTGAACATGATTTTTCCCCCCTTGTAAATAAATCTGGGGAAATGTTTGATTAGCATTTTAGAAAGCAAGTCTGAACCATTTGTTACCCATCTTTGAATGATGATGAAACCCAACTTTGGCGGTTTCTGATATCAAAACTAGAGAGATTCATCTCAGGAGACAGCAAAATTGTCCTCCTTGTTTTAAAAAAGGAATTAATTTAAACCAATATTTCTAGATTGAAAACCTAGTGGAAAAAACTATGTGCCTTGTGAAATGTAGCTGTTTCTAACATACATTTCCTCCTAACTATTCCTTAGTCTTTCCATCTTCATTGTTCTTCATGTCAGAATGAACCAAATAAACAATAACTGATGGGGAGACTAGTCAATTTTTTCAGCATTAAATTTTCTTCTCCTTTAGATCATTTGTCATGAATAATAAAGACCATAAGCTACCATGCCTGGGGCATTTAATTCTGTCTGATAATTAAATTAACACTGACCTAAACCTAAAATTGAAGAAGAATGAATGATAGAAAACACAATAGATCCTTGTATTTTTAAGACAGTTTCCATAAAGTTAATATATTTTTAACACTAGAAATACTGCAGATGGCCTGTAAATATTGTAGAAAACAATTAGTCATCATTAAGATGCAAGATCATCTAAGATGCAACAAGATGCAAGCAGAATTGGTGAAATTTGTCTTGGTTCAATTTTGGGGGGTATACAAGAATATGCATGTTTCTTTAGATTTACCCAAATTCATGGACATCTTGTGGGAGAACAAGGGGAGGAAATGAGAAAGCACATATTTACATAAGGAATAGAGCTTACATTGCAGTATTTATTTATTTATTTATTTATTTATTTATTTATTTATTTATTTATTTATTTATTTATTAAATAGTTTTGTATACCGCCCTTCTCCCGAAGGACTCAGAGCGGTGAACAGCCAATTTTATAAAATATATAAATAACAAATTACAAGATTAAAAGAGATTAAATTATGAGGCTGCCGTTAAAAAAGTATTACAATGTAAGTTTCATCATTCTGAAGAGCCCTTTGGATCCAGAAGATATTGAGATTCCTATAGATTTCTCCCTCTTGTTTTTATTTATAAGATAGCTTTCCAAGAAAAAGGGGGTAAACAAATTGCTTAAACTTTTCCCTTTCAGCATTTGTCCATTCAAAAATTGAGTAACCGTAACCCTACTATTTCACATTCTTTAGGAGAAAAAATTGCAACAATCTATAATTTTTCCTTTTGGAGCTAAGTTATCGGTAGCAAGGTACTTAGGGAGAGATTAAAAACCTTATTCTTTGAATCCAAGTATGGCTTAGCTTGTGCTTCCAGCATCTTGAAATCACTTACAATTCAGAACAAAAGACTGTAGCATGTAATTTTTTTATTTATTATTTATTTATTGTCAATTGCTTACAAGATAATGGGTATAAGTAAAAACATACTTATGAATACATGGATATATATAAGAAAAATAAAAAAATAAAAGAAACAATAGGACAGGGATGGTAGGCACGTTGGTGCGCTTATGCATGCCCCCTACAGACCTCTTAGGAAAGGGGTGAGGTCAATAGTAGACAGTCTAAAGTGAAAGTTTTTGGGGTTTGGGGAAGAAACCACAGAGTCAAGTAGAGTATTCCAGACATTGACCACTCTGTTGCTGAAGTCGTATTTCCTGCAATCAAGTTTGGTGTGATTAACCTTGAGTTTGTATCTATTGTTTGCTCTTGTGTTGTTATGGTTGAAGCTGAAATATTCATTGACAGGTAGGACATTGTAATGTATGATTTTATATACTATACTTAGATCAGACCAGAGGCGGCGTAGTTCTAGGTTTTCTAGGTGTAGAATTTCGAGTCTGGTAGCATAAGTTATTCTGCAACGAGTAGAGGAATGGAGAACTCTTCTTGTGAAATATTTCTGGGCTTTCTAATTTAACCATACCTTAACTTGCACAGAGATCTCAACTAATAAATTGGAATGTTTTAATTAATTTGATTGTGTGACCAACTGTACAGTTACAAGCTGTATAGAACAGATAAATAAATTCTAAAACAAATTAAGAAGGCTGCAATTATAGGAAGGGTTAGGTCAGGCATCTCCAAACTTGGCAACTTTGAGACTTGTGGACTTCAACTTTCAGAATTCCCCAGCCAGCTGGCTGAGGAATTCTGGGAATTGAAGTCCACAAGACTTAAAGTTGCCAAATTTGGAGGCCTCTGGGCTAGGTTAATCAGATTTCCACCTTAAAAAAAAAAAAGAAAGCTCTAAATTTAGAATGGTAGCCCCTATATCAGAACCCTCTTCTATCTCTAAGCCAGTTTTTGATCACAAAGTCTAGTGCTGACATTGAGAAAAAAGCTGGGGATAGGGAAGGGCTTGTGGACCCAGTAGACCCCAAAACGTAGCAATTCTCAGCCTCAACGTTCTGTATCAACCACAAATCAGGCAAAGCTTTACTGTAAGGACAGAATTTAAGAATGAGCATCAGTTACTGAAAGATGCAAGCATGTTTGATGTTCCTGGCCATCTAAAGCAGGGGTGTCAAACTGACGGCTCGTGGGCAGGATGTGTCCCGTGGTGGCCCCGTTTCTGCCTAGTTTAGCGAATACGTCCGGATACGTCACATGATGCTGGCCTGATGATGTGAGTTTGACACCCCTGATCTAAAGGCAGCGTACTCTACTGTTCAGCCCTGAAATGCGCAACCCTATTTATTTCTTTTAAAAAAAAAAAAAACATACAGTGGAATTGTAGTCTTAGGAAAGTTTGCATAGAAATGCAGTCTTAGTTTGAACGCACTTCCAAGAAAGCTCCTTCTTTTTAATTTTTTTTGCATATGCCATCTTATAGCCCTTAAACTTATCCATTTATAATAATGTAAATAAATAACAAAACCATCATCATTCATGATGTAAAGTTGTTGGGCGAAGAAATATAAAAGGAACACACTCACAGATAGTGTCCTTCATATGCTGCTCTGTGTATTGGAAGATGCCCTGCCTTATTCGGTAAATTGCCACTTCCCCCATATTCCAACAGCAAAGTTATGCAATCGGGATTACCACCACCAGCTGCTTCAAAGAGTATAGATGATCCATCATCAGCTGTTATGTTAATATCACCACCTAGTGGTACAAGAGAAAGTAGATTTATGTCTCAGTATTTATTTATTCATCACAATTTTGGAAATCTGTGTACGGTATCTTCGTGCTCTAATCAATTGCTTATTATCCAAGTTGCAGATTATCCAAGCATTTTACCTTTGGTTTCCCTGCTCTGAAATATTTTATGAATTGCTACAGCCTTACAGAGAAAGGGAAAGGGTCTACTCATTGAATCTGCTCTCATTAACAAGTAACTATTAGTTACTAGTAAATCTACACCACAACCCTACGTATTAAATTCAGTGGCTTTGTGATAGTTAATGTAGATGTGGGAAATGTACACATTTCCAAATGTATATCTTTCCAAATGTTATTAAATTTCATTTCCACCCAGTCAGTGGGGAAGAAAGATGGGAATAATATTTCAAGAAATAATCCCTTTCCCTACTCTTTCTGGTCTATCCATAGTTAGATGTTCCTAACTACGCTGCTCTTATTATGACTTTGATAGATGTTTAAAACAAACAAACTTTAATAGGCCTTGCCTGTGTCATCATAAAAACCATGTAATCTGTTAGTGACTTCTTTAATACCCATTGCAGCTTTCCAAAAAGTAGAAAATAAATGGATTTAAGTAAATCTGAGTTGGGCAGCTAACGTGTATTTTCAATTGTAAATTGAAATTAAGAAAGAGGTTCATAAACAGTTTGAAGGCAGTGAGGAATTATTCAACATTGTTACAGACAAAGGTCATATCTCTTGCGTTACAAAAATTGTGGTTAACAGACCTTTATGAATTAAATACTCCAATACGTCACAGTATCCATATTCAGCAGCCACACCTAAAGGTGTTACTCCATATCCATCTTTCTGTTGTATATTTCCACCATTCTTCACAAGAAGGGCAACAATATCACTGCAGCCCTGTTTTGCAGCTTCATGCATTGCTGACCATCGTTTAACACATGGTTGGTTGATGACACAGTTGTATTCAATCAGAATGGAAACCATTTCATATGATTTCTGTCTTACAGCTTAAGAGTTAAGGCAAAGAAAAGAGGGGAACATGTTTAGATGCCATATATTTCAAAATAACTCACTGCAATTTCTGAAGTAAAATATTGTGTTTTCACTGAATAAAAATACATGATGACTTTAGCTTAGTTTGTAATGTAGTTCTAATTCAACCTGTTATTCATATTTACATTTGCATTTGATTTTGATAATAATTGAAAATATTTTAGAATTAAGGATATTTCCTCTGCTTTACTTGCTGAAGAATGTACAACAAATATTCAACTTAACAGATCACTTAGGGCAGGGGTGCCGCTATTCTCTACTGGCTATTCATCTGAAAAGGATGGCATCTATGCTAATGTCATCATATATCAAAATCTCACTGTAATTAGAAATAAAAAAGAGGGATTAGAAGCATTTAGGAATTGGTGGCATGCCAATAAAGGAAATACATTATTTCCTATTGTCATCATTCTTGAAACCGGGAAACTAAAGGAAACCCAATGGATGCTACAAATATTTTTTTAAATTCTTACAGTGCATAAATTCTGTAAAAAATACAGGGACCAAGAATAATCTGAAAGTGAAAGAAAATGAACCATAATTGAGCAACTGATAATAAACTCTGCTACATTTCTATCAGTCCAAGTGGAAATCATCTCAAATGTAGTTCCCCTTCTTTGACTTCTCTTAGCACCTCTTCCTCATTTGCTGAAGGCTTCCCCTGGAGCTATGCTATCAACATAAAGGGGAAATTAGGTCACTGCTCAGGAGAATATACCAGAAGCACAAGAATGACATGAAAGTTGATGTACCCCTTCTGGCTATCAATGGAGGGAGTGGGGGAAAGCTCACTTACAAAGAGACCTAAGGAAGTAGTACATGAGATCAACTTGCATATGTGAGCAAAGTTATAAAGGCAGGCTATGTGTAGTACAGCTTAATGAGCTAAACACTAGTAACTTAAATAATTAAAGGTTTGCATAATCAATTTCCATATTCTACAATGCTCAACCTCTGATCCTACAAGCTCTAGCAACAAGCTAAAATCCCCTAAGCCATTTGCAAAATAATTACCAATCAGAAGAGGCGTTTCTCCTTTTCTGTTCATGGTATTTGGCCAAACTCCCTTTGCCAACAAGGTCCTGACATGTTCCAGGTGCCCAGATTTGGCTGCCAAAGTTAATGGTGTCTCTCCATCACATGTCTTATATTCCCACATACTTTTATAAGATGCTAGGTTGAATTAAACATAAATTAAGTTTTCAATGCTGCAATTGTTATATACATATACTTGCCTTAGGAATTTTTTTAATACTAGATCATGTTCAATCAAAATGTCATAACACTTGCATTGATTAGAAGCTTTTGCCACAATCTAAACTAGCTAAATATAAATTAGTTGGTAACATTTAATGAACCCTCATCACTGAAAGTACATACCGGTAGATGTATCTGTGAACACACCTGAAGTGGAGCTCAAACTTTAAAAAGCTTATTGGTGCACTTTCTGGAAACAACCTTGAATTCATTTAGTGTCCTAGGTGAATACTGGCTGGACACAATTCTGTATCCTTCACACATATTGATTGTAGCTTCAAAGTCTGGGCCAACTTACCATCCAAGATTACTTCAAGTATTTGCTGAATTGGCTGAACAGCAGCTTCATGTAAAGGAAACCAGCCCCTCTCATCAGCCTCATCCAGAGCGTATTTGTATTTTACATAGTTTTGAAGATCAAAGACTAGTCCTAAAAGAAATAATCTGAGGTGAAATGAAGCAAGCATTCAGGACGGGCTACTGTTATCTTTAAAAAGGCAAGAAAGGCTTGTAGTAAAGATTAACACATTTTGTAAAAGCACAAACTTTTATTGATAAAATGTATGCTTTTTTCAGGGAAGAGATATACACACCCATGAATATATATGGGCAAACAGTTTGATCCGGTGGGCTAGATAGCAAAGAAATGAAAAAAAAAAATACAGTATGTGACAACTCACGATGAAAACTGTAAACAAAACAGGCCCGTGCCTTTTCAAACAATAATACAATTAATTTAATAATGTCTTTTGACAAATGTACCTTCTCTTATGGCAGTTACAAGTTTTTTGTTCTGATCACTGACAGGTACAAACCTATAGAAAAAAACAACAACAAAGCATCTATAGAATCTCACATTTTGGGTGCTATTGCTGTAATTTCATCAAACACACCTATTTTCCTGCTTCTACAATAATTGTTTCCTTCAAGTCAACCTCAAATCCTGGGGACTTCATGGATACATCCACATAGTTTCTTCAGCAACAATCCAGCATTTTCTTCCAGTCTATCTTATCACCTTGGAATATTAAGGTGGTCAAACGCTAATCAGCCTTGCTTAGCTTTTCAAAACCAGCCAAACCAGATGCTATTATTTAGTTGTGTGATATTGTTTTCATAAGTGAATTGAAAAAAAAACTGCATAAGTACTTTTAGTTAGGAGTGAATTTAATTAGAAGGATTACTTTTTTTTTTTACAATCAGATTGAATGTTTCTCCAACTTTTTTCTTATGTCTCATGTCTCTACAAATCAACTAAAATTGCCTACCTAAGATCAGTGATTTGTCACTGACCTTAGGTGCAAATATAAGTTCTTCACGAATGCTCACTGCTTTCAGAAATCTGGTTCTTTTTTATAAATCAGAGTTGAATCAGGAAACTGGCTCAATAAGAATGATAATTAACACTACGCTTTATTATTTATTAAAATTTTAAATAGATTAACATCACTGTAAGTCATGAAAGTTGTATAAGTAATAAACATATCTACAAGTTACCACAACTTAAACTCCTGAAAAATGAGTAAATATCCTAATTATGTTCCCAACATTGGCTTCAGAGCGCTTTAAAGCAAAAGAGAAGTACCACATATGAAAAGGATAAGATATTCAGAGAGTAAATCAGACAAGCACCTTGTAAATCAGAGAAATTCAAAACAGGGTTTGGCCTACCACATCACTTAATTACCTTGTCTCATGACTGGGAGAAGTCCTTTGCGGATTCCGTTCAGTATTGAGGGACTCCTGGATACTAAACTGAACAGCATATTCAGTGAGATCTTCACCAGAGTCCTCATCTCCTTCCATTCTTTTTTTAGGTGTTAAGCCGTAAAAAGTTGATGCTAAGTGCAAAATATGCCAAAACATGAGACAAGCACATGTTGAGTCAAGTTTAATTTAATTCTTTGGATTCAGTGTGAGAACTGAAGTATAAAAAAATAAAGCAAAATACATTATACTTCAGCATTCATTACATATATTCCATTTTGTCAAGCAGTCAGACAGTTGCAAAGTACACAATTTACTCAGTGAATGAAAGTTTTATTCAGCAACATAAAGACTGAGCATCAGCAGAAGCAAAATTTAAATTCATTGCAGCCACTCTTCCTATGCCAAAGGTTTGAAGCAATGCTTCTCTTTCTGCAATTAATTGCAGTTGCTTGGAAAATGCGAGGATTTCCATATGTTTTTTTTAAAATTACCATTATACCTTAATTATATTTATGAACTCAAAGAGATGAACATATCTAATACTCTGTCCATTTGCTATTTTCCCCACAACAATCACCCTGTGCAGTGAATTGGGCTATGATAGAGTGTCTGGTCCAAAGTCACCCAAGTGGCTTTTAAGTGGAATGGACGTCACAGTTTCCTGGTTTCTATCCTGTGTTGTAACCACTTTATTAAACTGGGTCTCTTTTATACACTTTTGTTTTTAACAATATGAGTGTTAAATGTTTTTCGGTAAATAACAATTAAGATTTCATCTTGTTGAAAGCCCTGTCTCCTAGAAGAATGAAATATTTTGGGAAAATTTAAAAAAGGCAGAAAATTATATTTCCCTAAAGGAGAAATGGAGAAATATGTTTTTAGAGGCAGGAAGCAATCCCCACCTTTTCTTAATAGCCTACAGCATATGCCAACACTTAAGAGATAAAGAGCTTATTAAAAGAGGAAGACAAGTATCTAGATAGCTTTATTCATAAGCAAACCAAATACTGCAGGCAAAAATCCATTCAAGACAGGATATTTTGAAACTCCGTGTAGCACAACTAACAAAGGCAGAATGATAGGATTAGAAGCAGCCCCTCACCCAATATCCAACACAGGACAAAAGTCATTAAACCAGAATAGAAATTGCCCAACAGCCTTTCAGAACACAAGCCCCTTCATTGTACCATCCCAGAGCAATCAAAACTTCACCTGGGAGTTCAGATAAACAATAAGCCGGAGATTGACCAAATTAGCTAAGACAAGCACTTAGGATTTGTATATCCTCTTGCTTATAGAGCCAGCTATGACCCCTACTTAGCCCCTACATGACCCATACATGACCTCATAGGAATCCGACAACAGCCAAAAGAATATTAGAGGACATGTTCTTGCACAGGAACAGGATACAAGCCCAAATAATGTATAATGCACTCTCAACTGCATTTTGTCAGCAGTACCAGAACCATAAACATGGTTCTGTTCATCATTAAACCATTTTTCCAATCAGCCTCCATGTTTCCAGTGTCTTTCTCCCAGTTTGGAACTGAACCAGAGAGATATTTCTTCCAACAATCTGTACCCCTTAGTCCTTGTTTAACAACCCTAATGGGGACTGGAATTTCCAATGCTAAGTGGAGCAGTCAGCATTTAACCAAACTGCTTAGCAATGTCAGTTTCAGTATTCCCAGCTGTGTTTGGTAGGCAAGGCTCTCACACTTCTATGCAAACTGCCTATTTTATCCAGCTGCCTGCCTCCTTTCCAGCCTGGTCTTGCCAAATTCCATTTGGCAGACCAGGTTTCACCACCCTGCCATGCCCATCTGCACTTCCAACTCCTCTTCCTGGCTATCTCAGCTATTCCTGCCCTTTTGGATATCCTGCGCGCTGCTGGTCCACTTCCAGATGACCTTCACCATCTTCTTCCTCTACTGCTGACAAGGCACACCTGGCCAAGGCAGCTACTGGCTCTTTTCTGTCTTCTGCACAATAGTGGATTTGTAGCTGTGCAAATGCAGATAGATAAATTCCACAAAACATCCATAACAAAGTACATTTATTGGTTCATCAGGTATCCTCATAATACACATTTGTGATGAAGTTCTTCTTTAATGACCAATCCTTTGTATATCTGCCTTTCAGGTAAAAGATGGTTATCTCCTAACGCATCGCGTAGCGATAGAAAGAAGCTGGTATGAGTTCGTGAGTTCAGGCAAGAATGGAGGAAACTCCCCCAACCCATCAAGGGTCAATTTAGTGACCAATCAGGATTACAGATGTGGCCACGTGACATGAACTACATTTCCCAGGATACCTTTAACTACATTTCCTATGATGCATTCCCTTAAGGGGACAGCTCACAATTCCTAAGTAACTATCCAATACCCATAGACTGACTGGGAAAAGTTGTGGGTGTTCCATCACTGGAAGGTTTTTTAGTGACCAATCAGGATTATAGATGTGGCCACGTGACATGAACTACATTTCCCAGGATGCATTCCCTTAAGGGGACAGCTCACAATTCCATAGACTGGCTGGGACAGCACAGGTTCTTTATGAGAACTTTGTATTAAGAAGGGTCAGTAGCTGCCTGGGCCAGGCACTTCTTGTCAGCAGTGGGAAGAAGATGGCAACAGACAGGTAGCAGGGACAGTGGAATTCAGGATGTCAGGGGTGTAGGAGAGAGCGCAGGGTGGAAAGGACAGCAGGATGGTTGAAAGGCAGTAAAGTGATAGATATGGGGGGGCCGGGAATTGAAATACATACCACAATATCTTCACTGTTGTTGAACAAATACTTGCTAAATGAGTCCTCATCCCTTCCATTTTTAAAAAGTGTTTTTAAGCTAAATTTTGTTCTAACATTTTGAAATCCAAACTAATCTATATTTACCTGCTGGATTCGCTTGTGTTTTATCTTGTGTTGTAATAACCACTGTTAGCAGAAATTTGATAGAAACCTCAAAGGGTGAAGGGCAGAAAATAACTGTTCTTCCATCCAGTGGTGGCATTCAAATTTTTTTACTACCAGTTCTGGGGATGTGGCTTGGTGGGCGTGGCAGGGGAAGGATACTGTAAAATCTCCTGTCAGAGGTGGGATTTGCCGGGTTCTCCAAACTACTCAAAATTTCCGCTACCGGTTCTCCAGAACTGGTCAGAACCTGCTGAATACCACCTCTGCTTCCATCTCAGTTTTCCATTTACATCTCATTTTGTCACATTTCCTATTGATATTTTCCTTTCTTTTGGGATTGTTTATGCAAAATCACTATTCAAAATAGTGTGGTGTGTACGGACTCATAGTCAGCAACCGCATATCAGTTTTCTGAATTTTACTAAACCCATTGTTATTTGACTTATCACTGGAATGCTTCAGCAAACCAGTGGTCAGCATGGTCCACGTGTGAACTTGCTGACCAGCAGTAAGTTTAGGAAGGCAGGCATTGGGGCAGAAAGCAGGTTCTGAATTGGCCAGCTGACTAGTGAAGAACATGGTGGACCTCCATAGATCACCAATGATCTATGAACTACAGGTTGAACATCACCAGTCTAGAGAGGCAACATGTTCATTAAAACCCAATCTCAGATTTCTGTTTTCTATTTCGCCTGAACCGTAGTGTGTTCTTTCAACGACCTCCTGATTAAAACTGTCAGGGGTTGAGAGAGATTTGGTATATGAGAATCAATCCCTTTCAATTGTCACCTAGCTTTCTCTGCTCCCATTGATACATATCACCAGAGAAACCATAACCTATCAACACTTATGTGTTACTACCTTAGAACAATCTACATTTATAATCCTGTTCCTCAAAAACTGACAGTACATTCATTATATTACTATTTAATTTTTATTTTCACATATAAATAAAACTGAAATTACTGTCACTGACTTATATTCCTGAGCTCTAAGACTAAAATGAAGCATTTCTAAGTACACAGATTTTACTAAAAGTGGATATATTGAGCAGTTTCCCACATCCAGGAATGGTGATTACTTGGTGCTTAAAAATAACCTAGAAAAATGATTTTATTTGTACCAAAGCTTACTTAAAATCAAATTCCATACATCCTACAGTAGTTAGGCATGGATCAAATATTAATTTGTACTCCGCCTTTATTTTTTATAAATAATTGTTGATGATTTAACACACTAACAATGTACGCACATCAAGTTCTCCATAATAACAAAGGGAGTAATCACACAGACATAAATTATTCACAGCAAAATAATCTGTCATTATTTCCAATCTCTGTCTGAATTTATTCATAGCATAATATTTTTGGTTTTAAGTTAACTGTATTATATTAAACGACATTCTATAAATAAAGGAGAAAAAAACTTACCTTTCAAAAGTTTGTCATTGTTTCATTGGCCGCTGAATTTCAAACATGTAGACATAGGCCTTGGGAGCGGCGGATCATGTGGTATTTCTAAAATTAAATACGTACTTGATAGTTAAATTAAGCTTTGACCTCAGACAACTGAAATATAAGCAGCCTACAGGAAAATATGACACACAATTATTCCAAAGTCTCATCAAAGGTTATCTGAAGGTAAATGGAACAATTGAAAAGAAATGCAAATTAAATGAATAATATTAATAAAAAAATGAATGCTGCTGGAGAAAAATGGAAGGAGTTGGATATATGTAGAATATCACTGTATCTTCCTAGTGGAAGTTGTTCTATAACCATGATGACAAACTTATGGCACGCGTGCCACTGGTGGCATGCAGAGCCCTCTCTGTGAGCATGCGAGCCGTCGCCCCAGCTCAGATTCTGTAGCACATGCGTGTACGCCTCCTGCCAGCCAACTGGTTTTCAGGTCTCTGCCGTTTGCGAAGGGGTGGAGCGCATGCATGGGAAGTGGGATGCATGCATGGGGGACATGCACGCATGTATGGAGGTGGGGTGCATGCATGGGATGCACATGCATTGCATTTTGGGAGTGCACACGCATGCACATGCTTTGGGCACTCGGTACCGAAAAAGTTAGCCATAATTGCTCTATAATGTATGATATAAAAGTAATAATAAGAATACTTAAAACTTTGTTTACAATTTTATTTATTTATTTAGTCAAATAATTATTAGATAACAGGTATATGTATAAACATGGTTATAAATACATGAAATGATACAAATAAGAAAAAAAAAGAAACAATAGGACAGGGATGGTAGGCACGTTTTGGTGTGTTTATGCATGCCCCCTACAGACCTCTTAGGAAAGGGGTGAGGTCAATAGTAGACAGTCTAATGTTGAAGATTTTGCGGTGTTGAAAGAAATATCCTTCTGGGTTCAGTTCCAAGTGGGGAAAAAGACACTGGAAACATGGAGGCTGCTTGGAAGGTTTAATGGTGTGTACAGGGCCATGTGGCCTGGAGCTCCAGAGTGAGAAGGAAAGATGATCACATGCTTCAAGGTGAGAAGAGAAGGGAAGAAGGGCCGACCAAGATGTTGAGAGACCCTTATATAATCTCTGTTGGGCCCCACCTTAGTGTTTCCTGTTCCTGTGCAAGAAATGAATCCCATTGGCTGTCAGACTCCGAGGGGGGGGGGTCTTAACTTTGTAGGCTTGGTCTGGACCACATGGCTTCACCTGAGTGCTGGCTAATGCAATCTTCCCAGATCATGTGGTGAGATGGGTAATCCTATCATTTCCTGAGGGCCATCCTTAATCCCATCACCCTGGAGCTGAAGGGGAGGGGCAGGGAGCTGTAGGAAGCTGCTTTGTCTTTAAAACATATTTCTCCTTTTCTCATCCAGGGAGATATAATATTCTGCCTTTTAAATATTTCCTAGGTTATTTCAATTTTCTAGGAGAGGGGTGGATGCCAGCTTCCCACAGGAGTTTGGGGAAGAAACCACAGAGTCAGGTAGAGTATTCCAGACATTGACTACTCTGTTGCTGAAGTCGTATTTCCTGCAATCAGGTTTGACGCGGTTTATCTTTAGTTTGTATCTATTTTGTGCTCTTGTATGTTTTGGCTGAAGCTGAAGAATTCATTGATAGGCAGGACATTGCAATATATAATTTTATGTACTATACTTAGACCGAACCGAAGGCGACGTAGTTCTAGGTTGTCTAGGTCTAAAATTTCAAGTCTGGTGGTATAAGGTATTCTGCTATGAGTAGAGGAGTGGAGGACTCTTCTCGTAAAATATTTCTGGACTTTCTCAATTGTCTTAATATCAGATACGTAATGCGGCTTCCAGACTGATGAGCTGTATTCAAGTATTGGTCTAGCAAATGTTTTATATGCTCTAGTTAGTAGAGTGATATTACGGGAGAAAAGGCTACGGAGAATTAGGTTAACAACTCTTAATACCTTTTTGGCTATGTAGTTACAATGGGCTCTAGTGCTTAGATCATGAGATGAGTCCTCCAAGGTCCTTGACAAAGTTTGTGTCATCAACAAGGTCTTGTTTATTCAGCTTGTATTTTATTTTTTGATTTTTTTTTGCCAATATGCAAGACGGAGCATTTTAAGTAGCTAACTCGTCCAGATCTTATCTCATAGTAGCCCCCCTCTCTCTCTGCCTCCCTCCCTCCTTCTCTCTCTCTCTCTCTCTCAATATGGCTCTTATTTAGCTGGTTATCCACTAAGACTCCAAGATCCCTCTCACAGTTACTGCTATTAAGCCAAGTTTCACCCAGTCTATATGTGTACTTTTGGTTTTTCTTGGCCTACTGTAAGACTTGTAAGTGAAGAGATAATTTTGCTGTTTTGAAGTTGTTCAAGTTGTTTTTTTTTAACCCAGACTGAGAGTCCTCATCGTCTAGTAAAATCAGTTATTATTTGCAAAAGCTTATAATAAAACCGTCAACCTTTATCAAGTTATAATGCATTTGTGGTTGCAAGGATTGTCAGCGCAATCCACGCAGATTAAAAAAAATCACTTTTTGTTTTCACTCCATTTCTGATACAGCATCAATTGCCTACTTTTTCAAAATGACTACCACTCAATATCATTGACAATGATGATAAAGAGCTTCCTATAATAAAAGCGCATTTAACCAATCTTCTCGATTTTGAAATGTGAGGACTTCAACTCCCAGCATTCCTCACGTCATACTCCACTTCCTACTCAGCGCCCGCTCTGAAACCGCGGACCAATCAGCAGGTTCCCCAACAAAGGCAAACTCAATCTCTCTGTCGGCCCCGCCCCAAAACACATTCTCCGATGGGCGGTGCATCCCCGCCTCAGCTCTTGTGTGACGTTCCCTCAGAATGTGCGGCGAGCATAGGTCGGGAACCAATCCCCTTGTTAGGTTTCGTTCGCTTCCTGTTTCCAATGTGGCCGGGGCGCATGCGCTTTGCCCTGTCCTAGAAGTTGCCCTCTGTCTAGGCGAGTCAGAAGACTTTTCTGCTCCCGTTCCTCGATGCTGGCGGTTGAGTGAAACTGGTTTTTTTGGCTCCTGTTCCTTAATATAGCGGCAATGGCGGGATTGAAGAAGGTGAGAGTGGAGAGGGTGGGAGGGAGGTGGAAGTACCTCCAGATACGGTTAGCCAATATTTATAGTTGCCAGCCGTCCTGGCTAAAACTAGGGGATGCGCATCTTCGTGCATCGGTGTCCTAGAACAAGGGTCCACCAGGCTTAAAGTCACCAAGGTTGGAGACCCCTGGCCTAGAAGGAATCTCTTAAGTCTTCGCAGAAACGTCCTAGCACAGATTTTTTCCTCCCTTCCCTATCCAGGTTTTATCCTCAATTAGATTTTGCTAACTCAAGGATCTCCGACCTTGGCAAGTTTCAGACTTGTGGACTTCAACTCCCAGAATTCCTCAGCTAACATGACTGGAGGAGGAATTCTGGGAGTTGAAGTCCACAAGTCTTAAAGCTGTCACGTTTGAAGACCGCCTGCGCTAACTTGATGCCCGCCTAATCTCCAGTTTAGCGTGGTCCTGCTGAGCAACATGGAAGAGGGACCTTCTCTTAAGAGAGTTGTAGTGATGGTGGTGATGGGAATGTATGCGGCCAGGAAAAATATGTGCCAGTTTCATAAATGGCTGCTCTGGCAGGCATCCTTTCCAACCTTTATCAAACCTTTTGCCTTTGCTCCCAGGTAAGTTTGTACAGACAGTTGTTTGATGATGATGATGATATTATCCATTCAATCGTGTTGGACAAGTCTACGGTCCATGTCTACCCACATCTTCTAATCTTGCACTTTGTTCTATGAGTTGTTCTATGCTCTGGCTGGTATCGGCTTTGATGATGGGTTCTTGTTTAATCAATCACAATTGTGACCCACAACATGGTCATTAAATGAAGCAGTTGCGTAGGGAAACTGTGACTGTGCTTATGGCCTTACTTTAGCTTTCTTTTGCTTTATAGACCTGTGAAGGTCATAAATGGACTGGTTGTAAAGTTAACTTTGTCATCATTGTTGCTAAAGGGGAAAGCCATTAAATGAGGACTACCTGTGCAAGAATGGAGCTGGTTCATGAAGGCACATTTCTCATTCACTTGCCTTTCCTTAAAGCAGGGGTCTTCAATCCACGGTCTGTGGCATGTCAGCAACTGGGCCATATAAACAAGCAAAGTCCCATCCACGGTATGCAGCCATAATGTAAAACCACACTTCCTCCAGTCCGTGGAAAAAACTTTCTCCAGAGAACCAGTCTCTTAGGCCCAAAAGGTTGGGTGCCACTGTCTTAAAGGAATGCAGAATATCTTACCTTAAGTCTGTTATTGCATCTTATTTTGACTGGCCACTTCTGTAAATGGTGTAGTTTTCACAATTGTGGTGAGCCATGTTCTAATTGCATGTTTTTTTTATTTTTATTTTGATACTGTATAAATCTGAAGATCATTTTTCTTCGTGTGCAAACTCAGAGATGACTTGTTTTTCTTTTTTCTTTCTTTTTTGACATTTAAAAACAATTTTATTCATGAAATTAAAAACATACAAATTCAAACACATAGAAACATTGGTATGTAAGTAAGCCATAATTCTTTACATTTGTTATCGAGCTTGATGAGTCCTAGTCCTTATTTACACATTGGTTAATAACTACTCTTCTATTGTAAATATATTCATATTACGTATTACCGTATTTACTGGACTATAGAGCGCATCGGAATATAAGCCGCACCCACTAAATTTTAAAAGAAAAAAAATATTTTTACATATATTAGCCGCACCACTATAAGCCACAGATATATACGTGTCGTGCAGCTTGCGTCGAGGGCGCCATTAAATACCGGTAGCATCTTCTTCTTTGCATTGACCTCTTGCGTCTGTCACATTTTGGCGCCCCCTGATGGCAGTTAGCGCAGAAAAATCTATAGATAAGCTGCATTGTTGCACAAGCCGCAGGGTTCAAAGCATGGGAAAAAAAGTAGCGGCTTATAGTCCGGTAAATACGGTATTATATATTCCTATTGTTTAACTATTAAACAAAGAAATGTAATAAATAATAATAATACCGTAGTACTAGTGAAAGGCAAAGAAGATTTACCATCTTTGATTATTTTGTACATTGAGGTGACTTGTTTTTCAATCTGCTATCTGCAGCCAGTGTCATTTTTTTATTGTCAATTGTTTTATTGGTTCACAGGCGCATCCTTTACCTTTTGCTCAAAGAAAGGGAAACATGTGGCCTTTCTTTGAGCAAAAGTAGCTACATCACTTTACATCCATTCCTTTAAGCACACAGGACACCTTCAGATGGGGGATCCTAGCCCATTTGGAGTCCAGACCTTTATGCTAAGTGTCTGTAGCTACTCCCTGTAATTGCATTAATACCTCTAAATAACTATTTCTTATGGACATAGAAAGCAGTTAATCCACCTGACTCTAAGCTAAAATTATATAGGAATTTTTACACTTTTGATTTAAATTGTTTTGTTGTTGTTTTTGCTTAGTACTCTAAAAATTTCAGTTTTTCTCTGTAATGGTACGTTCTCAGGCTCAAACACCTGGAATAAGTTTTAGACTTCTATTTTGTTTTTCTGTTATCTGTGTTCCGTTGTCTTGCTTCTTGTGTTTTTTTTTTTTAATGTACTTTTCATAAATTCTGGAGAATTTGAAAGTGTGTATATAATATCCATAAATAACATGTTTTACAAATGCAGATTTAACCATAGGCAAATTAATTGATCATTCAGATAAGTTATCTTGATTTCGACTGCTGCTCAACTACATATATCCTTTTTCATACCTACAGACTACCGGGCTTGTGGGATTAGCTGTATGTAACAATCCACATGAAGTAAGTATACGATACTTTGCATGTACCAATAAAGGAATAATATTTGTAGCTCAGGGTTGAAGCCTACTTTTCCATGTTTCAATGAAGTGATAAAGCTATTAACTGGGTCTGGATTTATTGGAATTCCCTTTCTTGTAAAGTCAATTGATTTTATTCCTTGTCTCATCCAGTCACATTAGAGGTTTAGGATATCTTAGAATTGTTAGTTTAAATATAAATTGTATCTAAAGGATGAGGGATGTGTTTCCTTAATTTAGTTGACCGAATAAAATACAAAGAGTGCGCAAGGAAAGATATGGTAGAATCG
This sequence comes from Bungarus multicinctus, assembly GCA_023653725.1. Classification (NCBI taxonomy): domain Eukaryota; kingdom Metazoa; phylum Chordata; class Lepidosauria; order Squamata; family Elapidae; genus Bungarus; species Bungarus multicinctus. The sequence continues at coordinate 9,351,430 of CM042848.1, read as the reverse complement.
TACTAAAATACTCACTGGGTAAGAAAGATAGACACGTTTGATTTGGAAAGTTCTTATAATCGAATATTAGAAAAGCAAATATATGACTGAGTTAACGTGTTTTGATTTATGAAAACAACTTGTGTAAAGCAGCTTCTCAATTCTAAATGTGCCTTGAATTTACTTGCTATATATAACTTCAAGTAGAAAGTTTTGTGGTAAAACTCTTTTTCTAAGTACAGTCATTGAATCATTTTTTTTTTGTTTTAATTTGCAGTACATTAATTTACCAAATTTAATTAGGTTTTAAAATCTTGCAGTAGCTTGCATTCACTATTTTCACTTTGCCTGACTTAAAATTACTCTTTGCTCTGTGCCATATGATCTTTTCAGAGCCTCAAGATTCTATACACAAAAATTCTGGGTGTTTTAGAGAATATGCCTCAGGATGCAGCATATAGGAAATATACAGAGAAACTTACAAATGAACGGTTTGATATAGTGAAAGCAGTAAGTATAAATTAAATTCATTGACTTTTTTTGGCCAAGTTGCATATATCAAATTATAATTTTTGATACTGCTATTTAGATGCATTTCTTAATTATGGTTTATATTAATATTTCAGTTAACTAGGTTTCTTAATGATCAGGTAGGATTTAAGCTTTCAATTTCTGTAAGTAAACAAGCTTTTCCCCCCATAGATAATCACATGTGAATTTTTTAATAAAAACAGAATAAATGATTAAAAACAGAAGTATGGGCAGGGGGCCCATATGATTGCAGATAGTCTGAAAAACTTGGGCACTTTAAAGTTGGCTGCTGTTAATCCCTTATCCCTTCTCCATCATGTTTTGCTATTTCTGCATGAAAAAAATTAACATATAAGCACATATTTGTATGCTTTTGTGCAATAATGTATTGTGTGAGATAAATGCCTAGTATATAGGAGAGAAAATAATTGCACCTTATTTAAATCACTCTATCTTTCCTTTTTGGTTTTTTCCCTCTTTTTTTAAACCTTCTTTTTTATATGGATATGTGGCATGAGTCCCCGTTTTTTGATGATTTATTTCCAGGATTTATTTCAGTTAGAGCAGGCAAACTGAGATTTACATGAAGGAAATATTTAATATTATGCAGAAATGTTATTTGGTTTTGTGTGTGTGTTCCATTTGATGGGAAACATGGTCTTTTTCAAAGGAACTTAACTCTTGTTGACTTGATACATGTGCCGATGTAATCCTAGTCTATGATTAGGTGATGAAGTCTATAATTCTGATATTGATCGTTTCCCCTTCAAATACTAGTTTCACCCAACATAGCCTTCAGCCTCAAAAGGTGACCTTCTTAAATTCAGACTCAACTTCATTTTGGCAAATACAGATTTTTGTTGTTTTTTGCAAAGAGGTATGTATTTGATAAATTATTTCCAACAAGCACCGTCAATCCTAAACATTAGCAGTAATATTTCATTATTGTTTATGAATTTTATTCCAGCAAGTATAAGATAGTGATATGAATTCTATATCCATCTTACACTGCTTCAATTACATTTGGTTGCATTGTTTAGAAATAGCTGAGTATTCCCACAAAAATTTATCAAAAATCAAAACATGGAACTATGATAAAATATAACAATTGTTAATTTAACAACTTCTGATCAGAATAACAATCAAAAACCTGCATTTCTGTTGAATTACAGTTCTATAACTATTATTTTTACTATTGAGTAAGTTAAACAGCAATAACAGTATTTTATTTTTTTAAATGACATAGCTAAGATGATAACCAGTTGCTAATTGAAAAGGTATATGAATGTGGCCAGAATCTGTAGCTTTTATTTTTCATATTCTGAGGAAGCAGAATTACAGTGTTAGGCAGTATATTGAATATTGTTCATTCAGTAACAAAGCCGTTTCTTCTGAATCTTGGCAATTCTACAACATGTGGATTTCAACTCCCAGAATTTCCAGCCAGTTGAAGTCTACGTACCTTAAAGTTGCTGAGATTGAGAAACACCAAGATACAGAAATATGCTGCAACGAAGTTTCTCATTTATTTTTGAACTCCTTGTAGGAACCTGATGTGCAAAGGCTGGAAAACAAACTAAACTCTGGACAGATAGAAGAAGTGATTCTGCAGGTATTTAGCAATGATTTAGTATATCCGGTATAGAAGCTTTGGGAGAATGTCCACTAAACTGAATTTGTAAACTTTTAGCAGTGTGGCCCGGCAATTCTTTTTTCCTACACAAACTGTTCAGTAAGAATTGGTGTCAATCAAAGCATTATTTTAAACAAGTAATTTATTCAAATATAGCCGTCCAGCTTTTAGCCAATTCGGCAGCTTCCGAACAAAGATTAAAAAAAAACATATAAAATGATTTTAAAAGTATAATATGTAACTAGTTAAAACATTAAACTTTAGAAACAACAAAAACATGGCACCAATCTCTGCTAACCACCATAATGAGGAGATTTATGATTTTAAGTTCTCTTTGATTTGGGAAAGTAACTCTTATTGTGTATGGAAATTAGTGCCATCTTTCAGACAGTTTTAAAATAAAATCTATATTTTGTCAACAGGCTGAAAATGAACTTTCCTTAGCTAAGAAAATGTTGAAATACCGTCCTTGGGAACCTTTAGTTGAAGAACCTCCAGAAAGCCAGTGGAAATGGCCGGTGTAATTAACAGTGTTTCAACCTTCAGTGTAAACAGAATTATTTCATTAAATGTATGCTGGATATGACTGAAATTGTCTTAATGCTATTTATGCAAATATCTGTCTCAATAAAATAGGGAGTTGTGCATTTATCACACACTAAGAAATGTTTTTCAGGGTAATGTTACATTCTTTGAATAGCTATATATCTATATGTCCCTGTAGATAAGATAACTTTCTTTTTCCCTGTTGAATAGATTTCATATTCTTAATTAAGTGGTAGAACAAAGTTTAGAAAGAACGCAAAGGATTTTGTTCTCAACTCTTCTGCCAAAGTACTATGAAAATATACACATTTATCCATTCAGAATAAGGGACAGTAAAAATAGTTTATATTAAGAGTACGGTACCTAGAATATATAGAACTGAATTGAAAGGGACCTTGGACGTTTGAAGTCCAACCCCCTGATCAGGCAGGAAACTCTATACCATTTCAGACAAATGGTTGTCCAATCTCTTCTTAAAAACTTGCAGCGTTGGAGCATTCACAACTTCTGGAGGTAAGTTGTTCCACTGGTCAATTGTTCTGTCAGGAAATTTCTTCTTAGTTCTAGGTTGCTTTTCTCCTTGATTAGTTTCCACCCATTGCTTCTTGCCCTGCCCTCAGGTGCTTTGGAGAATAGCTTGACTCTCTCTTCTTTGTGGCAATCTCTGAGATATTGGAACACTGCTATCATGTCTCCCCTAGTCCTTCTTTTCATTAAACTAGACATACCCAATTCCAGCAACGGTTCTTCATGTTTTAGCCTCCAGTCCCCTAATCATCTTCGTTGCTCTTCTCTGCACCCTTTCTAGAGCAGGGGTGTCAAACTGGTGGCCCACGGGCCAGATGCATCATGCGCAGGCCATGCCCACCCCAGCTCTGTGAAGGAGAGAAACGTCACGTGACGGCAATGTGATGTTGTGAATTTGACACCCGTGTTCTAGAGTCTCAGCATCTTTTTTACATCGTAAAAACTGACAACCAAATACAGTATACTATCTGCATTAAGGCCTAACTATATTCAAAGGGGAAAACAGATAAATGTGTGTTACACTTTATTGTTATGCTGTCTATGAATTTGTTCTTGCAGCATTCTTGAGTGAATGGATGGATTTTTGAATGAACCGTATACGTTGTATATTATACCCATACATATATTCTCATGCACTAACATTTTTACAACTTCCCCAGCTTACCAGTTACACATACATGAAAGATTAAAATCTCAAAATTTTCAGAGGGTATCAATTACTAGATCTGTTTCAGTTTGCTTCTCTGAAAAGACCAGGAGTATGTTTGAATGTATACTTATATTATTTTTCAAATTTACACACTGTGTGGAAACATTTAATATGTTTCTAAAGGGAACAGAACTTTTATTTTCTGCCTTTTATGTTTTTCATCTTGAACAGTATGGAGAAAGGGTGTTTCAGAATCCGTTATCTCAGATTATGGTTTCAACAATATCGTTCTCAATCTGTTAAACAAATCCTGAGCCATGATTGTAAAGCAAGCAAATAGAGCACAATTGCAGATTTGAGGGAGTAGGAAAAACAAAATAGACAAATTAACGTGCTGATATTTTTCTACAATTGGAATTAGAGTGGCCACTAAGAATCAACAACCGTGACGTGCTAGCAGTGATCTCTAAAATTAGTATATTTTGTAAAGTACTGTCATTGTAATAACTATAGATTGGGTTTGGTGGGATTTTTCCTATAAATCAGGTCCACTCAGTTGTGTGGGTGGGTTTTTGAAAGCATGTCTTTTAGTAAGCCACAAGAGGGCCCTGTATGTATGGTGAATGCTGCATTCTTTTCAGAATGTGTTGGTTAAAGGTGATAATTAAGCTGCCAAGAGCATTTAAAATTACCGTATTTGCCAGCTGTAAGTTTACAACTGCATAGAATTTTACTGTTAAATAGGACTGACTTTAATTTAGGTATAGCTGGCATGTTTTGTTTCTACCACTTGAAAACAGTTGGTATTGTGATTGTATTTTCTATCACTATATTAAACTTTTGGAGTGGATTTTGGTGTGTGTCTGAAACTTAAAACAAGCTGCAAAGAATACCAGATATGACCAAAGTGGTATACCTGCAGTATTTGTTCATTTTAGAAACATGTATTGTCATTGATGACATTTAGGCATATCGAAAGTTTAGCTAAATTCCCTGGGATAGCTAATTATAGTGTCCTTAGAAATGATTCATCAGTTTCAGAATATTTTAATTTTCCCATTCTAACCAAGTATATAATGCCATTTCCCCCGCCATCCAAGTACTAATCCTAGTCTGCTTTTGAGTCCGATTGGCGAGGTCGTGTTACTAGCCGACATTTTAACACTACTTTGCTCAAAGGCAGCCCCAATAAGATGCGGTTTAAATCAATTCTTGACAATGAACCTCAACTCTCTTAACAATGGAAAGGGGTTTCAAGCCAGCTTGTAAGAGGTCACGTGACCTCATCGGATTTCAAAGGCTTTTTTTTTTTTTTTCAAATCAAAGTCTTCTGGAACCTGAGCTCTCGCGAGAATCTACTATGCTGTGGTTGCTATAGATACATAATGCTGTTGTCTCTAGAGTTAAGATAGGCTACGGATCAACTCCAGGGAAACTTGCGTTGAGGTAAAACCCGGCTCGACCTTATTTTTATTTGATTTTACTTGATTCAATAGAGATTTTGACAGAGGAGTAGCCGTTGAGACGGAATTATGCTTAAAGGAAATAGCGACAAAATAGCGCATGATGTATTTGAGTCCGGGACTATAATTCCCAACATGCTTTTCGTAGGGACGCGGTTTAAAGCGCTCGACAATTGGCGACAGCTGCGCAAAGACTTTTGGGAGTTTAATCAGCCGCTGAGAAGGCGAGGGCTTCCCTTGAAAACTGAGTTAGTGTGGCATTCTGGGATTTGTAGTCTAAGTACCGTAGTGGCACCGGGATAGGCTCAGGGAAGCGATACTTTCATTCTTGCAACGACTTGCCTGAATGTAATATTAGTGCTTTGAGGTCTCAGCGTTTTAACTGTATTGTATTATCGCACCCTTGGCTTTTTCCCTCTTGTTTATAATTTCCTGTTTTATTTTTGATTTCTTCTGTAGCTTGCCAGATCTTTTTTTTTCCCCCTTTTTGATTTATAATTCTGCGATTAGTTTCTTATAACTCTGTAAGAGTTGAACTCAGTAAGAGTGGAATTTGATTGGCTATTCTTGTTCTTACTAGATTTGCACTTGTTTAAAACTTCAATAAAGATAATATTAAAAGGAAAAAAACAAACGCTATGCTCTTCTTTCCCTTCCTTTACTCCCCACCCCCCTTAATTTGGGTAGGACTACCAGAGTTGGGAGTGCAAAAATTTGGACGTTCAGAGAAGTAGATTATTCTATTTCTATTTTTATTTATTTATTTCTATTTATTTGATTTGTCAATTGCTTACAAGATAATAAGTATAAACATAGTTATGAGTACATGAAATGGATACATATAAGAAAAATAAAAGGAACAATAGGACAGGGACGGTAGGCACATTGGTGCGTTTATGCACGCCCCCTACAGACCTCTTAGGAAGGGGGTGAGGTCAATAGTAGACAGTCTAAGGTTAAAGTTTTTGGGATTTGGGGAAGACACCACAGAGTTAGGTAGAGTATTCCAGACATTGACCATTCTGTTGCTGAAGTTGTATTTCCTGCAATCAAGTTTGGTGCAGTTTACCTTGAGTTTGTATCTATTGTTTGCTCTTGCGTTGTTATGGTTGAAGCTGAAGTATTCATTGATAGGTAGGACATTGCAATGTATGATTTTATATACTATACTTAGATCGGACCGAAGGCGGTGTAGTTCTAGGTTTTCTAGGTCTAGAATTTCGAGTCCGGTGGCATAAGGTATTCTGCAATGAGTAGAAGAGTGAAGAACTCTTCTTGTAAAATATTTCTGGACTTTCTCTACTGTGTTACTTTCGGATAAGTAATTCCCTATGGCTTTTGTTTCTTTTCTTTTTTTCCCTGTTCAAAGTATGAAAATTTCACATCCAAAATACTTTGCCCACTGCAGGTATAATTGATTGATGTGATTACAGTGTGGGTGGGTACATAAAGTTGCAGAAGTAACTGTCAACCATTGATTGATAACCCTACCTGTAAACCATTTGGGAGGAACAAAAATACAACACAGCCAGTAAGTAAACGATTAGTGTGTGAAACTTACTGACAAAAACTTTTTGATGAGCCAAAAAGGAAAAAAAAGCCTTCTGCATCCACCATCTGCTAGTAATCTAGATCTGGTAGTTTTGTGGGCATGAATGATGTATAAGAAACCCTCACAGTAAGGGTGTTGGAATCCATTGTTTTAGTAGCCTCTCAAAATAGTCAGAACACCTTGCTTTATTTCAGATGAGAAGCATAATTGGACTAGTGCAGTTAATGATTGAATGCTCAAAGCATGAATGCACATCCCCAAAATGCAATGTGTGTGCGTCCCCTGTGCATGCACCACCCCGTGCATGCTTGCGCATCCCCATGTATGTACCCCACCCCCCGTACATACACACACGCCCCGCATATGCTCAGCAGAGACCCAAAGACCAGCTGGCCAGTGGGAGGCGTATGCACAGCATAGCTGAGCTGGGGTGACGGCTCACGTGCCCACAGAGAGGGCTCTGCATGCCACCTCTGGCACGCGTACCATAGGTTCGCCATGACGGGACTAGTATATCCTTTTGGTTATACATATTCTTTAAATGAGCATAACATCTTAAAATATCAAAATAGGCTTACCTTCGAATTAATAAAGGAACATGCAGAATACATATTGAGAGGGATGGGACGTTTCATTTTCACATCACAAGATTGAAAAAATTGATTTGGGCACTGAACTGGCACTAGAGGGGAGATCCCAAGCAGGATCATCACCATGGGTTGTTGTTGTTTTTTCTAACTTCTTCTCAATGATATGTCCATGGTCAACTTTACAGCTCCCATTCTGAATTGCATTCTCTACAATGCAGGACTGATAAATAGTATTTAAAGTTTCACTGTTATTTTCTATCATCATCACTTTCTTGCAACTAGGTAATTTCTCTTGAATCTTGTTTAGGATTTTCAGACAAATGTACACATTTTCAAGTTGTAGCAAAGATCATAATATTTAGCACTTGTTTAAATAAAAAAAACAAGGCACCTGCTTTTTGGAACCTGTCTTCCCTACTGGCCCTGATCCTATTGGTCTTTCGGAAACTCTTTAGATATGCCTCTGCCAAGGGCATGTGAATTACTAGTACTTGTGTTGTCTGTCAGATATGGATTGCACACTCTGGCAGACAGGAGTTTTTTTAATTGTTTTATTGGTTTTAATGGCTTTCTTGTTTTGCTTAGTTATTTCTGTTTGTTTGTTTATTTTTACCTTAATTGTTAAAAAGGTAAACTGAGTCCCATGTGTAAAATCAGTAGCTATATAAATTCAACAAACAAAAGAAAAAAAATGAAATGAGACAGCATTTAGTAAAAATGCTGTCAGGATTTGTGGAAAAATGTTCTACTCTAACCAATTTAAGCCGTTTCTATATGACACTAGAATTCAAAGGAGATATTACTGTAAAATTTGAATATAAATTTATACACACACACATACATACTATAGATACTATTTATGAAAAATGGGTTTAAAAAGAACTGATTATACTGCATCTTTTATACTTTTCATTTCTAATATAAAATAATGTTGGAGTAAAAACAGGAAATGAGCAAGAAAGAAAACCATGCACATAAATAAAGTTATAAATCAATACAGTGGTGGAATTCAAAAATTTTTACTATTGGTTCTGTGGCCATGGCTTGGTGGGCATGGTGTGGTTTGGCAGATATACTGCAAAATCTCCATTCCCTCCCCACTCCTGGGGGAAAGTTACTGCAAAATCCCATTCTCTCCCCATCTCACTAACCTACTTTCCAGGTCTGTTCTCCTGTGCAGGGCAACAAAAGAAGACCCAGCTGATCAGCTGGGACTCAGGAGGCAAATAATAGTGGGGGCGGGGCCAATCAGAGGTGGTATTTGCTGGTTCTCCAAAGTACTCAAAATTTCAATGTTTTCAAAGCTGATAATCTCTAGAAAAGCTGAGCTCTTGAGAATGTTAGCTGGATATCATTTGCAGGCCATTATATTTTGAAGGCAATATGTTGCAAGCATTATCAGTTTTATTTCAAGTGGTTAAAATGTGATACTGAATTTTAAATGTACAAGTCCTTAGTTAAAATGACAAAGTTCAGATGTGTTTAGTGTGAAGGGGTTTTTTTTTGAGTTACAACTAGTTTTATAGTCTGTCTAAGAGTATGAGGACAATTAGTCAATTGAGACTGCATACTGACAATTTGCTTAAATTTGAAATCTCATTTCCTGTACATTTTGCTTTTTATATTATTCCTTTCAGGCAAATGGCTGATTCAGAAAAAGAGGTAATTGATCTGGCTGAAGCAGATATGGAAGACACTTCTACAGAAAAACAAACAGAAGAAATTACAGATGTTGCAGATGTTAACAAGGAGCAAACAGATACAGTACCCTTGAATGAAATAAGTCTACCTTCAAAGCAGGAATACAACATAGCTTCAACAACTCAAGAATTGGGTATTGCTGAGGAACCAATACAAGAGCAGAATGCTGTTGTAGAACAAGTACAAGAGCCAGATGCATTTGAGAATCTGGGCATTAGTCAGGAACTAGTACAGGAAACAGATGTTGCTGAGGAGCAGTTGCAGAGGACAGAATCTGCAGAAGATCAAATCATAGACAAGGAACCAGACAGAGAGGAAAAGCTAGTTGGGGGTTGGGTTGTTGCTGAAGAATTGGCATTGGAGTTGGGAAGTACCGGTGTCAGTGAAGGTGTTCCTGATTTAGCAGCTGTTCCAGAAGGCATAAACATGGCAAATTTGGCAGATCAGCTTTCAGAAATGATAAAAAATGCTATCGTAACAGGTATATATTATGTTCGATCAACAGTCAATCTTCCCAAACTCATCTCAAATTTCTCAATGGAAATTCAGGCAATTACAGACTGAACAGTTTAGAGCACGGGTGTCAAACTCATGTCACGGTGGCATCATGTGATGTATTGGGACTTTTTCCCCTTTGCTAAACTGGGCGTGGGGACTGGCCAGTGCATGACGCGTTTGAGAGCCCTGATTTTAGAGGATACTAGTTTGGGAAAAATATTTGTAAATAATTCTTCCTTTATGCTACAGAAATAATATTTTCCACATCTCATGGTTTTAATTCTCACTATTTTAATTCTCACTATTTTAATAACTTTTCCTGAAAAGATGGACTGATGTAATAATATATCATGCTAGTGAGATGCAGTATAAAACAATTTGATACCATTTTATTCCAAAAAATTCACTTTTTTTTCATCATTATTTTGTCCAAATAATAGCTTTAGATTTACTTGAAGTTGAGAGTGAATCACTGGGCCCATGTCATCTAGTAAGTCTAATGTCAGGTGGCATTTAATTCCATATCTCTTGGCTCCTGTTCAGATATGTAATTACTGCATATCCTTATTGGCTTCATTAATATAAATACTTTAGAACTACAGAAACTCCTTTTAAGGTATTGCAGTTGTTTACAGAACACAGTTAATAATCCATTTATCTAGTAAAGAAGGTGGATGAGTAGTTTATTTTATTTGCTTCTATAGCTATTTTAGCAGCTTCAATCATCACAACTCTAAGGAGTTCTGATGTTGCTGCACGAATTTTGGAGGTTTCTCCAAAAAATAGTATGACCGCTTAAAAATGCTTCTTTTTCTGGGTATTTATAGAGTAACAATTTGTCCAGGAGCAAGTTACTTTCAATTTGCTTGAGGATACTTCAGGGATTATCTGTTTCAAATTGTTTCAATCCATCCTATTTAATCCAACAAAATAGGTGTTTTCCAGGCCCCTTCCATAAAACAGTGTCATCTTATGGAACCCACAAAAAAAAACATTATCTGTTATGGCTCCTGCTATACTGAACAGCCTTTCCCCAAGGTTAGGACTGCCCTGATTTGTTGGTTTTTCAAAAGTCTTTGAAAACTTGATTTTTTTCTCACACCTTAGGACGTGAATCTTACGGGGGGCTTAGTCTGTATTTGGTTTGCTTGATTAAGAAATGTTTATTTTTTGCTTTCCCTATTTTTGTCATTTTTCTATTTAGTTTGGTGTTATGCTTATAACCCAGAGCTTATTTGCATCATATAACTGCATATTAAATTACTTAATTTTTTGCTTTAACAAAATGATTGATTTTAATTGTTTTGAAGAGACAAAAAATATGCACAAGCAAAATTTAATTCTTACTAATTGACTAGAAACTAATGATGAAATTAATGAAGAACCATAATAAGGACTGATGTATTTGTTTTTCAGTTAAATTCATGCTGCATCCTGATATCCAGATTTTCACGAAGTTTTTTAACATTAATCAAAATGTGGAGCAAATCAAGCAGTACTTTGCAAAGCGATTAAAAATACCACTGGATCTTTTACAAATCGGGTTGCTAGGTTTGTATCAATATAAGGAGTTTCTGGCTTTTTCATGTATATAAATATAGACAGATCTCTAAATATGGTTTGTAACATTTAAAGAAGCAATTATTTATTTGTTAAATAACAACAGAAATCCATGTGTACATAAAAAGTATCCTTATGCAAAAATGCATGCACCAATTGGGCCTTGTTCAAACTGAATATAATATACTGAAAACCCCCAAAATTGTTGTGCACCCTGTTTTCATTTAATGATCACAATACATTCCTTAAGTAGAAAATGAAAGAGAGAGAGACTGAAGATCACAGGTTGCTGTTGTTTAATTTAAATAAAGATATCTTCCAGAGTATCCGATGTCTGACCCATTTTCTTCCCTTTTTTTGTCCCATTACAGGGCAGAGAAATTGCTTAAAGTAAACAATATTTTTCTGCTTTCTGCTGCGTTTCTCCATAGCACTCACCTACTGCAAGTGCTAACTGCAAGTTAACAGTCTCAACTCTGTGTCCTTAATTAGTTGATCAACCTCTGACCTGCTGGCATTGCTGTCTGAAATTTATCAGACCTTAATCCTATTCACAATTAAGCCTCTTTTTTTTTGTCAGTCACCCAAAATTTGGTCCTAAATGTATGCATTGATCAGAAAATGATATTTAAAAAATATTGTTGAATTTGCAAACAGTTGCTAATCATGGTAGCCATTAAATGAGCAGTGAATACTGATTTTGGCCTTCAGCTACTATTCTCATATTGAGATCTGCCACCACTGTATAATTATACTGTTATTCACAGCCCATTCCTTCTTACAGAAGCATAATTGTTTGAGAATCCCCAGGCTATTTTATAACAGGTATTTCTGGAAGAGGTGGACAAGGAAATATTTGTAATTTTTAAATAATTTTAGTTGCTGTAATAGTATCACCATGGGTGGGAGGACCGAGGACATCCCTACATAATGGGCAAAGACTTTAGGACCTTGCCTAACTTTTTGGACTGTAAAATAAAGGTTGGGAAGTTTGTATTATCTGACTTTTTATGCAGCCTTACAATAAAATAAAATTAGCTCGCTTGGTTGTGATTCCTGTCTATCTACTTGAGAAGGCTGAAAGTTGCCTTACATAGAATGGCATTCCTTACTCTTTTCTTGGGATTTGTCACGTTCCTCAAATGATCCAGGAAACAAAGGTAAGTGATCTCTTAACTCACTGTGAAACCTATTTTTTTTTCTTTTTAGGGAGAATAATTGAAAATTATGAAACCCTCTGGAATCTTGGTATGCAACCTAATGGGACAATACAGTTTGATATGTACTCATTAGACAGTGAAAACTTTCCACTCAAAGCATACAAACTTCTGGAAGAATACTATATGCCTGATGTTATAACAGTTCGAGTTCAAACAGGTAAAGAACAATCAGGTGTATAGTCTGATTAAATGTTATCCAATGTTGAGTCTAATTTAATAATGCTCTTTTGTCTGAACAGAGCCAGACATTTTTCAGGATGTATGTATAGAAATTAAAAGACCATCATTCGAAAAACCATTCTTGGGTGGATTTAGACATAAAGAAACAGGCATAGAATATCATAATGCAGGATCACAGACAGATCCCAAAAAACGTCCAGACAAAGAATATGAAGAGTTCTGTAGGTCAACACAGGTATGTTCAGAAAGAACGAAGACGCTGAGATATGTACAAGAAAAATTGATTTGGAAATTAAATCTACTTCTGTATATTAGAAACTAATAATTAGACAATTTAATTCTTTCGTTCTACATATTTTATTGCATTCATAGATTAGCTTTTGATTACTTTAATTAATTTTATATATAGAATACAAAGCAGTATGTCAGCCCAGGTATGTTCATAAAGAATGAAGACCCTGGGATACATGCCAGAAAAACTCATTTGGAAGTTAAATATGTTCCAGTCTATTAGAAGTTAAATAATTCCATTCTATAATTCTATATATTTGTTAATTTAATGTATTCATACATTAGTTTTTAATTTAGTTTAATTTATGCAGAGAATGCTTAACCTTCTTAAACTTAATATTTTATTCTAGACAGCACTAGAAAGAAAAAAATTGCAACAGACCACAAATACAACTTGTACACAAATGACAAAAATTGGTGTTTATGTGTCAAATGTCACTGATAAGCTTATAGAACCAAAACCATATGTGACAGCTGACGAATATCATGCACAACGACTTAAGGCAGTAAGTATACAGTCAACTGAATTATTATCATTTTAAAAAATTGCAATTTTGCATACTTTCCTGTCATTAAGGCGCTTAATCTAAGTTTATGTATGTATCTCCCCAATTTATTTTAATCACATTTATATATCTACAAGGGCTCCCTTTTATTTCAAATAGCTTAGCTCTAAATAAGCCCAAACTACATTAATTAGTTAAGCAAGTTATGTGGATTGGTTAAAGGAACAGCATGACTCCTACCTTCCCCCAGTTTGATGTATCATTCCTTCCCCTGAGTATTTCTGTATATCTGTGTCTTTTGAGATTGTCGTGTGTTTCAGACATGTGCAACTTAATGTATGAAATATGAATCTTGCATTTCAAAACAAGTATTCCTTTTAATATACATTTTTTGTTTAGATATTCTAAAAAAGAGAAGTAGAGAGCTATATTTGAAAGTATTTGTGTGTATGTGTATATATATATATATATATATATATATATATATATATATATATATATATATATATATATATATACACAATTTTATTTGTCAAAGAATATGCAAAGCCCAATTAAAGCAACTAATAGTTTTGTTTGTTTTCCCAGCAAAGCATCTCAATCTTTCACTGATTCTTAAAGTGGTCTATGAATTACTGTATTTTAGGATTTATTTTTAGTATTCCATAAGATTAAAGTACTGGTAATAAGAAAATGTTCAAAATCTTTTCTACAACATTATGATAGATTTAAATTTCACATTTTCTACCTCTGAAATATTTATTTTCATTTCTTTTGTGTTAGTGAGATACTTATTAGTTAAGATGCTGCCATTCAGGATCTCTTACACTGCAGATGTTATACTTCAGCACAAAAGGCATTCACATATACTGTATAACAAATAAAATTTCTTTCACCCTGCAATGGGGAACTGAGCACAAAATATAATTGCATTGGCGTATATAAAAAAGAAGTTCAAACATACAAGCATTTCCAGTGTCCCCTCCTTAAACTTGCAATTCTTCCACAAATTAAGTAACACTGAACATAATAGAGGTTGTACTAAAGATCAGATTGTAACAAAGTTTTCACAGAGTTGAGAATTTATTCTAATAAATCATAGTGGGTTTCCCTCCCCACCATTTCACAAATCTGAAATATTTATTTTCATTTCTTTTGTGTTAGTGAGATACTTATTAGTTAAGATGCTGCCATTCAGGATCTCATCTATCATGTTCTGGCTCAGGATGACACCCAAATCAGAGGCAAGTTGGGATAACCTTACCCAAGGTGGGACTGGATCCATAACTGCCTGTTTTGATTCAAAAACCTTCAGGGTTCTGGCCCCAAGTTGATAATTGGGTGAAGCCTTACCGGCTATGCCAGAAAAGGAGAGGACAATATTGTTGTTGTTTTAACTCTTAGTTGCTTAATACAGTTATCCATTCTCAAATCAGAATGAGTGCTGCAGATTGTAAAAGAGTGTAGTCTGAAAACGCAACCCCAAATTTTTACCCTATTTTGATAATATTTATTTATGAAATTTATAGACCTCCCATCTTACCTCTGAGTAACTCTGGGTGGCTATTACATCATAAAAGGTAAAAACTATTTAAACTAAAAATATAGATAAGTTAATACAAAAAGCCAAACACTGTAGCCTAATTAAAAGATAGGAGTGGGTGGGAGCAGGATGGGGAGAAAGGGATCTGTTGTTCATTGATCATAGCATATAAGAGCCTCAGTGGCGCAGTGGTTAGAGCGCAGTACTGCAAGCTACTTCTCCTGCAGCCAGTTGCCTGCAATTTGGCAGATCGAATCTCACCAGGCTCAGAGTTGACTCAGCCTTCTATCCTTCCGAGGTGGGTAAAATGAGGACCCAAATTTTGGGGGCAATATGCTGACTCTGTAAACTGCTTAGAGAGGACTGTAAAGCACTATGAAGTGGTATACTGTATAAGTCTAAGTGCTATTGCTATTGCTATATAGCTTCATTGTAAGTTTCTTTTTTCTTTTTGGATGAATGCAAGAAAGTTATAAAATTTTAAGGAACAATATGTTAAGGATGAATTAGGGGCAGCATTACCTAATTTGGCAAGAAAACTTCACAGAAGAAGCAAGCTTATGAACATTAAGACCCCAACAATTTTAAATATTCTGAACAGATTTTCATGAACTTTGGCGTGCTCCATTTCCTCTTATTGTTTTAACTTTTATGAATGACTATCCCTGTCTTATAAAAATGAAGAAAAATGTAAGCACCATTAAATATCTGTTTTTCCAGTGCTAGATAATGGGAGAGCAATTTTTATATTTTTGAATCATAGTTTCCATCAAAGAATGAATTGAAGATTTTCTAAAGTGATGAATTTAACTCTTGAAGCATATTGCATGACAACCCAACACTTTGCCTGGCCATTCAGATACCGCTGGTGGTTAAGACTCTTTCTAGAGAAAAATACTTAAAATTTGCTAATGTGACATGAACTGCTTGATTGACAGAACCATTGTTTTCGTAGAAATATTATAGAACTTTATACTTGCTACAAACACCAATTGTCCTTTGTTCCTTCTCCCTATGTATAGACCATTGTAATCCAAACCTATTGTCGACGATGGCTAGCTATTCAATGGGTAAACAAACTAAAAGAACAATTAAGATTGAGACTGGAATGGGAAAGGCAAGAAGAACTAAGAAAACAGAGAGAGAGGGAAGAAAAATTGCTAAAGGAGTATAATCGAAGAATGCACCCCAAAACAAAGGATGATTTTGAATTACTTTATCATGCCTTAGAATGTAAGTATCCAGTTTCTTCATTGCCAATAAGTAAACACAAACTCTTTCACGTTTTCTCTAACAATTTATCGTAGATTAGATGCAAAATTGTAGCTAAATTGGTATATCTCATGCAGATCAGCAAAGCTTCAGTGCTTTTCAGTATAGTAGCTATTATCCAAACCTTACTGAATGAGCTTCTCTTCTTTATGTCTACATTGTTGCTCACAAAGTATCTTTTTTAAAAGACATATTAATAATTTAGTAACATATCAAGAAGAAGAAGAGATGGATGGATTGCCAGATCTGGGCTGCAAAAATCCCTTCAATCATGTCTTGATGTAAACTCTAAATCTTTGTTATTACCTATTGGTCTTCAGCTTTTTGTAGGCCAGATTCATTTCTACTTTCTTTAGAAGACATATTCCACTTTCTATAAACTCCTATTTTCAGCTGTTATATTCAGAGATGCTCTAGGTACATATGTAAAGTATGGTGGCAGTTATAGGCAAGAAAGTTTTGAATGAAAACATTTATAATTGAAGAAGAATCATACTTTTAGCACTTCCAGTATAAAACCAGTACAATATAAAACTAACTTTAGTAGGAACCTCTGCTTGATGTGTTGGGTTATTAAACAGAAACAGGGAAGCTGCTTTTTAAAATAGTTTCTGTGTTTCCTTAAGGAATACAATTCCTCTAATTTAGTTTACCATTGACTTAAATGACTGCAACATTTTTGGTGATGTTGATTCCTCTACACTGAGGTTCTACAGTATTTCCTTGCATATTATTTTGAGGCATAACTTTTCTGTTCTCTTTTAAAGAACTCGTCTTTTAGGGAATTAAAAGTGCGTGATTTTCTTTTAATGTATTCATCATCTGACATGCCTTTGCCTCAGAGGTAAATTTAAAAACTAATATAAGAAAAAATGGAAAATACCCACCTCTATGGAATTAGAAGACCATTCCCTTGAAGTGATAATTTAATTAACAGTTACCTACTGCACCAGTTACCTACTATTCATTTTTGGAAATTAGAAAAATATTGATCTGGTTATGAAAAAAATGCTCTGTTTTTAGGTGTTATCCAAAAGTGTACTTGAGTAGTTTTATGAAATTCTAGTCTGAAAAAGTGCCATTGTGAATTTCTATCAGTCTTTTTAGCACTATTTGTAGTTATCAGACTGGATATCTGTAAACTAGAGATTGCTTTGATTGAGTGTGTGAATGCCATAAAGTAAGTAATGGATCTTACTGTCCATATAGATAGACCCTCTTCACAGTAATCTGTCCCCAATCTGAAATCCAAAAGTGCACCATTACTGGTCTAATCAGCTCCATTCTCCTTGGTGCTGATTTTTTTTCTTTTCTTCCCTCTGTCGCAGCATTATGGTCTTTTTAAGGACCTGGATCTTTGCATCATGTGTCTAAATATAATAATTTGAACCTGGTCACATGTTTTTCAAGAGAGGATTCTGGATTGTTTTATTCTATGCTCTATTTGTTAAGTTTTCTTGATTGTACATGGTATCCTCAAGAGTCTTCTGCAATCCCAAAGTTCAAAAGTGTCAGTACTCTTTCCATCCTAAAAAGTGCCACATTTTATTTCTGTAGAGATTGAGTGGTCTGCTTACCAGAAATAGATACAACATTTATTTGCTGCTTAGGCAAAATGTGGGGACAGTAATCCAGTTGCTATGTGTGTGTGAACTGTTGAATAAATACCGGTAATAGTAACTATTGAGAGTCCAGTACACCAGTCTTGAAATAAGCTATTTTTGAATTGTGCTGCTTCTGATTGTTGGCTACTGTTTTTATTCATTATTTTCTGGATGCTTCCTCAATGTGACTTAATTGTTTTATCTTCAAATAAGAAAGGATTAAATTAAAGGAAGCACTTGTTACCTTAATAGAAGCACTTTCAAGTTTTTATAGCACCATCAAGCTAAACAGCTGGAACAGTAATTATTCCCCATAGATTTCTGAAAGGATGCCTATGAAGATTTTGGTAATTTACTTGAGTTATAACAATCCATAGGGAAAGGACAGTCATTAAATTTAAAAAAACAGGAGAAACATTAAATTATATAAAATGAAAATGCTGTGGCCAAAGTTTGGAGATTTATTTATATTTTTTATGTTTGAACTATCCATCTCCATCAAGGATAAATTCATAACTGGGTTATGTTACATTGAGGAAGATTATCTTAGAGCTGGAAATAACTGTGATTTGTCGTTAAGGTTTAACAGCTCATTCAACTTTTTAGCTAGAGTAACTCATTGAAATACAAAGACATAAATAGTTTGCAGGTGAACCTGATTCCATGTAACTTGAAGGTCAATTTTTAAAAACTTGTTTCCTCATAAATAGTGATTATTTTTCTTTGTGACTACTATCCTTACATTGGACTCTGATAGTTTATACCAGTGATGCTTAAAGCATGGAGCAATTCATTGCTATTTAAAAAGAGTAAAGTCTGTTTATCCCTTCGTTGAAGAAAAATAATGGTTCAGTCTTTAGATGAAAATGGAATTTTAATAAGCAGATTTTTGAAACTAATAGTTTTAAAAGCTTCTCAAAATCATGTAAGAATTATGGTTTTGATGCTTTCGATAATATGTAGAGCAGCATGGAGAGGGCCTTGAAGAAAATGCGCCATAACTGTTGGAAACTTTGCTTGGAAAGGTGTGAGGAAGTCAGGATTACCCCCTTGTGTCTTAAGGTTCATATAAGAATGAAAGAAGGACAAAAGCTGTCAGGCTTCAAGATCCTGTTACTGTAGCGAATATTAATTATATTGTCTTTCTTCTTGTTTCTTGACTCAGGCCACCCTATAGGCAAAAGGACAGTGCATTCAATCCAGTTTTTATAGTTCAACTGTGCTTGGGTATCTTTGAAATACTGGATTTCAACTCTTTGTGCATTAAATGAGGTTTACTAATCCACATGTTTCTGGGAAGAAAAATAAAAAGTGGTTTGTGAGAGACTTTGCACAGTTTATATATTGCTTTGTGACACAATCTGCCTTACTTTATTGATACATCACCATTATTGCATGCTGATAGCAGAAAAAATAAATTCATAATAGGCTGTCAGACACCTTCAACTGAATGCCAACTTGATTATTAAAATCTAGCACTATATATTACAATGTAGCATTGCTTAGTGTAAACTATGAGTTTACATGTTCCCATCTTTTACAGTCAATACTTCAGCTGTCTTGTCAGCGGATGAATGGTTGGTTAAAACTTTGGTTTGTTTCTTGTTATTTGTTTCAAGCAAAATAATGCATGATTAAATCAGTCAGAGTTACCCCTTATTTCCACATACTGTATGTGATGGTTGTAAAACCTTGGTCGGAGCATCAGAAATGAATCCATTGATAAGGAGGATAGAATCAGTGCTGAACTGTGTTTATCATATATAAGATTGTGTTTTATTATTGTATATAAGATCAGAGGATGAGAAGCATATCGAGAATATAAATGTACATATAAGACAGATCGGCAGATCTAGATTCTGTTTCTTTTTCAGCTTATTTGTTTTGAAATATTGTGATTGGGGAATTTGATGAATGGCAGAAGATCTACATGATTAGTCTGGCACATTCCTTGTAGATTTTTTGCTTTCTCTTATTCAAAATAACCTCTAAGAACTACTATTAATGATAGAGACATACAAACATATAGCTTGAGATATTTTACTGTCTCTGACAGAGCAGTCCATGTCCTTCTCACTTTTGCAATTATGAAAATTATGTTACAGAATTAAAGAAAAATTAGTTGTTCCAACAAGGCATAAGTTCAGTACAACCAAAATCAACCTAAAATTGATTACTCTGTTTCATTTCCATAGTGCTTCTTGAAAAGAAGTTCTGATATATGGGACTTCCAGTTTGGGCTTCCTTGGTGACGGACCGAAATCCGCGATCGTGCATGGTTTCGATCTGTGCTCGCTGCTAGAGGGCCCCGATCCTTTGGATTTGGGGCTGAAGCCCCCCAACAAGGTGGCAAAGAGGGGGGAGACTGCCAGCTGAATCGAGGGGAGCTGCATCTCCCCTCCTCAGTTTGGCAATGCTCCCTTTCCCAAAAGCAGTTGTAGCGGTGGCCAAAATGGCCACCCCAAAGAGAAAAACCCGACTGGACGAGAAGGTGCAGGAGGAGAAACAAAGGGAACAGCTTGATTGACCAGGAAAAACAGAAACAACATTTAAACACAAGGTACCCTGGAATTAAATTTATTAGAGTATTTTTTAAAGAAGATTTTTAAAGCAGCGAAGAAAAGGAGAAAAAACTTTTTGACAGCTATAATCAGCTTTGAATTTAATAAGAAGAGTTTGAAGAAGAAATCTGTGTGAATTTACTTTGACACTAACTAGGCAAAACTTAAGCTGAAATTAAAGTGTCAAAGGGAAAGTAAAGACCTGTCTGGATATATTAAAGACATGAAAGTGAAGAAAGCGGAGGGGGGGGGGGAAAGGGTGGAACTTGGACGTAACAGAGAGTGCCACCTGACAGGAAAAGAAATTGACTCTGAAATTTTAAAAGACTCCCAAAGGATATATTATAACTGAAACTTTGCTACAATAAAACAGAGCCCCCAGAAAATAAAGGAAAAGTGGAACTTTAAAGTGTGGAACAAAGAAGCAAGAAGAAACTGTTCTGGATTACTTGGTAATTTTTGGAATTCTGGGTATTGGACTTAATTGGGTGGTTGCTCTTAAATATTTTTTGCAAGTGTTTAAAGATGGCAGAACTCTTTTTGGAACTGAAAATGGAACTTAAAAGTGAAAGAAGAGTTACAAGAGAGAGGAGGATCATTTGGCTTTGCATTACGATTTTTAGAAATGGAGGTTTTAATCTATGAAAAACAACAAGAAGCATGTGAAGAAGGACTGGACAAAGAAGAGGCCATCTTTAATGAAGAAATGGTGCAACGTGGGTTAAAAGAGAAAAATTGAGAAAAAGGAATTAAAAACTTGATATTAGAGGAGGCAACTAATAAAAAGAACAGTTTGAAAAGCAAGCAAGATACTAGGAAGAAGCAGAAGGGAGGAGGGCAGAAGGGAGAATTAGAGTGGAAGGGGAACAAAAACTGATGAGAAAAAGGGGGAAGATAAATGGGAAAAGAAGTTATAAGAGACAGAAACAGGAAATAAAGAAATGGGAAATGAACAAGAATAAAAGGTATTAGTTTATTTAAAAGACAAAGAGATAATGGTTAATAAGATAAACTAAAAGAGGATTCTGCAAGGATACAAGAGATAGTGTAGTTATATCAGAAATAATAAGGTAGAAAATAGAAAATATAGGAAATCAAAGTGAAAGATGAAACTAGTATTGTTAAGGAATGGAATGTCTAGTAATATTTAAATGAAATAAAGAGATAAATGGAATAAAAGTGAAAGAAGGGAAAACGAGGAAAATAGCAATTAAGGGTATTTTATTGAAATAAATTATGAGGATTATTGTAGACTATATTAATTATGTTTAATGATCTACATAATATAATTGAAATGAATTGTGCAAGATTTGTAATGAAATCAATATCAGTTTCTAGGAGGAACCTCAATAGATTAACTATGTTATCTATTGTTTGTATTTTTTTTCTTTCTTCTTTTAGAAATCTAAAATGTATTGGGGGGAATTTAAAGGGAAAGTACCAAGCGGAATCTATTTGGAAACAGATATATGATAGAAAATAGTTATTAGAAGTTGAATGTTATAATTGATTAAGGGGATACTGTATAAATCAAATGTTTAATGGAATTTGAAAGGGTAATAATTATGAGATATAAAGGTGACACACTCTATTGGGTAATTGTAGGGGAAACCTTGCTTTGTAATGCCCGGAAGGGGAGGGAATTTTTTTTCTTTCTCTTTTCGGTATGATGATGGAAAAAAACAATACACAATGAAATGGTAAACAGGACAGATAAAAATATAATTACTATGAAGACATGGAAATTTGGAAAAGGATATGTAATAAAATTAGAAATGAATGAGAAGTTTTGAAATAAAGCGGAGGAAAGTAAATGAAGAAAAAATTAATGAAATCTATAAAGTAGTGATAAGCTATGAAATTGAATATAGAAAGATGAGTATGTAATTAAGATTATATCTATATGGAGATGTGACAACCTGGAAACATGTTCTCTAAAAAAAGATGTTTTATTTTTTAATATGCTTTTCTTTTTGAAAACCCAAATAAAATTTTTACCAAAAAAAAAGTTCTGACATATGAAGTTTACAACAATTTAGGAACATAGCTACTTTAGAAGTATTTGTGTGCTTATAGCAAGGAAGAAAACTGCTATAAGTAAGAATAACAAATCTTACATATGACACATATGAAGAACTAGTATTCTACTTTTTAACATTTAAAAAGTAGAAATGCAGCACACCAATAAACATTAATGGGAGAACAGATCTTGTAACATCACTAACATTTCAGTTACTTGATGATAGATGACTATAGTAAATGAAGAATCTGCTGAAACTAAAAAAAATTAGTGGAATGTTGTATATACTTATTTATCCTATTTTAATACTGTAACTCTTTAGGAACGCTAACTAAAAGATTAGTGCAAATTTGTTACCATTGGATTGTAATATATTTATATTTTTGGTCTTTGGTGTACTTTGCTGCATTTTGGGAAAGAGGAATACTTAACTTTTTGATAATTTAATGTCTCCTGAAAGGCTGATAGAAAATAATAGGGAATAAAAAATAAAATTCTGGTTTTTTTGCTGTTTTCTCCCCCCCCCCCCTCCGCCCCGCAATAATAAAGAAAAATTATGCGACACTTTTATAATCATTTTTAAATTCACATTGCTAAAGTATAAAGCTGTTAAAATTGGCCAGGAAAGTTACAGAAATCCCTATGCTTTTGTCCTTCAGCATGTAAATGACTTTGGTGCAGGCTTTTTATATGCAAATTCCCAAAAATGTGAGCTTCATTTTTAATGATGTGTTTTATATTTTAATACAAGTTGTGGATCTTTAAAGATTTTTTTTAGAATTATGTTTTTATTTAAATGAGCAATGCATTAGTAGCACAATATTTAAAAATACATTGTAATAAAGGATAAAATAATTCTAAAAAGAGAGAAGCATTTAATGTCAGAAGTTGTTTCAACCTTGTCCTAGTTTGTAAGGTAGAACATTAATGAGATTCTCAGAAATACAGGCAACTATGGCCATTTCGTGGACAACCTTTTTAATTCATCATCACAAGCTTCAGTTCAGGATAGGTGCTTTGGTCATTGAATCATAAAATGTCCTGTGTACCGTAACTATGTCCATACATCCTTTTAGAAAGGGAAAAAAATAGGATTCACATTTGTAAACTTTTGAAAAATCATGTCATTTCCTTAGCAGGCTTTGTAGTGGAATGCTGGACTGACAACAGGGAAGATGAGGTCAGTCATAAAAACTCAAATGACTTTGAGCCAGTCATTTATATTCAGGCCATCCTATCACACAAGATGGGCAAAAATGTTGGGCAAAAATGGAAGGAATGTTATGTAGGTCACCTTAAACTCCTGGAACACAGAATATAAATCTAAAAATAAATAACCATGTTTCCCCAGAAATAAGACCGGGTCTTACTGTTTTTTTGGGCCCCAAAACAAACCCTAGGGCTTATTTTCAGGAGTGTCTTTTTCATTTACAGGAGTCACATTGCTTCTGCTTGCTTGTGTTGGGGCAGGAGGCCATGTGGCACACTATTGCCGCTGCCACGAGGTAGGGAAGTTGAAGCTGCCCCACACGCCCTGCACTGGCTTACCTCAGGGCCCCCGCAGCCAGACCACCCATGCCCTGACACCTGTCTCACCTCAAGGCAGCAGCTCTAGCAGTTCCATCCAGCAGGACCCTGTGTGGCTGCCGGCCCATTTCTGCTTGTTCACAGCCACAACAGAGCAGGAGGCCGAGCAATGCACTGGTGCAACAGCCACAAGGTGCGGTGTGGTGGAGCTGTCCCATGTGCCCCGCACCAGCTTACCTCAGGGCCCCCGCAGACAGGCCATCCATGCCCCGACACCTGCCTCACCTCATGGCCATGGCTCCAACACACCACTTGGCTCCTGCTCCATCGTGACTTCGAGAAAGCAGAAGAAGTGGGCCAGTGGCCATGTGGATTCCTGCTGCACATGGCTGCTGGTGCTGCCGCTGCAAAGCAAATATTAGAGTGTGGATGGCCTGGCTGGTGGGGCCCTGAAGTAAGCCAGTGCGGGGCACGTGGGGCATCTCTACCACCTCCCCATCTCACCTTGTGGCTGTGGCACAAGTAACCAGACAAAATGGGTGGCTGGCTGCGCAGGCTCTTAAGCAGGGCTTATTTTGGGGGGCAGGTCTTATATTAGGTACACACATAAAACATGCCAGGGCTTCTTTTGGGGGTAGGTCTTATTTTCAGGGAAACATGGTATATATAAAATGCTGTTTTGCACTTTTATAGTAGACTAGAAGTTTTGAAAAGCTCTTTAGCAAAGGTCTCAAATGGTAAAGTAGAATTACTTATTAGCTCTTAACATTTGGTTATAATTACTGCACTGTTCCGAATTACACTGACCCAGAAGGCCTTGTAAACTTGTGACATGCTCAGTCAAATATAAGATAGTGGTTTGATAAGACCTAAAAATTAATTAAATTAATTAGTATCCTGTCTATTATTTTTACAAATAACTCAGGAAAGCAAACATATTCAACCCGGCTTCTTCCTCCTATTTTCCCTACAACAGCCCTGTCAGGTGAATTGGGCTGAAAGAGAGTGACTGGTCCAAGGTCACCCTGCTGGCTTTTATGGTTAAGGCAGAATTAGAACTTGTGGTTTCCCAGTTTCTAGACTGTGTTTTAATCACTAGACCAGTGTTTTAATCACTAATCACTAGACCAGACTGGCTCTATTAATGTACTATAACATTCTATGATACCAATTCTACAGAGACTGTAAGCTGTTTTCACATATTAATACAGCATATGTCCATGAAAATAATAATTATAAAAAAATACCTCCCATTAAAACTAATGTGCCTCTTTAGTTGCCACTCCTGGGTATATTGTAGATCAAATGTTCTACAGAACATTTCCATTTTGATTGCACTTCTAAAAATCATTAGAGACTATGCCATTGGACTCTGAAGTAAAATTATTCCATTATGAAGAAGTAAATAGCAAAAAAGTGTCCCAGACTAACTCCTGCACCCTTCCCCAAATAATTTCATATAGAAATATCATTAATAACATTGCCTCATATGAAGTTGATTTGAATAACCTGAAGATGGCTTCTGCTTCTACTGGTGTATACCAAGAACACTTCACCAGTAAATAATAATTTAGAATAACCAAATAGAAACTCACATGGCTTCTGTTTATTAAGATCTGACTATTTAAAAGATTCATTTGATATTAATGCTTGGTAAAGGCTAATCAAAAAATGAAAGCAAAATAAAATAAATATAGTTTTTTTGTGTTGATACAGTATGGAGAAAAGAGGAACTTGAGGGCATCAACAGCACTTTCACTGGAGCTGAACGGAAAGCAGCTCTCTGTGGACTTCTAGAAAAAGAGACCCAGCTCATTGCTTGCATTGGGAGACACAAAATAAATGTATTAGAAGACAACCACGAAAAAGCAATCATGTCCTTTCTGGAAAAGGTCAGTGAGATAATTTCTGTCTTACTGTACCCAGAGTTCAAAAACCCAAATTAACATTTGCAAACTAACAGCATACTGAAGAAAAGCACAGTAATTAACTTACCAGTTAAGAGTTATGATTTGTGAGCTTTATGCATGTCTGGCAGTAAAATTGGCTCATTAGATATGGTTATTAAAAGTCTTTATACTCATAAACTTGATGAGAATTTCTTTTCACCTATGTATAGAGAAGCCACCACTTACATCTTAATTTACTTAATTACATCTTATTGAAAATGATGCTAACTATGCGCTCTTATGACCTTTAATTAATACTGTATTATAGGCATGTAGGGTAAATTTATTATAGTAATTTCATTCACATTACCAGGATTTATATTCTACAATATCTTATTTCTGTCACTGTTACAACACCAGACCCCCTTTGGCTCTATTGCAGAAAAATATATTTGAAATTGTGTATAACACTTTTCAGGAAAACTAGTTATTTCACATGTAAAATAACATTTCTATTGGGGGGGAAATATTTAGGGGAAGACTGCAGCATCAAGTAAATTAACTATACCCATCATCCTGTTTTCTTTTCAGTTGAAGAAATTGGTAGAGTTTCATCGCAAAAAAAAATTGGTTTGGGTCTGACTTTCCTGTGTAGATCTTATTGCTGCTGGATAGTTTGAGGTTGTAACTTGTCAGTTAATTAATGGCAATCCTTTTCTTATCTCGTTGTTAAGCTTCCAGGGGCCTATTCCTTTTTAAATCTCTCACAAGGATCTTGACAAACATGAGCACTGGGCCTTGTTCAACAAGATGCCGTTCAGTGGTAAGAAGAATAAGGTCCTGCATTTCGGCAGGAAAAATCAAATAAGTACTGCCTATTTAGAACAGGCAGTACCTATCTTCACAGTAGTAATCTTGAGAGGGATCTAAGAGTTCTGGTGGGCTACCGCTTAAATATGAACCAGCAGTGAGCTCTAGCTCCAGCCCTAAGACTCTTTTATTCTAATTATCAGGTATACTTTAAGCCAAAACAAGTAAAGAAAGTAAACTGTAAATTTAAATCGTTGTTCTGCATTGTACTCTGTATGTGATTTTTGTTTCAGAGGACAGTTGAATCTACTCACATATGTGATTTGAACTAAATACCCAAATATTTCATTTATAAGTGTTTTCTTATAATGATATCTTATGATCTGTTAGAGTTCTAACATTAAGATGAATTCTTCATTAGAAGAAACTTCAGACCAAAATTAAAAGTAGGAATGTAGAGATAGTAAATAAATTCACCATTACTTTGGAATAATAGCAAATAATTCAAATAATAACAATAGAGTAGTAGATACGAAAAAGACGTAAGAATAAGAAATTATTTTTAGGGTAAATGTCTAAAATTGCTTATCCACCTCTAGATGTCACCAGCAGTCAACACTATACAGTACTTGAAATAAACAGAAGCTTTGATGCATCCAATACACAGCATACAATAATGTACAATATCCATAAATATTGTTTTCCCTAATTTTAAAATTGCTTCATTTCTATTCTTCAGTTTCTCTCATAACACTACTCCCCTGCTAGAGACTGTTTGTATCCGGAGAATATGTATAGGGAACCTTATCAAGTTTATGCTCTAAATCCAATTCTCTGCTGAAAGAGAAAATTAGATGGAAGAAGCAGTTGGTAGTTAACTCCATTTTAATCAGCAAAAATCCCATTTTAGTTTAATAAACAAAAATCTCCCTTTCCTATCCCACTGCAAGAGACAGCTATCTAACTATAATTTGCTGACAATTGACTCTTGGGATTGTTTTGAATGACAGCAGAAACTTAAACAATGGGTAAAACCAGAGGGTGTGTCTGCTAAAAATGTGGGCAAGAAGAGAGAAAGGTTCAGTGGAATTACCACTGACTAATGGAATGGATAGAGAGATTCTTTTCAAGCAGGAGGGAGAATAGTGTGTTGAGTTATGTGCCGCAGAGCTTCCTTCTGGGGCCAGTCTAATATTATTTTAAAAAGTTATAAATGCTTAAAACAAAAGAATGAAAAGCCCTCTCATGACAAATCCAATTGACACAAAACTAGATATAAAAAAAACATATTGTGCAGAGAAAGCTGACATCTTCTAAATTGTTACAAAGGTTGCATAAGATGAATGAGAACTCTCCTATGACTTGGTAGCTCATTCTGATTTTACTGATTCTACACATAAGACTATGGTTTAATCACAAACTGTATTTTGAGAATCTACTGAAATAGTTCAATTTTCTTTCTCTCTTTGGTTCAAGGTTTCAGCTGCTTAGGTTGATGTACCTTATTTTCACTTCCATAGGCTTTTTCCAGCTGGGGTCTATCTTTTATACATGTATTACTCCACATTAAAATACATGCACATAATTAAGCCATTAGTTAGTTGATCCTCTCTCCCTCCCTCCCTCCCTCTCTTTCTCTCTCTCTCTCTCTCACACACACACATTCATTGTATAATTTGAATGAATAAGAGGACAGTAGATACTTTTTCTCACTCCTTTACCAGAAGCTAGCCTGTTTTGCTATAAATTACTAAAGTCCTTTTTAGTTTTCACAACATTGATCTACGACACTAAGTATCATATGTAAAAATATTCATAAAATGAGCATATCATTTTTGCTGTTTTAAGATGCTCCCTGAATATTTTAGGAGAAATGAAAATATTGTTTTTTTGAACTTTCTACAATTTTTTCTTTTAACAATTTCTATATAATTTTTTTAGACATAAGTTTATAAGATTAAGTTATAATATTGTTCAAAAAGGTAGGTTCAAAGTATGTTATTTCCAACATGTTTCACATGTATATGTGTCTTGTTTATCTGAGACAAGAAACAGCGAATATATTCTTGTTCATTATGTAACCTAAGTTTTAGATCTTAATTAATAACAGTAAAGATGATATATCTGGCATGTATTCTATTATCTGTATGTATTACTAACACTTTTCTTAGAATCAGACAAATGTATATCAAGTTCACACCTGCATTCTAAAAATGGGCTCTCTGCCCAAAAGTTGGTGTGAAAGAGCAATCAGTAAGATCTTTTATGTAATAAAAGATGCATAGTTACTGCATAAGTAGAGCAATTTTGTCATTTTAGGATGTTCAAGCAATTTCTTTGGATTTCAACCTATTGTGCATATTGAAAAGTTGGATTAGGAAACATTTTAGAATGCTGGTTGTATGACTTACAGAATTAAGGTTGGGAGATTTTGGAATATATCAGAATGCACTTATATAAGTCCATCATGGATTTCTTAATATGCAAACCATTATTTTTCAACTTGGTTTAATAAAGCCTGCTAAAATTCTTCAGAATATAACTGCCTCAAGTTCAGTTTACTAATTTATTTATTTATTTTATTCAATTTATATACAGCCTACTAAAACAACACATATACAAAAGTTAAAATAAAATTAAATATGGGCTGCTTCCAAATCTAAAACCCCAACATTAAAACCATAATTAAAACCCCATTTAAAATCAATTTAAGATCAGCCCAGGCCGGTAGAATGATCAGAACCTTGATTTTAGTAGGGTTGCAGGGGACAGGAGGTTCTGGGACAAGGCAAGAATTCCCACCATGGGAAACTAAAACATCCTTCAACTACAATATTAATCCTGCAAATCTGACTTTATAGCATGCTCCTTTTTTGCTAAAACAAACCAAAAAACTAAAAAACCAAACCTGGCTTCGGTGCATGAGAGTTTCTGGCGTCCCGTGATATTTGGGAATACAAGCAGGTTCTGATCCTAGGGTGAAGCAAATCAGATTGGGAAACATTCTTTAAAATGTTTTGTGTATACAGAGAAAATTAATGTGTGATCAGTGACTTTATGTCTCTTTAGCTACTCTGGGTATCATAATTCTGGCTTACAGTATCTCATAATACATATAAAAGGTCTATGTTATCATGCATGCACGAGAAAACAAATTAATAGAACTTTAATTATGCTGGAGCAACAATCCTTTGTTTCTGATTCTGTCAAGTACTTACTAGCTCTAATTGAAAGATGTAGAATTTTATTTACTTAGGCAAAAATCTATTGCATCAATTTTCAAAATTGGTTTTGGCTTCAGTCCATCAGTTCCAATTATCTGCACTTCATTTAATTATAGAACTAAACCCACTAAGAATCTGCCAAATTCATATTTATGAAATTCTATTTTTATTTTTTTTAATGCTTATATAATTTGAAAAATAGGAGTTTCTTAATACAGACTTCTGTTTCCAGTATCAAACAGTACCTGTGCATTCAAGCTTCCTAGAGATGTATAGAGCTGTGGGAATAGAATTGCTAAAGTTCAAAAAAAGAAAAAGAAAAAAGAAAAGAACACAGCACAGTGAGCTTTGTTCCTTTCTTCCCCCAAGCACATAGTTTACAGCAGGGAAGGGGTCAAGACAGTTAGAAGAGAGTTCCAAGGTACTAACCTGCCCTGGCTGATGCTTATTAAACAGGCCAAGACAGGTTAGAGAGAATATTGCCGTAAGCCAGGACTAGAAACCTAATATCCACCCACCCATACTGAAAAGGAACTTTTAAAAGATAGGAGTATTGCCATGGTTGCTTTTCTAAAAAGAAAATTAAATCAGGAGAGAGTTCTGTCAGAGAGAATTAATATGCTGTCTCTCTCCTCCACAATGTAGAATCCATAGTGTGGGTGGACAACAGATCTAAAGTAAAGGAGCTTGTAATTCAAGTGCAGGGGTCAAATGATCTTAAGGCTCTTCAACTTACTAACCATGCAGAGGCATTCATAGAAGGAGATCAAAAAAGTCAATATGGTAGCCATAATTACACAATCAAAGCCTAAGCCCTGTATTATGTGTAACCACAAACAAGTCCTTTGTCAAATCATGGTCTCAGAGAGGTTTACTGCAACCCAGTTACTCAATACAATATGCTCTTTTCCTTCTGGTTCTGGTTATTTGACTTAATGGTATACATGTTAGTCATCAATGCTGATTTTTGTTTTTAATTTTATTTACTAGTTAACTAATTAATAATTTATTATTCCTGTCTGCACCAAGATAGCATTTATTCTCAAGCAATATCTATACTAGTCTGAAAAAAGCCTTAAATTTATGAAATCCAATCTATTAAATCTAAAACTATTAAATCCAAAGTCTAAAATTACCTAGCTTCATTAAGCAATCCAAGCTCCAGGACTTCAACAGTCATGATCATGCTACGTTGTACCTAATTTTTGTGCACAGCTGTGCCTCTCCTGTTATGAAAAGAATAATGAAAATTGGTTTACGTGACTGAAGATCATGCCACCGAGGGTCTAACAGGTGCTAAACAGATTCCAAAAGCCTTTTTTGAAGAGAAGGCGAAGTGAACATCACATTTAACTCAACTGCATGAAAATAAAAGCTCTCACTATTTTATTTACCCAGTCTTCCCCATTTCCCCTATCTGACTGCAAACCTAAAGCTCTATCTGTTTACATTATTTTGATTTATTTTTGCCCATCCATGTTTATAAAAAAGCATGATTACCAAAAAATCAGTAAAAACTTCAATGCTAGAATATGGAATCTATAAAGTAGATTATTTCAGAAAAGTGTTTATGGCTTCTATATTCAATAATTTGGACAAACTTGATACATTTTGGGAAATAAATTATTCATCTTTATCAATAGATTAGCATTATTAAACTGTTATTATGATATTGGTTCTAGCTGCATTCTGTTAAATCTATTAATGTATAAGTGAATGTCTTTTTCCTAGTTTTTTGTATTGTCCTTTGAATTTGTTACGTTCGTTAGAAAACGACAATTTTACAATAAATCATTGGATTTCACAATTATTTATAAGAATTTATTTATCCAAAAATTTTAATAATTGCTGATTTCTTCGAATAATAATTATTCTTTATTTAACTAAAATGAAATGCTAAATACGTAAAAGCAACAACTGAGCCTCCATTAAACTTCTACCCCTGTACTTTATTCATGTGCTACTCCTTGTTTTATAATCATTGGTTCAAATTGTTTCTCCAGTGTGCAGAACCAAAAAGATGGAAAGCATTTGATGGCAGAACCACAGAAATGGATACACAATTCACACTGCGGGCCAGGGAATTACTTGGAATCTATCGCAGCATTAGTATGAAAGACCTTCCCCAAGATGAGCGGTTAGATGTGCTGTTAACTCTGAAACATACAGTGAAGGTATGTTTCTCCAAGGCTTTAAAAACATACACACTGATGTCACACACCAACAGTATGTAACGATTCATATGTTAGACTCAGACCAGGGGGATTGAGGTTCAGCCATCTCATCAGCTTTGGAAGCTTATTGTGAATATCAAGCAAGTCATTCTCTACCACATAGGGCTGTTGTTGTAGAGAAAATTGGAGAAGGAGATACTGTGTAATGTTGCCTTGAGCCCTAAGAAATAAATATTTGATGTTCTCCAATTGCATTTAAGGGATTTATTCCTTACTGTTGTGGAGGTAACACCTTTACTTGCTAACTGCCAGGGTTCCAAGTAAGGTTCCAGATGCAATTCAAGATGCTGATTACCACCTTCATGGCCCAGAACTTCAATATTTGCAGGATCATCTGTGTCTGGTTGTTTCTGGCCATCCCACACATTACAATAGAGTGGGCACATTCCTGGCCCCTTCCCTGAAACATGCCCATCTTCCTTTTCAGTGGTGACCCCTGCCCTCTGGAATGATCTTTCCCCTATGATTTGCCTGTCTCCAATGTAATTGGCTTTCAGGAAGGCTTTGAAGACATGGATGTTTTTTTTCAGCATTGGGGATAGAATATTCTGGGAGGCTGAGTATATTGTTGTTATGCCCCAATTGTGTGATTTTCGTTTTCCTTAATGGTGTTTTTGTTATTGACATTTGAGATGCTATGATTTGTTTATGGCTGTATGTCACCAGGAATCACATTCTCCTTGGCATGTCTCCAATCTGGATTGGGTTCCCTACAGAGGTGGCATTCAAACATTTTTACTACCGGTTCTGTGGGTGTGGCTTGGTAGGCGTGGCAGGGGAAAGATACTGTAAAATTATCCAGTTGGAGGTGCTATTTGCTGGTTCTCCAAATTACTCAAAATTTCCACTACCAGTTCTCCAGAACTGGTCAGAACCTGCTGAATACCACCTCTGGTTCCCTCGATCACTATTTTCACTGAATAAAAAAACTCCAAAGATCCTTTATTCATTTCAAGAAAGATGTTTTACATGTAGCTTACTATCAAATCTATCTTTCTGGATAATCAAGTGCTTAAAGATTGCAACTATTGGCTGAAGAAAATACTGTATTCACATTTCTAAAAGGAAAAGGTTTCTGAAATGTTGAGCAGTATCTGACATTTTGGCTGTTTGTTGACCCTTTCTCAGAAGAGGTTTTCAAAGCCATTCTCTGTATATATTTTAGATGCCCTGCAGCCTGTAAACTATTATAACTGGCAACCCATATTAAGAATTACAGTCAGGATAAGAAACTGCATGCCTATGGTTTGCTAATCCCTTTGTTTATTTTTTTCAGGAACATGAATGTAAACTCACACAAGAAATAGTGGAATTAATTGATAGAGAAGCAGACCTCATGATGAGGGCAGTGAAGGAATGTAATTTACAAGGACTTCGACAAAGAATCTGTACATTATTTCTTCAGTATATTAAAACACCACTTTTTAATCCAGAAGTTGCACGACTTCTGAAGGTATTTTTCTCCTCTGTTTTGTGTGTGTGTGTGTGTGTGTGTGTAATGCAATATATATATGGAGCTAAATGAAATTCCTTTTCTGTTTAAATAGTCCATTGGCTGTCCAATTAATCGATAACTCTCATCTATATTCCTTATAGAGCCACCTTGAAAACTATCCTAAAGCTTCAGCTGTTCCATAGTATAATGCATAGTATAATGCATAGTATAACGCCTACCACCCACTTTCGTACCTCTGTTAGTAGTAAAAATTTCTCTAACCGCCCACCGGTTCCACAGTAATGGTGATTTATAAAGTAGGGGACAAAACCCCTACTGCCCACCATGAAAGCTGGAATGCCCACTAGGGGGCAGTAGGGACCAGGTTGACTACCACTGGTATAATGGCTCATAGAGTTCCTGGCTATTCTTGATACTTCCATGGATGTTGTAGGGGCTGCATTAGTTACCAATGTGTTTGTGAGTGCAATTCAAGGTAGTGGTCACTAACGTTAAAGCTCTATAGGGCTCGGGGCTTGGAGAAATCATTTTTCCCAGATACATTATGCCCACCTGGCATGGGTAGCCAGAAAGCAGATATTCATGGTACCTTTTCTACTAGGAGATGTGATGGGAAGGCATCTCAGGATTCTCTGTAGGGGCTCCCCTCTTATGAAACAGCTTGCCTCCCCAATATAAGGATGGTCCTGCATTTATGGTTTTCCTTTCTGAAGCCTTTGGGAAAATATTGTGGAACCACTGATGCCAGATGCAATTTAATTGCCTTGTTATACTGTTATATATGTTCTAATATATAGTGCAGTGTTATTGTATGTTATTATATAGCAAAAGCACTTAGACTTATATACCACTTCATAGTGCTTTACAGCCCTCTCTAAGCAGTACCGAGTCAGCATACTACCCGCAACTCTCTAGGTCCTTATTTTACTAATCTCAGAAGGATGGAAATCTGAGTCAACCTTGAGCTGGTCAGGATCAAACTGCTGGCAGTCGGCAGAGTTAGCCTGCAATACTGCATTCTAACCACTGTGTCACCATTCTCATTATATTATAAACTAGAATATGCTAGTTAAATTATATGTTTTTATTGCTGTAGAATAGAGTTGATTAACTAAGAAATACATAGCCAAAACACAAGAGATGAGGCTATTCTGAATGAAAAAATGTCATGAAAGTCAGATATGATTTGCGACAGCCAGGTGGAGGATGCTGTCTGCCACCTAGTAGACAGGAAAGAAGAATATCTGAATTCAATTCAAATAATGCTAATCTGACATGGCATTTGCCTCATATAAGTGTGATTGAAGAAAATGGACTTGCCAATAAATACGCATAGCAAAGTTAAATAATTAGAGTGCTCCAAATTTTGCTTTCAGAATCCCCAACCAGCATAGACAATAACAAGAGAGTTGTAAATCAGTAACCTCTACTGGGCCACAACTTTTCCATCTCTGCTATAATGAGTTGTGAACAGTAAAATCAAAGTCATATCTCATTATTCTCTCTATTAGTCCAAACACTCACCACCTCCTCAATTTTTTTAAGTTCTCTCCCTGATGTGATCTTGGGATTATAATGTTGCAGTGCCTTATAAGAATGCTAATATTAAACGCCCTTAACATGTCATTATAATAAAGAACAATAAAGTGAATAAATGAATAGTATGCACATATTTCACAATAAAATAGTATCATAATAAGCAATTATAGATCATCTAATGAAAAGATAGAGAAAAAAAAGAAAAATACTTGGGAAAACTGTTTGAACTTCATAATAGGAGCCCATCTGATTTTTCGACTGAGTTTGATCTTGAAGATTGTTTCTTTATATAGAATGCCAGTCTTGGAAGCAGATCAGATTAGAAAACCAGTTGCCATGTAGGTCAGTGCTACTTTTACTGTAAAGCTAGAGTAGCAAAACCTTAGCAAGTTGGAATGTGCTTCCACTCCTCCCTCTCTCATTCTTTATATAAATTAGGGAGGGGCTTGTCTAAGATGTTTACTCATATTACATTCTTGGCTTCGGGCCCTTCTGTGAGACTACTGCCCTTGAAATGGCTCTTCCTCCTTTCTTTAAGACCTTTCCCTCCGCCCTCTACACAGAATCACTCCATTCGTCTTGTAACTAAGTGAATTTTGAAATAATTTCCTCCGTGTTCATTATTAGAGAGTAGTTTTATTTGCACTATGGGTAGATTCTTCAGGAAACGTTATAAATATGACACCCAGAGCCCTTGCACGTATGACATTTGTGCTGATCTTGCCTGAACACGATATCAATTTTGCTCCCGCAGTGCTACCTTCTGGTACTGAAGTTTATCTCCTTCTCATTCAGGTGCAGCATAGGTCAAATTGCTAAACTTCCAATTTGAAGTGAGCCTGGAGGCAAGCCATTTTTCCATTCAGATTCCACACTTGCCTTATCTCGGGCTCTGAAACTTGCTAGTAGATTTACCTCATCTCTGCCTGAACTTGCTAGTAGGTTTCAGTGGCGACCTTAATTCTTCAGTCAGTTTCTTCTCAATATCAGAACACCTTTAAAAATAGGTGGCCTGATTTTCCTTGCTTATATAAGCAGCATATACGGAAATCTTATTTTCTCCAAGTTCAAGTAGGACACTACCTTTCACCTTAGGGCTGCACACTGAAACCTGCAAACATGATGGGGAAAACCATCCTTGAATGGCTATCCTTTCATCGCAGTATTAGTGTCACCCAATCATCGTGGTATTAGTGAGATATATATGTATATATGTGTGTACACACATATATATACACACACACAAATATTTTACCATATTCAGCTTTGTGAAACTTGCCAAATATGGTTTGTACACACTCCAAAGCATTGGGATGGGTGGGATGGAGGCTAATAATTTATATTTTCTTTTTCTGTGAAAATGAATAAAATGCTCCTTTCTATGAGAATTTCCTTCATCTGGAAGCAGGGCAGAGACCCATTGGAATTTTTGCATATGAATTGCTGCCTGAGCAGGGGGTTGGACTAGATGACCTCCAAGGTCCCTTCCAACTCTGTTATTCTATGATCTATGATTTGAGGCATTTGTGTCCATTCCAAAGTTAACAGCAGTGAAGCCAATTGTACTACCATTGATTGTATCTTCAAAATGCCTTGGAGGGCTGGGTAGTAAAAAGTTGCTGCCATTGGGAAATGCAGTAGAGAAAAATTGAATAGGGCATTTTTTTTAACCACACAGCTATCTCTTTCCTTCATGGTTTTCAAGCCATTGTTTATTTATTGATCCCCCAGTATCCTATAATAGCACAGATACATATCTCTAAGCAGTTTCCAAACAATGGAATGGAATGGAATAGAATGGAATGGAATTCTTTATTGGCTAAATGTGACACACAAGGAATTTATCTTTGGTGCATTACACTCTCAGTAGACACCCAAACAACAAAGTGGTGGGTCATAAATCATAGTTACAATCATTAATCGTAAGATACAAACAAATGACAAATAATAAATCATAAGATATCAATAGGAGAAGATTGTAGGAAAGATGAGACGATGAGAAAGGATGAGAAATGAGAAGATGAGAAGGATAATAGCAAGACAGCCTACTACAAGGGTAAATATATTTAAGCCTAAGACAGTGTTGTGGGAATTAGATGTTCAGCAGAGTGATTGGCGGGGGAGGAGCAGGATGGAAATGTCACTAGACTAAAAAAAATGTACACATGGAAAAATACATCCGTTTTGATTTTATTCATGAATTGGCTATAAATGCTATCAGTTATAAGTGTGAAAATCAGTTATTAGTCATTTTTTTTCAGTGGCCTTGTAACGTTTTAATTTTATTCGTGAATTGTCTATGAATGCTATCATAGAAGTACAGGTAGTCCTCGATTATCACAATTGGGACCAGAACTTATGTTACTAAGCAAGGTGGTTGTTAAATGAATTTTGCCCAATTTTATGACTTTTTCCCCATGGTTGTTAAGCGAATCACTCCGGCTGTTAAATGAATCATGCCATTATTAGGCAAATCTGGTTTCCCCCATTGACTTTGCTTATTGGAAGCTAGCTGGGAAGGTCACATAATCTGGCAATCACATGACCTGAGGTCCTGCAATCATGATAAATACAGTGGTTAAGTGCCCAAATTTTGATCGTGTGACCATTGGAAAGCTGTAACAGTTGTAAGTGTGAAGATCGGTTGTAAGTCATTTTTTTTCAGTGCCATTGTAACTTTTGAACAACTGCTAAATGAATGGCTGCAAGTCTAGGACTACCTGTAAACCCGAAGTAGCAAGTTGATAAGGAATCAGTATGGCAATTAGACTATCTGATATGCAAAGTGATAGACTATTCAAATACTTTCAGTACCTGTATAACAAAACTATTATTAGCTTGTATGGATAATTACATTCCTCTCAAAGTGTTTTATATAAAGAATATTTATCTTTTTTAAAACTTAGCTACAGATACCAAAGTTTTAAAGCATGTTCTTAATCAGTAGGTTTATTATGTTGTGCCAAATTACAGTAATTGTTTGAGAGATACGGTGCTCTTCCTAATTTATAAAAGGTGGGTAAAGGAATCCATAGAGCAACTAACTTGTAAGGATGACAGTGAGATAGCAGTTAATGTAGACCATTACAACTTAGTTGGTAAGTTACCTATTAATACATATACAATTTATTTTTGTTACTTCTAATTAAATTGCAATTATGGTTAATAGAAGTGAATTTTTAAAAATGTGAAGTATTACATACTAAGGATTAGCTATCTAACATAATAACATGCTTGTCTCAGTCATTGCAGTCCAGAAGCCTGGATTGTGCTCAAATATAACCACAAAATTCTTGAACAAGTGTAGTTTTTACAAATTTTATCGGTGAAGTTCAGTGTTATTTTCACAACATTTCACATTTGCAGATTAATCCAGATCAGTTCCTCTTCTGAAAACCTTTTAGCTCAGGAATCTTCAAACTTGACATCTTTAAGACCTGTGAACTTCAACTCCCAGAATTCCTCCTCTAGTCATGGTAGCTCAGGAATTCTGGGAGTTAAAGTCCGCAAGCCTTAAACTTGCCAAGTTTGAAAGACCCTTGATTTAGCTCATCTTCTCTTTTAGTTCAGTTTCATTCGCTGAAAGCAATGATGTTAGAAACCTCGGGGACAGGCTTATGATTCATTATGGAAAAAAAAAACTTATCATAGCATTCCTGCAGGTACCAGCTGATCCAATGAAGCTTTATCACAACATCTATTTTTGCCTGGGTTGCAAAAAATATCTGCCTTCTACTAGTTTTGCCATATCTGTTAGTTCTTGTACCATTGGCCGATGTCGTCTGTGCTGCAAGCTGGATAATGAGGCTCGTAAGAGGGAATCGTTTTTGAAGTATAAACGGATGCTTCGAAACCTCAGAGACTCTGAAATGAAATACAACGATGGTGCTAAGATTGCCTTTATACTTCAGGTAAGCGGTGTATAGAAGATAATGATATGAAAGAAAAAGATGTAGAAGTCATAAAACTGATAAGATTTTTATTGTGTTAATATAGTTCTAAAGAAATAGTTTGAATACAGTAATCTAGATCTTGCCTCTTATAGTTTTACTGGCCATAAAGAAATTCAAGGCGATGGAGCATTTGTAGTTCCAGAATCTCTTGCACACGAGCTGATATCACTACTTTCTATATAGATTCCACTTAACTTCCTCAAAAATGGCTTTTTACCTAATTTAAACCTCAAGGCAATACATCGACCCTTAAGCTGACGTGGCCGAAGCTATATTGAGGTTTCAACGTTGCCATACACAAGCTGAGGGATAGGGATGGAGCAATTGAAATAGTGAGGGGTTTTGTAGCCAAAACAAAATACTTTCTCCTGGGAACCAAGGGCATTTCCACATGTGGATGGAGAGAGGAGGATTGAAGTTACTAGGCAACTGGATGACATCTTGATTGGACCATGTGACTGATTGGGAAAGGGGAGGTACTTTTACTTTTAATTAGCAAAAACCATGGGATCCTTCAGAGTCGGCTTTCACCAGGTTGTGCCAATATGATATGTCCAATAAAACTATTCTTTGAGGAACCTTGGCTCAAGGCTCATGGTTTAATTAGGGCATCTGTTGGAACCCTGACACCTACCTGGCTCAGAATTCTTTTTGCTATGGGTGTATTACATGGAACTCTGACACAATATGGACTTTGTAGGAGATAAATATTCGTGAATATCATAGTGAATTTAAAGCATAGTTTTGTTTATTTTTAGGATGAAAAAGTAAATAATATGCTATGTTCACCAAATTTAAATTTGCTACACAATTTTAATAATTGAAACATATTAAGAACAATTTAACATCAAATTGGATTTGATGATGAAGTTCCAGAATTAAATTGTATTACTAAACAGCAATTACACATGTATCCATGTTATAAATAGATTTATAAGTTTGCTGCATTTTAGTTAGTAAAATACACCCTGTGCTGAAAATAATGATGTAGAATTCAAAAAGAAAATTGTAATATTTGGAAATCTCATTTTCATAGAAAAGATATCTGTATCTGACTGCAAAAAATATAAAATAATTTAATATCAAAAAATAGCAATATGTTCCCAGTTATGCTTAGATATGCATTGTTTTAGAAGGCACTATAATCTGTATAAATGAGCCCTGTTATTTCACTTTAAAAACAGAAATTAATTAGTCCCAAATCAATTTTCCACTTAAAATTCATCTAGCAAAATGCATTGCACATTTGCATAGTCTTACATTATTCAATGCTCCTTAATCAACTCATTATGATTGGAGAGTCTTGATATAAATCACATCTTTTTACATCACATCTTTTCACCTTTACCTTTTCCTTCACACATGGGGAGAAAATTTATCTGTTTTTGGTTTGTTTTCAACTGAAAATTGAATCACTATGAAAGCTTCAGGAAAATTTAATTCTGTTTTGCATTGATGAGTCTTATTTTAATTTATTGAGATATGCCTAAAATTTGTGTATATAAGATTCAGTTTAAAATATATCTGAATTTAAAGCATATTCTTAATAACAAATTTCTTTTATACATTAATACAAATCTGCTGGTAATGATACTTGTCTTTATAAGTACATTGCTGGATCAGTGATTTATGTCCCTGGATTGAACCTATGCAGATCAATTAAGAAACACTGTTGCTCAAATCATGTGGTTATATTTATTCTCTAGATACCTTAATGTAAGCGGAGTTCAAGACAACCTTATGCTGTATGTTATGATATTTCATAGTTGCCAAACTATATAACTATGTGATATCATTATCTCATTTGCGATATATTTTCTCATTATGACTAATAAAATCAGTCCTATAATTAAAATATAAATCATGAAATCATATTTATTTACTTATAATATTAAAGCCAGTTTTGTTTGCCCCCTATTTATATACTTTAAATACACTGTAGTATAATGCCACATTATTTAAGCTATACTAATATTGCTTATATGAGTTATGTAATTTTAGATATAAAATTGCCAAGTTCCAACCTGGAAATTCAAACTTTTAGTATATTTACAAAAAAAGAGAGGAATTCAGTGATGGTAGAATATTACAAACTTTGAATTTAATTAAGTACAATTTTCCATTTGTGATTTCCGGATCATTAATTCTTTACTAACAGCATGGATTTGGGAAGTGGCTAGCAGCAAAGAAAATGTTCTAACAGCAAGTTGATAATCACACAAGCTGCCAAGACAGGAAACAGAAATAGCCATCTGCGTAAAAACCTTACAATAAACTTCTTTGAGGCAATGTGTCTTTTGGAATAAATAAACTGTGTGTTATCACAGCCATTGCAGAAAGAAAGAGAGGAGATAAATAGTTTCCTTGAGAGCATTTTAACCTGTAATTAAAATGTAGTGACTACGTACGTGCGTGTGGCATGCAATAACAGTCATTCAAAGCAACAACTTTATATACGTGGTAAGTTTTTACACTAACTTTTCTTATTTCTTTTTTTTTTTGTCTCGTTTTTATATTGCAGCTGCAAGACTTGCACTACATGGTTCAACATTTCTGGGGTTCTCAGTCAGCTCTTAGTGCTTGGGATGATCTGTATGATTTGGTCATGGTTAGGTGGAATAAATGGCAAGAATGGTCACCTTGGAACACTGTTCTCCTCAAAGAGGATGAAGCTGAAGCTCATCTTAAACTAAGTGATCTTGAGAAGGTATAAATTTAAATGGGTCACCTCACACGCATTAAATATGTATATTAGTAAATAAATTCAATCCGGTAAAGGAGGACAAATCCCATAAGGGATGGTTCGATTTAAATCCTTCAGATTCAATTTTAAAAAGGCACACAGGAACACAGAGATACCGTAGCATAGAATTTGTGTTTCGTTATGCAGATTGTTTGACAGGTATTCCAGAATGGAATGTATACAGGTAGTTCTTGACTTAAGCTGGAAAGGTTACAGATACTGATCACATGACTCCAGGATGCTATAACCATTGTAAATACATGCTGGTTGCTAAGTGCCTGAGTTTTGTTCATGTGATTGTGGTGGGTATGCTGCAATGATTCTAAGTGCAGGGAGCGGTTCTTAAGTTTTTTCAGTGCCATGCTAACTTTGAATAGTCAGTAAACAAATGGTTGTAAATCAAGGACTACCTGTTGAAGCCTCTGTATGTATTTACATTTATTTCATGTTGTTTATGACTGCTTTTGAGTGTTTTGCATGCTTATTGCTTTGTTTTAAGGAGCAAAAATGGGAAAATAAATAAATTGGTCGGTTTATTTATTAGTATAATTTAATAGCTCCCAGACTTGCAACAACCCTGGCTGGCTTGCAATTAAAAAATGGGAACACTATAAAAAAGGATCGGAGAAGATACTATGACTAGTCTGAAGATAGACTTATAAACAAAGGAAAAATAATTTAACCAACAGCGGCTAAACTAATACCCACATCTCCCAGGCCTGAGAGAATAGCCAGATCTTTAATAGCCTCCTAAACATCATCAAGATGGAAACCATCTGAATCTCTGGGGATATTATTTCAGAGGACAGACTCTATGATAGAGAAGGCATACCTCCAGATTCCTGCTAGATGACATGCTTAATTGATGGGACCCAAACGGCAGCTACCATATTTACCGGACTATAAGCCGCTACTTTTTTCCCACGCTTTGAACCCTGCGGCTTGTACAACAGTGTGGCTTATCTATAGATTTTTCTTCGCTAACTGCCATCGGGGCGCAAAAACGTGATAGACGCAAGAGGTCAATGCAAAGAAAAAGACGCTACCGGTAGTTTTTGGAGCACTCGACGCAAGCAGCACGACACGCACGAATGCAAATATTTTTCACACCCTCATCATGGAAAGTACATGAAGAAAAGCATATGATGCAGCTTTTAAGTTGAAAGCAATCGATCTGTCTATCCAGGAAGGAAATAGAGCTGCTGCACGCAAGCTTGGCGTTAATGAATCAATGGTTAGACGTTGGAGATGGCAGTGTGAAGAACTGATTCAATGCCAAAGGACAACAAAGGCTTTCAGAGGTCATAAAAGCAGATGGCCTAAACTTGAAAATGTTCTTGAGGACTGGGTAAACACACAGAGAGCAGATGGTCAAGGTGTATCCCCCGTGCAGATCTGACTGAAAGCTAAAACAATCGCCAGTGAAATGGGATATTGAATCTTTCTGTGTAAATATCTCATTTCACAATGTATATATCTGCAGCTTATAGTCTGGTACGGCTAATATATGTAAAACTTTTTTTTTCTGTTAAAATTTAGTGGGTGCGGCCTATATTCCAATCCAGTAAATATAGTAGTCTGCCTAGTCTCGCTTTCCAGAAACAACCAAAGGCATGTAAACCTCACAAATAACAAGGCTCTATATTATGAAGGGCTTTGTAGAGGAAAAACAGCATCTTGAATCATACCCTAAAAGCCAACTAGTAACCAGACCAGTTCCCAAAACTGTGGGGTCATAACTTAAGGGCATAAAAAAAAAACCATGCTCATCACTGCCTGCCTGCCGCCTCCAGGACTACCTGTATGTTCTGAGTTGTCTTCAAGGCGGTCCAATGCCGCCTTGTAGTCATTGATGAAATGACTAAGGAGAAACTGTCTGAAGCTTCTTAGATGAGTAGTGAAATGTTTTCAAAGAAAACGAAACTCAAGAAAGTCCAGTTGCCTTTTGAACACCAACTTTGGGATTCCAAATCAATCGTTTTCAAAAACTGGGCAGGAATTAATCACATCCTAATAACTTGTACCTGTTTGTCAACATCTACAGTAGTTCTCTATAAATGGCATTGCATCTCTGAGTTAATCAGCCTCTAAAGGTTATCTTTTTTAAAACACAAAATGATTAGTTTTTTTTTTAATTTAAAAATCAATACCATGCATAGTTTAAGGATCTGCTATGCCAATATATAACCAATCAAAACATTTTCTATTTTTTCTTTCTTTCAGGCTTATGAAAAGGTGTTCATTCACAGAGTAAGGCACAAACAAATGCTTGCAAGGAACTATTTCTCTCAGTTCCCAGGGCTGGCAGCTGTTCTTCATAAAAATGACAAGCAAACTAACACAGAAGATCTTTTAGTAACAAAGTCTGTAACAACCGTATCATCAAAGTAACATTAAAGGGAAATTTAGAACAGTTCTCTTAAAAGAAGAGAACATTGCTTGCAAAATTGGCCTGATCATGAGCTTAAAGAATGCTTGTTTGCATGCCTTGGATTTTTCTTTAAAATTGCATTGCCAAAAATTCAACAGACCTTAATTTCCAATTCGTTATTGTTATACTGCATCTGCCTCCTTTACATATATCTTTTTGGTATACACTAAACTTTTGGAAGAATATATTATTTGCTCCCCTTTAGTCATTTGTCCTT
Source organism: Bungarus multicinctus (assembly GCA_023653725.1). Taxonomy (NCBI): domain Eukaryota; kingdom Metazoa; phylum Chordata; class Lepidosauria; order Squamata; family Elapidae; genus Bungarus; species Bungarus multicinctus. The sequence goes on along the minus strand of CM042848.1, from coordinate 9,306,980 downwards.
TTTAAATAAATAATATTTTGGCACCCTAGCCAAGTCTTAAGTAACAATTTTAAAATACAATTTTGAAATAGAGAGAAGCTGTTTTGTTTTCAAGAATGCCTGCATGAGAGTTGTTACATATTAAAGACCTTACCTACATTTCTTATGCCCAACACTATCTCTTTTTATTGTATCATAGCAGATTAGATATAATGCAATTTATTGAGGCAACAATGAAAAAGGATGTCAGAGGTTATTCATTTTTTCCTGACTTTTATTCTCTCTATACTAATCATCAACCTCTTAGAGAGTAAATGCAAATAGAAGTCATGTTAAAGACATCTAAAAGATTTATAACTATTTTGTTGGTTTTCATTATTTATATACTAATATGAACATAGACTAATACCTTGGTTCTTCGCTAACCCAATTTATACACATTACATAATAGATCAATTTTTAATTGCTGGAAGCATCAGAGTAGAATGTGGACAGTTGCAAGGAGGAATCAAATCTATTCAGTTGTATAAGCTTCATAAATATTACCAGCATAAAATTGTGTTCAGATATTGGACATCATGATTTATTTGGAAAATATTTTTCAAATTTCATTGCAGGAAAAGATCATTGCTATTTTAGAAAAGTGCACAGACATTGCCTATATCCAGCAAACTATTTGATGGGGGTGTTTTTCCTTGAAAGCTAAGGTTTTGCCAAGTACAACCTGCCTTTAAAGTTTCCCTCAGAGGTGTTTATATTAATGATACCAATAAGGATTCATCATTATCAACAGTATAGGCATGGATAGTTCATCATTTCAAACCATGTTGATCAATGTTTTCACAAAGTAACTCTCTTGATGGGTCAACAATAAAACACTCTGTCATCAGAAGGCAATGTGGTAAAATTCCTTCCCACATTCTTCCCTCAAAATGCTTTTTACCTTCTCTCCCCCCCCCCCCACCTTTTCCCCCTGGATAGTCAGGCAGACTTGCAAACAAAACACTGGCACAAATAATCCATTTCTCCCCACTATGTGAATCCAGAGTCATTCCTGTAAATCACATTAAGGTAGAGGCAATTACTTTGTTTTGCAGTGTGCCAGCTTTCTATTTAATTAAAAGAACCTGTAAATAATTATAATCAGAAGAGGTAGGCACCCTGCTGACTGCTAAGTGATGCGTCCAAACACATTGGTGTCATAAGCATTATCTTGCCTTCCTCTCTTTTAGGCCCATTTGGGAAATATACACGAGGCAAGTTAACAACCACAACCAAACACCAGGGCAACTTAATTGTCTTTTCCTGTTTCTCTGATATCTACTTAATATGTATCAAAATTTTAAATTATAGAACAAGAACTTTACCAAACGTTGGCTGGCTGCTTTTGCACACTACATTTCTCTGCTCCTTGGGAACAATTCTTGTGTGACAAATTCAGAGGAATAAAATTCCTGATTTAGAAAATACACAAAAAAAAGAGTCTTTTTGTGAACCTGGTATTCTGCTGATGTTCGGGTTACACACCAAAGTCTGTGTTACTTTATACTGACATCTTCATCCAGCAGACCTAAACATTTGCCATTACTGTATGTCCACTAGCCATATTATAATAAACAACAATAATAAAGACCTTTTGTGTAAGAAAGCAAAACAAAAATGGTTTCCATAGAAAACTAATAAAAATACCACAAATTATTCATGACATTCATTGGACTAATAAGTTTGCTTTAATTGCATGTTGCATTTATCTTTTTCTTGAATTAACTAAACTTTTAAAGATTTTCCTAGGAAAAGAAATTATTGGGTTTAGCCTGGAATATTTAAGAAACAGCCTTTTGCTTTTTGTAAGATTTAACAGAAAAATCATTGTAAAGAGCACGTTAAGTGAAGTATTTACATGTCAACAATGTCAGGTTTTGAAATACAACTTACATATTGACTGGAGTGAAGGGGGAACTATATTTTGGCAATATATAAAGTATATATTGCCAAAATATTCTTTAGATGATTTACTGGATTCTCTGTTACCAGGTTTGTCTTTTATCATTTTTCTTTCTTTTATTTCTTTCAATGTAGGTTAAAATGAGCATTATAATTCATTTACAGTTAAATGAACAATCATACACAGTAGCAGGTTTTCCTTGCCTCATTCAGAATGAGACTTGGAAGAACTGCTATGTATTTGCAATGTCAAACCAGCAATGTTTTCAATAGGAATATGAATGAATTTTGCCTAATACACACATACCTTTCTCAAAACCGAATAACTGCTTTTATGGGATTCCTATTGAACTTACCAGGCGTTTACTATATAAATGGAGACATGACCCTGTTCTAATATCACCATTTGGATGCATCATTTTATCCAATGTATTGGGCTTAGGAGGGTGTTTCTGACTCTGAAAAAAATATCGTTAGCTGAGAAACAATTTGGCAGCATTTTAATTGCCAAATATTCAGAATAAACCTGGATGCTTAAGCACAAAAGCCTCAAAACAAGTGCTTACTCTGTTTTTGCATTCACTTCTTAGCATAATATACAGCGTAGCATCTGCTTAATTAGGACTTTCATTTATCAAATATGGTTATAAAAGAAATAATTGGTTAAGTACAAATGTTCTGCATTATTTAGATTTTCATTTTAGAACTAAGAAAATTGAAATCTAAACACAGATGTAATCACTTAAAAGTGTATTTTAAAATCTATTTAATGTTGCCATAAAATCTGGTCTTTTAATATGCCAGCTATATTATACATTATACATCTTTTTAAAAAGTAAAAAAAATCCATAAATAATCAATTTTTACAGCAACACCTTTGTTATCCAAATTTAGAATAATGTTGTCATTGTATCATATGGATTTGATATCAACAAACATTTGCAGACCAAATAATTTACATTAGGAATGTAAACACAGCTGGAGAATATGTCAGTATCCAAAAAAGTATCTGCAAAATAATTTCCTTTTTCATCTAATGCACTTCAATTCTGAAAGTTGTGATTAAGTTTGCAAATTCTGAAAAAACAAAATTCTGGCAATTAATTCTGAGCCTCCATCACAGCAGGCTGCCCCCACCTATCACCTCAAAAAGCTACACAGAGTAGTCCTGATTAATACTTGCAGTGGATAATATCAGTAATTGCAGACTGAGGAGGAGGAGGAGGGGGAAGTTGGAGAAGAATGGTAAACCAATTTTATATTAGGTACATGAGCGGACTTGTTGCTTTTGTATGAGCAGGGGATTGGACTAGATGACCTCCAAGATCCCTTCCAACTCTATTACTCTCCTTAGTTGTTTTTTATGCAGACATTTCATTACCCAAACTAGGTAACATCCGTGCCAGTAAGGGGTGGGGTTTGATAGTCCTTACTAGCAGTGGTGGGATTCAATTTTTTTTACTACCGGTTCTGTGAGTGTGGCTTGGTGGGCGTGGCAGGCGAAGGATACTGTAAAATCTCCAGTCAGAGGTGGGATTGGCCGGTTCTCTGAACTACTCAAAATTTCTGCTACCGGTTCTCCAGAACTGGTTAGAACCTGCTGAATACCACCTCTGCTTACTAGCACTGATGATGTTAACCTAGTTTGGTTAATGAAACCTCTGCATAAAAATAACTAGGAAAGCAAGTACCCCCTCATTTCAACCCTGAGCTACACATATCCTCTTATATTCCTGTGGATATCAGGAAGTGAGTTAAACTCAAAGGTGTCTTTATCTTTTAGTGTCATTCCCAGGTGAAAGTCCAAGTGAAAATGGGATGGCCCATTTAAGGATGGATTGCATATGCTTGTAATTCATTTCCTACTTAACATTCATTCCAAACATTGTTTTACAATATGTTCCCTACCTAATCACAACAGATTATGTACACGGTAATCACACGTACATCACCACAATTCACAGTATCCAAGCTAGAAATCAAATCCAAGTTTCCTGAGCTGAGCACCAATAATGATAAGTACTAAGTGCAGGATTCATAAGTAATTCAATAACAGTAGAAATAAGGCAAATGTAATTTTTTTTAAAAAAATGATTTGATTTTGGTTGGATAGAGAATATCCAATCACCTTTGCAGCAATAAAAGTGAATAAACCTTGTGGTGATTTTAGTTTACAGAGGATAACCTCAAATGCTTGACAATCTCTCCTGAGTTGGGAAGAACATGTGGTGTTTTATCTGTGGTGCAGTGGTTAGAATGCAGTACTGCAAGGCTAACTCACTGCTCACTCCAGGAGTTCAATTCTGAACAGCTCAAGGTTGATTCAGCCTTCTATCCTTCCGAGGTGGGTAAAATGAGGACCCAGATTGTTGGGGGCAATATGCTGACTCTGTAAACCGCTTAGAGAGGGATGTAAAGCATTGTGAAGTGGTATATAAGTGCTATTGCTATACTCTCTTTATGGCCAGTAAATAGTACTTTGGATGATTTAGCAAGAGAGAATTATAGTAGAAGAGGTAGCCTGCTGGGATCTTCTATCATATGAAATGGAACAGAAGAACTATGAGGACAGATTTTATTGAAATAATAGGTTTTTTTTTTTAATCAGCCTTGAGATGTTATATAGCACTGTCTGTCTTACCTAACCCATGTTTGTAAGTGTTAAAGCAGCATTTGCTATCGTATCTTCTGCATTTTATTTCACTCTGATTTCATTCTCCATATCTGCACACACAAAAAACAGGTATATATTTCTGGAAAATGTTTTGTGTATTTGTGTAAACAAGGAGCATCAATGGAGAGTTGAAACAGATTTGAGTTGATGGCTACAACTCCATGGTTTAAGTCCATAACCTTTTATATGTGCTACCATTTTGACCTCTTCTTTCCCCCATGACACTCCTGTGAATGCAATGCTCATCAGTTGCAAAGTTGCCACAATCATTGGTGCTTATTTTTAATATGCTACAATGGCTGTAAATCATCCTTTTAAATATAAATCCTCATAGCTGGGGATTATGATAGCCGAAAATTAACATTCATGAATAGAGAACATCATAATTGGGAAAGATAGTTTTAAGCAATTAATTTATGGGAAATTAACCAAGGAACAATTAAGAATCCACTAATCTATCTCTCAGTTATACCAACATTTATGGCAATGCTTTGCTCTAACATTTTTTGTTCCATATTGTTCTCTATATTCCAGAATTTCTCATACTGTTTTGCTTCCGTGTAGTTTTCTATATTGAAGTATTAATATATGGAATATAACTCTCTTTATATTACTTTCTAGAACTTCTTTTTCAATTTCTCCTTTTTTTTGGTTTGCGTTCCTTTCTCAGTGCTTGTGCATGGAGTTATGATTAATACAATACTCTTTCAATGTTTCCAAGCAGAGCTATTGATACTACTTGGGAAGAAAGCAGAAGGGAAAATCTAGACATAAAACTCTTTTGCCCAGAGAGGTTGGAGATTCATTTCTAAAGAAGAATAGGTAATTCAGCATTTTCCTTACAAATTAAATGGAAAATTGATTGTATGCAGGAAAATGCGAGAACATGTTTGATATTTTAACAGCTCTCTTCTACTGCATATCTATGATGCTATGAATCTCCTAGTTCCTTCTTAAAAATTGAATTCTTACTCATTTGTGGCACTGTGGGCACAATTATTGGATTTTTTTAAAGATGTAACCTAATGTGGCACCATGACCCTGATTTTGCCACCACTTCCACCAACTACATATCTGACAATCCATCTCTTCTGTTATTATAATATGGTGTAATAATATACAAATTGTATATAAACACAGTAGATACAGGCTCCCTTCATTGATGAGTATTTTCGGGAACAGCAGTTGCACTGTAATATATACGGATATAGTTGCCCCATAAGAACAAAAGGAAGACATCTTGTAGTGTATGGGTGTCAGATAATTCTCTTGCTAGATGAACACAATTTATCTGGTCTTAAACTAGAAGTGCTAATGGAGAGTATTATCTTCAAAGCTATGTCAAAGTTTGCACTCTGGGTGTGGATTCTTTTTCCTGTTGTCATAAAACAGACCTACTCCAGCCATCATAAATAAAAACTAGCCAAAGCCAGAAGCTTCACGACACATACCAATATAACTAGTTACCATCATTTATTTTCCTTTTGAATCAAGTTTGGTGTCCTTACCATACAAACACTGAAAAGATCATGGCAAGATGCAGTAGTGTTTCCTGGGGACAGCTACTCTATGTATTTCTTGTCCTAGGCAAAGATACCCTATCCTTAGATCATGTTCCTATGCTGCTGTGGTCAACAAATAGGTAAGAAATTCTCTACTTTTATAAAAGACAGCTATTTTCAGAGATATGTTTTGTGCAGCCAACCTTCCAAGTTCATTTTTACTCCTTACCTGTCATCTGGAAGACAAACCTAAGCAGCTAAGAGATGGTATACTTGCAAGAATATATTTGGTTTTAGACTTGTCCACTGCTTTGTAGCCCAATAGTTTCAGATGTCTGGGTGATGAGTGATTCTCAAGTCTTAACAGATTCACATTCCTTGGTCTGAGGGATCCATTTGTTCCTATTTACCATCCAGCTAAGGCAGTTGTAAAAACTTGCAAGGTTTTGCAAGGTTTCATTCTAAATATCCTTCTTCAATGTTTTGTCTCCTGCTACCAATGCTGGTAGTGACAGTGTGTGTGTGTGGGGGGTGTCACCTGGAAGGAAGACATAAAAATTAGATATTCTCTTAAACTTCTTCTTGATGTTCAGAATATAATGGAAAACTTTGCACTGTGGACCATCTCAACTATAAAAAGCTAAAAGTTTCTCTGTCAGTCATGTTTGACTCTAAGGTAGGGTGCTCATCTCTGTTTCTTGGCCAAGGGAACCAGCATTGTCCAGACACAATATGGCCAGCATGGCTATATATCATATGTGCATGGAATACTGTTACCTTCCCACCAGAAGTGCTGCCTATTAATCTACTTGCATTTGCATGCTTTCAAACTGCTAGATGGGCAGGAATTGGGGCAAGTAATGGAAGTTCACCCTGTTGTGCAAAGCTCGGGTTTCAAACCTGTGCTGTCAACTCTCCAGCATCTTTAACTGCTGAGCCATCGTGCCCCAAAAGCTCAGCTATTAAACTATATTCAACTATACCTCTTAGCAAATGTGCTGTTGTGCTGTTCTGTAAACTCAGTCCTGGAATTATTTTTTACTAGCTCCATACTCGTGCTTCGCTACGAAACTATATGATCAGGCTTTGGGGAGGAAAATAAGGGGGGGAAATTGTGCCTCTGCCTACCAGCCTCCATCAGTATTCATCTGGCTAGCATCCTGTCAGTGTGTGAGAGAGTTGAGGGCTGTTTGGAAACTAAAAGAGTATTTGCTGTGTGAACAAGGAGACAGCAAGGAGCCTGGGCGTGGCTTACCTCAACTGTTCTATATTAAAGCTGCTTGGTGCTGTGAAACTAAGATTGAAACTCCTCTGCTTATGTTTTGCATTTGGAACAGATTTCTTTTCAGGTGGGGAGTGGGAGCAGAACTCCTTAGCATCAGAGCGTGTTATAATAATAATATAGGAAATACTAATGCTCTGATGGTCATTTTGAAAAATCCTTTCTTAGTGAGCACCTAGAAGCCAAGAGGAACATACATACCAAATTTCAAGCTTTAGAGTTCTGGAGATTTTGTGATGATGCATGAGTGGTATTTCACTTTTATATATATAGATTACAGTAGGAAATCAATGTATGTTTTATTTATACTGCATTTCCCCCATTATAAATAAAGTCTGCAATTAAAATCTATTTCAAAAGCAATCATTATTATTGATATTAAGGAAGAATGAAGGTGGTTAGGTCAAATTACTAACTAGAGGGGACATTTATATTTATAGATAAGAATTGATAAAATGACAAATGTGACAGGAAAAAAAAAGAGAAATGACAATAGAAAGGAGATGAGAATTTTAGATAACATTGAAAAATAAGATATGAGAATACACTAAGAAAAATGAAAGGAGATATAATAGGATTTGGAATTGAATAAATGAACATAGAATTGAGATGAGAATTTTAGATAATATTGTAAAATAAGATATGAGAACATGAATTGGGATTGGATAAGATAAGTTTAATATTTGATAATGACAAGGATGACGCAATATGTGATTAAACAAATAAAATGAATAGGTAACTATGCTCATGTTTGTATTAAGATGTGAAACCTGGAACCACACTGCTTGCCAAATGAGTTTTTTTTTTTAATTTAAAAAATAAAATGAAAACAGGGAGAAAATTGAATAATGGAATTACTAGGTATGTTTAATTGATATGGTGATAGGCATTTGGAGAGAGTAAGGTTGAAAATAAATATTGAAGAATTATGAATTAATATGAATATATGCAATGAGAGATGTATGATATATTGATGCCACACTGTTAAATGTATTGTTGTTATATCAGTGCCGCCGCCTGATCGTTGTCGGCTGGCGGCCCCAAGGGTGCGGGCTTTCTCTGTGGGAGCCCCCTCCCTGTGGAATGATCTCCCCCCAGAGATACGGGCCATGACAGACATCCTGACCTTCCGGCGCGCAGTTAAGACCCTATTTTTCAAGCAGGCCGGCCTGGCCCAGTAAATGGTCTATGGGTTTTAAATTTAAATTGGGTTTTAATTGTTAAATTTTATACTTTTTAAATTTTTAATTAATCCCGGATTTTAAATGTCTGAATCTGTAGTTGGATGGGATGCAGCCAGATTTGCTTATTTAATCTAGTTTTAAATTGTATTTAAATTGTATTTATTCTGTGTGTTTTTAGTAGGCTGTTCACCGCCCCGAGTCCCTTTTTGGGAGAGGGAGCGGTATAGAAATCTGATTAATAAATAAATAAATAAATAAAAATTGGGAAAAAAAGCAATCATTGTTAAATACTTTAAACATTTTAAAGTAGGAATTATTTCAAGTCTCTTCTGTCCTCTGTTCTTATATGACAACTGCTAACATGGATATCAACACAAACAATTGGAACAATACCTTTTGTTATATAGAGTGACCTTGAGTATAAAATACAAATTACATAGGTTCTTCACATTTTAAAGCAGGCTAGAAATTTATTCTGTGCTGTTTTTCCTCAACTAATCAAGTACGTTCGATCTTCAAACCAGTTTATATTTTGAATATGAGATACTTGTTTATAATCCAACAGCTGGAATTTTGAAAACCCAACATCTAATACTAGTAGGCTTTTGAAAAACAAATAAAATGGATAAATTGAAAGAAATAGCTATAAAGTATCTTCTGAATTTAAGCTTTGTTGAGAACTACTCGGTAAAATGTGATAGGGTTCATGCTATTTTTTTCTCCAGTGCAATTTTGTCAGGCAAGATTACCACTTGCCCATAACACAAGTTTCTATAGCACATGCTTTTTAAAGCCAAATGAAACTCATCCAATGATGGGTTCAACAGACTGGAGACTAGATCCCCATTTGGGACTACTTGGCTATTAAGTAGAAGCTAGATTTAATGGAATGGAACGTTGATCTATCAATTCTCTTTAGGATTTCAGACTTCACATTATACAATGCAGCTTTCAGCTAAAAAACAAGAGAAGTTCTGTCAAAATATGTTGAGCTGCATATTATAGGACAGAATGATAGATGCCTAGATTAGCATGTAGTACTGTATGATCAGAAAGAATATTAAAATGGCAACTTCAAATCTCAACAAATAAATGTTCTGTCTTACATATTGGCAAAAAAAAAAATCAGAAAAAAAAATACAGGCTGAATAGTCAAGATCTTGTTGATGATCCAAACTCTGTAAAGGACCTTGGAATACTCATCTCTAATGACTCTGTAAAGGACCTTGGAATACTCATCTCTAAGTGCTAGAGCCCACTGTAACTACATAGCCAAAAAGGCATTAAGAGTTGTTAGATAGCTTTTTCTCTGGTAATATCACACTACTAACGAGAGCATACAAAACATTTGCTAGACCTATACTTGAATACAGCTCATCAGTCTGGAGCCCGTATTACGTATCTGATATTAACACAGTTGAAAAAGTCCAGAAATATTTCACAAGAAGAGAATATCTTATGCCATCAGACTTGAAATTGCAGAATATCTTATGCCACCAGACTTGGAATTCTAGACCTAGAAAACCTAGAACTATGCTGCCTTCAGTCCGATTTAAGTATAGTATATAAAATCATACATTGCAATGTCCTACCTGTCAATGAATACTTCAGTTTCAACCATGACAATACAGAACAAACAATAGATACAAACTCATGGTTAATCGCACCAAACTTGATTGCAGGAAATACGACTTCAGCAACAGAGTGGTCAGTGTTTGGAATACTCTACCTGACTCTGTGGTTTTTTCCCCAAACCCCAAAAACTTTAACCTTAGACTGTCTACTATTGACCTCACCCCTTTCCTATGAAGTCTGTAGGGGGCATGCATAAGCGCACCAACGTGCCTACCGTCCCTGTCCTATTGTTTCTTTTATTTTTCTTATATGCATCCATGTATTCATAATTATGTTTTTACTTATACCTATTATCTTGTAAACAATTGACAAACCAAATAAAATAAATAAAAATAGAATAAAGAATGTGTTTTGTGAGAGCTTCCATTCAAACGTATGTGTCTAAACTAAGTATATAAACTCAAAATTGCCGTATGAATTTATTTTAAAAAATGCAAATTCATGCAGAAACGGAATAGAATCCACATGGAACTTAACACAGGGGGGAAATGAAATGAGCCAGAAGAATTTAATTTAGATCTGTTATGGCTTTGGGTGGCTTAAAAAAGAAGAATAAAAAGCTAAACTAGCAGGGCTAAGTGACTAGAACAGCAAATAATATAAAAGTTCAAAAGGAATCCAAGCAATAAAATAAAAAAAAGTAAATTTGGTATGGTGGTTAAGACTAAGATTAAAGAGACTGTGACATGGCTGGGTGACTTTGAGCCAGCCACTCTCTCTCATCCCAATCTATTTCACAGGGATGTTGATGTGGGGAAAATTGAAGGAGGAAAGAGTATTGGATATTTTTGTTGTCTTGTATTATTTTAAAAAAGTAATAATTATGGGATAAAAATGAAGAAATAAGTAATATTAACCTCTGGCCTAGAATTGGAACTCAAGGAGAGAGAGTGCCATCTGTGTCTTTGGAGTATAGTTGTTCCAGAGTTCATGGACCACCAGAGAGAAGGCAAGTTTCTTCAGCCCCACAAGATGGCAGAATTTAATTAAATGGATCCAAAGGACGCCCAGAAGGTACCTGAATGTATCGGAGATTGGAGATAGGTTGGTCCCTCAAATAATCAGGCCTCTGCCAGGAAAAAAAAATATGGATGGCAATCAGAATTTTGAAAAGGATCAAGCTTACCAACATTCCCTGAATAGAGCTGCTTGCTTATTTGTTTTTACATGTCCACCATATATAATAGAAGATACTTCATGACATTTCCAACATTTATGTGTGATTTGATGGAATTGAAAGCCCTCTGTTGTGAAGATTTAAAAAAAAAATCTGTAGTTTTAGATCAGAGGTATCAAACTTGATTTCATTAAGGGACACATCAAGGTTGTGTTTGACCTCAGGGGGAATGGGGGCATGGCCAGGGTGGGCATCGCCAGGGTGGCCATGGCCAGATCACTCACTGAGGCTCTGTTTTTGACTGTAATGGCTTCCTGAAGGCCTCTGCCAGTGAAAATGAAGCCCGGGAAGGCTGTGCATGGTCCTCCTGGGCTCTATTTTTGGCTGCGACAAAAACAGAGGGTTACAGGAGGCCATCGTGGCTGAAAACAGAGCCCGGGAGGGCCCCAAGCTCTGTTTTTGCTGGCAGAGACACCACAGGCCGGTCCTTTGCTATTTCTAGGATGGCCCTGTGGGCCAGATTTAAGCATCCCATGGGCCAGATCAGGGGTGGGATTCTATAGATTCACACCTATTCGCTAGAACCGGTTGTTAACAGTCTAAGCAGTTGGGAGAACCGGTTGTTAGAAGAAATTACTGGCCTAATCCTGTCAGGAAGGCAGGAAGGAGACATTCTGGTGTTGCTTACAGAAACTGCCTCTCCATTAACCCTTATTACATTCTTGGCAGGACTAGTTTTCCTATCTCTGTAACTTCTCTGGAGTTTTTTTTACCTCCTCCTTTGCTGATACTTTGCTTGTGTGGAGTGACCATTCAAAGTTACAATGGCACTGAAAAAAGTGACTTATGACCATTTTTCACACTTATGACTGTTGCAGCATGCCCACAGTCATGAGAGGCCAGGCGAGGAGATGCATGCCCCAATGTGAGTGATATTGAGTTGGCCACATCCAGCCAATAACATGACCACCAAGCCACATCCACCCAGTCACATGACTACCAAGCCACGCCCACCACCTAAGCCACGCCCACAGAACCGGTTGTTAAAATTTTTGAATCCCACCTCTGGGCCAGATCCAGATGGCGGGCCTTGAGTTTGACACATTTAGACTAATACAGTAACAGTTGTAAACAAATCATTAGGAATTGATATTGTAGGTGAATCAAATTCCCTTAATAAAAAAATTGTTATTCCAAAAGAATTGTCCATAGAGAGGAAAAAAATTAGTATGGCATCTGTGATTGCGTGATCACAGCCCTGCCTTTTTTAGAATGTGTGCCATGTGCATATCACACATTAAATGGTGCAGGGCTTGATTGACACGGCTACCAAACTGTTTTTTAATTTTCAATGCAGAAGCCTGCATTCTAGGCAATATGTCAGTTCACCTACTGTATATGAATCAGAAACTCCTGGATTTATTCCTTCTATTTTCTTTCTAAACTGAGAACAGATAACAGATAATCAGAGTTGGAAGGGACCTTGTAGGTCATCTAGTCCAACCCCCCGCCCAAGCGGGAGACCCTACACCATTTCTGACAAATGGCAGCCCAATCTCTTCTTGAAGAGAAGACTCTACAAAACTCTTATCTCAGTAGATTCAGTTTCAGTGTTTTGATTATCTTCATCACTGCTTCTCAACCTTGGCAGCTAGAAGTTGTATGGACTTCAACCCCCAAAATTCCACAGTCATCATTCTGGCTAGAGAATTCTGGGAGTTGAAGTTCACACTTCTAATTACTTAGTGTTACCAGTTGGGAAACACTAATCTATGTTATTTTTTTTACCCTCATATAGAAATTTATTTATTTATTTATTTATCATGTGGCTTAACAATCTATATCAGAGGTCTCCAAACTTGGCAACTTTAAGACTTGTGGACTTCAACTCCCAGAATTCCTCAGCAAGCTATGTTGGCTGATGAATTCTGGGAGTTGAAGTCCACAAGTCTTAAAGTTGCCAAGTTTGAGGACCCCTAATCTATATAACATATAGAAATGCAAGAATGTTTAAAAGTATGGTTCTGTCATATGATATGATTCACTGGGATACATCTCTTTAATTGTGAAATTTAATTGTGAAGTCAAATGCTACCAAACTTTGAATTATTCTAAGTGAGAAAAGGGCATCTCTTGAATTAAAAAAAAAAACCTTACAGGGTCGATAAGATATAAATAGAAAAACTGTTCTTTGTCTCAGGTTTTAACATTTTACAACATACTTGTGAATTAGCATGTATGATCTCATTCCATACAACCAGGATCATAGATTAGCCATTGTTCTTATCGGGGGTTTTTTTTTCTGGCTTTGAGTGGTGGAGACAGTTGAGGAAATGGATTGACAATGGGGTGAATGAAGTTTTTTGTTTTTGTTTTTTAAATCTGCAATAGTCAAGAAGCCAAAGGAAAGTGATAAATGTTGTTTGAGGGCCACAGCAAGGAATCAAACTGCTGATTGGAAACTTGGAAGAAACAGAATAACGACTTTCAGCCATTTCTTTGCCTTGCTGTAAAATGCTGCTAGTATTTACAGTATAAACATTGTTTAGTCAGCTCATTAGTTAATCATTGCAGAATGTCCAGGTCATTTAAAACTGGAGCAGGAAACGGGTTGTTCTCTAGTGTTCTAGCCAAATGCTACCAATCTTTAAAATTAATCTATGTTGGAAAATAGCATCCTTTTTAATTTTGTAGAAAAAAGAACATACAAGGAGGATAAGCAAGATATCAAAAGGACAAAAGACTGTAAATACAAAAGCTGCTCTTTGTCTCAGGTTTTAACATTCATACTTATGAATTAGCATGTATGATCTTACTTTAGAAAATCTACACACACATACACACACACCCAATTCCTGATAAGCATAATGGCTTATCAAAGGTGATGGGAGGACGCAGGTTCATTTCTGGATGGTATTCAGGAAAGAAAGCAGAACTGCCTTTTACTTGTCACTTTATTACAGAAGAACAATTATTTATTTATTGCATGTATTAATATTTATATGATCATCCATCTCACATAAAAAGTGACTCTGGTGGGTGTACAACAGAACCTATTAAAACAGTTCATAACTGCTAATAGCAGTTAAGCAATGCTTATTAAAAAAATTAAAACCAGTTTTAAAAATTACAAAAGCTAAGAGAGAATAGCAGATGTTAATAACAACGGAGCTGCTTCAGTATCTCGCTGGCCCCTTGGGGCCTCCAGTGCTGGTGGCTTAACCAGATTTCGAAGGTCTTCAGGAAAATCAGCGGGAATATAGGCAGCCTCACCTGGGGGAAGGATAATTGATAACCCAGGAGCCAGTGACAGATATAGCTCTCTAGCAGGGGAGACCCATAGCATCAGGGATGGGATTCTACAGGTTCGCACCTATTCGCTAGAACCTGTTGTTAACATTCTAAGCAGTTTGGAGAACCAGTTGTTAGGCCAGGGGAGGAGATGCATGCCTCGATGTGAATGATATTGAGTTGGCCATGCCCTCGCCTGGCCTCTCATGACTGTGGGGATGCTGCAACAGTCATAAGTGTGAAAAATGGTCATAAGTCACTTTTTTCAGTGCCATTGTAACTTTGAATGGTCACTCCACACAAGCAAAGTACCAGCAAAGGAGGGGAAAAAAACTCCAGAGACGTTCCTGAGACAGGAAGTCTAGTCCTGCCAAGAATGTAATAAGGGTTAACGGAGAGGCAGTTTCTGTAAGCAACACCAGAATGTTTCCTTCCTGCCTTCCTTACAGGATTAGGCCAGTAATTTCTTCTAACAGTGGGTTCTCCGAACTGCTTAGAATATTAACAACCGGTTCTAGCGAATAGGTGCAAACTGGTAGAATCCCACCCCTGCTTGGAGGTCTTCTAATGCAACCCCATGCCCGAGGCAAGAGACCTTACATCATCCCGGACAAATGATTGCCCAAACTTTTTCTTGAAGTGCAATGTTTGCACCTCTCTTACTCATCCTCCAAGATTGATAAAATGATTGTTGAGGGAAATATGTAAAACTCTCTAAACCATTCAGAAAAGTCTATAAAGCACCATGCGGCAACATATAAGTCTAAGTGCAAGTGCTGTTGCTATTATGTCCTCTTTTCCTCATCTTTCAGGCTGGAAACACATACAAAAAGGCCAACTGCGCAAGTTATTCAAATCCAAATTGATGACAGACTCTTAAATGCTGCTGCATTCACAGTAGCTGCTCTCATAGAGCTCTCAGCCTCTTTTTTTCTCCAACAGCCTCTTCTCCTATCAACATGCACCATTTGTGTATTACAGATTTATTTTGTGTCTGTGTCTGTGTCTGCTGAAGGACTCGCTTGGTGACAAACTTCAGCCCTGTCAAGAAACTGCTTATTCATTTTCTCTTAACCATGTTGTGCAAAGCTATCTCTTCTCTTCCATCCTTCTTAGTTTCATGATGGCCCAACTTCTCCTTGCTGCGCTTAAGATTTTCTTTCTTTTTCATTCCTTCTGATGAAAACCCAGGTCTCAGCACCTGTTCACACGTGCCACAGCTGTACCAGAACCCTTCTCTTGTCCTCATATTTTTTTTTCCTTTGCTCTCCATCTGAGAAGCACTGAAATACATAGGTATTTGTGATGCTTCCTGAAAGCTTATGCAGATCTTTGTATTTTGTTACAAAGGAGAAAAAGAAAAAAAAAACTAGGGAAGGAGGAGAGTTTCTCTTTCACTAATAATCATACTAAATAAGCCAGAAGGTACAATTTGCTTCTTCCAGAACTTTCCCTGAAGAGGTACATAGGGAATTATAGTCCAATAATAATTGGAATATCACAGGCTATGCAACTCTGCGCTATGAAATTTTTATTTCTATTAACAATTCAGCAGCTCTAACGGTCCTTTTTTTCCTGTCTGTGTAATAAAAAATTACAATGTATGTTATGGCACACAATGTAAAGGTGACACTATTGATGTAGAACCAGCAGTTCCCAGACTAGAAAGAACATATTTAGTTGCCTCCCAAGGCCATTAAGATACCAATTAATTGAAAGAGCTGGATGCAAAAGCTTAAACTCAGGAGGATAGTTACACTACAGATAAAGATTCTGACTTCTTTGCACTGCCGTGGGCAATCAACAACTGTATTTAAGACTTTCTTCCTGTTCTCAATAAAAACTAACTTGCTAAACTCTTACTAATACTTCTGCCAAGTGCAGCCAAGAGCAAACATAAGGAAACATAAGGAAACTTGTGATTAACTGTTAGGACCAGATCTGATGTTTAAGACATGTGTGTACCCTCTAAAAGTAGATCTATCAGACAGGTAGATCTTATGAAGACAGTTTGGACTGTAATTTCCATCATAGAACCACATCGCATAGCGATGTATTCCCAGCAACCCCATTTTTAAGCAAATCCATTGGTCTTTAGTTTAGTTTACTTTGCTGTCATTGCACCTCATACAATGAAATCAAACACCATGTTCAGTGCACATCATGACCATGAAAATAAACATAAACATGCATCCTTCACTCTCCACACATTGAACTGAAACCCCCCGACACCGCACCAATACTGCACTATATAGCAGAATTCAAAAGAGCTACTGCCCTGGGATAGAAGCTGTTTTTCAGCCTATTGGTCCTTGTTTTTATTATCCTGTACCGTCTGCCAGATGGTAATAGTTAAAAAAAAAGGATTCTCAGGATGAGATGGATCTTTGAGAATGTTTTGAACTTTCTTGAGGCAGCAGGAGCTATAGAGCTCTTCCAAAGAGGGGAGAGGGCAACCAATGATCTTCTGGGCAATGACGATAACCCTCTGGAGTGCTTTTCTATCTGCCACTGTGCAATTGGCAAATCATACAGAGGTGCAGTCAGTTAAAATACTCTCTGTAGTGCAGTGGTAGAAGGTCACTGAAGAGCCTTTGTGGTGCAGGCTGTTAATCATCTAGCACTTAGTGCAAGCTGCCTGCAATTAGTGCAGCTTCGAATCCCACCATGCTCAAGGTTGACTCAGCCTTCCATCCTCTTGGGGTAGGTAAATTGAGGACCCAAGATTGTTGGGGGCAATAAGCTGACTTTGTAAAAATGCCACTTGGGGGGGCCAAAAGCCCTAGTAATAAGCAGGCATATACAATGGAATGAAGGCTATTGCCGAGCACTTAGCATGGTGCTCCATAGACTGTAAGCCGCCCTGAGTCTCCGGAGAAGGGCGGCATATAAATGTAATTAAAATAAATAAAATAAATAAAAATAAAATAAATAAAAATAAAATAAATAAAAATAAAATAAAATAAATAAAATAAATAAAAATAAATAAAGACCATCCTAACCCAAGCCATTCTGGGTTTGGTACCTCCCAAACCTGACCTTAGTAAGATAAGTGACTATGTCCAACTTCCCTCCGTTTATCTTCTCTGCTCTTTTTTCATCCTGCACATTGCTTTGCATGGTGACAAGCAGCCCCCAAACTGTGTGGCTCTGGAACTACTTGCCACACTGTGGTTCAGCTTCTTAATGCACCATGACTCTGAGGCCGGAAGCCCTGGAGTTGCAGTTCAGTATAAAACTGCACACCTCGTCTTCCCAGCCTAGTTAAGCTGCATGGGGGGAACCCCAGAGCTGTCCTGAAGAAGCCTCAGCTACATTAGGAAGCCCAGTAGTGTGGTATGAAGCTGCAGCCTGGCATCCCACTGGCAAGCTGTAGCCATCCCAGGAAGCCCCAGCTGCTTCTTTCTGTTGTGGCCTGCCAGCAGCTGGCGGAGCCAGCAGCAGAGTCAGACAGCAAGGAGGTTGGGGAGGAACCTGGGCCAGTTCTGGAGGCTGAGGAAAATTCAGGCAAGAGATCTGTGTCAGAGGCAGAGATGGGGCCAGGGCAGGCTAGCAGTCATCAGCTGCCTTCAGGCTCAGACAGCAGTAAGACGGGGGAGCAGCTGGAACCAGTTCCCAGCCTGCGCATGCGCAGAGCTGCCAAAAAGAAAGAACAATTGCGAACTCAGGGTCAATGTGGAAGTAAGGCCACAGGTGGACGATGAATGGTCCCTCTCATAAGGATTAAAAGAGGAGCAAAAGGGAAGGGGGCTTTTCCAGGAAACAATTCGTTCGTTCATTCATTCCATCATTCTGAAGATCTGTCTGTGCATCCTAGAGACTCTATGCTAAGCCCTTCCTTGTCAGCACTGCGTTTGGAAATATTTACTGGGCAGCTTTCCAAGACAGATAAGGTTTGAGTTCCTAATTATACCCTTGAAAGACTGTTTGCCAGGCTGAATGTGAATGCAAGAAATTCACATTCGTTTAATAAAAGGTGTTTGGTCAGGACAAGAGTCTGCTTAGTGCTTTTTGGGGAAGCTTAGGACAGAACACTGTCTTTGCTGTACAGGTGATATTCAGCAGGTTCTGACCAGTTCTGAAGAACCGGTAGCAGAAATTTTGAGCAGTTCAGAGAACTGATAAATATCACCTCTGACTGGAGATTTTACAGTATCCTTCCCCTGCCATGTGTCATGCCCCTGGTGTAGACTGACTCTGAGGAAGAGAAGGAACAGCCAACAGGAAGTGGAAGTGTGGCTCCAGAGGTGGTGGAGGAGGCTGGGGAAGGGCAGAGGCCGGCTGAGCAATCAGAGGAGGATCCAGGCACATCCCCTATCCATCCTAGGGCACGCAGGGAGGGGAGGATCAGGGAGAAGCGTGGTCTACTCGGGAGGAGATTACCATGATCCTCCCCGTGGCCTGCATTTGAGAGCTATATATATAAGTGTGTAACTGCGTAGTCAGAATTGCTGACGTCAAATTTAGCGTTTCCTTTGAAAGAGGTTTATCTTTGTTGGCGTTCTTCCCATGGACTCTCCTCGGTTATCTTCCTGGAATGTATGATTAATTATCTTGGCTTGCTTCGAGAACTCTCTTCAATGCGGTTTGTTTTTGGTTTACTTTTGCCTCATTATTTACTTTTGTGACTTTAAACTGTGCCTAACACAACAGTGAAGTTAAGTTGAAGGCATTCCCGGACTTTAATGTATGTTTTGGGTTTTGGGTTATTTTGAGAGATTGCGGGTTATCACATCATGCCCACAGAACCGGTAGGAAAAAAAAAATTTGAATCCCACCACTGCTTTGCTGCCTTGCACCCCTGCTGGCCTGCACTCCACCACCCCCAGCTGACCTTCACCATCTTCTTGTTCCCATTGATGATGAGGTGGTAAAATCACTGCAAGGATATAACAGTGGAATTTGGCCTAGAGAAATTTGCTACAGTAGCAAAAAGCCGGGTAAAATAGCCAACAATAATTGAACTGAAATACCAAATAGCCAAACCATCAGGAGCCATGAACAGAAACGCTTATATGTATTTGGTCATTTTACAGTTGGAAAATATCAATCCTGGACAAGTTAAAAATGTGATTAATAAAGAAACATGATATTGTGGCCCCGTCTTCCGAGTCTGTCTTATCAGAAGAAGAAGACGATCTGGAAGATGAGGGGGAGGAACTGGCAAGGCCTCCCTCCCCAGGACCTTCCTCCCTGCCAATGCCTCCCTCCCTGGTAATGCCTCAGGTTCCTTCAGACAACCGGGAGGAACAGCCAGAGTTGATTCCAGAAGAAGGCATGACAGAGCAGCCCAGGATACGGAGCGAAGAGGAGGAGGTTTGGCTCGATTCCAGGCAACGTAGAAGGGAGAAACGTGAGCAGCAACGGAGAAGGCGTGGGTGGAACAAGGAATAAGCTGAGTCATGGAGCCACACCCCACACGGGATAAAAGTGTGTGTGCTTTCCCTTCAGGTTTCGAACGGGACAAAGTTTAACTGCATTTGGATTTGGTTCGTGACTGTGTTACAAGAGCACGTGCTTGTTGAACTGCTTTTTTTGTTATCTCTGTGAGTAAAGACGTTGTTTTGGAAATTGCTGCCAGTTTGAAATTGGCAGGCAGGACGCAATAGCTTGCCAAGACTTTTATCAATTACTAAAGAGTTACTTGGTGAGTTTTCACGCCAGCTTGTCTGTCTGTTCTTGTTTGTGAGTAATCTCTTACCTTTTTGGAGAAAAGGGAAGGGGAGACAGAACATTTGACATATTTGCTAAAGACAAAATGGAATGGAGGAAATATTATCAAAGCCATCAGTACCTGAACCACGCCTGTGATACGATACACTGCTGCAATTATTAACTGGACACAAGCTGAACTGGACAGTTTGGACTGTAAAAAACAAGAAAACTGATGACTATTCACTCTGTATTATATCCCCTTAGTGATATTGATAGTCTATACCTGCCCTGCAGAAATGGAGGCAGAGGTTGACTTTAGGTCAAACAGTCAACAAGAAAAACATGACTTGGCTAATTATATAAAAGACAGCCAAGAAGAAGCTGGACTCAAGTAAAAAATGGAACATGCTAAATGTACAGGAAACAGAAGAATGAATATTGAAATGCAGTAAAAATAACACAAACAGAAAGCTGGCAAAAAAAGCATTACATTGTCAGTTTCTACAAAATATCAAGGTAAAAGTAGAAAAAAATCTGGCAATGGCATTCAACTGGAACATTTCTTTTTAAAAAACCAAGGTTTGATTTTGTCTGTAGAAGAGCAAGCTATTCAAACCAATGCATTCAAGGCCAGAATTGAAAAATCATCAATGATTCAAAGTGCAGATGGACCAAAGAAGCAAAAGTAACAGTAGATCACATACTCAGCACGAGCAAGATTGCAGAAACTGATTATAAACAATAACATAACACTGTCACCAAAATGATTCACTGGAACATTCATAAAAATTATCATGTCCAGTAATGAAAAAATTGGTGGGAATGTATAATTGAAAAAATAATTGAGAGTGAATAGGTTAAAATGTCGTGGGATTTCTGAATACTGACTCATAACACATCAGATTTAACTGTGATTAAAAAGAAGAAAGTGATAATTGATGATACTAGGGAATAGTAGAACCAAAGACAAAGAATTGGAAAAGATCATAAAGTAATAATTTCTGAAAATCGAAGTGGAAAGATTATGGTATAAACTAGCCATGGGTTTCATACCAAAAATCCTGGACAGCACTTAGAAATCTGTATATTGACAAAATTTCCATCTATCAATTACATAAAACCTCATTGCTTGGATCTGCACATCTGAAACATGGTGTGTATGAAGGCCAATACCACTTAAAAGAACCAGCAGCTGTGATTTCCCATTGTTGTACAATAATATTATATCATTATAAAACAATAATAAAATATAGCCTGTACATGATATGAAAACAATTTTAAGAAGAAGAAAAAAACATGGTTAGAATATTCAGTGCTGCTCATATGCCAATTTATGGTGATGTTTATTTTGGGGTCAATACTAAAGGTGAAAAAATAAATTTATTTTCAAAAACAATGTATTCTCCCTTTCAACAGTCATCTTCTATTTAATATGTGTTAGATGCATATGAGATATTTAAGGAGCAAGCAAGGCTGTCTTTTTTGGCACATTGAAGCAATCCAATGGACACAAACTAATTGAGCAATTGCTTCATTTACAGAATTTTGGGAGATGGAAAAATAGTGAAACGATTTTTGATAAAACCAAAAAAAATTGGATAGTGGACATGGCGGTACCGGGAGACAGCAGAATAGAAGAAAAAGGAGAGAGTAACAAAATACAAAGATCTGCAAATAGAAATAGAATGACCATGACAAAAGAAAACAAAGATAGTACTAACATTGATAGGCACTTTGTTTTGGATAGACACCCAAAACAATTGGAGCACCAGGGGTGGGTTTCTACCGGTTCTGTCAACCTCTGAAGAGCAGCAGACCTAGAACCAGTTCTAGGTCTGCTGATGTTTTTGCCCACATGTCCACCCGGGCTCTTACCTGACCTTTGTTTCCTGATTTTTTTCTATCCCACCCCTGTAGAGCACCACTTGAACACCATCCGCATTGACAAGTTCTCCCTCAGTCAATTGCAAAAGGCTGCTTTACTCAGAAAACTCACATCCTGCAATGATACTTCTGACAACATTAAACATCAACATCTGCTAACCCAAGTCCTTGGAAGAAGTCAATAAGTGGATACAAATGCCAAATCCAGTTTGAACTTCTGGCTGATTGTGTGCAAAAAACCACAATAACAATATAGATAATCTCATTGATTCTTGGTGGTTGATATTGACCACTTTGGGGAATCCTGGTCTAAATACCATAATAGAATGGAATGCCTTCTCTCACTTCACTGAAAGCAAACTTAGATTTTGCATATGGGGACTCTGAAAAGAGAAAAGCAGGAAGTGAAAGTGAATGCTTGCACCAGTTTTAAATCAAGTACTGAATCTATCAAAAAAGTAGAACAGAAAAAATAAAAAGGGAGTTATTTTAAAATATGTTCTGCTTCCCAAACGTTTGGTATCACTGAAATCTTTAAGTGTAATGTTGTTTATTTTCTTTTCCGGGTGCCTAATTAACTCTGATTGATGTTTCACATATTATTTTAAAGTAATAGCAGAATATTTTAAACATTCTTTAAACATTCTGCATCAGGGAGTGTTTATTTCACAAAAATGTCAGCTTTTTCACACAACATTTTAAAAGTTATTTTAGATGGTTACATATTATTGTAGAGTCATTTTAGATTGTTATGCATTTATTTATTACCCTGTTCTCTTATATGCAGTTTATTTCTTTAAACAAAACCAAAATAAGTTAATATAAACTCTTTCTCGTTATGTAATTTTAGAATGTGAACATTTCTAATTATCTAGTATAATTCTGCCAAATAAATAATCAATTGCATGCATACTGAAATGCTGTAATTATAGGTAGCGTAATTAAACTGCAATCTTCAACTTAATTTCCCCAAAGTAAGTTGTTATAGAGGGACTAGATAATCATGGGCCACACATGGCTTTTCTGAGGATTTTAAATTTAGTGGGGCTTATCCAGTGGTAGGATTCAAATGTTTTTACTACTGGTTCTGTGGGCATGGCTTGGTGGGTATGGCAGGGAAAGTATATTGTAAAATCTCTATTCCCACCCCACTCCAGGGGAAGGTTATTGCAAAATCCCATTCCCTCTCCACCCCACTAACCTGTTTTCTAGCTCTGTTCTCCTGTGCAGGGCAACCAAAGAAGACCCAACCGATCAGCTGGGACTTGGGGGGCAGAGAATAGATAGGGGCAGGACCAGTCAGAGGTGGTATTTGCCGGTTCTCCGAACTACTCAACATTTCTGCTACCGGTTCTCCAGAACTAGTCAGAACCTAGTCACCTCTGGGCTTATCCTAGATAACAAAGTTGTCTCACAATCAGGAGGCTGTGAGTTTGATCCTAGATAGCAGTGGATATTTGTCTCTTTGAGTGCAATGGGTAATGGTCTGCTGCGAACTCTATATAGGCATCTGGAAGGGCATCCAGCCAGTAAATACTCGAGTGCCTCAATGCAAAGTTTTGCAAGTTCATTAAAAGAAAAGAAAAATCTGGATAACAAAGGAGCCCGTTTTGTTTATTCCATTTGAACAGAACCACAGAAATGATTTCTTTGCATATATTTTCCACCTCATCCTTATATCCCTTTTCATTTCACAAGTTGTAGAGCAAGGGGTATTTCGAATCATTACCCACTCCATTTCCTAAGTACATCTGACAACTTAAACACCAAAGGGGCAACCTGCAATATAACCAAGGATGAATAACATATATCTGATTTTGAGCAAACTATTGAATTCATTCCTCCTTCTGCTGTTGTTTGATTGATGTTGGATATTCATTTCAGCTCTGTAGTTTAGCCTGGCAGGTTTTGTTACCTATTAAAACCCAAGTGCAGTCGCCATCAAATTAGTAAACCCACCTGTAAAAGATGAATAAAAGAGGAGTCCAAGGGTTCTTTAGAAATAACATGTTAATGATTACTTGGGAAAGGAACCTGGGATTTCACCAGCTTGGCATACAGAAGGGAATGGACCAAATTAGACATGAAGTTAAATGGAGGGATGCAATTAATAATCTTTTTAAAAAATTTAATATAGGCGATTTGGATGTCCCTAGACATATGGAGGAAGAGAGAGGAGTCCTTTCACATCTGCCAAATAGTTCAACAAAAATTTAAATCCATTCCCAAGCAGCTGTCTGCATTTGAAGGGATGACTCCATTGAAACTAAGTTGAAATGTAGCCTGTATTATATAACTAAATAATTTCTCATGTATACTATCAATCCTTCAGCTTGCTTCAGTCCCAGATTTCTGGAAAAGTTCATGAGAGTGTTGAACGTTGATTGAAGGAATAATATATTATATTGTTGCAGAATACCTTATGCCACCAGACTCGAAATTCTAGATCTAGAAAACCTAGAACTATGCCACCTTCGGTCCAATCTAAGTATAGTATATAAAATCATACATTGCAATGTCCTACCTGTCAATGAATACTTCATCTTCAACCATGACAATACAAGAGCAAACAATAGATACAAACTCATGGTTAATCGCGCCAAACTTGATTGCAGGAAATACGACTTCAGCAACAGAGTGATCAATGTCTGGAATACTCTACCTGACTTTGTAGTTTCTTTCCCAAACCCCAAAAACTTTAACCTTAGACCATCTACTATTGACCTCACCCCTCTCCTAACAGGTCTGTAGGGGGCGTGCATAAGCGCACCAACATGCCTACCATCCCTGTCCTATGGTTTCTTTTATTTTTCTTATATGTATCCATGTATTCATAACTATGTTTTTACTTATACCTATTACCTTGTAAGCAATTGACAAATTGACAAATAAATAATTAAAAAACAATATTTCAAGAGAAACTGGGTGCCAGGAGCCCATTTCATAGATGGACATCTTCCTGAAGTATGAGATGTCTCTCATCTATGCAGAGTTTCCAAGGAGTGCAATCTAGACATCCTCCTTACCCCAACACCAAGAGACCCTCTTTAATTGTGCGTTGAAGATATTTCCCCACAACACAATCTTCAGCTCCTGTCAACCTGCAGTTAGGCAAGCTGAAACTAGATCAAAGTGATCAGACAAGAAAGGGATTTTTTTTAAAAAAAAAACCAGAAAACACATCACAATCTCCTATACAAACATTCTGATTTGCACAGAAGTGCCAAAGGAAGATCAAAACCCTCATGGTTCCAGCTGAGCCATTGTAGGACTGTCTCCTCCATAGGTGGTATTCACCAGATTCTGACCAGTTCTGGAGAACCGGTAGTGGAAATTTATTTTATTTTCTTTATTAAACAAATAAACACAAAGACACACAATTCTTACAATAAAAACATTGAACGTGGTACAGTTTCTCTAAAATCAATCATTGTCATTATATCGCTAAATTCAATAGTAATATTACATAATTTTCATCTATACACTTTAAATACGCATGTGATCATTTCTCATTCTCCTTGATCTTCCTCATCTCTAGCCAACCATAAAATTTCTCCCATGTCTTATAGTAATCCGAATCTTCCTTATTTTTTAGTTCTTTGGTTAATTTATCCATTTCTGCGCACATTATAATTTTCTTCAATATTTTCTTTATTTTTCCAATTCTGTGCATAAGCCAACCTTGCTGCAGTAATTACATGAATCATTAAGTACATAATTTATTTATCATATTTCCCAGTATTAATTCCTAGCAAAAGAACTCAGGCCTATATTGTATTTTAATTCCACACATTTCTTCTATCCACTTATGTAGGTTTTGCCAGTATTTTTGGGCCTCTTTGCAACTCCATCATAAGTGATAATAAGTTCCTATTTCTTTATTACATCTCCAACATATAGGGGAAAGTTTACGATTCATTTTTGCCAATCTTGATGGTGGTATATGCCATCTATAAAATAATTCGTACAAATTTTCTTGGAAGGGTATCGCTAAAGTCATGTTTTAATTTCTATTCCATAGTTTCTGCCAATCATCTAAATTAATGCTATAGCCAAAATTTTTCATCCATACCACCATCATTTCTTTTACTTTTTCTTCTTCCAATTTAAATTCCAATAAAACTTGGTATATTTTTTTAATCATCTTCTGCTCAGGTCCTAATAAAATTTCATCTAATTTTGTCCTAGTTCTACTAATTCCCCATTCCCTCTTATCTTTTAAGTATTTTGATTGGAGTTGCAAATAGGCTCACCCAGGGACAGAATACAAATAAAGTTGCCACCGGTTCGGTGGGCGTGGCTTGGTGGATGCGCTTTGCGCGCATGCACCACTTTTCGTGCACACGTGCACCAAACACGCACTTTGCGTAGGCGCAGAGGCATTTGCGCAGGTGCAGAGGCATTTACGCAGGCGCAGAGGCATTTGCGCAGGCGCAGAGTTGTTCTACCTCTCCTCCTGCAAGCCTGCATGATGCTGATTGCTGCAGCAGCTGCCGTGCAGCGCTATTCTGCACCACGCAAAGCAGCTGCGCTTCGAATTCTGGCCATAAAAGTGAGTATAGGAGACTGGGTGGGAGGCGGAGAGAACCGGTTCTCTCTCTGCTGCTCATTGCTGCTACCGGCTCTCCAGAACCAGGTAGAACCGGTCGCATTTCACCTCTGGACCCACCATTCCACCTTGATTCCCTGGTTCTTCAACTCTTGTCTAGTTTGTAGTTCTCCTTTTTCATTTAGTATCTCTTCATAGGTGATAATTTTCCCTTGGTGCAAAAGGTGTGGGTGCATCAATGAGTAGCAGAAATTTTGACTAGTTCGGAGAACCAGTGGTAACCTTCCCCCTAGAGTGGGGTGGGAATGGAGATTTTACAGTATACTTCCCCTGCCATGCCTAACAAGCCACACCCACCAAGCCATGCCACACCCACAGAACCAGTAGTAAAACATTTTTTATCCCACTACTGGTCTCCTCCCATTCAGCCATAGGATTTCTGGGACCATTTCTGCTTTGGCTGCCAGAGAGATCAGAAGCTCCTTGGCAAGCAAAGTTTGCTTTGTTTCTTTTAGACTTAGGTAGGAATAGCAATCTTCAAGAAAATATTCCAAAAGTTTGTTGTTCCTACAGCAGTACCCTCCTGTTAGCCTTTCAAGGTAGTCCAACAAGAAGCACAAGCAGGAGCAACAGAATTATCTATATTGTAGGGTTACATTTATTTATGGGACCGCCTGCTGCCACTGTCAGTCTCTCGACGACCAGTGCGCTCTCATAGAGCGGGCCTCCTCGGGGTGCCACCGGCTGGACGGCTGGTGACCCCAATGGTTCAGACCTTCTCTTTGGGGGCCCCCTCCCTCTGGAACAAATTGCCCCCCAGAGATGAGGATTGTCCCCGACCTATTGACCTTCCGACACGCACTAAAAACCCACCTATTCCATCTAGCCGGTCTGGCCTAGAGTTATGTGTAATGGTTTTAAATTCGGTTTTTAAATGGTTTTTAACTTTCTTAATTCCCTACTTTTAACTCTTAATGCCAATCTATTTAATCCTTTTAATTTATTTTAAATTATTGTATTTGTATTTATATGTTTTTATCTGGCTGTGCACCGCCCTGAGTCCTTAGGGAGAGGGAGCAGTATACAAATTTGAATAAATAAATAAAAATAAATACATTAAATAGAATCTTGCAAGTGAAGTATTTCCCTTCTCTCTTTCCATTCTCCAAAAAACTAGGGTGTATCTTTTCTGAATTGTTACCTAGGCTACAGATATTCCTCCTGTCTCCCAAGGTCATTCCCATATACGATCATGCCTCCGGTTCTTGGTTTTTCTTTCTGTTGCATCAGATGTTGAGCTTTCTTGAACAGGAGAAGACTTTTGGGAGATCCTTCATCCTCTCTAATTCGTCCTTCACTTGTCCTTATCTTCATGCTTTCCCTCATAGCAACCTCTAATACAGGGATCTTCAAACTTGACAGCTTTAAGACTTGTGGACTTCAACTCCCAGAATTCCTCCTCCAGTCATGTTAGGTCAGGAATTCTGGGAGCTGAAGTCCACAAGTCTTAAACTTGCCAAGTTTGAAGACCCTTGTTCTAATACCTAGCACTCCATTGTCATCTGAGGACAGCAATTTAGCTGGTCTTGTTTTGGAGGCAGCAAGCTATGGGGGAGCAGCTTTTCAAAACAATCTGATTTCCTTAGGTTGTCAGAGGGTGCAGAGAAAAACCAAGGAAATAATGATGGTCAGAAAAAAAGCATATGTAGAACTGATTATCTAACAAACAAACATTTTGTACTTCCAGTCTTGCTGTTTTTCTCAGCTCTCTGAAGTTCCTTCATCATGTTTCTTTCATTCTGGAACCCTGGATCACAGGGTCACCTAAGAATAAGGCATTAAGTCCAATATATAGATATGAGTTTCTTTTCCAATTTTTATGAGTAGGATTGTCTGTTGCTCATATCTCATACATGATAGCCTAAAAATCAAATGATGTTTCTCTCTGCCAAATCTGTTAGGACATAGTTGCCGAAGCATGTGTTAAGCTGAGTATTAAAGACAGACTCAAACTGGCTCCCTTCCAATTCCCTAGGGTATAATAAGACAGAGAGAAGGGGAGAAATGCAAGCAAACCTGAAAGATTCTATTACTGTAGACCCGTTTATGGTTCAGGAATTCTGCAAGTTGAAATCCACAAGTCATAAATGGGCCATAATTCCCCACCCTGACGTAAACAATATGAAAGGACAGTTTTAATCTTCCTATGGAAGTTTCTATGGAGTCTGTTTCCTGGTTGACTCTACCACACAGGGCTGATGGTCCTGTGGTTCTGAAATCTAAGATATGCATAGAGGAAATTATTCATCCATATATTTCTTTCTCCTTAGAGCCTCAAAAACATATAAAACTAAGGTTTTATACTAGGTTGGTGTATGAACATGGAGCAAAACAGCACTTTAATTTCCAAAAAAAGATTCTTCCAGATCAACTTTTAATTGCATACTATTTAATTGAATTTTATAGAGTACCTAGGTAGTGATAATTCTCCAATCTTCTTCAATTTTTCCAGCACAGAAAATGTCTAAGGAACAAAAATTAGATGTGTTGCACAATGTTTTTATGTTAGTTGTGTTAAGTCTCTCACCTGAAAAATACATGTAGAATTAGGAGCAGGTAGCAGGCCATTCTGAATTGTTATGGCTTTCCATTGTGACTTAGTACTGATTTCTTGATTATTCAGATCTATTTAAGCCACCCAAAATTATATCAGAGTAGACAATTCCTTTTTTCATTTTTCAAACTAAAGAACAACTACACTGTGGGCTTTGTGTGTGCTGTTTAATGTACCTTGCAAACTCCCTGTGAATTTGTTTACAGTAAAAGAAGACATTGGAAATATTTTTAAAATTTATAAATACAAAGATAACTTTATGTGCAGCCTAAATGGAAAAGCTTTGGAGTTGCTTCAGCAATGGGAGATGAGATTATGCATTCTGTATATTCCAGTCCATTTATCTTCTCATTAAAAGTGGCTAAAACCTTATATCAGAATCATAGAATGTTAGAATTGGAAATGATCTGGAAATTGGAAAGTAGAGTCAGTTTGTTGGGGTGATTAAAGCATCAGGCTAGAAATGGGCAGACTATAAGTTCCCGTCATGTCTTGGTCATAAAGACTGCTGGATGACCTTTGCCAGTTCCTCTTTCTCAGCCTTCTGAAAAAACTTGTTGAGAAAATTGCAGGCAGTCATGAGGAGTCCAAGACTGACTTGAAGCATTTCAGAATCCTAGAATTTTAAAATTGAAAATGATCAATTGGAAAATTGCTCAATATGTGTTTTTGCTCTTAATGGATTTTTAATAGAGATGTGCCCAAATCATGGAACATTCTAATCTTATCATGACTTGTTTTAAGTGTCCTGAAAGTGATCGAACTGAAGAATAGCCCATGCTTTGGTAGGAGCATTTCTGGGTTTCTCGGGTCAGAATGCCCCATAATTCTTATAAGTCCTAAGAGACAAGATCCATCACATTTAATTGGGAACAGAATAGAAGGTAACTATGATATATCCAAGGTAAAATTTAGTATCATGACGACAAGAATTGTTCTCAAACTATTGTATTTGTCAAACTATTGCATAGTCATTCTCTGTCTGTGCTAGTTACTCTAATTGGCTTGAGTGCCAAACTACTTTTAAAAAACAAAATTCAACTTAAAATCTCATTCAAACAATTTTATTTCAATCAACAATCAGGAAATTACATCCAAATTCCTTTAAAAAGGAAAAATAACAGCATTCAGATATGAGTTCAGGCACAGGCACAGTGTTAGAGTGCAGTACTGCAGAATCCCCCTTCTGACTGCTGGCCACTTGCAATTTGACAGTTCAAATCTCACCAGGTTGACTCAACCTTCCATCCTTCCGAGGCCGGTAAAATGAGGACCCAAATTGTAAATCTGTAAATCACTTAGAGAGGGCTGTAAAGCATTGTAAAGTAGTATATAAGTCTAAGTGATATTGCTATCATCCATAGTGAGGACTGGAGTAGACAAGAGTCAGATGTTGACATGGATGTTGCAACATCTTCTTACAAATGACATAAATTGGATACATCTAACCTGATATCATGATGTCAGTGAAGCAAGTTGATAATTGTGTTGGCATCATTATTCCCAGTTTGCAATTTTGACATCACAGTTTGTAGCTGATGCCTATGAAAGCACCTTACTCAGACCAGGTTATTTTACAATGACATTGCTCGGAGTATAAAAATGAATGGGGGCTTCATCTATGCCACCACAAATTCTTGGAATAAAGGCAGCACAATATAAGAATTAGTAATTAATTAGCTCAGCCCTAAAATATGAAAAGTAACACTAAAGAATTTATGTCTGAATTGCAGACATAAATGATGGATTTTAACATAACATTTCAAGGCAGTTTAAACTGTAAGTAGCGTCCCTGGCCTTAGAAAGTAGTTGCCATAGAATCATTTGTTCCTATAATTTTTCTTTCGTAACTCAATTTCTTTTTTAGCTCTCTCCATGGTTTGGCAAAGACTTTACATGAAGGACATGTTATGTCGAGGGACGAGTTATATTTATTACTGAAAGATACAGTTCTGGGTCCAGAGCCCACAAATATTGTCTTGTTTCTTCAAGATACAGTAAGTATGGCTCTGCTTATGTATGTTAGATGAGCTTTAATAGAGTACAACAACGTGGCATCTCTCTAATAATCTCTACCATCTCTCTATTTTTCAGCTTAGTATGGAATACTTCACACGATACAACAACTTCTTCGGAAATGAGTCACTATTTCACAATGTTCAGGCAAGCATAACTATTCCATCTGGCATTTCCCAGCAGTTTTTAAGAAATAAAATCAAATAGGCATGCTTAAAAGAAATGGCAGAAGGCTCTTTTTAATTCCAGAAACAGGTTGAAAGCTCTTTCAAACTTGATAAGGATAAATTTCTGTAATTTCCATTATAGTGTATGGAAGAACATTTGAAGTTATTCAGAACTTACAGTTCATTCTGCTTGTTAGTCCCAGGATTGGAAATTAGGGGTCAAACCATTCTCAGTTCCCTGGTGATTTTTCTCAAAGTCCAATTATGAATACAAATCAAAATAGAACCCTACAATGCTTTCAGAAGCTGTTTTCTGAAGATGGTTTTTTCAAATGTAAGAAGTTCTTTTTCCTCATAAATTTATTTCTCCAAGTTCTTTTTATACATATATATTAAAATTTCAGAAAACATTTTCCGTTTTGACTCTTTAAAAAGGAAGCCTATATTTGAGTGCTCTTGATTAATATTAATTACTGATGAATCTTAATCTCTCCTATTATAAGATGGAATGCCAGATAAAGCTTCTAAGAATATAAATATTGAAGTTATATTTTAAAAATCCCCTTTTTGTTTGCTATTCCTGCAAAATTTGTGAGTGCTTGGTACCAAAAACATGCAGTTACATATATTGTGATATGAATACTCATGGAAGTTAGGAATGCCTTGTCTGATTAAGTAGATGTCTATTAAGCCCTCTGATACACAATTTCCACCCTATTAATTTACAATATTCATTGACATTAGCCATATTTAATGACAACTTATTTTAAAGGCTAATTGTTGGAAGGAGGTATGCATTATTTATTAATGTCCATTAAGTTGGAGAGTACCTGCCCACAATGACTGCTGACGCTTACATAATTACATGCTTATGTCAATGAGATAAGCAGAATTATTTACATAATACTTTCATTGTGCAAATGAAGTTAATCAAAACAGAAAAAGGATCAATTCAATGTTAATTCCATTCCATTGAAATCCTGTAAACTGAGGTTTCACAGTTCTTATGTCAGGAGTATGAAGCAGCCTATATAATACAAAGGAAAGAATGCAATTTTTTGGCAATAAGTAATCACTGGCTTTAAAAACATCACTAGTGTTTTCAGACATTAGATTTGTGGAGGAACATTAGTAGCTGAGGATCAGTAGCTGTTTATGCAGCTATTCTTGCACCGACTTTGATTTCTTTTTCCAAAAAATTGGATATTAAAATTGAATAGCATCTGTTTGTATTATGCTCCATTAATCAGTCAACAATACTTTGCCCCTTTGAATATTCTTTTTTTAAATAAAGAGATATATTACAGTATCAAAGCAATTTATTAAATTACAATCACTGTGTGCTAACTACTTCGGAATTTTAGATGGATTCAGGGACAGTGGTAAGTTCCATGATTGACCTTATCATTTGGCAGTTGTCTTATGCAGCTGATCCTGAGAAGTGACAGCTGGATTTTGGAGAAAAGGTGTTTTTTTTTTGTCATAAAGTAGGTGAAGGCCCTGTCCCAATGACAATATTGGAGAAAGATTCAGATACGTTGAAGAGTGGAAGGGTGGCATCTGGTTTACCTTGCTCATCAAAATGTCTTGTATTTGCTCTGCCAACTCTACCTTTTTTCAACTCAATAGCTTAAGGTGCAAGCAGATTCTTTGGCACTGCCATAGCACTTAGACTTATGTACTGCTTCATAGTGCTCTCATAGCCCTCTCTAAGTGGTTCACAGAGTCAGCACATTGGCCCCCAACAATCTGGGTCCTCATTTTACCAACTTCAGAAGGATGGAAGGCTGAGTCAACTCCTGGCAGTGAGCTGAATTAGCCTGCACTATTGCATTCTAACCACGATTCATAAAGGAACATGAGGGAACCAATGCATCTGTTGTTTGGGGATGAGTGCATAGATGTTCCTTTTATACATAAGCGAATTTTGACATTTCCCATTTGAATATGCCTTGCCTTCCCCTGCCTTCCAGCAGAAAGTCAGAACCAGTTAGCAGACAGGGTGCACACTTCCATGCAACTTGGAGTTGAGATTTGGGAGGTGTTTGCATCAGCCTGCCTGTATTCATGTGCAACCTCTGCTTATCCTTCAACTCCTTCACAGTGTAGGTATGCGGCAACGGCTGTGGGCAGTTGTGGACAACTCTAAATCACCCTGAAGAAAAGCTCACTGTTTACCTATGTACAATCATATCTCTGTACTCGGCTGCTTCAAAACTTATCGAATTTGGCATTCAATACATTTTAAAGCAGAAATCTTGATCCAGCACTCATCTCCCAATAGTCAATGCATAAGGAAGAACTTGCTGACTTAAGCTGCCTCATGACTCACTATTTCTTCTGGATGAAATAGCAGATCACATGGTTTTCTCATCAGTTTTAGAATTATGAACAACTACCGAAATACCATTGTATTCTCAAAACACTGCCCCTAAAGACGAGTTGTGGCAATCATTATCAACTTCTGTCGGCCGTAGAAATTTAGGCTTTTCTGTTTTTTTATCCGATATATCAATATGAGCTTTTCCTACTCACTTTATGAAAGGAGAGGACAAAGTCTCTATGGACGCATTACTCATGTGTTCGCTATTTTTACCTGGAAGCAATAATTATGATAAGGAGTAGATATTACTAGCTTTTCTCTTGCCCATGTCCAGTTGCATGGTGACCACTGCTCTTGCCTACTCAGTACTTGGTGGTTTATAGATGGCAAACAAATGGATGAAATAAGTCATTAAAAATAAGTGACAAGTGGTAAGCCATTGAAGCATGTATCTGTCTGTATACGTCAGTTCTTGCATTTTGCTAATGCCAAAGGTGTAATGACCTGACTTTGTGTCTTACATAGTAATTAATTCTGTTCAGGAGAAAATATATATTTGGGTAATATTTTTAATCCATTCAATTACATAATTTCCCCTGAAGTTGAATAAAGAGATTTGTACAAAAATATGTTACAGTTTAAGAATCAGATGGTAAGTGGATGAAATTTAAAAAAAAAAAAAAATCAAATGTTTGAGAACAGTAGCAATACTAATTATCAATAGGTTTATCATGAGGATGTTCCAACAGCTATTGCCTAAGAGGGAACAGATGGTTTTTTGATTTACTTTTAGCAAATGATGTTAATGACGGTGTGTTCTAGAAAATGTATCTCAAATGATTTAATTGGTTTCCTTTGTCTAGAAATGACAGTCACTAATGTAGCACTGGATGTATAAGTTGGCCCAAGAATTGATAAATGTTCTTATTAGCATCTAAACATTTGCTTGCTAAATTTGATGAAACCCATATGATCATTATGACGTGGATAGGCAGGTTGATTCATATTTTCTCTGCTGAATTTTAACAAGAGATATAACACAGCTCTTGTTTTCCAAATGATATGGGCAAAAAAACTGGAGTGGCTTGTCAGAGCTGGAAAAAAAAAACCACACAGTAAAACAACAAGAGAAAGTTAACATTAAAGTCCAGCAGGGAGTTAGAATATTATTATTGTTATTATTATTGTTGTTGTTATTATTTATTAGTTTTCTATACCGCCCCTCTCCCTACAGGGACTCGGGGTGGTGTACAGCCAAAGTTAAAAAAATAGTACAAATACAATATTTAAAAGAACAATTAAAAAGATTAAATATGGTGGCTCAAAGATAAAACTCAGTCAAGAGTATAAAAGACTAAAACCAATTAAAAACCAATTTAAACCCTATAAAACCCTAGGCCAGATCGGCTTGATGAAATAAGTATGTTTTCAATGCGTGCCGGAAGGCCAAAAGGTCAGGGATGGTCCTCATCTCTGGGGGCAATAAATCAGCATTCAACCAGTCAGTTCACCTTTAAAAAATAAGAATCAAATTAAAAGAAAAAAAAAACTTTGAAAAGTGCAATTAAAAGCCAAGGTTTGTTTAAAAATAATAATAGCTGAGAGGAAAAATGGAGACTGCGACTCTCTGATTGCCCCATCGGGAATTACAACCTCAAGGATTCCTCTTCTCAGGAATGTCAAAGTTGTCCAAGAGTCGTCTTGGGTCATTCCTAGATGCTCCCATTTGATCTAGGGAGCTGGCTGCCAAGGAACCCAACTTGGCAGCAAAACCAGCTGTTCGTTCATCATCCGTCCCACCACTCAGTATGCCGTCTTGGAGGGAACATTTCTGCTGATTTAAAGAAAACAAACTCTCATTTTTCCATAATGAAATTAATCCAGATTTTGACTTGCGTACAACTGATTTCATATTGGAAAGAAGCAGTCCAGTAGAGATGCTTTTTTGAGGCCAATGTTTGGCAAAATCATAAGTAAAAATGAACATTTTCTAATACTTCTTTGCCCTCTAGCCAAAGTTGATAAGTTTCATTTATTCCCGCTGTAGTGTTTTACATGCTATATATTCTTTTCACCTTAAGCAGTACATATGTGAAAATGATATGTGCTAATAACTGATTGTTCATAACTATGTACTTTCAAAGAGAGTTGGCTATGACAGGGTAAACTCATGTTTTGCAAAAGGTTCTGCAAAGAACAGATGGAAATATTCACAGATTATGGTAAAAAAAAACCTCAAGATGGCAACTACAATAGTATAGTTAAAATTCTGCCCGTGTTTGATGTGCATTGTCATCTTGACTTTTTTCACCACAACCTAGAGATAGCTCTGGAACAGAAAGTACTGTTTAATTTTTTTAACTTTTTTCCTTTATTTATCCTGCCTATATTATTTTTGTAAGGAATTCTAGGTGGCAAACATATCTAATGCTTCTTCCTTCTCTTATTTTCCCCACAATAATAATCCTGTGAGGAGAGTTGGACTCTGAGAGTGACTGACCCCAAGTCACCAATCTGGCTTTCATGCTTCTTGGCTAACATTTTCCTTCCTGTCTCCTTAAAAAGAGTAGCGATAGCAATGGCTCTTAGACTTATATACCACTTCATTGTGCTTTACCACCCTCTCTGTTTTACAGTGTCAGCATATTGCCCCCAAAATTTGGGTCATTTTACTGACCTCTGAAGGATGGAAGGCTGAGTCAATCTTGAGTCAGTCAGATTCTAACACTTTATTTAAAGGATGTGTGAGAAAATATTACCATTCACACATGTGAGCCATTCATTCAGTGTTACAATTTGATCATTAAGTATGAGTATGGCCATGAATTTGCTGGCAGGGCATTAGCAGCTCTCAAAAGATCCCATCTGTTACCATATTACATTTCAGTGCTTTTTACTTCTTGGTAGGTTGGTTGCAAAACAACCAGTTTCATACCTATTTTCAAAACATGTCGGACATTATCAATATTGAACTTTTTCCTTGTTGTTTTCCACAAAGTGATTTTCATTACTGGGTTGTTTGTGTAATGAAATTGCTTGTCAGATTCTTATTGAAGATAATAGAATTTATTTTGCATAATGGAAACTATAAAAGTCTGTAATCAAAGCTGATCAGAGTATAAAAAGCAATCACCCTCTTAAGGTCTTTAATTATCTACCTCATAATTAACTGCTATTTGTATTTACTGCAGGAACTTCTTGAGACTTCATCATCTTCATTGGTTTTGCCAGCAGTTGACTGTCGTGCTGTCAGTCATTTTTCAGACCACCTCCAGAAGATCATGAACTGGAACTTGATAAATGTAGACAGCCCTGACATATCAAAGCTAAGAGTGAATATCTCCAAACCCAATTTATTTGAGATAAACCTACCACCAATCAGAAGGTATGATCTCTCATAAGGACTAGACATCTTGCACGCTTCCATAAAGCAGCTGAGAAGTTTGTGGGTCTTATGTAAGAATAATGTAAATTGAAAATGAGTTATGAGTTATAACCAGTAATGTATTTTCCCTAGATACAGGAAGATCCAACAGCCAAAGATTCTTCTATATTATTTTGGGATGCATACAAGTCCTTCCAAATTTTAAAATAATACATAGATAGAATAATGGGAGCAGACTTGTAAAGAATCAGAAGAGACTTCCCAATAGTGAGGAATACAATCATAGTGAAAGTAGATTTGCTTGATATAGATAGTCCGTGACTTAAAACATTTCACTTAGTGATGGTTCAAAGTGACTTATGACCATTGTAAGAGTCCCATGGTCATGTGTCTTACATTCGGATGCTTGACACCTGACTCACATTTATGACGGTTCTAGTGTCCTGTGGTCATGTGAACAACTTTTGCAACCTTTTGACAAGCAAAATCAATGGGGAAACCAGATTCACTTAACAACTATGTTACTAGTTGCTGCAGTGATTCACTTAACAAATGTAGCAAGAACAGTCGTAAATTGGGGCAAAACTCATTTAACAAATTTCTCACTTAGCAACATAAATTTTGGGCTCAATTATAGTTTGTAAGTTGAGGACTACTGGTATATGAAATTCGAACATATCTGGAAAGAACCAACTTGAAAAAACAGCTCCGGATTTTATGCTTAGACTAAAAAAAAACTTTCAATGTAGAATCCATTGGACACATTGAATGGATCTATTTATCTCAAATAGAAATTTCTCTCTCATTTGGTTTCTTTTTTGCCATGATCTCTCATTTTAGGCTGTTCTATAAGTGTTGACAGCAATCTTATTGGGTAAAAATCATTCTACTGAAGCTAAGTTATTAAGACTGGCAAAAACCAGATTATCTGTCTTACTCAATAAAAACTGTTCTGCTGTCAGTTTATTTTTAACCAGTTTTCCTTTTCTTTCTGAAAGAGCAAATTACTGCCCAAACATTTGATCCCTTAGGGAGGAAATAATCGTAAATAAAAAACGCAAACTAGGCATGGCATGTTTACCTGGGTGCATTTCTATCATATTGTTGTTATTGCTATTATTGTAGTCATCATCATCATCAACATCATCATATTTTGAAATATTGTCCATCAGGTGAAGGGTTAATTTACCCTTATCTTTCTGCTATTATGCTGTGCTGATTATTCTCCATTTTGCTGACTCAGTGCAAGTCACTGGAATATATAAACCATCATATGACATTTTAAATGATACTAAAGTTGTTTTAATATTGCAAAAAGCAGACCTAGCTTCTGAGACATATTAAAAATTGTGCTTAGTTTTTATATTCATAACTGTCAGCACTTTCTCCCCAAATTAATGTTCCTTTAATGGATCCCCTATTTATTTCAGGATTATTTCAATTGTCAAAACATTCACTGATAATGATAAATACAACATGATATCTTTGGTACAATATTTACTACAATATTTCAATATTAAACCATATGTTTTATATTTCCTCTTGAAAGCATATTAAATATTTTTTATGTGAAATGCTTTTTTAAATGCAAAATGTTTACCTATTAGTTACTTTTGCAATATTTTAGTTTTCCTTTCAATTTTTTCTTGCAGAAAAGATGAACTTCCCATTCAAAATAAGCTCATGG
The DNA here is from genome assembly GCA_023653725.1 of Bungarus multicinctus. Classification (NCBI taxonomy): domain Eukaryota; kingdom Metazoa; phylum Chordata; class Lepidosauria; order Squamata; family Elapidae; genus Bungarus; species Bungarus multicinctus. Next base: position 9,268,092 of record CM042848.1, on the reverse strand, counting down.
AAAATGGTAGGTGATTAAATAAACTTGCCTACAAAATGGGGAAGAACTTTGAGATGATCAGTAAATATAAAAGGAAAAAATGGCTATTGTGTTGGATAAGGATATTTTTGTTCTTTTAATATTTACATATTTGTAAATTAATTTACATATATATGTATTTAATTTACATATTTACACATACCTGCCTAATTGCTCTTTGGAAGACTCAGGAAAACTAATAAAATGTAAGAACAATAGCAGAATATAAAAGAATAAAACTACAAATCAACAATCAACAATCAAAACTCCAAAGGTATCCATTATGTGACTTCAGCTTGCATATAAATCAATATCCTTTCTTTTGGTTCAAGTTACATTGCTTTATTTAAGAGTTTTGCCCAACCTTTTGGTAAATCAACAAATTTACCAAAGTTGATAGTCCTTCTTTCCAAGAACAAGTGTGAAGAATAGCAGCTTTACTCAAATGGGCAACCTTTAGTAACCACAGGTAGTTTGAAGTTATAGTGGCATTGAAAGAAGAGACTTACAATTTGTCCTTGTATTTACAACCATTGCAATATCTCCACAGTCACATGATCAAAGTGCTGCAGGTTGGTAGCCAGCATGTATTTATGAAACTCGCAGAAACCCAAGGTCATGTGATTGCTATTTTCAGCCTTCTCAACTGGCTTCCACCAAGCCAAATCAACAGGAAAAGCCAGTTTTGCTTTAACAATTGCATGATCTCCATAACTGCAGTGATTTGCTTAACAGCCATTGCAAAAACAGGTTGTAAAATAGGGCATGTAACAACTGCTTTGCTTAGCAACATAAATTTTGATCCCAGTAGTGGATGTAAGTCAACAACTATCTGTTATAAGTACAGTTGACTTCTAAGAAGAACCTGGAGACTTTAACAAGCAGGGAGAGCTTTTTGTTTCTGCTTTCCTGGGTTTTAGAAAAATCCATTGTCTTTTGGAAGATATTTTAAGCCTATTTCAACATTGTTCATATATTCCCCAATTCAAAATGGCAGAAAGTGACTGTGCTAATTTTCAGCTGTTTTGGTCACAGGGAACTCTGGAACCAGAAAGATGTAACAGTAGGTTGCATAGACTTGTCTATAATACAGTTTTATGTTTATACTGCATATGTTTGTGGTATTGAGATGGAATGTGAACCTGCAGCAACAAAGGGGGAGAATTTTGCCAACTCAGAACTTTCCAAGAAGAAGATCTGGGTCAAAAGTCTGCCCAGCCCTGAGTTGAAAGGCATGAGGGGCGGGAGCGGGTAGAGATTCAGGAAAACCATTCCTTAGAACAGGGATGTCAAACTTGATTTCATTGAGGGCCACATCAGGGTTGTGTTTGACTTCGGGGATGAGATAGATGTGGCTAGTTCAGTATCACTTGTGTTGGGGTGCCTGTGGTGGCCCATGTGCAATACCACTGAAAAAGGGCTCCCGAGCTCTGTTTTCAGCTGAGTTAGCCTCCAGCAACCCTCTGCCAGTGAAAATGGAGCTCAGGAGGGCCACCCGCGCCCTCCCAAACTCCATTTTCGCAGGCAGAGGCACCACAAGTCAGTCCTTCACTGTTTGGTGCAGTTAAGCACCCCATGGACCAAATCCAGCCTTGATTTTGACACCCCTGCCCTAGGATCTCTCAGGATAAATATAGTAGCTTAGTTATGGCTTTAATTTTGCAAGCTTCTGTCTATTAGATGTAAGCAAATCAAATATTAGACTTGATAGGATCTCACTGTCTCATATGAGAGGCCCACACACAGACCTTGACTAAGTCTGATCATACCTCAGTGATTTGAAATTATGATAGACCTTCCTGAAGTTCCAATGGACAGCATTGCCACCACTTCATGGACAGGTGACAGCATTTCTGCTGCTCAGTGACTTGCATTGATGTCTGTTTGCAGTGTTCCATGGTCATTTGACTGCATTTTATGATGGTTTTGCCAAAAATCAATGCTTCTTTTTTCTGGCAAAATTTGTCCATAGCATTAAGTCATCCATTGGCTGACTTAATTATTGCAGTGTTTGCTTAATAACAAAGATGATTGCTTTATAATCATCACATAAAAAGTTGCAAACTTGGGTCAGTCATGGGAATGACCAGAGTAATGACCATCATGACTTATGGCCATGATGGGCAGGATCTATTACAGCCATAACTTGAGGACTACCTATAATTTCCAATTATTTTCTTTGAAGTTCTTTGGTAGCCCTGTTGGAATTACCTTGAATCATTTCCGCAATGCTTAATCCTTGGAAAGATTTCTTGCATCTGATGATATGCAAAAGTATTGCGAAATTTACATTTAACTATGTAAAAAAGGAACTTTTAGAGATTAATAATAGGGGTACATATTTAACTATGAATTTAATATAAATTAAAGAATTAAACTATGAATTTAATAGCATTAATAAACTATTATAACATTGTTCTGTTTTACAGATGAAATAATTGGAAGGTTTATCAGATCTTTGCAGCAACAAGGAATTCCAATGTTAGCCATTTATACAGCAAAGCAATCATCACAGGTCAGTACTTCTCAAAAAACTGAAATATAAAATGGCATGCTGCAATTTAATTCCTTTCCCCGTTAGTGATGTACAAAATGATACGTTGATATCCAATCATGATTGTGCCAAAATAATTGCAATTAATCCCAGTGATTCCCGTGGAAGGAAAATTTTAAAAACCAAGATGGTAATCATGATCATGTGATCAAAACCCCTCCCCTTTTATCAATCATGTGACAAATGTAAAAAGGGGACAGAGACCTCAAATCCTGAAGAAGTTTCTGATTACTTTAAATGAAGACTGGATGACACAAGGAAGTCACTATATATCACTAATGGGGGCATGGTTTAGTCAATGTACTTGTTTTTCACATTCCACAAGAGAACTGTGATTAAAATAGTATTGATTTAAAACAAAGGTTTAAAGCTTCAGCATTTTAGTGCTTAAAAATATTGCTCCTATTGTTAGCAAGCTGAAACTTGATGAACTCTATAAATGTGCCAGATTTCAAATCAGCCTGATTAAAATGGCAACAGGTTGGTAGACCAAGTTCTGATTAGAGCATATAATATACTTCTGTCCAATAAAAACTATTAAAGTGTTTTATTAGGGGTTACTGTTGATGAAATCCTAAATTGTGCTTCTGAAGTTATTATGTCTCCCTCATTAAAGCTTGCAGCAGTTTCATTCTAGGAGTAAAATATTGTTCTCTGAAAGTGCTATCTAGAGGCCTTTATGTGTAGGATCTTCTATTACGGTTTAGGGATAATGAATATTATGTTAATGATAGCATAAATGAATGTTATGTTTGTGATAAAATGTGCAGATGTGCCTCTTCTGTTTAGTTTGCCATCATTTTATAGTGAAGAGCTGAACAATATTGGTAATGAATCATAAGAAGTTGTGCACAGAGGGGGTGAGGCAGAGATAAGTGACGAAATACTCGTTGTGAAATTGTGATACAAACGTATATCATTTATATGTTTACATGCTGCTTATACAAGTAAAAAAAGACAGTGTTTTCATTGCAATGCAATAATGCACATTTTGGCATCAACATATGTAGCAAGAGATGCCCTAGGGGATGATGGTTGCCTTGTGGACCACAAAATCCCAAGAGAGTAACGTTGGTAGATGATGATGATGACGACGATGATGATGATATTTTTACCTAAAAATAAAGTGTGCGGACAAAGCTTTGGGTACCAAAACAAGTCTGCTCTTTCAAACATAGGAATACCGTCTATTCTATCTCTTTAATTGATAATTAATGTTGGGATGAAAAGATTGGTTTTGAGCTAAATGGTCAAACTTGGGGCCCAGAGTTTACATCTTTCCTTTCTGTCAATTTCCTTTCTGTTAGTTATTCCCCAGTTGTAGAGATTAAAAAAACAAAACAAATGATAGAAAGAAAAGATAAAAACATTTCTTTGTGTGTGTGTGTGTGTGTGAGTGTGATCTCAAGTCAATTTTTGACTCCTGGAAATTGCCTGGACAAGTCCTTGCAGTTTTCTAGGAAAGATTGTTCAGAAGACTGCCTTCTTCCTAGAAAGAGTGCTGGTCGAAGGTCACCCAACTGGCTTTGTTCCTAAGTCGAGACTAAAACTTCTGGTCTCCCAGTTTCTAGCTTAACTACTGTACCAAATGAGCTCTCTTCATTTATGGGTCAGTTGCACAAATGAATGCTTGTTATTTAATATAGAAAGTTCATTTTGATTTCTGTTGTGGAATTATACCTTAGATATACCATATAGGGGCCTGAAAAAAGCTAAAGGAGCATTATATGTCAGATACAGAAATAAACAACTATATTTCTTTGATGCCACCTATTGGTTGCCCTTTATTCTTATTGATTAGTTTGAATCATATAATTTAAATGGAAGTGGCATTTTATTAAACGCCCATATAGCTATGTAGCAGTATTTCTGACACCCTTACATACAGACTACTTTTTATTGGAAGCTCATCAAATTGTAAAGAAAGGAAAATAAACTATCTTATGCTTCAGTCTTGCAGAAATTGAAGCAGGTACCACATTGCCTTTACTCACAGAGACAACAAGACTGTGATGTTTCTCATTTCCTATCACACCAACCTCTCTTTTAGGATTTTCTGATATTTTTAAAATAAGTCTTTCTGTTTCCAAAAAATGAACCATGCTTGCTCAAGATACAACTTCCTAGTAGTCCCTCATTGTACCCATCTGAAAGCTGAGAGAAGCAAATTCATACATGTTCATTTTGAAGCAGTGCCAGAAAGTTCACTGTTGTCTTTGTTCATCAATTCAATTCCTCACTTTAATTGCTATTCATCCCTTCCTTTAAACATTAACATTTACATTTTCCCCTTGCAAAGCTTAACTAGATTTGGAAGCTTTTGAAAGGGCGCTCCTTATTGCTGATGGAATACTTTTATCCTGTTCAGTGTGCTGCAAATCAGCATGCCTGATCAGGCATGAATTATGGGTAAAAGAACTACTGCCAATTCACGGAAGAAATAGAGAAACAGCCAATGGAGAACATCCCAAATCTTTGTGGAAGCTGGCAGACCAACAATCCCTGTTATTACTACTTACACTTAATTTTTGGGCTTCCAACAGTGATTTCTCTGTTCCAGCTTCACACACACATCGCACAAGGCCACAGGACAGCAGGAGAAAACAGAGATGGAACAGCTGGCCTAATCTGATTTCTGCAGCAGCTTGTGAACTCTAGCTCCGAATCCAGAAGAAAGGACTTCAGATTAACCATGTTTTCCAAGGGCAGAAGATAGGATGGAGGGGGCCACTTCCAATAACTAACTTTCAGTATCAGGCATGGGAAAACAGCTTTTCTTCCAATGTATTTAGTATTTTTTTATTTAGTATTTATTTGATTTGTCAATGGCTTACAAGATACAGGTATAAAAATAAATATAGTTTTGAATACATGAGATAGATACTTATAAGAAAAATAAAAAGAAACAACAGGACAGGGACGGTAGGCACAATTGGTGCACTTATGCACATCCCCTACAGGCCTCTTAGGGAGGGGATGAGTCAATAGAAGACAATTTAAGGTTAAAGTTTTGGAGTTTGGGGAAGAAACCACAGAATCAGGTAGAGTATTCCAAACACTGGCCACTCTGTTGCTGAAGTTGTATTTTCTGCAGTCAAGTTTGGTGCAGTTAACCTTGAGTTTGTATCTATTGTTTGCTCTTGTATTGTTATGACTGAAACTGAAGTATTCATTTGCAGGTAGGACATTGCAATGTATGATTTTATATACTATATTTAGATCGGACTGGAGGTCGCGTAGTTCTAGGGTTTCTAGGTCTAGAATTTCAAGTCTGGTGGCATAAGGTATTCTGCAACGAGTAGAGGAGAACTCTCCTTGTGAAATATTTCTGGACTTTCTCAACTGTGTTAATATCAGATACGTAATGCGGGTTCCAGACTGATGAGCTGTATTCAAGTATTGGTCTAGCAAATGTTTTGTATGCTCTAGTTATTAGTGTAATATTACCAGAGAAAAAGCTACGTAAGATTAGGTTAACAACACTTAACGCCTTTTTGGCTATGTAGTTACAGTGCACTCTAGCATTTAGATCATTAGAGATGAGTATTCCAAGGTCCTTTACAGAGCTTGGATCATCAACAAGGTCTTGACTATTCAGCCTGTTTTTTATTTTATGATTTTTTTTGCCAATATGTAGGTAACATAGCATTGACTAAACTCTGGTCTTAAACTAGATAATTTACTGTTGATTTTTAAGAATCATTACTGAATATTGTTAGTTCAATCCTGAGATAGTGATATGGCTTATGGTAGAAGAAAAAAGAGAATTAACGTTTTTAATGGAGTTTTGAAAAATGGGCTAATCTCCACATTTTGCTTTAACAAGATATGGGAACTGACAGGAGGAAAATAATATGAGCTAGGGGGTCTTTTTACTGACAAGGTTTCAAATCAAGATAGAAAACTTTTAATGTTCTCCAATAGCTGTACTGAAGAAGGACTGCATCTAATTTGTTTAAATACTGGGAAGAGGATTGTTAATTTATTTCAAAGTATAATATGGCCTTTTCCAAATGCTGAAAGCAATTAACTAGGCAAATCTTCCCCAATCTTGTGATTTTAGAAGATGCACTCACAATGCATCTGGAAGGTAGGCAGTAAAAGAAAATCATGATGAATCCTGAAATCTTCATTGTCACTGAGTTATATCTTTTGCATTGACGCATAATACTCGTGCACATTTCAAAAGGACTGAAGTTCATTTGGGACCTACATTCAGTGGTGTGGAATCAAAATAGATTATTATTATTATTATTATTATTATTAATTACATTTATATACCGCCCTTCTCCCAAGGGACTCAGGGCGGTGAACAGCTCGTCTAATACCACAGACAACGCAGCTACCCTTCAAAAAGATGAGATTGATCTGGCCTGTAAGGTAATTGTTGCAATTGATCCAGGTGATTAAAAAGCCTGGCCTGATGCAAACAGCCTGGTTGCTATACAGAGGAAGGATTTTAAACAGATATAATAAAGAAAAGCCAGGGAACATTATTTGCTTTATGGATTCTATTGTGTGATCAATGTGATCACTAATAGCCCCTTGGTATAATTATTGAAATTTGAGCTAACTAATTTCACAATTAGCGTAGAACAGGGGTGTCAAACTCAATGTCATGGATGGCCTGATCAGCCTTGTGGTTGTCTGCCGGAGGCAGGGGGGATGGGCATGGCCAGGATGGTCCATCTCACTGTCTGTTTTGGCTTGTGGTTGGACAGCAGATCATCTTGTCTTGCAGGTCTTGCCCTTGGCCTGCACAAGGAGTGTGTTCCCCTTGCACATCTGGTGCCCTTTGGCCCCACTGTGGGCTGCCACCACCGCTCAGCAGACCTGCCCAGCCCGAAGGAGGCAAAGTGGCCAGCTAGAAAGGCCAAATACAGGTGGTAGAGCACGCTCAGGCCCAGCAAGCCCCCCATTGACACCATGAGAGTGTCCAGGCCCAGCAGAGATGGGAGGAGACACATGAACCCAGATGGGCCTGGGCGGCCATGGCACTGATGGGAATGTGACTTTCCCTGCCTGGGGTTGCCATTTTTTGCTTGCTGGGCCTGGGCATGCTCTACCACCTCTATTCGGGCTTTCTAGCTAGCCAGTTCGCCTCCTTCGGGCTGGGTGGGCTTGGTGCTTCAGGTGGCAATGGCAGCGGCTTAGTGGATCTGCGTGAGCTGCTGGGGGTTTCGGTGATGGCAGCACCCCACAGCAGTGCCGAGGTGCATCGGGCATACGAGGGGTGTGTGAAGGGAATGCGTTCCTCATGTGGGCCAAGGGGAAGACCCGTGAGGGGGCCGAAGAGATGGCTGAGATGACAGAGGCGGCCTGATCTCTGACCACAAGCAAAAACAGATGGGACAGAGTAGGCAGGCCGATGGTGTCTGGCAGCAGAAGCCCCACTTCCTGCCTCACCTTGTCTCAGCCTGAGGCAGTGGCAGTAGCCAGAGGCAGAAGTGCAGGGGAAAGGTATGTAGTCTGGCCTGATGAATAGACCAGGCAGCTGCCTGTCCTGTCCCAACCATATGGGATGGAGCAGACGCATCCAGTGGTCCACATCATGTGCCTTCCCCCTGTTTCTGCCTCCTGCCAGTGCTGCCACTGTCACCACGTCTGCTTCTTGGAGCCCCTGCTGACAGAAACCTCCTCCACATGCACGTGTGCACACACACACACACACACATGTGCACACACACACGAAAGGCTGGAGATGCTGGTGCAGGCGTAGCGCTGATCTGCAACCTGATGGTATCCACACCGGGATGTGGTGGGCCGGGCCAAGACAACGTTGGTCCAACACCTCCTGTGTGCATGCCAGGATGGGATGGGATGTGCGCAAATGCGCCTGCCTCCTCCTATGCACCCACACATTCATGGGGATGCGGTGGGCTGGGCCTGTGTGCGCATGCACCCAATGCCTCTTTGTGAGCATGCTGGAATGGGCTGGGCTGGGCCAAAGGAACAGGGGCCAGCCCCCTACAGGTTCCAGGATGGCTGTGCAGGCTGGATCGGACCACATTGTGGGCCATATGCGGCTCGTGGGCCTTGAGTTTGACACCGCTGGTATAGACCTTTCAAAGCAGGCTGGCAGTTCCCTGAATCGTCTTCTCTGTCTTAAGTCTTCCTATAAGTGCAGTATTGCTTATATAGTTTGGAATATGATACATATTTACAGTTGCTTGAGGGTTTTAATAATTATTTTGATACCCTTGAGGAGAAGCTTCATTTCTCTGAATTTATTGTATAACTTACATTAAATGGCTGGAGGCATAGATATCTATGACCTTCATGATCTGATAAAGTGATGACAAATGCATCATGATGTCATTACTTAAATGATGTGATTGTGTAATTGCTTTCTGATGCAAGAATGTAAGTTGCATCATTGATATAATTATGTTAAGATCTAAGTGTAGTCATCTGTTTCTCCCACCCCCTGTGAACATCAGTGACTGGAGAATGTCTTTATGTGATAGAAGTGTTTTTCAAAATATAATATATAAACCTTCTGGTCTCACTAGATTTTTTAAAAATTAGTTGACTAAAACAAATTAAATAGGATGCAGCCTTCTGCAAAATGTGAACTTGTAGCAGTGCCTGAATTTCCAAGAGAACCACTGATTTCACAAGAAACCAAGGAAGGAAGAAGCATTTTACTCTACTCTGAAACAACACCCTAATTAATTGGGAAATACATGTTTTCATAAATTGAAATACTCATAGGCATCTTCTCAATCCATCACATTTGTCAAAATGATGCAAGGAAACTCAGGCCTTTTCCAAATACATGCAGTGTCATGGGGCTCATTCGAAAAGGGTAGAGATTTCATCACATGATTCATGATGATCACATGGCATGATTCCATTTTTGGTATCTGCCTTCCCTGTGGACACCATTGATAAAAACTTATCTGTTTGTTTAAACAAAAAAGTTAGGAAGATCTAAGAAAACACAATCGAATGCAGGGCAATTATTTATCCAAACTTTTTCAAGGGAGCGGGTCAGGATCTTAGCTGGAGCAAAACCAAGTATTGACATCTATAAAGCCAGGTGTGATTGTCTGTACAACTGAGGGCAATTACATTTTGTCAGCCCTACAAGATAGACCAGACTAAGACCAAAGTTATATAGGTCAGGCAGGGGTGGGATTCAATTTTTTTAACAACCGGTTCTGTGGGCGTGGCTTGGTGGTCATGTGACTGGGTGAACATGGCTTGGTGGTCATGTTATTGACTGGGCGTGGCCAACTCAATATCACTCACATCGAGGCCTGCATCTCCTCGCCTGGCCTCTCATGACTGTGGGGATGCTGCAACAGTTGTAAGTATGAAAAATGGTCATAAGTCACTTTTTTCAGTGCCATTATAACTTTGAATGGTCACTCCACACAAGCAAAGTACCAGCAAAGGAGGGAAAGAAAACTCCAGAGAAGTTCCAGAGACAGGAAGTCTAGTCCTGCCAAGAATGTAATAAGGGTTAACGGAGAGGCAGTTTCTGTAAGCAACACCAGAATGTTTCCTTCCTGCCTTCATTACAAGATTAGGCCAATAATTTCTTCTAACAACCGGTTCTCTGAACTGCTTAGAATGTTAACAACTGGTTCTAGTGAATAGGTGCCAACCTGTAGAATCCTACCCCTGAGGGATTCTTTTATTGTAACAGCTTTTATTGTAACAGCTACAATAATAGACTCTTGCAAGTCTGCCTCAGTCTGCCTCTCCCTCAATTTTCATGTGAAGTAGGCAGGGGTTTGTCTGAGATGTTTTCTCATGTTACTTCCTTGGCCTGGACTCAGGCCCCTTTTACCTGACCTTTGTCTTGCTACAAGCTTTTCCTTCCCCGTTCAAGACCATTCCATATTTCCACTACCCATTTTAGTACACATTGATGTTGCAAGCAAAATTTCTGTTGTTAATCATTAGGTCTACTCAACTTTACAACCTCAAAAACAAAAAGGGAATTTGGAGCACTCTAAGATACTCACGTAATATCTGTCTTGGTTCTCCCAAGCCTTTCCTTTTTTGTTTCCTTCTCTGAATATTGATTTGCATTAAAAAAAAAACGAAACGAACTAAATGGTACCATGTAGCTGAAAAAAATATACTTCATTATTTGCTAGCTAGATCAGCTAACTCCTTCATATAATGCAAATAACATCTTAGAGTCATTACAGCTGAACTGCTTCAAGTTACTTGAAGCTAAATATATGTTACTGTTAAGGTTAACAATGTCTTCACAAGACACAAGATGAAAAGAAGAGAGTGGAAGTTACTATATGTTATTATAGGACCAACTCTCTTCATACTCTACATAAATGACCTCTGTGATCATATTAAGAGCAACTGTGTTCTCTTCGCTGATGATATAAAGCTGTTCAATACCACAGACAACGCAGCTACCCTTCAAAAAGACCTTGATAGGTATCAGAATGGTCAAACAAATGGCAACTTCAAATCTCAACAAATAAATGCTCTGTCTTACATATTGGCAAAAAAATCAGAAAATAAAATACAAGCTGAATAGTCAAGACCTTGTTGATGATCCAAGCTCTGTAAAGGACCTTGGAATATTCATCTCTAATGATCTAAGTGCTAGAGCCCACTATAACTACATAGCCAAAAAGGTATTAAGAGTTGTTAACCTAATCCTACGTAGCTTTTTCTCTGGTAATATCACACTACTAACTAGAGCATACAAAAACATTTGCTAGACCAATACTCGAATACAGCTCATCAGTCTGGAACCCACATTACGTATATGATATTAACATAGTTGAGAAAGTCCAGAAATATTTCACAAGAAGAGTTCTTCACTCCTCTACTCATTGTAGAATACCTTATGCCACCAGACTCGAAATTCTAGACCTAAAAAACCTAGAACTATGCCGCCTTCAGTCTGATCTAAGTATAGTATATAAAATCATACATTGCAATGTCCTATTTGTCAATGAATACTTCAGCTTCCACCATAACAATACAAGAGCACACAATAAATACAAACGCAAGGTTAATCACACCAAACTTGATTGCAGGAAATACGACTTCAGCAACAGAGTGGTCAATGTCTGGAATACTCTACCTGACTCTGTGGCTTCTTCCCCAAGCCCCAAAAACTTTAACCTTAGACTGTCTACTATTGCCTTCACCCCTTTCCTAAGAGGTCTATAGGGGGCGTGCATAAGCGCACCAATGTGCCTACCGTCCCTGTCCTATTGTTTCTTCTATTTTTCTTATATGTATCCATGTATTCATAACTATGTTTTTACTTATACCTATTATCTTGTAAGCAATTGGCACATTGACAAACCAATAAATAAATAAATGATTAACTATAGGTTAAGAGAGTTAGAGTATGATATTTAAAACAACTATTTCTGCCTTAAAACTTTTTTCCAACAGAGAAGTTGTCATTTCTTTAACTGTAGAATAAGTAGAACAAAAAGAAAGGTGACCATTTTTTTTAAAGCAAAAATTTGCAAACTAATGCAGAAATGGGATAAATGACATTCAAGTTTTAAAAAAAATAAGGACTTTAAGAAATTTTGAAATGGCTCATTCCTTTGTAATCCCAGCTTGGAATGTCCTAATCATGCTGTTTCACCATGCCATTCAAAAGCAGGGAGTCAAACCTGTCCATTTTCCAGGATCAGCATCTCATGCAACTTTTAATAATGCAAGGAGCAGTTTATTCACAGTAACGGAGAGGCAACACCTTCCAAAACAAATTTGCATTCATGTCTCTCAGTGGCTGTTTTTGTTTTGCAGCTTTAGATAGTGCCCATATAGTGTATGTGTAAGTCTGCAGTTCCAGCCTCCAAAGCTAATGGCTTATATACCCTGCTGTGCTCAAAGTCACTCATGAATGTGAGGAAGCGCATTTTCAAGAAGTGTTACATTTCTTAAAAGTTTCATTTCATCTCTGTGAAAAGCCAAAGCATCCATTCCAATTTCAACAAGTTGAGGTAAATCCTGTTTTGAAAATACAGCACCTGCTGCGCACCTGCAAATGCAGCCTCTGTTACCTCCATTTACTCTACTCTTCTTCTTGTGAATAGTATCTAATCTGACACTCTGCAGCATCCACCTGGTTCCCCGATCTGCATATACTGCTGAGATTTCATTTCCTTGGACTAAACTTTCTCTCCTTTATATCAGGCCCTATACACTGCGACACTGCTCAGTATTCCTGTTTGTAAAAATACGTATATTTACTTCCAACTGAATCTTCTACCGAATCTGCTGGTAGAATGAATTTTAAACCACAGATAGGTTTTTAAAGCTAGATATTGATCTTCAATTATTTCTTTTTTATATGTTTACTTCTTGATATAAATGTGTGATGTATTGATTTTAAGAGGACAAAAGATTACTTTGCTAGAAGCATAGGTAAACATTAGCATTTCTATGCCTTGTCCAAGACATAAATAGCTATCAAAGGACATATTTCATGTTTCATTCATTCAGTGCTATTCTACGCCTAACTTAACCAAGTCCTTGAGAATTCAGCTGGACTTTATCCTAGTCAGAATATATAGGAATGCAGTTGAAGAATGCCTATGATTTTACTGATTTATATTTCTGAGCAATTGGAATTTAAAGCATTCTTATGTGCTGTGGGCATTCTTGAGGGTAAGAATCTTAACCTGAGCAATGATTAGTGAAGCAGGTTTTATAATTATAACAGAAAAATGTATTGTTTACAAGGAATATAAGATAAAAAAGCCTAACACACACACAAAAAAAACTAGAGTACGTGCTCTGTGCCTGTAGGTCTCCCAGAGAGTTGGACTACAAGTGTTCTAAGATCCTTTTCAAGTCAGTTATTCTGTATTCTGTTCTGTAAGAAATACAGAAAGACTTGGCCTCTGATTATTATCTCTTAAATGAAGAGTCAGCAGAGCCATAAACAAAGAACAGACATAGATGAAGTCCTTAACTTTTTATTTAATCATTCCTGCTTCCTTCTGTAGGTAATGTGGTATGGAAGAATCAATGGCATTAGACTTGTTATCTTCCAACATGGACATCTTAATTTCCACATCAATCTTTGAAAGTTGCTTCCTCTCAATTTTTACTAAATAACTATGAAGGACTAATACTTAACTCCTTTTTAATGAATTGCTGGATGGAAATACTCTTCCAACAGACCTGAAAGAGATAAATTTGTTATCAATGTAAAAAATACTTAATGCTATTTTTAGTCTGGAAAAATAAGAGCACTTTTCTGAAAGTTCCAAAAAATTCCACATTTGCTCACAGTCCTATCTGATTCCATTAATTCCATATATTTATAGAGGCTCCCAACTCTTTGATAATCCTGCTGTCATAAAAAGCAAGCATAACAATGACCCAACTTCTCTTTTCCTTGGAGAAAACATGAAAATTGTAGAATGAAGACCATAATTAAGCACACATTCAATTCACTTCAATGGGGCTTGGGCCTTTTCTGTTCAGGATTTCTATCAGCATTTCTCATTAATCAAAGGTTTGCTTGAGATGCTGTGTTGATCCTTGAGAAATCAAATAGCATTGAAAGGAGATTAGGGTTTGATTACTTTACACCATGCTTTGAAAATAACTTCAGTTTTCACTGTTTGCTTCATTTTTGTAAACTCAAAATTGCTGTTCAGAAACACAGCATTAAAGAAGATGAGAAATAATCAATACTATTTAAGTGTTAATTTAGGAATGTCTACCTTTGTGAAATAATATTCTCCATGTAGGATGCCTCTTGGCCTCAAGGACCAACATCATTGTGGTCAAACATCTTATCATACAAATCCTGGGAAAGAGCTGATAATGACACTGTAGGGAAAACATAGCATATTTTGTTTCCTAACTTCCAGTAATTTTGAAGTACATTCCTACTGAAAACAATTACTTGTTGTTGTTTGAAGTAGTTGAAAGTCAAATATTGAATAATAATTCTAACTAAACTGAAACAGAGAGCCCACTCAAGTACAGAACAATTCAGTTCCTGGTTACGACATAAGAATGCATCATTTGGTTTTTTGGCAACCTGGAAGTGCCACAACCTTATTCCTGGAAGATTTCTCAGTTCCTCATCTAGCCTGAATGTCTAGGATTTCTTCATGCATTGATAAATCCAATCCAATCTCTCTTTTCTCTGTTCCCTTCCCTTCCCTCTTCTCCTCCCTTTTCCTTCTGTTTTCAGCTTAAGTGCAGGTATTTCTTGACTTACAGCTACAACTGAGCCCACAATTTCTGTGCTAAGTGAGACATTTAAGTGAATTTTACCCCATTTTTGACCTTGTTTGCCACAGGTGTTTAAGTGAGTCATGGGCTGTAGTGTAGTTCGAATGGTTCAAGAAGTACCTTAAATATTCAATAGTATATAGGCTGTGTTCACATATAATAATATGTCCAGAGGTTTTAAATGAGCCACAAAGGTCTGGTTCATAATTCACTATTAATCATTGGTATTACTTATCATTCTAAACTAACACCCATCTTCCATAATGGCTAATCATAATGCATACTGCCAACCATGGAACGGTAATTTTTGGCAGGAAGCAGAGAAAAATTGAAACAGAACTTTGAGTGCTTCAGCAAAGTATTATAACCTAAGTTGCAAAGACTGGATTAAATTTCAATTCTAGCACTGGGTTAAGGGTATGAAGTGTTGTGATCAGTGGTGGGATTCAAATTCTTTTACTACCAGTTCTGTGGGTGTGGCTTGGTGGGCAAAGCAGGGGAAGAATACTGTAAAATCTCCAGTCAGAAGTGGTATTTGCCAATTCTCTGAACTACTCAAAATTTCTGCTACCAGTTCTCCAGAACTGGTCAGAACCTGCTGAATACCACCTCTGGTTGTGATATGTCCATGCCATATTATCTATATTTTTTGGTTGGTGGATTGGATTGTGTCCGCAAAGAATCAATGATGTTTTATTTAATTATATTTATTTATTTATTTTATTTGTCAAGCAATTATAAGATAACAGCTATAAGTATAAACATAATTATGAATACATGAAATGGATACATATAAGAAAAATAAAAAGAAACAATAGGACAGGGATGGTAGGCACGTTGGTGCACTTATGCACGCTCCCTACAGATCTCTTAGGAAAGGGATGAGGTCAATAGTAGACAGTCTAAGGTTAAAGTTTTTGGTGTTTGGGGAAGAAACTACAGAGTTAGGTAGAGTATTCCAGACATTGACCACTCTGTTGCTGAAGTCGTACTGTATTTCCTGCAATCAAGTTTGGTGCGGTTTACCTTGAATTTGTATCTATTGTGTGCTCTTGTATTGTTATGATTGAAGCTGAAGTATTCATTGACAGGTAGGACATTGCAATGTATGATTTTATATACTATGCTTAGATTGGATCGAAGGCGGTGTAATTCTAGGTTTTCAAGGTCTAGAATTTCGAGTCTGGTGGCATATGGTATTGTTTCCTTTCTCTCTATTGCCCTATTGCTTTGCAACAGCCTGATCATTCAGTAATACTGTGAAATAGAAAAGCTAATCTGGCTTGATGCAGTGTTGATGCTTATTCACCTAAGCCCCCCTTTTTTTTCTATTTCTTGCTTGGGTAAAGGAAGGTACGTCAATTGTGGTGATTTTTCCCAACATCTGTGACAGCCCATTAACCCAAACTTTTGTTTTTTGTCAAAGCCAAAGCTTTAACCAAAACAATACGAGAGCACAAAATAGATACAAACTCAAGGTTAACCACACCAAACTTGATTTCAGGAAATACGACTTCAGCAACAGAGTGGTCAATGTTTGGAATACTCTACCTGACTCTGTGGTTTCTTCCCCAAACCCCAAAAACTTTAACCTTAGACTGTCTACTATTGATCTCACCCCTTTCCTAAGAGGTCTGTAGGGGGCATGCATAAACACACCAATGTGCCTACTGTCCCTGTCCTATTGTTTCTTTTTTTTCTTACTCGTATCCATTTCATGTATTTATAACCATGTTTATACTTATACCTGTTATCTAATAATTGTTTGACAAAATAAATAAAATAAATAAATAAAAGTCTATCGAAGAAGCCAACATTCAGAATCAAAATGCAAAATGCAAAATTTTGCTGTCTGTGATTGCAGGAGAAAACTTCTCAGCAGTGACTCTTAGCCTGGTGAGCAGGGAGACCCTGATGGCCTCTGACTATCCACAGAATGCATGACTTCAGATGCATCCTAATTTGTGTTATTTCCATGATAATTCCATAACTCACTCTGATTAATAGGGAGCCTCGGCAAGCAACATTCACTAACGTGCTTGTCCATTCTTAAAATTTCTGGATTGCTGTTGTAGATAATGAGGCTAAGGATGGCATTTGATCTCCTGGTTTTGTTTCCTGCTGAAATAAATCACACCTTTCGTATGTTTTCCTTTTCCAGGTACCTGTGAGACATGATATAATGTGGCATAGTAAACGACAATTAATGTCTGTTGAAAGTGAAGTAATTGACTTATATCCTCCCCTGAATGTAACCAATGGGACCAACACCACGTGCATCCTTTTTTATGCAACTAATTTCACTCTTACAATCAACACCACCGTTCACATGAATCTGACAAATTCGACATTTATTTTTCATGATGTGGACACGACTTCATCTATTTGTTCCGACACCAATGCAACGTGAGCAGGATTAAAACATTATTTCAGCATTGATGCTCTTTAATAGTAAATTAGACAAGCAGTTTGTCACTCTTTAAATCACAAATAACAGAGCTAAAATACTAGAAATCCATAACAGTTCAGATTAAGATTGACTGTATTAACAAGGCCATGATGAAATTGTACAGTTGCTTTTGTGCTTTTTGCATTTTTAAAACAATTTTTCTTACAATCCCAGGCTTCGTACATTTTTACATTCACTCTATTTTATAAATTAGCATGGATACAGTCCTATAGACATTTACCTGAAGACATTCTCTATAGCAGCATCTATAGTTGCGGTCAAGAGGGAACAAAATTGACAAAATTGTATGACTCAAGCTAAAATTATTTTTACCTGTGCATCATGAGGTCATATGACATCTGGAAAACAATTTTGAATAGACAGGCAGAAGGTCCTTTTTTTATAGTTGGGAAATTGGACTGAAGCCCCTTAAAATGGCAATTTCTTTATACAGTATTAAGCCAGGAGAAGAAAACCACTAAACCAGGGATATGCAATCTGGGCAACTTTAAGACCTGTGAACTTGCTGACTGGGGAAATCTGGGAGTTAGAGTCCACAGGTCTTAAAGCTGCCAAAGTTGGACATCGCTGGTTGAGTCCTCAAGAGATAAAAGTGTTAACTGTATAGAATGTGCCTAACAAACCCTCTTGTTATATGCTATGCACTTCAAGAGGAGTGTGTCCAGAATGCATGCGCTGCATAAGCATTTTCCTACATAGTTTAGGAAATTCCATGATTACACTGCCCCTTAAATGACAAGCAAAAAGTTTGAGTTTGAATGTGTAGTCCTTTACCAATTCTAGCCCACATAAACATGGACATATCTTAAGAAATTATGAGTATCTTATTAGAAAAGTAACCAAGAAAAACATTCACACTATCATACAGCAGACTTTCTAATGCCATTATGTTCAAAACATTTTGAGAGTGTTAGGACTAAGGGAGAAGAGTTGAAAGAATTATATATCTGGAAAATTGTTTTTCAAAACTGCTCTTTCAAAGGTATGGCCCATTTCCTATTTCTCATAGTAACTCAAAAATGCATTCTATTTCTTGATGCACTGATTGAAATACATAGCTACTCTTTTAATTTATATTAATCTTCCCCAGGCTGCCATTCTCAGATTTGTAGAACTGTAAATTCAGCTGATCTGCTGGTAGTAGTGAAGGCCTGATCTAGAAAATGCTTAATTGTGGGAAATACTTTTATTTTTTTTACTTCTATACAAATTAAAATACAAACAGTACAACTAGGTCTTTTATATAGTATTCCTATCTTTTATTTCCAAAACAGTTACATATGATATTTCTCCGTGTACACTTCACTCTGCCATGCTCTAATTTTTATTCTTTATTCTCATTCTATGAGACAATTCATTAATTGTAAGATCTCATTCTAAGAAGCCTTTGGGAGACTTATATTCAAGTGAATTCTTAAGCATTGTTATAGAGTCCAGTTCAACTGATAGCTTATCCACTTTCGTTTGCCAAGAAAAGAAGAGATTCTCCTATTGGGAGACTTCTATTTATTATTTCCCTATATTTACTATCACTATGTTCAATATGTATATGTTCACTATATATACTACTGCATATTACTAAAATACTTCCCTATGTGTGAATTTCCCTATACTTAACTAGCTCATTATCCAGATTTTATCTGAAAATAAACTGTTCACATTTCTTTCTTTCTTTTCTTTATTTCTATTAGGTTGTCATTAAAATACACCAACTTGGAGAATGAGAAGATTGACATCAAGACCCTGGAAATCAGGTAGTTTGGAAGGATGTTGTAAAGCAAAAGAATCACATTGCAAATAAGGTTTATTATTTTTTCTTTATATATATATAAAGAAAAATCCTATCTCATATATATATATTGCGCACGCAAAACGTAATCACCACCCCTGTATATGTGTGTGTGTGTGTGTCTATACACACTTTTTAAATACGTGTTTTAATATGGAATTTCCCCCATTTCGCTGAGGGAAACAGTAGACTACTTTTGAAAGCAAAATGATTTTCGGAAAGGTTTAGGGGACATGGGACAATAGGTCGCCAGTTCAAAAAGAAAAAAGGCCCTGAAGTTTTGCTAGGTCAGCAGTAAGCATCTTTTGCCTGTTAGAGGAGCAATTTTGTTTCTCAGTCCAGGCAGTAGAGCTTCTATTTTGCTTCCTCTGAATCATATATTATGCATCACTGAGACGATTTCACATCTCAATAGATGCATTATGAATGAATGTATATTATTAGAACAGTAAAGCAACAAAATCCAGATGGGCATATGCATCACCTTATTACTATCTCTCTCATTTTTGGGGGGGAACCAATTACAAAGTGAACCGATCTTCTCTCCTCAAAAAAAGAAAATAATTAAGTATCCAATAGGGATAATTTAGGGTAGTATTGCTCAATCTTAGCAACTTTAAGATGTCTGAACTTCAGCTTCCAAAATGTTCCTGCATGTTTTGCTCGGTTTCTTTCCATCTCTTTTGGCTGTCTAAAAATAATATTGCTCCATTTTCTCTCGAAATAAAGGGAATATTATGGAGATGCTTCAAGCCTAGCCAACATTTTCAGATTTTGCCACTTAAGACTACTGACTGACTTCTCCATCCTACAGCTCTGTATGCCTCGTTTACTCTTTTCATCTTATTTCCCATTATGTAGTGATGTATTATTAGATGTGTCTTTACTGACAAATCTGTATTATTGTATGGCTAGATTACGTCATCTTAGATGTTCCTATCTGTCGTGTAGCTTCTCATTTATTTACCTGTTGTTTGCAAGTCAACCAACTCAGATAGTCAAAACAGAAACAAGTGTATAAATCACAGCAATCCCAATCAAGACAAAGCCCAGAAAATCCTTCTCCCATGTATCAAAGAACTGGTGAAGTTACCTGGTTCAGAGTAGTGATTGCAAGAAGAAAAACAAGTCCAGTGAATACCAAGATTACATCACTTTAGAATCAAAGTGACATAAACACACAAAGTTTAACTGCTAAGTGTGAATATGTCTATAGTAGAGCAGCTAGGACCTAGGACCAGGTTATATTTATTCTTTTTTTTTTAAATGATCCTTCTGAGGAATGAATTGCTTCACCTGAAATTGGCCATGCACAATCTGGATCTTCAATCCTGCCTAAACTAATGGCTTAACAAATCAATTGTACAGCACTGTAGGGAAAACATAGCTCACTATTGAGGTCAAACTGGAATGACTGGAAAACAATTTATAACAAATAATAAAGACCATCTTGGGAATGAATAAATAGAATAACACATACAATGAATTTATATTTAAAAAATTAAATATTTTGCCGCATGCTTCAGGATACTATTATTAACAAGACAGCCAAGAGACCACAACACTTAGCAATGTTAAAATGCAGCGGTTATGTTTTTCACTAGAACAGCCTCTGGCAGACCAGCTAATGAAACACTTACAAGTAATATAGAATTCAAGAAGTCTGATTTTTAAAAAAACCTTCATAAGAAAATGTTAAGTTATAATAAAAATCGTGAGCTGCAAGCAGGCCAAACTACAACATTAATATTGATGGGAACCTCATGTTTATCTTGCAGCTATTGCTACTCCTGATTAGCCACACTTATACAAGACAAACTCTTCCTTATTTAAATTATTTCTTAAATTATTATCATGCTTCCAATTCCAACAGACAAATGTTCCTAAAACTTAGAAGAGGGGAAATGTTGCAACAGTTGGACTGTAAAAGGAAATTCATACTTATAGGAGTATAAGATGCTCCCCTAAAGTAGCACGTACTACTTTAGATGTTCACTCTAATGCTATTTCTCTAAATAGCAAGAACTTTCAGGATTTCAATTTAGGAAATAGGTTTACTGTATTGAAGGAGGAAAAAAAACAGCCGTCATCTAGTAATCACCTAAACTTTTGCAGCTCAGATTTGGTAGCCTTAGACTCAACTGTCTTCTTGATTTTTGAACTGGAAATGCTAAGGAGTAATTCTTGAATCTTATCTGTTGTATTATCCCAGTCATTAATGAAGACAAAGGTAAAAGCTGAGGCTGAAGTTGAAGTGGCTATTATGTTGAGCATAAGCTAAGAAGACAAAAACCAAAAAATGAGAAAATGAAAACCAGTGCCAACATCTTGGTATTCTTGGACATATTACAATAGCCTTTGTTAATTAATCTCCAAGGTCTCCTTACGTCTATGAAAGAAGTTAATTTCCTATACTGTTTCTGTGATCCAATTTTTGATGCATGGGAACATTTTCAAAGATATCCTGCTGCCACACTCACGTGTACATATTTTTATCTTTCAATGAATGTAGCAATGTTCTTCTAGAAGTCTCTTTTCTAGGTAATAAAAGCCTCTTCTGCCCACCCCCCAAAGAAAATAAGCATACCTCTTTTGGGGATTGCTGTTGACCACATTCAGAAAATTAGCCAAATCCAAATGTCTTCAATTTTTATGTGAGTATATATATTTAAAAGGATAAGAAATCCTTGGAATCTATTTGACAATGTCAAACAAAATTAGTGGTGCTAGTTTAGATTTTGAGCCTTTGTACATCTTCCTTTTCTGATCCACATGGTTTACTAGGAAGTAAGCACTTTTTCATAGACAAACATTCACATACTTCTTTCTCTTGCTGTGTATGTGTGTCTTCATTAAATATATGGTCCTACCTTTCATCCCTGAGGTATTACTGTGGTTGCCCACCTGAGCAGAATGTTGGGCTTTTACCTCCAAATGTTTCAGGTATATCTTACTTTCTGGTGCTTTTGAGTCTTCTACGATGATCTCAGAATGACTCTTTTTCATATTTTATTCTTCTCTAGATTCTTGATGACCAACTTGTTCTATACTAGTTCTTCAAAGAATTGGTTCACCTTAGATTTTGTTCATATTCTGCAAGATAGCAGGGATGCTGGAGATGAACCTGCTAAATTTAATGTCTCTACTATCTATGGTCCTGCGGAGTACTCATTTCATTGCCCCTTGGTGGGCACGGAGAGCCACTATGATGTATTACTAATTCCAGATAATGATAAAGCTAAAAACTGGAAAATTGATATTTCTGATTTCCAAGTAAGTACCTATCATTATTTAAGAAACAATACCAAGAGCTCTAACTCGGGATTCTAAGGAACTGAAACTTAATACCATCTATGCATTTTCTTCAGGAGTAAAGGAAAGTTTTAAAAAGCTAAACAATTTCAATGCCTTGCTCATGTTTGGTCTATGGTGACTTATCCAGTAAGGCAAGGATAAAAATTTATTTAATATCCAAGGCTGTAATTGTCAAGGGAATTGGATAAGTAAGGGACATGAGGAGTGCAGAGCTGAGTATTTTGGAAGGGAAATCAAATTTGGAAAAATTTCATTTTTAAGAGTTATATTTGGAGATAGTGTATATTGCCTTGGCCTGGTTGATGAGGAGGATGGAGACGCAAGGACATCTAGAGACAATAATCTTGGAGGGAATTTTTCCAGTAGTAGAAGAACTAATCAGTCCACTCCAATAGAGACAGTCCCAGCAAATTCCCAGGGCCCCTTGCCTGCACCCAATGTCAGCATTTCAGATTTGATCTGGCCAGACCAGAGAGCAGAATTCCATAGAGTGAAGAGACTTGTAAGAAGCAAGCCAATAGAAGAGCCAATGCTGAAGAATAAACTTCCACATTTATGTCCCAAAGGTATTTTCTCAAGAGGTAACTGGATTTTCTGGATTTTTTTAAAGATGTTTGCTTCTCATCCAAGAAGTTCCTTGGAGGAGAAGTGAAACATCTTTTCTAAAAAAAAAAAACCAGAAAGTCCAGTTGCCTCTTAAAAAAGCACCTTTGGGACAACCATGACCTGGATGACTGAGAATCTCCATAGACATTCCACAACCATGTATTGTGTGGAAGTTCAAGATGGCTTATTGATTGCTCCTACTCCCTGAGAGAAAATGCTGAAAGCAACTTTCCAAGCATCAGCTCGGTGTTGTTTATCTTGCCATTTGAATTTGCCAAGTTTGACCATGTTTCAGTTGCCATCTTGAGATACAGTGAAAAGGACTCTCTTGCTTCTAAATGTTCTGTCTGAGCTTGCATATCACTGGACTGTGTCAGGCATCCAGCTTGGCTGGCGGCCCACAGTGGCCAGCACAATATGTAAATTTGGTCTCTTTCCCCCATCTCAAGTCAGATGGAAACTGTAAAGTCTGTTTTCAACCATCATGGTTATATAGGACTTCAAAGGCCAAAAGAAAGGAACTTGGAGTCCCATATTGCAATAATTGAAATATTATGATGAGTAGCAATTGTAAAAACAGTATACGAAATACATACAATAAAAACATACTTCCCCTCCCATCAAAACATACAACTGTAGCTCTAACTGGACTGTATGCTTTCAAGCTCATGTTAATGCCAGACTAGTTATTTGTGTGCTACATAGCATGCAACTACATATTTTCCCCATTTAATTGCAAGTGACAGAAGGAACATTAAGTTTTACTGGAACGTATCTCACACAGAGAGAAACCTCTCATTCCCAGCATACTTGATCAAAATTGCACACAGATGCACGCACACACACACACACATTTAAATGGCTAGGGCCCATCCTGCATATTAAAAGTCCGTGTTGCATCCATTTCTGTTACTTTTTTGGTAATGCCAGAAATCCTAGTGGATGGGAGTAATTAGGCTAGGTAAAATCATGGGGAAAATACTAAAAGAAGGCAAGACATTGTCCATTGAATCTCCATGAGATTGAGTTTGACTTGAGGGCATTTTTTTCTTTCTTTTCCAGCCGTAGACATTGTAAGAGAATTATGTTACTCTATGATAGCCAATAATCAAAGTTGATAGGATGCTTTCAGAATAAATTTAATTGAAGAGCAAAAGCTTTCATAAGCTACAATTCACTTCTTCAGAAAGATGAAATGACTAATGTAGGAATTAAATTAAGATAAGGTGTGGAGGGCAATTCAAGTGAAGAGAATGTGCATATGTCATTGGTATGTCATACACGTAAGACAAATTTTAAGTGTCTTTATCAATTAAAAACTGAAATGTGTTGAAAGCCATTGGGATCCTTGAGACCTGCTAGGATAAAGTAGCCATTTTGGAAAAAAGAAACATGAGCAAACAAGGCAGACCTTGTTAAACTCATATGCATCAAAAGATTTCAGCTACCTCGTAAGGTCTCAGCAAAACAAATTACATGAAAGCATTTTAAAAATCATGATTTAGCTTCAGAATAATAGAGACAGACTATGATGAATATTAGACCTGGGAACCTTGTCTAAAGATTTTGATCAAAAGACATTAAGAAAAGAAAGTTGGTTTGTGTTTTTTTTCCAAGTTTGCCCATCAATAAACTGCAGGGAGTTTCATCTTTACCTTCTTGTTAGAATATAACTAATCTCAAAGTGATGGCAATGCTTGAGAAAAAGGGTAGCTGAGGGCAGACATCAAAGCATGTATTGTTAAAGCCAAACGAGAGATGTGAAGTAATGAACTTCCATACTGAATAGGAGTCCAAAACAAACCAGATAGGTTTTTTTTTGTTATTGTTGCTGTTGTTGACAAGATTAACAGTGCAGCAATATCTATAGCCCATTCAGTCCTCTTTAGATAAAGTGCTTACTAACATCAAAGCCTTTAATAAGTTTTATGCACTTTTAACCTGGGGTGGGATTCAAGAAATTTAACAACTGGTTCTGTGGGCGTAGCTTAGGTGGTGTGCGTGGCTTGATGGTCATGTGACTGGGTGGACATGGCTTGGTGGTCATGTTATTGCCTGGGTGTGGCCAACTCAATGTCACTCACATCGAGGCACGCATCTCCTCACCTGGCCTCTCATGCCTGTGGGGATGCTGCAACAGTCGTAAGTGTGAAAAATGGTCATAAGTCACTTTTTTCAGCGCCATTGTAACTTTGAATGGTCACTCCACACAAGCAAAGTACCAGCAAAGGAGTGAGAAAAAAAACTCCAGAGAAGTTCCAGAGGCAGGAAGTCTAGTCCTGCCAAGAATGTAATAAGGGTTAACGGAGAGGCAGTTTCTGTAAGCAACACCAGAATGTTTCCTTCCTGCCTTCCTTACAGGATTAGGCCAGTAATTTCTTCTAACAACCGGTTCTCCGAACTGCTTAAAATGTTAACAACTGGTTCTAGCGAATAGGTGCAAACTGGTAGAATCCCACCCCTGCTTTTAACTCCAAGTGCAACATCTAATATGTTTTATTTAATTTCCATTCATTGGTCTGTGTGAACTAAAAGATACAGATGACCTTTCCTTTTTTTCCATTGAAATTGTATTCTTTCTCTAATGAAAGATTGTCTTTTTTCTTTCTTTCTTTGTGGTGTATACGCATGTGCTTGAGACAGAGACAGAAATTCTCTTTGCAATTTTTGCAAAGCGTCTGAGGAGAAGCTAACCAATGACTTCCAGTTTAAATTCTCCATGTCTAAAATGCATACATAGACTCTTTCTTCAAAACTGTCATCCCACTTGGTTCCAATGTAGCAGCAAGAACAAAACATGCCACATGATGGCAATAAGGTTGATGAGCCAAAATTAGGATCCTACCTTATTTTTGTTCGAATGAAAACAGAATCAAGAATTATGATGGGAATATTTAATGGTATTTCCTCATAGGTCCAAATTGCCTTCCCCAAATACACACAAACAGCACAGATGATAAAATAAAATCCTATGGGACACAACAAAATAATGATCTACATGTTGAATAATAGCTTCTCTAGCACTTGTTTCTGGGCACATCCCAGTAGAAGGAGCAGCTATTGCAAAACTGTGCCACCAAGGCCCGCTTCTATCCGGTAACATTAAATATATCAGTGGTATCAAAAACTCCAAGAGACCCAGAGAATTACTAGGGTTACTCAGAGGTGGTTTTCAGTAGGTTCTGACCAGTTCTGGAGAAGCAGTAGCAGAAACTTTGAGTAGTTTGGAGAACCGGCAAATACCACCTCTGACTGGCCCCACCCACAATCTGTTCTCTGCCTCCTGAGTCCCAGCTGATCAGTTGGGACTTCTTTTGTTGCCCTGCACAGGAGAACTGAGCTGGAAAGCAGGTTAGTGGGATGGGCATTTTGCAGTAACTTTCCCCCGGGAATGGGGAGGGAATGGAGATTTTTCAGTATCCTTCCTCTGCCACGCCCACCAAGCCATACCCACACAACCAGTAGTAAAAATGTTTGGATCCCGCCACTGGGGTTACTCTGCCCATGTAGTTCCAGTGTAAGACAATTATTCAAAGAAACATCCATTGTTATCAAGGGGACAGTCCCACCTGCTGATTTCATCAGGGAAGAATGGTAAGAAATACGCAAAGGAATTCTCATGTCTCTACATACAGTAACTGTCCACATCCTTAAGATCTACGAGATAAAAATAATGCGCATGAATGGAATGAGCAATTGCCAAGATCACCTTCTTGGCTATCTGGAATCCAGATTGTGACAATTCTGATCACTCAAATAACAATGAAAACTGCCCAAAACGAGCCTTTGGATATCCCATTTTCTCTGCCCCAGCACTTTCAAGGAGAGGATACATATGATCTAGAAAAGCACATGTTGTGCAATGCAATACGAACAGCAAAGTAAGCCTCCTTTGCTTCATCCTCTGTTCCAGAGTTGGAATTCAGTGAGTGATTCCATTTCTATCCAATAAACATTATTATTATTATGCTTTTCAATTTGTATATCATGATGTAGACAAGCAAAATCAGGACTACCATCCATTTACTCCGTTCTCATTAAAATGCCAGATCAGACTGGCTTCATGATTTTAAAAAAAAATGATTAGTGCCTTTTTATACCTGAGATATGTCTTCACACATACTGTACATGCCCATACATATTTACTGCCTAAATGACCTGTACTAAAGCAATCTTCTCTTGAGTCAGAAACCATGTGCGTTTATAATCCAATCTCAAAAATTCAATTTCTGGGAAACATGATTGACTTCAGATGCATCTGCATGATAACGGTTACCTGGGCATGTTTCAATTCGTTATATCACATCTTGACTAGTGAAATGTGTTTTATGTTGGGAATTGCTATGACTTATGTTCTTGCATCAGAGACCCAATCATTTAATGGGTGCATGTCATCATTATTATGGGGTTACCTTAGGCTGTTAACCAGTGCAAGACACAAGGAAGGAAACCTGTGCTGGTTAAGTATTTTACTAAATACAATTAAACATGTTGGTGTTATCCCTGAAAAGCCTGGAGAACTCCTAGAGATCTATAGAAATGACCCTTTTGATAATTCCCTACTATCAAAGTCTCCCCTATCTTACACGTGAAAGAAAGCTCTTCAGGTTGCATTTGGAAGGACAGCAAAAGTGCCAGTTTCTAAGTACAAATTCATTTTAATCTTTCACTTTTAAAAACTTCCAGTTCTGTATTTCAATTTATATTTTTTTTCAGGTGCTTTGGGATCTCCATTAAATAGAAATGCAACATGTTGAACCAGATATTTGGATGACTCATTTTTCCTTTTCTTTTGCAGATTCAAGCTTTCAATATTGAAAACAACATATTTTCTTACGCGAGCGACTGCACATCATTTTTTACACCTGGAATTTGGATGGGTTTGGTTACCTCCCTAATTTTATTATTGATCCTTACCTATGGAATCCACATGATTTTGAATCTTACCACCAACAGTAGATTTGATGACCCCAAAGGTCCAGCTCTTTCAGTCCCTCAAACAGAGTAACTACAAAATTGTAGTTTGGAAGATTGTAGCTTCTCTGTCATTGGCTGGGCTATCTAAGGCCAATAAGCTGAGCTGAATTTAATAAGTCCAAAGCTTCTGAGGGTGTCAGATAACTTATACTTGCTATGGGAGGAATCATATGCAAAGAATTAAAAATATGAGTTGCCTTCCTTGAAAAAGTGGGGGGTTTTTTTTGATATAGGAGACAATACAATAATACTTCTGCCAACCTTCCTTCTCCTCTTAATAATTACCAAAATTAAAATTCTGAGGAAAATCTGAGATTATTCATACTTGTTTCCAATTATTAAAGAGATCAGTCCCCAGAGACAGCTTTATAAATAGAATTTTTAAAAACCTATTATGCAGGTATTTAAGAAATTATTTAAATAAAGTCTTATTAAGAAAATGTACATTGAGATTAAAAATTCATCCTAAGCACATTTGAACAGAAAAGTAGGATATATATTTTAAAACTTTACTTTCTTGTATCTTCTTAAATATAACATTCATGTCTAATGCTGTGATCAGGTGAAATAGAAGAAATACTGCCAATTTCCTTTTTTAAAAAAAATACTGGTATTAAAGGCCCTTTTTATGCAAATGTATTTCTAACTGCAGTTGAAATTGAAACTGAGTTGCTTTTTCTAATCATCTTATCAGAGTGTTTCATTAAATGAATCTGAGGCACAGTCATACCGAAACTACTGAAAAAAATGAGGATAATTGAGCAACTGTCACTTAACGATTATTATTTTTCATTTCCCACTTTTCATTCAGATGTGGGGCTACTATGAATGGGGTTTAAAATGATGACTACTACCAGATGGCAGTTGAAAGAAAATTTCTCTTGTTGCCATCCAGTGGTTCACCAGATTTTTTTTAGCTCAGATATATTAGGTTTTTTTTCCCAGAAAGGTACAGAAAGGCACAGAGTCACATTTACCAATATCCCCAAGCTTTTAGACTTGCATCTCAATTTTTACTTTACTTTTTCATCCATGCTCTTTCTTATTTCTTCAAGAAAACCAAAAGCATGATAATTCAAAACAACGTTAAAATATTAAGATAAATTCTACGGAGTAGGATATATAAAAAATAAAAACATTACTGTTTCAGACTTTTGTTCAGGATTCCAGATGCCCTTTATTAATTAAGGGTCAGCATAGGCACATTAATAATGGACAGTGGATTCCAGCCCCACTTTAGGCATGAAAGCTGATTGGATGCCTTTGGTCAGTTACTTTGTCTTAGCCTAACCCATTTCACACAGTGGTTGTTGGGGTGGGGGGGGCGAAATAGAAGATGTTAGATATGTTTACCACCTTGAATTGTTTATAAAAATAAAGGTGAGCTTGAATTAAAAAAAATACACTGAATGAGTGAAAGCTGCAGTAAGAGCAGTCAACCAATGGAGTAGATTGCAGTATACAGTGATATACACAATGATATACTTGAGGTTAGATGGCCATCTATCCAGAATGCTTTAGCAGTTTCTACAGTCAGCAATGAGCCAATCAAGATGACATATAACGTCTTTCCCAACACCTGTTTTATGGACCTCTTATTAATAAGCAAGCAATTCAGCTTGAAAGAGCCTAGACACACCAGGCCATGTTCTGGTTTCACTGAACAACCCACACAATTTCTTCACATACGTATCTTGACTAGCCAGGGTCTAACTTTGTGTTGCCTCTATAAAATAGGACTATTTGTGTCCTTCTTTTAGTCAGAAATGCCCTTCTCAGCCTGAAGATAATTTTTTACCCATAAACTATATAAACTCTGTGTTGTATCTGTTTCCTCTGCAAACATACCTGGGGAAAAATTATTTTCCTGCTTCTGTGTAATCAGACTTGAAGGTGGGTGGGTAGATGCTGGATGGTTTTATTTTTACTTAGTTTGTATAGCCTTGTGTTCTTTACTTATCTGCTGTCAATTAATATTCCATGTCAATTTACAATTAAAGGTACATTGGATTACTTTATTAGTTAGGCATACTGACATGTTTACGCAGCCAGCATCCTATTTTATTTTACAGAAAAAAATATAATCTATTTTGACACTGTGGTATCTATTTATTTCCTGGGAAGCCCTTCAAGCCATGTTTTGAAGCACAGCAATATGTCCCCAATTCTTACAGAGTAAACTGAAGGAGACACAGGAGATATAGCATATCTCAGAAATTAATGTGGCATCCTCTGGCTCTGCTAATCAGACACTTTTTCCCAATAAGAGAACAAAATTGAAAGTTGTCATAAAGAGACCGTCCTCTCATAGTGTTGGTGGTACAAATCAATGGCCTACCGAATAGATGCCTATTGTGAACTTCTAACCCCAAGAGGGAAACAAAGTAAACATAAACAGTTGTCTATCGCTCTGCCTGCTTTTGGTCTTTGTCAACCCTTCAAGTTAGTCCAGACAAGAAGCAAGAAACCATGAGTACTAATGCCATTGTAAGGTTACAGCAACAGACTCTTGCAAGTCTGAAATAATTTCTGCATCCCCTTACTTTTACTTTCCAGAAATCTTTTCCTTCTGTGGGCTGAGGCACCTTTTATATTTATTTATTTATTTTATTTATTTAGTGTATGGCACGGGTTAGCCAGAGATCACCGAATTGACTGGCTGCCTCTGTGAAAGGAATTTTTTCGGTTGGTGTTATCTTTACCCAACGGGATGCCTGAATGCTGGTAGGCAACCAGGGGAGGCTCTTTTCTTGTCCCTCTGTGGTTTATTCGCTCACAGGAACTGAGCCGCCAACCTGACGACCTCAGTGGTGTGCAGGCTCAGCATCTTACCATGTGAGCCACCATGGTAGCCATCTTTTATGTGATTGTTGATTAGTTTGCAGCTCTTCTTTCTGATTCCCAAGATCATTCCCACATTCCATTACAGGCTTAGAGTTTGCTTATCTGAAATCACTTTATTTTGCCCTTCTTCCCACACACCATGAGCACATGCCCTTAGTCTTCCTAACATGATATAGTTATTAGCCTTTACATATACCTATTATGCATTCACTGTAAATAAATGTCCCTAACCTCTTATTATTGTAAAGCCTAGTTTACAAATAGTTGTTCAGGCTGATTCCAACTTTTGGGAACTCCCACATACCACTCACAAAGAATGCTTAACTTCCAATAGTTATGAGAAGAAATAATCATATTGGGCTATGCATAATAAATACTAGGACATGTTGGTGTCTCAGGTTTTCAAAGAGGATCCCAGGTGTCATTATCCCATCTATTTATGATAAATCCTTTTTTGTTGTCATTTGTAGTTTTCCCTAAAACAAGAATTCTAGGCAAAACTTTCTCTAAGGTAATTGTATTAGACGATGAACTAGAAGTAGGGCAAATAGCCAGTTTGGTGCAGTGCTTAAGACACCAGGCTAGAAACCAGGAAATTGTGAGTTCTAGTCTGCTTTAGGCATGAAAACCAACTGGTTGACCAGTCACTAACTCTTAGCCCAACTTTGTTTTGTGTGGAGAAAATAGGAGGAGGAAGGAATTATGTTCATCACGCTGAGTTATTTATAACAATAATCTTTAAAATATAGATAAAATAGAGTTTAAAAATCTTTTAAAAATAGAGAAGAAACAAATAGAAGAAGGAATGGAAAGATGGCTCCAAGCAGGGGTCAGGTATTTCAGTGGAAACACACACAACCAAGAGTTCTCTCAACCCATAGGAAAGCAAAACAAACATTTTCAGAATCAGAATTAAGTGAATGAATGAAATGAAGTCTGCCCTTGGCTTCCTATTGAAACTCTAACCCAGTTCCTTCTTCTGCCATCAAGCAACAATAAATACTTTCTTGTAATTTGCCTGCTATGCCGAGTTTCCTTTCCACGGGATTATGTCAGCCTTGTAGAGGGGGAGCAGGGATAGGTAAGAGTATTGGATTATATGGATCAAACAGTATAGGTTTGCTGACAAAGTAGAATTCACAGACATCTGCAGAAATACTGAGAAAAAGAAAATGCTTCCTCAGCAACCAGGGTCAAAATAGCTATTGGTCTGGCATATATTGCATACTTGCTATTACAGGAGGTAATATATAACAAAAGATATCCAGAATAACTAACAGTTGAATGTAAATGAGACAAAGGGTAAAACATTGTTCCATTTTACTGAAATTTTGGAAATGCTGACACCAACCTAGGTAAGCTGAAGGTTACTGCATAGTAGTAGGATTATTATACAATAGTATAATGTAGTAATGCTTAATAATGAGACTGGAGTAATTAGCATTTAGGGATAAAATTACCGGTTTATCAGAAAATTCTGTCATGAGAAATATAATCAATGTTATCTCGCTCTGTTTTTGATCTTTTATTCCCTAAGAATCCTTGGAGAGTTTGAGGGAGTAGACAAGCATTATTGACAGACTTATCTTGTTAACTGATCCTGGACTGTATAGCTAGTTATTATGTTTTAGCTTGGAGAAAACTTATAAGCATCATTGATTTGTACATGTAATATAATGGTTTCCCATACTAATTTAATAAAATGTATCTTGTTTTATTTCTGATTATGGCATTGTACGCAGAGATCATTTATAGCTGAAGCACAATGTTTATAGTATCACAGCTTGTACAATTGTAGCTGTTGGACTTCGTAATGTGAAGATACTATAGGTTATATTTCCCTATCTGGCTCATGGTGCCAGAAATAGACTGAGTGAAACTATGTTTAAGCAGGGATGGGCAAGTTTACCAACTCTGCATATGTCAGCTGCCTGTTAATTACTCCTCTCCCACGTAGGTCTTTCCTACCAAACCAACTTGGATAGAGTAAAATAAAAAGATGGCCTACTCATATACAGTATATAGTGTGTGTATATGTATGTATAGATAGATATTATGTGTGTATATAGTGTGTGTGTGTATACTGTATATAGTGTATAGAATGTGTGTGTGTGTGAGAGAGAGAGAGAGAAAGAGAGAGAGAGAGAGATTATGTGTATATATAATATGTGTACACACACACACACACACACAAACTGCCGGAAGAAAAAGCAGATATTCCAGATTTTCTCTTCCCCTGACACAAGTCACAGAAAAATTAATACGGGTTCTGGTAGCATGGAAGAAAGTTCATGAGAAATGGACAATTAAAGGATTTGACTATCTAGAATACCAGTCAACCTTGCTAGAGTTTAAGAGTTGTGGACAAATTATTTTTCATGGGATTTTTTTTTTTTGTTACAATATGCATCCATAGCATCATTAAAGAGTAATAGAATAAAAATTTTATTGAATTAGTCATTTGACTATATCAAAAGTATAAAATTAATACAAATATATAAGCAGATGCAGACAAAACCATAGGACATGTTCAGAATAAGTCATTACTCCTGCAGTGATCTAAATATTCCATCCTTTTGGAAACGGCCTTTGAAAAGTGATATGCAGATTCATTCCATGAAAA
Organism: Bungarus multicinctus; assembly: GCA_023653725.1. Lineage (NCBI taxonomy): Eukaryota > Metazoa > Chordata > Lepidosauria > Squamata > Elapidae > Bungarus > Bungarus multicinctus. Next base: position 9,234,689 of record CM042848.1, on the reverse strand, counting down.
AGGTAAGACAGTTTCTCTCCAGTACTCCCTTTTTAATTTTTAAATAAGAGTCTAAATAATCAGGTCTTTTGGCAGAGTACAGTTTGCAAGTCAAAAAGAATAGTTCAAGGTTTTCAATGGCTGGTGGTCCACAAATATCAAAGGAACTTCATGAAACTTTCCATATCTTACTATAGAGTCTAGTTGTTTGAAATTAGCTCTAGAAAGAATTCTGGAGATTTTGAGCCATATAAGTTGTTAAAATATTTTTTTCTGACTGGGAGCCCGATCTGTGTTGACTCAATTTTTTCTTACTAGCGGTTTTGTGGACGTGGCTTGGTGGCCATGGCAGGGGAGGTATACTGTAAAATCTCAACTCAGAGATGGTATTTGCTGGTTCTTCGTACTCCTCAAAATTTCTACCGCTTCTCTAGAACTGGTCAGAACCTGCTGAATACCACTTCTGGAGCCAACTACTTTGAAGACTTAACATATTTAACTGCCAAAATATCATCCTGGACAGATTCTTTGAAGGTTTTTGGGTGGGACCTTTAAATCTGTTTGGACTAGGAACTGGATGCAGAATCCATATTACGAGATGACATTTGAAAGTTGGGCAGCCCATTAAGGAATAGATAGACTTACAATGTCTTCATTTCCGTTATTTGTTAATATGTATCGTAAAGTATTCTCTTCATAACATTGTTCATCCTCTCTTTGTTCTTCCAATTTATTCCAGAGTTGTCCTATTCTATCAGATTATCCAAAAAGACTTTGCCAATTGTAAATACCATCATTCGCCACTTACACCTTTTTGAAAGACGAGCATCAATCGAGAAGGAAAACACCCTTCGGGGGAATGGGGATTTTTAAAGTCACCCTCCTTCTTTTCATCAGGAGGTGGCAGTCAAATAACATTTTTTGGTCTGATTCATCGGAATCTCCTTCCCCTGACCTCTGAGATACATTCTGAGCAAAGGAAAGGTGAAATAAAAATGGGCATCTGGAAAATTAAAGAACAAATATTGACCTCTTCATCATTTTTAAGGACTGATCTCAATGAAGGATATAGTTTCCTCTCCAGTCTGAATAGGGAGGCAGTAAAATCATTGCTGAAACAACATAGCCATGAAATGTTCCTCTCTCATCTTCTCTGCAAGAGATGGAGTTAGATGTCTTTACTTATCCACAGGATTAAATATGCAGAATTCAACTTGCACTTGGATACCCCAAAATATGATAGTAGGCCCCATACACAATTTGAACTAATCTGAGCAATCACTCATAATTGGATAAAACTCTTTGATCCTTGGATTTTAAGAGGGAACGGAAATTTCCAGTCCCTGATAATCATTAATCTAATTAATTAGATAAATTATTATCTAACCCTTTAAAAATAAATGACAATGGAATCCATGGAACACATTAAATTTCCTATTACAATCAATGATATATAAAAAGTTTACTTAGCATTATTTTTACTGCATTCAATGAGCTAATTCCCAAATAAGCAAATATAAAGTTATAATTTTTCAATGTGACTTTTAATTCTATATCTGTGTGTGTCCTCACAACTAGTAATAATACAATATCAAAAAATCCACTATGGGTTCATGTATCTCCTTCTGCACTAAGTTTGGATATGCCTCTCAATGCCTCTTCTAACATTATTACTAAACTGTAAATGTTTAATGTTGTAGAAGAATGAAAGGGGACAATCCATTTATTCTGTGATCATCTGTTGTACAATACAGATACAGAAAAAAATGTTTTTGATCAACAAAATCTGGGACACACAAGCTGTATAAATAAAACAGAAAACCTACTGTGAACAATAAAAAGAAATCTTAGGAACTCAAAAATGCCAGGAGATAAATAAATGTCAAGAAACAAACAAGGGGAAAAATTAAAATCATAAAAAAACCCTTAAAATAGTTGAAAACTGAAAGCATCACTCAAAATGATTATAGTGCTTAAGACAAACAAATGCAAACCCTAAAATGTAATTGAATCTCCATGTTTTTTAACAACCTGGGAAAGAAAGTCAGAGAAATATAGATTCAGTGGACCTGAATCTTTAACTTCTAGAACCTGATGTTTTTCTTTTATAAAAAAATATTATTGTTTCATCATAAAAAATAAAATAGAAAAAAAAATGAAACAAAACAAAAGCATACATTCAACACTAGCAACAACAGAAAAGAAAAAAATAATTTATTATCTCAAACACTTAAATAAGACTTTTGGATTATTTTTATGTTTATTGATTATTTAATGTTACATAATCAAGAAAGAGGAGGAAGAACTGTTGTGTGAATGTGTGCCACTTTCTGCCTCTTTAAGAATCTGGGTGGAGTTTTCTTAATTTAAAAACAAGATTGTTTAGTTTCTAAATCTTACAAAGTTCGGTATAAAAACAACTGACTGTATTGTTGCAGGAAATTACGAGACTCAGACCTTGGAATCCAGAAATAAGTTGGTTTTATTTGCGCAAACAGATTTTAGCCAGAGCTACTTCTGAACAAACTTCTTATAGAACAGCACATGCCTATATACTTCTTCAGAAGGGACAAAACACAGAAATATAACTTGTCAGTCATTCATTGGTTACTTGAAACACAGCCTTCCACTGCCCCTGTTGCTAGCCTAGAATAGCTTGTAGGATAACTCCCTAGCTTGTGGTTTTGTTACAAGCGAGACAAGGTTTCTTAGCAAATATGACTTTGTGACCAATGGATGATCCATGTGGTTTGGCCTTTCACACTTCCTTGTTCTTTCTCTTGCTAATACCACATATTTCACTATCTATAAAACTTGTATCATTATTTCTCTAAAATTAATATATTTTTATGTCCTGCCTTATTATGATGCAAGTGCATATATATATTACATATATATTTACATGCACACACATATACACATAGATACATACTGTATATATACGTATATATGGGACTGGCTAATGCTTTAGAGTCATCAAGTGTAACATCCTACCCAATTCAGGAAACCATTGACTATGGTTGACACATATTTCCTTTTTCAACTTTGATGGTGTCATCTTGATTAGGACATGTTGTACTGACTGAACTCAAAAATGAAAAGGATAATTTCTTTATCCTTTCCTGGATCAGCAGTCCCTACTCACAGTCACTCATGCCCTGGTCACTTCCTGTCTTGATTATTGCAACGCGCTCTACATGGGACTGCCCTTGAAGAACATCTGGAAGCCCCAGTTGGTGCAAAATGCAGCGGCCCGCATGGTTTTATGCAGACCCCGGTGTGCACATGTGTCACCTCTCCTGCAGGAGTTGCGTTGGTTGCTGATTTGCTTCCAGGTGCAATTCAAGGTGCTGGTTGTCACCTTTAAAACCATTCATGCTTGGGTCCGGGTTATCTGAGGAAACATCTCTTGCCAGTGACATCTACCCGACCCATTAGAGAGAGGAGGCAGGGAATGTTGTGAGTCCCACCACTGAGGGAGATACACCTGGTGGGACCCAGAAGAAGGGCCTTCTCCGTGATGGCTCCATCTCTTTGGAACATCATTCCCCCAGAGATTAGAATGGCCCCCTCATTAATACTATTCTGAAAGGTACTGAAGACCTGGTTTTGCCAGCGGGCCTGGGGAATCCAGAGAGGGATGGAGCCCATCAAATGGCTAGTGTGATCTGCTGTTGTCAGGTGGGGGATGGGAATTGGATTTTATTTTTTTGTTTTATTTTTTGTTTTCCCAGATTTTGTTCTATTGTACTTTACTAATTTGATTCTTTTTGTTAGTTTTTATTGTTTTTTTATTTTTTTGTTTTAAATATAGTTTTACATTGTGTAAGCCACCATGGGTGAATAGGCAGCAATATAAATTAAATAAATAAATAAATAATTTATGGTATCAAAAGTAAAGAAAAAAGTTTGTACTTCAGCCCTCATTATCACTATTCACCTTTTGCCAAGACACAATTATGTCCAGTGTTTCTTGGGTAGGAGAAGGAAATAGGAAACAGGAAGAAAGAAAAATGTTCAGTCTGTGATGATACAACTGGGCAATTCTGTCACTGAACACTAGACTTACTTTCCAGATAATATATTATCTATTCTGTGTAGAATGCCACTAGCATTTCCTGTTCTTGCTTGGTTCTTCTCAACTTTACAAACTGCTAAAATATTTTGTAATACATTTACGTATATATTACATAACTGATTGATACTTCCAGAGCCAATGTCTGAACAATTATTGTTTTAAATCTAATAAGCTTACACAATAAAAAACAATACTTAAAGGAGTTTAGAAATAAATAAAGGTGAAGGGGTAGAAAGCATTAGACATCAAGAGAATTGTGAAAGTTTCAAAACAGCTGAAATAACTTAAGACATAAGTTCTATTGAAATAAAGATAGCAGTGTAATTAGGGAGAAGGGTCACCATTTAATATTAAAATATACTAGACGTAGTGCCATGAATAACAGTAACAAAGAATAAATGAATGTCCAATAAGGACATGAGAAAAAAGTAGGAATTGTTGGTAGAAGATGGAGGAAAAGGCTTCAAATATTTTTCATTATAATTGTGAAATACTACAGTAGTTTCTTCCTTTAACCTGATCTCCTGAATATATGACATTTATCTGTGACTAGATATACAGTGATCATGTCTATGTATGATTACATATGTAGGTGAAAGGAAATGATTTATTGGGATTTATTTCAGAAAAACATCCACTTAGATTCATCTAAAAATGGCCATTATTTTACATAGCTAACTTAACCACGTGGGAGCCATCATGGAGATCATAGAATCCAATGAATTGAACTTAAGTCATTCTGGCCATTATAGAGTTCTGGAGAGTTCTGTTGTTCTCACTAATATTTAATTATTTCAGATGTTTCAGGAAGTGAGAGAGCTAGATAAAGGCAGCATTTGGTTACTGAACAATGCAACGGAAAGTGTTGCTGAGGAAAAGAAAGGCTCCATTTTACACAACAGGTCTTGGGTATGCTGCCCTGCACTGACATATTGGGATTATTGGAGCTTTGTCTCTGTTTAGAAAGACCAACTGGGTCTAAGTAACTTTATCACTGAGAGACTTTTATGATCAAATTACTCCTGAAGATCTTAACAAAACATTCAAATTTATTTTCAAAGCTAGACCAAACAATGTAGTGGTCAGATTACATTGAATTTACATTGGCCAGACTACATTGAAAAGTATGTTATGAAATCTGAAACAAAGGTTGAAGAGTTCCTTGTTTCGAGAACTGGGAATTTTGAAGTAGGAAAGAAGAGAGACCTTAACAAGGGGTGGATTCCTCTTACCTCTTTTATTGTGCCACGCCTCTCAATATATACACATCCAGGAGTATCTCTTCCTTTAATTTCTCTTCCTACGTGATGGATCATTAAAGACTGACGAAACTGGATTGATTTACTATTAGCTGAAGCTGTTTTCATAATAAATTCAGCTCCCATCTGGGTTTTCCTTCTCATTTGCCAGGAGATCTGATTGAACACGCTATTGTAAATTGGACCTACTCTTTTCCAGTTGCTGGTATGTTCTTGAACATTTTTTTCCCTCTCAAGTAGCTTTAACAATCTGATTTTCAATAACATTCTTGGTCCTGGTCTTTTATTAGTTTTATAAAATAGTTGGGTTTTCTTTATATAGTTTCAGCAAAATAATTGTAATTGGCAACATGGGAGGGAACCAAGCCAAGTGCCAGATTCAGCTAATATAAGCACAGTGCAGCTGTTTAATACAAATGTATTCAATATCTTCTGTGAGATCTCTCTGGGAAATATAAACTTTTATCAGTGCCCTTTCAGCCTGAGCATGAAGAATATGCTTATCCTAGAGAAAGTATTACTTTCTCCTTGATTTCTTTAAAAACCTGCCATCTAGTTCTGGAGAAAAGTAATCTGGGTGAAGTAAGAACAAAGTATGTTTTTGAATGATAAGTGAAATTTTGTCTTATACCCATATTGCTTCCTAAAGGGGAAATGGATGCATTTCATGTTTGGTATTTCTAATGTAGAAAGCTGGGTGGATACTATTTACAAAGGACATTTTCTTCTTTGGCATTGATTATGAAATCCCACAGAATATTCTCAATCATGAATCAAAGAAATATCATGGCATGTGATAGACAAGTGAAAAAACCCAAATTACAGTCTCTTTAAGCTAAGTTCAAAGTTAGTTCAAACTGAGGCATCACAATTTGTATTTTTCCTCATGCGATTCTATAAAAAGTTTAACACTATTTGATGAAATTATCATGGCACAGTTTACTTTGGAATAATCTAATTTCTGGGGAATAGTTGTGTTGGCAAACCATAACATTACATTCTCTGCTGCAACATTCTGATGACCTCCAGTTATACTGCAACTTCTTTTAGAAGGCTAAACTGCTGACAGCCATGCCTTAAGAAATCTGCTTCTTAACAACCACTTCCTTTTTTTTTTAAGAGAAAAAGACACTAGCGCTAAATAATGTTTCAGGAGGATGTGTTGATCTGGGATCTAATGGAAACAGCAGATACAGGAACACACTTTCCTTTAAAAGATAAATATGAGATATGATACAAAGGAAGATACAGTATATACAGATATAGGAGGCAATAGCGTCAACAGTAGTTTTCTGCTGGCCTGTTGGTTAAAGTTTTGTTAATATTATATGACATCAACATTTATATAGATGAGTGTCTGTAAATATCCAAAGCTTCTCATGTTCTCCTTTTGTGGCTGTTCTATCCCTGTGTAAGCCATCTTCACCATAATAGTACTGCTCCTCTGCTCTATGCAAGACAGTTAATTTTGTAAAATTGTCCCCATTTGACATCTAGCATGCGGCACATAAAATGATAATTGGGAGATTGCTTGTGGGTCCATCAAGATTTTTCTCAAAGGTGAAGTATGAGGTGTCACCACTTCTCTCCCATTAAGTTTCTTACTGTTTTCTTATTGAAATGGACATACTCAGGTTAGTTTTTATTGCTGTAAATCAGAAAAGGCATATTGGTGGAAGATCTCTCATGGTATAGCATCGATGCTTATTCATTTATTTTTTCTTAAATTACACTATATTCCTTTGGATAACTCAAGACAGCAGGTGTCAAGGAGGTTCAAAAGCTACTGTGATCCTTAAACCAGATTACAGAAAAGACAGCTCTTTGTTAATATCAATAATCATTGATAAACAAGCCCGCTCGTCTTCAGGATAGAAAGGTGTGTTTTTTCTGCTAAAGAGAATGAACAGAGTATTTCCTCCTCTTCTAGTGTATGTTGTGAAAAATGACCCTGTATGATGTGCTTCAGATCTTACATGAATGTAGATCCTCTGTTAATAATAGCAGCTTAATTGTTTTTAGGCTTCAATGCAGGCCTGAAAAGATGGTGCTGCTGGTGCTGCCACTTGAACGCATTAAAATTAATGCTGTTTTTCTAACTTCTACAGAAATTAACCTTTTAATTTACATTACTACCTACATCACTTCCCAAAATCTTTCCTGAGGACTATTGCCCTCCCTCCTCCAAGTGTGTTAATTTATGCCCTAGTAGGTGAAATAAAAAAATGATCAAGCTCTCTGTTGTTAAAAAGTATTATGTATTTTCTTTATATCTCCTCTTGGGATTTCAGAGATGCTTTGTAAATAATTGACATGCTCCTTTAAAGAAGGAGGAAAGGGTCAAATTATGGAAAGTATTCATTAAAAACTCAATCACAAAATATCAAAAGGCCACTACAGTGTTTGGTTCTATTTTCTTGAAGTTCAGGTTATCTGTCAAAATCCAAATGAGTTATAATCAAGAGGTGATGTCTGGCAACATCCTGCTATGATAGATGATTCAGAAAAATAATTTGGTTTTCAGCTACATGAAGACTATTACTATAAGTAGATTGCAGAACTGGAGATAATGTTGATCTGTCATATTCAGCAACAAATATCACCAAAGGAGTTTGAAATAATCCATCAGAGCAAATCTATCATGTGAAAAGTTGTATCAGTTAAAGCTGTGTTATTATTTGAGGCAGAGGAATCTTGCTCTAAATTGAATTTAATTATTTTCCTTAAAGAACATGTCAGAAAATATTATGTGTTAAGAGACACATCGAATCATAATATCTATTTAATGGCATAAACTTTTCCTAAGTAAGAATTTCTATCCCAGAAGACTAAAGAGAGGTACAATGCAAAGCAAATTATTTCAAGAGGTAAGCTGATTTATCTCAGCCTTTAGCAATATTTTATTTGCCCCATCCAGTATAGCAGTAATGATAAATGCAAATTATGGAAATTTGAATTCAACAGGTTCCTTGCTGTCGATTATTTTGGTGTGGCTATTCATGATTTTGAGTGGCTCCTGCTCTGTTAGAACTAGGAAGATTAAGAAAAGTCTCTTCATAGCACAATATCTGTGGTGACAAGATAATGGAGAGTGATGATACTTTATCACCACCATCATGTCTTCTTTTGATAGAAACACAAGACTTCTCCGATAGTCTTTATTCTATCATTTCATTAACAAAAGCCCAGTCTTGACTCAGATCTACCAACTTATGATGTCAGTGGTTTTTTTCTCTCATGCTGGTGCCAGAAGCAAGTCAGATGGATTCCTCAGAAAAAGACAGGGATAGGAATATGATCAATTTGAGAATGCACAGAAGCAAGACACAAGTAGACTAGTGTAAAGGAGATGATTGTAGAAGAGTGATTCTATTTTGCATTCTGACTAAATGATTCTAACATAAAAGGATCTGTAACTTGAGTTCACACACCCAAGTTAATCAGGACAGGAAAATTGATCAAGATAGAGCAAATAATCAAGGTCTAAGGTAAAAATCAAACATAATCCCAAAATGGCGTTCATAAATCAAATATTCAGCAGCCTCTTCTCTGCATACATGAAAATATTTATTTTAAGGGATACTTAAATGAAGTGTCTACCTAGACCAACACAAAGACATTGATTCTAACCTTACAAAAGTTTGAGAATAATGAAATAATCTATGTTTCTAGCATATTCTTACCTGTAGTTAATGCCAGTCCAAGAGATCCTGGAAAGTATAAATGCCAGGATAATTGAATATTGGGCATCACTGTACTCAGTGTAAACATTCAGTGTTTTTTATTTGACTACTTTCCTGTCTGCCCAAAATGCACCCGTTTTTAATTGTTTTTTCACTAAAAACATATCAAGAGATAACAAAGCAATCCTGACAAATACAATATATAAAGCTAGAATCCAAACTGTTGCAGACTACTTTACCTAGTAATTAAAAAGAAAAGGTGTAACTCTGCATTCTACAAAGTTGCATAACTGAAATGAAAAACAATTGATACACAGTTATGTGCTCTAAATATGGAGTACTGAAAAAAAAGAAATAGATTTTTCCATTGGAGATCTAAAACTCTGAAGCTCTATAGAAAAAACAAAACTGAGGATTAACCACAAAATGTCAATTTTGAATACCCAAAAGATTGCATATATTATTATTAAACTGTCCCTTCTATTTATACCAAAGGGGATTTTTCTTTTCCCTTTAAATGAAATCTACCCTACACAAATCTTCTATGGTCTTCAAGAAAAGGAAGAGTAGAAGGCATTGCTTCAGTTTCTAAAACTATCAAACTTTTTAAAAATGTGTCAATGATTCATTTAACCAATACCAGATAGTTTGAAAATCAAAACTTCCACATTATACTGTAGTCATTAAGATGGAGCAAGAATGGATTTGGAAATAAAGGGTTGGTCAAATTACCTCTATAATGAATATAATCAGTAATAAATACAAGTATCTCTTGTCCGTAGAACAATGTTCAATTTCTCCCACAAACTTTTCCTTGGAACAGGATCAAAGGCAGATTTCAAATCCAGAAAGGCTACATATAGGCCTTTACCAGATGCTAACATATTGCTCAACTAGTTGACTCAGTACAGTATTGTAATGTGGCTCTATCTTTATTTTATTTATTTATTTATTTCATTTGTCAATTGCTTACAAGATAATAGGTATAAGTAAAACATAGTTATGAATACATGGATACATATAAGAAAAATAAAATATAAAAGAAACAATAGGACAGGGACGGTAGGCACGTTGGTGCGTTTATGCATGCCCCCTACAGATCTCTTAGGAAAGGGGTGAGGTCAATAGTAGACCATCTAAGGTTAAAGTTTTTGGGGTTTGGGGAAGAAACCACAGAGTCAGGTAGAGTATTCCAGACATTGACCACTCTGTTGCTGAAGTCGTATTTCCTGCAATCAAGTTTGGTGTGATTAACCTTGAGTTTGTATCTATTGTGTGCTCTTGTGTTGTTATGGTTGAAGCTGAAGTATTCATTGACAGGTAGGACATTGCAATGTATGATTTTATATGCTATACTTAGATTGGACCGAATGCGGCGTAGTTCAAGGTTTTCTAGGTCTAAAATTTCGAGTCTGGTGGCATGAGTAGAGTAGAGGAGTGAAGAACTCTTCTTGTAAAATATTTCTGGACTTTCTCAACTGTGTTAATATCAGGTACATAATGTGGGTTCCAGACTGATGAGCTGTATTCAAGTATTGGTCTAGCAAATGTTTTGTATGCTCTAGTTATTAGTGTAATATTACCAGAGAAAAAGCTATGTAAGATTAGGTTAACAGCTCTTAGCGCCTTTTTGGCTATGTAGTTACAGTGGGCTCTAGCACTTAGGTCATTTGAGATGAGTACACCAAGATCCTTTACAGAGTTTGGGTCATCAACAAGGTCTTGACTATTCAGCCTGTATTTCCTGAAGGTTACCTATAATCTAGCACCTGGTAAGCACTTCTCCAAATTATAGTTTCCTACTCAAATAGCTGGCAATTATTGAAAGCAAGCTAATAGTCCTATAATTGTCAGAGCTGATTTCCTCACCTTAGTTATAGGTAATAACAGCTTGAAACTAAAATATAGGTAAATAGGTTGTTCTATTAATTGGTATGTTGATTTGAGGCTGCCAGAATAAACATATATAGCAACCTACATGCTTTTAGTTTCTGTAGAATTACATGATCAGGCCCAAGAACTTTCTTAGGATTCAGCAAAATGGACTAAGTTCCTATCTCAGAATGAGCTATTGGAGCTGAGGCTGGAAAGTCAATGTATGTTTAAAATCAAGAGCCCTGTAGATAGCAACAGCCTGTTCTATTTTTCAATGAAATAGATTTTTCATTAGAGCAATGTTTCTCAACTTTGACTGCTTTAAGATATGTGGACTTCAACTCCCAGTTTTCCCTAGTCAGCATGCTATCTGGGGAATTCTGGGAGGTGAAATCCACACATTTTAAATTTGCCAGATTTAAAATGTGTGAGAAGTGCTGCATTAAAGAACAGGGGGAAATCCATTAAACCTCAGAATGGCTCGATAACACTGCTCAAAGAGGAGGAAATCAAATATCTCTGTTGGTCCAGCAAGACAACCCTTTTCCTTCCATTTCTAACCATTACAGATTTAAATATTTTATTTTGATATCAGTACTGGTGAGCTAGGCTAGATTATGCCTGCAGTGATTATAAAGCAGTCTGTGCTCTTTCTGGCCTAGTGGAGTCTTCAATCAAGCCAGGTTTGAGAAGATTTGTTTTTTTAAGTAAATTCTTCCATCTGCATTCCAAACATCCTGCAATGCAGCTATGAAATATGCATTGACATATCCATGTAAAGCAGATCTAATATTGTTAGCTTCTTTTGCTGCTGCTTTGAGAATTACAATCTGAGGAGAAACAAACAAAAACTATGTTTGGTCTGCATAGCTTCAGACTGCTGTACTTTATTATATCTTAAGTGGAATAGATAGCACCACCACTAGATGGACTTGCAACTGGCTGGCAAACCATCCTCAATGAGTAGTCCTTAATGGGTCTAAGTTTACATGGAGGGAAGTAAGTAGTGGAGTACCACAAGGTTCCGCCTTAGGCCCAGTACTCTTCAATATCTTCATTAACGACTTAGATGAGGGAATAGAAGGGGAACTTACCAAATTTGCAGATGATACTAAGCTGACAGGAATAGCTAACACCCAAGAAGACAGGCTCAAGATCCAGATGGATCTTGACAGACTAGAACCCTGGACCGTATCTAACAAAATGAAATTTAATGTAGAGAAAAGTAAAGTCCTACACTTAGGCAAGAAAAACCAAAAGTACACATATAGACTGGGTGAAACCAGGCTCAATAGCAGTAACTGTGAGAGGGATCTTGGAGTCTTAATGGACAACCAGCTAAATATGAGCCAGCAGTGTGCAGCCAAAAAAGCTAACGCAATCCTAAGTTGTATTAACAGAGGGATATAGTCAAGATCAAGGGAAGTACTAATACCACTCTATAAAGCCTTAGTACTAGAGTACTACATCCAGTTTTGGTCACCACATTATAAAAAAGAGGCTCTAGAAAAAGTACGGAGAAGAGCAACCAGGATGATTAGGGGACTGGAGGCTAAAACATATGAAGAACAGTTACAGGAACTGAGCTTGGCTAGTCTAGTAAAGAGAAGGACCAGGGGACACATGATAGAGAACTTCCAATATCTGAGAGGCTGCCACAGGGAGGAAGGGGTCAAGCTATTTTCTAAAGTGCCTGTAGGCCAGACAAGGAATAATGGATGGAAACTGAACAAGGAGAGATTTAACCTAGAAATAAGGAGAAACTTTCTGACAGTGATAACAATCAACCAATGGAACACCTTGCACTCAGAAGTTGTGGGAGCACCATCACTTGAGACTTTCAAGAAGAGATTGGACTGCCATTTGTCAGAAATGGTGTAGGGTCTCCCGCTTGGGCGGGGGGTTGGACTAGATGACCTACAAGATCCCTTCCAACTCTGATTATCTGTTAATCTATAAATAGGAGGATTCTGAGGATTAGGAGATAGCAACAGTCAGCTAAACAGGCTGAGTATGAAAGACAAATGATCACTTTCTGTTTAAAAGTTTAGTGAAAAGCTGCCAATTGCAAAACAGGAAACAAGAAAATCTCTAGCAGAGGCTAGAACATAGCTTACTATACAGGAAACCTCATCTAAAATAAATTTGTATTTTCCAGATAACCAAAATAAGGATTCATTGAGAACAATAAAACAGTGGAATGGATTGTTTTCTGTCTCCTGGATTTGTAGTTGTGCAGATCCAGATAGATAAATTCCACAAAACATCCATAACAAAGTACATTTATTGGTTCATCAGGTATCCTCATAACTCACATTTGTGATGAAGTTCTTCTTTAATGACCAATCCTTTGTATATCAGCCTTGCAGGTAAAAGATGGTTATCTCCTAACCCATCTCGTAACGATAGAGAGAAGCCGCTATGAGTTCAGGCAAGAATGAGGGAAACACCCCCAATCCATCGAGGGTCAATTTAGTGACCAATCAGGATTACAGATGTGGCCACGTGACATGAACTACATTTCCTAGGATACCTTTAACTACATTTCCCATGTTGCATTCCCTTAAGGGGACAGTTCACAATTCCTAAGTAACTATCCAATTCCCATAGATTGACTGGGAAAAGTTGTGGGTATTCCATCACTGGAAGGTTTTTTTTTTTTAAAAAAAGGCTGAACAGTCATTAATTTCTCTGAAATGGTATATGGTTACCTGCTTGAGCAGGGCGTTGAACTACAAGACCTTCAAGGTAACTTCCAACTCTCTTATTCTGTTAAATTCTGCTAAGGATTCTGTCAGTGAGTCGTAGATTGAAGCAATCTGTCATCCAAATCAGGCCAATATTGGAAAAAACAATAATGTTGAGATTTTTAGAAGACCTAACTTAATTGGGAAAAACAAGCAAACAAGAGAACAAACAAAGCTTTTCATATTCATGTGTAGACGAAGCATTAGAAAAGAAAAGATCACAATCATGGCCTATTCGAAATCATGGCTGGCTGGGGAATTCTGGGAATTGAAGTCCACAAGTCTTGAAGTTGCTAAGGTTGGACACCCCTATTTTACTGCCTCCCAATATTTGCTTATCAAATGAGGGACAACATAAACTAATCAGCCAAAGACTATCCATCTCTAGTTAGTTAAACCCCTCATGTCACAATGGAAGACATATCATGAGGTGACGGGCAGGAAAAATTAAATTTTAACATAATCCACAGTGAATATATAGGTGGAATTACTTTCAGGAAGTCTCTGGAACAGCGCTTGTGCTGAAGTAAGATAATATCTTAGCTATCTAGGAGCTGAGTCACTTCTGCCTCAAGTGACTGGGAAAATGATGAAATGTTATACCGCTGGCCTTTTTTAAAAAAGAAAAAGAATAATATATTTGAAAAATGTCTCTGCCAAGTTTTGAATCACTAATCTTTTATTTATAAAGCAAATTCTATAGTCATTATTATATTAGTGTACTAGTGGTAAGAAAATAGCTCTGAAAAAAGAGTAGCGATCAACAGGTTAGTAAGGAAGGAAATTTTATTTTAAAGTTGGTTTGTTGTGCCTTCATATACCAGATACCAGATAATGAGAGTTGGAGAGTTTTATACCGTATCTGCATTTTAGAATAGAATAGAATAGAATACTTGATTGGCCAAGTGTGATTGGACACGCAAGGAATTTATCTTGGTGTAAATATTCTCAGTATACATAAAGAAGGAACATTCGTTAAGAATCAAGAATCATAATGTTCAACACTTAATGATAGTCCTAGGGTACAATCAACATCAAATCATACTAGGAAACAGACGATACAAGCAACAAAGTTACAGTCACAAGTGGGAGGGGATGGGTGATAAGGAGTGATGAGAAGATTAACAGTAATAGTAGTGTACACTTTGTAAATAGTTGAACAGTGTTGAGGGAATTATTTGTTTAGCAGAGTGATGGCTTTCGGGAAAAAACTGTTCTTGTGTCTAGTTGTTCTGGTGTGCAGTGCTCTATAGCATCGTTTTGAGGAAAGGAGTTGAAACAGTTTATGTCCAGGATGTGAGGGGTCTGTAAATATTTTCACAGCCCTCTTTTTGACTCCTGCAGTATACAGATCCTCGATTTAAGGCAGGTGGGTGGTAATTGTTTTTTCTGCAGACCTAATTATCCTCTGACGTCTGTGTCTGTCCTATTGGGTTGCAGAACCAAACCAGACAGTTATAAAGGTGCAGATGATAGACTCAATAATTCCTCTGTAGAACTGGATCAGCAGCTTCTTGGGCACTTTGAGCTTTCTGAGTTGGCGCAGAAAGAATATTCTTTGTTGTGCTTTTTTGATAACGTTTTTGATGTTAGGTGTCCATTTTAGGTCATGTGATATAGTAGAACCTAGAAATTTGAAGGTCTCTACTGTTGATACTGTGTTGTCTAGTATTGTAAGAGGTGGCAGTATGGGAGGATTTCTTCTAAAGTCTACCACCATTTCTACGGTTTTGAGTGTGTTCAGTTCCAGATTGTTCTGGTTACACCATGAGGCAAGTTGTATAACCTCCTGTCTGTATGCAGATTCATTGTTGTCTCGAATGAGACCAATGATTGTTGTGTCATTAGTAAACTTTAGTATTTTAACAGATGGATCGTTTGAGATGCAGTCATTGGTATAGAGGGAGAAGAGAAATGGAGACACAGCCTTGGGGGGGCCCTGTGCTGATTGTACAGATATCGGATGTGATTTCGCCTAACTTCACCTGCTGCTTCCTGTCTATTAGGAAGCTTATGATCCACTTACAAGTGTGTTACAAGTTTTGATGCTTAAACTTGCTGTATATAAATTCAATTTAAAATGTGTATGTTTGTGTGCCTGAAAATGTGTATACACAACTTTAGGTTGCAGGAAGACCTACTCACAGGAAGGAAAGTGATTGGCAGGTGCCAAGGGACCTGTCTAATATAGAACCTGTTATAGAGTCAAGCCAGGACAGAATTAGCTTAAAGATGAAATATGGATACGCCTTTGGTTGGATTCATATATTGTGCCAATGGTTAAATTATGCTTTAATCCTGCTTTATTGAACAAGCTATAGTTTGTTCATAAATTATTGCTAAGCCATGGATCATAGTGTAGATGATCCACGTAGATGATCCAACAAGACATCAGATTCATACAATGTGACACTAAAACCATGAAAATTATCTTAGGATTTAGCATTTTATATGGATTAATCTGTTTCATGTAGTTTGATATGGTGCTTAAGACATGTGGCTAGAAAAGAAGATGGTGAGTTCCAGATCTACCTTAGGCATGAAGTCAGCTTGTTGACTTTAAGACAGTCATTTTCCCACACCCCAAGGAAGCAAGCAATGGTAAGCCATTTCTGAAATCTTGCAAAGAAAAGTGCAGGGACTTGTCCAGGCAGTCTCCAGGAGTCAAAAAATGTCAAATTTTGTAACAAAAAGTAACCAACCCCCCCACCCCACCCTCCACCACCACCACCATTATTACATATAAAATGCACTACTTTTTAAATGATGAAATTTGGAATAAAAATTCAAAACTATGAAATGGGTGAAATCTACAATAGATGTTTGGTTCTGTGTAGTTTATTCAAAAGTGAATTATAATTGAGTTTGTTAGCCATTTCTAGATAATTAAATAGGGCACAATTAACATGGAAGCTGACCTCACAAAAGGTAGGTGAGGATCATCTATGGCTAGTGTTTAGATCAGGGCTATCAAACATGCTGGCCACTGCCCACCCCCACTTTAGTGAAGGGGGAGGATGTGACAATGTGAGTTTGACATCCCCGGTTTAGATTATAAAGAAATATCAGGACTAATAATTAGATCAAGAAAATGAAAGCCATCTATTCTTTTTTTTTTGCTGCTCCACATCCAAGAAATTATGTGGCTTCAAACTCCATTGGTCTGTACTAATTATGTATAAATGGCAGTTTTATGTAGTCTTATTTTGTTGAGTACAGATGTTTTTTTAAACAGTGAAAACAAAGTTTGTTTAAACCTTAAAACCTGAACCCTTAAAAATGCCTCCAAGATGGATAATAATTGTTCTGATACATTTCGCTGCTCCTTTGTCATCACCAATAATTTGAATTTATTATTATGACAACTTAATGACAGCCTGAGGACAATTGATGAAAAGCAAGGCTCAGGAATCAACATATAATTTATAAAGGAAACTCTTTAAAGGAAACATTGCTACTTTTTGCAGAAAGTAGCAGTGCTCTTAACATTTGATATTTCTAGATACTACATATTTAATCTCTTTGAATTATCTCATTCTGTAAAAGCATGGGGGATAGTTAATGGCTCCCTGTATTTTCATCTCAAAATTTCTTTTGCATTAAAACTGGGGCCTTCCAGAGGACTGTAGAAGGGCAAATCCCATACTTCCTAACTCACAGTTTCCCTCACCAGTGGTTTCTGTAAATATGAAATGAATATACCTGAAGAACTTTATTTCATCAACTGCAGTTTAAAGTGTTCTGAGTTATAAAAATAAATACAGTTATAATTTGCAAGTGGAGTGGAAAAGTAGTAAATACATAAGAGTTTGTGTAGAGTGCTGACTAAACACACAAAGTAATAACTCCACTGAATAAGGCTACAATTGAACAGCAAATCAATAAAAACTGTCAAAAGACAGTTGAAAGGCTCTGAATAGAACTCTGTTTTTCTGGTCAAAATCAAGAAATCAAGTTTCAACAAAAGATTTCTGATTTGTTTTCTAATTTAAATATTCCTAAAAAAACCTGAAAGTGATTGATTTAGAACAGGGTTACAAATAAAACAAGCTATTTTTTTTTAAAGATTAGCCCAATTATAATCTTAATTTCTTAGCAAGAAGCCTAAAGAGTTTATATTATACATCATTTTTTTATATTATACATCACCGGAGCTTCGTACTGACGCGGACCTGAGGGCCTTCAGGCGCGCGTTGAAGACCTGGCTCTTTGAGCAGGCCGGCCTGGGCTGAGATAATGGTTTTAATTTTGGTCTCCATGGTATTTAAATTTTAAATCGGGGTTTTAAGGTGGGGGGGTGGGACCTGTTTAGTTTTATTTATCAGCCAAATTGGTTTAATACTTTTTTAATTTTTGTATATTTGTGGGTTTTTAGATAGGCTGTACACCGCCCCGAGTCCCCTGGGAGAAGGGCGGTATATAAATTTGATTAATAATAATAATAATAATAATCATTTTCCCATGAAGGGACTTGTCTTCATAGCATACTGTTGCACAGTTAGTGCTGCAACCTGTCCTCATTAGTGTTAATTAGGCACAATGATGGTTGGAGAATCCTAGAAGATACTGTAAATTGCTAATGACAAATGGCTTGCTTTTAATAAGGAACTTTAAATGTTCTTACATCCAGGCAACGTTATTGTAATGAGCTATGCTTTAGAGTCTTTAAAGTTCAAAAAGTTTCTCTAGTATAAAATGTACTCACTTGGTTGCCTGAGGAAGATGCAGACCAATATTTATTTACTCACCATATCTGTTAAGAATGTTTGACATCTGTTCTGTGCCAATAAGAACATAAGATTTTGTGTCATTGTTGATTGCCAATTCACTTTCATTCCTAACGGTTACATTTAACCCACATTTCCCAAACCTGAAGCTCCTTTGGAGGTATATACAGGTGGTCCTTGATATGCTAGCATATGTTTAATGATGGTCTGGAATTTGATGGCCACAGAATGGATGCTTTATGGCCTGTAAAGAACTTCCGGTTGTCGGGAAATGTTGAAAATACCACCTCCATGTTATATGATAATAATCTAGGTACTTGGCAACCTGTTTGCACTTATGATTGGTTGCCAAGCTCCCTGCAACCATGTGATTGCCTTTTGTAAACTTTGCTGGCTTTTCCAGATAGTCAGAGGAGAAGCTGTCAGGGAAAGTTGCAAACTGCTCCCACTGCCACAGAGCTATGATTCCCTCCTGGAGGATGGTACTGGGAGGGAATCTCAGTTTTTGAATTAACCCTCCCCCAGGCAGTTCTTTGAGAGCAAACAGACTGCCTGCCAAAGGGAGAGGAATGCCTCTGGACAGCTGCAGAAATGGAGGTTAGACCCTGAAGATCTGAGGTCAATTCCTCCAGCCCTTTGGAGGAAATCCCTTACTTATATTTTATTTATTTGATTTGATTTGATTTGATTTGATTTGATTTGATTTGTCAATCACTTACAAGATAATAGGTATAAGTATAAACATAGTTATGAATACATGAAATTGATACATATAAGAAAAATAAACAATAGTACAGGGATGGTAGGCATGTTGGTGTGCTTATGCATGCCCCCTACAGGCCTCTTAGGAAGGGGGTGAGGTCAATAGTAGACAGTCTAAGGTTAAAGTTTTTGGGGTTTGGGGAAGAAACCACAGAGTCAGGTAGAGTATTCCAGACATTGACCACTGTTGCTGAAGTCGTATTTCCTGCAATCAAGTTTGGTACGGTTTACCTTGAGTTTGTATCTATTGTGTGCTCTTGTATTGTTATGGTTGAAGCTGAAGTATTCATTGACAGGTAGGACATTGCAATGTATGATTTTATATATTATGTTTAGATCGGACCGAAGGCGGTGTAGTTCTAGGTTTTCTAGATCTAGAATTTCAAGTCTGGTGGCATAAGGTATTCTGCCACGAGTAGAGGAGTGGAGAACTCTTCTTGTGAAATATTTCTGGACTTTCTCAACTGTGTTAATATCAGATACATAATGTGGGTTCCAGACTGATGAGCTGTATTCGAGTATTGGTCTAGCAAATGTTTTGTATGCTCTTAGAGGGTAGCTGTATTCAGCAGGCAACTCTTTCACTCTATCTGCTTAATGACCAGGGAGAGGCTGAATGACTGCAACCCAAAATGCTGGGATTGTGGTTGTTGAACAAACCAGTCATGTGGATGCCTCACTTAACAACCACTTCACTCAAGGACTGAGATTCTAGTCCTAATTGTGGTTGTAAGTTAAAGGCTACCTACATTGCATCTCCTAGAATTCACCAGTCAGCACAAATAATGCTGATAATTTTGAGATTTTCAGTTCCTACATCTTGAAAAACACCCAGATTAGGAGAATTTACAATTTTGATCAAAATATAATGCTGGTCAAAAAACAATTTCTGTAAAAAAAAACCCACCCCTTTTTCTACACGACCTCACTTAGTCGTGTGCTTGTAAAATATACCCAAGATGTATAAAAATGATGATAAACACTTGTGACACTTGTGTAGTGACCCTGTCCCTTGAAAGTTCTGCATCGTTTCCAATGAATCTGGTTATGTTTATTCCAGATGTCTTTCATTATGACAAATGAGCTGTGGTGGTGCAGTGGTTAGAATACAGTACTGCAGACTACTTTTGTTGACTGCCGGCTGCCTGCAATTTGGCAGTTCAAATCTCACCAGGCTCAAAGTTGACTCAGCCTTCCATCCTCCCAAGGTTGATAAAGTGAGGACCCAGATTGTTGGGGGCAATATGTTGACTCTGTACTTAGAGAGGACTGTAGAGCACTGTAAATCAGTATATAAGTCTAAATACTATTGCTATTAATATTTCTTTATGGTATTTAACTGTTATTAGTTTAAGCTGATTTGTTCTTATGTGCAGGTCTTCATTTTCTGAAGAGTATTATTTAAAATAGTTGTGCAGAACACTGCATAGTCAGATTTTTGTTTCCCTATTTGAAATATTCAGTTAACTGGGATGGAATAAACAGGACTATCATTTGCTTGAATGGTTTTATACTTACTGCATTTACAATAACAGCTTCACAACTCCCAAAACTTCATGGAATGACCTGGTTCCTAGGGTTTTGTCTGATTTCACTTTAATAGGTGTGGGGTTTTCCTGGGGTTTTGTGTGATTTTATTTTAATAGGTATATTTTATAAACCACAGATATTTGTAAAGCATGGTTTATGGTCAGACAAAAACACCAAAATTATCCCCCCAAGCCCAAGAAAAGGAACCCACAGAAAATCCTAATCCCATCCACATGTCTAAAATGGCCCTACACATTCACATTGCACTGTTATCTAGTCCAGCTTTCAACCCTTATTCTTCAACCTAATAAGTTCAGCTTTTCACATTTGAAAGGCTGGCTGCCCAGTTGTGATCTGATCAATTAAACAAACAGTAAGTTACTGTTAATATGAGATCCAGTCAGTAAAAATCTCTACCCTAGTTTCTATATGTATTGGGGAATTGTTTAGCAGACTAATCCTGGCAAAAATCTAAAAAAAAGGATTATCATAATGACACACTTGCTGTTAAGTGGTCCGTTACATGTTATGATCTGACCTGGCCTTTTCTTTAAGCCTTAAGGAAACTAATTACTAATAAAAACAGCTTCTTTTTTGAATTTATGAGAAGTTGAAACTAGTTTTGTTGGCTAGATTCAGATAAGTAAAATGAAATATTGGTTAAAATACTACAGCAAGAGGAGTAAGATTATTAAAAAAAATTACTGCTCAAGGTAAAAAGTTAACTTGAGGTAAGATGGGTGGCAAATAAATAAATAAATAAATAAATAAATAAATAAATAAATATTTGCACCCATTTAAACTTGGACTGACCTTTTAGTTTTCAATCTAAAATGAATGGTTTGTTGAAGAGTTTTCATACAGGATTGTTAACTGCTTAATTATGATTTCTCTAAATTGTATTATTGTCCTAAGTCTTTCTTTCTGCCTTCATAACATTTTACATTTACTTGCTAAAAGTATCTGCTTTTATAAATTCTAAGTGATTTATATAATTTACTTCTTTGTCAATGTTTGTGTCTGTTTTAAATCAAACAGCTTTCTGGAATAATATCTTTCCTATAAAAAAGTCTCAGAAGAAATATTAAGCTTTCTGCCTGCAAGAATTATTTTTCCCTCCAATTTGATTGACAAAGAATGGCAGAATCTGGAAATGAAGCAGGCTTGTTCTTCTGATATAGGGTACCTGACAGGGCAGCATGGTCATTGACAATTTGCAATTGGGCTGGGAATTAGGATATTTGGACCCTATCTCAAGCAGAGGGCGCCTGATTTGGAAAAGAATCTCCAGAACAGAACAGATAATGTCCTCACCTAACAACCACAATTGGGATGGGCAAATCCATTGCTAAACAATGTGATCATTAAGCAAGACATCACATGACTGCGACAGGCTTACAGCTTCTGCCATGGTTGTTAAGTGAGACATCACGTGACTGCGACTTGAAATTTTATTTCTGGCTTCTCCGTTGACTCTGCTTGTTGCAATCTAGCTGTGAAATATACAAATGGGTGAATGCATAACCGCTGGACACTGTGACAGTCATATATTCCTGCTGTTTACGAAGTGCTGACATCTAATGAGGGAGGGATGCTGAGACAGTTGTAAGGACAGATTGTAACATTACTTTTTCAGTGTCATCGCAACCATGGTCACTAAACAGACCAGTCATTAAGTGAAGACTACTGTTAACCTTCCTAGATTTAGTCAATCATTTTTTGCTTGAGGCTTGATAGAAACTTCTATATCACAGTTGCTTTCAACTGTTTAGTCACTTTTCCTTTCTTTCTTTCTTTCTTTCTTTCTTTCTTTCTTTCTTTCTTTCTTTCTTTCTTTCTTTCTTTCTTTCTTTCTTTCTTTCTTTCTTTCTTTCTTTCTTTCTTTCTTTCTTCTTCTTCCTTCCTTCCTTCCTTCCTTCCTTCCTTCTGACACAAATTACTTACTGATTTTGCTTCAACAATATTTGCCATCTGTTAATAATCTGATGTCTCCAATTGTTGAAAAAAAAAAAAGCATGATGACCAAATTGTCAGGCCTAATAACAGGTAGGTTGTAACTTATTAGGTAAACTCATGACATAACATCTATAAAAGCAGGAGAATGGAATTTTATCCAGTTTCTGCCCCTTGTATTTAGGTTAACCAGGCATTTCAAGCCTCAGTATTCACTAATGTTGAAAACAAATCTAAGGAAAAACTTTTACAGTTGTTTATTCACTTATACGAGAACTGAACACAGAAATGGTTATTTTAACATTTTAAGTAAGTCTGTAAATATAGATGTGTTCTTCTAAGCTATGCATCTGATTTATGTCAATCCAGTTTTCAGTTTCTTTTTAGCAAACAAAAAGAAAGTTATGTCATGTTCTCAAAATGCCTGTGGCAAATTGAGGATCAACCTACTTATACTGTTGGCTTTTTTAAAAAAAAAAATTTGCCCTTAAGGACATAAAGTTATTTATACAGATATTAAGTTCCTACTTTGTGGATCAGTAAATAAAGTGAGGTTGTAATCACTTTTTCATCTCATAGGTAGTAAGATATTTAATGTTGCTCCAATATTTTTAAAAAAGGTGCAAATGTTTTGTAAGCTATATATCTGCCTTTTTCATGAAGATCATTTGTACAGTGAAGTTATACAGCTCCCTCTCAGCTTTGATATGATTTAGCTGTTATCTAATCCTGGGGAGAAAAAAAACCTAACAAGTTTATATTTAGGGAGTGGCACAGTGGTGGGATTCAATTTTCTTTACTACTGGTTCTGTGGGTGTGGCTTGGTGGGCGTGGAAGGGGAAGGATACTATAAACTCTCCAGTCAGAGGTGGTATTTGCCGGTTCTCTGAATTATTCAAAATTCCGCTACTGGTTCTCCAGAACTGGCCAGAATCTGTTGAATACCACCTCCGGTCTGGCATTAGCTATAGATCTAAACTTGAAAGAACGCTGAAGCAAGCAAAGCACTTGTCAACTAAAAAGATACTCCTTTTTAGCTGCCAGAAAAATGGAGCGTGGGAAAACAAGGCATTCTTGAAATGCCTAGATAATCAACTGAGCAGCCCAAAGTTGTCAGAGCATAAGAAGGTTATTGGAGAGCATGATGGATGACTCTTGGAGACTGATGTGTCCCGGGGTGGGATTCAAATTTTTTAACAACTGGTTCTGTGGGTGTGACTTAGGTGGTGGGCGTGGCTTGATGGTCATGTGAATGGGTGGACATGGCTTGGTGGTCATGTTATTGGCTGGGTGTGGCCAACTCAATATCACTCACATTGGTGCACGGATCTCCTCGCCTGGCCTCTCATAACTGTGGGGATGCTGCAACAGTTGTAAGTGTGAAAAATGGTCACTTTTTCAGTGCCATTGTAACTTTGAATGGTCATTCCACACAAGCAAAGTACCAGCAAAGGAGGGGAAAAAAACTCCAGAGAAGTTCCTGAGACAGGAAGTCTAGTCCTGCCAAGAATGTAAGAAGGGTTAACGGAGAGGCAGTTTCTATAAGCAACACCAGCATGTTTCCTTCCTGCCTTCCTTACAGGATAAAGCCAGTAATTTCTTCTAACAATCGGTTCTCTGAACTGCTTAGAATGTTAACAACCGGTTCTAGTGAATAGGTGCAAACTGGTAGAATCCCACCCCTGGATGTGTCCTATTGGAGAAGTCACATCCAGGGAGTGGAGGAAAGACCAGGGTCCAGGGGGAAATGTATGATGTGATTTAGTATCGGCTGCACCCAGCCACGCACCAACATGGCAATTTCTAATAAACCAATTTACTTTTTCTGAGATGCGGCTAGAGACTTTTGCTTTGAATGAGGGTGGATTTGTTGGAGCCCTGACAGCATTTACATCAACTGATTTTCCAAAAATAGACTTCTTGCAACACATCTGTGAAGCATCAATCTTGTTGCTTCATCCTGAAATATAGCAAAAAAAAAAAAGAAGAAGAAGAAATCCCACTGGCTTTAAGTTTGAATTTAATACAACTTCGCAAAAGAACAAACACCTTAGAAGGGACCTTGAAGGTCTTCTGCTCCAACCGCCTTGCCTGTGAAAGGAGACTCCACACCAAGAGTGTTGAACTTGTGGCATCACGTTGTTGTCACATGATATATTGCAACTTTCCCCCCTTCACAAAGCCAGGGGAGGGTGTGGCCAACGCGTGAAGCATCCATTTCAGACAAATAGCTGTCCTGTCTCTTCGTGAAAACTTCCAGTGTTAATCAAATGGGGAGGAGGCTACACTCATTTTTTTACATTATTATATTCTTAGCAAACCTAAGACAACTTTCCACTATAAAGGTAAACTAAGGGGATAAAAACTAGTCTTCTATTCAAGTCACTATAGTAGTTTAGAAATATCCTCTGTTAGTTTAGCACAATTCAGAGTGTATTTGCTGAATGCATGTGTCTTCCACTAAGTGGTAAGGTAGCCCTCCTACACATTTTGCAACCAGGAGGAGAGCCTGTGTGTATTTAGATTAGGGCTACAGCCACGGGCTGCAAAAATCCAAATAACCCCTAGAGAACAGTAAGAGCAGTAATAAAACTATTTCTTTGTTGCCATTAGTGACCATCTGATTTTTATTTTTATTTGCAATTCAGCAAACCAGAAATGGAAGGCCTAATTTAGAGGAGTGTGCATTGAACTTCTATTCAAATAATATAAGGGGATTTAGAGCATGGATAGCCATGTTTCTCCATCCATAAGATCTGCTTTTGGAATGGCTACTCCCACTCTCAGGAGAAACTCTAGCTCTCTGAAACATATAATTAACCTGACTGCTAGTGAATAACGTGATAATAATTAACTTCAATAATTAACTTCTTTGAAGAAAGATTATAAAAATGCATGAAGGAAATAGTTAGCATGGGCATCTAGCCAAAGCAACCAGTCATGCAATCTGTAATATTGAAGATAATAGAGTAATACATTTATTACAATTACTGATTATATATTGCTATCATGACCTGCATGTTTATTTCCCAGTAACATTTGCCTGATCACTGTCAGTGGACAGAATACTGACCTATGAAGATCATTGGTCTTTTTCACCAAGTTGGCTGATACCTTCCCAATTATCTATTACTTGAAGATAACATTTTTATTTTTTATTTATTTATTTTTGTCAATTGCTTACAAGATAATAGATATAAGTAAAAACATAGTGATGAATACATGGATACTTATAAGAAAAATAAAAAGAAACAATAGGACAGGGACGGTAGGCACGTTGGTGTGCTTATGCACTCCCCCTACAGACCTCTTAGGAAAGGGGTGAGGTCAATAGTAGACAGTCTAAGGTTAAAGTATATATAGTTTGGTATCTGAGTGCAACCAATTAAATGAAGGACTGAAAACTATTCTATCAAATATACATGTTCAAGCAAGTACAGTTTCTTAACCTAGATATACTGCATTCCTTTCTGTCTATCTCCTCTTTTGCCTCATTCTACATCTGAATCGACCAATATGTGAGCTGTTAGTTCTTTTACATTTGTTTGATCACAAATGGTGAGAGAAAGAGTGGAATTCTGATGAAAATGGGTGAGAATTCTTTCACTCTGCAAGCACTGTGCAAAAGTAATATGTGATGGAATGTAGTCTTTATTCCCAGGAGGAATGAACTGTTTTCCGGAAGCGTAAGAAGCAACTCAGTTTACATAGTTCAGGAGTGTCAAGCTCAATGCGTCCCATGGGATGCTTAGATCTGGCCCATGGGACCGCCCTGGAAACAGCGAAGGACTGGCACAGGGTGCCTCTGCCAGGGAAAACAGAGCTCGGAAGAGCCGCACACAGCCGAAAATTGGGCCAGGGCCCTCCAGAACTCCATTTTCACTGGCAGAAGGCTAGCAAAACAAACTCAAAACAAAACAAAAGGAGAAATGTTTCCCCTTTTGCATTTGAGCACCCAAGAAGAAACAGGAAAAGAGAAAGGAAAAGAGGAAAGACAAAGAAAAAAAAGGAAAGATGGGGAGAGACTAAGAAAGGAAAAAGAATGAAAGAAGGCAAGGAAGAAGAAAGAAGAATGAAGAGGGGAGGAAAAAAAGAAAAGGAAGGAGGGAGGGAGGTTGCAGGAACTGGGCTTGGCTAGTCTAGTGAAGAGAAGGACCAGGGGAAACATGATAGCGGTCTTCCAATATTTGAGGAGCTGCCACAGGGACGAAGGGCTCAAGCTATTTTCTAAAGCGCCTGTAGGCCAGACAAGGAATAATGGATGGAAACTGAACAAGGAGAGATTTAACCTGGAAATGAGGAGAAACTTTCTGAAAGTGAGAACAAGCAACCAATGGAACAGAAGTTCCCCTCGGAAGTTATGGGAGCTTCATCACTTGAGACTTTCAAGAAGAGATTGGACTGCCATTTGTCAAAAATGGTGTAGGATCTCCCGCTTGAGTGGGGGGTTGGACCAGAGGTCCCTTCCAACTCTGATTATCTGTTATCTGTTAAGGAAGGAAGGAAGGAAGGAAGGAAGGAAGGAAGGAAGGAAGGAAGGAAGGAAGGAAGGAAGGAAGGAAGGAAGGAAGGAAGGAAGGAAGGAAGGAAGAAAGAAAGAATACAGCTCATCAGTCTGGAACCCACATTACATATCTGATATTAACACAGTCGAGAAAGTCCAGAAATGTTTCACAGAATTCTCCACTCCTCTACTCATTGCAGAATACCTTATGCCACCAGACTCGAAATTCTAGACCTAGAAAACCTAGAACTACACCGTCTTCGGTCCGATCTAAGTATAGTATATAAAATCATACATTGCAATGTCCTTCCTGTCAATGAATACTTCAGCTTCAACCATAACAACACAAGAGCAAACAATAGATACAAACTCAAGGTTAACCGCACCAAACTTGATTGCAGGAATTACGGCGTCAGCAACAGAGTGGTCAATGTCTAGAATACTCTACCTGACTCTGTGGTTTCTTCCCCAAACCTCAAAAACTTTAACCTTAGACTGTCTACTATTGACCTCACCCCTTTCTTAAGAGGGCATGCATAAGCGCACCAGCGTGCCTACCGTCCCTGTCCTATTGTTTCTTTTATTTTTCTTATATGTATTCATAACTATGTTTTTACTTATACCTATTCTCTTG
Organism: Bungarus multicinctus; assembly: GCA_023653725.1. Taxonomy (NCBI): domain Eukaryota; kingdom Metazoa; phylum Chordata; class Lepidosauria; order Squamata; family Elapidae; genus Bungarus; species Bungarus multicinctus. The sequence goes on along the minus strand of CM042848.1, from coordinate 9,206,958 downwards.
TAAGCAATTGACAAACCAAATAAAATAAATTTGTTTAAATTATCAGTGTAGGTTTTTGTAAATAATTTTGCATGAAACAAATATGCCATGACTAAAACAGAAGTGAGTTCATGTGTACCGTAGTAGTGCCAAGAGGGAATATTTGTGTCCTTGCATTGTTTCTATGCTGAACAACACATTGCAAAGCAACTGGAAGGTAAACAGACATGAACAAAATAACAAAACTGGAATAAAATCATTGGTGTCAAGGATGGCAGAGGCCACAGCTACAACGGCCGATGTAGGCACTGTGGAGGAGAAACTGGCAGAAGTAATTCTTGTGTCAGAGCAGGGTGGGAAGTCAGTGCTGCAGATGTGCTGCCAAAGGAACGTGCTGCGTCACTACGACAGAGACAGCAGGCCAAGTGCATGGCTTGGAAGCAGGGCCCCCAACGGGAAGTGGTGGCATAGCTTATCAATGACTACTGAGACTGGGGCGAGGCTGGAGCCAAGGCAGGGGTGTGGCTCACTTGGATAAAACATGCTGGGAGGGAGAAGCTGACTTTGCCTCTCTGCATGGTAGGGTTTTGCAGCTTGAGCTCAGTGCATGCCCTGTCTATCTAAATGAAACCAGTTAGCTTGCATGCTTGTGGTGTTTTCCTTCCTGGTTCTTCCTGGTTCAGAGCTGGGACAGGCTGAGACATGGAATGTTACCACCAATACTTGAGACTACCAACTTGAGATTTTCAAGAAGAGATTGTGTTCTGGATTGGTTAATATTTGAAATACTTACTGTTCATTGGTCTACATTCCGGCGGGAGATCCTCGCCCCGTCATTGGCTGGCTTAGGCGCGGGAGCCCTTTAAAAGAAGGGCTGCCGCGCCGCCGAGTCAGTCGGTGTCCTGCAAATAAACAAAAAGACTGAATCACTATACGTGTGTGCCTCTTCATTGCCGCTCCAAAACACTGGCGACGAGGGTGGGATCGAGGCAACACGTTTAGAGAGTGAATAGCGGCAGAGAGCAAGCGGCATCATGTCCGGAAGCAACGCACCGCCTGAGAAATTCAATCCGGCAAAGGAGGAATGGCAAACGTATGTGGACCGATTCCTCATGTTTTTGGAGAGTAGCGATCTGAGCGGAGTGTCGGATCACCGAAAGAGAGCGGTGTTTTTGACCCACTGCGGCCAAGCCGTTTTTCGGATGGCAAAGGCGCTAGCATCTCCAATCGATGTCAAAACGCTAACTTGGCCCGAGCTAGAGAAGATCCTGAGGAAACACTACGCTCCCACAGTTTCCTGCCTGATAAAGCGCCATGAGTTTTACCTCCGGAACCAAAAAGAAGGTGAACCTATCGCCGATTTCGTGGCAGATTTAAGAGAAATAGGTGGAGAGTGCGAATTCTCGGATTTCAATGAGGCGCTGAGAGACCGGATCGTTTTAGGCTTAAAAGATCCAATATTGCAGAGTAAGTTACTAAACCGACCCAAGATAACAGCCACAGAGGCCATCAAAGAAGCCACCGCAGCCGAAGCTGCTCACAAATCGGCGGCAAGAATGAAACAGATTAATCAAGCTGCACACCACAAATCCAAAGAAGCCACCAAAGCTGATGATGAACAAGGAAAAACCTCAACACACTACGAGGATCTTGAAACTGAGACCAGTAGTGAAGAAGACGAGGTTTGCCACCTAAAAGCCGCGAGAGGAAAAAAAGAGCGGGCAACCAGGCGGTTTGATTTTGAATGCAACCGTTGTGGTGGAAACCACCCCAGATCAGAGTGCCGTTTCATAGACGCAATATGCCGAAAGTGTGAAAAGAAAGGGCACATCGCAAGGGTATGCAGAGCCCGATCAAGCTACAGCCCCAGGCGAAGAGAAAGCCCTCCCCCAAGAGAGAGAGAAAAGAAAACAAACAACCGTTGGAGCCAGGAAGGAAGGAATAGAAAGTTTAAAGAGTCATCTTACAAGAAGGAAGAAACACACCAAACAATAATAATTGGTCACTCTAATACAAAAACGTTAAAAAAGTCCACGTGCAAGTAAGAATTGAAGAAAAAAATTGTGAAATGGAAGTGGATTCGGGATCATTCCTTTCCATGGTTTCCTGGGACACTATTAAGAAATTGATCCCAGACATACGGCGAAGCGAACTAGACAAACAGAAATTAATGCTCAAAGACTACCAGGGAAACAAAATTCCGGTAGTAGGGATTGGACATTTCCAGGTAACCTTCAACAACCATACTGAGATTCTTCCCCTAACAATCGTGGACCGGAACAGACCCAGCCTCTTAGGACTGGAATGGTTCGAACCGCTGGGAATAGGGATGACCGGTATCAACCATATCACAGACGCTGACTGGGAGGCAGATCTCATTCAAGAATTCCAGGACCTGTTCAGCGAAGAATTAGGCAAGTACCGGGGTAACCCGATTTCTTTTAACATAGACCCCAAGGTAGCCCCAATTAGACTAAAGGCTAGACGGGTACCTTTTGCCTTAAAGCCAAAAATAGAAGAACAACTGGATAAACTAGTAAAGCAAGGGGTCCTCGAGCCAGTTGACCACGCTAAATGGGAGACCCCTATAGTGACCCCTATAAAAGCAGACGGGTCGGTTCGTATTTGTGGGGACTATAAGGCGACCCTCAACCATGCACTACAACAGAGCGCATACCCCGTGCCTGTCGTACAACACTTGCTACATTCTATCAAAGGCGGAAAGATTTTCGCTAACTCGATTTGGCTCAGGCTTACCAGCAACTGCCCGTTGACAAAAAAACAGCTGAAGCCCAAACTATTGTAACACACCGGGGTGCCTTTAAGTGTAATCGCCTCCAATTGGCGTTAGCGTGGCACCAGGCATTTTTCAATCTCTTATGGAACGCCTCCTTCAAGGAATTCCAGGAGTCATTCCGTATTTCGATGACGTCCTAATTGCAGCTAAACACAAATTGCAACTGCGAGACCGCCTAAGAAAAGTGCTTACCAAATTTACTGAGGCTGGGTTAAAAGTCAAAAAAGACAAATGCACCCTTATCACAGACAAAATAGAGTTTTTGGGATACCTAATCGATGGCAATGGCATCCACCCAACAGCAGGAAAAACCCGTGCTATCAAAAATGCCCCCACACCAACTAACAAGGCTGACCTACAAGCTTTCCTAGGGTTGATAAATTTTTACCATGTCTTTTTGCCCCAGAAAGCCACGGTGGCGGAACCCTTGCATAGACTTTTGGACAAAGACACGTCGTGGAAGTGGGGACATCGGGAAGAAACAGCATTTAACAAATTAAGACATGATCACTTCAGCACAAGTGTTAATTCAATATAACGAGACTTTGCCATTGTTACTAACTTGTGATGCCTCCCCCTTTGGAATCGGAGCTGTCCTGAGCCACCTTCTACCTAACGGCAGAGAGGCTCCGATTGCCTTCTATTCAAAAACTTTGTCCCAAAGCCAAAGGAATTACAGTCAACTGGACAAGGAGGCACTAGCCATAATTTCGGGTATTAAACGTTTCATGAATACCTGTATGGCCGATCATTTTCTATCATCACCGATCACAAACCCCTACTAGGTATTCTGGGGGTGACAAACCCACTCCCCATATTCTATCACCCAGAATGACAAGATGGTCAGAATTCCTGGCCGCTTACAATTACACCCTGTTTTACCGCCCGGGTCCGACCATCACGCACGCCGATGCTTTAAGTCGTTGCCCGTTACCAGACTCTGATCCTGAACCAAACCACAGCACCTCAACCTTTTTGATTGAGACCCTGCCCGACCTCCCGATGACAGCAGCAGACATCGCGCACGAAACCTCTAACGACCACCTACTGCATACCGTGAGTAGGGGCTCATAAAGGGTTGCTGACTCTGATTTACAAGAACAGTACAGACCGTTTAAACAGAGACAAAATGGAACTTTCAGTATAAAAGGCTATGTACTATGGGGGGATCGGTGGTCATTCCACTAAAACTGCGAAATTCCATATTGAAATATTGCATGAGGGGACACCCCGGGTGGGTAAAGATGAAAAGTTTAGACAGAAGTTATGTAGGGGGCTGGGTAGACAAGGGCTGTTAACGACTGGGACCGAGGGTTGCAGCCCTGTCGAGCTTCGACCGCCCTCACCCCAATGGGGGAGCACCAGCCACTGGAGTGGGGGAGCTACCTAGGAGTC